>OY982955.1:24764249-27264249 GCA_963890685.1 Plagodis pulveraria | reverse complement strand
CATACAAAGTGTACGATTATAAATTTGGGGTTTAACAAACAATTTTTAAAACCCCCAATTTGTAAAAACAAATCGAGGTAAATATGTGCTATATCGATTTTTTTATCAATTTTGTTTTTGCTTCACTGATCTTGTATTTTTATGTCTTGAATTTGGCATGGTAAGCATACTCTTATCTACTGGGGTGCGTTCCGAACCTTGGTTAGAGCGCACTCGGAGTGCAACTTTTCACTCTAACGTCGTTCACAACCTTCGAGTAGAGCGTTCGGTTGTCACAACTGGACCGTTCCAAACCTTTGAAGGTTGCAACTTTTTAACCATAAAACACGTGACATGAAATGACTTTGACGTTTATATCGTATTCTATCTGATGCGCTCACCCATATATCTCAAAAAATTATACTAATATAATTTCTCAAAATATAAAACTTAAATAAAAATGGAAAACGAATTTGTGATAGTGTTAAATAGCAATTATTATTACGATAAAGATGTAAGTCTGTCAATGTCACAATTTGTTTGAGGTTATAAAACAACCGGTCGTTCCATACCTCAGGGTAAGTTGCAAAACAACCAAACAACGAAACAACTACACTCTGAGCCTCTGAACGCACTCCAGAGGTCTAAGTTTCCACTCTCAAGTATACTGTAGCTTCTTCCCCTGCAATAAGGTAGCATGCGCATGGTGAATCTCACAATTAATTTGGACAATATAGAAGTTGTCAGTTCTTTAGAAGGCGCTGCTTCCTACCTTCCGGTATTTTTGTGGCCCAGCAACTCATGTGATGCCTGGTTACAATGTCACCCCTATTTATTCCCGTGAGTGTCGTAAGTAATAAATAAGACTAAGGTAAATATTAAATATAAATATAGTTATATTTAATATTTTTACCTTAGTATAAATATTTAATATTTATAGAATAAATAGGGGTGACATTGTAACCAGGCATCACATGAGTTGCTGGGCCACAAAAATACCGGAAGGTAGGAAGCATCGCCTTCTAAAGAACTGACAACTGTATGGAATTATTTCAATGTAATAAAAATGTGTGAAACTTAGCGCAGCAGGTTGCGCCGCTACGGATTACGTAAGAATATTTTTGAAGACAAGCTATTGAATACTCCTGAGCTATCAGTTTGACAATGACATATATTGACATTTCTTTGTTTACATTTTTGATCTCGAATTAAAAACCAGAGTATAGTTTAGTACCATCCTGCAACGTATGCCTGCTTTGCTCTAATGTCATTGGAGTGTACCATTACCACTTAAAAGGACCATAGTAGTACATTATCTTATTTATAAACTTAGTAGGGCTAACTACACTTTGTTAGTCGTTTGTACCACATTGCAATATTTGCACTATGTGCAATGTGTTACGATAGACTAAAAAGTATACTGTTAGTTGAATGGTAGAAATCGTATCGAAAGCTGTTATTTTGTATGTGTATAGACAACAAGTAAATAATTATTAAAACATATTTCAAGGTTAAGGATTAAAATAGAAAATATTTATTTAAAGATTTACATGATATTTTTGTTAATAGTTCTTTTTATATATGGCGGTGTATGGTTTCTTGCTTCAAACTGGTGACAAAATAAATATACTGTGTATATTTTCCAACAAATAAAGTACCCTTAAATTAGGTACTTTATTTATTAGGAGGTGTCAGAACAAGAATTGTCTTATGCAGAGGTATTCATAGCAAGAATTGGATCTCAAAGGTAACTAAACCGAAAGAATGTGTAGTATGTACTTATAAAATAAAATTCAACTGAGCCTACTGTAAAAATGAAGCAAAAATAGATTTTTGCAGTCGGGTGTAAAAGAAATCTATGGAGCGCGTGTATTTCTATTGCTTAGTCGTGCTGCGCTACCGGAGACGCAACTTGTGATGTATTACACGCTATGGTGCGAAGTAGATTTGACTTTGCAATTTTCGAAATGTATGGAGTTATACACCCAAGGTGAATTTTTGTATGTAGAAATTCCAATATTTGGCTTACATTTTGAAAACTACTGCTCCGATCGCACTCAAATAAACGCGAAACCATCGGGGATCGTGAACCGCGTGTATATGCGAGGGAGCTCTGAAAAATGTCGAAATATATTTTTTTCTATTATAACCAAAAAACAAAATTTTTAATTATATTAACAAACAAATGATAATATCTCTTAGGTATTGATCCTATTCACTTGAAACTATCGTGGGACGGTCTGCTATTGGTATCCGCAATTAAAAAAACAAACAAGACGCATACATTTCGAAAAGAAAACACAAACTAACCTAAAATGTACTGTAAAAATTAAGCAATAACTGTTTTTTGTGCTGTAGGTTGTAAAAAAATTATGCTTAGTAGTGTTGCACTATCGGCGGAGACACAACTTATAAAAGTAGGGAGAACTATATAGTAACTAATTGCAAATATATTTAAAAAACTGATGAATAAAAGTTAACACGAATAAATTAAATAAAAATTTAATAAACCCATAGCAAGTTATTTACATATCGTTCCATTGAAATTTAAACTGCAAGTCATATATATTTATGGAATCGTTTTTTAAAGTCCTTCACTTTGATACTTCATTCGATATTACTTGAACTACGAATAAATATTCGTAGTACTTGAAGAAAAAAAAATGTTCTTACAATATGGCGTCTAAAATCCACCAGTTCGTTCTTATTATTTTTATGTACCTTGTGTCACTTGCGCTATCAAGATGATTCTAATAATGATATCTCAGACACTAAAATCGGTTAAGCCGTTTAAAAGTTATAGCGGAATAAACTCACAAACATACGTATTTGGAGACACAATTTTGGAGTCGTGTAAAAATAATAAATGAATGAAATTTTTATTGCGTTACTAGCTATGTTTATTTATATATTGTACAATGAACTAATAATATATTTTCATTAATCAGATCTGTTTAGGAATTAATATATTTTGGAGGATAGGCGGCTGACATTTTTCCCATTTTCGGTCTTCGTGAGGTAAACATCTACGCCGGGAAGTGTTAGAGGGTTCTTGGGATTCCATGGTGAGTTTCTTGCCTCCAGAGCTTTAGCTATGGTTTCTAATATTTCAATCTGCCCTTCCAGTTTGGGAAGTTCTTGGGAAAATCTCGATATTTGTAATTCTAAGTCACGATAACCCTGTTTTACGTGCATAAGGTTCCTCTGAAAGCAGAAGTAAGAGTTAAAAAAAGTAAATCCTATATCTACCTAATTTAAATGCTTTATATATATTTAACTATTCCTACCCGAACTGCCAAACCAAAGAATCAGGAGAATTGTGGGTGATTTAGGACTACTAATACTTTGTTTCTAGAAATAAGAGGTTATATAAATAAACTGAAACAAATTATTCACTTATGTGAAAATAATATCATAGATAAATGATATGATAATATCTAGTTTCGAAAATCCCTGCTGTGAATTGCTATTGTCTTAACTGTAGGTGTTCCACGGAATTTTATTTTCACCCGTGGAACACCCAAGTGTTCTACGAGGTGTTCCACGAACAAGTACCAGTCTTGTCATGTTCAAATAAATAAATAAAACCTAAAAATTTGTCAAGCAAATAAACAAAGCAAGTTAAGCTAGTTACTAGTTGCAAAAAGGAGAACATGCTTTTGTTGAATGGTTTTAAATTTTCAAGTATAGTTTACCTACCTTTTGTAAAAGTTTATAAACTTTAGGCTAGAAACTCTGTCAACTCAAAGTCAAAGTCAAAATCATTTATTCAATTTAGACGTCTACGACGCTCTTATGAAGGTCAATTACAAACTGACAAAGCCTTACCAGAAATAGCTGTATTACAGGAAGCTACTTTTTATTGAACCCCTTCCTGACCCATGACACAACTACAATGCTCAACTGGTTGTTACTACTTATTACTTTTTCACCTATTGAAAAATCTATCACCTAGCAGTTCAGCAGTTTCCCAGTCTTGGTTCAAAAACTTAGATCCTCAAAAAAGAAAAACAAAGCCTATAAGTGAGCCTATTGCCATATACTGAAAACAGTTCTAGACTGCTGGGAGCAGTTGCTATATTCCCCAGCTTATTATACTTTTATCAAAATATGTTAGAACGTTCTCACTAGTTCCAGTTCTTTAGGAGTGATTAAGTATCAAACAAAAGTTATGAATATAGGTATTTATGGATGTATAGGTGGCAAACATAAGTAGGTTACAATGGCATTTACAGTAGAATATATTAAACGATTACCGCTATATCGTCAATATTCTTAGTGATCTTGTTCAAATCGCACTTGGCAGTGCAAGCGCTGCAGTGGTACTCTAACATCAAGTATATGATAGCCATAAGCGTTGACATGATAAAGAAGCTATACAATCCGCCGAAGAAAGTCGAGGATGACTTAGATCCACATGGATTGAAGTTCTGGACTCCGGAAGAAAAGCATGGTAAATGGCGAGAACTGTTTCTACCCCTACGTCTTCTTCCATGCCACTCCATTCTTCTTCAGCCAAAAGATAGCTTCAAACTTTTTTTTTATCTGAGCACCACTCTTTCTTCTATCATTTGTGGCTGTAGTTTACTTGGTTATATTAACATTTCGACTGTAAAGTTTTTTTGTGATTTTATTGATACATTTTGAAACAAAAAATTTTGGACTTGGATTTTGATTGATTTTGTGGTAAAGAGAAAGAGACTCGCAGAAAAGCTGTTAAAAGTGACGTTTGATTTCAAAAGAAAACTTAGCTCATGCAAGAAGTTCTTATTAGGTATAAACACACAGACAAAGTACTTCACAAAATATCAAAAAAAAGGTTTGTAAATTATTTCGTTTACGAGTTAGAGATGCTAAAGTGATATACGGACGTACGGATGGACGGAAGGATCTTTAGGAGGACAAAAAGTAGAGTCTCATTAATAGCTATAACCTCTATTTATCTTTGGGGTGCTTTGGGTACGGAACCCTAGTACAGCACGAGGCATTGACTCGTAGAGCGTGGTGAACCACTAGTCGTTTATGATGGACTAAGCGAACTGAGGTCCCTGTAGGAAGTTGAAGACCATTAGTAGGTTTGTCCAACGATACCTTCCAAATGCCCGGTTCGATCTACATAAACTTTTGTTGGAAGGTTTTTTATAAAAAGAATTTTCAATTTATTATTGTAGGCTAAGTCTGGACATAATAAAATCATTTTACTATACCTACACATAAGTAGCTAAAAGAAGCTTGAATTAGGCAAAGTAGGTCGTGATTTAACCGGGTCGCCTGCCACCGCCTCTTTCCGACCAATTTCACAATTTATGCTTAGAATAGAAAACATAAATAGATTCTGTTTTATAAGCGTAATTCTGTTTCTATGCATTTCCATGAACGTCTAGTGTAAGAACCTTAAAATCGGTAGTGGAGTCAGTCCTTGATATCTGCCTAGAGGAGCTTCAGTGGAATCAGGTGGCTCTACCAATCTGATATGGAGGTATCTAAATTATGGTCACTACCATAATTTAGAGAATATTAAATTATTTCTCATTGAAAATGAAATTACGAATTAAAATAGGGTAGTTCTTATTCTGTTCGACTAAAATTCAAATTCGTATGTCCCTTGTGAATGGCAGTCCTTGGCTTAGTTGGCTTTTTTGATCAATTGTTGGAATGTTATACTAAAATTTTGTAGACATGTATTTTGGAGTTCTCTTAACTGATGAAAAATTACATATAATATAATGTATAATGTATTTCTATGGCCGCTATAACAACAAATACTAAAAATAAAATAAAATAAATATTTAAGGGGGGCTCCGATACAACAAATCCGATACAGCTTGTTTTTTTTTACCGTTTCTTGCTCGATACTAATAACGGTGACAGGTATACGCTTTATCTATTCACAGAATATTTAGTTACGGAACCCTTCGTGCGCGAGTCCCACCCGCAGTTTTTTTTAAGCTTGTTTTTCGAAGATAAGGCTGGAAATGCGGTAACGGTCAATGGATCACGCTATCGCGAGATGTTAACAACTCAATTTTGGCCTATTGTTGACGACGTGTGTATCACTGATATGTGGTTTCAATCAACAGGACGGTGCCACATGTCACACAGCCAATGAAACGATCAATTTAATGCAAACGAAATTTCCCGATCGCACAAAATTCGGCGGTTAAGTGGCCAGCCAGATCGAAAAGATTCGAATCGGAAAAGATCGATCAGAAAAATAATCCAATGGTGTTAAATCCGTGGATTATTTTTTGTGGGACTATGTTAAGGGCAGAGTCTATTCGGAGCCAATCGAAACGATCGCAGCCTTAAAACTCATAATCCTTCATGTGATTAGGAAAATAGTCCCGCCATTTTGCCAAAAAGTGATTAAAAACTTTGATGAAAGAATAGACATCTGTCAGCGTGCTCGCGGTGGACATTTGCCAGATATCATTTTTCATTTTGTACTTTATATTCTTCTTTGTTTTGAAAACAAAGTTCTTGTTGAAAAACCCATGCTTACATAAAAAATGAAAAGTAATTTTCCAATTGCTAGGTAGTGTTGAAAAAAATATTTTTTTCTGAAGGTAACTGTTATAAAGGTACGAATTTTGAAAACCTTTTTCATTAGGTACTCATTACATACTCGGTAAGTAGATCTGAAGTTGCCTGAGGACCTGGTTGAAAGCAATTATTTTCAGCCCTAGGGAGAATTGCTTCCAACTGACAGCTATCAAACTTTAAAAAAAAGTTTCTAACCATGTTCCAACTTTCTATACAGCCACTCAATTACAGCGCGGTGTAAATTTAAAATAACATAGAGTTAAGTACATATTAAAGAATGAATATATTTTTTAAACGGCTTAATTAAAATTTATATGAACTATTCTTTAAAATAACATAGATTTGGTCAAGATGTTTACCATTTTTACAATGATGAAAATGAAAACTATTGGCTAAATAGTCTCTAGCAATGAGAACATAAAAAATCTCGGCAATTCGATCTTCATTGTTTATTTCGAGTTGTGTTTTGTTTATTAGATATTTGTTTTATAAGTTCATCTGAGACAGATATGGATTTAACGCCTGATTTCATAAGAGAAGAGGCTAAAGCAGTAGTGGAATACCTTTTACGGCCTAAATCAAAACAATAATACCTATAATCGTATGACAATTTTATGAAATGGCTTGCTGTGAAAAAAGTGAAATCGTTATCAGAACACGTTTTGTTAATGTATTTTAACGAATTATCAATGACTGACAAACCTTCAACATTGTGTTAGGTATAGAGCGTGCATTTATTAACATTAATGATTAAATACTAAACACAATGTCCATTTAAACTTTTAAAGGATTTCGTGAGACTAACGCCTTTTCTTAAAAGGCAATCTGATGGATTAAATATAAAAAATCTAAAGTTTTTTCTTTTCAAGAGGTAGAAAACTTCTTAAACCAAGCGCCTGATGAAATGTACCTAGTAATGAAGGTAAGTTACCAAATAGTTTCTACTCATGTTCTTGTTATCAATAAATATTATAGAAAATCATTTTTTATATTACTCATATTTGTAGTAAAAAGTAGAGTGTTTAACAAGTGTGAAAGTCATAAATTCCTATTCGGACGATAGCCATCCGTAAATATTGGAAGCAAAATTTTACTTTAAATTTCACAAATATTTCTAATATCACAATTAAGGTACGTTGAGTAATTCTGAAAATGGGTATATTCCGAAAATTCGAAATTTCTACCAATTAATAGAAATACTTTACCGTTATCAACACAAGCCTAGACGCCATCTTGATTGTTCACGCCGCGTCAGTCATCCGCGAGTCGCTAACTCTGGAGAAACGTGTGAGGTGGCAAATTTAGTGAAACAAGGATTTTTCGCGCCTTTTTCAGTGTGTCACAATTACCCCAACACACTTTTCTTGGAGTTATGTTAAGTTATTCGCATAAATGTTTGTATATTCTATAAATAGTTAGTTTTTTACGATTTCGAGTCAGTAACACCAAGCTATACCTGTGTTTATTATTTAATATCGCAAATTCCCCATTGGGGTTATTACGTGACAGTATTATTTCACAATAACCCCACTTAGCTTTTCAATAGTAAATAGAAGTGGTTCTCAATCTGTAGAAAAATACCTACCTAGTTTGTTCATAAAGTGATAAAAACATTCTTCTACAAATGAGACTTATTGTTTTTTTTTTATTAACTATTAACATTTTTTCCAGGTCAAATATGCCTCGAACATATGTACCAAAGAAAATCAAAACATATACTCAAGAAGACTTAGCTCAAGCCATTGAAAAAGTAAAAAATGGCGAGCTTACTAAGTATAGTGCAGCGCAACAGTACGGCATTTAATAACTTACTATTGATTTATTTTAAAATAACAAAAAATAATATTAAAAATAAAACTAAAACGTTGTAATTTAGATTTTTAAGAGCCCGTAATTTATATATCTGCTAAAAACTAGAAAAGTACATGAATAAATATTTGTTGTGCCTAAATAATTTATTTTTATTTTGATGCGAACTTCTACAGTTGCTGTACTGTACTGTTATTGTTTCTTGCAGAGGGTGAAGAAATCAGACCAAATTCATACATAAAAGTTTGAGAATCACAAACTATTCATGAGGTAATTCCGAAGTGCTAGACTTATGAAGTGTGAGATTAGAGATAAGAGATAGGAAAAGTGTCGAGATTTTATGTTTGGGGTAATTATGGTCTAAAAAAGATTTTAGAACTTATATATATGTGCAATAAAATCAATTTTTGAATGATTCCTGAACCACCCCGAGATAGTTCGTAATTTTCCTGTATAAAACTAAATTATAGAAATTTGCTATTTTTATAGGTATTTGATAATGGTTATCATACTACATATTCATATAAAGAGCAAAGAAAAATAAAAATAGCATTAACTAAATATGTATTTCAAATATTTAACTAAAATGTAAAACCTGGCCATCTCATATGAATTTATGTCACAATTACCCCAATACACCTTACTTAATTTTAAATAGTTGCCTATTCATGTTATTATTATTAATGAATAATTGAGTAAAATTACTATTTTTTTACTTTCCTTATATTTGAAATGAATAGTAGAGTGCTTAACACGGGTGAAAGTCATCAATTCCTACTCGGACTATAGCCTAAATACCTCATATGGGAATTGATTCCTTCCGACCCTTGTATAGCAATCTACTATTCTATATCTTATACCTACACCAATTAATATATTTACATTTTAGCGGAAACAACGTTTCAATAATAATAACTAATTGCTCTAATTTTACCATAAACTTTAAATAAATATCTCGCCAAAGTTGTTGATTTACCTAAGATAAAATTCAGTTTTTTTTTTCTTGAGCATATTAATGTTTGTATTTTTACATTCCTTTTCTTTAAACTTTCGTGAACTAAGGTCATGTTTCTAAATCCTAAACGGGTCTTTTCACGCACGAATAAACATCAAAATAATTATATTTTGACTAACCTCGACGTTTCGATCAAGTTGCATTGACCGGGGTCACGAGTAGACTGAAGAATCTTTCATTCGTTATGAAAAGCAGAGTTTACCTCGAGTTAAAGAGTTATTTAGTTCCTCGAAGCTCGAACGAAAATTGGCGCTCGAGCGCGCTCGGTGAAACCCCGTCTCTGGAATAAATAAACTACTTTTACCCCTGGGGTAACAATGTACTATTCCACGCTAGTGGATAATAAGCACTTTTCCATGCAGATTTCTAATGATAAGCAATACCTACCATTTCGAGCTTGTCAGGTGAAAAATAATTGATGGGCAACACGCATGAAACTAGATTTGCATGGAGCTAGTGCACCTAGGGCTTATGCACCTAACCAGTTTGTTCCAACTGCCATCTCTGGGAGCCCTTCCGAGGTTTTTGGGAACCGGTCACATCATCACTTAATTAGGTACCTATTGACAAAAAGTTGCAATACAATCTTAGCCTATAAATGATATGATGGTGGTCAAAAGGCTAGTGAAAAACGCCTTGATTCTGTAATAAACTGCCAGATTACCTGGATTATATTAGCTGACAGATTAAGTACTTACCTACCTAACCATTTTATGATAATAGTGTATTTTAATACATTAATAGTGCTTTTTATATGTACGTCACGTGATCAAAGCGGAACCAGACGGAAATGGTATCATTCTGGCCCATCGAGAAACTAACTCAAGAGTAGCAATAAGATTGGTTTTGTTTGAAATCAGTTCTGTCATGTTCTGCTAAATCTAAACGCGCTCTAATTGGCTAAGCCATCTCCACGAGGTAAGCAACCGAGGTCATAGTGATGGGACATTATTCTTATCCAAATACAATCGATATCGATATATCGTACAATATTAGCTGATCATATAAATGTTTCCTCAGTAAAGGCATATTTAGATTGATATTCGCTCCCGCCTGCGTTAACAATAATACCTAGTCGATACCCTGCACGGTGTTTTGTATGAGTATCGCGCTCCGTCGGATATCGAATACCGCGTGGATACGCGATGTACTGAACCGGTATGCGATATACAGATCCGATGCTGTGCTCGATACCTGTTCGCACGTGTGAGATTTGACAAGATAGAGAGCATTTATTTAAGCATAATATAGGCTCATTAACTTATTAGATGTTTGGCAGGCGGTGATGCCATATTCTAATCGTAGCTTAAGGTAAAGTAATTTAGTACTGTACTGTATCAGCCGGATCGTCCACTGCTGAACAAAGCCTACCCTATAAAGGGGGTATTTGCCATAATCCCCACTCTTGGCAGGCGGCTTGGGGATCGCAGTGTGAGATGGCAGTTCTGTAGAAGGCGCTGCTGCCCACCTTCGAGTATTTTTCCCTTAGTTGCCTCTTACGACACCCTTGGGATGATATGGAGAGGTGAAATTCTAACCCGGCACCCCACGGGGAAATATTAGTAAATAATTAAGTACTATTAGTACAGTAATTAACTATCTAACTTACGAGACTTTCTACTAGCAGGAAGTCGCTTGAAAGGGAAGCGCTCGTAGCGAAATGAAGCGCTCGTAGCGAAGTTTACTTAGCTGTTCTCAACCGATCAGCACAGTTAGGCAACGTTCCGCGCGGTCATGAGTTGGATGGGTGACCGCTAGTGACATTACTACTGAGCGTTTCCGTGCTTCGAAGAGCATGTTAAGCCGTCGGTCCTGGTTGTTGTCTGAGGATGGCAGTCGTTATAGCATGGTGGTAGGGTATTTTGCGAATGCCCGCCTGGCTAGCTACCACCCTCAAGTAGAAAATCTATCGCTAAGCACCTAACGGTGTGTTCTGCTGTCCTTGAGAGCCAGTACTTCTAGGTTAGCCTGAACAACATCTTCGAAATAGTGGTCAAAAGCTAAACTATCAGGCATAAAAAAAAAATCATAAGGAAGACCCAAAAGATACAACATTTATAGGAACACATGGATCACTTTAATAAAAATTATACATTATTATGGTAACATGGATTAATTCAATGGTAATATTTTACCTTACTCTTACGAGTCAAAAATATGTACTCCAATTTGTATTACTTTAACTGTCATAGGGAACGGGCGCGGTCATCAACCAGACTACTAGACTTCATCTGATGGAAAAGTAATACAATTGGAGTACAAATTTTCGACTCGTAAGAGTAAAGTTCCGGTGGCTGGTGGCGGTAATGGATTAGACATTCGGCGCGAAATCAGAGGACGCTGGTTTGATTCCCGAGTCTAATAACATCAAAAATAATAATGTTTTATTCAACCATTAATAAAGAAACTGCAATGAAATCGAGTGAACTTATTAAAATTAGTGAAAATATTAAAATTACTTCGTTTTTATTAGAAAGTATATTGAGTGTTATCGACTTTTTATTGATTTTTAAAATGTATTAACTTTGTGTAAATTCTTCGAACTGCTTCCTTTTCATTAAACGTTTTGCGTTTGCTTAAAAAAGCGAGCCTTGTATCTATATATTTTTTCATAATACTTTTACTGAGGTCTATTATATGGTTCGTTTCATCAGCGTGATACTGATGAAATTGGTATTCATGAAATAATTGTCCTCCTGTAAAACTACTAAGAGTTTTGTGGACCAGAAAGTCACTTGTAATTTTTCGTTTATTATTACTGGTCATAAACAAAGATTTTATAAACTGTTCACAACGGCGACAAATTTTTTGGACATTTGTTGACGGATATATTAGTCCACCTTTATCTCTATAAAATATAAGGCTTCTTTTATTTTCACTTAATGATACCAAGGCTTCAATGCATGTGCCGCATTTGATGCGTTTTAATAATGCACTAGATACGTATCCGGCAATATACTCAATCACATTTTCTGAAAACTGTGATAACTCAACAGATTCCATTGCAATATTAATGTCTTCTTGGCTTTCAATCTCATGCAAACTATCAGAAAAATCCTCAGTTTGTGTAGTTGTGAGATTTATTCTAGCGATTGCAGATGAGCAGTTCAGTATTGGTATTTTTTCTAACGGAATGCAATTGCCGGTAGTTGTTTGAAGTAACTCCGTATATATTAAGCATTTTTTATAAATGGCTTCAAACAATCGAGGTGTTGGGTTGTCGTTGGACCCACCGTGCGATCTAATGTTTGCAAAAAATAGTTCAATATGATCTTGCGAGATTTTGTGCATTGGTAAGTATTTTAAAGGGTACCTTTCATCGCATATTAAATCTTTGAACATTCCTTTAGTGCTCTCTATAGCCACACAAAAACCTAAAAATCCAGTGAATCGTGGAGAATCAATCAACTTTGTTATTTTTTCCCGGTTTCTAACTCTGATATTCGCAGTAACTGACATTAAAAAATGTTTACATTCTTCAAGTTTTTCAAATACAGCTATATGATTTTCTTCATTTAGAGCTCTCTTAAAACCATAGCCATGGACTCTGGAGTCCAGAATGTCAAAAAGATCGTTGATTAACAGTATCATACGGGATGTGGCAGCAACACCTTGAAAGGAGGCTAGTTTCAACTTATTGTCACAAAAATCTAAAGCCGTGGCTACACTTCGGCTAAATAGTTGACTAGCCAGCTTTACTTTCATTACATTGCATTTAAAACCAATATGTTCCGCACGCAATTTGTTTGCCAGATGAAAGTTCTCTCTTTCCTGTAGTTCATGAAGTTCTTTGATGTAATTCCATTTTATTGAGTGTCCCTGCTCATCTTGTAGAATTCTATAATGCTCAAAAGTATTTCTTAGTAATTTCAACATATGCACCGGATCTAAATATACGTATACATTAGCGCCTGTAGCCGGATTTTTAAAACAAGTCTCCAGTTTGTGCTTTTTCAGGTTACAGCCTAGGTGGTTAGCCATAGCAAGATTAGCTGGACAACCATCGAATGTCAGGGCTTTGATATCTACTTTATTCTCATGACATAACTGGATAGCTTGCAAGACCAAATTTGCTTTTTGCTCTCCACTGGTTTTATCGACAAGAAAGTAACCAATAGGTACTTTGAAACGACCATTTATTGGTACGACTAAGAACACTAGCGCTTCCGTACATTCATTGTTACAATCAGTTTCAAGTTGACTACCAAAATCAACGTAGCCGAAAGTGCGTTGACTGTATGGTTCGTACTCAACCTTGTTTTTTATTTTCATCTCGTCAAATACTAATGTGCATATTAAATTATTTCTACATGCAATTGCTTTGTTTTTTAATGCGTTAAAAGCCTCAGTTGTGAAGCCTGGTCTTCCATCTACTGTCTTGTACCATTTAGATAGGGTCCGCAGAGATGGTAGACATGTGCTGAAAGTTTTCCTGACATATTTGTAGGCCTTTGTTGAGTAAAAATTTAGCGTAAGTGCAAATGTTCTTAACTCAGGGGAATATTTTTTTCGGATGACTTTACCTGTTTTTGTTCTGGAAATTTGTCGTTGCACAATTTCACGGTTGTGCACACCTATTTTATTTAAAATATCTGCATTTTCTGAGTTTATAAGGGATTTTTTTTCTAAATCATTAACGATAACATTTAAGGAAGCCACTCTCTTTTTAAAATATCCCACTTTGCTTCTCAAATTCTTCAGCTGATAATTTTTTTGGGAAACTTTTCCAGACAGCTCTATGATACGCCTACAAAGTCTTTTCTTAATCGGAGAATCAAATTGTGATGGACTTACGAGGTCAGTAATTTTGCGTTTCTGTCTCTTTGGTGTTGTTAAAATCGGCTGGCACTTTGTTATAGATGTTTTCGTACAATCCTGTTCTTCAAATCCAATTTTTTGAGATATGTTCATAGATTCAAACTGAGATGCTGTGACAAGGGCAATAGATTTTTGTTTTAGTGTCTTTGGTGATGTCGTTACAAGCGCTTGGTGTTCAAAAGATGATGAGGATGATTTTGTGCAATCCTGGTCTTTGGTTAGGTCATTTGATTTCGTTGCCATTGTCGTATCGCCCTGAAAAATAGTCTTATAATTACTACATTGTCATTAATAAAATTATTAAACAACTAAACATAAGTAAATATACGAGAGTGTTCTTAACTCTAGAAAACCTACGACATCAAACTATGTACTTTTTGTGAAATACAAAAAAGTTAGTGGAAAGTTGTATCGTTCTTGGAACTACGGGATCAACGAAAATGTACATTAAAGAAGAGTGATGAAAGGTAGGTATTAGAAGATAGACAGTAGGCAATTTAAGTAGGCATACATAACCCCTAGTAGGAAACCTACTTAATATAATATAAAACCTACAATGCAATATATATTTCAAGGTATGACTAGATTGGGTTTAAAATAAGGAGTTTTGTGTAATATATGTAAACATGGTGTAAAAAGTAATATCGATGGTTATCTGTAAACAGACAACCTACGACATCAAAAAATAACTTTTTTGAAAACATGAATAAATTATAGGTTGAAATCGGAACTATCCCTTAGTTCCGATTTCAACCAACAACAATTTTAGATTACTGAATAATGAAGGAAAGTAAGTAATATAAAGTAGAAAGTACGCAATTAGGATACAATATGACATACCTACTATGTCCTAGCATAAAATCAGAACATATGGTGTAAAGACTTCCTTAAAAACCTACTGCATCGGAATATGAAATTTAATAAAAAACGAAAGAGTTGGAGGAAAATTGTATCGAACTCGGAACTACGACTACAAAGAAAATGGTATACCTGCCTAACACACAATAACACTAAGCATTAAAAAGAAGGTAGGTACTTCGAAGTGTAACACGATTATGTCAAAAGTAAATAGGATTGTATAAAATGAGCTACTATAGTATTAAGACACTAGACATACGACATCAAATAAGATTTTTATATGAATAACGAAAATTTTATTGAGTCTGAACTACTTTAGATTAGAAATTATTTCAGATGGAAAAACATAACTTCCAGTGGGACGAGATATCTTCATACATCCGAAATAATGTATGTTTTCACTTAGCATGCTTTAATGCTCTTTAAAATAATATTACTTTACATTATTTTAGTTTATTTATCCACGAAATATTCATAAAATAATTAGATAATAAACAAGTAGGTATGTGTTTATAGATGATATACTTAAGTTTTATACAATAAATTTTAAAACATGCTAAATATTAAGTATATGCTTGTAGGTATTTTACCAAATTATGTCAGGGAAATCTGATAAAACCATCAAGGAAAAATAATTATCTAGAAAAAATATCCTGTATGTCTTACCACAACAGGCAAGTGTTTTGTAGGAATCGCAGTATTAAATAAACGTCGAAAACCACTTTTCATTAAATGAAAACAATCTTCTGAAAAGTGACGGGAGCAAACTCTGCTGTAGTATGCTGGAAACCAATTTTCCCTTCTTGTTATTTCAATCCATTTTTGTTTGAGATTTGGATCTCTAGGGAATCTATAAAAAAAATATCAAATTTGTTCGTTAATATTACCATATAATAAAGTAAAGTATATTTGTTTTATACAAATATATGTGTTTGAAATCGATACACGTATATTGGTATACCATAAACTCAAATCAAACATATAAAAGGTACCCCATTTTACATCCAAGGCTAAATATATTTATGGGCCAGTTTTACGATATCGATTTTAGTTCCACTATAACGATAAGTTACCATACTGTATAAGCACAACACTAGGAGAGGGCGTGGTTTAGAAAGACAAGGATGACATTAGGTGAATGTAGTAAGTGGGAGTGAAATGCATTCATACGGGTCTATCAGAGTGTCCAGTTTAACTTGACCTATAATAAATGAAGTAGCTGAATTACGTAAATTGATAAATTTTACTTACTTGTGAAAGGTAATTCCATCTGTTTTGTAATTTGATGTTTTACTATTTTTCCCGCACCATTTAATGGCGCATGTAGGCATTTTTATTGCACACAATGGCCACGATCGTAAAACAAATATTTTTTACAGAGACGTACGTACGGATCAAGCTTCTGGCCGCGTACTGTTTATGTGCGCTCATGCAATGACTTATGTATGTCTGAAACGACATACTAGTTGCAGAATCGGGCGAACCGTCAATTCCCCTCTCGAGGTTCAATGCTCGTTGTTCTGGCCTAAGAATACCTAAATGTGCGACATTTTGTAGGTAGGTACAGCAAGGGAACTACCAAGTATACTTACTAGATACCTAGTAGGTATCTAGTAAGTACCTATTGGTGGTATTGGGATTGCCATGCTAATGAATGACTATAGACATAACATTACACATACATAATAACTACACGTTATGACCGTCCCGCGCGCTGTTTCATTAACATCAGTCAAGTCACAGAATAAAAGTAGTCAAGTCGATACGTCAAAATGAGAAAAGAGCAGTTGCTTGCCAACCCCTTCCCTCCCATTGTATACTTCCAACAGTTGTCGTTTTACTTCTTTAAGCGGGTAGTGAAGGGATATGTCTTTATCGACAAAACACTTTATCTATCGAAAGTTTACATTTTATAATAAATAATACCAGAAAGTAGTTAGAAAATAACATATATTTATCGTACCTGTAATAACATTAAATAATCAACTGGTATACGAATAATAACGTTAAATCACGGAAACATGGAATGTTAAATAGATAACCACTCCAAACTCCTGTTTTACCCTACATGTTTGGACATATGTAACAGCGGCAAGCCTGTTGCCATCTAACGCGTAAGGCTTCAGCTCTTAACTGTTACTAAAATTGTATTCATTTAATAAATACAATAGCTGTCCAACCTGGTATGAACCAAGAGTATGTCTACAATAATAGGGATTAAGGTATGAAATGCGTTTTATTGTAATAGGTACTTCGAATTGACATAGAACCTTCACGGTTTGAGATTTTTGTGTGAAATTTTTTTCACAAGGTACCTATGACGTTCTTCTTTTAAAAATTTGCAACATTCGATTATCATATTTCAGTTGACTTTTTAATTCATCTTAGACGAGAATGATGGATACTTCGAAAATTCGAGTGATTTTTTAATACTAGTTCCGACGCGTCACTAACGATAGAAACAGCTCGCAATATCAATGATTTTGGAGAGGGGACTGCTAATGAACGCACTGTGTGATTTTGGTTTAAACGCTTTCGTGATTGAAACTTTGATTTGAAGAATGAACCACCTGGAAGACCGCCCACACAGGTAAATAACAATGAATTGAAAGAGATGGTGGAAGCCAATTCGAGTCAAACTACCCAGGAATTAGTGGCATGTTTTATCGTTACTTTACCAACAATATTGACTCATTTGCGTCATATCAATAAAATAAAAAAATATTAAGAATGGGTTCCTCATGATTTGACTGATCAGCAGAAAGGAACGCGTGTTGAAACTTGTGTTGCCTTGTTGAATCGATACAGAAATGAAGGAATATTGAATTTAATTGAGACATGTGATGAAAAGTGGATTCTTTACAATAGCCGTAAGCGAAAAATCCAATGGCCGGCCCCAGGTCAAATGCCGCAACAGTGTCCGAAAGCAAAGTTTAAGAATAAAAAGGTAATGGTAACTGTTTGGTGGTATCAGCATGGTGTTATTTACTATAGATTTCTCCGATCTGGTCAAGCAATAACGGCAGATGTCTACTGTGCCAAACTCCGAGCAATGAAATCAAAACTAGCAGTGAAACAGCCCCGACTCATGAATCGTTATTGTTCTTCACCATTATTGCTCCATGATTACGCGACACCTCATACAGCACGAGAAACCGTTTTAATTTAACTCTACAGGAACTGCAGTTAGAAACTATTCGTCACCCTCCATATTCGCTAGACCTTGCTCCAACGGACGACTATTTTTGTCGTGTTTTGGACAATTTTTCTCTGCAAAATGCTTTCACACAGTTTGTCGAATCTAGATCACCAGAGTTCTATCGCAATGGCATAAATGACCTTCCTATTAGATGGCAGTAATGTATAGATAATAATGGTAATTATTTTGATTAAATAAATATGCTAAATAAAAAAAAAACTTATTTAATTTTTTTATTACACATCGTCAATTTCATACTTTAACCGCTAATATAAAAAAGTGAATATAAAAGACTGAGTATGAGTATAAATGCTTATAAATCTCTTAATTTACCTAGACTGAGAACTGATTCTCAATAATAGCTGCTGGGATACTATGTTGTGCTTAGTGACAAATATTCTGTTAGGATGTAGTAAGCAAGGCGAGCATTCGCTAAGTGCCCTACAACCGCGCTGTGAAACTCAATCCCGTTTTAAGGTGAGGATATGTTAGAATCATGGCATAATAATGTCAAGTTCACGTATATTGAGCGAAATCATTGTAATAGGTAAGTATTGCTACAAGTATTCATATAAGGTACAAGCTCTCCTTCCAGTACACTGAATTTGTTTTTAGTTGTCGTGTTGCGTTGGTTTTCTCCATTGGATGTAGTCAGTTACCTATCAAAAATACCTAAGAGTGAGAGATAGTATGAGTGACATGACCTACGAAAGTCATCGATATAACTGCCATACGCAGCCCTATTACCAAGCCCGTCGCCGGCCGGGCGCTGCATGATGTCATTCAAGCACACACTCACACATTGCTCGCCGTGTGACTCGGTCGTTTCGTTCGCGCTCGCTGACCCGCGCTGTTTACATACTGTCTTTATACACAGTGACTTCACGACGCGCCCGTGTCTGTGATATATTATAATATATAATTTAGTTGTTAGATAGTTTTACACAAACATGGCCAACAACCGTGCAGCCAAATCCGGATTTGCCGCCGAAGCACAGCGTAAGGTAAGCAGTTACTTGAAATATATTTTTTGAGTACATAGAGTTGCCGGCACATTTTTGTAGAAGTGGCAGTGTGCTATCATCAAAACAGGTTGTGTAACCGTGTCTATCGATCCGGGATGCTGGGTCCAGCCGGAATTGTGTTACTAGGGTCAAAGCCATGACCTACTTTTCGCAGATGGAAACTTGTTGGCGCCATGCGCCACTGAATGTCTGTGACAGATCACTAAATTTCAAAAGCAGGTTGGCCCACATTGACATCATGGTGTAGTTGTTTTGGTAGATTTGTTTTATGTTATGATTGTCTCAGCTGTGCGTCGACAAAAATGTTTAACTGTCTAGATGTAAGTAATTCGATTAACTGCTCAGCTAAATTATCAGTCTACAAAGTGAATCCACACAATCAGTTAGGTATTTTATTAATTAGCAAAAACCTTCATATGCGTATTTACTTCATTCAATGCTACCTAGTATGGAAATGGAGACGTCCAAGACAAGAGTGGAATACCTTAACTTTGTCGAGAAGCGAAATTTAAATTCGTATAAGTAACTTAAAAGTAAGTACCTACCTAGGTAATTTTTTTCTGTCAGAAAAGCTGAAGCTAAAGATAAAAGTTTAATAAAATACTACCTAGGTACGTAATTATTCTTATTAGGTTCCTATTTCATGAATGGGACTACGATCATAGAATATATACCTACTTACACCAGCTACGAGTACCTACCTAAATAACGTTGACCATAGTGTATCCGTGAAAATGCTTACTTAGGCCAGGCAGGACGACGACAGCTTAAAATAGAGGGCCTCCACCAAACGGGTTTCATGTGTTCGTAAACCGCGCACAAAACGTTGGCTCATGGAATTGGTTCGGAATACCTAATCTGAGAGAGTTCAAACCATCGATATAGGAAGGGAGTCTACCGAATCCTAAAATAAAGAACTCCCTTCCTAAATAAATTATCATAAAAAAACTCTTCACTTAATTTCACCTTGAATAGAGATGTTCCCAAAATGTAGGTGGGTACTTCGCGATTTAAATTACACGTATAATTTAGACAGCATTACTAAAAAATATTAATTAAAATATAGTTACCATAAGACATAGTTTAAATTAGGTAGGTAGGTACCTACCTAATTGATCTATAAATACCCTGTGACATCAGTTTGTGTATCATAGTTGCAAATAGGCGTGCTATCACAAAATGCACAAGAGTAAATAAGTGCTATACCTACCTACTTAACTACATTCCAAAGCGTAGGTATGCAGACATTCGGGACTTTACTATAAAAGGACTTTCTGAAGTTGTGACACACCATCGTAGGTACCGAATACCGATCTACCGTACGTACCTACATATTTTCTTGCAATTGTGTCATATTGTTACTAATACAGTTTCCCTATACGTAACTTTATTGATCTCTATTAAGGGTGCGTACCATTTGAAGTTCAATTCGCCAAAAACGATCACACGCCCAAAAAGTTGTTCCACATGGGTCTTGTCTTGGCATTATTTTCGCCATATACGCTATGGAGGTAGGTACCTACTGGATCAGTTGAATTGCCTACATCTAATGTCAAATGTGACAGAAGTGGCAAATTTTAGTGGCATTCTTAGCGTTCTTATCCTAATTGGAACAGGGGAGAACAGTTACAAACGATCACAGTGATCACAACCATAGACGCAGAATGTGATCAAAATTATCGAAAATAACGTTATTAGCGTCAAATGGAATATACCCTATGTTGTCTTAGGTTTTCGCGATTATTACACATAGTAATTAAACAACTTACGATTTTAGCCGCGTATATTTGATCGTGGTCACGGGGTGACACTGCTAAGTGTTTGAAACGTCGTCGGGACAAAAATAATGATATATACGCGATTTAAACCGTTTAAAGTTGTTAAATTACTATGTGATCTCCTTTGTTGAAAAGTTTGTGATTAATTATTATCGTAAAATAATCTATAAGTACCTACCTTCTTATTTTATTTTATGGTCGAAAACTAAAAGTACATCATAATGTATATTTATATGTACTAGTTAGTCAGGTATACCCAATTAAGTAGGTAAATCCTATTAATCCAATTTTTGCGTTGCACTGCACGTAAACCCATCTAGGTACTAGGCTTTGGAATAATACAATACAGGAATAGTCTACTTTGTAAAACCTAGTTTCGTACCTACCAATAGCATAAGCAATTACACATTTGTAGGTTGGTATCTATACAGGGTTGTGTCGCTGGTTGGTCATCCACAATAGTGACCGTCCACTGTACTGTATCAGCCGGATTGCCTACTGCTGAACACAGCCTCCTCCATAAAGAAGGGGTTTGCCATAATCCCCACGCTTGGCAGGCGTCTTGGGGATCGCAGTTTAAGATATCAGTTCCTCAGAAGGCGCTGCCGCCCACCCTCCGGTATTTTTACCTTTAGTTGCCTCTTATGACACTCATAGGTAGCAATGGAGGGGTGACATTCTAACCCGGCACCCCACGGGGTAACACTTTTGAATATTATTTCAGTAGTATAATAACTAAGCAATTACACGTATACACGTATTAACTAATTTGCTACAATAATAAGCAGGAATTGAATAATTTCGAACCACGATTTCATTGTTGTTTTTCAAACGTGTGCTAAAATAATTTATGTTGACGGATGCTACGGTCCGGTGTCTTCCAAAATGTGAGTTGTCCGCCAGGACGGAAACTGATACAAGAAAGTCATTTATTTTAATTATATAATAATCTCAAAGGGTCGAAACCATCTTAAAAATGTCGTCCACCAAAATCATGAGTCATACGATAAAAAATATTAAGAAAGCTTCCACTTAAAACTAAATTTATCGTTTTCGGTTCACTTGCCATCTATTTCAGTCAATAATATACAAAAGTATAAAATCCTAGTTAAGTATTTATTGTTTTTTAACTATCTGTTCGCCGTCATGACTTTAGGTGATGTTGTATGACTCTGGCTGGTTAAGGTACCTGTCAGTTCAAACTTCGGACGGCAACTGAATATTTCTTTGACCTCGTGATTTCAAAAAGGCAAGTTACTACACACACCAACTTTTAAAAAATTCATTATTGTGATATGATGAATGCATACGAAGATTATAATTAAAAAATTCAGTAATATTATTATATAAATCATTTTATAACTGCTTATTTACAATATTGATGAAAGCATTTCCAAGGAGGGTTAGCATCAGCCAAGAAGCCAGCCATAAAATCAATGCCAAAACTTTTTATACAATTATTTCTTATTATTACCCTGTGTGGTGTTAGTGAGAACATTCGTAAATAATTATTGTCACCCCATTTGAGTGTGAATAAGGGTTTAACGATGACGAGGAGTTATCCCAATCAGTACAGTTTTAACTTCCGTGTTTTATATATCATGCTAAAACATTTTTTATCACAATTCTAGTTGCACGAAAATAGTGAACACTTGGACGAAAACTGGCATTTTATGATGAAATTAGTAAAATGTTGCTATTATTTTATACAATACAAAAGTTATATATTCAATACAAAAGTAAACATTACGAAACATACAGTTGACGTGTTAAAGCTAGTAATTCCACTAACTGGATGGTAGCCAGCACAATAACCCTATTCATGGAACCTCAGATTACAGCAGGACGTAGAACAAGGCGCGGAACACTCATGCTCAAGCCTTCAGACGCTTCGAGTTTGCAATACCTGCCCGGTCAATAACCTAACTTTGCTTATTTTACCGACCAAAAGCGAAGCTTTGCAAATATTTTATGCATGGCAGTAAGTAGGTGCCCACACTTTATGAGCGTGAGGAATTTTATGAGCAAAGAAATTAATTCTGTTTACTGCATTTTTAAGTTCGTTCAGGTGAAGTTGTCTTGAAAAATGTCAGACTGAGGGCGATGGAAATACCACGTCTCGCATGCGAGTGAGTAAAACATACTAAACGTACCTACTATTTAGATAGTGAGCGTTTTTTTTAAAATTAATTATTTGGTCTCGTCAGGACCACTATGTCCTAGTTATGAATGAAATTCTATTGTTATCGTTATCGCCGATGCCAATGGGTTTATATTAAAGTGTTTTTTTTATAAACGGAAAAAAACTTTGAAGTACTGTATCACATCACATGGTTGTTACATAACAATTAGAAATAAAATTAGATTTGACACGATTCACTTAGAGCTGATCATGTTTTTTTTTCTTTCGAGAATTATATGATATTGCGTTTTAAGATCGTGGCATAGTATTTATAATTCCAACTAAAATATTACCTATATACTATATACTTTATTCATTAAAAGATAAACCGTACATTCTTTCAAAGATACTGGTTTAAAATTTGCCTTTTTCGACTTACTTCACATGCCAGTATATTACCTACGTTCCAATTAAACTCTTAAATATTTCAATAACCCTAAAATATTCTTAAATATTTCAATGTTATTCTACAAGTGAATAACAAAATTATTCACTTAATGAACGCTGAATAACACATGAATCACAAGAGAAAATGATGTACGTACATATACTTAAAAACCGTTATCGTCAGGACACCTTTCTTCCTGCAGTCGCTGGATTTGGGTCAAGGAGAATCAGTCAATCGAGCTTTTACCACAGAATAAATGAGTATTCAAACCGGTTCCTCGTCAAGTATTTTCGTGAGGGTCCGCGGTAAGAGCGACTGGCTACACAAGATCTTTTAAAGACGATATTTTTAAAGCGTTGCTTATAAAAATATAGCGCAGTTAACGAACGTTGATGGCATGCTACGTGACGTAGTTTCTGACCAATACGTGACGTTAAGTCATTATGATTTATCAACAAAATATGCAGGTCAATGTTGGAAGTGATGAGTCAAATAAATTTTAAGTAAAATATGTCATCTTATTTGTAATTTTATTTTGGACTGCTCACAGAATTTTGCATCATCAATTATTTTATTAATTACAGTAAATCACGTCATTATAATACCTATGGGTAATTGGGTATGCCATGTTATAAGTAGGTACATATAAGGATAAATCATGGATTATTTATAAATAGTATTGTTTTTCGAATGAGAGCAATCGTAAAATAAGTAACTTTATTTTATGCCTTATAGTTTAGCCTTTGACCGCTATCTCACATGATGGTAAGTGATGATGTGGTCGAAGATTTTGTTCAGGCTTACCTAAAATTACTGGCTCTCAAGGACTGCTGCCGGAACACACGGCTAAGAGCTTGTCGGCAGATTTTCCACTTGAGGGTGGTAGCTAGCCAGGCGGGCATTCGCAAATTGCCCTACCACCATGCTATAACACGACTGCCATATTAAGAGGACAACCGGGAACGACGGCTTAACGTGCCCTCCGAAGTACGGAAGCGCTCAGTAGTAATGTCA
Source organism: Plagodis pulveraria (assembly GCA_963890685.1). Lineage (NCBI taxonomy): Eukaryota > Metazoa > Arthropoda > Insecta > Lepidoptera > Geometridae > Plagodis > Plagodis pulveraria. The sequence goes on along the minus strand of OY982955.1, from coordinate 27,239,641 downwards.
CTAGCGGTCACCCATCCAACTCGTGACCGCGGCGGACGTTGCTTAACTTTGCTGATCGGTTATAAGCAAACTTCGCTACGAGCGCTTCAAGTGTTGAGTGCTTTGCGACAAATTTTCTTCTTGGTGTCCCTGAAGTACAAAAAGTTGTCGGCAAGCACTTAGCAGTGTGTTCCCCAGCAGTCCTACAAAGCCAGTAAATTACAGGCACATGAGACTTAACACAATATGACTAAAGGTGTTTGGCGCAGCGCAGTTCGACACTTGTAACGAAATGCATCTGTTATAGGCAGAAGTTGCAGCTTAACATCAGGTGGGCCTCGTTTATGGTCACTATGGCATAAAAAACTGTAATACTAAATAGTAATGACGGCAAAGACTGATGTTCCAGAAAGTAAATATGATTAATTTTGTACTAATGGAAGCAAGACGGTGAGTCATATAAGGCTCGGTTCTGTTGCAACACCAAACCGCACCTTATAAGGTACGGCCTTTACGCAGGATTCATTTATATGGCTTAAATACAGTCTACTTTCAAAACTCAACCATATGTTCAAGATTGACGTGTGACCAAATTTCTCTTTACCTTTTCTGAGTACAGCAATGAAATGTTTCTCTACAAGGATAGTTTAAGTAACACCTGTTACATATACTTAGTTTTTTTGAAGCAGTGATGGCTCAGTGGCATTGGCTATGGACTGCCGCGCAGTAGGTCCATGGTTTGAATCCTGCCCAGAGCTTGAGCTTCACCCCATGGTGTAAGGGCATTTTGCGAATGCCTGGCTAGCGACCACCCTCAATTAGAAAATCTATCGCCAAGCACCTAACGGTGTGTTCCGGCAGCAGTCTTTGAGAGCCAGTGAAATAACCGGCAAAATGAGACTCAACAGGTATGTCTCAAGGTGATGGGCGCAGTGCAGTTCGTCACTTGTGATGAAATGCATCTGTTATAGGCAGAGGATACCGCTTAACATCAGGTGGGCCTCGCGCTTGTTCCTTCACAATAACATAAAAAAAAATAGCAAAACAAAAAGTTTTCTGAACTTTTGATTTGACTATGTTCGTTGATGATACTATAAATATTATGTTGTTATACCCAGTTGTTGGGTGGTCTTGTAATAAGATACGCCCTAGTCTGATTGTTCTATTGTTTTTCACACATTCGTATATAGTGACGGCTATAAATACACGTGACAATATTTGCTCATGGAAGCAGAAAGCAAATGTATTGTGAATTTGTGAGTTTAAATCTAAAAAGTCTACGCGGTCTAGATTAAAAGAAGCTTTCTTGCCCATCGGGGCTAGAAGGTTCTAGTGTGTTTACCACACTACAACGGTATACTAAACTTAGTTTGTAGCCCCCTCATTATTAGGTGGAAAGATGAATTGATTCGCAGAGAGCTAATGTGCGCAAATGGTTCAATGAGGTAGGCATTAGTTAGTACTGCTTTACTCTATGCAAAAATCACGAAAACCGATCATATTAAGTACCAACGATCATTCATTATTCATTATTTCATTACCAACGATCATTTACTAGTCTGCATCTTAAACTTCATAAAAATAACATAAAGTTACTTTAAGTTATTATACATATATGTGCTACAAAATAAATGAATAAAGAAAGTTCAAAACTGTTTCAAAAGTCTCGGAATTGACTATTTAGTTTTTTTTTTATTAAATTGTTTGTTCTTTTAAAGTAAGCTGTCGACACTTATATGCCTCTTAAAAATTTCAATGCAAGTTGCATAGTATTTACGTTCAAGTCAAAATTATTTATTTCCTACATGCAACAGGAAAATTGATATTTTTGTACAGCAATAACACTCCACTGCAATAACTTTGACCGTGCCAAGTCAACCTCGTCGTGACCTCATTCCTGGCTCCATAACTTGTCAATGTTGGAAGCATTGTCGAGCTTGCAAGGTAGCTCTTTTTATATTGCTTAACCTTAGACCTATAAACATCAATGTGCTTAACATTATAAATTAGCGCCAACTTTGGAACTATGTTTTTTTATGGACTCCAAACTAAAGTAAGTCCTGGGTGATGTAATTGGTCATTGGTTTCCTTACTGTATCTACATATCTGCGTATAATTTTCATGGCCTTGATCAGTTTTATAATTATTAAAATGATCTTCATTATTTTTATCTTTATTTTGGTAGATATCTCATACGAAAATACGAACTTATAAAGAAAGAAAAAATTGTTGGTTTTGTAAGGGTCTTCTCTGTTTCTATAGAAGTTGTATGTTTTATGATCTTACAAGATAGTTTCCCCTCGCAGCTTTGCCTGCAAGAAAATCGGTTATATCAGGTTGCCGCAGGATAAAAATTAATCCTAAGTCCTAATCCTACACAAAGTTCCATGTAAATTTCATAAGTACGAATACAGGAATATGAAACTAAGTATCAATGTAATTTATATGTATGAGCTCTAAAGAAAACCCTAGTCGTATTGTATTTCAAACGATAACTGTATAACATGCGTCGTGTAAGCTTGGTTACTTCTGTAGAGTTCTAATGAAAACGTGACATTTTATGCTTGGTACTTATACATGTATCATGCATGACGTAATAAATGCTGTTTTATAGAAAGAGGATTTGCTGCTAAATTGAACAAACTCGACGCAAGACAATTTTACTTGAAATATAACAGTTATTGCATTGTTACTTGGATAAATATTTAAGCAACTCATATACATTTTAAATGTAATTAATAGATACGAGGTTATAATAACTACTATTGTTAATATTAAAAATAATCGCTCGGACTCAAGACCTCCTGATAATGCTTCATGGAAACCGTTTCGCCTGGATTACGTGGCGCTTTTGACGTCACGTAAGAAATTTCGGCCTATCACATATTATGCAATAAGTACTTGTTCTTTTAAATATATTTGTACTAATTTCCCGGATTCTAAGAATCCCCTCGAAGAGCACCAGTAATCAGAAGAACCTGACGCAACTAACCGATATAATATTGTTGACATTGAATCATAGTTATTTATGGATGAAACGTTTTTTGTTGCTAGTCCGTGTATGGTCGGGCGCAGAGATTACCAGTGAATGGACGCTTTAATATCGTTAAACCTCTATTGATATTTGCAATCTCACAACGGCCTTATTCAACATCTGGTGATAATTCACTCCTTATTGGGAGTGAAGGAACATAAAGCTTAAGGGTGAACTGGCCGGGCCGTTCTCCATACAAACGCCGTAGGGTGATCACTGCTTTATTTGCAGATTTAGGTCCAAAACAAAGCATAATACCGATTGATCTCGTCATTACCTAGGCTTGTATGATGCCTAAATTTTAATAAGATAATTAACTTGAGAGTTATGAGCTTCGAAACATTTTCATATAACATTTTCAAGGCTCATAACTTTCAACTTAATTATCTTTTTAAAATTTCGGCATCGTACAAGCCTAGATAATGACGAGATCAATCGGTATTATGCTTAATTCTGGACCTAAAGTCTCAAATACGGGAGTGATCTGATCACCCTACGGCGTTTGTATGGAGAAGCGACCGGCCAGTTCAACCTTAAATGTAATCAATGTCATTGAATGGGCAATCGTGTCAACAGGTTATGGTTACAGGGAAACAATACCTCAAACACCAAAATATTATCAGTTACTAACGAGTCATAATTATTATTAAACAGAGCGTTTTAATGAGGTCATTGATAAGTTTAGTTGGCACTGTTTTTATAATCAACTTAATTAACATTTTTAATCAATTTTGCATGAGTGAAAGTACTAATTTGAATGTAGAAAGCTAGAAACACGCTGCTTCTAGATGCGTTTCCTATGCTGATCTTAGAACGGTGTTGCTTGACTTGATTACCTATCTTGAACTACTAGCTCTCACTAAATAGTTAAAATAGGGCATTGTTTAAAAGAAACTACTTCCTTTGTCTTCGAACACAAATTAGATAACAGACTAGAATATAAATGAAAGGTGTGTGTAGACTGTAGACGCACTGACGATATCAACTCGTCCCATCTATGAAGCTAATTAAAATTCTAAATCAGTTGATTCAGTTGGCTTTAGTTAAGTGTTTTCTAGAAGCGTCTATTTTAATATTAATGATATCATTTTATTTCTCATTATTGTCATAAAATTGTTATATTTTCTACATCATTCGATTGCTATGTTGCTCTTACAAAATTTGTACTTGTCAACTACCTAGTAACAAAAAGTTAGGAACATTTTTTTTGAGTGTATACGAGTTGCTAATCACGTTACAGGTTATTTTAAATTCTAAGAGTTTTAATCGGATTTTATTAAAGTTACTGTACATTTCCAACGAGGTAATTACAAAACTGATTAGTTAAGTATATACTGACTTCATACATTTGAACAGCTGTTATTTAACTACAAAGCAGACAACGATATAACGTTTAGTACCACCAAATTAACTGTGCAGTTTTCGAGGGCGCTACTGGTCATGGAAATCAACTACAAACTGTCACAATTTGAAGGAATGTTGTAGGTCTTTTTTCTGCCACCTGAACAGATAAGTTGGTGGGTCTGTAGAGATTATTTTGCAATAGCTCGGTGGAAACCGAATCCGGCACCAAATATTAATCTGTCTTTTTGTGTTGCCTAACGGCTGGCAGACGGCCTCAGGCAAATTCTGACTCACGCTCGAATCCTTATACAATGACGTCAGCTTGCGTACCTATGGTATGAGTCGGTTTTGGTCGTGTTGTCCATTCAACTAGCAACTGTTTGATGGTACATAACTATGTAACTACCTATAACCTAATGAGTTCCTATTAGGGGCTTGCAATTGGAATATTCGAGTACAACGAAGACTCTTTTCTACATTCGAATTTTTTTTTTATGCCAAATATGTTAGCCTTTGACCACTATCTCCATTGATGGTAAGTGACGATGTGTTCGAAGATGTTGTTCAGGCTAACCTAGAAGTACTGGCTCTCAAGAACAGCTGCCGGAACACACCGTTAGGTGCTTGGCGACAGATTTTCTACTTGAGGTTGGTAGCTAGCCAAGCGGGCATTCGCAAAATGCTATAACGACTGCCATCCTAAGACAACTACCGGGACCGACGGCTTAACGTGCCCTCCGAAGCACGAAACGCTCAGTAGTAATGTCACTAGCGGTCACCCATCCAACTCATGACCGCGCGCGACGTTGCTTTACTTTGCTGATCGGTTGAGAACAGCTAAGTAAACTTCGCTACGAGCGCTTCGAAATTAGAATATAACGCAAAGATAAGGTAAAATTATCCGAATAGATATATTCGAATAGTAAACTCAAAATTTGAGTCCAGAATACTCATTAATGTCACAATCTGTACACGACAGCAATTTACTATCATCTTTCATCAGCTATTGTATACGAGTGAGCGATTTGGTCGTTTAGGGATCGAAAAAAATCAGCTTCGTCAGTAATTTTTAGATTAATTCAGTATTTTGAATAATTTTTTGAAGCAGTGATGGCTCAGTGGCATTGGCTATGGACTGCCGCGCAGCAGGTCCATGGTTCGAATCCCGCCGCGGGATTGAGCTTCACCGCATGGTGGATTTTGCAAATTCCCGCCTGGCTAGCGACCACCCTCAAGTAGAAAATCTGTCGCCAAGCACCTAACGGTGTACTCCGGCAGCTGTCCTTGAGAGCCAGTGAAATTACAGGCACATGAGACTTAACAGCTATGTCTCACAGAGACGGGCGCAGTGCAATTCATGACACTTGTGATGAAATGCATCTGTTATAGGCAGAGGTTAGTCCGCTTAGCATCAGGTGGGTCTCGAGCTTGTTCCGTCACAATAACATAAAAAAAACTAAAAGATAAGACTTTTGCTTTCCAAAGATTCTATTTCTGTATTTAAACAGATAAATTTGTAAATAAGTAATAAGTAAACTACGAACTATATACAACACTACAGCTACTACAATAAAAGCATTTAGATCCCTATAAGCCATTGCAGACTCATAGGCAGTCCAAATGCTCTAGTCCACTACCAGTTGGCAGCGTGCCCAGCATGCTGGCAGCATTGCCCCGTTGAAATTGAAATAAAACGATAGTCAAAACTTATTATATTTAATGAATATTCGCAAGCACCAATACAATGTGTTACATGCATGAATCTCACATGTTGGTAAGAAATGATGATATAGTTTAAATGGTACGGGTCTAGAATAGGAACTGGCCGGCAAGGACAACTACTAAATCCTACTGTATGGAGGTGGATAGCAACAATATGTTATTGTGACCGAACAAGCTCGAGCCCACCTGATGTTAAGTGGACTAACCTCTGCCTATAACAGATGCATTTCATCAAAAGTCACGAATTGCACTGCGCCCGTCACATTGAGACATAGTTAAGTCTCATTGTGCCTGTAATTTCACCGGCTCTCAAGGACTACTGCCGGAACACACCGTTGGGTGGTTGGCGACAGACTTTCTACTTGAAGGTGGTAGCTAACCAGGCGGGCAATCGCAAAATGCCCTTCCACCATGCTCAAGGCGGCGGTGGGAATCTAACCAGGGTACTGCGGCGCGGCAGTCTATAGCTATTACCGCTCGGCCATCATTGCTTCAAAGATTAATTTCATAAATTAATTAAGGCTTAGAAATAAAGGGTTTTTCAACTTTGTTTTCTAAGACAAAATAAAACAAAGAATTTAGATGAAGATGATTCAAATTTTTATTGTATTACGAAGAGATAAGTTTGCAAATTATGAATGAAGAATGTTATATCTGGCAAATGCCCACCACGAGCACGCTGACAGATGTCAATTCTTTCATCAAAGTTTTTGATCACTTTTTGGCAAAATGGCGGGTCTATTTCGTTAATCACATGACGGATATTGAGTTTTAAGGCTGCAATCGATTTGGCTCCGTATACTCTGCCCTTAACATAAACCCACAAAAAATAATCCAGTGGTGTTGAATCACACGATCTGGCTTGCCAGAACCGCTGAATTTCGTGAAATTATGCGATCGGGTAATTTCGTTTGCAATAAATTGATCCTGTCTGATACAATAAAAATTGGAATAATCTTCATCTACATTTTTTGTTTTATTTTGTTTTAGATAACAAAATTGAAAAACCCTTTATAATGACTCAATATTAGATTTAGAATCCAACGAAAATAGTTTTTAATTTCACTTCCTTGATTAGACATTACCGAATCAAAAACTACAATATGTATCGAGATGTCATTTTTATATGCATGAGTGGCATCGGAATTAATTAGTTATCCTTTTGAGCAGTTGTGGGTAATTGGAACAGGCATCAAGGGCAGGTGGTAAGCACGTGGTGACCCACTGCTTTTCATTGTAGTCACAGGAGCGGAACTGGGTAGGTACGGAATTTGCCTCCTTTACATATTACTTGTAGGTACGTGAGGGGCATCGATAAAAAAACTGTATATATAAACTGTGTATATTAATTTTGAATATTTTGATCGCGTTCTATCTGTAGTTATTTGTCAACCTATCCCAACACTAGCAAGTAGTTTGTAGTTATAGTTATTACGTTTATGTATTGTGGATAATAATCAATGAGTCTTTTCTAAAACATTCCTTTTTCTTAAAAAAAAGGATTGGTCAAAAACAAAACGAAATGTATTTCACTTAACCTTTGAAATCGTATTGTTTAGTAAAATGAAGTCCAAACCGAATTTTACAATTACAGAACGATACATAAGAAGTTGAAATTAAGCTTCACTTAACTGTTTTGAAGTATGACCCAAAAGAACTAAAATCTGTGTCTTATTGCAAGCTTAGAACGAAGAGTCCTCAACCGTTCTCAGCTTGCTGGTGCCGATTTCTGAAATATACGACTAAGAAAAGACATACAGACAAAAAAAATACATGTGGCTTCAATGACAGGATGAATACAGAATGTTATGAGGACATATCTATTATTATAGGTTGTGACTAATAAACATATACAAATAGCTTGAGAAAAATAGTGTTAGTGGGAAAAGACCACGAGGCAAATCACCTAACTGCTGATGGTTTGACCGAATAAAAGATCTCACAGATCTCCCTGTCTCTGTTAATCTAAGACAAGCTGAAGATAGAGTAGCGTGGAAGCAGCTTATCGACCACTCGATGCAGGCCTTCCGACTCAGGCACAACCTTCAGTAATTTAGAAAACTAATAAGGAGAAGAATAAACTTACTGCCATTGTATCTACTTGTTTAATTACTTAGGTTAATAGATAAAATAATACTCGTTATATTATCAGAATAAAATGTCTAGCTAGAAACATAATATACATATATATTGACTTATTTCCCATTAAATAGAAGATTGTGGGTTAGCTGTTAAAAGAAACGGTGAAATCTACCAACAATTTTCTGTAGTTTTCATTATAAATGAGTGCATGACTAGACTAGACAGTAATACACTAAGGTTACTTCTATAGACAATAATTATATACTCTGACGTTCTGAAGTAATATTATTATAATATCTCCACCTAGGGCACGTCACTTTTTTCCACCTGCAGCAAATCTTTCTACATACTTATACATAACCCTATATACTTATACATATCCATACTAAAGTTACTTCTATAGACAATATATACTCTGACGTTCTGAAGTAATATTATTATAATATCTCCACCCAGGACACGTCACTTTTTTCCACCTGCAGCAAATCTTTCTACATACTTATACATAACCCTATATACTTATACATATCCATACTAAAGTTACTTCTATAGAAAATATATACTCTGACGTTCTGAAGTAATATTATTATAATATCTCCACCCAGGGCACGTCACTTTTTTCCACCTGCAGCAAATCTTTCTACATACTTATACATAACCCTATATAGTTATACATATCCATGCTAAAGTTACTTCTATAGACAATATATACTCTGACGTTCTGGAGTAATATTATTATAATATTTCCACCTAGGGCACGTCACTTTTTCCACCTGCAGCAAATCTTTCTACTTATACATATCCCTTATCCATGAGGATATAGTCAACTCTAAATTATGAAGTAGTTCCTCACTATGGATTTCAAATACACACCACTCAAATTTCTTTCTTTAGAAGACGCTGCTGCCCACCTTCCAATATTTTCCCCTTAGTCGCCTCTTACGACACCCACGGGATGATATGGGGAGGTGCAATTCTAACCCGGCACCTCACGGGGAACCGTGAATAACAAAGTCAAAAAAGGTAACATGTCACATCCTTGGCTATAACACGTTCGATGCTAAACCATTCAGTGTAGGATCTGTGTCCCCTTTAATTTAACAGTTGGCAAGTATTCAGCAAGATAGTAAAAGGTTCAGTAAGTCCTTCTTGGTGGGTATCACAGCAGACATAGTTATTCTGCCTAAAATAAGGTGCACACTATTTAATATACTTAGGCGTTAATGCAAGTGCAATTACTGGGCCAACGAGGCATTACAATTAACGTCTCGGAGTGATGAACCCAGTGCAGTGTCAAGCAGAACGAGGACGGTGACACTACAACTTTAATGATCAGTCGTAACGCTTACCATTAGGCAATGTGTCCGTCTTATCACGTACTTGAAATTTTGATAAAAAGAACTCAGAGAATAAAGTTCCTGCTTAGTCCATAGTCGTCATACACAGGCAGTATCGATCAAATATTTGTATTATGTTTTATATACATGCCCCGTGGGGTGCCCGGCTAGAATGTCACCCCCTGCTACCTGTGGGTGTCGTAAGAGGCAAAAGGTGAAATACTGGAAGGTGGGCAGCAGCTTCTGAGGAACAAATATCTTTAACTGCGATCCACACCCTGCCAAACGTGGCGATTATGCAAACCCCCCAATGGGGGAGGCTGTATTCAGCAGTGGCCAATCCGGCTGATACAGTACAGTATATTTTATATAGGTATGTAAAAAAGAATCACATACAATCTAGCTCTAGGAATCTCGAAAGGACACGTGAGTTTATAAATAGTTTGACAAAAGCAAAAATTTGGACAACCACCTTTTTAAAACAGTTTTATGAATGAGAAAATGCGCTCAATTAGCTATGTAGGTACTCGACATATCCTACCTACCTAAATGCAAATAAAAATTGCCAATTTCTCTTTTAATCGCTATGAAGCAATAAAAAAACCGGGTTCACTGTTTATCTATGTGGGATGGCAATAACTAAACTATATATTCGCTCGTTTGTTATCAGCGCGACCTTCAGCTTCAACGGTTGTTTGAATAACGTTGGAAAATAACTACTCACCTACTATGTTTAATAAGTAGGTAGGTAGTACATAGTGCTAAATATATGTAGAAAATTAATATATTAACGTTTGTTATTTCCTATTGTATGATAAATGTTATATAGGTACCTAAATGTTATATTAAATTTTTACCTATTAACTTATTAGGAACCGGCTAGGACCTGCGTTATATTTTCCGGAAAGATTTCGACAAGTTTCGGACTGTTTTGAAGTCCTACGACTGGAAGTCACGATTGGGCGAAGCGACGAGCACGGGTCTCAGCGCATAACTCAGTTAATATGGATAAAACTCGCTATAGTTTTCAAAGTGAAGGAAAATACTTGCCTACTTAATATGTAGCTAATAAAATCTATATTTGATTGTTAGTGAAGATGTATGTATATCTACCAACTAACACGTAACCGCCATAACATCTAGCGTTGTACAAATGCCTCCCCCAATAGGAGGGGTTTGCCATATAATCCCTAGGCTTGGCCGGCGTCTTGGATATCGCAGTTGCTCACCACCCTTTGCTTCTTATACGATATCCACGGGGATTGACATTCTAGCCCGGCCACCCAAGAGGCTACCTACTTACACATTATTCACTTAAACTTAACCACTTCCATTTTCCTGTTTCCAGATCAACAGTAAATACAGTGAAGAGCTTGCCCAAGAGTCATTAGAATGGATCCACGCCATCATAGGCGAGCCAGAGAACCTCTCAGGGGACATGGACAACTTCTACGAGGTTCTTAAGGACGGCACGCTGCTCTGCAAGTAAATATCAATATAATGAATAGATTCAGGCGTTACTTTGCGGAAATCCATATTTAATCATAACAAATATTTTTAAAATATTCTAAGAAAACATCAAATTTATATTTTAATGAAACACTTAAAAAATATAAAAATATATCTAGTGACAATTCCGCCTAATTTTCCTGTTAAGCCGACGTGACGTCACAAACGCCACGCAGCCAAACCGGAAGAGTTTTCGACGCGTTTCGATTCTACACGAAACAACGCCAAGAGGTCTTGACTCAAGACTTGAGATAGAGTGCTTAGCAGGAAAATTAGGCGGAATTGTCGCTAGATATATTTTTATATTTTTTAAGTGTTTTATTAAAATATTAATTTGATGTTTTCTTTAAATATTTTAAAAATATTTGTTATTATTAAATATCAATACTATAATTATTATAACAAACTGGATATTTACCGTGTTTTTTACTTTAGAGCTCTCGATATGTCGGCACTGTTCCAAGCGCCATGATCACGAGTAAACTGCAGTCAACAGAACAGTTTTTTTTATTACTGATAGGTAAGCCTTTGACCACAATCTTACCTGCTGGTAAGTGATGATGTGGTCGAACTCGAAGGTGTTCACAGGCTTAACCTAGAATTACTGTACAAGTATGATTGACATTATGTGATATGCACGAGCCAAGAACAACCAACTTGACATGAAATATACTATTACTAATTCAACCTTGAAAAATATTCATTCGCGACGATTTTGGAAAACAAAATCTTTCTACCTTTTTTGAACATCTTCAGGTCAAATTATTGGCGCTATGTAACTTAAAGTGTAACCATTGACCTATTTAAACTAGACGCGACATCTCAAACGAGGATAGTCGACCAGTGCAGGTATGCCGGCCGGCATACTCTCCCCCACACGCAGCTGGGCACTCGTAGAGATTACACGCGCTTTACGTTCGAATTTTCGACTAGTATATATAGGTCAATGAGTGTAACATAAACTGTTTGACTGTAACAGACAAGAAAGGTCAACAAATAACTCGGAATATCAAGGTTTTGTTTGCCCAATGCCTTTATTACGACGTAGTATCTGCTATGTACTATTTATGCTACATACATTAAGTAGGTACCTAACCTGAAAGGTGTGAATGGGAATCGAGTCAAAAACGACAGGATATCAAAGTTGTACGACAACAAATTGTTCATACAGGTAAAGTTGAATTATTTTACGTTTATATTACTCATAAAGTTCTCAGTGGCATCTCAAGATGTGCCTTGTAAATGGAGATAGGCTCGCCCCCATTTACACACGGGAACAAAACATGTCCAGCCAACGAAATGTAGCTTCGAGCTTAGCTTGTATGGCATGTTTTTTTATGTCTGACGCAACCCTAAAAAGGGTGAACAAGCTCATGTAGGTAAACCAATCAGCGCCATATAGCGAGTAAAAGCAACAACTCAAAGCTTCAAATCGAAATCAGATCAGAGACAAATCCCAAAATAGGGAGCAAAAACAAAAAAATACAGTTTGACAGTAGGTACATTATTCTATGCCTGTCAGTACCATACGAAAGATAAACAAAAGAACTATATTCGTAGCAAAGAACAATTACATTTACCTAGGCGCAGATGTCATCAGAAATAAATCTAGGTGTCCATTATCGCGTATGGTTTTTAATTATGTAAAGTAGCTTTTCTGAACATAATAATGAATGGTACGTAATATTGAACACTTTGAAGAGAGACACTAGATATATATACTTTTTTACAGGCTGTTTGTAGAGTGAAATTATTCATTGTAAACTACGAGTAATTGGTATCCACTGCTAACAGGGACCTCACGAAGTTCTTAATTTTACTCATTAAACGTATGTACCTAACAAAGAAGAACCATAAGATCTTAGATTAAAAAAAATATATATCAACCTATTTCATTTTGAATATTTCACCCTCTTTAGATCTTATATTCCAGCAAGCCCCTTAAAATCTACTGTACCGCAGGTAGGTCCAACAAAACTTCAAAAAAAACTGATCAGATATTCAATAATTTTCTTCGAACAAATACACATGTGTGACTTTCGTTCCATCGCTTGTCAACGATGTGGTAGCTATAGTACATATACGGTAGTCACCCTAGGGGCTCAAGATATTTGGCGGAATGCCAGGGTAGGGCAAGGGAGAGACAAAAGTAGCAAATGTAGGGGCGGCGTATCTTATAATAGTGCATAACACGCGATAGCTAATGTAATTGTGTCCGAGATATTAATACTATATATGTATATATCTATAAGGCTAATGCCTTAGTCGCGAAAATAAGTACCTAAACGTGGGTCCTTTAGACATATTGATATTGTAATGAAAGTAATAGACTGATATTGTTAAACTGAAACTTTCATATAAAGCACCATCAAGGGTGTGTTTATAAACTAAACACGATTATGTTGTTAACCCTACATTATATTTTTTTGTTCTTTTTTTTGTTATATTTTTTATGTTCTTTGCTTGGCATTTTGCTAATGCACGCCTGTCATCAAGCACCTAACGGTGTGTTCCGGCATCAGTCCTTGAGAGCCTGTAATTCTAGGTTAGCCTGAACAACATTTTCGGCCACATCATCACCTCGTCTTTTTCCCCGAAGATGTCTAACCATCTACCTACGTTTCGCCATTTAAGCGCTACAGTAATCAAATTAAAACAATAGAATCTGTTAGTATTTGGTGCGAATTCGCACACGACGATTTTTAGTGAATAATGTAAGTTTGGGCCCATATAAGTGGCGATCTTAATGCACTTGATGCTTACCATAATATACCGATCACTGTTCTGAAGACTGGTTCTAATATTGTCACTATCAGGTCTATGGATAAATATGTACTATCTATCAGGTTTACCCAATAACTACCCGACTGGAGATTGAACACAGGACCTCGAGATTCCAAACCTCGACCAACGACACCTATATAACCTCCTTACCTCTACCACAGAATAAAAAGGACTCACTCTCTCTACTCACTCACACTATGATGTAGTGTATAAACTAGGCATATCTACCCGTACAAATACACATAAAATGTGTTTTATGTGCAAGGACGTGCCTTCGCGAGTCAACAGAATGTAGAAATGGAAGGAGATGCGGTATTTTGTTTATTTTCTTTTTTTACAAACGTTCGAATATTAAACATGCGAAGTCTCCCTACATTTTTAATAATATGAGCAAACACACAATTTCCTAAACATAAAACATGGATGACCTGAAAACATGAAGATTAAAAGCAACTCTGGCAAATGCACGACGTGCGACGCCAATTCCTCAAGATGTAAAGGGGAAAAAACACACACAATTACGTACTAAAGAAATTGCTATGAGACACTTTCTTTAAAAAAAATTCTAGGACTTTCCTACATTAACATGGACTAAAAGCAGTGTCGAAGATCAGAAATGTATGTGGCACCTATTTTTCTTTCACAGGCTCGTGAACAACATCCAGCCCAACTTGGTAAAGAAAGTGAACACATCCAAGATGGCGTTCAAATGTATGGAGAACATCAATGCTTTCCTCGACGCGGCGAGGCAGCTGGGAGTACCAGCCCAGGAGACGTTCCAAACAGTCGACTTGTGGGAGAGACAGAACCTTAACTCAGTTGTGATCTGCTTGCAGTCGCTTGGTAGAAAGGTGAGGTTTTGTTTTAGATCGCGTCGACTTCAATGATTCATTCTAAGCTGTTCAGTATTGGCGGTAGGTTTGTGATAAGGAAAGTATAGTAGGTAAGTGGGCCAAAACTGCAAGAAGGATATTTTAATTAAATTAAAGAATGCCTTTGAACATTATCTCACCTGATGTTAAGTGTAAATGATGTAGTCGAAGACGTTTTTCAGGCTAACCTACAATTACTGGCTCTGAAGGACAGCTGCCGGAACACACCGTTTGGTGCTTGGCGACAGATTTTATACTTGAGGGTGGTTCAAGCCAGGCGGGCTTTCGCAAAATACACTACCGCCATGCTGAATAATATTCCCCGAAGGGTTGTTAAGGGGGTAGAATGTCCAAGTTCAAATCTGACACAATGCGGGTACATTGCGTAAGACATGGTGTGGTCTTTATAGGAACTCTTTATGTAATATGGAGCGAGCATTATGCCATCTACCGGGCGTTTCAGGTACTGAAGATTCCTTTGGACAGGAAAGCTCCTGATTGGGGCTCTAATCTTCGATATTCCTAACACGTGTTTTCGCTATTTCTTTTAATTTGAATACCTATTATGCATCACACATGCATTCGCCGCACTGAAATGAGAGCAGATAAGATTTTAATGGAAAAAGTATTCATATAGGTATTGTGCGATAAAGGAGCAGGACTTACAGGTGAGGTGATGGTCGCTGGTTGCAGGTCCAGATCTCGCATTGTGTCTAATAATAACTTAAACGATTTGGCGCAGACAGGTATAAAGGATTTCTTTAAAAACTCAGCAGTCATAGACGCGGTATTTCAAACCTCAGAAAAAATATCAGACTGAGAAAATATTAAGCAACCAGATTTAAAACTATGGATCTTTTCAGAATTAACATCCGTTCTTTTAATACCTATACTATAAACTTCTAATACCTTTATTCTTAGGAATAGTAGGTAACTATCTGATTATGGAAATACCGGCCGTTATTACCCTTAAAATATGTTCTGGGTAGTTTAACCGGAACTTACTCGAACATTCTGAAACAGGCCCTTAGTGTTGTATACAAAAGTACCCCGGGGACAAAAACTTGCTCGAGAAAATTTTGCTACTGCCGCCATCTATGTGTAGTGAAAGGTAAAACCAGTAAGGCAGCCTATTCAGCCAAGCTAAAAGTTTGTATATAACTCATTTCAGCGTCGGTCTAACTACCACCGCGTATGCCACTGGGTGGCCCACGTATGACTTTGGGGCTAACCATACAAACACAATATATTTTATCGTTAAAGAGGCTTTTTTATACTTGATAGGTTAGCCTTTGACTACTCTCAAGGACAGCTGCTGGAACACACCGTTAGGTGCTTAGCGACAGATTTTCTACTTGAGGGTGGTAGCTAGCCGGGCGGGCATTCGCAAAATGCCCTACCACCATGCTATAGCGACTGCCATCCTAAGGCGATAACCGGAACCGACGGCTTAATGTGCCCTCCGAAGCACGGAAGCGCTCAGTAGTAATATCACTAGCGGTCTCCCATCCAACTCATATGACCGCGGCGGACGTTGCTTAACTTTGCTGGTCGGTTAAGAACAGCTAAGCTAAGACATTTTTGAAGCCCTGTCGGCTGTTTTATTTTTACATTGTGGAGGAAAACAATAGATAACCGCGTTAATCTTAAATAAAAATTAAGAATAAATGTTACGTAGGTACTCAATATCATGTTTTTTAATTCCAGGCTGGCAATTTCGGTAAGCCTTCCATCGGGCCCAAGGAGTCGGAGAAGAACGTGAGGAACTTCTCTGAAGAGCAACTCAGGGCTGGCCAGGGGGTCATCTCGCTTCAATATGGCTCAAATAAGGGCGCCACCCAGAGTGGCATCAACTTCGGTAACACGAGGCATATGTAAGCCTTCACAGGCTAAACATTAACCCAATAAGGTTAAAAGTTGCAAACACTTATATTCGAGTCAAATTTTAGGTTTGGCTGGCATATTCTTAGTCATAATATTTTTCTAATACCTACCTATTTAGGTACTGTTTTGACATTTTGTGTCTTGAGGAAACTTGAGCTTTTTAACATCGGGCTTAAAAAACTTATATACGTAGTTTCCAAGCGATGATACTAAACCTCCTTTATATTATTTTTGATCAAGTATATTATATCTTACGGTATGCCTTTATTAACAAAATACTACGAACTATATACAACACTACAGCTACTACAATAAAAGCATTTAGATCGCTATAAGTCATTGCAGACTCATAGACACTCCAAATGCTCTAGCCCACTACCAGTTGGCAGCGTGCCCGGCATGCTGGCAGCATTGCCCCATTGAATTGCAATGCTTATTCTTTGAGCCAAATAGGTGCCAGCATTTTGATCACGCGTCGCACCGACCAAGCACTCTGATAAGTATATTATATCTTGATGATTTTTATTACAAGAGATTTAATTTACCATACCATAAAAAAATCAAAAATTTCGTCGACCTTTCGTTTTCATACAATATTACCATTCAAAATATCTGTAGTTTCTACAAGTTCTATTGCCAAAATAATATATTATAATCAATAGTAAAACATACCGATAAATCAAGATCATATTTTACGTTGACTTTGCGGGTCAAATCAATGAAACTCACCTTCGTCACCGTGAGTTGTTCCCATCTTAGAAAGTCGTAACTCATAAAGTCCAAGTTGAGGAACAAATCTTTTTCCAACTCGGACTCTGGTTTTTAATTTTATTTATAATATTAGTGCTATTTTTTATTGATAATCTAATGTTTTTTTTATGCCAGCCATCCCGATTAATGAAGAAAGAACTGTAATCTCTTATATATATGTAATATGTACACGTGGCAATTAATAAGATACTTAAGTAAGACTTAAAAGTAGAGAGGACCATTCCAAGTAATAAATATTGAATCTCTATAATAAATGAATTTTCCATCATTCCGATGGCATTCCACAAATTATTTTGTATTACTATACTACCTGTTTTGGTAAAAATATTGTAACAAAGGTGGTAAGTTTGATTTATAATTATTAAAATATGTATTTTAAATCTGTTAGCAGTTAAATTTAGTATATACGAGATTTAACCTTTTGTACTTTGTCTTGTATGAAATTCCAATATTTTGGCACTCCTTCTACTTGTGCCAAGCTTTTTTCTATTTATTAATGTTTTAAACAGTACAATTTATCTTTAGAATTACGAAATTTAATATTTTTATTATATTGTGTGCCTTTTATAGCTCCATAGGGGCATAAAAAGAAAATAATAAAAATTGTTTGAGAATTTGTAATCAGTCGATCTTACTTTACGTATGTAATGAGGTGTAATTAACACTTTATAAATATATATTTATTGAAATTAAAACAAATTAATCATTCCACATTCAAAGTATTTAAGTTAAACACTGTGATTAATTATTTACTTACTCTACAATATTTATATCGACAAGAATTTCTTGAAGTTTGTGTGACGACGTAATTTTAGTAAATACTTACCTAATGTAAGTTTCATAAAGTCTCCCTGTATGAAAGTACGTAGATTATTAATAAATTAAGATGAAACATGGTTGTTTAATTCATTAATTACCCGTTTACCTCTAAATGTTACAATTAGGAATTTTTTTACGTTAAATTATATGCCTACACGATTTGTATACTGACTTACTTGCTCAGTGGTATGATATCAAGTGACGAGAGGGAAAAGTCGTTCGCGGGATGGTAAGCGTATATAACACTTGATAATGTAGAGATATAGTCTTCTGTAATCTTTTTCTTTTACGCCTGGTAGTTTAGCCTTTGACCACTATCTCACCTGATGGCAAGTGATGATGTGGTCGAAGATGTTGTTCAGGCTAACCTAGAAGTTCAAGGACAGCTGCCGGAACACACCGTTAGGCGCTTGGCGACAGATTTTCTATTTGAGGTTGGTTGCTAGCCAGGCGGGCATTCGCAAAATGCCCTACCACCATGCATGTGATGTAGGATAAGCCAGCGTAGTCTCGACGCCTGCGACGGCCAAATTGTTACACTATATATATATATATATATATATATATACAGTATACACAGTGGCGGCGGTGTATTGTATTATTAATAAGGATTTATATTTTTCTAGTAAATACTTCATAGTATGATGGTCGGAAAAAAGCCTTTAAAAGATTTGTTTTAGCTGCATGGAATAAGGTGGTACTTAGGTATGGAGAATATAAAAACTCAGTTTGAAAATTTAAGAGGACTATTATACCGCGTACTTCATAAAGAACAACCTCTTTTCTACCTCTCAATATTGTCCGCTTTCGGTGTTTTATGTTTTCATGTAATCAGCAGATTATTGACTAGGCTTGTACGTTTTATTTTATGCAGTTTTTTAAATCCCTTGAAGTTAAAAACAAACCAGCCCTGTTTTAGCGCTGAAACTGTGTCTATTTAAAGACGTTTTATTATGAATTAAATTTAATAAAAAAACGTACCTACAAGCTTGGAGTTCCTATTCTAGCGATTGACACCAATAACAAAAAAAAATGTTATATTTTAGGGGGTGAAAAGAACCTACGTTTGCCGCGAAATTAAATTCAATAAAAAATAACCTAAAACCCTCACGAGCATCAACTCTCTCCATCGGGCCCATAGAGGGTCGGGGGAAAAGTCATTTTAACAAAGACAAGGAATAGAGTGCCTAATTGATAAAATATATCTCACTAGAAATGGTATTATTTAAATCTTATCATTTTATAAATGACTTTATTATTATTTATTTATTAACTAGTGGCTCTCGGAGCTGTAAACCTCTGCCCTTGCATAGCTTACAATTAAATAAAGGTTCACTTCGCACGCGATGGGGGAATGGGTCACAGCATCCAAAAATCATAGAAAACTGATGACATTAATTTAATATGAGACAGGTAATTTGCATTTCTTCATTACCTCTTTACTAATACAATAACGTACGAATGCACACCGCGCCCCTCCGTCGCACCCCGCCCCGCTCCGATCGCATTTATTTCGGCCTATTTAAGTTTATTCGTGCTAATTAGCTTATTTATTATTGCACGCTATATTAAGTACTTAACCCTTGAAAGGGAAAACTTAGCAAACAAAAACTATAATAAGGTATGGGTACATGTGTTCGTAATGGGCAAAGCAGGTATAGCCCATAATATTGGTTATTTGGTTTACGACTTCTTTAGTATGGGTCAACAAAAACCATTACATATAGGTATATTTAATAATATATTCCAATGGCTGATGAAATTACCTTGTGATTTTGAAAAATTAACATAAACTGAATCACAAAAAAATCTGATGAATTATCAAACTTACTCCCAAATTTCACGAGAATCGTTTGAATCGATTGAAAAATGCGACCTGTAGTGGAGAACAACTTGACATACTCGTACGAAAGCAGTTTTTGTGTAAGTTGAAGTAGAGACGCTTCGCTCGCACCAAGTGCTGACTTGGTCAATTAGTATAATATTCACATAAATAGATAGATAGTCTATAATGTAACACCAAGATTAATATAAAAAATTACGACATATTATATCTAATTAACTATAATTTTATGTAGGCAATTGTAAGGAAACTACACAAAAATCACATTAATATTAAAACTTGAACAATCTGCAGATGAAAGAAACGCTTTGCCAGGGATAATTTATTTTCCTAGATATAGTTTGAAAATCTGTCGCCAAGCACATAACGGTGTGTTCCGGCAGCTGTCCTTGAGAGCCAGTACTTCTAGGTTAGCCTGAACAACATCTTCGACCACATCATCACTTACCATCAGGTGAGATAGTGGTCAAAGGCTAACCTATCAGGAATAAAAAATATTAAAAAAAATATAGTAGAAAAACATGGACTAATAAACAGAAGAATTATTTTTGTCTAGTCTTTCATCTAGACAAAAATAATTCTTTAAATCAAAAATACTTATTGAAAATGAAGTGATAGCTGATTTTGGAACTTTTACTGCCTAGTCACAAATCCGGCTCTGTGTTGAATTGCCATTTTGCGTGGTACTCTTGGATCGATGTTCTGGCAACAAATACTCAAAAGTAGAAGGTTTCTAGCTGGTTTTCTATATGTTTCGTTCAGCCCGAGGGGGGTCCAGTTAAGGAAATAGCAGTACTTTCTGTCATTACGTGAAGCTACCTGGAAATTAATAGGAGTAATAGTCATTCGTCTCTGAAAAGGTGTTCCTTCACATAATTTGCAAAAATGTATTTTCTTAGTAAATATGCGGCGATAATGTAGAGGCCGAAGAAGGGCATTTACCAAGTAGTTATTGCCAATACGCCCGTCGGGAATTGCGCCTAGCTAAGTCATTTTATCAACAAGAGTCCACTTTATTTCTTCAAGGTTGGTTATATGTGTACATTTGTTTAATGGCCTGTGATTCATGTGGGGAACATATTCAGAGGCAGAATTTTCTTTGAAATTTGAGTATTACTAGCTCATTACTGATGCTAAACAAGATGTTACATGGTGCATTTTGCACAAAGCCTCTATACGTTTTCTTTTCTCTGTTAACCACAAATCATTATCTTCCCAATGAGATAATGGATATACTAGAAGCCAACATCTTGTTATTGTCTATTTTATTTCTTCTGCTGTCATCATAAGTTATAAAAATATATGTTTTATTTTCCAGATTTACCAGAAGACGAATACGTCTTCTGGTAAATCTTCCTTAGTTCCAATAACCCGTATCATAAGTGCAAATCGGATTAGCTAGCAGCTGCAGGTATCCTTTGGGATCTACTTTTGGATCTTCCTACCTTTTGGATCTCATCTGAATTTTCAGAATCAAATCTAAATTGTCAAATTTTTACTTTTGTGTACAAAATGGTTATGCGTCCGTCTGTACAAATAGTTATTATCTACTAATCATGCTCGTCATGAAACAAAAATCGATTACATTTTTCAAGTGTCATTTGTATCCTATTACATGCCTGTATGAGGCCACTAACATCAACGTACATCGTGGTGGTGGAAAGAACGTGTCGTCGAGTTTCGAGTCAGCAAAATTCGACTCGCCGCCCGCTGTCCTCATCATACCGCCGCCGTCGCTGACGCTGACCGATGCACCACGCCTTGCGCTCCCTCGATGCATATAACGTTATGCGTCTCCGCATCCACGCCCGAACGCGCTTACGCCGCTGTCGTTGCCAGACATACCCCGGATCTAACTAAAAGTAGGAGAGAAAAATTGGATCAATGCGCCCCAGTTCGTAAGGCTGTGCTTTTGCTCTCCAAACATTCATGAAAGCTGAATTTTGGCCGAAGGGTGTCAAGTTCCACGCGGCGTTACCCACAGCACTTATGGTACCAAGAGGTGAGAAAGGAGCCCAATGCTAGCCAATCTGTAATTGAAAAAGTATTCAA
This sequence comes from Plagodis pulveraria, assembly GCA_963890685.1. Classification (NCBI taxonomy): domain Eukaryota; kingdom Metazoa; phylum Arthropoda; class Insecta; order Lepidoptera; family Geometridae; genus Plagodis; species Plagodis pulveraria. The sequence continues at coordinate 27,217,609 of OY982955.1, read as the reverse complement.
AGTGATTATTATATTTAAAAAGTACTTAATAATAACAAATATTTTTAACATAAGTATTTTAAGAAAACATCAAATTAATATTTTAATAAAAACTTAAAAATATACTAGCTAGCTAACTATATCTAGTGACAATTCCGCCTAATTTTCCTGTTAAGCCGACGTGACGTCACAAATGCCACGCAGCCAAACCGGAAGAGTTTTCGAGGCGTTTCGCTTCTACACGAAGCATCCTCAGGAGGTCTTGACTCTACGAGCGCACGGTCGAGAATATATTTTCTTAATCTTTATATTTTATTAATATTTGATGTTTTCTTAAAATATTTGTTATTATTAAATATGGATTTCTGCAAAGTAACGCCTGAATCTATTCATTAAAACATACGTATATACAAAGTTTCTTTATGAAACATACTATTTGTATCGACATTTTGTTGAGTTTGCTTTTATTTTATTGTAGGTACAATAATTTGTTTTGTACCTGAGTGTAAGTAACAGCGGCTCACGAATTTCAACTATAGTATATTAAGAACTTCATTCACATATAGGAATTCGTTCATCTAAAAACAGTATACTACTCTCGTAGTAGAAAATCTGGACGAGTAACGGCATGACCCGAGGTACTTCAAGTCAACGAATGAAACCGTCACCGCGCGCTAATTTTTCTACTAACGCCATCTATCGAAAAACACTCCACGTGAAATAACAGTTTGGTGTTTTCGTGAGCTAGGTACACAATGGTGAATGGCGGGAAATTCAAAGTGTAAACATTATTTACTTGTGTTGTTTTGTTGTAAAACTATTATTACAGTCTTGGATGAATTAGGTACCTACTCACAGTACATAGGTAATATCTATATACATAGGTTATATAAACATTTAAAATTTCCCGCAACATACATGATTGATTTTCAAATCCGAATTACATTAAGAACAATTATGTTCTTGTATGGACGTAGGTATGTAATTAGTAATTAATTATATTATTGTACTGCGAATAATTATCACATTCAATAATAACAAGGCTCTATTGGCTGCTTGTTGTTTACTAATTCACAGTCACTGTAGAAATGTTTGAATGTAGCAAAGATTACAAAGTGAATGTAGCTTGAAAGTCATTTAATCAACCACCGAGTTGTTTTGCTAATCACAAGGATCTATGAAATATATGATATATGTCCATGGTTAATTAGAACCATGAAGCGTCATCTCCATGAAGTAATAATTGATACTTCAAGATCATGAAGCGAAGACGCCCGTATCACCTGACACCAAAGATTACAGCTCCAGTGTTGCCGTATAGGAAAAACAAAGTCCCTAGACCTCGATGCAATAGTCCCTAGATTTTGAAAAAAAAAAAGTAATAAATAAATACTCTAGAAGTAGCTAAATATTTCAAAATATTCCATGGTAACAAAATATGTTGTAAATAAAAGCAAATTTGTCTAATCAAGTATTTAATCATTATACATCCCTATAGGTTTAAACAAGCAAAAATTTCGTTATCTATTGCGTCATTTTCAACTTCGACAACTTCTAATGGCGCTGCAGCAGAAGTTGATGGTTCCACTGTAGAAGTACTTGGTTTTTTAATGGTTTTAGTGATTCTAGTCAGGACATCATCTGGCAAGACATAGCTATGGCAATTTTGTTTTAAAATCTTTAATTGATTCCTTATAAGAAGTATGGAGTTTAAAGTGGTTGAAGCCAGCCTGTTCCTCAGTTTGTTCTTTATAATATTCATTTGACTGAACATTCGTTCCACTTCTGCTTGCTATGTGGCAACGACAGGACTGTGATGGCTAAGTCTGCTATGTCTTTGTAAGTATTAAAACCTGCAGCGCCCTTGTATTTTAATACATGAGCCCAAAATTGTACAGTGTCTGTAGTCATGATGTCCCACCTCACAAAATTAATACTGTGCCATTGTTTTAAAACGTTTTCAATTTTATCCTCTTCTAAACCTAATTCCACAGCGAGTTCAGCGATTGAGTTATCTTTTAACTGTTTTAAAGTGTTATCTACAGATAATTGTGTCATTTTTTGTAAGGCCATGTAATAGGGTTGTTGACTTGTTTTTTTAAAGTATGTTAAATTATTTAGAACACTGAAATATACACCTAGTATTTTTAATTTTTTTTTTAGGAGTTCTGAAATACTAGAAATCCATCTTTTTGTTTCATTTTTTAAAATTGGCGCTAAAACATCATTCAATGGCGGCCTGGATGCTTATGACGTCACTAGGGCAAAAACAAATAGTGCTGAATGTAATACGTTTTGCTTGCTTGTTGTAGTGTCTTGCGTAATCGATTATACAGGTTGTTCGGCAGAACGTGTACCATAGTGTAGGGGTGTATGTAGACTGAATAAAACAATCACAGAACCAACACAGTTTGAAGCACGGATACATGAGTGGCAGCATTATCAATAATTTTTCATACATGGTAATTAAACAACTTTAATCGGTTCAAAATCACTATTTTATTGAACATTTTTGTAATCCCGAAACGTAAACACTTTCAAGTGATCGAGACAATGGCGTGCAGTGACATCGGAATAAATATAATGATAAACATAAGCTCTTCCAACTGTTTAAAGTTGTTGTATTACTATGAGTAATAATTGCAAAATGTTTCCATAGATTGTTGTTCCGAGTTTGGGTTTTATTATCTATGCTGATCTTTGGTCAAATCTCACGGCGAAATATGATCAAAGATAAATGAGTCAAATGTACGTATTACACTATTAAAAATATGGGATCCAATGGATTTGATAGTGAAATAGGGGCCTAAGTAGTAAATCGATAGTGATGCGACATTTTGTAGGTTGCTTGCTATTAGCAATTACTAATGTCAATTGTCACTGTCAAAACCTTTGGAAGCAAACTCTCATGATTACTATTACCTATTCTGTGGCTTTGTTTTTGTCCTTATGACATAATTTCCGCCTTTACTTCCGTTTGAGATCACGTGACTTAAAGAAAATTTAAACACATTTTGTTTATTCAAAATAAAGGTAATCCAATGTAGAATAAATAGTTTGTTAATTTCATCGAGTTATGTGCTCCAACTACTATCATGTTAACGTTACACTGTATTTTATTTTAGACTGTGTCAACTACCCTATTGCTGGGTAAACGGTTTTGAATTTCTTTTGCCAAACGCACGGTAAAATCAATACAAGTTTTTCTAACTGTTGCAACTGTTTGGGATGGTAAATTGGCTTTAGCAACGTGGGACTCAAACATGTATCCGAGATGAGGTCCAGTACCTCATATTGTGTTAAGTGGTTATCAATATTAATGGCCAAATAATCTTTTTCAGTTATTGCGGAGTTCGGTATCAATATCCTGTTACAGACTGATCGCAATAAATTCATCAATGAGAATAATAATTTGACAGGATCTGTGTTCTCTCCTTCGAAGATCTTGATTCCCATTTGCACATCATTTAGAACGCTTTTCAGGTATTTAAAATGTAAGCGATTAGCTTCGTCTCTGTACATTCCACTCAATAAATCTGCAGTGTGGCATTTATCTTTAGTAAGTGAAAAATGTAACTTAAGCTCTTCCCACTGTGTCAAAATTCTGGTAACAGTTGGCTCTATAGACAGCCAGCGAGTATCACAAACTTTAAGAATTTTAAGAGGTTCGTCGCCGCATTTAATGAGGCTGTATAGCTCCTTGTACTCATGCTGACGCTTTGATGAGATTGAAAACCACTTATAGGTTTCTCTTATCATAAATTCAATATGTTGTGGAATAGAGTGCTGTGACACGTGACTGACGGCTAATTGTAGGGAATGACAAATGCATCTTATTAGGATTAAATTGGGTAGATTATACTGCCTCTTAAGTATTTCGTATACGCTGTTGTGACACCCTGTCATTACTGCAGCGTTATCCGTCCCAATACCAACCAAATTATGGAGTGATAGATTGTGTGATTGTACACAATTGACTAAATGATGAGACAAGGCCGTTGGCATCAGCTCACTCTACAGGCTCCAGCGACAGAAAAGCTGATACAACAGAATTTTGTGTCACACTGAAATATCTCACGATTACGCCCATGAATTTGGTCACACTAACGTCTGTAGATTCATTCAAAATAAGGCTATATTTTTGGCTGCCAATATCTTTGACAAGGTTTTCTCTGAAATGTGGTGCTAGAACCTGGTTGATAATCTGAGTGCACTTAGTCCTATGTATTTTTATGTCAGTGCATTTTGAATCTGCGGACACATCTTTGCACAATTCTGACAGGTGGTCTATTTGAGAAATTGCACTGTGTTCCGTTATAAATAAGGCAAGCTTACCGATACATCTATTCACTTTAGAAGCTGGAGTAAAACATATTTGCAGATTTTTTTAAATTGCTTCACATTTTTGTTTATGTTTTTTTGTATCGGCGTGTTTCTTTAAATCATTTAATTTTGCGAATACTTCGCTGTGACAAAACGAGCAAAAGGCTTTAGGGGGATCAGTCATAACAGGTTTTAACCACATTTTAAACACTTCTTGTTGTTCCCATTCAGGTCTATACCGTTGAGCATAAGATTTCTTTTTTAAAGGAATTTCCATTTCCACAAATATTAGACTTTGTTTAAAATTACGACAATAATTGAACAAAGACACTATTCTTCACACTTTGACAAACAGGTTTGTTCTGCAAAAATGTAACATATAAACTGGTTATTCCTTCCTTTCTCTTAACGGTGGTGATGAATGAATGAAATGAAAGAGAAAGAAACAGCGATATCTGATGCATCGTTTGATAGAGTGAGATGCACCAAACCGATTGAACTTCAAGATCGAACGTCATTCTGGTAGGGGATTTCCCGAAAAACCAAAAGCAATATTCGTGCTATTGCATTTAAATTTCTACTAAAATATTTCTATATTTACAATATCGAAATAATCGCTTCTTCTAATTTCACTACACTACTGGGTGTTGGTAGTCAGCTTTGCATACGAAAAGTCGCTAAATTTATTTTAGTCGCTAGATCGTAAAAAAAACTTGCCAAGTACAACCAAAATCCGCTAGATCTAGCGACAAAATCGCTACAACGGCAACACTACAGCTCACCACTAACCAAGTAGGTAATATTTTACCATGGAAGTAAGGGTATATTCCATTTGACGCTAATAACGTTATTTTCGATAATTTTGATCACATCTGCGTCTATGGTTGTGATCACTGTGAACGTTTGTAACTTTTCTCCACTGTTCCATTTAGGTTAAGATCGCTAAGAATGCCACTAAAATTTGCCACTTCTGTCACATTTGACATAAGATGTAGGGAATTCAAACTGTTCCAGTAGCCTCATAGCGTTTATGGCGAAAATAACGCCAAGACCCATGTGGAACAACTTTTTGGGAGTGTGATCGTTTTTAGCGTTTTTGGCGAATCTAACTTCAAATGGTATGCACCCTAATAAGTATTAAGTACTAGTTGTACGTAGTAGTATAGTACCACCAACTTAACTGTGCAGTTTTCGAGGGCGCTACTGGTCAAGGAAATCAACTACAAATTGTCACAATTTGAAGGAATGTTGTAGTTCTTTTTTTTGCCGCCTGAGCAGATAAGTTGGCGGGACTATACTTATTACTTCCATGTGACTGAGCAAGTAATATTCTACAAAACATATCATTCCTTACAGTGTTGCCAGATCTCCTGATTTCTCAGCAGATTTTGGTGACGTAAACGTAGTAAATAACTGTTATTTGTGAGATTTCATATGTCATAATTATTTTAGTTTTAAAAATAATTGTTGATAGATTAACCTTGGACCACAATTTCACCTGATGGTAAGCATCGAAATAATACGTTACACGAGAGAAGTCATTTGAGGCAAAAGTCCTTTTCATTTTTGCTAATTTTAAACATCATGCGCTTCAGCGCTTTACGAGATCAGACTGCAGCCTAGAACTTGTTATATCGTCTAACCAAACGATCCTAACACGCAGCGCCACAATGCTTGTAGGCTAATGTTACCTACAAAAGTTCGCTTAGGCGCGAAGCACACCAATCTGGCGCCTGGCTAGGACATGGCTCGGATCAATCAATCAGGCGGTGATCGGACGCGGGCGCCGAAACGACCGCCCGACGGTTACGCCGTAGGATGTATTCAACAATGTACCTAATTACTGTGTTATTAAGTACGAGATTTATATGAAACGAAATAATGTCCGCGCCATGCCCTTGCCAGGCGCCACATTGGTGTGTTCCGCGCCTAACAGCCCTGAAGCTAATTGTATCATCTAACCCAGCCATACTCTACCTTTTTTTTATAGGGGCCACAAATACGTTTCAGTCATGTTGTCGAGGGCCGCAAGCAATGAAAGAAGTTTTAACAAAAATGTTTAAATGTTATAATGCGATTTTTCATACCGTGAACAATTTTTCAAAACTTTATCAAGATCTGGCTTGCTATCATGCTACATACTATCCTTATAACATTATCCAGATGAGAATCTGTAAGTTTGTTTCTGTAAACGTTTCTTTATGAATATCATTTTTGAAAAAAAATGATTCGCACACATACGTAGGACCCAATTAAGTTAGTAGGATTTGGGCGCATCTTTGGACGCGTTTATATACCACATAATCTCTGTTTTACCTTTTTTTTAACCAGAACTTCACAACAGTACAACAAAATAATCAGTTTCCTCTTGAAACAATTTATATATATATATATATAATATATATATATATATATATATATATATATATATATATATATATATATATATATATATATATATATATATATATATATATATATATATATATATATATATATATATATATTACGACACTCCTGACATTATGTTTAAAATAAAATAATAATTTTACACTAAAAACCACAATTAACTGCAATTATTGGGTGAGATTAGCTTCAATTGTTAAAAGTCTGCGTTTTGATTCACATCAAAATCGCTGATAGCGCTCGGCTCACATTCCCATTCTGAAACAGAACGGGAATGTAAGCCATCAGCTATCAGCTAGCCAGCTATCAGCTATCCCATTCTCTGATGGTCGCGAAATTTAAAATGGTTTACAGCCCCACCAACTTATCTGTTCAGGCGGCAAAAAAAAAGAACTACAACATTCCTTCAAATTGTGACTGTTTGTAGTTGATTTCCTTGACCAGTAGCGCCCTCGAAAACTGCACAGTTAAGTTGGTGGCACTATACAATAAATTTGTAACTTCAGTCGGGCCAAGAGCGGGCCGCTTGCGGCCCGCTCTGTATTATATATATACATTAGAAATATTTCATCCAAATCGGTCATTTAGGAGTTATTGTGACAAACAGACAAGTCAAACTCTTTCCGTCAGGAGTAAAAAATCCGTGAACATGGCTGCCTATGCTGTGCCGTGACGCATGGTCTTGTTCAATTACAAATCGACAAAATAATAACGTATTCGGGCGTGTTTAAATCCCACAATATGAATTCAGTTGTTAAAAAGTGTTTCCATCGATTTGTCTGTGTTTCCCCGATTGATTTTTGCAGTATCTTAGGACGCAGGATGGCATTTTGAATACACAATTTAGTAAAGCGCGTGGTAATCTCTACGAGTAACCAACTGCGTGTGGGAGAGAGTAATGAGTATGCCGGCCGGCTTTCCTGCACTGGTCGACTGTGCTCGTTTAAGATGTCGCGTCTAGTATAGGTGCGTTCGTTTTGGCTCGATTGCGTTTGTAGCAGTTTCAAAAGTGGCATTTGTGTATTAGCGTTCGGATAGAAGCTTTTGCTATTTTTGACCACCAATTACTGCATGCTATCCGAACGGCTTAAAACATACTTTGACAACTGACAATATTTTAACAATTTTGCACAGTATGAAACATGGAATCAATCTCTAAAATTAACAAAACAAGTAAGTACCTACTACATAAAATATAAATACTATATTACTTCAAGTTCTTTTTTTGAAAAACAAGTGAAACTCTTCAATCTCGCCAAATACAACTGTCAAACCAGCAGTTGTCAAAAAACGATCACAACGATCCCACGGTAAGACATGGGTCAAAAATATCACTTTTCTCTGTCATTTGTAGCGTTTTCAAAGCTATCCGAAGGGTGAGCGAAAACGATATTTTTAATCACGAAGTCCCAAATCGAACGGCCCGTGTGTGATCATTTTTAGCGTTTGTGAGTGTTATTTTTGGAACTAATAGGCTATACGAACGCCCCATATATATAGGTCAATGATGGTAAGTGACTATTGGGGCGTTCGTATAGCCTATCAGTTCCAAAAATAACACTCACAAACGCTAAAAATGATCACACGGGTCGTTCGATTTGGGACTTCGTGAGCAAAAATTGAAGAGTTTCACAAGTTTTTTATATAGTAGGTATTTATATTTTATGTAGTAGGTACCTACTTATTTTGTTAATTTAAGAGATTGATTCCAGGTGCGTTCGTTTTGGCTCGATTGCGTTTGTAGCAGTTTCAAAAGTGGCATTTGTGTATTAGCGTTCGGATAGAAGCTTTTGCTATTTTTGACCACCAATTACTGCATGCTATCCGAACGGCTTTAAACATACTTTGACAACCGACAATATTTTAACAATTTTGCACAGTACGAAACATGGAATCTATCTCTAAAATTAACAATATATAGGGCGTTCGGATAGCCTATCGGTGCCAAAAATAACACTCACAAACGCTAAAAATGATCACACGGGCCGTTCGTTTTGGGACTTCGTGAGCAAAAATATCGTTTTCGCTCACCGTTCGGATAGCTTTGAAAACGCTACAAATGACAGAGAAAAGTGATATTTTTGACCCATGTCTTACCGTGGGATCGTTGTGATCGTTTTTTGACAACTGCTGGTTTGACAGTTGTATTTGGCGCGATTGAAGAGTTTCATAAGTTTTTTATATAGATAACTATCAGAAGCCATTAACAATGAAATAATAATAATATATGTAACTACTTTTTTGTTAATTTTAGAGATTGATTCCATGTTTCGTACTGTGCAAAATTGTTAAAACATTGTCGGTTGTCAAAGTACGTTTTAAGCCGTTCGGATAGCATGCAGTAATTGGTGGTCAAAAATAGCAAAAGCTTCTATCCGAACGCTAATACACAAATGCCACTTTTGAAACTGCTACAAACGCAATCGAGCCAAAACGAACGCACCTAAAGTAGGTACCTATATTATTATTATTTCTTTGTTAATGGCTTCTGCTAGTTACCTATATAAAAAACTTGTGAAACTCTTCAATCGCGCCAAATACAACTGTCAAACCAGCATTTGTCAAAAAACGATCACAACGATCCCACGGTAAGACATGGGTCAAAAATATCACTTTTCTCTGTCATTTGTAGCGTTTTCAAAGCTATCCGAATGGTGAGCGAAAACGATATTTTTGCTCACGAAGTCCCAAAACGAACGGCCCGTGTGATCATTGGTATCAGTGTTATTTTTGGAACTGATAGGCTATACGAACGCCCCATCCATGTTTCGTACTGTGCAAAATTGTTAAAATATTGTCGGTTGTCAAAGTATGTTTTAAGCCGTTAAGATAGCATGCAGTCATTGGTGGTCAAAAATAGCAAAAGCTTCTATCCGAACGCTAATACACAATACACAAATGCCACTTTTGAAACTGCTACAAGGGCATTTTCATTTTAAATGGTGCTGGTTTTAAAAACAGCTTTTAAAAATACATTATTCTTTTAGGATTTAAGAACTATGAATTATGGTAAAAAATATTATAATTTATGTGATATATATAAAAGTTCCAAGCAGAAATGTCTATTTTATGTCTTAATTTAATATATTAGTAGTGGATTGGGAAAAAAATGTCTTGTTAGTAACAAAAATCAAATCGCGATAAATATTTAACTGCTGGAAATTAAATGAGAAAATCTTTCCTAATGAGCTTTTATATTTCAATTAATGAAACTCAAAATATAATACATTAGATATTATTTTTTATTCAAATTCAACTATTTGGTCAGTATCGTAACATCTTGTCCAAATAAAAGGTTTATCTTTGTAATACATTTTTGATTTGTTAATAAATGAATAATTTATAAATAGAATCTATATTGTTGTTTTTTATCCTTTTTTTATAAAAAAATATTAATATTGGTTAGCTTATATAACTTTAGTTTTTTGAAAGAAATACGGCGAAATATTTTAGGGACAGTCACTAAATGGACATGTGAAGTGACGAAACAGAATTATTAAGAATAGTACTCACTGTTTGGTTAAAATCTTATAATATAGTTCTTCTAATGAGTAAATAAATTTGACATTTATTAAATATAATATACTGAACTAACGATAAATTATGAAAAATATTAACATTCCCACAGTCATGACAGCGTACCTATTGATAAAATAAAATGAGTCGACTTCCAGGACCAGTTAAGATTGTCAGATTAACAATCATAAAAATCTTTCTACTCCAGAAATATATCCCTGTTAAAATATATCACCATTTCGAAAAGCAATTATACCACCTGTAAGTTAAAAAAAATATTATCGATCATTATTTTTAAAAAGTTTCGTCCAAATTCGTTCAGCTGTATTTGCGTGAATAACTATAAAAACATCCAAGCATACAAACTTTGAAAAGCATAATATTAATATGATCTCTAAAAAGTTGTTGTTATCATACTTTATAAACTCCGTTAAGGTAAATCGTCATGAATGAGTAATAAGCTTTATAATGTCTGTTTCGTAACATTTTTGTCCATCCTATAGAAACGGTTGCTAACAGGACGTGACGAATGTCGAATTCATTTTAAATATATCTTGAAATACTTGAAAATGTTATTAAAAACTACATAATTCAACTTCTATATTCTTCAGCATGCTTTGAGGTATATATACAGCTCAAGAAGAGATAGAGACAAATTTTAAATTCGTTATAAAACGTTACTAACCACGATATATTTTTCTTGCCCAAAATTTCACAAACTAAAGAGTTCCGCGCCAACAGGACACCTTGCGTAACAAACTTAAAAAAAGCGTTTCATTCTTTGACATTGTACTTGAATTTGCCATATAAACCAAATTTACTCCATAAATGGGACATTTTAGTAGTAAAAAACGCGTGACTATCCAGACATGTCCTGTAATCGCGAAATCGTGAGACAAGTTTTTTTATATTATAAAATATTTATAGATAATTATTGATGTAAAATACTTAGTTAAAATGCAGCAATAACTATCTAACAATGAAAATAAATTGTCGCTACCTTTCCCCAGGGTACAAAAAACTTCCGTAAAATCAAATTCAAGGAGGCAAACTGTCATTGGGACAGCATAGTTTTACACATTTTCGAATAATTTTTATTTAAAATAAAATATAAAATGTAATATTTCAGGGTACAATAAATCAGATTTATACAGAAAAAACAGGTATCTCAAATATCGTCAACTTTTTCATAAAATAATATGTTTCCAAACGTATTTTTCATCGGATTGTTTTTAGGGGACAACCAAAAAACAGCCAGCACCATTTAAAATGAAAATGCCCACAAACGCAATCGAGCCAAAACGAACGCACCTAGTGTGGTGGAAAGTAATAACAGGCTGTCAAATTATTTTGATAATGAGATCAAAAATATTATAATATGCCAAAGTGTAACAGTAGTAAAACCTCAGAATAAATATGACTAAAATAATAGTGACCCTGTGAGTAATACAATTAAAAAAAAACAATTAATCTCATGACTATTTCCTCAAATTTCCTGGGTTCTAGAATTATGGTCTGGCAACAGTGAATCTGTGCCTGACAATCCTGATTCCTGCCTGACTGACAAAAGACATGACACTGCATGACACAAATCACAGTGAAAACTATAAAAGATTATGAAGGAAGACTCAACAGCAAAGATTACTATGATAACAGGATAATTAATTCTCCTTGCTGGAGAAGTTATTTTATATGTCAGCCAGCCAATGCTCGTTTTCTCACATTTAGCAATGCTGCAGGAAGAGCTGTTTATTTTTCAGTCCTATTGAAGTAGTTTTAAACATTATCGAATGTTGTAAAATGATAAGGCGGCGCGGCATTGCAACTACGTTTTACTTTATGCCTATGTAGGAATAAATAATGTCGCAATCGCTGGAGGCGTTTTCGAACGGTTGGGCGATCGACACGACTGTGCCCGTTGACCTGCAGAACCCGGCGACTGATAAAGACGTAAGTGGCCCCCTGCGAAGTTGTTTGTCTCTGATAAAAACGTCCTCTGTATTGACCTTATCGACCGAGTACGCCTCCAGCAGACTGAGTATTATTCCTGCGTTATCATCACAAAGAGCTCCTGCAACTGAGGCTAAAGTAGCGTCAGTGTATAAGACTTGAAACACTTCAGATTGGTAAGCATTAATGTACATAGTATCTGCGAAAGCAAGTGTTGTTTGTATTGTGTTTTAGTGAACATTATAAAAATAGAATATGGAAAATTTTGTCCAGGTAATTAATCACTGATATCAATTAATATTGTGATAAAAATCTGCCTATGACATTTCGTAGCTGCTAAAACAGTACAATTACACATTATCAAATTTGGCCACATTTATATAATTACATTAGAAAGAAATTTTGAGAGGTGGATGCAGTGACTTTAACTTTTTTCATTGCTTTAATGATAGCCTTTTTTCTCTTTTCACCTTTATCTAACCTATTTGTCTAATATGTTGGTAAGTGATGATACGAACAAAGATGTTTGGGCCAAACTCGATTTACTGAATCTCAAGAACCAACTGTTATTGTTATTATAATGATTATCACACACATTAGTATGATTTGTGGTACTTGTGTGTGTTTATTTATAATTTCTTTGTGTTTTGTGTTACTGTCTCCTTGTTGATAATGAAGTAAGCTGATATTCAACGCATTTTCTGGAAGACAGCCTCATTTCATTCATATTCATATCTTTAGTGCAAATCAATATCCACATTATTATAATGCAAGACTGCACAAAATTATTAGGTTTCATAGTTTAAAACATTTAGGAAATATTTGGTTGAAATTCGTTAGAGATAAATTAATTCTTGCGTATCATAGATAATAATAACCATTGAATTGAATTTATAAATGCCTGAATTTGGGTGTATGCGATGCTAACAGGTTAACAGCTTAAGATTAGCTGTATGAATTTGCACACCTGTTGCACATGCACCTAATAATTATCTGTATAATATCTACCTCGCAAGCTCAATTTATAGTGGATGTTTGTAACATTGTAATTTATGCAATAATGCCTGCTGCTGTTGTTTGCTGCAATTCAGTTTGGCTGCAGATGCTGATTCGTCCCCTTAAGACAGTTAAACAATCGAAATTAAAGCCAGTGAGCTATGACTCAATTCTTCTTCTTAGTTGTATCCTCATGACTGAGGGACATGATTATGGCGTGCAACCTGTGCCACCACTGCTCTCCAAGCTAACCTGTCCTGCGCTATCTGAATGGCAGTCTGAAGAGTTAATTGTGTTGCACCCTGAGTCGCATCTGTCCATCGTGTTGGCGAGTGTCCTCTACTTCTCTTGCCCTCAACACAGCCAGTAATCATAAGTCTTTCCAGACTGTCTGGGTCTCGCCTGACTGTGTGACTGAAGAACTTCAAAACTCTCTGCATGCAGATAGTTGAAAGTCTTGACTGAATTTTGAGCTCTTTGAAGATTGACTCAATACAATAGCTCAATTGGCAGGGCATGTCCCAGTTATAAAGACAAAGGTTGTGGGTTCAGATTCGTAATTGAAATACATCCTTTTGCTGTAATTTAGTAAACTGGATGGATTTAATATTTTCAAAGAGCTCAAAAAATGTGAATTGCAGGGTCAGTTTAGAAATAAGAATCCAGGAACACTTTTCAATTACCTACAAATGTATATAAGTATGCACACTTAGAAAGAGTGTGACATTGTTACTATGACAACTGTCTTTATTCATGTTTGTGTGGGTTTCTATGATTTATGTGAAAGAAATTCTGTGGACATGCTAGGCTAGGTACTCAGCCTTAAAAATATAGTCCTTTTATCAGTAGTTATGATAGCATATTAAATGTTAAAAGTATTATTGGCATAAAAAACATTCGTAATAAATTTTACAAATAAACATAAAATATGATCATGATTTTATCAAACCTCTCATGGATCCTAGTAGTCTTTATGTAGTCTATATGTATGTATTGGTTGTCTATACCTATTGGCGTTGGGCCATCAATGCTTTATAAGGGCATATATACATATTGTATAACTATTTATACTTAATAATACATCATTTTCAGGCTTGGAAAAAATGTGAAAGATTAGACCATCACTCATTACTTGCTGCCTTACATATCTTTCTAATATTGCTTTCAACAAGCCTCTTCAAATTTCTATTATATTCTATTTCAAAAAATTTCTGTGTTCACATACATAGGTATTATATCTAAAAGTCTAACTATATTATTAAAATGAAGTGCTAGTTCACATGTAATTTTGAGTGTTCTGACATAGTCTGGCTACATAAATTTAGGCATGTACATAAATATTTAAGTAGTCCAAATCTTATATTATACTGTACCTTTTAATATTATGCAGTCATTAATTAAACTCTACAAACAATTTGTGATAACATTTTGTGCCAAATTTATTTTTTTAGGTCAATATCTTTAACACTATCTAATCTTCTTAAATTGTCAGTTCCAAAAGCCAAGGATGGCTCTTTTTATATTTTTAATTACTTATCTATTCACTGTAGACTTTGAATTGATCACAGTATTATATTTTTTATAAAATAAGTTTAGAATTATACAATTTTTACAATGTTCACACCATCACTTACCATCAGGTGAGATAGTGGTCAAAGATAATCTATCAGGCATAAAAAAAAACCAAGACTCCTGCCAAGCATGGGGATTATGGCAAATCCCCTTAATGTGGAGGCTGTGTTCAGTTCTGGACAATCTGGCTGATATAGTAAGGACATTACTTTTTTTTTTATGCGTGATACTTTATCCTTTGACCACTATCTCACCTGATGGTAAGTGATGATATGGTCGAAGATGTTGTTCAGGCTAACCTAGTAGTACTGGCTCTCAAGAACAGCTGCCGGAACAAACCGTTATGTGCTTGGCGACAGATTTTCTACTTGAGGGTGGTAGCTAGCCAGGCGGGCGGGCATTCGCAAAATGCCCTACCACCGTGCAAAATAATATACTTTAGATAAGGTTAAAATGTAGATGATAAGGATTTTTCAAAAGAAGATAAATTTGAATTTTCCTTTTTAAGTTTTTGAATGGTTTTTGGGAGCGAGGAGTCCTAGCTGGTATTTTTTTTGTATTGTGGCAGGTATTTTAGAGAACGAGATAGTGGTCATAAACTAGCCTATCAGCAAATATATGTTCATAGGTAACATGTACAGTAGATAGATAGAAACACTTAATTTGCATACCTTAAAAATATTACAATGAAAATTAACACACAAATTATGTATACATAAGGCGGTCTAGAGTAAATATAATATAGTATCTAAAGTACCTAAAACAGAGTTACTTTAAAGTACATGCACATCTGCACTGGTTAATAACTCACTGAAGAGGAAGTAATATTTTGTTCAACAATGTCACCAAATTCCATGCCGATGAAGTTATGTGCGATTTATATTACAATAAACATTCATCAACTTCCTACTCTTATTCAACTCATGTAGGGTTGGTACTTTCTGTCTTCCCTAACACCTTAAATAATTGTATAAAGTTTAGGCTTTAGTTTATGGCTGGCCGTCTTCCTGACGCCATCACTACATTAAACATTATTATTAATAAAAAAACCGGTCTAATGGGAGTTGGACTTACATATGGAGGGTTCCGTACCGACACAGAATCTACCATAAAATCATTATTTTTTACATTCAGCTCGAGGTTCTCCTCTCCTTCCTCCACAAGCTATTGTGTCCAACCTACGCCTAGCTTGTTTTTTTTATACTTATCTGGGTAGCTCTTGCTTGACCACTATCACACCTGATGTTAAGTGATGATGCGATTGTTGATGGAGCGCGCTTACCCAGAAGGTATCTATTATTTTATATACTTCCTTATTATTTCATCATCATCATCAGCTTCAAGACGTGCACTTGAACAAAGGCCTCCACCATAGAACGCCACAAAGAACGACTATTCGCCGCAGTAACCATTGGCTACCCGCGACTTTAATGATGTCGTCAGTCCACCTGGGAGGGCCTACCAACTCTTATGGTTTATACGGTAGATATTGGACTTTATTCAATTCAAGTTTGACGCTTTTATGTATTTCCGTTTTTAGGGTTCCGTACCAGAAAACGGGACCCTATTACTAAGCTTCGTCTGTCCGTCCGTCAGACAGATATAGAGTATTTTTATATTTGGAGCGGTATTTGGTTCCTGGTTAAAACTTTCATAGAATATATGTTAGTAGGGCGGATTGCTTAACAAATAATAATAATAAAAAGTTAATAAAAGGGGTCCCCATACAAGACGTGTTTTTCTTTTAACTATGTCGTAAAAATGGTAATACAATACTTAATAGCTTAAAAGTTGCGTCGTCTAATGTAGAAAAACAAATACTAAATACCGGCCAAGTGCTGGTTGAACTCGGGCTTGAATCTTGGATTTGATTCTGTTTTTCGATATTTATTCGATAAAGGATTTGGATCTGTTTGAAATAAAAAACCGATTTTTTGAAAATTTTATGTTATTCAGAACCCTTTGTGCGTGAGTCCAACTCGCATTTGACCGGTTTTTGTTATCACATAATATAATGTATAATAGAGGGTTGGCGTCAGGAAGTCGGCCAGCCATAAAACTAAAGGCGAAAATTTCTACAATTATATAGGGTGTTAGAGAAGACGAATAGTACCAACCCTACATGCTTTCGATAAGACTAGGAACGTGATGAATGTTTCTATGTCTTTTTTAATTTTTTTGGAACCCTAAATAAGTAGAATTCCTATTAAGATAAATGTGTTGTTTATATTGAAAATAATGTTTAGTAGGTATCATATTATACACAAATATCACTCACGCACTTGTTATGCTCAGATAACGTTAAAACCTAGTTGATAAAATAATATCAAATGCAATGGTAGTTACCATAAATAAGTATATTTTTTTTTGATTTTATTAGCCCAACTCCACCAAATTTAATCTCTGGCTAAAGACCAAAATGAAAGAAACTTTATTTTGACATACCTACATCATTGCATAATTGAAATTAAGGAATCGAAATAATTATAATTTATTTATTAATTATCATTTGAATTTATTACAGTCAGGTTCTTGAATAACTGATATATCCTTAAATTAACTAAATAGACACTATAGATAATGTAGAGTCAATCAAATAACCCGCTCCTTAGCATTCCAGGTGCAAAAGTGCCCATAACACTCGCTGCATTGCCTCGCTGGATAGCAAAGGCCATCCTTTGCACAAGGAATGAGCCGGAGCGGTAGTCACTCGACCTTTCGGCAGCCTACGCCCTAATTCAGCAACCAGACCTTTGGCTTCAGCCCCCCAATTGAATTAGACAGTAACAGCCAACGTCAGTTGGAAAATGACTGAAAAGTGTTTTTGTGTTCGGATAAATAGAATCTATCGTTTTATGTTTTTTTTGTTCATAGTATACTACGACATAAAAATTTTGGTTGCGAGCTTTCGCTTACCTGTTTGCAAGGCTTCTCGGTGCATATCCCCTCTGCTTCGCACATCTCCGCTTTGGTGGAGTCTGGGCTTTTAGAAACTTCTTGCCGATTTCCAGGACCTCTCTTACGTTTATAGCTAATAATGGTGAGCGCAATAAAGTATTGTTTAGTACCTTACCTTAGGGATTTTTAATGCAGTCCGAAATGACTAAAAGTAATAAAAAAAACAACATGTCGCCCTGTACTGGAATGGTCTCGACGTTGGATAAAAATAAAATCAGTCACAGTTTGAACAGTAAACAAATCGTAACAACGAACAAATATGTTTTTCTCTAATAATACGAATGACGACACAACAATATATTGTAAAAATGGTGGCTACAGTTTTAGGGCCGGCTGCCAGCCTGACGCCTAACCCTCTTTAGGATGGCTCGTTGGTAGTACCTTTGACCACTTCCTCACCTGATGATGTGGTTAAAGATGTTGTTTAGGATCATCTAGAAAACTTGTTTGGCTACTTTGGGTTTTTAATAAGATGGTAGATCCCTGCTATGCGCCCAATCTGCAGCAACATCATACTTATGATGATGTAACCGGCTTCCTATTCATTCGGCGCATTCTTTCCCCTAGACACCTTTTACGACATCTGATATAGAACAGTCCTTATAATGTTATAAATATAGCCGGGAACTGCACGACTCACAGTATAATAGGAAGGCACATTTTTTATGTGTGACTAATGTGTTAATATCCATTATAAATTATAAATCAAAAACCAAACGTAACGAAAACGATAAAATCAGCCGTCACAAAAAATCTCCACTCGTCCCCATAAATTCAGTTGATCACATATTATATTACAGTCCCAGTGTTTTGACGACCCTAACATTATCAGGCACTCATTACCCCCTAGTCGGTTGGCACTGATACCAGCTATCGGCAGGGGTCCGATCACGACCCCCACCTTCTGCACCCCCCGACCCTCCTCAGACCCCCGTCTGACTCCGATAACAACACGTATAAAATACCGTATATCTACACGAACACCCAGCGAGCCAGTCAGTTGCCATTCGGAAGCCTAACAGTGCACACGTCGTGATTATACCATCCGTATCTACGTTTATTCTCTTTATTTGTATACGAGTTTCAATTCGGATTTCCTAATGGCTAAGTTTGTAAACAGTGATTTCCTTTCCCCCAATTAGTTTCGTGAGTCCGTTTATAAAGACAATTCTTCTACACTCATCCGTGGACGACATCTGTTCCAAGTCTTCACAATTATCAAAACTGGCGATATCATACATGCATTATTACAGCGATCTGCTGCAAAAAATGACAATTACCCTAATGTACCGCGTCAACCCCATCTACTATTCAGACTACTCGGATACGATCTCAGCTTGTATCTAAAGCGGTTCCAGAGGGAAACTCTCTGCCATTGGCTTTACCATTTCGAATATTATAAATTCGGCATTTACTCCAAGGATATCACTTGACGAATACTTGAAAACGCGATTTGATTGTGAATCAATATGGATATTATCGCAAATGTAAGTTTAAAATTTTTCTTTTATCATATCACTCGGCACTCAAGTGGAGTACGGGGTTAAAGGTTATCTCTCTGTTTGAGGTGATTTGACATTATGCTTATAGTAGATTAATAATTGTTCACAGTACCACCCGGTGCTCAAGGCGTTCCTGGCGGGATCATTCTCGGGAACCTTCAGCACGATCCTCTTTCAACCTCTGGATTTGGTGAAGACCCGTTTGCAAAATCCAAGTCATCATGTTTTGGCGACGACGGTCAAGTAAGTGTTTCAAAACTTTCTAACGCAAACTAATTCAAAGCCTATTTGGACATTACATGCTTTTTCTCTTCTACATACCCTAAATCTTTACCGTTTCTTTATTCTTCTAGTAATGCTTACAATCGCTCGGTTTCGTTTATTTCTTATCTATTTATTGCTACATCTTTATCAGGGGCGTACTAAATGAACAAAAGTTCAATTACGTGTAGACTAGACGATGTTATCAGAGATATATTTGCCTGCTTTATACCTACACGTATAGTTCCATCTTTGCTTTGCGGATCTTTGGTAGTAACAAGATAACAATCCGTGACGACCTACTGAATCGATTAATTACTTTGTTGAATTTACTAATATTAAATTTCTATTACTAATTTGCTTACTCACCAAACTATTCATCTTTTGATATTAAATAACGCCGTTACTTTATATTAATAATCGATATTTTAATATTTTTAATCAGACAAGGAAACAGACATGAAGTCAAATGTCGACACTGATCCTATATTTTGCTAAAACAATACATTTTAATGAATAGACAAATACTGATAATGTTATCTTGTTGCTATACAAACAGTAAGTATTGTTGATATCTCATATTTTATTATACTAGTGTGTATGTATAAGCTTCATTAGAAGATTAAATTGTTACCAACTCTTTTATCTCCTGTTAATTAAACTGTTTTCACGTACTGTAACAACTATCCATATGCATGTTTTCTCCTACTGTTACTATTATATATATATATATACTTTTGGACGTGTATTTTTGAAGTGATTTACGGGTCAATTATTAATAAAGAGAAACCTCACAAAGAAATAATTTCCTGTAATGTATATTTGAAGTTGTTCGTATGGGAACTTTATGACTGACGTACTACAGATCTTTGAAGTCTCGAATCCCCACATGATGAATCTTGAAGAATGATGAAGCCCCATATTTTTGTGTATTTTCAGCTACAACTGCCTACTTAAGCGATCATATTCAACATTTTATTGATTTGCTGTTTATACCAATAAGTAGTATTATTATATGTTCTATGCCAATAATATTTACACTCACACAAAGACATACAACGATATCCACCAGTAGAAATGCATCAATATTTTACCAAGATTGTCAAAGGGCTTGTCTGGGGGCTTATTCTGTAACTAGAATGACGCATGAAGATGAACGTTTCGTTTATTTGACAGTTTGTTTTGAAAACGAAGCCCCATACGGAGTTCCAATTTCAAAATAAAGTTCATTTTCAGATTTAAGTTAGATAACAAGGCCCCTACCACCTGGTCTCTACTTCCTCACCTATGTCGTACTTAAAACATAGATAAACAACTGGTGATGTTTCTCCTTCGAATATTTACTTACTATTGTTGTGTTGTTACAGCGGCCGAATCCAACCCGGGATGATCAGCATCTTCGCGAACATTGTCCGCCAGGAGCAAATTATTGGACTTTGGCGCGGCATGGTCCCTTCTATCGCTAGATGCGTTCCCGGTAAATATATTGTTATTTATATACATTAGTAGTAAGTTGACTTTAGTCGTGAAGGATGTGCTTAGTTGAAAATATAAAATACATACGAAAAGAAATGGGCATATTCGGACAGAACGTCTTCAGTTGTAGAGAGACAGAGTATGGTAATAAGTACTTATTACCATATTCTGTCTAAACGGTTGAGCTTGCAATTGGAAATCCGGGCTCTCTAGCGGTGTCTAGTGTGCTTTCTACTGTGTTCTAGGTGGTACCTACTCAGTTAATACGTGCTAGCTGCGCCCAACGATTTCATCGGCGTAGACAGGCCCATGAATCTCATATTACCTATTATATATTATCACTATCCCAAAACATGAACATTTTGTGGTTCCTTTTACTGAAAAACTATCACGCATATAGATTTGTGCTTTAAATTTAGATTTAGCATAGCTGCTACAGAACTAAACTTTATACTGAAATACATCGTTAATCTAGTTAACTTAAATCTACTTGCTAGTCCTATGTAAGTCGTAAGAGGCGACGAAGGGAGAAATACTGGAAGGTAGACCTGGAAGAACTGACATCTTACATTGTGATCCCCAAGACGACGCCTGTCAAACGTGGGGATTTTATTTATTATGGCGATCCCCCACAAGAGTTCCAATGTCTAGTTTTGTTTTTGTTAGGTACTCGTAGATCAAGACGTTTTGTAAGTATCGACACCTAAGTGCAGTAGAGTATAACAGGCAGATGATGAGGGTCACCATTTGGGGTACATAAATCATCACGCCTAATCCCCGTAGCGGTAGGCATCTGAATCTAAATACCAGTGCCATCTTCCGGGCACAATACCAGATTACAAAATGCAACTCAAAATTTATTTTTCAACAAATCCCTCTTACTTTCCTTCCCGGGGGTCGAACCCAGGACATTACACAAGATTACGAAACGTCGCTCTACGCCACTCGCTCAACGAGGCAGTCGAACATCCCTTATCAGTAAATCATCGCAAAATATGCCTATCCACTTGTTTTTATTACGATGCAGTTTTATATCGAGGGTGACAATCTGTGACGTCAGTGCTTAGATCTTCGATTAGATGTTATGGTTGTTTACCTCTGATTGTTTTTTTAAGCAGAGCTTAATTGAGGTGGACTCAATTAATTATGATAAGATTTATCATTTATCATAAATATGATGTGATGACATCATGTCGTCATCGATTTGAAGTTCTGATCTTTTTTGAAAGTGATTGCTAAGTGGCTATGGTGAAGGTAAAAGGGTGCCATTGTTTGATTCTCGCCGCGGCTTTGAGCTTCACCGTATGGTGGTAGGGCATTTTTGCTCGCCTGGCTAGGTATAGGTACCACTCTCGTGTAGAAAATATTTTTCCAGGCACTATACTGTGTGCCTGCAATTGTTCTTACCCAAGTGATTCTGTTTAAAAGGCTTACTGTATCAGCCAGAGTGTCCACTGCTGAACACAGCCTCCCACATTAAGAGGGGGTTTGGCATAATCCCCACGCTTGGCAGGCGTCTTGAGGATCGCAGTTTCTGATATCAGGTGCTGCTGCCCATGTTCCGGTATTGTATAGTCGCCTCTTACGACACCCACAGGTAGAAATGGGGGAGGTGATATTCTACCCCGGCACGCCACGGGGATCAAAGGCTTACCTATCAACAATTTTTACATTACACTTTATGCCTGACTCAGACTTTATTGGAAATGATTTTGTTAGTATATAGTTTTCCTGTAGACTTTTCAAGTAACCAGGGCGGATTAGATGCTAACGAGATCTTATTTGAGCTCTGTGTGCAGTAAAAACCCAAAAACATCGATGTAAGCATGCTTTTGGTACGGCAAATGTTTTCCCTTCGTCGCCTTTTACGATTCCCATGGAATAAGATTTAAGGGTGCTAGTTCCAGCTCGGGCAAAATTATTAAGTGAGAAAATTTTCCATGTCTTAGTCCTACGTGACAAATAGGTTTCTTTTATTGATTTAGAAGAGAAGATATATATGTAAAATATATACATAAAGAAAGATAGAAAGAGCGCTTAAAATTAAATAAAAATAACCAGAATGTTCTTTTTCAGGAGTTGGCCTATACTTCTCATCGCTGCACTGGCTGAAAGCCAAGCTCGGCAAGTCCAAAGGCGACCTAGGTCCGATGGAAGCGGTCATGCTCGGAGTGGTCGCTAGGTCTATGAGCGGCATAGCCCTGATTCCGATGACTGTCATCAAAACTAGGTAAGTTGAAAGGTGAATGAAGTTTTGCATAGAGGTAGGGCATTTTGCGAATGCCCGCCTGGCTAGCTACCACCCTCGAGTAGAAAATCTGTCGCACCGCACCTAACGGTGTGTTCCGACAGCTGTCCTTGAGAGCCAGTACTTCTAGGTTAGCCTGAACAACATCTTCGACCACATCATAACTTACCATCAGGTGAGATAGTGGTCAAAGGCTAACATATCAGGCAAAAAAAAGGCAATTCTTTAAATATAAAAAGACTTTAAGAGAATTCAAAATTCTCTAATTTATTGTCATTCTTATTCTATTCATACTAAGTCCCCACTGGTTCAAAAACCAGAATGACAATTCTAAAAATACGATTGTTCTAGAATTTAATTGTGAATAATTTTACATTCGTTTAGAGAGCACTACGACTCAAGACTACTATACTAAATCTGCGTACTCGTAAATGCCCACAATCGAACAGATGTCAAACGTAAGGACTTCGTATTCGCAATAGTTATTCGAATTTAGATTTTAGTCTCAACAGGATAAGAACTACCAGAATTTACGGAAAAGCGTTATATATATTGGATATTAGTTTTAAATTAAGAGAATTCCTATAGATTCGACTCTATTGCCTCTCGTTTCAGAACTAGATTCAGAGCCCCAAAATAGGGTCCGTGTGATAGAACTTCCTTCGTCGGTTCTAAGTTTTCATATAGTAACAAGTTTTATCATTATTTCAAACTCTTCCAACAATAACAAGTTGTTATTAATAATGAATGTTTTATGACGCACCTATACGTGGGTATGGGCTCGTTTTAGCGTCATATCGTAAGATGTTTATCGTATTATCTTATCGAGTTGTTTTTGGCGTTTTTTCCATTTGCGTATTGTGTCGATAATTTATCGATTTAATCAATTTAAGTAGTGTGGTATTTGGTGCAATGTCCTTTTAGTATGAATATTCATTATCGAATGTCCGTGTATGTTTAAGTGTATGCTGATTTGCGATCGAAACGCAGTACCCTCGATTAATTGTATGCAAGTTGGCTTTTACGCAGTACTATAAAAGTTTTGAGTTAGAATGATAGGGAAGGCTGCGTGTGATTCTCCATACTAATGTATACCCCTTTAGCCTGAGCAACATCTTCGACCAAATCACCACTTACCATCAGGTGAGATAGTGGTCAAGGGCTAACCTATCAAGGATAAAAAAAAATATACACGCCAATTTATTAAATTATATTGTCTCGCCTGTGTAGGCCGACGCGTCTCAACATCCACGTTTTGCCATATAGGTTTTGAAGTCCTATGTACTAGCGGGCGAGCCTATTGCTATCTAATAGGCTCAGTTCTAGTCTCTCACTGCTTCTGGTACTTTATTTTGTCACGAAATACCAGGTGATAGGGATCTTTAGCATAAGGCCGTCTTGGTGGGTACCACGGCAGTCAGATATAATGCCTCGAAGCAGTAGTGTGCAAAAACTACCTACGGAGTTTATTTATTTATTATTCGGCAAATAAGACATCTACAGCGAACCCTTACTATATATTATCCCCGCCACTCGATCAATGGCGCAGTTAAACATAAAGTATATTAATAAATATCTTCCTTTTTTACAGATACGAATCAGGAGTGTACAAGTACAACAGTCTGGGCGGAGCCCTAAAGGCCATCTACAGGGCGGAGGGCATCCGCGGCCTGTCCTGTGGCCTCGGACCGACCCTGGCCAGGGACGCGCCTTTCTCTGGACTCTATCTCATGTTCTACACACAAACTAAACAGGCGGTGCCTAAAGGTAACACATATTCTCTTAAAGTTTGACTATGAAGTGTTTGTAGCGTTCGACTGCAAGTTTTGATAACATTAAGTGTTTTTTTTTTCTCTATGGATCCAAAAATCAACTATTATAGGGATAACAAACTTAGGTCGAATTTCACCAATCTAGGACAACTTTAATATCTGTATCCATTAAAAATATTAGACCGTTGTCACCAGAGATGTTCAATGAAATTGCAGTATTTTAAGTTAACCGTAATATTACCTTTATAAAATCTGCCTTCAGACAGTCAGCTGTATAGAAAAGGGAAAATGTAATCTAAGATAAAAAAATTATACCGTCGAATTTTGTAGTCTACCTCCAGAATCTAAAACAAATATGGCCGCTTTGCTAACAAAAACACACTAGCGGCACCATTACAGGTATTTCTAATCTATCATGATGTACTTGCATACCAGAAGTGTGTTTCCTCAGTGGTCATACGGGGTCCCAAGATACAGGCTGAGTTTGGAGCCCACTGATAATATAAAGTGTGTGCTACAAAATAATTATATTAGATATACATCATCTTAATTACTTTTATGGTTAGATAAGCAACTGTAATGTTACATGCATTTATACTTTTTGTGAAATATAAACTTTACTTTGCTACAGCTGATATTACATCATATCTATATGCCTACACAGCTGTTGTCATGTGCCATAAAAGTCAAAACTAATGTGTTTACCTTTTTCAATGACAGAATCCAACAAATTTCAAAACTGTCACAAGGCTTGACACTGACAGCCAAAGCTTAACCATTTTAATGGTCTAACTAAATAATAAAGTTATCCACATATAATTAAATCCTACATTGGTGAAACTGGACATTTGTACTGTTCAGAAGATTTAAATTAAATCCCGGATGTAGGTTATCTTCTTTGTCCTCATTCCCTCACTGCTGAGGATTCGACGGCGAACTCATACAAAAAGTCACCATTGGATGCAATCATATGCTGTAAGAAACGCATATTGCATACAGCCACCCACCGTCGTCTTAACTGTGTCAGACCATCTTGTAGCTGCCCTACACGTCTGCCGTCCATTTTGCCTAAAATAATCTGCTTTTTTTATGGAATTGTGATGGATCAAGCACGAGGCCCACCTGATGTTGAGCGGACTAACCTCTAACAGATGCATTTCGCAACAAGTCACGAATTGCACTGCGCCCGTCACCTTGAGACATAGTGCTTAAGTCTCACGTGCCTGTAATTTCACTGGCTCTCAAGGACTGCTGCCGGAACACACCGTTAGGTGCTTGGCGACACACTTTCTACTTGAGGGTGGTCGCTAGCCAGGCAGGCATTCACAAAATGCCCTTCCACCATGCTTCAAATGCTTCTCCAGACTGTGCTTTGAAGACTGCATAATGTGTCCGAAAAAGCTGAAGACTCTTTGTCGGTAGTAGATAACCGAGTGGTGAATTATAATGGAATTGCTTTAGGTAATCAGAATCAGAAAGTCAAATTACGAAGATCTAGCTAGATTATTTTGAGAATAATATAGTTGGTCGCACCTTTCGTTTAATAAGGTATTAAGATGTTAAAACGCCCTGTACTGCCAAAGTGGTTAGCATAAAACAAATGTAATAACTAATTGGTTTCATTTCAGAATACATGCAAACTACTGCCGCTGCCAGCGTGGTTCACTTCTCATGCGGCATTGTAGCCGGCATTGCCGCTTCTCTCGCCACGAACCCAGCTGATGTTCTGAAGACTAAGATGCAATTGTATCCTGATAAGTTTCCAAACGCATTTGGTGCAGCTGTTTACGTTCACCAGGTGAGATTTTCATTATTATTACAAATTTAAGAGAAAAAATTATAGTCATGTGCGGGATTCGAACCCGCGTCCATCCACCCCTATAGCCGGGGTATGCTCTGACCGACTGAGCTATCATGACAATATGACTCATAACTCTAATTCTTGCTCCCGTTCTTCAACCATCATATTTATGGGGATGAGATTTTTACCCTTTATTTTATGCTATCAACTGCCGCACTCAGTTACCTCAATTAACTTTCTAATAGCTGTACATCTTTGTACTACTAATTTATTCTTAATTGGATTTCCATGATTGGATTAGTTAACATCCACAGTTTGCGCTCAGCGCCATCTAGAGTCATAAGGATGCAACCATATTGAAAAAGAACGGGATCAATCAAGTAGGGTATTTATTTGACTATTATTGTACCGCTCCGGCTTCACACGATAGTATAATTTAAAATACGAAATAATCGAATTCTTTGAAATTGTTCGCCTATGTAATCCTAATCCTAATCTATGCTAATCCTAGGATAATGTCTGACTAATAGTGAAAGAATTTTTGTAATCGGTCGAGTAGCTTTTAAGTCGTTTTTAGTAGTCGTTACATACAAATCTTTCATCATTATATTAGTGTAGACTGTATATGTAGATATAATTCAGGTTGTATTTGATGTGGTACATATAGATTATTTTACGCTAAATATATTTACACCGCATTTAGCGTGAGATAATGACAGGTAGAAGTACATTTGTAATTATTAAACGACAAAATATGAATCTGATTCTCTGTAAAATACGAAAGTACCGTTTTTCATCGTTGATCACGTGTGTGTCATGTAATAGTTACATATTATTTAAATCGTAGTAGTCCTTATGAGTATTGTTTGTAGATTAAATAATAGTTACTACTAGTTAAGGCGAAATGTGCAACGGTCGCTGGAGTCACGTGACTTGAAAGACAAGTTGGAAGTTTTCATTGTGCTCGTTGGATTAGATGTTATTCATACGGGTGACGCAATTATTGCGTCATGCAATACTGAACTCTGTTATCAATTATTTGAAAACAATTTTACGTTGTTTTCATAATATACAACCTATATTTTTAATGTACCTATGAGTCACTTCTTGTAATAATTGAAAATGACTCTACAACACGAGTGTGTACGTATACCATTTCCAGTCGTTTATTTTCTTGATGACAGTACAATTCATCAACATACCAGTCGGAAGACGTCCACTGTTGAAGAAAGGCCCATAGAACACCACAAAGAACTGCTAAGCCACTTGTAACAATTGGCTACCCGCGATTTTTACGATTTCGTCAGTACAATTAGTGATGCCATAATAAAATGTATTACCGATTCGATTATAATAATATTGATCGATGCAATTCTGTGATTGGATCTATGCTTCTTTGGTTCCTAGATAATTTACTTAATTGTATTTATCAAATATAACCACATGACATCTTGTAAGATTAAAATTATAACCTTGTTTATTGGAACCGCAAGGTTCATTATCATTTACAGGCAACACCAGTCAATTTACTAGTAGTAAAAGGATATACTCTTTATGTCCTTCAATGTCCAACCTCTGTTGGTTTATTTGACATAAATTAAAAAGGATACCCGGAAATAAAAAATAAACCTGTCAAATAGATATGAACTACTAACAACGGTAAACAGGACGATTAAAATGTTTATAGGTGATATCACTGAGCAAGTGGGTGATATTAGTGGAAAAATATTTGTATTTTTTATGTTATTGTGACGGAACAAGCCCCAGGCCCACCTGATGTTAAGTGGACTATAACCTCTGCCTATAACAGACGCATTTCGTCAGTGACGAATTGCACTGTGCCCGTCACACTGAGACGTCCAGTTGTTAGGTCTCTTTAGCCTGTAATTTTTCTGGCTCTCAAGGACTGCTGCCGGAACACACTGTTAGGTGCTTGGCGACAGATTTTCTACTTGAGGGTGGTCGCTAGCCAGGCGGGCATTCACAAAATGCCCTTCCACCATGCGGTGAAGCTCAAGCTCTGGGCGGGATTCGAACCATGGACCTGCTGCACGGCAGTCCATAGCCAATGCCACTGAGCCATCACTGTATTTACTTTGCACCATATTTACTTATCTTTGCCACACTATAATTGTATTTTCTTATCTATAAAATCCGAACTAATTGCGCACAAAACAATATTAACACGCAAACATCGCAACTCCACCCAACAAAAATCAAGTCGTAGCTTTATTATATAATTATTTCGTACCGGGTCATTTAAAGTCCGCGACGGGTTATCAGGTACAGTTATTCGTTTAATTGGGTATTGTGACCTATGGGTTGAGAGATAGATAAAGCGCCCCCAGGGGGCATGGTATTGGCAACTTTGGTGGTACGATTAGGAATATATTTGGATACAATGTCTTGTAATAAGTCCCAGTCGTCGGTCACATGATTGTCTATGCCTAAACATTGCGATACTCACTTTTATTATCCAACGACGGAGGGTTGGCGCCAGATAAAACCGTCGCCAACACTAAAGTATGTTCTATAGTAGTCTTTTCTATTGTTAGGGTAGCTACCACATATTTTACCGACTCCATATTTTGTGGGAAAAGGGTAGAAGTATTAATTATATTTATCACGTGCCCCACATGTTAAATTATTGATAAAGGGTCATCATGAGAACTAGGAATATACTTGATTGATTTTATTATACCTAAGTATATAATTATGACTATGATTAATTATATTTGTAATCATATGGACATGTAAAATATGAAATGTAAAAGTGTTAGTGGAGTTAAGGTTATTAATAAAAATGTATACAAAAAAAATCACTTATTTATGATGTTTAAATACCAATAACTGTTTTTAGCTGATAAGCTAGCCTTTAGCCACTATCTCCCTGATAGTAAGTGATGATGTAGTCGAAGGTGTTGTTTAGGCTAACCTATAATTACTGGCCCTAGAAGATGATTGATGGCGGTATTCATAATTTATTTAAGTAATGGTTTTGATTGCTATTCAGATCAGTTATTAAAATTTTCACACAAAGAAATTTTCGGTGTTCCAGTATGGAATATATGACTCATCACCACGATAAACCATTTGTTCAATTCTTGTCCCGACCATAGGCATATTCCTACGAATAGTATCCTTTACTGGGGTGATCTGCACCACGGAATGCTTTATAATTCAATTTAATCCAAAACCGTTGCGTGATGATACCATAGGCTCCGGTAGTATAATTATAACCCAAATGTGCGATTGATGCATGCAACATGAGATTAAAGCAGTAACGTCTTGGGTGGTAAACGCAATTTAGTGCCATAAACAATATTTTCAACACCCTTGCTCGAAAAGTGAGCTTTATTATATCGTTCTTAGGGCCATAAACCGAACTATAACACCCTCGTGCATAATAATATTATACACTAGTGCGTAATGGAATTATCTCTACAAAGTTAGTACCTAGCTGCAAATTATATGCGAGTAAACAGAGCATTTTCAATTTAACCGGGTAATACAGATATGTAACATCAAAGAGGTTTATATGTAATCAAAAATCATTCATTTGCCGCGCGCAAAAAAAAAACTTGCGCGCTATTTTCAACAATTTTCGCATATTGTTTGTATCGCATTTGTGCAATATATTTTTTTTCCTCGCAAGAGTGTTGAAAAAGTGCGTATGAAACTCGTGATCAACTTGCTCATTATACGCTCGGCTGATTTACGCCCTCGCCTACGGCTCGGACTGCAACACACAGCCTCATGTATACTGAGCAACTTAGCTCACTTGTACCATAATCTAATATTTCAACACACTAGCTCGTAGCGGGCCTTTAAATGCACCGATTTTAGTGTCATAATGTACTATTACGCATTCGTGCTTTTTTCTACTTTACCGCACTTATGTTTTAAATAGACAAAAAAAAACATATCCAAACTTCTCACCAAGGAAATTCTAGTTTGTTTCATTCGTATTTCATATAAAAACGAACCAAAGAGTTTTTTAGCTACTGAAGTGGAACTTTAGAAGATTTTATTGTAAACCTTCTTAATCGGATTATTATTGCTATCAAAAAGATAAAGGAAATATTTTCGTATCGAAATGTTCGTATTTGTTCCTCGCAAGTATGTTGAAAAACGTCGTATGACATATTATTACATGTGCTTTGATAATTACAGTCTCTAACAATATCGCCTCGGCTGTAATTTTCAACTTACTGCACTTATATCATAATGTACTATTACGTATTCTAAGCGGTCTGTACTACTTATACTAGTTTTTCATAGAACTTGTTCGCCGAACATTTCGCCACTTTATAATAATTTTTAAATTAACGTAACTAACAGCATTTTTCTTCTATTCCAGACATACGGCATGAAAGGTTACTTCAAGGGTGCAGTGCCGAGGATGCTTCGTCGCACACTCATGGCCGCTATGGCCTGGACAGTCTTCGAAGAAATAACCCGATCTATAGGCTTGAAATGATTGTCAATTCATGTTAAATGCGCAAGCAATGCGGTGCGGGCTAGCATGATTCGATAGCTAGAATCACAGAAGATAGTAAAAGATTGCTCAAATAAAGCGTTATGATAAATCACGTTGTTTTGCTGAAAAGCGACATCTGTCGGATATTCTGTATTTTGTAGTCGGGTGAATTTTAAACGAGGGATTTGCTGTTCTTAATAAACTCTTAGAATTTCCATAAAACGTTCATGTGTTAAATGTTTAAGAAATAATGTTTAATATAAATTAATACGAATAATCATCGAATATCACAGTAAGAAATAGCAGCTAAAGCATTTATGTTACCTGACATATTTTTTTCGATTATGCTAGCCTCATGTAAAGGGTTGGACGTTGATGTTGACTTGAGATAGACGCGATAAAATGTGGTGCTAAATACTGTTTTGGTATAGTTCCTTAAATTTTTCGAATAATTGATCTTACATTATTTTTTGTTTATCGTTATAGCTTTCTTTGTGTATGTTTTATTTAACATTTAATCGTCTTGTCTCATTTAATTACCTTCTTTAGGTAAATATAGTTTTTTTTAATTAATTATAACATAGGATGTTACCAAATCTCATATATTTTGTTAATATTATTTTAATATTCAGTGTTATATGTTATATATTCGTATACTAAACATATATGGCGGGATTAAAATATATTTTATAAGGCGAAGTTAATATGTAAATGTGATGTTAGCAGAGCTAATAAGTTTAAATATTCAAAGGATATTGTTGTTTAGTTTTTAAAGTGTATTGAAATGTTTATCTTGAATAAACTTATTATTGCACAAATTGATTATTTTTATTTGATCTTTATATTATTAGAATGTAAGGTTTGCCATGTGGTAGGCATGTTCAGCAGGACTCCCGTCTTGGTAGGTACCACCAAGTCCAGACCAGTGACAGATATTTAGTCTCGAAGTAGTTGTGTGCATACATCATAATTGTAGTGGTTAGGCGTGAAGGTCGAAACAGCGTTACGAAGAATTTTTACAGTATTTAGATGCAAACTAAGGTATTTACCAGGTTTTTGGAGCAGTGATGGCCGAGCGGTAACAGGCTATGGACTGCCGTGCCGCATGTCCATGGTTCGATCTCTACCGCCGGCTTGAGTTTGACCGCACGATAGAAGGGCATTTTGCGAATGCTCAAGGAGACCGTCGCCAAGCACCTAACAGTGTGTTCCGGCAGCAGTCCTTAAGAGACTTAAATAATTATGAATTTACAGGCGCGTGGGACTTAATAACTGGATGCAGTTCAGTCACTTTTTACGAAATGCATCTGATATAGGCAGAGGTTACCGCTTTTCATTAGGCTTTCGAGCATTCTGTCGATCGATTCTGTCACATTACCATAAAAAAAACTTGACGTTAACCGTGTTTAGACCGTGCCAATTTGAAATAATAACCTTCATAGGTACTTGTTTGTGGTTTTCAATGATATTCCCAGGCACTAACTCATTTTAAAGAAATGAGGGGCGCTCATACTCACTACATTAAAAGATAAACGACTAATAATATCTAAGTAAAATATATTGCAAATATGTACTACTAAATCTATCAATCGTCTCCAACATGTCATATAAACTGTACTGTAGCAACTCAAAAAAATTACAAGCGCTATTTAGAACATATTAATAGATCAATCTGGTTTGTAATTATGTACTTTTCTATTTATTTTTATGTCTTGTTTAAATGGTATAAACTTTATGCCATGTTTATGTATTTTTTAAAGACCTAATTTAATTTCTTATTTGTTTTGTTTAATCTGAATTTTAATTTTCTGTCTATTTGATATATTCTGTAATGTACTTAACTGTGCGTGACGTCACCTACCGGTCTTAACGGAAGACCAACGCTGGTCATTTATGACTAGCACTATGTTGAGTTGGGGCCGTTTTGTGACTGGGGACTGCAAGAACTTATTCCTGTCTTTTATTTGTTTTCAAACTGGTTTGTTTTTGTTATGTTTTTGCCTTTTTTTTGTCATATTTCTATTTCTACTTATCTGTGGTTTTCAATTATCATACCACGCACTAACGCGTTTCCCACAAAAATTAGTGCAAATTATTTAAAATATCTAACATATTTTATAAATAACTGCAATAAGCCTTTCACTACTTCACAGTTATATATTATAATAATCCAGTTATATATTAATATAATTATATATTATAATGAACGCAATGCCTTTTGGTTATCAATGATTATACCAGGACTAGAACAGGCCACGGACTCAAGTAACGAACCGACATTCAAGTATGTGTTCGTAAAACGTTTCACGGCTATGTGTGAGTGCGACGGCCAACGCGGGAGACGCGCGGTGTTTGGATGGGCACCTCTAAGTGCACCTCAAATTAAAGGTTTTCACTCGCTCGTTTGGCCAGGCTAGATATGTAAACTGATAAAAATACTTATGTATAACCACGTGTTACATACTTATTAGTAGAGTTTTTGTTAAGATTATGATACCAAAATAATGGCCAATAAATATTTAGAACAGGCACATCCCGCCAAGTGAGCTGAATAAAATAAATATCCCATTGGAAATAGTCATAAATCATATTTTGCACCAGAACTTTGACGGTACCTAGTACCAACCCTATTGCTTTAACGGGCCGCCGGCTCAAAGTCAACGTCACGCTATTACACACGTATGGGATTCTGTGGGAAAATAGGGCCAGGCCATATTTTCATCAGATCATGAAATCAGGGCAACACATTAAAAAACAGGCAGCTATAACAAAACCTAGTATATTTTACAAATATATACATATTGATCTATAACTCCACAATATCTCATATAAACTCTATACCTTCATACTTGTGGTTTTCAATGAGCGTGTCAGGTAATAACTCATTACCTTCTGTAGTGAATGCTGTAATGTATGTAGCTGTCTTGCCTAAGTGTTCTAGAGTCTTCAGAGCAACTATTACTTCGTCATCCGTTCCTGGAATGAATTTGAACGAAGAGAAGCCGTGGTCTGGTTGGTTTTTGAGCTGAAAGTAAAAATATTACCAATTTTTACTAACACGTTCATTTAAATAATGTCTTCTTGGTGCAGTATTATAAGCGTCATAACCGAGTTGGGGAAGTTTTATGAATTTTTAGAGTTCCGTACTCAATGAAAAAACAGAGCCCAATTAAGCAGCATACCTTATTTTGAATTAATTATTTGGATGGGTGACCGCTAGTGGCATTACTACTGACCGTTTCAGCGCTTCTGAGGGCACGTTAGGTCGTCGGTCCCGGATTTTTTTATTAGAATGGCAGTTGTGGCATGTTGTTGGGCATTTAGCGATAACCGCCTGGCTAGCTACCACTTTCAAGTAGAAGATCTGTAGCCAAGCACTTTACGGTGTTTCGCAGCTGGCTTAGATAACCAGTTCCTATTCTAGGGTATGCCCGTTTACCACATTTCGACCACATCAGATAAACTAAGGTGCATTAGTGTTAAAAAAAAAATACACCTCTGGCTGTCTGTCCAAGGTCTCTCTAGTTCTTAAACGGAATGAGATTCAAATATGAAAATATGACATTGTCTGGCATAACACAAAAAAATATTTAATTACAAATTTAAGTCAATTAATTTTCAAGGGGGATTCAAAACGGAAACAATGAGAAGGTAGATGAAAAAAAATCTCTTTCTCACTCTTGCGTGTAGTTTGTCATTGTTTAGACTCTAGCTTATTGAATATAATACCATTTTTATCCATAAAACATCAATAAACGAGAGTCCGTCAATGTTATCCATTACAGACTTATATATTATAATGATACATATTTTTAATTTACTGTATCTGTACTGTATCAGCCGGATTGTCCACTGCTGAACACAACGTCCCCATTCAGGTAGGATTTGTTATAATCCCCACGCTTGGCAGGCGTCTTGGAGATCGCAGCTTAAGATATCAGTTCCTCAGAAGGCGCACTGCCCACTTTCCGGTATTTTACCTTTAGTCGCCTCTTACGACAACCCCAGGTACCAATGGGGAGGTAGCATTCTAGACAAATATGAACAAGGGTGCATATGGGGCATATTTTTAATTTAATAGTTGTTTTCGTCCTTCGTCGTCGTTTTATATGTTTATATATTTTTCTTTAGGTCCAGCACAGTCGTTCATCAAAGCCATCTTGGAAAGAAAGAAGATCCGTCGTGCCGTCCAGGAAAATTTTACAGTTATGGAATGGTTGATGGCATTCGATTTCGTAAGGTGTTTGGGACATATTAACGTTGGTCACCAGCGCCTTCCGAGGAACTGATATGTTAAACTGCAAACACGAACACGCCTGCCAAGCGGGGGGATTGCGGCAAAGCCCCCCTTCCCCTTAATGCTGGAGGCTATGTTTTCAGCAGTGGACAATCGGACTGATATAGTATATTATAGTAGTAAAATTTTACAGTTATGGAATGGTTGATGGCTTTCGATTTCGTAAGGTGTTCGGGACATATTAACATGCCCACATGGACTTTATTTGTGAGGGAAATAGCTGCGGTCTACTAACCTGAAAACTATGTATACTTTTGAAGTCAACATCAGCAGTGATCAAGTAATTGCATCCCATGATCTCATCCTTGGTTTCATTGTATGGCTCATGACTACACTTTCGTGGTAGGAAATACCACTTCTCCTTGATGGATGACCAGACCGCAGACTCGTGTATCATGTAACCGGGCCAGTTGATGCCGATCACACCTCGAACTGCTTTGAACTGGTTTATCCAGGTTAGATGTTGCACCTGCAAGTAACAATTAGATATCTCTTCATTTTGCCATAACGCGCGCATTTAAAAGCGCTCGTGGCGAAGTTTACTTAGCTGTTCTTAACCGATCAGCAAAGTTAAGCAGTCACCCGCGGTCGTGAGTTGGATGGGTGACCGCTAGTGACATTACTACTGAGCGCTTCCGTGCTTCGAAGGGCACGTTAAGCCATCGGTCCCAGTTGTTGTCTAAGGATGGTAGTCGTTATAGCATGGTGGTAGGGAATTTTGCGAATGCCCGCCTGGCTAGCTACCACCCTCAAGTAGAAAATCTGTCGCCAAGCACCCAACGGTGTGTTCCGGCAGCTGTCCTTGAGAGCCAGTACTTCTAGGTTAGCCTGAATCTTCGACCACATCATCACTTACCATCAGGTGAGATAGTAGTCAAAGGCTAACCTGTCAGGAATAAAAAAAACACTGATGATCGTTCTGCTTTTGTGACACATATGTGGGGTCGGTTGGTAAATTATGTTTTTTCAAACAAACAGGACTATAGAAGAACATAATTGTAGGTTGAGTATAGATATTTAACCTAAATAAAATATAATATATTTTCGCTACAAGCATAATTTAGATTCAACTTTGGTATTTTATAATGAAGCAGTGATGGCTCAGTGGCATTGGCTATGGACTGATACGCAGCAGGTCCATGGTTCGAATCCCGCCGCGGGCTTGAGCTTCACCGCATGGTGGAAGGGCATTTTGCGAAGGCCTGCCTGGCTAGCGACCATCTTCAAGTAGAAAATCTCGCCAAGCACCTAACGGTGTTTTCCGGCAGCAGTCCTTGAGAGCCAGTGAAATTACAGGCAAAATGAGACTTAACATGTATGTTTAAAGGTGATGGGCGCAGTGCAGTTCGTCACTTGTGATGAAATGCATCTGTATAGGCAGAGGATACCGCTTAACATCAGGTAGGCCTCGTGCTTGTTCCGTCACAATAAAAAAAAACAATGATTTTTTATAACGAAACATGCTACCGTATAAACTTGGCCTTAGAGAATATAATATTCTTACTGCTACAAACTAAATGTCCTTTGCTAAACATATTTCAATTAAAGGTATTTAGCACTTGTCAACGCCTTAAGGTTGGGTACTTTTTAGTTTTGTACTTAAAATATATAAAATCTTTAACATTTTTTTTTTGTTATTGTGACGAAACAAGCTCGAGGCCCATCTGATGTTAAGCGGACTAAACTCTGCCTATAACAGATGCATTTCGTCACAAGTGACGACTTGCACTGCGCCCGTCACTTTAAGACAGTTGTTATGTCTCAGGTGCCTGTAATTTCACTGGCTCTCAAGGACTGCTGCCGGAACACACCGTTAGGTGCTTGGCGACAGATTTTCTACTTGAGGGTGGTAGCTAGCCATGCGGGAAATCTCAAAATGCCCTTCCACCATGCGGTGAAGCTCAAGCCAGCGGTGGGGATCGAACCAGGGTACTGCGGCGCGGCAGTCCGTAGCTATTACCGCTCGGCCATGATTGCTTTAAAAAGTATTGTATGTTCAACAATCCTAATGCCAGTACACATAATATATATGTCACTTTTAACACAAAGATTAGTTAAAAATATCTTATCAGTTTACTTATGTGGGTCACATTGATAAAACTATAATGTCTTTAAATTTTACAGTTTGTTTAATTATTCCTCTCAAAAACTTATCATAGCCAATAATATCGTCTATAATAGTTTTCAGTTTATTATGCTTATAATAAATAAATATAATAGCCCGTGGGGTGCCGGGCTAGAATGGTACCTCCAAAAACGACGACGAAGGACGAAAATATAACTATTAAATTAAAAATATGCACCATATGCACCCTTGTGCATATTTGTCTAGAATACTACCTCCCCATTGCTACCTGTGGTTGTCGTAAGAGGAGACTAAAGGTAGAATACCGGAAGTTGGTCACCAGCGCCTTCTGAGGAACTGACATGTTAAACTGCGAACACGAAGACGCCTGCCAAGAGTGGGGATTACGGCAAACCCCTCCTTAATGGGGGAGGCTGCGTTCAGCAGTGGACAATCGGGCTGATATAGTATATTATGGTAGTTTGGTCATTAGAGATAATGCCCCTGCCTATATACTATATCATTATCATTTCATACATTCATTTCTAAATGATTCTGTCTTCTACTTACTTCTACTTAGGATGGCAGTCGTTATAGCATGGTAATAGGGCATTTTGCGAATGCCCGTCTGGCTAGCTACCACCCTCAAGTAGAAAATCTGTCGCCAAGCACCTAACGGTGTGTTCTGGCAGCTGTCCTTGAGAGCCAGTAATTCTAGGTTAGCCTGAACAAAATCTTCATCACTTACCATCAGGTGAGATAGTGGTCAAAGACAAACCTATCAGACATACAAAATATTTACTTAAAATATAAGAATTGTAAGCAAATAAGAAAAATATTTTTTTGTCAATAATCCTTAATAAATAAATTCGTTTATAATATTAACTAATTTATGAATATGACGTTATCAGAATCTTCATTTTTGAATTATGAACAATAAATTCATTAATATAACAAATTTATACCGCCATTTCAAATCTTACCATTAACAAATTTGTGACATGCAAGAATTAGTTTATTTTTTTATTAATCTTAAATTTATCAAGTACATATATAAAAGAATTTTATTAAATATTATTGACATAATCCATATCTTATCTTTTAAATTGATATGATTATTACATAATATCATATTGCAATTGTGGATTTCCTTTAACATGTTATTTTAAGTAGTTTTATCATAACTCTATAGTAAACAATCATGCTTTGAAATTAATACTAACCTAATAGTAAAATGACTTGCCTAACATTTACTGTTATAATCGCCAATAAAGATTTCTGATTCATGTTACACTGCGATCCTCAAGATAACTGCCAAAACCTTATAGGAGAAATTTTATTCAACAATGGATGTTATGGCTGTTATATACTGTACTGTAATAGCCAACTCGTCCACTGCTGAACACAGCCTCCCCTATTCAGGGGGGTATTTGCCATAATCCCCACGCTTGGCAGGCGGCTTGGGGATCGCAGTGTAAGATGGCATTTCTTTAGAAGGTGCTGCTGCCCACTTTCCAGTACTTTTCCCTTAGTCGCCTCTTACGAAATCCACGGGATGATATGGCGAGGTGCAATTCTAACCCGGCACCCCACGGGGGGGCTGTTATATAATAATAATGTTTATTTTACAAAAACGGAATAATAATACATGAAAGTAGGTAAGGGGAAAGTTTATTGATGCCTGTACAGCAATTAGTGATAAGCACTTCCAAGAGACAGAATTTAACGGTGTGTTAATAAATTATAACTTTAATAGAGTTGAAATGTTGTGAATTAAAATAAAATGGTTTTTTACACAACAACTTCCATTAAAATTTATAAACAACAATATTTTGCTTTAATTTTTTATATGAAATGTGTCTAGAGTAAAAGGATGTATATATACGGATGTGAGTATGAAAGGCCATTATACCTAATTCAGTTTTCATTTGTTTCTATTGTGGCTTCACAAATTTACAATCTAGTTAGTTGAATATTCATTTGTCAATATGGCGGCAAGTTTATCGCTAATGTAAAAGACAGTGCTGCATTTAATTATAACTGTTCAGTTAAAGTTTATACATGAGTAATACTATAACCACAATTCAAATGTTTACTGAACGTAATAAAAATCATAATTTCTGTCATTAATTTCCACTCAGGTACCAAAATGTGATGTCAGATGCACCGGACTTGTTCAGAATTTCATTCAGAATCAGTAATGTGAACATCTCCAAGCCAAAGATAAAAATATTGTCCATTGCTGAACACATCCTCCCCTATTATAGGGGAACCAAATGTTTCAAAATCCTCCCCTATTATAGGGGAGGATGTGTGGGGAGGGGTTCGCCATAATCCACACGCATGGCAGGCGTCTTTGTGATTGCAGTGTGAGATATTAGTTCACTACCCACCCATGGATAGAGACGGGGGGTGACACTCTAGACCGGCATCATTATTCTACATGCTTAGCTGTGCATTTTTTTATCCTTGATGATCAGATGGGAATTGAATGCCTGTATTATTAATTAATGCCACAGTACAAAAATAAAACAATATAGTTTTAAATATCTGTTGAGCTGGCAGTCATTTGACAGTATAGTATAGCAGTAATGTTTACCTCTCCATGTATATTCACAGCCTTCACCCACATGGGGTCGTAACTCTCAAATGCTCCGGTACCCGTAGTCCACTCCTTGCCAATTGAACCAATATATAGTATTTCATCTTTTAATGTTGCCCATTCTGTCTTGAACCCCTTCTCTATATGCCCATTGCCATCAGGGAGGATCACCCAAGGCACTATTTTATTGCCGTTTAGTATTTCATAAACCTGAAAAATGGCGAAGAAAGTTTGTTTAACTGTCTGTTTACCACATTCAATGACATTGTCTCTTATCATTTGGTGAGATTATGGTTCAAAGCTAGCCTACCAGCAGTAAAAAAAAACGTTGTCTTTGGATGAGTTTTTAGCCGCTGGTTGGTTGTGGTGATAAAGCCATATCTGACCTTGTCAATAAAGATGACCCTGGCATTGCATGCGCAAAGCACCTGTTTAAATAAATTTCATAATTTCTCAAGTTTCGCACACATTAAACTTTGTTGGGGATGGGAACAAACTGATAAGCTATATATAATCTTTATGAAATTTGGTTTAGCTTAAAATGGCTTGTCTCAGCCAAAAATCTAGGTTTGGTGACTAGTTTCAATTTTAGCCAAAATCAACCAAACATTTGGAAGCATTAAAATATGTTTTTTTTTTAAATTAAATACTTGAATGTTGTCCAAATTATTGTAATCTTTGTTGAGACCAATACTTAGGTAATTCTTTTGCTCACTAACTAGTGCTGAACGATCTCAATAAATAATACAAAGTCTTAATAATATTGTAAGCACAAGTAAAAAACTCAACTATTGGTTCTTTACAATAAATCTAAGTGTTATTGTAAAATTTTCTTTCAAGAGTAAGTCATTATCCTCTATAAATAGTTAATTAATTAATAAACATATATTTAGTGGTTTACATATTTATATTTGTGTTAAATTTATAATATTAGATACAAGTTAAGTGTCTCATGTGTAAAATATCACATGAATTAATTTTAATATTAATTAGATTTTAGTACATAATACAAATATATTTTTGCAAGTCCAAATAAGTTTCAGTTTAGACCCAGGTCAAAGTTTAGATCTTGGCTTTGACATAAAATCCTGTTCCTATATACACTAACTCTATAAAAAGTCTTATGAACTATTACAGCCAACCGCACCTAGAGGCACTGCTGTAGCCGACAAAAAACTACCCACATTTCTGAATTAATTATATGACTGTTACGCATTTAAGTGTGCTTTAACCTTAATATTCCATTTGGCCTAATGTGAATTTATTTACTATTGATTGATTAATCCTTTGCCATCGGCTGACCCACTATGGCCAATTTATGAATGAAATTCTATTGTTATCATTATCGCAGATATCAATGGGTTAAACCCCAAAGTACAATTAATATTAATGACTTAACATTTCTTATTGAACTAGTTTTTTGCTTATATTTTCATTGAAAGGTACCTTATGGACCTGTAGGTTAATGTGATTTATGATCCCAACCAAAGTAGTGGTCATACTGCCAGATGTGACTATTAACATGTTCTCTACTGCACTTCTAAAGGATTTTGGAAGATGGCAAGACATGATTTTGGACAGTTTCCAAGACAAAAATTTTTTGTTTGCCAAATTTTATATATATACCTTTTAAAATATAAAAGGTAAAATTTTAATTTTTTATTTTTTTATTTTTTTGTTTCATGTTACAACAAGTACCCATGAACTCCTAGTATTTTAATATTGGTGATGAAAGGTAGCACTGTAGAAGAATTGTTACCGTACATAATTGTAGTCAGAATATCATACATCTGATCTATCAATGTAATCTGTTTGAAATCTGAGTATGAATGACAATAGTTTTAACCCGGCGAGGATGTGGTACAAAAAGGGTACATCGAGGATGTGGAGGGTCTTGATGACCCTGTATTTAATTCATATTTTAAAAGTATTCATTGCAATTTTTTAACATAGGATAGGTAGTTAACTTACGCATTAGTTATTTATATAAGGATTTTCATGAAAAGAAACACTATTATGCATATAAAATGTTTCATTATTTCAATTTTACATAATGTCTTATTTTAATCAACTTTAGCAGGACTCTGACATACATTAAAAAAAAACAACACATACAAATATTATTACAAGTAATTGGTAGTTTTTGGTAGGAATTTATATGATATATCATGTTTTATCACAAAATCAGTAATTATCCAGTCTTTTAGGCTACTAATCATCTCTATATATGGGTCATAATTGCCCTATTTGAGTTTTACGCACGTTTACCTGCTTGCACGTGTTGCACCCGACTAAGTAGAGGTGGGAAAAAGGGAAAGTATTTCATTGACTACAGCTACTGATAAACTCGACAGCATGCGACTGCAGGTAAAAAAACTGTACATCAAACAAAATGAGCAGGGTCAAATTGACCCTACCACATCCTCGCCGGGTTAATTTACTGAATTTGAAGAGTTAAGTACCAAAACAATACAATTTATATTCTCACCATGCCAGACCTGTCATCAAATGTAAGGAGCCTGCCATCATAAACAATCAACTCGGACAGCTCTGTGCCCCTCCCTTTGTGTGAATAAGTGGAACTTAATGTGACTGGTGCTTGAGAGTCCCATGTTACTGTCACATACTTCTTGACTCGGTGATAGCTCAGGAAACCCTTCTTGAAGTAACTGATATATGTATGTTTGTTCGTAGCACTTTTTGAATTTTTATCAAGATCGGCTACAATACCG
Source organism: Plagodis pulveraria (assembly GCA_963890685.1). Classification (NCBI taxonomy): domain Eukaryota; kingdom Metazoa; phylum Arthropoda; class Insecta; order Lepidoptera; family Geometridae; genus Plagodis; species Plagodis pulveraria. The sequence goes on along the minus strand of OY982955.1, from coordinate 27,174,673 downwards.
ATACGAAATGTGACTAAGTCCCCTGCTACGAATGGAGCAGTCAAAGGATAGGTTGTATTGTACGGTCTTAGAGAACTCGTCCATCTATGTTCTGTGAAAACCTGATTGCCTGTCCACCAGTTGTAGTAAGTTAGCAGTAGTAGAATTCCACCTATAAGTAAGATTAGATATATAAACTGGGGTTGCACTCTGACTGTGTTACCAACTCGGTATGTAGCCGGAGTCCTTAGCGCTTTGCGCCAATCCCGAAGTGTCCCTTTCATGTTTCTATCGTCTAATTCGTGGTAGTCGTACATAATAAATAGATTATTTCATACTTATTACTTTAAATACATAATATATTGACTAGCAAATTGGAAATGGCCTTTTAAAACTATTTTCACTTGTGAAGTCACTATTATTATTTTTATAACAGGATACATTCACTTCATAATTGCTATTTTTTTTTAGTGGCACTAATTGATTGTGGCTTTGAATTAGGCTGCAATACTTGATTCATTTTTTTAAATTAAATACTTTACAATATATAAACTTTATCGCGAAGAACGAATACACGCACCACATCACATCATCGCACATTTTTTTTTTTTTTTTTTTAATATCTTGGCTTTGGATACTTGTCCTTATGCCATATCTTATTGATAAAATTTCATGGAGCAGTCAGGTTCCTGAATTCTCTTCACTAAACTTGTCTATGTCAGTGTTATCTTCAAAATTAATCAGTTGTTCAAATCTATGGTTTTCTTCACGTGTATGTTTCTATTTGTTTGACATTTTCTCAGTTTAAAAAGTTTTATATCTTTTCGAGCGTAGAAGATACATAATTATATAATGCGACAAATGTGTTCACATTGTTCAACATTTCTTGAAGGTGGCGAGGTACATCAGGAGAAATTTCCAAAAGGTCCGATATCAATAAGAATCTTTGTAGTGCAAAATGACGACATTCCAATATCAGATGCTGAAGATCCGCTTCTGGATAACCACAGAAAGTGCACTCTGTAGACTGAACTACTTTTATTTTATATAAGTGTACTGGGGTTAAACAATGACCAAATCTCATTCTATTTATTATAGTAATAAATCTTCTTTCATTTGCATCTCTGTTTTTGCTATACCATGGCTTGACAGGCAGTTCCTTTTGTATTCCAAAATACCATTGTCCCTTCTCTGTACTAATATCTTTCCAATAGTTACTCCATATATCCCTCTTTTGTCCTTTAAAATGAGCATAATAATCAGTAAAAGGCACTCCCAAAATTTCAGTATGATCTTCATCTGGTTCTGAATTAGCAGCTTTATCTACAATTTCATTACCTTCTATGTCTTGATGAGATGGAACCCATTTAAATTCTATGTTCAAATTGCTGCTGGTAAATAACAGAGATCTAATTTTATGTATGATATGGTTTTGCTTATATGTAAGATTACACTGTTTTAAAGTTATTAATACACTAAGGCTGTCTGTTAGTATTATAAAATTATCTATTGTTCTAAAGCTCTGTATGTACAGTAATGCTCTGTATATAGCATAACTTTCTGCAGTAAATATACTGCAGTTGTTATCTAATTGATAAGTTCTACTAGTCTTTAATTGAGGATCATAGTATGCACATTTAACACCTATCATAGATTTTGATCCATCTGTATATATTTGATATTTATTAGCTTTATCTGCCATTTGTTCTCTGAAGTGATATTTATTATCTATTTTTCTAAAATCAATATTAACACAACTATGTACAAGAGCATCTACTGTACAAGAGTATAGTGGCCATACATTTGACTTATATATATTTATAGTGTCCTGTTTCACTCTGTGCATAATTGTACTCATTACAGGAAGCCTGTTAGATTTGATATCTGAAGGTGTTATTGTTAAATTTGGAATTGAGTTACTCAGCACTGAAGGCAAGGTTAAATTCTGTAGCAACATGGAGTCATATTGTGATAAAACTTTTATGCAAAATCTATGAGCTGTACCCAGCCGCCTGATAGTGAGAGGTTCTACACATGTTTCTGCCTCCAAAGCATTAATAGGCGTTGTTTTCATTGCGCCACATATAATTCTTAATGCTGAATTTTGTATTACATCTAACTTTTTCAGTAGAGTAGGACTACAATTGAAATATGCTAAACAACTGTAATCAAAATGACTTCTTACTAAGCTTTTGTATATCATACTCAAAACATTTGGGTCTGAGCCCCAAAAAACACCTGCTAAACATCTCATAATGTTGACACCTTTCATTGCTTTTTGACTAATAGAATCTATATGCTTATCAAATTTTAATTTATCATCAAGAAAAATGCCAAGAAATTTTTGATGGCGATTATGTGGAATATTTACATTATCATAAAATATATTTACAGGATCATCACTGCCAAAAACTAATACTGAACTCTTTTGACAGTTAATATTAAGTTTTAATTTATGTGTGTAATATAAGTATAATTGCTGAAGTGCCACATTTACATTATTTTGGGCAGTAACAACTTCCCTATTCATACAATAAATCAGAATATCATCTGCAAATTGGAGTATTTTTACTTCACTTTTTATATAATTACATATTTGAGAGGTATACAAATTATATAGCAGTGGGGATAAACAACCCCCTTGCATAAGACCTTTAAAAGTTTTATTAGGGCCATGTAAAATATTATTGAATTTAACAAAGACAGTTCGATCGTAACAAAATTCATAAATCCATTTTATCAACTTTCCAGGTATGCCAATATCATGGAGCACATACAACAATTGTTGTATATCAACATTGTCATAAGCACCTTGCACATCCAGGAATGCGCAGACTGCTGAAGAATTTGATAGTATACATTTTTTCATATCATTAATGAAGTATACAAAACTATCATTTGCACTTTTACCCCTACGGAATCCAAATTGGAATTCAGGTAATAAGTTATGTTTTTCTACAAAATGATCTAACCTGGTTTTTAACATTTGTTCAAATAGTTTACCCATGCAAGAAGCTAACGAAATAGGACGGTATGAGTTATAGTCATCTGGAGATTTGTTAGGTTTCAGTATAGGTATAACACATTGAGTTTTCCAAGAAACAGGAATGCACTGTTTACTCCATAAACCATTAAAAATATCTAATAGTATTTTTTTGCTAGACTCATGTAAGTGTTTTATCATTGTATATGGAATTTGATCTAAGCCTGGTGTAGTATTTTTTCTAGAATCAATAGCAAAGCATAATTCTTCATATGTAAATGACTTCAGCAAAAGTGATGCTTCTGGTGTATTTCCTTCAGAATTAAATAGGTTATACAAATTAACATCAGAACTTTCAGATGAAGGCGATTGACACAACTTTGAAATAAATTCAGGAATCCATTCATCATTTTTGTACCTATTTTTACATATATACATACGTTTAAACTTACGAATATTGTTCCAAATTTTAGATATAGGAGTATATCTGTTGAGTGATTCACAGATAACTTTCCAACTATTTATCCTAGTTTCTTTTAAAACAAGTTTTTTTAATGCGTTTAATTTTTTGTATTCAATGAATGATTCTATTGTAAACTGTGTTCTATATATTAAAAGAGCCTGTTTTGCATTTTTGACTGCCTCTGCACACTCGTTATTCCACCAAGGAGCAGGTGGCTTTATGAGTTTATCTTTGTTGTTGTTGCCTATGAAACATGGAATACATTCAGTTTTTAACATATCTAAGATATCACAAAATATATTATAGGAATTTAAGGGATTACTTAAATCAGTTTGAAAACTCTCAATAACTTCTTTTGATCTTAAATTATATTTCGTCCAGTCAGCTTTGTGGAATAAGTATTTGACTATATTATCATTACATTTATACATTAACGGGGAAACAGTTAAGTCAATAAAGGTAGGGTAGTGATCACTGCCTAATAAATCATCGCCAACATACCATTCACAAAGGGGGGCAATAGCTGGACTGGCACCTGATACATCTATGGCTGATGGTGTTTTATTAGGCCTCTGAATAGTAGTGGGATTTCCAGTATTTAAAATACACAAATTTAATTCATCAAACATTTCATATAACTCCTTTCCTCGTGACTTTGTTGTGGCACAACCAAAAGCTATGTGATGTGCATTAAAATCTCCAGAGATAAGACAAGGTTTAGGCAATTTATTTAATATGTTTCTTAATTTATTAAGACGAATTCGTTTCTTTTTTCTAGGAGGACAATATATACAAGCTACTGCAATGGGGCCAGCCTGCGTCTCAACAGACACCGCTAGCACTTGAATGTCCTCATAGAATGGACAGTCAATAATCTTGTATTTAATTTTATTTTTAATTAGTATACCAACACCACCATGTTCATTTTTAGCGTTTTTATGTATAAAGTTATATCCCGGAAAGTGAATGGGAATGCTTGTAGATTTTAACCAAGTTTCGTTAATAAGGTACATATCTATATTATGTTTGTGCAGGAATGAATGTAACAACGGTTTTTTATTATTTAAGCTTTGCATATTATGTTGTACTATTCTAAATAAATAGTCCTCCATTGAGAGGTTTACAAGTTTTTTAAAAGGATTTCCTTTATTTTTGAAGCATTTTTAGGAACATCTTCAGACATATTCCCTAACAAAACCAGGGTCTTAACCATTGCATTTAAGATTCTGTCATCAATAACAGTGTCAGTATTAATTTGTTGCTCTACAGTTTTATGAGAGGTTTCGGGTAAAGTGACAGGGCTCTTTGTTTGTGGAGGCTTAGCAATCATACCAGTAGATACAGGCACAGATTGAATACGCGGCTGAGATTTTGGCATAGCTGGAAAATTTTGTACATAATTGGAGCTAAGGTTTTTGGCTACATTTGCATATGATAGCTTTTGTTTAGCAATACGCTCCATCTTGATAGGACATGTCTTAGATATAGCTAGGTGGGCACCACCACAATTACTGCATTTAAATTCAGCTTCATTTTTGCAGTCCTTGTAGGAATGCTCACCTGAGCATATAGAACATACCTGTAAATTTTTACATATTTTCGCCGAGTGATTGAATTTCAAGCAGCGATAGCATTGCATGACTGGAGGAACATACATACTCACTGGTATCCTCCAGTGATCCAAATAAATACATTGAGGCAAAACACCTGTGACAAAAGTGACTGTGACTGTCTTTAAGGGTTCTAAGTTTCCTTCATTTCTTTTCATGAATCTTCTTACTGCAACTATTTCGTACTCTCCGGATAATTTACGATACAATTCCTCATTGCTCAGCTCTGTGGAGACATGTTGTATAACTCCTACTTTCTCCACAAAGGACGAGGGTATGAAAGCTCTTATGTTTACTTTATCAAGGGATACTTCATTGCATAAGAAGTCATTGGCATCTGTAGATTGCTTAAAAGTGATTTTAAGCTTTTGAGCGCTGGCGCGGCTCATTTCATACTGGCCCTTTACGTATTTTCCTATAATTTTTTGTATGGTAATGGGGTCTTTATTGCCTAATTTTTCCTCGTTTGTGCTTTCCAAGAACACTGCAAATTCTTTATGGTTACTTTTATCAGGGTATAGCCTCTTGTAATTAGGTTTAAAATATGGTTTGTACTTAGCATCCTCAGTTTCGGAACTGCCGCTGGCCAAGTCAAGATCCACGGAGCCGTTCTTCCTTTTGCGCCTTTTTACAGTTGAGAAACCACTATCATCTTCTCCTTCGCTTTCCGCTGGCATTGTTAGATATAAGAGATATCTAACTATATGATGTGAATATAAATTTTTTAAACAGAAAATTTAAATCGACCGCTCTTTTCGACCTTCCCGCCAAAAGTCCATCATCGCACAGCACACTAAGTGTTGCCAATAATAAAGGAAATAAAAATATACTGGAATAAAAAATCTTAAAATGATATTCAACATACATAATAATATATTGATGCCAATTCGGGTTTAGTTCGATTTTAACCAAACTATAACTTATTCAAAAAAAAAATTCCGTGAAAATAAGCTGAGTTATAGTCAAACCGTATTCTATCTTAATCGAAGAACTAGCGACCATAGTGAAAAAAAATGATTCGAGAAATCCTAAATTACCGATCAAGGCCCACTTGCGCCAACGAAGAATCGCGAGTTAAGCTCGAGTGTAAATTGTCATACAAAAACCAAGTTAACCCGACTTTAACTCTTGAATTTACGTTGGTGCAATAGGCACTAAGAGATGAGAATGAGAAATCTATATCATATTAACTAAACATAATAAACATATCTGTTTCGCAAAACAATGATCGTAAAAACAAGGATAAGATCGTAAAAACAAGGATCATTAGAAATGTTTGTATAAATTGTTGCGTGATCGAATTTACGTGTATCATTCTATTATATATAAATATGTCGATATGTCACATCCAAATTATTTATTTTAAAACTTAAATATATATCGATATTTTAATTAGGTAACATTTAATTAGTTATTTTTTTTTAAATTTCGTTAGGTACCTATCTATATACCTTCAGTGGCTTAGTGTTTAAGGCACCCGGTGCGTAAAATTTGGAGACGAGGTATCGAATCCCACTCGGAATGAGATGTTTTGTATTATATAAAACATTGTTAATGCGATTTTCGCTTAACACGCTAGTACTTATTATAATCATATATAGAAATAATTCAATGAGATGCTTAACAACTTCCGAGCTACATGCTGACTTAAATAATCTTATTTAAGTAACCGTAAGGCTAGCTTTTGACCACAATCTCAACTAGTTGTAGGTGATTATATGGGCAAAGATGGTATTATATGGGGTATATGGGGTGATTAATGGTATGGGCAGGCTTAACCTAGAATGGGAACTAGGTCGCAAAGACAGCTGCAGCAACACAAATTTAGGTCCTTGGCGCCAAATTTTCTACTTGAGGGTGGTAGATAGCTATGGATGGTCTCTGCCTCAAGGCAAACAGACCTACCACCATGTTGAAATGATTGGTGGTGATGACATTCTAAGATAACAAACAATATCGGGACTGACGTTTCAATCTGCCCTCCGAAGCACAGAAACGCTTGGAAATGCCACTAGCAGACATCCATTCTAACAACTCAGCTGCTGAACTCAGTTTAATGTTTCAGAATGACTTGACAAGCTCTACAACGACCTCTGTAATTATCTAAAAACATACATATAGATAGTTTGGCGTTTTGTGAATGCACTCCTGGATGGTTGTCACTCTTATCTAGTAATCAGTCACAAAGCACGTACTTAACAATGTATTTACAAAAGCTATCTTTGATATGTAGTTAATATATAAATATGAACAAAAGAAAAACTGACGACTGCGACCATTATATGCGATTCGATTCAACGTTCATCGATTATTCTCTAGAGTATCTCTGGTACAATAAACAAGAAAGTTACGGTACAAGGGCACTAACTAGTCTCTGATTTTAATCTTGGCGATTAAAATTATATTAGTTCAACTTATTCCGAATACCAAATTATACATCTGACAGGACTAATACCAATTTTAGTCAAGTTTTATCAAGTTCGTGGTATGGAAATAGCCTCATTGTTTTACCAAATTAACATATACCTTTTATTATCAACTTTCGTCATCGTCACTCTATCATATAATAACTCATCTAATAAAGAGTAATCGCATTATTTTTGTATCGGGTTTTACTATCTACTATAGCGATTATTGAGATTGTATGTATGTAGATGGCTTCCTACCAGTACAAAATTTATACTAAATTAGCCATTTTTTACACTTCCAGTTGAGCCAAACTCTTTGAGTTTAAAGTTTTTATGGAAACCCTTATATGCAATTCGAAATAAATTTCAATACAAAATCAATAATAAAAATGGCTGAACATTCCATGCAGTCAGTTTCTTATTTTATTAATCGTAAATTCATATTTTAGGTAGCAATTTTAAAGAGGTTTCAGAGTTGTTGAAACCATTTCAGGCAGTTAAGCTAATATTTTGTGTTTATTGGTTTTGGATTCTTGATTGCCATAGAAAAACGGTACCTAGATACTCTCCCTCGATTAAAAACCGCATCGGTAGATCGGTAAACCTTCAAAAGCATTAGTAAAAATACCGAACTATCGGTAGCGTTGGCAACACTAGACATGCACCACATCCACATGTCATTTTAAATTGGCAGTCAATGTCAAAGAGTGACGAATAATATATGACATTGGCAAATGCACAAGACGTGCGAGTCCAAATCGCGAGAAAAGAGGAAAAAGAAATGTCAAAGAGTATTAGGGTACCACAGAGATATTACTTGCTCAGTGCCACAGAGGTCAATTACATAACACGAACTTGATTACAACTATAATTAATGTTCTTAGTCCTGCCAGATGAGTAACTTGGTCTAGGGAATAAGTAAAACTAATATAATTTTAATTGCGAAGATTTAAATCAAATAATATTTAGTGACAGAGTAATAAGCTTATTTGTTTATTTTACCAGAGATATTCTAGAGAATAATCGATGAGGTTTGAATCGAATCGCATAGAATAATCGCAGTCGCATTTTTGTTGATATTCTAAATATGAACTGGACATCAAACATAGGTTCTGTAACTCATCGTTACATGCTTGGTGACCGATGGTCTGAACTAGTGAGAAGGGCGCCAGCCATGCGAGCATTCACAAAACACCGTGCAATGTTTATATGTATGTTTTTAAATAGTTATATGATTAAAGTTCGTAGTGCAGGTTGCGAAGTCATTCTGAAACAGTAAACTGACTTAAGGGGTCGAGTTGTTGGATGGCAGGTAGTTGTTTTTACTATTGAGTGCTTCTGTGCTTCGGAGGGCAGGTTGAGTCATCGGTTCCTGTTGTTGTCTTAGAATGGCAGTCATTTCTACATGGCGGTAGAGCATTTTGCCTTGAATCAGAATACTACGTAGTTCACCCTCAAGTAGAAAAATTGTCGCCAAGCACCTTACTATGTGTTAAGTATGCAGTTGTACCAAAAAATAGAACCGACTTCAACACTCAAATGTGTGAAATAACTTGTTGAAGTCAGTAACATCACAGTTCAAAAGTACCTACCTATTATCACAATATTGTGCGCATGGTACCGACTTCGACAAGTTATTTCACACATATGAGTGTTGAAGTAGGTTCTATTTATTGGTAAAAAAAAAATCGCCCTTTTTAGTGACCCTTGCTACTTATGGGTGGTGTTTTAGCGAATTTTACAAAGTAAATCTGGTTTCAAATGCTAATTATGTAGTCTTTTAGCGAGTTTTGGAAAATATAGTAACATTCGATAAAAAATTATGTTACCAAAAAATAGAACCGACTTCAACACTCAAATGTGTGAAATAACTTGTCGAAGTCGGTACCTACCATGCCCACAATATTGTGATAATAGTACTTTTGAACTGTGATAGTACTGACTTCAACAAGTTATTTCACACATTTGAGTGTTGAAGTCGGTTCTATTTTTTGATAACATTATTTTTTATCGAACGTTACTATATTTTCCAAAACTCGCTAAAAGACTACATAATTAGGATTTGAAATCAGATTTACTTTGTAAAATTCGCTAAAACACCACCCATTTCTTTCATAACCTGCTGAAATGAATCGACCAATGACAGCACGGTATTCCGATCACGTGAGTGTCAAAATAGTATGGGGACTTTTTCCCAACGCTTGTGATTTCAGGTTTTATTGTATTTTAATATAAAATAATGGAAGATTTATCTCAGTCCATCAAAAAATGCAAGCTTATAGGAGCAAGGAAGAAGCTTGTTCATAAAACATCCTGGAAATGTACTAAGGAGTGCCAATAATGGCTAGGGAAATGTTATCAAAATACTTCACTTAAAGTTTTTGAACATGGTTTTTAGAAGTCTCCAATTTTGTAATGTGTTTTTTTTTTATTCCATTACATGATAAAAGTGTTTTGAGAAACCCATTAAATACAGGGTTATTGGTAAAATGCGAACAACTTTTAACCCATTGGCATCGGCGATAATTATAACAATAGAATTTCATTCATAAATTGGCCATAGTGGTCCAGTCCGATGCCAACTTATGGGTTGACTTCGGCTAGTCCTAAAAAACATTTTGAGATGTATTTTTTTTATTAAATTTCTTTTGTGTTTTTACATGTTTTTACCTGTAATGTATATGTAATGTATATGATAGAGTCCTCGAAATCATACGTGAAGCCGCGAGTCTCTCGGTAGCTAGAGCAAAAAAAGGTCTGACCACGAATAAACGACACGTCGATTTTGTAAAAGAAGGGTCATCTACAAAATCTAAATCCAAGCCTTACTCCATCTTAGGCGCAGCTCCCGATTGGACTCTTTTGATGGACACGTATGAAAAACATTACAAAATTCCTGAGGATGTTGGTGTTTCGTCATCCAGACCAGACATATTTTTATACTCAAAATATCTAAAACGCATAGTACTCATAGAACTTACTGTGCCGTGGGAAACAAACATACCTAAAGACCACACAATAAAAACAAACAAATATTATGACCTAACAAATGAATTAACCAAAAACGGTTATGTGGTTAGTTTATATGCTGTAGAGGTTGGAGCAAGGGGTATACCAGCGAAATCCCTATATAACCTACTTAAAGACCTTGGCCTACCAAGAACAACCGTAACTTCCATCCTAGAACGTGTATCTAAGGTGGCATTAGTAGGATCTTATCAAATTTGGTTAGGTAGAGGAGGAGGCTCGAGTGGTGAAGGAGAGCATTGATGCATCATAAAGGGGCCCCTTAATCCTACTCCTGGGTTGCAAGTCCCAGGCCCCTCCAGCCTCTTCCTCTGCAACGCGATGGACCCGGCACCCGCACGGTGAATCCATGGAATGCTAAGTAATTCGTCTCGTCTCGTCTCTTTCATATTTTTTATTATTTTGCTCGATGTGAACATTCAAAACTCTATTCAAAGGGACCACGGCGCGGTCCAGTGTTGTCGCGGCGGGCGCTCTTGGCTCGGAGTAGACATTAACATACAAAAAGAAAACACCTTCAAAATTCATTCATCAAGGCACAAGGACTTATCTACTATTGAAATATATTTTTATTGTTTTGTTATTTAATGTCATGCACGTTCGTGATGTTGGTCGGGAGTGCCGTCTGAAAACCAGCGCTTAGGTTTAGTTTTGAACCTGGCACATGCTGAGGCGGGACTTGTTCCTAGCATCGCGCAACATTGCAATTGCTGTATAATTACCTATGTATTTAATTGTGCTTCAGTAGCAGCTTGTTGCGTTGTGTAATGCTGGAATAAACTTCATTTCATTTCATTTCAAATAAATGTCAATGATTTTTTGTTGATTAAATTAGGACAGAAAAGATGTGTTCATTACGTGGCACAAGTATTAGACGAGGCTTCACCGACAGAATATGAAGTATCGTACTTGCAAAAACGTCAAGGCTTTGGTAAATTTATATTTACTTTTTCAAAAGAGCCAGATATGGCTTATGGCGACTTTATGGACGTGGTCTCAAAGCTAAAACCATTAGAAAATAGTGAAACCGTTCTGCGCTCTCAATTGTATACTTTTGAGGAGGATCTTTAACATACAATAAGTTTTTTCTAGGCAACTATTAACTTAGAATTATGGAATATAATTTAAGTTATAATAAAATAAATTGATTAATTTATCTTAGTATCATTCCTCCCCAACAACTATATCAATCCACCCCAACTCTGGGGAGCATTGATACACTATCACACCTTTTTTCAATATTTTTTTGTCTATGACCCTTATATATTTATATTGGCCGTAGCGGCGTATAAATCGAAGTATATAAAGATAATACTTACTTCAGGGATCGTAAACTTTTTTTGGATTAAAAGTTTTAATCTTATATACTTGTACTAACTGGATGAAAGACATTACCTTTATAGAATGTGAACTGGTTCTCAAACAGCTGCCAGATTACACCGTTTGGTGCTTGTCGAAAGATTTTCTACTTTTCTACTTGGTACGAGCAATCAATAAATGCCCTACCGCCATGCTATAACGACTGCTATTCTAAGACAATAACTGGGTTCGACGGCTTAACGTGCCCTCTGTAGCACGTTAGTGCCACTAGCGATTCTTCATCCAAGTAATATCGCAGCGTACAAACATTGCTTAAGGGCCCTGGAGTACCCTGTTAGCAGCTTGTTACCGGTTAAATTAGCAATGTTGAAATTTATTAGCGCACGCTGCAACTTAAAACAGTTTACGGTAGGTAATCGCTCCGCAATGCAAGATAATTTGAGAATCGTATGTAGTACCGGAGGAGATATTTGTTCCTATATTATTATTTTGTTCTGTAACTAAGGTTCAGCTCCTAAGATTTTGCAGAGTCGAATGAAATCGTCGGGATATATACTTACACATAACAGTAAGCAGGTATATTTAGTTCTATATTCATTAACTACCTAACTTACTAAATTGTATAAAGCAAATACAAAACCGCGAGGCGTCACGAGAAAAAAATTTGAGACCCATTCTGTAGCGGACACAGATGCCAAAACTGTTGTCTGTGTGTGTCTGTCTGTCTGTATCCCGGACGCGCATCACTCTCCAAAACTACTGAATGGAATTCAATGAAACTTAACACGATTTGAGTTCATACCACGAAGAAGGTTATTGTACTTTTTATCCCGAAATTCAGCACGGTTCCTTCGGGAAAGGGGAAAAAAGTCAAAATTTACACTTAGCTGTAATTTGTTAGCGCGTAATCCGATTTAATTTATTATTTTTTGTTAGATTAGTGCACTCGTCACGAAGGAAGAGCCCGGCACCCTACGGGCAGCCTGGCACCCCCGGGCATTCCGGTACCCCACGGGGTACCCCACGGGCCACCCGGCACCACACGGGCAGCTCGGCACCCCCAGGCATTCCGGCACCCCACGGGCACCCCGACCCCCCACAGGCAGCCTGGCACCCCACGGGCAGCCCAGCATTCCACGGGCAGCTCGGCACGCCACGGGCAGCCTGGCATCCTTATTTAGTTTTGCAAGCTTGCTAAGATAAAATTCTAAAATTTGGAACATTCGCCACAATCAGTTTTTTTAACTATCTATCTTTTGCCGGATACATTTTGGAGACTGCGCAATGGAAGTGCACAATCTAATATATTTTCTTTCTACCTCCAAATAAGGAGAACCTCGGCAAAAAGACGCCGTTTTATGATCGAAATTACAAAGAATCGCACCAAATACTTCAACACTTATTGTGCGAACCGCGAAGGAACTATCTGAGTTGCCTACTGTCTTCTGGAAAATACAATCCGGGAGTTTTCAAACCCAAAGTAAAAATCTCCTTTCTGAGCTATGTTTTACTAAGAGACCTTCACCGTAGACCACAGCGTTGCTTAATATGATATAAACAGTGCTTATATATGAATAATTAGTTTGCAGGTACGGTAATCGCGAACGAAGTCGCAGGTACAGCTAGTAATTAAATATAATTTATATTCCCTGTGTAAACCTTCTACCACATCATCACTTACCATCACATGAGATTGTGATCAAAGGCTTAAATTAAATAAATAAAAATAAAAAATATGAATGTCCCCAAAAACTTACTGTAATTAACATCTTATTCAAAATTAGATTTTAGGACAATATTTTAGACAAAATATCTATATGTAAATTTCCGTTTGAATCGAGCTAAGATTTAATTTCTAAACTGTTCATAAGACTTTTCTCTTGTTCTATTACCCCACCAAACAAAAATATAATTCCTACAATTTTTTTCTAGTAGGTAATACTTACTATTCTGGAAGTTTAACATCTCACTGTCCCTATTTTTTAGACTAACTCCGTGTTAATTAAACATTATAAATATATATAAATGAATGTAGTCGTAAAAGCATGTTTTACTTTAAACTGAAGAAGAAAGAAATGTCATTTATAAACTGAACTGGGCAACTGGATTTTTCTTCCCTTTAACTCAGTTTGAATAAAATTGAGTATTGAGAGAGCCAGGTGTAGGTTTCATATACAACTGGACCAGTGAGAAAACAGACCCACTAGTTCAGTAAACTGAATCGGCCAACTGTACTAGTGGGCATACATGAAAAATTTAAATTCCAATCGGCATTCGAATCTTCTAATTCATGCCGGGTTAGAATAGCACCTCCCCATATCTTCCCGTGGGTGTCGTAAGAGGCGGTTGAGGAAAAAATACTAGAAGGTGGGCAGCAGCACCTTCAATGGAACTGCCATCTTATACTGCGATCCCCAAGACGCTTTCCAAGCGTGGGGATTATGGCAAAACCCCCTAAATAGGGAGGCTGCGTTCAGCTGTGGACAATCCGGCTGATACAGTAATTCGCAACTGCGACGTACCCACGGAAAATGTTTTTTCCCATACAACTAACAAACATTTGAAGAAATCTACATTGAACCATAAAAAGAGAACCCTAAACACGTTTTGCTTTCACTGAATGAAGAAATCCAAAAGTGATTACTCTCATCACGGACATCCTGTACAAAAAATATAATTGAAATAAAATTAAACCGAACCATTTGGTAGCCGTCCAATTTATATTTTAGCCTTACTTTTTACACTGCCGTACAAATAGTTAAACATCCGTCTATCAATGAATCACATTAGTGTTGGTAATCAGTTATATTATTCACATACTCTCACCATGCCTCATTTAATTTGAAAATCAATGTTGGACTGTATTGAATGAGAGGTACAAATATCCTTTTTGCCCGAACACACTCGTAAAAACAAACTAAAGAAATCTTCACTTTCTATTGACTCTTTCAAATAAAGTAATTAAATTATACTTAACTAGTTTCATGTTTGCAACTAGGTAAGTAGAGCCACAAGATTAAATATTGATGTATTCGTATAGATAGATCGTTGGTAAAGTTCGACAAAACATAGGTATTTTATGTACATATATGTCTTAAAAATCACCTAAGGGAAATAATGTTTTGTATGGGAGTACGTGTGGCTGCATATTAGACGCACGACAGGGATCTTTACCATCTTATTAACCCTCCTCATTAAACAAAATAATACTATACAGGTAAATATTTTTCATATGCGCAATTATTTTTTCTGTGTGCCCTCATTTTCCCACACATAAAATAAATAACATAATCTAACCATGTTTATATACCTCTAGTCATAGTAGAAAGAGTGGGTCTTTCTACTATGCTCTAGTCCTCTACCTATAGGTATACGAGTTTATTATAACTAGCAGTAGGTACCGACCGATAGATACCGATTTCTGAATCTAAATCATCAAGGGCCCCACAAACACAAGTAAAACATCGGAGTTTAGGAGTTCAGGAGTTTTGTGACATGCACACGAACAGAAGAATTGAATTGTATTATAAGTAGCAGATACTTCGTGCCTCTATCTTTCCCCCTCGACATTCTACCTAGGCAGTTTGGCTCTTCGTATGAAATCTAGTGTCCTTTATTATGCAACAGAAAATCCGTGTTAACATGGGGCCAATTCAACATTTGTTTTTCTTTTTAATATTGTTAGATATTGACACTTGAACACGAATACGAGATTCGGATAATATTTAAAATAATCAAATTTTTTTTTAATTAAGTACTTTACCGTTACATTTTTACACACGATTTTTTTCATATTCTGGAGCGTTTTAGGGGTAAGGGGTAAAAACCTAATTTATGGAATCATGTATCATAAATCATAAGCACGTATGGGTGTTTAATAATACGAGAATTATAATTTTAAGCTCGCAAAGAACAAGATCATAAAGAATGGTATATTAATATAATTTATTCTGGTTATCAAATTTAGCTACAAGCCTGAAATAACTATAACAATTTTGAATTTCCCGCTGGAAAGAGACATATTTCATATTTATGTTAGAATCTAAATAGAATAAATTCCGTATAACCATCGTATACGGTAAATTAAAGCATATCGAAGAAAAAAAACTTAATATGGTTTTTATTATCTCCTACGGGTTAAAAGTGAACGACAAATACTGGTTGGATAATACGACTTAGCATCTTAAAAAGATGCTAATACATATATTTATGTGGGTGCTCACCGGAACAAAAACTTTGGTCAATGATCTATCTATATCTCACGTCAATTTCATGACCATGCAGAAGAGGAAGTAACCTAAACAGTACGATTTATTTGTAGTTCCTATCAATTAACTGTCAATGTCATGTAGAAGTAGGTAGGTAATCTATTTTTAATATTGTTAGGTTTGCAATAACGCCTGCTGTGCGGTTTACATTACAAAATAACAAATATACGATAGGAAAAATTTAAGTCATGTGCGGGATTCGAACCCAAGTCCATCCACCCTTTGAACCGGGGTATGCTCTAACCAATTGTGCTAACATGACTTAAATTTTTCCTATCGTATATTTGTGATTTTGTAAGGTAATCTATTTATTTTCCTCTCTCTAATTTTATAGGACTGATTTATAGGCTACGAATGATGAAATTTATTTCTAGGTTATATTGGTTATAGGTTATTGATAGTTTTACCTCAGCTACTTAAGTACATATTTAATTTTTATCTGGCTACATTATCAAGCAAAGTACAAGTCGTTGAATGGCATGCTGATAATACTGATATAGCTAATACCCTGTTTTGCTATCAGGGTTGATTTTCTTATTATATATCATGTATAGAGAGTCTGTTCAAAATGAGAGTGGACGTGGCTAAAAGGAGTCAGTCCACCTCTGCCGTCTGAAAAATGTAATAGGTACTTAGGATAAGCAGTTATATCATCGTGTGGTTTTGTTGACACCTAAATTGAATAAATAATTTTGACTTTGACTTTGATATATTATTCAGTTTTGTCAACGTGAGAAAATCCCCCAAATCTATCTGCAAAAGATGTTACAGAGCTTGTTGCTGCTTGATTTGCATGATTAGTATTTATCAGTATAATATGGTTTAGTACATTATCTCCAGTGCTGGACATCAAAAAATGTAAAGGCCGTTCATTCCCGTAATTGTATGTAAGTTTTTATATTGAAAATAACATTTGCTCTTTGGTAGCAGGTTAAGTTAATGTACTTACCTACTGTTAGGCGAAAATTCATCAATGAAGAAAAACTGTAATTTTCGATTATAATGTCACATCCCTATTGTATAGAACTCGCAGTATGCCAGACGCGCGGTATTGTATAATGATTTTATAAATAAATAACTATTATGACAGTATGTCTTTATTAATACTAACGACACTGAACTTATTTGGAGTATGGAAAAAGGCAAGTATGTCAGCAAAAAAAATACTGAGAGGAAAATTTTTTGCTGCCACAAAAGGACACGCTCCAAAAAAGGAACTGATGCTTACAATAAATGAGAGCTCGACAAAATCACTGCACATTGGCGAAAAAAATGTGACCATTTTATAAATATAGGAAAAATACTAGGAACAGGATTGCTTAATTGACGATATACAAAATTAATAAATAATATACCGAAATTAATTGACCGAGCGAGAACTTAGTTCGAGCGAAGCGTCTCTGCTTCAACTTAGACAAAATGCTTTGGTATATCCGGTTGTTCTCCTCTACAGGTCGCATTTCTCAAGCGATATCACAAAAAATTGTGAGCAGGTTTGATAAGACCATAATATTTATTTTGTCGATTCAGTTTTTGGAAATGTTTATAATGACGAAGATATACATTATAATGTGTTGAAAGTATGGACGCCTGCGCTTAATTTAATGGCAATGTTCTGATACGCACGTCAGTTCTGGCGTGTTACGCGTATATAATGTATCTTCTAAACGATCACTTTTGGCAAAGTCGCTTTAAAGTTTGTAAAACATTATTGCTCATAATTAATAAAATAATGATACTATAATATATATAATTCTTTGACTAATACAATAACATGGATAAATCCCATCCATCATAAAATAATATACCATATTTTTGTTAAATATTATGTTAAAGCCATTTTAATATTTTTGCTACCTTAATTTCCATATAAATCCTGCTATGCGGGGTAATGTATCTTAGATACATGCGTTTCGCGCGTTAAGGGTTAGCTTTATTACATATAGTTTTTTATTTTATTTATTAACATAGTACTTACAGGTAAATGGCAAACCGTGCACTTTAGGTGGGATATGAGATTGACAGGTCTTCATAATTCTTAATATAATTTTTAATTAAGTTATCTCATCTAATCAAATAAACAGACTAATAATGTTAGTAATTCATTACTATTCATATTTTTTTGCGGAATTGCTAATATCAATATTAAGTTCGTGTATTTGCCTGAGTTACGAGTAGATAATTTTCTTCATATATTTGACGTTCATCTTCGTGTGAAAGTTGGATTTCATCATTGATTTTTATTAGTTGAAGTACTAATATCCGACACTTTTTTATTTTTTAACGGAATCATAAAGACATTTCTAAATCCAATCATTTAAATTATTTTAATCATTGAACTTCAGTTAGCTAATTAAAATAAAATATTTTGTTAGTCATAATGTGATGCGCAATGTGAGTAATTGTTTCGGTCGACGACAAGTTCAAACAACATCTGTTTTATTTATTTCATGTAACTTGAAAAGTCAGATCGAACCACGCAATGTTGCGAGGCGGATTGTTTTGCAAATTTAATGTAACTACAACTAAAGTAGATATGCAAAGCAGCTCCATATAAAGATATAGTTACATTTGTTTGGTTTTGTTCATTTTACAATTTATTGAATTGTTTTTTCTTTATTTTTGAATTAGTATCAAATAAAGTAAGCCCATAGCTAACGTTTAAGCTTTGTGACGCACAACTAATGTAACTCAAGATAAATTAGTTCTGCGTAACACGGCAGAGTTGTCTAAACGAGATATGTTATCTCTCTCTCTCTCTCTCGTAATAATCAATTATTAATTTTCCATGTTTTTGTAGTCAATATATTTATTCGAGAAAAATACATTACCAATTATGTAACATAAAATACGTATCATTCAGATGGTAATTCAGAAGATGAAATCTATTTTAGCCCCGTCAAATCCAAAGTCTACTCTCTCTCTCTGAACAGACTATACCTAAGTACTTCGAGTTTCTATCATACCTACTAATTATGTAGGTTCATGTAGATGGTCATAACCTACCTTAAATTTATACATACTTTTTGAACTTTATATCACAATGCTAAGCACTCTGTGCAAAAACATTACTTTTCTCTATGGTAAAAACACTTTCAAAAGTGACGTAAATTTTTGTGCCACATTATTATTTTCAGATCAATTTATCTACAAAGTACAATACAATATATTTTCCACGTTTTTTTTTTTCAGCTAGATTTCAATAACCCATGCTTGGTATAAAATGCATGGAGTTTTCACCAACAGCCTATGGTATTTGGAGTTTTTTGCATTTATGGTTGTCCTCGTTTTATTTTTTTATTTTATCTTATATTTGGCCCAGATAAACTTTGCTCAGTACACTCCCAAGTTTGATAAGAGAAAACAGTAAGTACTTTTCTTTAAACTTTCGTGAACTAAGCTCATGTTTCTAAACCTTAAACGGGTCTATTCGCGCAAGAATAAAAATCAAAATAATTATATTTTGACTAACCTCGACGTTTCGATCAAGTTACGTTGACCGTGGTCACGAGTAGACAGTAAGTAAGTAAAACAGTTAAACAGTAAGAACCTACAAAAAGTTGAAATTTATAGGAAAAAGAGTGAAATTAGTTCCTTGGTATCTGCCTAACCCTCCGGAAGATAGGCGTGACTTTAAATCACATGAATAAAGAAAGGAACAGAATAAAACCTACAACAACTTTGTCGTCTCACTGTGCTGGTTCAATCTGGTTCTACACGCGAGCAGACGCTGCTGTGGCCTCTGCAAGTTGCAAACCCTCTCAGGTCTTGTCAGTGAATTAGCTGTGCGTATCGTAGTGAAGCTTTCATTCTGTACCATTCTTTATTTATGTGGTTAAAGTACCCGACATCATAAGCGATTAAGGAGCTAAGGGTTGCCGTCGGTATACTGTATCTAATCAGTATTTTCAACTCAACAAATGTAGATATATTCCATCTATAATTCATCGTCATTGATTGCAATTGAACTGAATTTAATTATTACGATACATTACGATTAAGAAATTGTTTTTCTTACGTGTATTTTTTGTCTGTATAGTCCGTAATGTCGTGATATTATTATCAACAAATACTTTATACATATACAATCTCGAAAACTCGGAAAAAGCAATTGATATTTACAACAGCTTATTAAATAAGAGGTGCAGGGGGAAGTGTTGTGCTTCTTTGTATACTGCACTTAGTATGAATGGAGTTAATGTCTATCAGAAGGTGACGTTCAAATGATACTACGTGTTCCAGAATACCTATGTGTGCGTTTATTGGACGCTGCTGCGAGACTGCGGAGCAACTGTGGTTTCAAACTGTTTTAAGCCTAAGAAACATATACATGTACATACACATAGGCATGTACATACACACTACAGAAGAAAGGAGAACAACATCAGTTCCGGCTTACTTGCATTGCACGCATTGAAAGGCGACAACGGCGGCAAATACGTTATAGTGGTGCTCCCTGCTATAGATAACAGTAGATGAGACGAAGACCAATTGCGGTATAACCACAATACGCTTTACCGATAATCCAGCTAAAAGTGCCTTGTGCAACCTAGGGGGTCAACCTAACCCACCTAAATAACTACTACGTAAGTGGTACTATAGATGTCGCTCCATCCCAATACGATGGTTAATGAACGGTAGGAAAGATTCGACTTATGACGACATGTCATGTTAGCTCAATTGGTTAGAGCATGCCCCGGCTAAAGGGGCGGATGGACGCGGGTTCGAATCCCGCACATGACTTAAATTTTTCCTATCGTATATTTCTAATTTTGTAACTACTACTAAGTCTGGTGCAGAAGGCAATGAGAAACTACTGGACTATTTTCTTTCAAGAGTCTCCATGGTTTTAAATAAAACTACACGGGCCAATCTGCCATGCGACCCGGCTAACACCCGGCCCCACCTTTCCGGGAGAAGAGGTGTGCAATGTGCTACCAACCACGATTGTATGTGTGAACCATTAGGTGGTACAGAAAATTATACTACTGGCGCTCCTACCGCTAGAAAAGGCTGACACATCCATCGCGTTGGAACATGGAATTGATGTGTGGAAACCATGAAAAATACTATATTGGAGGATTAAATGCAAAGGGAACTTATGTATTTATTGGGCCTTAAGTGAAAATCGTTGTAAAATGTCAGGATTTTTCATGTCGGACACAAGATCTATTTCTCGAGACCTGAGGACGAGATACGCACAGCAATAGAGTAGCTTTAGTCGTGCCACTCTAAATTAATGAAGCAAACTTGGGGTTTAAGCCAATAAGTGATCGGATTATCACCATTAAAGTAAACACCATACATTGCAGACTATCATTTAAGTTTTTGCTGCAATCGCTCAATCAACAGCTGACGAAGATATTGAACGCTATCAATGCACATTGTCAGAGGTTCTGAAAGCGATAACAAAAGGAGAGGTCATAATTTTATGTTTGAAAACACGGGTGTTTCAGCGTGAAACAACTTACTGTGAGTCGATATGATTATCGCGGCGGACGTACCACACACAATATCCTGAGGAAGACTTCCGGTAGAAGCCGAAACATTGTCGATAGTCATATCGACTCACAGTAAGTTGTTTCACGCTCAAACACCCGTGCTTTCAAATATAAAATATAAATATGAGCGTAAGTTTTTATAATATGAGAGGTCATAATCATTCTGGGAGACCTTTACGCCAAAGTCGGGAAAACTGATGAAGACCATCATCTCACGACTGGTAAATTTGGAATAGGGGATAGAAATGAGAGGAAGGAAACATTGCTTAAATTATGTTGCGAAGACAACTTCCATATTTTGTACTTACGGAGTAGAAAAATGGCCCATCCAAGCAAGAGAGCGACAGATGATTGATGTATTTGACATAAATTGCATCCAAAACATCCATTCTTACGCAATATTTTTGTACTTCGGAGTAGAAACATGGACCATCCAAGCAAGAGAGATCTATCTCTATCAATCCTCTAGGATTGATGCATTTGAGATGTTCTCGTAGTGCAACCAACGCATCTATGCTTACGCAATTTTTAATACTTACCGAGATGAATATTATTAGCGACCCAAATTAGTGGAAACAGTTTGTCCGATCACGGATAAACAAAAGTGACCGCGATCGATGAAACGACCGTCGATTAAATAAGAATGCCCAGTGTACTCGTAGATGGCATTGCCTCCTATACATTTAGACATATTTGCAAATTCTAATATCTACCTATTGCTCGACGAACTGATAACCGATGGGGAAGAAAGGTTCTCGAGTGGTTACCACACTACACCGGAAGACGTAGAGTTGGTAGGCCCCCCACCAGGTGGACTGACGACATCGTGAAAGTCGCGGGTAGCCAGTGGTTACAAGTGGCTAATAGCCGGTCTTTGTGGCGTTATATGGGGGAGGCCTTTGTTCAACAGTGGACGTCTTCCGGCTGATGATGATGATGATGAATACCTACCTTTGGAAATAAACAGCCGTGATGATATGTTTTATGTTATTCCCGTGGAAAACATATCGTTGTAATTACGTAGTTACCTAGGTTCGTTAAATGATATTTTTAACTTGCATGATTGTGCAGTATGTTATAAACGCAACCTAGCAGTCACCTTTGGTATGTAATTACGTGAAATCTTTTTACAATATTAAAAGTTTTTTTTTTTTATTATTCTTACCACATTTTGCAGATAAAGAATATAATAAATCTGGGGTAATTGTTAGTTTGCTACATTTGGTCGCAAAATATACCAAAAACAACTTATTTTGAAGCTGTGATGGCACAGTGGCATTGGCTATGGGCTGCCACCCAGCAGGTCCATGATTCGAATCCCGCCGCGGGCTTGAGCTTCACCGCATGGTGGAATGGTATTTTTCGAATGCCCGCCTGGCTAGCGACCACCCTCAAGTAGAAAATCTGTCGCCAAGCACCTAACGGTGTATTCCAGCTGCTGTCCTTGAGAGCCAGTAGTTCTAGGTTAAGCCTGTTAACACCTTCGTCCACATCATCACTTACCATCAGGTGAGATTGTGGACAAAGGCTAACCTATCAGGAATAAAAAAAAAATATTTTTTTTATACTTTTGATAGTATATGTTATATTTTCAGTATATTAAGTTGATAATAATGATTTGAAAACTCTTAGCCCCATAATACAGAAATATTTGGGGGAGTTACTGAAGTAGCCATATTTATAAGTTTTTTATGGACATGTCGGCTCCTTAGTATATTAAGGTATATTAGGGGGTTAAGGGCATTTTGCGAATGCCCGCCTGGCTAGCGACCACCCTTCAGTAGAAAATCTGTCGCCAAGCACCTAACGGTGTGTTCCGGCAGCAGTCCTTGTGAGCCAGAAAAATTACAGGCTAATGAGACCTAACGACTGGACGTCTCAGTGTGACGGGCACAGTGCAATTCGTCGTTGACGAAATGCGTCTGTTATAGGCAGAGGTTAGGCAGAGGTTAACATCAGGTGGCCCTCGGGCTTGTTCCGTCACAATAACATACTGGAAGGGAAGTCTCGAATTTTTATACAAAAAGAGAAAACGTTTCTACCCCCTAAACAATCACCGATTTTGATGATTTTTTTTAAGTGTTATAGATGTTATCAATATCCAGGTTTATAGGTTTTGATCTATGTATGAACTATCAGATAAAAAAAAACAATTGCCTTAAAATTTGCGGCCTTTGCTTTATCTCCGTCAACCAATTCCCGTAAATTAACAGATGCCATAGCGACTGATAAGGTCGTAAGAACTCGGATGTAGAAAATAAGATCTCTATATTTCCATTTCAATATTTGCAAAGAGCATCGTGACCACCGGTCAGCAATTGCGATTAGTCGTGGTATCCCATTATTTGCAAAACAAATTTACTTTGTCTACATTACCTGCCAAGTCGGTACATTGTTACATCTGATTCATGTACCTGTTGAATTGATATTGAGAAAATGACTGTTATTTACGAAGATAACGTAACCGTACTGTCAAGAACCGTAGTGGAATATATGAAGTTGAGGTTCCTTTCATTGCCTGTACTTACTTTATTATTAGGTAATTACGTTTAGCAGCCTTCATAATGCTTTTATAACTTGGTGTATTATGAGTTGATTAAAATTGGTACAACGGCAGTTTGTGTAGGCTAATACTACCTTCGCTTATGTCATTCCATACTCGGCTTCAGAATGTAAGGACTGCTCCACGTTACAAAGTCACAAATATAATAGGAAAAATGTAAGTCATGTTCGGGATTTTATGTCATGTCATGTGAAAAATTTTCCTATCGTATATATGTGATTTTATCACGTAATCCGCATAGCAGGCGTTATTGGAAACCTAAGAATATTAAAAAAAGACTGCTCCACATCCTCCTGTTAGATGTCTCAAAGGGAAACTACGAGAAAGAATAAACAGCATTCCACTTCTCACGATAAAGTAGGGAGCTGGTGCACATTGGGTGCAGTGGGTTTTTCCTACAACGCTTTTATTAACCGATGGTTTATGTTTTTGTGTACAAAAATCTTAACAAACATTACTATGACCGCAGTGTCACCTGATGGAAAGCAATGATGAGGTCATGCTTGACTAGATTCACTAAAACACTCCCAGATTATGATACCTATACAGGGTTAATGAAAAAATGTTGACTCTTGCTAGTCCTAATAAACCTTTTGAGATGAAAATTTGTATGTTTTGTTTTGTTTTTTGTGTCTGTTTATATTTGACGGAATTAGTACGAGGACCACCTGATGTTAAAAGTCTCCCCACATCGAAGCATCATCGCCAACGATATCTTTGCTCGATTATAAATCTAGTACAAGACTTCGAGCTGGTATTAAGGCAATCCATACCAGAGACTTCGGCTTGATATAAACACAGTCTTGATGTGAAAAACCGCAGCTAATGTAGCCCTGGACTCAACTCCAGAATTAAGTACCTGAGGCTGTACCTAAGCATTGCGCCTTTGGGAGAGCCAGTAGGGTCAAGCTAATTTGCTTGGCTATTGCCTCTTATTCCATAAAGTTCAACGATTAATGCAACCAGTAGAACTAATCGGACACAAAATTTAAATTAGAATATCGCTAGGCCTTGCAACGAATTATACCACTATACCATTCAGGAGTCCCTTTTGGAATACGATGAATAAGATACATTTTTATTTTCATAAGTGTTTGTGAGGGTGTGTGTAAATGTTCGGCGTAATGAACATTTTCATAATGTTGTTTAAATAATATGAAGTATTATACGCGACGAGTGAAAATGTTTGTACTTTTAAGTCAATATGGTTCTCATGTAATTTAAGTCTTTGTGCGAATATATTCTTTAAGCAGAAGTATTATATATTTAATTATATAATAGGACGAAAAACTGAATAAGAATCAGAATCAGAATCATTTATTGCATAAGCTGTACAGAAATTGGTGTTATAACAATTTTTCATTGAGTCTCAACAGTTTCGTCCTTTTCGGACAAACAATATTAAAATATGTTATTAAATTTAGTTATCACTTATAATGCAAATCAAGTACGTACCAACAAAAATTACTTCAATTACTTTTTAATCCGTGTAGATTTGTTTACAAAAATACAAATACAAAAATGTCATTCAATATGGATAAAAGTATTATAAAAATGTCATATTATAGTTTAAAAATATGTAATAATTACATGATTAATATATTAGTATTATAAAAATTTCATAGTATAGTTTAAAAATATATAATAATAATTACATGATTGATATTTTATCATCAAGATATTCCTTAATAGTATAATAGCACTTAGATGTCAATAAATCAAACAATTTTCTTTTAAATATGCTTATGTTTTCCGTCTCCAGTATTGTCTTTGGCAAATTATTATATATTTTCGGACCCATACCAAATACACCTTTTTTAAATAGTGCCAGTCTATGACGAGGCATACAAATTTTATTTTTGTTTCGCTGTCTTTCATAAAATTTAAACATGTTAGCATTATTTCTTATAAATAGCACAATTTCATAAATGTAAAGGCAGGAAAATGTCATAATATTAAATTTTATAAAATATGGTTTGCAGGAATCCGTTGATTTCAAATGGCACACAGATCTAAGACATTTCTTTTGCGCCCTAAAAATTCTTTCTCGCTCAGTACAGTTTCCCCAGAACTGCCTCAGTTTCATCGTAAGTAAGCGTCCTAAGCCGTGAAGATAGTGTTTTTTTACACTTATAATAAGATTGTGGACAAATCGCCAATTTTCTGTTCATCACATAGATAGTTTGAGATAAATATTGTCATATAGCGAAAGCTGTACGTACTCTTTTTCTCAACATACTAACATATTTTTGTCACTTTGTTAAATTTATTAGATCATATTCAGTTGTTTTATACATTTTTAGTATTTTGTATATGCAGCAATCAATATTGCACAACTAGTCATGCTATCCAAAATGTTAGTTCCTTGTGGCACAACTTGTCACACTATTTAAAGTGTTTAATTTAATTTATTTATAAAAAAAACGAAACACCAACAGTATAGGTACATATTAAATAATCATAAGGGACATTCTTAATATTTAAGTTCTGATACATGTTACCTTTTACTGGTGTTTACAACATTGATCAAAAGTGAGTTAAACGGTTATATAACAAATAAAAGTTTAGATGAATAGAACTGATTCACACCAACATTGATAGGTTTAATTATGAAATGTAAATACTATCTTAATATATCATAATATATCAAAAGTGTTCCTTAATTCATAACTGCAGTCAAAGGTCTAACTAACCTTTCTAGTAACTGGCTGTGGTATTAAGTATTATTATATGTTCTATGGTATTATGGCGAATATAGAAAAATACTTAGGCATTTGAGCCTAGGTGTTCCATAAAAGTGGCATCTGTCAAAATTACAGATGATGTAATTATTTATTGACAACTTGATATTCGAAAGAAATAGGTCTTGGAGGTGACATATGTCATTGTCACACATGATGTCATGTTTCTAGATATAGATTTCATATCGTCGGCTAAAGTGTCAAAACTCGTAACTCCATTTTTTTTCCGAAAATAAATTTTTATACCATTTTATTACTAAATTCTGAACGCATTCTTGGCAAAACTCTTAAATCCTTTTAAAAAGCCGTTACGGTTTAAAATGATAAATAGTAAACCACGTAACTTATAGAATTATTTTTTTCAGGAAAATCTCGCAACTCCATTTATCGACACATGCCGCTAATATGTATCAAAATTCATTTCAGATAATTATTTCTATTATTTTTTATAAGTATTTAAGTATAAAATGAAAACAAACCTTTATACAAAATTTTTCGTGATGAAGTTTTTTGCGTCTCGTGTATAATTTGCTCTTATGGAGTTACGAGGTCTGACACTTTAGCCGACGATATGCATTGTTTACTAATAACTTTAAACATAAATATAAATAGACTTTTTTAAGCTATCGTGAAGAAACAATAACTCTGGCGAACTCATACGTGGCAAACTGCATTGCACCCATTACCCTGAGACATAAAGTTGTTAAGTCTCTTGTGCCTGTTATTTCACCAGCCCCCATACCGTACAAACCAGAACCCAGCAATGCGAACTTTACTGTTTAGAAATAATTGAATAAAAAATCATTTTCAAATATATGATATGAGTAACTACATATATACAGCATATATTATCAGAGTGTACAATCATTTACCGCGGCTTATCAAACCACTCAGGAAATTCATTATTAAGGAAAAGTTAAAATTGTAGCTATACTTGTGTATGTAGGTACCTAATATTTGACTT
This sequence comes from Plagodis pulveraria, assembly GCA_963890685.1. Lineage (NCBI taxonomy): Eukaryota > Metazoa > Arthropoda > Insecta > Lepidoptera > Geometridae > Plagodis > Plagodis pulveraria. The sequence continues at coordinate 27,146,846 of OY982955.1, read as the reverse complement.
AAAAACAGTTTCTTAACTTAAAAACACTAAACAATAATTTATTCAATTTATTTATTTAATTTCAAATTTCGATAATTATACAAATGCTATATAGTGTTCATTCAGTCTTATCAAGAATATTACACGCTCGATGTGTAAACTGTTACCAGTTCAATTTCAAATCTATATTGTCCTCTTTAAGAGTAGAGTGCACGGAGCGCTTTCTATATAAACGTAGTTTCCTAATATCTATGCTTCATGTTTGCCAGTTTTTCGATTTGTTAATTATTTTACCCCTAAATGTCAAAATAACAAGTCGCATACAAAACAAATTTTCTAATTATTTTTGAAAATACTTGATTCTATGGAAATCTGGCAAACCAGAAGCATAGATATTAGCCTCAAGAATATACATGCAAAGTTTCACCGAGTTTGAAGGACACATAGTATTTAAAATATGACGATACTACGTTTGTATGGAAGTTTTACCGAGTTTGAAGGTACAACACTTAAGAGTAGAGTTCACAGAGTGCTCTCTGTGAACTCTACTCTTAAGTGTTGTACCTACTGACAGTTATGCTATAAAATATTACTTTACTTTCTGTTCTGTTTTATTCACGCAAAGAACATCTGTCTGTCTTTCCGCCATCATGTAGCAAACTTAATGCATCTTCTATTACTCTCTTCAAACGGCCCACCGCGGAACGCTTTTCTTCGTGGGATACGAGAACTTACTGGCCTCGTCGCTGCCCAGCGGAAGTTAAATAATATTTTTTATTAATTACCTATTTGGCTCAAAGAATAAGCATTGCAATTCAACGGGGCAATGCTGCGAGCATGCTGGGCACGCTGCCAACTGGTAGTGGGCTAGAGCATTTGGACTGCAAAGTAAAAGTATTTTGTTAATAAAGGCACACCGCCGGTAAAAAAAAAAAAAATATTATAATTTTTAACTTATTGGGAACCGGCTCGGACCGTAGCTTTATATTTACCGGAAAGATTTCGACCAGTTTCAGACTGTTTTGAAGTCATTCATCTATAGGAGTCACGATTGCGCGAAGCGACGAGCACGGGTCTCAGCGCGTAACGCGGGTCATAGCGGTTCCTAATAAGTTATTTTGTAGGTTAATATGGACACTCGCGATAGTTTTCAAAGTGAAATTGTTGAATTTTATTTTCTTTTAGATGGATAGCCGATGACACCTGGTTGACAATGAATTGATAGTCTGTATAGAAAATGTTTCAGAAAACATTCTTGTAAGTACCTACTTCATTACTTTTGAATGAACTAAATTAGTTTGTTCTTCTCTAGTTATGAGTAGTGAGTACCTGTTCATAGTATTTATAGTTGAATTATCTTCCTCTCTTTTTCGCGCCTAAATATGTGTGGTCGGAAAAAAAAATCTTTAACAAAACTAGGGACGACCTACAAGACACATTGTAGAAAGTTTTTGCTTCTGATTCCAACTCTCACTGGTGTTGCTGTTGTTGGTAGTACCTACGAGTACACCTGCTAGGTATACTCACCAGATAATGTGGTTTTAAAAGCTCTTTAGTGCGACTAATGTGCAGCAACGCTTTAATTGACATGACGTTAGTAATAGCGTGCTGCTAGATTTGCACATTTGTTCAACTATATGCTCTATATCAAACAGGGGGTTATGCAACTGACATGCGCAGCGCGCATCGAGAATGATCTTTATTTAATTCATACTTTATTTTCCGTTACAAGGTCCTAATTGATCTGCACCCCCTTAAGGCAGAGAAAGATCCTTGAGCTTTCGACTGTACTCTGCATATGCAGCACCACACTGAGACCTGAAGACGGGGGATTTACTCCTGTGATCTCACCAAAGTAGCATCTCCTTGCAATTATGTAATAAGGCGTTGTATTCTTTCTTACTGAACGTTGCATACAGCCCAGCCTACAACCGAAGCCTCATTCTTCCAGTAAGACAAAGGCAATTTCTTGAGATGAGGTAGACAGCTCATCGTTTTGAATAGTACTGGGATTCTTGTCCTCGTTGAAAGGCTCGTTTTAGTACTTCAAACTCCTGGGCTCGGATCTCGGGGTGTAATAGTTATTGGTTTATTCTAAGAAAGTAATTATCAGTACCAATGTGGAGTCTGCAATTGTGGCCGGTAGATGGCGATTGGCTCCACATGAGACTAAAACATTTCTGATGAAAAGAGGTTGTTGGTGATACCTTTGTATGTGTCAAACATATAGGAAATATGTATAGTATAGACATATAGGAAATAATGAATACATACAGGCGTTAATTTGCGGATATTAATATTTAATAATAACAAATATTTTAAAATGTTTTAAGAAAACACTTAAAAAACATAAAAATATTCTAGTGTCAATTCCGCCTAATTTTCCTGCTAAACCGACGTGAAGTCACAAACACCTCGCAGCCAAACCGGAAGAATTTTCGATGCGATTCGCTTCAACACGAAGCATCCTGAGATCTTGACTTACCGAGCGCACTATCGAGAAATAATATAGGAAATACATGTTGCTATATTTGTATTGTATCTGGCTCTAATAGTACAAAAACAATTCAGAGTCCTTTTGACCGCGTTCTGCATTGCCAGTTTCACTCCAAAGCGCTTAAAAATTAGAGGAACCTCCCAAATTCAAGACAAATAACTTATTTTGAGCACATTTGCATTTGGCTGCATAATACTACACGTCTTCGTAGGACTTCTGACTTTACTTTGCTTTTCCAGCACTACACGGAAGCCTCCAATTCTTCCAGTAAAACAGAGAAAGCTTCCTGTACCGAAGCAGACACCACTTTGCTTTGAGCAGAGTTGCGTTTGGTTCTGCAGACTTGTGGGCAGCGTCGCTACTATCGGGGTTTGCTACTACTTTGCATATTTCCTGTTAACCGACACCAAGCTTAAATTTGGAATATTTGTACCGTAAAGTTTGTTTTCAAGTGTTAGTGGATTTGAGTCTTTAATTAGTCATCATATTATTTATTAATTTTATATAGAAAAGTGTTTTCTTAGTTTGAAATGCATCAGCACCTAAGTCTTCCGTCTGTACTCTTTTTCTTAATTTGAAAATTGTTTTAATTTTAATTTTGTCTGTACTTTAATTTGCAAAGCTTTAAAGTTGAAGAAACAAAGTTCTTGTATTTGTGTTCTTTAATTTAAAGCGAAGCGCGTCGCTCATTTTTCTGATGATAAGTTTTTGAATGTACAGCAGCAGCGCTATGAGCGCTTTAAGTAAATCTGGACGGCGTATATGATATGATTATCCTTCAATAACACACTCACTAACAGCGGTAAGTAGCTAGCAAGGATGGCGAGAGCCATAATGTATATAATATATTAAGTTGTATGTATAATATAATATACATATATATAGCTATGTACAGTATCAGCCGGAATGTCACCCATTAAGAGGGTGGTTTTGCCATAATCCGCACGCTTGGCAGGCGTCTTGGGATAGCAGTTTAAGATATCAGTACATCAGAAGGCGCTGCTGCCCACCTTCCTTATGACACCAATTCTAGCCCGGCACCCCACGGGCATATACATTTTTTTTATTATCTTTATCAGTTACCAATTGCTGCTGGCATTTTACAAATTGAATATTTCGGGTACTAAAGCTCTTGGAGCAATCGCTACATATACTCGTACACATAATCAAAAATTTTTTTGCCACATATTACTGAGGCAGTGAACACCGTGAAATAACAAATTATATGTCATTTATAAAGGCACCTGTCTAATATAGCACTTATATTGATTTATCCAAAGTTTGAAATTCTGACTCACCATAATATTCATTCTTTATACTATATTTACATACTTTGACACTAGCAAGAGAACGCCAAGCAGCATTATAAGCCACAATATGAAGAAGAATATGTGTAAAGATCCCCATGTGTCCATTCTCTAAAACTTTTACTCTAGTGTGTTGCCAAGCATGCTCTTTTCAATGGTAAAACCATAAAATTCAGTAGAAGAATAAGGAAAAACTGTATTCTTGTTAAAATAGGTATTATCATGTAGTATAATACTGTATTACAGGTTTTCTGATTTAAGTATAGCTCCTAAATCTATAAAATCAAATATTTTTGTGTCACCATTTACTTCTAAAATCTGAGATAGAGGAAACACATCAGAGCCACGGCATTTATTTTTTCGATGGAGTAGTTTCCATGGCGTAAGGGGGTGTGTGGAGCTTGATCACATTTATTCCCGTGTGCAGTACTTCGGATCAGGCTCCAGGAAGTGGCAAAATTGGGTCGGGGTTAGCATACATCACGTCCCGGCGCGCGGCAGCGCTAGACTAGGGCTCTGCGTCTGTGAAGGGCCATTCAATAAAGATCTACTTTAACACTACACCTACTAGGTTCAAAGAATGTCCGCGGAACAGAAGCTACCCGCAGCCGACAAAGGTGCAGAAAATGTTATCTATGAATCATTTCAGTGGATTAAATCCATCATACAGAGTGGAAAATATAACCGCTGCCGCTGTCTAAAAAATTCCACGCAGACATATCGCAGGCACAAACTTATTATAACGCAATCTAATTCACTTTTACATGACAGATACATCCATGAGAACTAAGCTATAACACGTTTCGCTAATACAATTGTAATTGTAGCAAATGGACATGGAATCCAAACGAAAGTGACCGCTCGAACAATGAAACGAATTGCAACTCAACATATACCGACGACCAAATTAGATTTACGTGTCTACGTGGCGCCACTTTCTATTCAAACCTGCAAATTTTTACTATCTGTTATTAGTTACGCATTTAGCCGTGTGTCTTGATAATTTTGTGAGATAGCAATATCGAAACATCGTGTTGTTTTTGCGGACATAATCTTATTTAGATCATGAGTGGCCATTTCACTGATAGATATCTAATTCGTATTAAATTTGGTCAATTTGTTGCTAATTGGCGCTTGTGTTCGCACTTGCGAATTAAGTTTTTGTACACTTAAGAGATAATAGATTGTGACTGGCAAAATGATTCGTTGATTCTTTGTTTTCTTTTTGAATTACTAAAAGAATGGGAACAAAGAGTTTGATGAAAGTTTATCAGCAAATAATGATATGTAGAAATTATTTAATGCACTATGCACTGTATAATAAAATTTCAGGGCAAACAATTTTATTATATAGCGTAACAGCTGCACTTTAAAATAGTTTTTTTATTATATGTATGTTATGTATGATGAGTAAAGTTATTTTTTTCAAATGTTTATGTAACATATAGGTAGGACCACGGATTTAGCTTCCTAAATCCGTGGGTAAGATAGGTCCTACCTACGTAGGTAATGTACCTTTAAAAAGTTACACAACGATACTAATCGTTGTGTAACTTAGTAAATGGATATGTGCCACAATGTAAAAAATCTAATCTATATGAATATACAAATTCATGAGCTTTAAGTCTAATTACAATCGATTGATCAGTAACAAAGGTAACAAACCGTCCGAGCAACTAAGACACGGAGTCACGGACAGAAAAAATGGTATGTTTATATATTAGTAATATAGTTATATAGATATATACCTATATTATTTTTGGTAGTAGGTATAGTGGGATAAACAGAAGCAGGATGTGAACGGCCCCGTGTTCCATCATCATCAGCTGGAAGACGTACGTTGCTGAACAAATCCTCCCCCACAGAACGCCACAATGAACAGCTATTAGTTACTTGTAACCACTGGCTACCTGCGACTTACGATGTCGTCAGTCCACCTAGAGGAGGCCTGTCAACTCTGTCTGCCGAAGTAACCACTCGACAAGCTTACTTCTTCATTGTTGCCAATTTGTAAATTCTGAAGCGATGTCGGTGACTTTTGCTTTTCCTCGTTCCGGATTTTATCGCACAAAGAAACTCCGAGCATAGCTCGTTGAGCGACTCGTAGCTTGTTAAGGACCGCGTTTTGAAGCAGTGATGACTCAGTGGCATTGGCTATGGTCTATGGTTTGAATCCCACCACGGACTTGATCTTCACCGCAGGGTGGAAGGGCAATTTGCGAATGCCCGCCTGACTAGCGACCACCATCAAGTAGAAAGTCTGTCGCCAAGCACCTATCGGTTCGTTCCAGTAGCTGTCCTTGAGAGCCAGTAATTCTAAGTTAAGCCTGTAATACCTTAGGCTTACCTTCAAGCAATAAAAAATAATTAAAAAAAACGTCTCCGTGCCATAAGTCATCATGAAAAACCGCAATACACACTGGTTAAAAACTTTATTCTTCAGGTCATTTTCAGATTGTTTTTACGGTGCAGACCGCGCTCCCGAGCTAAAATACTTAAAATGAACAACAGCTCACAAGTCAAATTATGTAGGTCTACCACAGGCTAACTACATACGTAAAAAGATCGGTAGAGGTAAGTATGTATAGGTAGGTATACAAATAATAATGACATCTTCCGTGACAATAATCACCTAAAATTGGAAGTGGGCGCAAAACTGAAATTAGAAAAAGTATCTGCTCTTGCAAAAATGAAAGCAGAAAGATTAAAGCCGTTCCTACCTACTTAAGAATTTTGAAAAATAAAATAGAAACTTGACAATGATTTAAGGCTCATTACAGGCCTAAGTAAGCAATTACTGCGTAACAGTCTTTAGGTAAATGCCTGGGATTCGGTCTAATAATTTAATATAGGCAGACAAAGCCTTTCACTAGATAAAAGTAAAAGCACATGTCTGTTTCCGACGTGATGCTTCATTGCTTGGAATTAAATCGTTAATGTAGATGCACTATGTTTTGATTGATGGTTTAGTTGTCGAACGTCGATGAGTTGCTACAATTGTAAGAGGATACTATAAGATATAAGAGTTATAGGTATATTATATACATTACCTATCTTGTTATGTAATGCTCTATTGAATGAATGATTCGACAAATACATTGGTAGGGATAAACATGACTCGAGTGCGGGTTCTGTTGCTTGAATATTGTCGAGACGATTGCATCCACTTCCAAATACAATACAATACAAATATTGTCCATAAGCAGTACAACGCTCTTCGTGTGCAGTACAACAATGCGTTTAGGGTGCTGATGGGGCTGCCCCGGTACTGCAGTGCTTCAGGAATGTTCGTGGACTCCCGTGTCGACTTATTCTATGCAACGATGCGGAAGCGGAGCACATCTCTGGGGCGCAGGCTCCGGGCTAGCTCTAACACTGTCCTAAATGTATTTGCAAATAGGTTTGATTGTCACTACATCAACCATTGTTACATGGTTCATGCACTGACGAACAAACAAATGACGCAGAGGCGGGCGTTTTTTTTTTAATATGATGACATTTTAAATTTATTTTAATATTCATTATTAGTGTTTTTTAATTGTATTTATTTTTAATTTTATGGCATTTCATTTAATCTAATTTAATTTTAAAATGTAATCTATGATGTATAGTATTTATATGACTTATGGTTGAAATAAATGATTATAAAGCAAAATAAATAAATAAAATAGGACATAGTGTACACCACATTTCAGCAGATGTGTTTACAGGGGTTGAGCGAATTGCCATACATAACAGGAATTTTTCGCGAACCTTCAAACTGCTGTGGCTATTTTTAATGACCCCTCTGTCACACTGGTGTGACGGTTAGGAAGAAATATTCCTGACCGTCACATTAGAATTGAGGCTGGGAATTCGATTTATTAACTACTAGCTGCACCTGCGACTTCGTTCGCGATTGCCGTACCAGCAGACTAATTATTTACATTTGAGAACTGTTTGTCTCATACTCGTATAAAGCAACGCTGTGGGCTGCTGTAAAGCACTCTTGTAAAGGACAGCTCAGAAGGGAGCTTTTTACTTTGGGTTTGAAAACTCCCGAGTTGTATTTTCCAGAAGACAGTAGTTAAGTTACTCAGAGAATTCCTTCGCGGTTCGCACAATAAATGTTGAAGCAAAGTACTTTGGGCGTTCCTTTAAATTTCGATTTTAAAACGGCGTCTTTTTGCCGAGGTTCTCCTTGTTTGGCGGTTGAACAAATATATATTAGATTGTGCACTTCCATTCCGTAGTCTCAAAAATGTATCCGGAATAAGTTAAAAAACCTGATTGTGGCGAATGTTCCAGAGTTTAGAGTTTTATCAAGCAAGCTTGCAAAGCTTAATAAGGGTGCCGGGCTGCCCGTGGGGTGCCTAGCTGCCCGTGGGGTGCCAGGCTGCCTGTGTGGTGCCAGGCTGCCTGTGGGGTGCCGAGCTGCCCGTGGGGTGCCGAGCTGCCCGTGGGGTGCCGAGCTGCACGTGGTGTGCCCGGATGCCCGTGGGGTGCCGGGCTGTCAGTGGTGTGGCAGGCTGACGTGGGGTGCCGTCACTATTCTATCAAAAAAAGAATGATTGAAATCGGACTACGCGTTAATAAATTACAACTAAGTGTACATTTTGACTTTCATCCCCTTTCCTGAGGGAACCGTGCTGATGTTCGGGATAAAAAGTATACAATGTCCTTCTTCATGGTATGAACTCAAATCGTGCCAAGTTTAATTGAAATTCGTCATGTAGTTTTGGCGCGATGCGCGACCATGATACAGGCAGACAGACAGACAAAAAATAAAATCAGTTTTGGCATCAGCTCAGCTACAGAGTGTTCTCAAAATAATTTTCAAAATATCTGCAATGTACAGAATAAGTTACAGTTTTATTATAAGTATAGATTATAATATACTCACCATAATGTTTATTTTAGAGGTTTCTTTTAATATTGTTAGGTTTGCAATAACGCCTGCTATGCGGATTACATTACTAAATCACAAATATACGATAGTAAAAATTCCCGCACATGACTTAAATTTTTCCTATCGTATATTAGAGGTTTCTTTTGTATTTTTTGTTTTGAAAAATAATTTCTACTTACCAACTATATATTTTTATTGTACATTTTCCCACAAGAATACAAGTTATACAGTAAACAAGTTAACAGTTTATAAGTAGCCAAGATCTATATGTAAATTAACAAAATTACCCTCAGGTTGTGGCTAATGCACCGAACTGTTAATCTTCGCTGGGCTAATGTTATCCGTCATGGTCACTGGTGCAACTCACGATTTCATGCCGCGTTGTAGATAATGAACTATTGGATTGTTTTTAACAAGCTGTGCTCTTGTTACAAATAAAATGCATATTTAAAATATATGCCTGTCATCATCATCAGCAGGAAGGCAAGGTAGGAGAGTAAAGGAGGTGAGACATTTGTTCAACAGTGAACGTTCTCTGTTGAACAAATGCTCACATCCTCACCCATAGAGCGCCAAAAAGAACGGCTATTAGCCGCTAGCCACCTATTGGGGGGCCTACCAACTCTACGTCTTCCGGTGTAGTGTGGTAACATTTTTATATGTTCTTTACTGTTTATGTCTGATAAATGAGCCTTTTACCACTATCTCACCTGATGGTAAGTGATAATGTGGGCGAAGATGTTGTTCAGACTTCAGGCTAACCTAGAATTACAGGCTTTCAAGAATAGCTGCCGGAAGACACCATTAGGTACTTGGTGACAGATTTTCTACTTGAGGGTTGTAGCTAGCCAGGTGGGCTCTACCACCATGCCGTATGACTGCCGTCCTAAGACAACAACCGGGATCAACGACTTAACGTGCCTCTGAAGCACGGAAGCGCTCATTAGCGGTCACCCATCCAACTCCTGACCGCGGCTGACGTTCCTTAACTTAGCTGATCGTTTAAGAACGGCTAAGCAAACTTCGCTACGAGCGTCTTGTTTTTCTTTGTGGCTGTCGTTCTGAGTCGAAGTGCTCTATCACTGCCCGATTAGTTTTATTATTTTTAAGGCGCATAAACACTTGATTTTTTAGATATATTTTTAATCGACATTAATATTATTGTTTGAGATGAAAGGAATACAATAATATGTACTGTACTGTATCAGCCGTATTGTCCACTGCTAAACACATCCATTTAGTTAGGGGGTTTTCCGTCAATACCACGCTTGGCAGGCGGCTTGGGGATCGCAGATATCAGTTCCTTAGAAGGCACTGCTGCCCACCTTCCGGTATTTTTACCTTAGTCGCCTCTTACGACACCACGGGATAATATGGGGGAGGTGAAATTCTAACCCGGCACCCCACTTAGGGGGTTTTTGAACTTAAAATAATTAAATTAACGTAAACATATTAGAAAATTGAGTGTATGAGTTTTTACATACGCCACATGTTAAACTTTTCTCTAAAAACTTAGTCTATTAACTTAAATTGTAAATATCTTACTTTTACAAACCTATTATCTTTTACGGATGCCTGGAAGAGATTGCTGCCTAGCAATAAGGCCGCCGATTGTACAATTTTAAGATGAAATATTAGGTCCTTACATATGAAATTGGCGTTTTGTATGGGAGGAACAAAAAGTCGAATATTTTTTAATATAATATATTTAATTAATCAAAGTATGAACCATTATTTTCTATGCACTTTTGCCATCTCATAGGTAGTTCATTGATCCCTTTACTAAAAAAACCAGTCGGACGGGAATCAATAAAATCTTTGAAGGCGATTTGGACTGCCCCATCGGAGTTGAATTTTTTCCCTTGCAAGAAGTTATCCAAATTTCGAAAAAAATGGTAATCTGTTGGAGCAAGGTCCGGGGAGTACGGAGGATGTCTTAGACTTTCCAATTGAAGCTCTTCTAATTTAGTAGCCGTCTGTAGCGCAGTGTGTGGTCTAGCGTTGTCGTGAAGCAGCAGTGGCGTGGAGCGATTGACCAGCCTAGGTTGTTTAGCCGCTAGCTTTTCCATCATGGTTTGCAATTCCTGACAATAGACATCAGCCGTAATAGTCTGGCCAGATTTGAAAAAACTGTAATGAACAATACCGGCACTAGTCCACCAAACGCTTACAAGTAACTTTTTTGGGGTTAATTTTCGCTTGGGGCAGGATTTGGCTGGCTGGCCAGGATCTAACCATTGCGCTGAGCGCTTCCGATTATCGTAAAGAACCCATTTTTCATCACAGGTAATGATTCGGTTTAAAATACCTTCATTATTGTGCCGGTTTAGTAATGTAACGCAGCAGTCGACGCGCGTTTGCCGGTTTGTTTCAGTCAATTCGTGAGGTACCCACCTTTCAAGCTTTTTAATCTTCCCAATTTGCTTCAAGTGAATTAAAACAGTTTTATCACTAACATCGCAGCCTGCAGCTAACTCGGACGTGGTTTGCGATGGATCCGCTTCCACAATAGCCTTCAACTCTTCATTATCAACTTGAGTCTCAGGCCGTCCACGGGGCTTGTTCTGCAGGTCGAAATTTCCAGAACGAAAACGTTGGAACCAAAAACGAACTGTGTTTTCTTTTGCAACACGACCGCCATACACATCATTCACCCTTCGAGTTGTTTCCGCAGCACTAGTGCCACGGCGGAACTCGTACTCGTAAATAATGCGATATTTAAGGTTTTCCATTTTGTAAAATGAGTGACGCAAACAGAAAAAAAACAGAAGAAAAAAAACAAATGAATGACGATCATCGAAGCACAAATACATGAGTCTATAGCTGTACAAATTTGAATTTGGAATTCCTTACCAATGAGGAGAAATTCGTGATTAAAGTGGCCAGTACGAAAAACGCCAATTTCATATGTAAGGACCTAATATTTTGTTAGTACTTTTAATTGTTATAAGAAAGTACTTGTGTATTATTATGTTATCTATCTATCTGGCTAAGAAGCTAGTTAAATTATGTGACAAATTATTTATTAGTTATTTGATTTGAATCTATTTACCTAACCATCATGAGTCATGACTCATGATCCGCTTCTTTAACCCACTTTTAACGACCCGTGAAAATGTAAAAAGTACAGCGCTTTACAACCAATCTGACACGATTTATAGTCTATTATGGCACTGTTTGGTCGTCTACTGGTTATTTCCTTTAATTATTGTAATTACAGCTATCTGTGTCTAGTTACATGCAGTTAAAGATGTAGAGACAAGCCTGTTAGGGCTACTAACTTGGCTATTGTTACGTGTAGTAAAACATGGGATGTTCCTGGTAGTTAAACAAACAAACTAATTCGCATTTTTTCTAATGTTATTGTGATGGAACAAGCTCGAGGCCCACCTGATGTTAAGCGTACGTCTGCCTATAACAGATGCTTTTCATAACGTCATGAAATGCACTGCGCCCGTCACTTTGAGACATAGTTGTTAAGTCTTATGTGCCTGTAATTTCACTGGCTCTCCAGGACAGCTGCCGGAACACACCGTTAGGTGCTTTGCTTTTCTACTTGTGGGGGTTGCTAGCCAGGTGGGCACTTGCAAAATGCTCTTCCACCATGCGGTGAAGCTCAAGTCCGCGGTGGGATTCGAACCATGGACCTGCTGCGCGGCCTTCTATACCCAATGCCACTGAGCCATCACTGCTTCTAAACTGATTTTCAATACTACTAAGCTAGGTAGAAGAAGCTAATTTTGCTTCTTTCTGTATAAATTAGTGATATACTCAGGTATACCACTTGTATACCTACTGCTTGGAGATAGAGAACCTATCGATAAAACTCTTATTTGTTTTATTATTATATTTTCAACACCCTTGCTCGTAAAGTGAGCTTTATTATATCGTTCTTAGGGCCATAAACCGAACTATAACACCCTCGTGCATAATAATATTATACACTAGTGAGTAATTGAATTATATCCCTACAAAGTTAAGTTAGTACCTAACTGCAAATTATATGCGAGTAAACAGAGCAATTTCAATTTAACCGGGTAATACAGATTTGTAACATCAAAGAGGTTTATGTAATAAAACCATTAAAAATTAGCAGCGCGCAAAAAAAAAACTTGCGCGTTATCGTCCATAATTTTCGTATGTTGTTTGTATCGCATTTGTGCAGTATTATTTTTTTCCTCGCAAGGGTGTTGAAAAAATGCGTATGAAACTCGTGCGCGTTGTTTATTACAATCTTCGATCTTCGATCTCAGGCCTAAAACCCGTCTCGATTGTAATAAACAACTTTGCACACTTGTTGTACAGCATGTTACAATATACATAAAAGTATCATTAAACTGATTTCCAGCCATTCTAATATTTTATTGGAAGCTGGTTTTGAAATTTTTAGTTTACCTAAGTTCCTAGTCTCTAATATTTCTAATAAGTTAATAAACACAAGATAACAATGTTCTAAGTCAAATACAATCAGAATTTTTAATTCTAATTTCATATACACGATTTTATGTAGTTTTTTTTACAAATACCTAAATAATTCCAAATGCATCGGTCAAAATTTTCTAACTTTTTCAAAAAACCTTTGTGAACTTGTAACTAATAAACTGTGAAAAATTGGTTGAATCTTATATTTTCATAAGTTACGATCGTACTGCTACTGGACTATTAATAATACAGACTTTTTACACGACTGTCCAATAAAGTGTTGTGTTCAGGGCATAGATAAATAAAAAAATTCTATGGTAGAGGATACATTCAAATTGGTTTTATTTAAATTTCATCAAGTACCTATATATTCATCATTTTCATATAAAATATGGTTGCATAGCTGGATGATGTTGATGATTGAGCTGATGATGACTGAATGGTAATTGCAATTCTTATTGACGGTAAACAGTATTTGAAGCAATTGACAGTGAACTTGTAAGCGGGATGTATCACGAAAAAATATTGAAAAAAAAACAGAAATGACTTCTAACATAATGAAGGCGTTACTTTGCGGAAATTCATATTTAATAATAACAAATATTTTTAAAATATTTTAAGAAAACATCAAATACCTCCTGAGGATGCTTCGTGTAGAAGCGAAACGCGTCGAAAATTCTTCCGGTTTGGCTGCGTGGCGTATGTGACGTCAGGTCAGCTAAACAGGCATCTAAGGCGGAATTGTCACTAGATATATTTGTAAGTGTTTTATTAAAATATTAATTTAATGTTTTCTTAAAACTTTTAAAAATATTTGTTATTACTGACTTCTAACACTGAAAATTATTAAACAACTTGTGGAAGTCGTGCCATGATAATCTGAGGTCACTGTATTGAATCAGTACTGACTTCAATAAGTTATTTCATACTTTCTAGAAAGTACAGTCAAGTATTTTTTAAATTTATTTGATCTATAATACTACCCATCTTTGAAAACATCTCTTACCATTACCTGATCTATTATTATTATAGCCAAAGGCTTAGCTCATCACCAGTACAAACACAGGGGTTGTCAGACGTTGACGACTACCAAAGAAAATTCAGGTCAACTATTAAGAATTTGTATTAATACCTAACGTCAACTGCCCAGTTTTGCAAACCCTGCTCCAGTACAGCTACTTCGCATTTACAACTGATGATATCGAAGTTCGTCTGTATCTGATATCATCATGGGGTAATTAACGTACAAAGTTTTTCTCGTTACTGCGAGTTTTCTGCGCGTGAAACTTAATAAAAAATTACTTTACTGGCTACTTGGAGATGGTGCAGATTGTTGGTGAAGCAGACTGTGACTAACATAAATTGGAAATATATTTAGGTATATATTATTAGAATTAGAAATATATTAAGGTAGGTAATATAATATTTAGGTGTCCCTTAATGAATGCAAAAAGAAAAGTCGGAACAGGAACGCCGTGTTGAGGAGGATATTATAAACGTTCATACTTTTTATTTGCAGGCACACTTTCATACCTTCTTCACACTTAGATTTTCTTGTCATGGAAATATTAACTACTTATATGGGAGCTCGCGATAAAATGAAGGTTATAGTATGTATGGTAGGAGTTAAACGACATTGGTCAACTCTAATATTTGTCAAATCGGCAATTCGTAAAATTCGGTATTGGTCAAATCTGTAGTTTGTCAAATCGTCTTTTTGTTCAATAACGAAATTTGCCAAGTACACTTTTGGCCAAGTCCCATATATAGTCGATGCAAACGTGGGCTTTGTGCTTCTTCCGTTACAATCCCAAAAAGGGTCCTATTGCTATAGTTAAATACAAATGTAGAAAACAGGTGTTTGGAAACTTAATACTACTTATTATTATTGAATAGGTCTAAAATGTGACTGCTGTCAAAATAACGCTTCTCGGTTTTGATTGGGACGAAAATGTCTTCTGCAGTCGGCAACTTCTCTCTGGTTAATGAAAATTTAATACAGTATCAAGCTCTGTATATATTTTTTACAATTAATACAAACACAGAGTTTTTTTTTAAATAATAGTTTACCAAATACTGCTGCTTATATTATCTTTACAAGATAGCGTAACAATGACAACAATAGGTGTAAGGTCAATGGTCACATTGGTGTGACAATAGGTCAGTTGCATCTACAACATATTCTGTACAAGAGAACATCATAGTGTAGGCTCTGCAAGTATTATTTGCAACTAATTAGGCCACTTTAAATAAGTTATTTTTAAATCTCAGTTGTTTTATTTGTACCTTTTTGAGAAATAAATACATTAAGAGGCATTTTACATTTTAATGCGGTATACGAAGATTTTAAGCGCTTAATTTACTATCATAGGAAATATCTACAAGTTGTTTAATAATTGATAAAAATAGAATAATCTGTTCTCTTTTCAGTTAATGTACCAGATTTACAAACATAACATTAATTATTTTGTAGTGACCAATCTCCCGCACCTTGTTTTACGAATTAAGGTACACATAGCCAACTTCAGAGTTCTATCTCTTGTATAAAGATTCAACAAATTAACTAAAAAAAAAACTGTGCATCAGGCATATAATCCTGTTGACACATAGTGTACTAAAATATCGATAATTAATCGTCATTGTAGAAAAAAATATAAAGATCTTGCGCCAATTTCCACGAATTATATCAGCAGTTTACCACGCTATATTGCGTTTAATAAAGTGTAATTCCAAACAGATATTATATGAAAAGAAAGTTCATTCTTTAATTAATCTGATCTTTAATAAATTGTGCTATTAACTCTGTTTTGTTAGACAAGAAAAAATATTTAACATAACTCGAAATGCTTATAAATTGAAATGTACAAGCGCGAGGCGATCAGTACCGCGCGAGCGCTCATCGAGGTAGGACTTGCGTTCGTTTTGCCTTGCTCTGACGTCTCGTACGCGGAACGCTTAGACGCAAGTTTATAGTGCGACCACAGAGTTTTGATCATGTCTTTATTTTTTAAGTAACAAACTATACTTTATTTTTGTTGTCCATAATATAAGTATTGTTGTCTTGTTAAGTAACTACATCTTTAGTTTCTGTTCATCCATTGTGTTAAAAAAAGGAAACGTCACAATTATGCAGTCTTATACAGCGTTATTGAAAAAATGCTAACAACCTCAGGGGGTTGACTTCTTCTTTTTGTTCTGCTAGTTTTTATATTATTCTAGTTTAAATTATTAACTCACTATAACTTTTGTTTTAGAAGGATAAGATGACAGGCGAATAATTGATTTCCAATATTTTTGGATGCAGTTAATGTCTATAAGTGAACATAGCGATAACTTCAGCAGGTAAGTTTTGAAGCAGTGATGGCTCAGTGGCATTGGCTATGGACTGCCGCGCAGCAGGTCCATGATTCGAATCCCGCCCAGAGCTTGAGCTTCACCGCATGGTGGAAGGGCATTTTGCGAATGCCCGCCTGGCTAGCGACCACCCTCTAGTAGAAAATCTGTCGCCAAGCACCTAACGGTGACTTCCGGCAGCAGTCCTTGAGAGCCAGTGAAATAACAGACAAAAATGAGACTTAACAGGTATGTCTCAAGGTGATGGGCGCAGTGCAGTTCGTCACTTGTGATGAAATGCATCTGTTATAGGCAGAGGATACCGCTTAACATCAGGTGGGCTACGCGCTTGTACCATCACAATGACATAAAAAAAAAAAAAAAAGTCCGACTTTCATAATCCAAATGGTTTTCAAAAGGATGCATCCTTGCCCATACAAGAAAGAATCCATACTTTTCTGAGATAACGGAAGTATTTTGAATATTTTGATGAAATCTGAAACCAGCACAAATTACATTTTGGCCCCAAAATATTACGTCATTTCATATTAATCTTGGAACTACGTCAACAGTTATAAACCTAGAAAAACGCAATTTTGCATATGTATAAGTCATTTTTCGCTCGATACATTTTGCAACGCAAACACTTACCGAAGCAAATTTGCGTATTAAATAATCTCGTAACTAACTTTAAACTTCTAAACCAAAAAATCTGAAATAATACAAGTGTATAAATTATATGTAAATAATAATATCAAAGAAGGACCAAAGCCGTAGGTGGTATAGTTTTTCAGAAAAAAATATTGCTCTCCAATACAGTTTTCCCGCCAAAGTTCTTAAAACAATTGGGTTGTTTTAATCTTGTTACTTTAAAATATTTGGCGTAAAAATCTGTAACAATTCATGGCTAAAGAACAATATTAAATTATCATATTAAAAGAAGAATCAAAGTTCTAGGTGAGTCTAGTTACGAAAAAATAAAAATAGCAATTAAATTACTATTTCCCACCATTTTTGTCGTGTGTTCAAACCCTATTTCCAGTATTTTTTTCTATAAAAGGTGTATTATCATTTATTTTCCATAGAAGAAATAGTTAGCATAAGAGTATATAGTGAGGATTGCATTGGTACCAAGAAGTATATATGTTGATTATAGATTGCATCAAAGATATTCGATTTAAAAACAAAAAAACCTCAAAATGTGTAAATATATATTTACATTTCGCTGTTTGGTCTACTCAAACTAAATGGATGAAAATGTTATTTTTTTAAAGGTATAGGTGATTATATTGTGGTATGGGAATATGAGGGTGACATGTTTAAGTAATGGAAAACCAAAAACGTCATGGGACGTTTGTGGTTGGTACTGAGTTGTTTTCCGGATGCACAGAAAAATAAACCTCAGTCCTATGCATGGTCATTATGGCAGACAGTGTTAACGACTGGATATGGATATTGTGTAGAGTGTGAACGAGGAAAATAGCAATTTTTGGAAAATTTAAAAGAAAGAGCTTTTAGTCCGCAGCTTTTAATCAATGCCGTTACGTCAAATATTTATATAATTTTAAGCCGTATAATTATTTAATTATTTAAGTTTATTGTTACAATAAATGATTCAAACATATCTATTTTTTATTCATCAAGGATGGAATGTAAATATACGATTCACGATGTAGGTTGACTATTTAATGTACATGCCTACTTCTTTTCTATAACATTAGCAAGTAATCGACAAGAAATTGATTATTTACTCATGCCAATCACACAATTTTTAAATTCGCAACTTACATTTCTTTATTAATGAGTGCTAGTATCAAAATATGTTACTCACAGTCACGCTATTCCGTCGTCACTTCTTTCGCTTGTGTATGCGATGCGCTGGCATTTACCTAAACTTCAGTAGCGTGATTTTGTGAAATGGCTCTTAATTATTCTTGCAACCCAAATCGTACTCAGAATAGAAAATATGTAACGAAGCACTTAACAGTGTATACCAGCAGCTATTCTTAAGAGCTTGATTCCAACTCTACATATTTTTTCAGGTATATATAAGACCATATAATACTACTTCAATATCACTATGACATATGTCACATCACTTAAGTGTGACAGCTGTCAAAGAGTAGATTATTGTAGATTTCAATCTCCTGAGAGGTGCTCTATGCGTTTGTCTTTACCTGCCTCTCCACATAAGTCCTTGAATGATTTTTTTTCCACTCGTATGTAGTAGTGAAACCACAACGTATCCATATTATGAAACACATTTAATACTTACCACTGATAAATGCTAGAAACCCAAAAGTATTACCCATATGAAAAATGGTCGAAAAAAATATTGCACATTCCTACAGCGAAGGATATATTACCAGTGCTGTCGAAATAATCTATCAGACATCAAGTATATCAAGTCTTATTGTAAATCTTCGAAAGGATTTACAATAATGTTGGTAGTCGTTCCATACCTCCCAGTGTTTTGAATGGACATTGTCTGCGCAGACGCGCCACCGTCAGAGATTTATAACCAACTACCTGTTTGTAGACATGTATACTATATCCAAGGAATTCTTTGTGGACCAGCGACCGTGTGGAGATATCTACTTAATGTCACCTTGGGTATATCATGTATGATTAGGGCTCCGTACGAGTATACACTCTATTACTTTCTAGGTTAGCCTGAACAACATCTTCGACCACATCATCACTTACCATCAGGTGAGATAGTGGTCAAAAGCTAAACTATCAGGCATAAAAAAAAAATTACTCAGTTTTTCCGTCCGTCCTAGTTTTAACGGGATTCTACCTTAATTGGTCTTTTGAGTTGTGAAGCCTATTCTTATTTTATTTTGATTTTATACATGAGAGAAGGATACGTGGGAGGAACATGAATAAAATTCACGTCTTTTAGTATTCTATTGTTTTAACCTTCAAAAAGGAGCAAATACTTTTGGCACTTTTGGCATTCAAAATTTAGGAAGGACTACCTATATCAAGGCACAACATTTGATATTTTCTTTTTTTAATAATTTTTTAAATTTGTATAAACATCATTTGAACATGGCGGTTAGACAGAACCTTTAAAACCGACTTCAAAAAAGGAGGAGGTTTTAATTCCATCTGTTTTTTTTGGATGTGTGTCCTCATGTGTACCGATTTTAATGATTAATTATAATCTAAAGCTGGTGCTTGGCATGTGGTCCTATACAAATTTGAGTAAGATCTGACGAATACTATTGAATTATCTCTTATAATGCGTACTATACGAGATAATTGTTTTGGTAAATATTTTTTTTAGGTTCATATTTTTTTTTATTATTAATTGCTAAGAAAATAAGGAATTGACAGGGGCGCGTCTTAGCTGGATAAAAAAAAAAACGGTTCAATTTTGGAGGAGAAAACAAGGATAGTGAAATGTCGATTTACGCCTAATAAATTAAATAAATAAAAAATAAAGCGTTCTCATACAAAAGACGTGTTTATTGTACTTCATAATTACTCGAAGGCATTGTTGCCCTCCAAAACACGGATCGCTCAGTTTCCCATCCAAATAGTGACCGCGGAGAAGATTGCATAACTTTGTCGACCAGGTAAGAATTAAAAATCTTTTGGAATTATCAGAACATACATCATCAACGTTTTAAGCCACACTTCATACAGGTACGGTGCGTTCCGGCAGCTACGATGTGCTCCAGCAGCTACCGTATGTTCCGGCAGCTGTCTTTGAAAGCCAGTAATTCTAGGTTAAGCCTGTTAACACCTTCACCCACATCATCACTTACCATCAGGTGATATTGTGGTCAAAAGCTTACCTATCGGGGATAAAAAAAAATATCAGCAATATATAAAATAAAAAAGTACCAAAACGAACAAGCAGGTGTTACTTCATAGTAGTTCCACTAGAAAGCTTAAATATGCCTCATATTGGTATGCTTTTATTTTAATAGTGAATATTACTTACGTAATTAAACAGTCTTTCTACGCAACGTTTTATGAATATAATGTAATAGACTTTATTATACAGTTAATGGGATTTTATTAATTGTAATTAACATTATTATGTAAGTAACATTAACAAGTCAATTACAGCTTCTAGTTTTTTAGAGATGAGGCCCTTCTGGTATCTTGATAATTAAATTTCAATGAATGGCGCTATTGAATGTTAATTGCTTTAAGCTTATCTACTACTACTTCATTTAATCTTTAGAAACATGCTACATGTTAAACTACTGCCCTTGTATATACTTTTTGAAGTACTGGCTCAGTGACATTGGCTATGGACTGCCGCGCAGCAAGTCCATGGGGCGAATCCCGCCGCGGGCTTGAGCTTCACCGCATGGTGGAAGGGCATTTTGCGAATGCCCGCCTGGCTAGCGACCAACCTCAAGTAGAAAATCTGTCGCCAAGCACCTAACGGTGTGTTTCGGCAGCTGTCCTTGAGAGCCAGTTTAATTACAGGCATATGAGACTTAACAACTATGTCTCAAAGAGACGGGCGCAGTGCAATTCGTGACTTGTGATGAAATGCGGTGGGGGCCTCGAGTATGTTCCGTCACAATAAAATAAAAAAATAAAAACTCGAATTTGAATATGATAATCTAGAATAGAAGTGCTCATTTGCCGTGGTCTACCTGGTTTGGAAATAGACTCTTGGACTGCCGATGTAGGTAACTCTATCATTGTTAGAAAATATGCTTTTAAAAACCATTAGTAAAGTTATTATTATTAATTACTAATGAACGCCTAAAGGGATAAAATAGGGATTTAAATGCTTGATTAAATGTATGTATTTACTCCGATTACTGCGAGGATTGTCGTTAGATCGTGTCCTAGTGGACTATATTATAAATATATAACACATATTCTGTGACTTTTAAGTTTTAAACCAGGTTACCGCTGTAAAAGTCTGACAGATAGACGGACAGCCGAGGCTTATTACACGTACATATACGGATATCTTATCCCTTTTAAAATTCAGCTTAAAAGGTATATTGGGGCATTTTTTGAAGTAAAATCACCTGTAATCGGCAATCAATGTTCTAAAGGGGATTTCGGAAGGAAGTAGTGCCAAAACTCCCATGATTTCATTTTTGTTTTAAGTTCTTCTTCTTCTTCATAAATTGACGAAACCTTTAAATCCTAGATTATGCAATAGTTAGTTCACAAAAGTAATATAAGTCATTAACCCATCATTTCGGGTTACAGCTTAAAAGTTACTTAAAAATATTTTTGGTTGATCAGCAATCAATGCCCTTAACGGGAATTTGTTCCTAAAAGTCCCAATACCCTAACATTATATTTTAATAAAATATGTCCGCCATCTTGTATTTCTAAATGGATGTCATCTTCGCAATCAGCACTTCAAGAAACCTCGAAAGTAAAAATACCCAAATTATTTTATTAAAAATAAATGTGTCCACCATCTTGGATTTAAAAATGCAAGCTATTTTCTAGGTCAGCACCCTAGAAAACCTTGTTATCCGTAATAAATTCCGCCAGATTGAAGTTTATCCACATACATTTTTCTTACTTTAGCAATTTGGCATGATATAACAAAATGTTGTTATCATTATGTAATAATATTTACTTTTCTGTGCGTTGAAATTGGCGTCATAGCAGTTATTTTGTGAAAATTTTTGTGAGAAACGATGACTTGTACCACGTACGGCACACATCTTTTTTTAGTAATGTAGCTTGAGTCCTTTATTTTTAATGACAAAAATAATTGTCATTTATGATCATCTGAACGGTGTGTCCCCGAGTAAAAAACTAAATACGGCGGCCGTGGTGTATGAAGTTGGGGACGGCGCCCTCACGTCTAATTCCTCACACGTTTTACGCACGTTTGCCCTAGCCTCTATTTTAGATGACTTCGTTTAGTGACTCTATGGATTTTTAAGCTGTGGTAATAGGTAGGTAAGGTAATAGTCCCGTTTCTAGTAGGGGGTCCCTTAAACCCACAACCAAGAAAGTATTTTTTCTAAGCTCCAATTCCATCAAATCTATGATATAATAAGTATCAGATGTGCTCATGTGACTACAGACAACATCGTATCGTAGGTACTTTGTATCTATGCCGCGGTCAGCCGAACCAATAATGTGGGCATGTGTAAACGTTATATTTACTATTTACTGTTTATCTAGGATTACAAACAGCCTATCGACAGTCGTTAGCAGTCACGGTTAGATTTTGTACAAAAGAAGCGGTGCATAGGTGCATGCATGAACTCATATGTACCTATATCATACTTTGTTACATACTATGTCACTAAGGCTGCAAGTTTTTTAGTACGTTTACATGCTCATTTTGTTTTAGTTAATCATGTGGTAAGCCTCCTAAGCTCTTGCTTATGCCCGTATAGGCGGTTACCACCGCCGTGTCAGAAATAGCCTTAAAGCAAGAGTGTGCGAAATTAATTGACGAACAAAGCCTAACGTCTCGGGGTGACGGCGTAGTGCAGTGTCAAGCAGAACGAGAACGGTCACTGTAACTGTGATTGGCAGGCATGACGGTTATGTTCAGGCAGGCGAAGAACTTCGTAAAAATGGAAGAATTTTATCATTGACATACCAACATTTTTAGCAGTTAAATGTACTCAAAACCTAGTTTTGTAATTTATAGTCGCTTTGTTTGTATTATAATTTTATCTTAAGATCATCCTTTATGGTATAACTGCTATTGTCAAAGTGTTTCGTTCGATTTGGGGCACATTATTTGTGAACATAAATAGTAATATAATCAAAATATTGCTTTCCGAACGCTTCTATGTGAATGCCGATTTTAAAACTGCTACAAATGCCATGGTTAATCGAATGCACCGTAGGTATCGGGCATGTGTCGAAAATAGTGTCTCGCGATGGCATTAATTGGTAGCTGTTTTCCAAGTTATCCGTACCCTTTTTATTGTGTCCGTACGTGTTTTTAACCACAACGCAACGTTCCAAAATCGAACTCCTAATGTGTTTTATTTTTCATTTGTAGGTGTTGATATTTGCTAAATGTCTAAATCCGAACGTCCAAATGATAAAGACGTTAAAAAATAAGTAGGTGCCACAGCAGCGCAGTGTAAATATATCGCAATAAAATAACCGTTACTCCGGCATATCATCGAATGGGCTAGAAGGTATCAGCTGTTTTACTGTGTGTTCTAGCAATAGAACAAGTAGGAAAAAGAACTTCTAGTTGCTCTACCGATAGATCCGGTAGGACAAGGATATCCCGGTTGTTCTACACGGGTGTTATGTGAAATGTAAATGCATTTGCATGATATTTTTAAGTAAATAAGACGAGCCTATTTTCACCAACTGGGTAGAGTTCATAGTCCAGTCCAGACCACTATAGGTATTTCTTGAAATAATCCCATTTGATGGTCGTAGAAGTCAATTCAGAAATTGTTGCTTTTAGTTTAAATATTAGGTCCTTACATATGAAATTGGCGTTTTGTATGGGAGGAACAAAAAGTCGAATATTTTTTAAATATAATATATTTAATTAATCAAAGTATGAACCATTATTTTCTATGCACTTTTGCCATCTCATAGGTAGTTCATTGATCCCTTTACTAAAAAAACCAGTCGGACGGGAATCAATAAAATCTTTGAAGGCGATTTGGACTGCCCCATCGGAGTTGAATTTTTTCCCTTGCAAGAAGTTATCCAAATTTCGAAAAAAATGGTAATCTGTTGGAGCAAGGTCCGGGGAGTACGGAGGATGTCTTAGACTTTCCAATTGAAGCTCTTCTAATTTAGTAGCCGTCTGTAGCGCAGTGTGTGGTCTAGCGTTGTCGTGAAGCAGCAGTGGCGTGGAGCGATTGACCAGCCTAGGTTGTTTAGCCGCTAGCTTTTCCATCATGGTTTGCAATTCCTGACAATAGACATCAGCCGTAATAGTCTGGCCAGATTTGAAAAAACTGTAATGAACAATACCGGCACTAGTCCACCAAACGCTTACAAGTAACTTTTTTGGGGTTAATTTTCGCTTGGGGCAGGATTTGGCTGGCTGGCCAGGATCTAACCATTGCGCTGAGCGCTTCCGATTATCGTAAAGAACCCATTTTTCATCACAGGTAATGATTCGGTTTAAAATACCTTCATTATTGTGCCGGTTTAGTAATGTAACGCAGCAGTCGACGCGCGTTTGCCGGTTTGTTTCAGTCAATTCGTGAGGTACCCACCTTTCAAGCTTTTTAATCTTCCCAATTTGCTTCAAGTGAATTAAAACAGTTTTATCACTAACATCGCAGCCTGCAGCTAACTCGGACGTGGTTTGCGATGGATCCGCTTCCACAATAGCCTTCAACTCTTCATTATCAACTTGAGTCTCAGGCCGTCCACGGGGCTTGTTCTGCAGGTCGAAATTTCCAGAACGAAAACGTTGGAACCAAAAACGAACTGTGTTTTCTTTTGCAACACGACCGCCATACACATCATTCACCCTTCGAGTTGTTTCCGCAGCACTAGTGCCACGGCGGAACTCGTACTCGTAAATAATGCGATATTTAAGGTTTTCCATTTTGTAAAATGAGTGACGCAAACAGAAAAAAACAGAAGAAAAAAAACAAATGAATGACGATCATCGAAGCACAAATACATGAGTCTATAGCTGTACAAATTTGAATTTGGAATTCCTTACCAAAGAGGAGAAATTCGTGATTAAAGTGGCCAGTACGAAAAACGCCAATTTCATATGTAAGGACCATATTTGACCGCAATCTCTTTGTTGATGTGTGGTAATTTGGTCGAAAGCATTAACAGGCTACACCTAGAATTGCTGAGTCTCATGGACAGCATCTAGAATACTGATGACAGTCAGATTTCCTACTTGAGGACGGAAGCTAGACAGAAAACGGGTATTAAGATGTTGTCCGTATGTGGTAACTGGATAGAAACCCTTATAATATTAAAATAGTGTTATTTTATGTGTAGGTTTTATGACTTGTTTATCAGAACATTAAGTACAGTGATTATGGTTATGACACCGTTACTGCCATTTCGGGGTTTAATTTATTATTTGCGATTTTATCTTGTCAACTCGCAGCTAAGTAGTTTTACTAAGTTAAGGGCTCTAAATATTGGACATTTGCTTCGTAAAAGATTACGGAAGTTTTATCACTGCGTTTCTAATAAAGAGGAAGATATTTAAGATACCTATAGTAACTTTATATGTATGACCATGTTTATTTTTCACTGGATCATCCAAATTGGATGTTTACTAAACGACTTAAAAAACGAAGTACGTTCCAATGATATTTCTGATGTCAAACACTATTTTTGTGCATTTTTACAATGACACTGTCGTAGATACATTACTAAAAAGAGGAAAGACTCGATTATCACGATAATGGGCTCAGAGTGATTGAATCGAAATATAGTGCCGACTTACAGAAATTATTTCACAGTTTTAAAGAGATCGATTTTGTTTTATTTTTTTCCTCGCACACCGCTCATGTTCCTCCTACAATCCCGGTGGATACGCAGCCTTATCCAGCTGGTCTATTCCCTGAAACGATAGGCTATCATTTGCCTTAATTCATCAAATCACTTCAACCAAATCAGGTAAAACCTGGCGAAATAATAAACAAAAGATAAAATAGCTGAACTTCTTCGTGTGGAAATGGATTACTTATACATCAAAAAAAATAAATTTAAAAAGTTTACCGAATTACAAATTTACGAAAGGAAAAATTATAGTCATGTATGGGATTCGAACCCGCGCCATCCACCTCTACAGCCGGTGTATACTCTGACCGACTGAACTAACATGACATTAGACTAATAACTCTATCTTTTCCTCTCGTTCTTTAACCATCGTTTGAACGTCAAATACCTCCAACACGATATATAGATCTGGCTGAACGCCTGGCCTATATCATCCTCAATTAGGAAATATGTCGGCAAGCAGCTAACGTTGTGTTCCGGCACCAGTCCTTGAGAGGCAGTAATTCTAGGTTAACCTGAACAACATCTTCGAGCACAGCATCACTTACCTAGAGATAGTGGTCAAAGGCTAAATTATCAGCTATAAAAAAGGTGTAGGCCATAGGTTTTATCTATACCTCATACATCATTGGGTGCACGTAACTGCCTACTACCAATTAGTTAATAGGCTACCTACTAGGTACATTAGGTATTGCACTCAAAATACCCAGTTCCAACAATGACAGACTGTTTAAACTTCGAGGGTTCACCCATAAAAGGTTCAATTTTTAGGGTTCCGTACTAGAAGACGGGACCAAATTAATAAGCCTCGGATGCCTGTCCTTCCGTCCGTCAGATCCTTAAGAGGCTGTATCTTTGGAACCGTAATAAGTAGCTGCTTGATATTTTTAAATAATATGTGTTGGTATGGCGGATTGCTTAATAAATAGTAAAGATAGCAAAAAAGTAAAAATAAGAGGGATCCCTTTATGTAAATCGCGTATTTTTAAGGTTATTTTTTGCTCTTACGTACAAATAGTAATACGTTACTTGCAAGTGTCTAACTTGCTACCTATGCTTATAGTCCAATATCTGCCGTACCATGAGAACAAATTATAAAAAAAGGCGCAGTGCGGGTCGGACTCCCGTAAGGAACTCGAACTGCTTCCGGAACACACTGTTAGGTGCTTGGCGACAGATTTTCTACTTGAGGGTGGTAGCTAGCCAGGCGGGCAATCGCAAAATGCCCTTTCACCATGCGATGAAGCTCAAGCCGCCGGTGGGGATCGAACCAGGTACCTGCGGCACGGCAGTCCATAGCCAATACCGTTCGGCCACCATTACTTCAAAAAAAATCAATTTTTTGGTGCTTATATTCCGTGTTGGCACGGAACCCTCAGCGTGCCAGTCCAACACGCATTAGCTTGTTAACTATTTATATAACATTACTTTTTATTCCAAATCTTTTTTATACATTGTCTAATAGCAGTAATAAGATATGTAATATGACCATTATATTTTCTATTGTGAAAAAAGAGAGATTCGCATATTCGCACTGTTACATAAAAAGGTTGCCTTTCTTTTGCGGTCAAAATTGAATCATGAGAAAAAGTTTAATTTCTTGTAGTGGTTTTGACCACGTAGGTAGGTATCCTCTCGCTATGACCACACGTTTAATGATAATGTTCTCATCTGGTAATGTGATGCTCGCCACCGATTGGAGTAAGGAATGTCTATGTTTCTAGCAGGAATTCCATTATGCAGACCATTGGGTTCCACATTAGGGCTAAACTAACTCTTTATTGCGAAGTCCCTACACAAGAAACTTTTGTAATTTTTTTATGTGTACGTACTGGCTCAATTATTATAACTAAGCAATGATATCATAGCCGTGCGTTAATAGCTATATGTACTGCTGAACCGCAGACACATCGTTCGGTCCCCACTGCCGGCTTGAGCTTCACTGCATGGCGAAAGGGCATTTTGCGAATGCTCGTCTGACAAGGTAGCACTCTTAAGTAGAAAATCAGTCGCGAAGCACCCTATAACGGAGTGTTCCGGCAGCTGTCTCCGAGAGTAAGTAATTTTAGGTCAGGACACCTTCGACCAAATCATCACTTACATCAAGTGAAATTTCGCTCAATTTTCTAATATAGTATAACACGTGCCCTCCCAAGCAGGGAAGAGCTCAGTAGTAATGTCACTAGCGGTCATCCATCCAAGTCATGACCGCGGCGGACGTTGATCGGTTAAGAATGAATAAGGAAACTTCACTACTAGCACTATAAATATATCTATTATAAGTAATAATTTTAATATAATAAGTTCTACTCCAAATTTAATGAGTGCAAGTGATGTCCATAAAACTCAATTCCCATTTCACCCGAAACGAATTTTATAGTCCCTTGGATTTATATGGCTTTTGCTCTCAGAGGGATTTTTTAATTCCCTGATAATAGTACCAATAATTTTTTTTTAATTATAGCTTTTTAATGGGGTTTATTATACCTACATGTCCCGACGACGTTTCAAATAGTTTGCAATGGCCATGTTCACGGGTGAAGTTAGGAAGGTTAATCTACCGTGACCAGTGGCCGGCCCTTCAACTTAGGATAATAAAAATACTGTAAATATTAATTTTAATGTTTCACCTGCTAACAAACTAGATATAAGTAAAAAAAAGTTGTGTATAAATAAAAAAATAAAAAAATGGACTCGCTTTAGTGTTAAGATTATAACAAACTAACACCCTTCCCTTCAGAAAGACTGATGTATTGGAGACAACGATTACTTAGTAAACTGTATTAAACTGATAAGAAAAAGGAAGATCTAAAAAGAGTACGGACCCAGTGTCTGTAGTGTAAAAGTATTAATAATAAAAAAAAGGGAGCAGGAATTAAAGAGGATTTCGGGACAAGAATAAACACAATTTAATACGACAAAGTTATATGTGTAAGTATTAGCGAAACCTTACAAACTATTACCAAAATTATATGCCTGGGGTAATAAGTGCACGCTGATCATAAAGGCCATTTTGAATGTTTCCTTTCTGTACGGCTTTGGATGAGTCTATCGCAAATGGTCATGGTCCTGTTCGAGTCCATTTCTATTCTTGTCGTAGATTTCTTGTCATTAATTTTATACCAACAAGATGAAATTGTGGTCAAAGACTATCAGGTAATTGAAGAAGTGGTCGAGTCAAGCCTTGCTCTATATATTTAGATACGAGTATGTTAAGTTAAAATTGTAACTCAAGTAGGGGATGAATGGGGATTTTATGAATAAGAGTCCAGAAATCGCTCCTATACACTGGGTTGTCAGTGGACAAAAACTCCAAAAAATCGTATTGGTTGGGATTTACAGAGGGATTTTTAGGAATAAGCATCTGGTCACTGAACCTTAAAAGGGCATCAGGAACCAATAGTTGCATACACTCCTAAATATATTAATTATGCTGAAACCAATCTTCAGAACCCTGATGGTAGTTTAAAGGTCTATTTAAGAGCTTATATTATTTAACTTAAGGCTAATGTCTTCTTAGCTCTTCTCATACGTTCGTTTAAATACCAAATGTTCAATGGCGGTGAAATTTTGTCCTGGAGTCTATGCTTAATATATATGTATATGTAAAATCTATGCTTGTGGTTTGTCAGTTTACCGTAAAAATATGTATTTTCATAATTATTTGGAACATTCATTTTATATGGTATATCTTAATTTCACATTTAAAGATAGAATAAACAATATAACGAAAAACTGGCAATATTAACTTTAAGACTTTCGCGACTTGAACACATATATAAAAGTATTTAACGGGACTTAATCGCAATTCTAAATACTTATAAATAAGAAAAACTGGCAAACCAGAAGCATATATTTTAGGCTCAAAGATATCCTTGATGCAAAATGTCAACGAGTTGAATACTTGGTATTTAAAGTATTACAAAACTACGTACGTTGGAAAAAGCTATGAAGACACTAGCCTTAAGATAACATATGCCAGTATGCTGTGGTTGAGCAACAAATTAGCCTTTTTTATATCGACTTTGTACATCTATACTTATAATAAAACTGTAACAGGTCCAATTCTGTACATAGAAGATATTTTGCAAAAAAAAAATTGAGAGCACTCTGTAGCTGATACTGATGCCGAAACTCAATTTTTTTTTATTTTTGTCTGTCTGTCTGTCTTTCTGTCTGTCTGTCTGTCTGTCTGTCTGTCTGTCTGTCTGTCTGTATCCCGGCCGCGCATCACTCCAAAACTACTGAATGGAATTCAATGAAACTTAACACGATTTGAGTTCATACTACGAAGAAGGTTATTGTATACTTTTTATCCTGAAATTCAGCACGGTTCCCTCGGGAAAGGGGATGAAAGTCAAAATGTTACTTAGTTGTAATTTATGAACGCGTAGTCCGATTTCAATTATTCTTTTTTGTTAGAATAGTGATGAGCGAGCCCGGAACCCCATGGGCAGCCCGGCACCCCACGGGCAGCCCAGCACCCCATGGGCTACTGAATGGAATTCAATGAAACTTAACACGATTTGAGTTCATACCACGAAGAACGTTATTGTATACTTTTTATCCCGAAATTCAGCACGGTTCTCTCGGGAAAGGGGATGAAAGTCAAAATGTACACTTAGTTGTAATTTATTAACGCGTAGTCCGATTTCAATTATTCTTTTTTGTTAAAATAGTGATGAGCGAGCCCGGAACCCCATGGGCAGCCCGGCGCCCCACGGGCAGCCCAGCACCCCATGGGCTACTGAATGGAATTCAATGAAACTTCACACGATTTGAGTTCCTACCACGAAGAACGTTACTGTATACTTTTTATCCCGAAATTCAGCATGGTTCCCTCGGGAAAGGGGATGAAAGTCAAAATGTTACTTAGTTGTAATTCATGAACGCGTAGTCCGATTTCAATTATTCTTTTTTGTTAAAATAGTGATGAGTGAGCCCGGAACCCCATGGGCAGCCCGGCACCTCACGGGCAGCCCAGCACCCCATTGGCTACTGAATGGAATTCAATGACACTTAACACGATTTGAGTCCATACCACGAAGAACGTTATTGTATACTTTTTATCCCGAAATTCAGCACGGTTCCCTCGGGAAAGGGGATGAAAGTCAAAATGTTACTTAGTTGTAATTTATGAACGCGTAGTCCGATTTCAATTATTCTTTTTTGTTAGAATAGTGATGAGTGAGCCCTGAACCCCATGGGCAGCCCGGCACCCCACGGGCAGCCTAGCACCCCATGGGCTACTGAATGAAATTCAATGAAACTTAACACGATTTGAGTTCATACCACGAAGAACGTTATTGTATTCTTTTTATCCCGAAATTCAGCACGGTTCTCTCGGGAAAGGGGATGAAAGTCAAAATTTACACTTAGTTGTAATTTATTAACGAGTAGTCCGATTTCAATTATTCTTTTTTGTTAGAATAGTGATGAGTGAGCCCGGAACCCCATGGTCAGCCCGGCACCCCACGGGCAGCCCAACACCCCATGGGCTACTGAATGGAATTCAATGAAATTTAACACGATTTGAGTTCATACCACGAAGAACGTTATTGTATACTTTTTATCCCAAAATTTAGCACTGTTCCCTCGGGAAAGGGGATGAAAGTCAAAATGTTACTTAGTTGTACTTTATGAACGCGTAATCCGATTTCGGATTAGAATAGTGACGAGCGAGCTCGGCATCCCACGGGCAGCCCGGCACCCCACGGGCATCCAGGCACCCCACGGGCATCCCGGCACCCCACGGGCAGCATGGCACCCCACGGGCAGGCTGGCACCCCACGGGCAGCCCAGCACCCCATGGGCAGCTCGGCACCCCACGGGCATCTCGGCATCCTTATTTAGATTTGCCAGCTTGCTAAGATAAAATTCTAAAATCTGGAACATTCGACACAATATTTTTTTTAACTATCTATCTTTTGCCGGATACATTTTGGAGACTGGAAGCAATGGAACGCAATGGAAGTGTACAATCTAATATATTTTTGTTCTACCGCCAAACAAGGAGAATCTCGGCAAAAAGATACCGTTTTATAATCGAAATTCCAAAGAAATGCACAAAGTACCTACTTTGCTACAACATTTATTGTGCGAACCGCGAAGGAACTCTGAGTTACTTAACTACTGTCTTCTGGAAAAACAAGCTGGGAGTTATCAAACCCAAAGTAAAAAGCTCCTTTCTGAGCTATGCTTCACTAAGAGTGCTTCACAGCAGACCACAGCGTTACTTAATATGAGATAAACAGTGCTCAAATGTGAATAATTAGTTTGCAGGTACGGCAATCGCGAACGAAGTCGCGGGTACAGCTAGTTTTCTTAATGAAATAAGTAGAGGTCATAAAGCAGGCACTAGGCAGCTGCTCCACACATTTTTTCTTCGTCACCTGCGATAAAAAGTAAGAAGTAGATGCATAATGAAAATGTCCAGTGCTATTTAAGATAAACGTTCGATAGTGTGATATTTAAATAGGTAAGCAGTTACAAATCCACCCACACGATCCAATTCACTCAACGTTCTTGCTGTTTTGACTTTGAAAAGTGGTCGTGACTGGGGTAATGTCTATATAGATATTGAAATTGATTAAGACTGTATGATAGAACGAAAACTAATGAATCATATCAGTTTATATAAGTAATAGCGTCCCGCACGGGTTAAAACGCCAAAGTACCTATCTACCTATATACCAAGTTGAAGATTTTATGAAATTGACGAATAAAAGTAACTGTCGAGTTAGCGCAAATGAGGTATTAGAATAAAAATCTAAGTGCGAGTTGCGAAAATGTCTGTATTTTTCCCATTCAGTTTGAGTACCGCACGACTTGTACTCCCGCGCAACCTGGGTCTTGGCTAGTTCTTATTATATATAAATGTATAGTAAATAAAAGCTAGTCAAGACCCGGTTGGCGGGTCCAAGTAATATAACCTGAAATAAACATCTTAATGGGGTTATATATTTCAGGTTACATAACCCATAACTTAAAACCTATCAAATATATAAATGTTTTTTTTTTATATTATTCTGACGGAACAAGCTCGAGGCCCACCTGATGTTAAGCGGACTAACCTTTGTCTATAACAGAAGCATTTCATCGCAAGTCACGAATTGCACTCCGTCCGTCACCTTGAGCCGTATTTGTTAAGTCTCATCATCATGATCATCATCATCATCAGCCGGAAGACGTCCACTGTTGAACAAAGGCCTCCCCCATATAACGCCACAAAGAACGGCAGCCACTTGTAACCACTGGCTACCTGCGACTTTCACGATGTCGTCAGTCCACCTGGTGGGGGGCCTACCAACTCTACGTCTTCCGGTGTAGTGTGGTAACCACTCGAGAACCTTTCTTCCCCATCGGTTATCAGTTCTTCGAGCAATGTGGCCCGCCCATCGCCACTTCAACTTGCTAATTCTGAGAGCTATGTCGGTGACTTTGGTTCTTTGGCGAATATCCACGTTCCGGATTTTATCGCGCAAAGAAACTCCGAGCATAGCTCTCTCCATAGCTCGTTGAGCGACTCTGAGATTGTCTATAAGGGCCACAGTTAGGGACCACGTCTCAGTGCCATAAGTCATCACTGGCAACACACACTGACTGAAGACTTTGGTCTTCAGGCTCTGCGGGATCTTCGTCGAGAAGATGTCGCGTAACTTCCCGAACGCTGCCCATCCGAGTTGGATTCTTCGGGCGACCTCTTTGTCGAAGTTGGACCTACCTAACTGGACAGTCTGTCCCAGGTAAATATAATGGTCAACAACTTCGAGCGTATCGTTCCCAACAACTACAGGTATGGGTGCAACATGGACATTAGACATAATTTTCGTCTTGTCCATGTTCATTTTAAGACCCACCTGTTGGGAAACTCTACTGAGGTCGCTGAGCATTGTACTGAGTTCCTCTAGCGACTCTGCCATAATGACTATATCATCGGCGAAACGAAGGTGAGTGATGTATTCGCCATAGATGTTGATGCCGAATTCTTTCCAGTCCAAGAGCTTAAAAACGTCCTCCAACGCATTTGTGAACAGTTTCGGAGAAATAACATCTCCCTGTCTCACGCCTCGTTGCAGTTGGATTGGTTCCGTGCTCTTGTCCTGTAGTCGAATCGACATGGTGGCGTTTCTATACAAACACTTCAGCGCTTCGACGTACCTATAGTCGATTTGGCATCGCTGGAGAGACTGCACTGAGAAAACCGTCTTAAAGGCTTAAATCAAATTTGACCTTTTATAATAAACACAACCGTCAAAAACGCCTTCCGTAAGGTACTTTCAGAATTGCAACTTGTTATACGATAATAATTGCAGTATTGACCATAAAATATACCTTACTTTTACGGCGGTTTATATACGGTGATTATCACTATAACGTACGACTTAATCAGCCTTATCAAAAGTCAATATTTAAGTAAGACCACAAAATACACCTTAAATGAAGACGAAAAGAATCATTCGCCTTCACTGACCTCGTTTAACGCCTTCTAGTTGGAAGGCGTTTTTGTACGTATTTACGTTTGGTCGGTTTTTCGCCTTATACCATATAAATTGGCCGTCATTAGGGCGCTTTTGACTTTAGATTTTTCTCAGTGTGCAGTACGGCCCAGGTTTCGATTGAATCGAAGGCTTTCTCATAGTCCACAAACGCTAAACATAATGGCCGATTATACTCCTCAGTCTTCTGTATAATCTGGCGGAGCGTATGGATGTGGTCTATGGTGCTAAAGCCTTTTCGGAACCCGGCTTGTTCGGGAGGCTGGAAGTCATCAAACCTACGAGCAAGACGATTCGTAATGACTCTCGAAAACAGCTTATAAACATGGCTCAGAAGTGAAATGGGCCTGTAGTTCTTCAACAAGGTCTTGTCACCTTTTTTGAAGAACAGTACCACTACACTTCTGCTCCATGCTTCTGGCGTTTTACCTTCAAGGATGACGGAATTAAATAACTTCTGGAGGACTGAGAGTACCGGTTTTCCACCCGCTATCAGAAGTTCTGTCGTGATTCCGTCATCACCCGGCGCCCTATTGTTCTTAAGCTGTTTGAGAGCCATTCTAATCTCGTATAGGCTGATGTCCGGGATATCTTCGGTATAGTGTCGGGTCAGTTTAGCTCTCTTGTCTTGAGCTGCACTGACAGCGGGTTTTTGTGTCGAGGTGTATAGCTGTCCATAAAACCTCTCAAGCTCTCTCAGAATCTCCGGTTTTGATGAGATGATTCTGCCGTCGTCGATCTTCAGCTTGGTCATTTGGCTTTGCCCTATAGACGAATTTTTTGCGAACACTTTGGAGCCTTGGTTACGCTCGATTGCGGCCTTTATCCGATTAGTATTAAAGGCGCGCAAGTCGTGTCGCATTGCCTTCGAAATTCGTCTATTGAGCTTGCCGTAGTTCGACATATCAGCTGAAGATTGCAGTCTCATCTCATTCCGATCTTCCATCAACTTGATGGTTTCCTCTGAGAGTTTCTTCGGTTTTTGTCGGCGGGGGGTCTTAAAAAACTGGGACCCCACCACTTGGACAGCTTCCACCAACCCATTGCTTATCTTGTCCACTGTTTCGCATTCAGCTAGGCACTGGAAGCGGTTATGTAGTTCGAGTTGAAAGCTCTCGGAGTTTTGGATTTGGGCAACGCTAGGACGGAGCGTGAAGTTTATCAGACGCGACCTCTCAAGCTTTACATTGATATTCAATGTGCCTCTAACGATACGGTGATCGCTACCGGTTTTCACCTTATGGATCACAGAGACATCATTGAATATTTGCTTTTTAGTCGTCATGATAAACTCGATCTCATTTTTTGTTGAACCATCAGGGCTTATCCACGTCCACTTCCTGGATGGTCGCTTCTAGAAAAAAGAGTTCATCGCAAAGAGTCCCTCCTTTTCCATGAAGTCGACCAGCCGTTGGCCCCTCTGGTTCCGCTGCCCATATCCAAATGGCCCCACTCTCAACTCATCGCTATTCCGTGTGACTTGACGTTGAAATCCCCCATAACAACGGTGAAGTAAGTTTCGGAGGAATGTATGGCTTCAGATATCTCCTCATACATAGCCTCTACTTCATCATCTGAGCGTGTCGAGGTCGGTGCGTAAACCTGTATGACCTTCAGCGAATACCGTTTGGTGTTTCTGAGTATAAGGTACGCTACCCTACTCGACACACTTTCGACTTTTACGACGTTGTTAACAAGGGACTTCCGGACGAGAAACCCAACAACACCTTGAGATTTTTGGTGACCTTCCCGGTAGAATAACAAGTTACCGGAGTCAAGGATAACGGTGTCCTGTCCCTGTCTTCGGACTTCCGATAATCCCATGACATCCCAGCGTGACTTGTTCAGTTCTTCTTCCAGCTCGACAATCTTGTGGTCCTCCCTGAGCGTACGAACATTGTGTGTTGCCAGGGCCAAGGGTCGTCGTTTATGAGTGCGGTAGCTGTGCATCTGCCGGGGATTCTTCGCACCCCCTGCTCCACCGTTACCTGGCCAGCTACCGGGGTCAGGAATAATAGAGCTGCCGGGGACTGGGGGCCGAGTTGTGTTTGTGCTTGTCATGTGGAGGGTTTTGCCATAATCCCCACGCTTGGCAGGCGTATTGGGGATCGCAGTTAGTTGTTAAGTTCTCAGAAGGCGCTGCTGCCCACCTTCCGGTATTTATTCCCTTAGTCGCCTTTTACGACACCCACGGGAAGAGATGGGGGGGTGACATTCTAACCCGGCACCCCACGGGCGAAGTTAAGTCTCATATGCCTGTAATTTCACTGGCTGTCAAGGACTGCTGCTGGAACACACCGTTAGAAGCTTGGCGACAGATTTTCTACTTGGGTGGTCGCTGGCCAGGCGGGCAATTCACAAAATGCCCTTCCACCATGCGCTGAAGCTCAAGCCCGCGGCGGGATTCGAACTGTGGACCTGCTGTGCGGCAGTCAATAGCCAATGCCACTGAGCCATCACTGCTTCAAAATATGTATACATAGAACCAATAATAAATACATAGTCAAGTTAAGAAAACCCAGAATGTAAACAGAGCCAATGGCGGACCATCAGGCTACACCATCGTTCAGTTTATGTTTTTAGAATAATTTTGAAGCTGCCTCGCCATATGCTCAGAAGTGAAGCGCATCTGTTACGAATAATGGCGAGGAATCAACTTTATACTTATCCTTTAAATATTGGACTATAATCGTACTAAGTTTCACTCTTGTATATATTACAATACATTGCATGTATTACTAGACTCTTGTAAGCACTAACTAAATGATCAATGGTATTAAGTTCATCCCATCATTTAAATAGGTTAATCGTGTGGTATGTTTAAGAAAACGGTAATCTATTTGACAGCCCGACCTTAAACCCTTATTTAAAACCTTTATTGGTGGCCAATTGATCTCGATCAAAGTAGAAAATCTGTCGCCAAGCACCTAACGGTGTGTTTCGGCAACAGTCCTTGAGAGCCAGTGAAATTACAGGCACATGAGACTTAACAACTATGTTTCAAGGTGACGGGCGCAGTGCAACTCGTGACTTGTGACGAAATGCATCTGTTATAGACAGAGGTTAATCCGCTTAACATCTTTTGGGCCTCGTGTTTGATCCGTCACAATTACATAAAAAAAAATTGATAAACTTTGTGTTATTAATAATTATTAGGTATTACTAATTTTTTAAATATTACATACGTGGTACCGAAAACTTGGTGTGTAAGTGATAGTCACACTTGGCAATCCGACTCTTGGTATTTTAGAAATAACTTAGACTGGAAATGCAATACACCTGATACGTCATGATATTTTTATACAGAAGGAAAATCGATGAAGGAATTGCGGTTAAAATTACCATGACGTTTAAGTGTATGATTTCCTTAGGAAGGCCCAGATGCGAGTACTTTGATTTAATAAGAGAGGAAAGAATGACGAAATCGTTATTTCCAGGTGACTTTGTTGACGAATCCCTTGGTTTCATTAAGGCGGTAAAATTATACATTACTGTTGGGTTCGTGTGACGAACAAATTGTTTTGTGTAAAATTTTGTATGAATTACCAATTTCTTTACTAAAAATCTCAAAGTAAATTTTATTTTTATATAAATGAAAAATGTCTCCATAACTACTGAATAAGAACAGACGAAACCTTGAGCTCAGAAAAAAGTGTGCCACAAGGGGCTAATGTGTAAACTAAGGAATATGTTACCGAAGGAATCTGCTGATATTAAAGAATCTTATCTTATACAAAGAATGTTCAGGATAAGAGAAGACGATTGGAACTCAGAAATAAAATAAATTAAAGCTGGAGTACCACATGGAAGCGTCCTGGGTCCGAACCTGCGATATTCCACAGTACCACAAAATAACACCATTGCAACATTTGCTGATGATACAGCTATCATGGCTACAGAGGTCAGTCATGAGGAAAGTGTAAAAATCTATCAGCCCAGTGATAAAAGTCAAATCTTTAAAATTTTATCGATGGCTATCGATAAAATTTCCGAATGGATAAAAAATAGAAAATAAAACTCAATAAATCTAAATCGGTTCATATAGAATTAACTAATAAAAAATGCTAACTACAGCCCGGTATACCTAAATGGTTAAGCGATACCATACGAAAATACTGCCCGACCTTGGTAAACTTAATACAAGACTTTGCTAGAAAGCTCATGTGAAAAAGAAACGCGAAGAGTTAGAACTTTGTTACAAGAACATGTACTGGCTATATGGGAAGCAGTCTTCATTGTACTTACAAAATAAAATTGTCCTGTAAAAGCAAGTCCTTACGCCAATATGGACTAATGGAGCTCAGCTATTGGGTTGTACCAAACAATGCAACATTCATATTATCCATTAATTCCAAAATAAACTTCTAAATGATACAGTCAATGCAAATTAAAACTGTCGACCTCCATCAAGATCTGGAAAAAGATGTCGTTGATGATATAGTAAAAAAAACATGCAGAAGCTCACAAAAACAGACTTGTTTTATGTTAATACGTGCCGAGACGAACAAGCCGGTGCCTGATGTTAAGCATCATGTCTGTCCATTATAGATACAGTGTCTCCATTAAACTCCATTAGACTTCACCACCACGTGAATGTTGCGGCCATCTAACTAGTTGACAACACAGTCACAGTGAGAAAACTGAAAAAGGTAAAACCTTTGAGCTAGTGTGAGTGTCAGTGCTAAGTAGTGGAGTGAAGCTATATATAAAGAACACAAGAACATAGTGTCTTATAAAGTAGATGGACACATTCTTAATTTTACTCTATTTAGCAGTTTAAGTCAACATGAAATTACTCATTAGTCCATGTTGTTGGCTAGATTGTAATGCAATGAGGTACACAAAGTATGTTTTGAGGATAAAAAAATGTAATAGCACAAGAAAAGACAGATGCTAAATTGATACGATTCCACAGG
Organism: Plagodis pulveraria; assembly: GCA_963890685.1. Taxonomy (NCBI): domain Eukaryota; kingdom Metazoa; phylum Arthropoda; class Insecta; order Lepidoptera; family Geometridae; genus Plagodis; species Plagodis pulveraria. Next base: position 27,107,574 of record OY982955.1, on the reverse strand, counting down.
AAGGAAATTGTAATAAACTAGCAAGTTCAGCAAATTCCAATGAGAGGAAGTCTGGCAACGCTTGCAAGGCTATAAAACGTTTACTCATTACTTACATGTTACAGTGTACTTCTGCAGTTAATAGCCTGTCTTCCTTGGGAAACTAGAACCAAGCCTTGTTGGTTAAAATGTTGTGGCGATGATTTGTTTAATGAAACCTCTCATCAAATCTTTGATTTTGGGGAAATTACAGAAATAACAGGGTGCTAGGTCGGGAGCTAAAAATGACTTTGTTTTGTGGCCGTGTGTGAAGAAGCGTTGTCATGATGTAGGAGAACTCGGCTTTTTGGTCGTCTTTCGCGAACTTTTTCTAACATCCTGGGTAAACAAAAGGTAGAATACCCGAACTGAGAAAAAAAACGCGATCATATTTTTACCAACGTTTCTTGCCTGCCTCACTTTTGTTGGCCTGTTCTCATTTTCAAACACCCATTCACAATACTGCGGTTTTTTTTCGGGTTCAAAACAACAAATCCACGTTTTATCCCTATGACAATGTCATAAACAGCATTAGAATGTCCGTGGTCGAACTTCAGTAGCATCTGTGAGCAACATTCCACGCGCGCCCGCTTCTGCTCCGCTGTCAGTTCATGAGGGATCCAACGACAACAAAGTTTCCGAAATTTTAATTCTTCGTGTAAAATTTTCTGAATTCATACCGATCCCCAATAATCCTCGAATTGTCTCATAGGAAATCCGCGGGCTTTTTTCAATTAGCAGCTTAACAGTAGCCACTTTATTTTCGTTGACGGCAGTTGACGGCCACCCTTCAATAAGTTGGCATCGGACTGGACCACTATGGCCAATTTATGAATAAAATTCTATTGTTATAATTATCGCCGATGCCAATGGGTTAAATTCGTCATGTAAAGAAACCTAACCTCTCTCAAATTCAGCAAACCATCGCCTCACGGTCCTCAAACAAGGTGCTTCTCTTCCAAAAGCATTTTGAAGACAGCACAGTCTTGCGGAGAGAGAGAACTTTTAAAATCATAAAAAATCATCGCTCTAAAATCTTTTAGACTAATTCCATTTTCGTTGCGTACGTAGAACTTCGATGTGTGAAAAAAAACAATTGACAAATGATTTTCCGCCATTTTTTTTATAACTAAAAAGGTTGCAATTCGTTTCAAAAAATATAACATTGTAAATTCAAATAGTTACGATTAGCTAGAAGTGCATAACTTTTTTAGTGTGCCCCATGTATTACACATAGTAATTACACAACTTAAAATAGTTTAAATCGCGTATAGTTCATCAGTCAAGACCGCGATCACCGCAGTGTTTGAAACGTCGGGACAAATATAAATATATATATATATATATATATATATATGCCATTTAAACCGTTTACAGTTGTTTAATTACCCATTATGAAATACCTATTCCTTAATATATTTTTTTTGTAAACGCGCATGCTTCGCGGATTACATTACAACATTACAACCAAAGGAAAATTTATAGTCATGTGCGGGATTCGATCCCGCGCCATTCACCCTTTTAACTGGAGTATGCTCTAACCGCCAACATGTTACATTGACATATGACTCTAATTTGTCCTTCGGTCTTTACCATCGTATGAGAATGGCGCGACTTCTATAGTTTCACTTACATTGTACTACAAACAAGACTAATTTTCGCAATTAGCTTTAAACAATGACGAAACCCTGCAATTTTAATACTTTATATTTTTGCAATGACGCATGCCTCGTGGATTACATTACAAAATTACATAGAGAGGAAAAAATATTGTCATGAGTCACATTTCATGTTGGCTTAGCGGTTAGAGTATACCCCGGCTATAGGGGTGGATGGCGCGGATGCGAATCCTGCACATGACTATTTATTATCTATTCATTACCTTTGGTTCGGTCATATAGTCACAGTATGTCTAAGGCACTATATTTATCCCGTTTAGGCTTTGAACTCTAAAAATTGGAAAGGTTTAGGAAAGCTTACATCTTCAATAAAATTTAAATAATAAATACAAATACGTTTCCACCTTTTTTATATAGCTAGTAGCTAACCTTTGACCACTATCTCACCTGATAGTAAGTGATGATGTGGTCGAAGATGTTGTTCAGGCTAGCCTAGAGTTACTGGCTCTCTATGACAGCTGCCGGAATGCACCGTTAGGTGCTTGGCGACAGATTTTCTACTTGAGGGTGGTAGCTAGCCCGGCGGGCATTCGCAAAAGCCCTACCACCATGCTGTAACGACTGCCATACTAAGACAATAATCGCGGGACCAACGTTTTAACGTGCCCTTCGAAGCACGGAAGCGCTCAGTAGTAATGTCAATAGCGGTCACCTATCCAAGTCATGACGGCGGCGGACGTTGCTTAACTTTGCTGATCGGTTAAGAACGGCTAAGCAAACTTGGCTAAGAGCGCTTTAAATCTTATTTTAAACATATGCGTATATGCTACATATGCGTAGTTTCAATTATAAATTGATGTACCTATGTTTTCTATTTAACATTAATCCTTATAATTATATATAAGTACACAGAAATACTCCAACAGGTAGTTTTGCAGGGCGGGTTTAGTAACAGCATCTTTATTATCTACATCCCGCACCAATAACCCTTTACAGCCTGAAGTCAATCAGCGAAAGTAAAACACCCCGCCTCGACGTATAAACGCACGCGCTGACCGCGGCACTTCATTCGCGAGCTGACATAGCCGCAAACGCGCACGCCGGCCGCCGAACACACCCGCAACGCGCACGCAACCGCGCCAGCACAAAAAAACATAAAAATTAACAGTGACTTTGAAGTGTGAAAATTGTGCCTTTTTGCTGTTGTGCTGAAGTCCTGCTGCGATTTTTCCGGTGAGTTAATTTATTTTATTGACCGAAAAATTGTTTTTTCCTGACACGCGAGTTTGCATGCGATATCACAGACAGGGAAATATTTGTGCTTAGAACGTACGTGAAGAAAATTAATATTTACTGCGTGAATAAAATTGTGGTTATATTGCTGCAAAAAATTTGGTGGGCTATTTTAAATAATTGTAAGTAATTACGTGAGAAATTAGTAAGAGCGCGCAGAGAAACCATCCGCACAATCGCACACGCAACCGTGGATCAGGTTACTTGCATTATAACATTGTATTAAAATTGTCTTACTTTTCTAGCAGGGTTTAACAGGGACTTCAAAATCCCAGTATGAGTCCTGCCTTAAAAATATGATAAATATGGACTATGGGTCGAATTAACTCCAATGAAACTGATTTAGCTTTTGGAAAAATTGAGCTAGCTTTAATTGATTAGGATTTAAAATATTTCTTTTTATAATTATGATCTTCGTATTTCGATGTTGCAACGTTAAACCAAAAATAAATGTATATTTAGTTTCGTCTGGAATCGTTCTTGTCATGTTAATTTAACAAGCAAGACTTCAAAGTTATGTTTTGTATTTAAAGTTTCAAATAATGTTACACAATGTATGTGTTACGTCACATTTCACTTTATTTTTCTGGAACATATCCAAATAAATTCTAATTAATATAAGGATTTAAAATTTAATATAGAAGTACAAAATATCAGTAAAAATATATATTTTATAACGATGAAGTTTGATTTTTGATGTGTTAATAAAATATATTATACTAATAATGGTAACCAATTTTCATATAGTAGCTGTAGTATTGTATATAGTTCGTAGTGTTTGGTTAATGAAGCATACCGCCGGTAAAAATAAAAACAATTTATTTATGTATCTATGTATTATTTAGAAAAAAATGTCATTCGCCAACTCTGTTAAAATTCCGACAAGAAAATTTTAAAAATGGTTCGAAAAGAAAAGTAATCATAAACCAGAATTAATTTTTGAGATTGTATCTCTGCGAGCAGACATACATTTAATGTTAATATACCATATAATATATACGATACAATTTTAATAAAAAATTAAATATCATCTAAATTTTGATGTCAATAGCGTTCAAACCATCTCTACTAGGCATTTTATATACTAAAAAATTTAGTAGCAAAAAAAAGGCAATAGTAAAATGCTCTACTTCAATGTCATAAAACGCACTCTCAATGTCATATTTATACTCAAACTTATAATTCGTGAGAATGTGTTCACATCCACAAAAAATATCTTTTAATGCACCTGAATTTTCATTCCTTGTCATGCTAACATAATCTAACGGAAGTCGTTATAGCTCTATAGTCTATGGCCTTAGCTAGGCAGTAGTGTTGTACTGTTCGTTATCACTCGCATGCTCTTGAATGTGATATAAATCGGAACGATTTTTTTAGAAATCCTATTTTATTATAACAACAGGATTTGTGAAAAAAAAACGGGAATTATTAGAGGTCGACATATCCGCCACAAGTAGAACAAAGTAGATTTCATCGCAGATCGAGGAAGACGTATGGTAACAATGAGAAACACCCCTTTTTGTTAGCAGAACAAAAAATAGACAAAACGTGATTGTGTAGTTTAAACATGAATGTATTTCGTGAAAAAAAAAAAGTTCTGATTCTAGTACAATTATAACGTTTTTTAAATGGTTTTTCAACAAGAACTTTGTTTTAATAATGTTAGGTTTGCAATAACGCCTGCTATGGGGATTACATTACAAAATCACAAATATACGATAGGAAAAATTTAAGTCATGTGCGGGATTCGAACCCGCGTCCATCCACCCCTTGAGCCGGGGTATGCTCTAACCAGTTGACCTAACCCGACATAACTCAAATCTTTTCTATCGTTCTTTAACCATCGTATTGGGATGGAGCGACATCTATAGTACCATTTGCGTTGTACTACAAACAACACCAATTTTGCAATTGGTTTTATACTTGTAAATGATGACGTAGGTTCGAATCCCGCACATGACTTTAATTTTTCCTATCGTATATATGTGATTTTGTAAGAACTTTGTTTTCTAAAACAAAATAAAACATTGAATTTAGATGATGATTAAATTCTGTACATATTGTATTGTATTACTTTGATGAAAGAATAGCCATCTGTCAGCGTGCCCGTGATAGATATTTACCATATTTAATTTTTTATTCATAATTGCCAAACTTCTCTCTTCGTAACATAATAAAAAATTGAATCAACTTCATCTAAATTCTTTATTTTATTTTGTTTTAGAAAACAAAGTTCTGGTTGAAAAACCCTTTACTTCTGTATTACACATACTTTTATTAATCGAGTAACGAAAGTGATTTGAATCAGTAGCCAGACGTCATAGACAGTGTTGGTAATCTACTCCCAGTAGCCCAAGCACGAATAACTTGCGAAATCGTAACCGTTTCGTAAACGTATCGAAATGTCACCATTTTGTATAGGATTTGATCAGCGCCTCTACAGTGCGTAAAAGGAACTAAATTTTGGCAGAAAAAAGGGTTTTGACAACTAACGTGTCGAGATTTTAACGTGAACGTTTTGTCACGTAAAAAGTTTTGTATGAAATCGCGAGCACGAACCTAATTCTAAAGTAAACTCGAAGGCTGGCTATCGAGGGTCTGTCTAAAATCTATGAATGTTATGTCACTGAGAAATTTTCAGTCAAATGGCTGACGTAACGTATTCAATTGTGATAAAACTTCGAAAATTCATGTTATGTGTTTGTTCATTCATAATTTACCTATGAAAAGAGTTACAAACATGGCAGCAAGATTAGAAGTAGTAATGTATTTCGTTTACCAGGCGCAAAGTTGGTATTTATTAATTTATGGCACTGGAGGGAAGTGATGCTAATAGTACACGTAGAGTACGATGAACCCAATTCAGGACATTTTCCAAAACTCTGCATCAAACAGCGTCTATATTCCACCCTCCCAGCCCACATTTACACCAATTTCGCTCGTTGGATATGTCTTGCGGCGCAATAATGTTGCTATGAAATTCTTCATTGTGCATGGTCAAATTGAAAACAATAAGGCTCACAGAAGATCACCTATCCATTCAAGATTTCTAGATCAACCAAAGCCGTCAACAAATGAAAGGAATACCAACGGATTGTCAGACTAACTACCTACGAACTCATAGGTGATGACCATGCTCACGCCAACATTCTAACCACTACGAAGAAGAAGATTTTAATGTGAAACGTAGAAGCTGAGTTTTTGGACTTTTGGTTCTTAATAAAAATAAACGAAGTGCAATTGTGCGTTTCATTTATTGGTAAATACCGAACAGGATAATAGGATCTCGTTGGATGTCGTGAAAAGCGACTAAGACAAAATTCGTGGCAGCATGCCACTACTTAGGTCGGTGTGAGTGGGATGTTGCCACGCATTCAGCATACAACAGTGATGATGCGATGGATCAGTGTGTGCTCCTATTGGTGGCGCATAAAAGACTATTGGGTGGCGAACTCATAGCAGTGCCGTGAGAAGCATTTTTCTTCCCCCTCTGATCTTATAGGCTAGGTAAGTTCGATATCATGCTCTTTTGCCACACTACCCCTTTAAAATAAAGGAAAGTAGATGAATAAAAAGACAAAACTACACCAACAGTTAAGTAATTTCTTTATTTTTGATAATGTAATAACAGACACAATCATAACCCAAAAAAAAAACCAACCATAAGCTGACTAATACAAAATAAACACTTTAATTATCCTAAAATTAATATGAACTTAAAACAACACTAAACCTAGACGGTTACAAGTCACAGCACTCCCGATTTGTAGTAACGGCGCATTCATGAAATGCTACGTGTTTTGTCTTTGCAAAACTGTTAGGTATGTACATTACTACGCGCTCCAGGTTTTCACAGAATTCTTCTTTCCCAGAACAGACGGTAAAATACCGCTGGAGACGAAAGTTCTGTCGGGAATCACCTTTAGTGAACAATTAGAACTTATAGAATGCACTGCTTGAACTCAATAGACTATTTTTCTGCTGAAACACCATCAAATTCAGCGCAAAATACACTTCACGCCGGCAGGCGGCCCTTCAGGGTTTCTTGAGACCCCTCTGTTTGAAGGTGTAATAGTAGCTGTTTGTAATTCATATACTAGGTAAATTATCAGGGGCGTAGATTCTTGGCTTGAGAATTTATAGCTCATAATTTATATATAATGTTTTATTTTAATACCTCTAATGATGTTACACTAAAATTTGGTTCACTGAACAAGTAACGCATAGAGAAAAGTAATATACCGGAAAAAATTATGTTTGGTTTTCACCAAATAAAAAGCTAAATTTGACGAATATCAATCATAGAGGAACCAGTCCAGCGTCACCAACCTTAAAATAAGGTAAAGTATTGCAGGTGCACCGATTTCTGTCCAAAATTACCAAATGCGATGTCATTGTCACCTTGACAACTCAACTGGACTGTCATGGCTATAGACTAATCATATTGTTTCCGGTATATTTTTTATTTTTACATTTTATATTTATTATTACATTTCTCTATGTCATAATGCATGTCTCTATGCATGTCATGGCACTTTGTAAATATATCACCTCAAATACATTTTATTCAAAAAAATTAATATATCATTGTGAACATCAATACAATACGGAATTCGCAAAGAAAATGCGAAGTCTGTGGTGTCGAAACACAAATAAAAATGTTTAAACAATAGATTTCCATGAGATCCAGAACCGGTGAGTTGATGAAAATATGTCATTGAAATTACATTATTGTTTCAGAGCTAATGATCGCTTGGTTTTTATTGTAATTTAAGTAGGTATGTGTTATCATGCGAATTGCTGTACTTACATATATTTGTATATAAATAACAAATATTTACGTAACGTAAAGTAAGTTTAGTGTTGCTCAAGGAAAGTATCGATACCTTTGTAGTATCGATTTTTTATAATGTCAGTGGTATGGGTACATATACTTTTTCATAGTGTCAATAAGTTAGGAAATATCATATTCGATGCTGGTGATCATAAACCATCATGCGGAGTTTTATTATGCCACGAAACTTAACATGTGTATTTTAGGGACTGTTATTTACATCTTTAGCTCAAAAGCATTTTGAAACACCAGGTATTATCAATTTTTCTCTGCATAACTGGCACAGTACTTGCTAACTGATCGGCTAGAGCAATATTCATTATCTAACATATGTAAATCGACCTAAATATTATACAATTAATAATAAATAGTGTAAATAACGTCATATCTATGCTTGTGATAATAATCTGAGTTGATTTTTTTTCAGTTCATTTAAACAAAACTCCGTCGCTTATATACTTTCAAAGTAAATGCTGAATCGATAGAGCTATGGCATGGAATTTAAGATACTATGTCACCTCAATCCTATATAAAAATCAACATACAATCCCAATTATTTAAATACTTATAATACTATACTCTAAATTGTTTGATTTTAAAATTAACCAACTTTCGAGTGCAGTTAAATAAACTTTTTTTGTAATTTCAGATATGCATATGTTACGCAGAAAATATTAATTGAATCAATAAATAAAACCAATCGGTGCAGAAGAAGCTTCTTGCAATACAAATGAAGTAGATCAGCTGCAAGATTAAATTAAATATCAATAATTCAACTACCTACACCAAAAAAGTTTTTAAAAGTCAACAGTCTATATATAATTAAAAAAGGTGCGTCTGAAATACTACATTTTATGATTGAACTACAAATCATAATAATTGTTAACAGTTGATGACAAGTTTACTAGTGCAACTTACGTGCAGTATTTTTTACTTTTACATATACGACAGTTAGAAAATAAGTATTATATATTGAAAACTGTTATGTACAATGAAAATTAAAATAATATGTATTGTAAAGATGTTCTAGTACACAAATTACTTTGGAACTATGTATACAGACCTCAATAATACGGTTTTCGATACTAGCGAAGATATATCGCACGATAAAATATATTGATGATTTTGAATAAATGAATACATCTGTGTGAAATATTTGTTTTATTTTATATTTCGTTAACATATATTTTATAAACCTAACCTACCTAGCATTATTTCCTATATCGATTATAATGGAATCGATTTCATTGTAACTAATCGATTTTAGGGAATCAGTAGTACAACACTCACAAATGTCACTATTATTGTGTTGGAAATATAGTTTTCATTTGTAATGGTTGGTATAAAATAACTTCAAATCTGAGTTTCAAAGCAACAAGGTCCGTGCCAACTCTTAATATTACTTGCTCAGTAAGAGGAACTTTTATAGGCGAAATAAGAATTAAAACCTCTTTTCGAATGAGTTGTTAGGTCTTAGAAAAAAGTTATGATTGTTGTGATTTACGCTGGATGACGTCACTTTTGTAATCCTATCGAGTTCACGTTAGCCAGCAAACTATGCGTCGTACTGTCAACCATCGACTCCTGCGTAAACGTACGGCGAACTTGATACGATTACGTTACGGACTATCGAAATGTTCGTGCTTGGGCTACAGGAAAGATAACGGAAACAACTCGAAGGCCTTCGACTATGTCCAATTACAGAAAACCACGAGTACAAAGATCACCAATTATGAGCCTGAATTTGCGTTTTCAGGTACCTTACAGCACTCATCGTGTATTATTTCTCTAAAAACCATCAGTTCAATAGTAAAATATAACATTGCTTCTGAAAAATACCCAACAAATAATGTTTAGTTTCCGGACAGAATATTGGACCTTTATTTTCTATTTCCACTTATTGTTTAAATCATTGGTGCCCGCGACTATTAACTGTCAATTTTAGAAGTTAAATCAATGTTTTTCATTCAGAAATGCAGTAAAATTATTATCACCAGTGTTTTAGTTCCATTAATATTTTATGGCGGTTCGTTTTTATTCCATCCTGGTTTTACAATATCAGTTTTATTATTATACAATCTATAATCATACAGGCAAGCGCAAATGAAAATCTCGAAGGATTAAATGAATTAGAATGCTAATAAAATCTACCCATCCTGGCATTCTTAGGCAATCTTAGAGCTTAACTAGCTCACCGGACTTCATTTTATGGCCCTTAAATAACCAGGAATCAATTATTATTCTATGTTTTTCACCTCACTAGATTGGAAAGGAGTTGTTTATCTGCGTGGAAAAGTGATTTTTATCTGATAGCGTGGAAATGGATTTTGAAATTCTAATTTTCTTCTCCATAAAAGATGAATTTACCTTAAATATTTTCAATTTTAGTAATTTAACAAAATTACTACATTATTTAAGCTGTTTTTCTTGCACCTATCATTTTCCTCGCTGAAGCGAAGTGCAAACTTATGTTTTGCGCTCGGCAGGTTGCGTCCCGTAACTTTAAAATCTTCGGTATGCTCATGTTGTCATATTTTGAACACTCGCTATTAATTCGCTTCTTCAGGTTTCAATACAATTGCACGCGCCAAATAACAAATTTGCAGCCTTGCAAAGCAAATAACTACTTACTTATTTTAGAACTTACTATAATATAATTCTAAAGAAAATTATGCTTGTCGCGATCCCCAAGCCGCCTGCCAAGCGTGGGGATTAGGGCAAAAAATAACTGTGTTCAGCAATGGACTATCCGGCTGATACAATAATAGATAATTTAAATGAATGTGCTTAGTAAAGTGGAGACAAGCTGTATTCGTCTGTTCCTATGTGTTATAGTATAATGGCAATCTCAGAAATATATTGTAATTAATAAGGTTAATGGTCCCACCACGCCAATAACCTTCAAGAACTGATTCACAGAGTACTTTGGTTATAATTGCATGGGCGAGATAATACGATACAGATTCAATTTTTTTTTGAGAATTAAAAGCATAGATATAAACTTTTTTTAAAAAGTGCACAGCTTAACATGTAGTGTAAATAAATTAAAAAAGAAAAATTCAGCGAATTTGTACTCGGATTTTTTACTTTTTATAAAACGCTTAATGAAATTAAATAATTAATTATTTTTGTTAAGCGTTTTATCGGTCTATTGAAATTAAAACTGCAAGTTATTATATTTTTTGAATCCGTTCTTAAAGCCCTACATTATGATATGCCATTCGATGGATTTTAAAGAAAAAAAAAGTTATTTTCTCAATATGGTGTCTAAAAACTATCCGTTTTTTTTTGTTTTGTTGTTTTTTTTTTCGAATGATATCTCATACATTAATATCGGTTAAGCCGTTTAGAAGTTATGGTAAGATAAAGAAACTCACAAACATACATACATACATGAACCACGTAAACATAACACAAAGAGTGTTTTGGGCAGCCGTGTGATAAAAATAAAAAAAAATACAAAGGCATGAAAAAATGAACCACTAGCGGGATTCAAACCCGCGAACATTCGTTCGTTATTCGCTTAGCATATGTTCAATTACAATGTAAAATAATATATAACGGAATTTTCATATAACGACCTAGAAACGTCCTTGTTACCAAGCTCTACTGAAAACCGAGCAGTCATGATGCCCCAGTAACTCAAAGAACTACTTCCCCAGACATTTCATGATCGATTAACTCGAATTAAAAAATAATCGAATCAATTATTTCACACGGAAGTTACCGTTTTGATATAATCGGTTGAAACAATCGGTTTCCATTCAGGTAGGTGCGATAAACACGACTGATGACTTGTAGAAAGTCACAATGGGGCCGATTTAGTTATTTTGACAATTATTATTTCTTATGTACATAAGTACCCAACCTTATTGTCTATGTATTGATGAATGCATCGTAAAATTATAATAAAATACCGGCCAAGTGCGAGTCGGACTCGTGCATCGAGGGTTCCGAACAAACCTGTAGATATATAAGTAAAAGTTGTGGTATTTTTATTGTTTAATGAAATCCACGACATTAAAAAAATATTAAAAGCATTTTTATGTAGGTAACTAAAAATGTATTCTTTTCGCAATTTTTCTTTTATCTGTGCTGTAGGACGTTGCTTAGTACCAAATTTCAAAATTTTGAGTTCTTGGGAAGTATCCTGTAGGTTTTGATACCCTTGTGAGTGTTGAATTTGCAGCATAAACGAAAAACGACTGTATATTTTGATTGCGTTTGCTTAGAAGTTTGATTGTTCACAGCTCCAAGGGACAGTAGATCTGAGTATTTGATATGAATTTCAGCTGGATACCTCCTCGCGTTCCTGAGAAAGAGGGTCTTGACAGACTGAAGGACAACAAAGTGATCCTATTAGGGTTCAGTTTTTTCTGTTTTAGGCACGGAACCCTAAAAAAGACTGACTTGCTTAACTGATACGTGTAAAATAATTTTATTGTAGTCGGTGCACCGAACGCTTCGAACGCATCCGGTTGTAAAACGACAACATACCATTTATATAGCAAGAAAAGTATTATAAATAACTGGATATAATAAACATTTTTCTTTCTTATTTACATGAAAAAATGTATTTTATATGTATGCAAGTTTTTTTTTTAAATTGCCTATTTTTTGGTAGTATTATGATTGAAAAAACTTGATCATAGTACGTAGTATTATATGTTCTATTGCCATAGTCTGAAAATTAGAGTCAGAAAAAAAAACCCTAAAAAATACATACTTTTTTTTACTTCAATACGTTTATTTGTAAACTTATTTCAAATAAATATTTTTACGGATAAAGATAAAAAAAAAATGATAAAAATAAAAAAGGTGCCCACCTGGTGTTAAGTGGTAACCTCAGCAGTTGCAGTTGGTCACAAGTGGCAAACAGCACTGCGCCCATCACAGTAAAACATAAAGTTGTTAAGTCTCATGTGCCTGTAATTTCACCGGTACCGATACCCTTCAAAGCGGAACACAGTAATGTAAACCTTGGCGGTAGAAATAGCGACAGTACCTCCTCGGACGAACTCGTTCTACTGCTACTAATTTATTGCTAACCGATACCAAGTTTTTTTTTTTAAATATTGTATAATATGAAAATTTCAACTGTCTAGCTATCACCGTTCTTGATATACAGCCTGGTGACAGACGGACGGACGGCGAAGTCTCAGTAATAGGGTCCCGTTTTTACCCTTTGGGTACGGAACCCTAAAACATACAAATTTGGTAAAACGTAATTATATTCTTGGGTTAATTCAGTGTGCTCTATTTACTTCTAATTATGTCTTGTTAGTTCCTATGTAGTCTTCAAATTCTAAAGCACAAAAAGGCACCCGGTTTGTAAATCTGGGCGACGGGGGTTCGAACCGCGCGAGAAAAAAAGCATAAAAAGTAATCTATTCAAACAGGGTTATTGGTAAATGGCTAACAACCTCTTAGGGCTAACTTCTGCTAGACCTAACAAACATTATGAGTTGTTTATTTGGTAAGTATTGAAAACAAAAAAAAACTGTTTTAATGCCTACTCCGAGCCAAGAACGCCTGCCGCGGCAATACAGGACCGCGCCGCGCTCCCTTTGAATAGAGTCATGAATATTTTCATCAAGCAGAGTTATATCATATAATACATTACAAGCACTAGAGACTTTCAACTTCAGGTGGTCCTCGTGCTTATTCCGCCAAAAACACATAAAAACACTCACAAAAAATCATTCAATAAAAAAAACTTTTTTTTTTCGAAACATATAAATCTCGTAATATTTGTTAGGACTTGCAAAAGTCAACCCTAAGAGGTTGTTAACCATTTACCAATAACCCTGTATATGACACGTTTTGCATGGCTCCCAAAAACCGGTAACGGTTCCTGATAATCCAGCGAAGCCGCGGGCAATAATGTACGCTTGCTGCAGACGAACCATGTTAAAAGAGTAGGATGTACTTAGCAGTCACGAAAGCAGATAATAGACACTTAGAAGACATAAACGTAGGGCATTAAATTAACTTGAAGTTTCCTTGTTCATATACTATTATGTAATTTGAAGACTTATGATCATAGAAAATAATCTATAGGAGTAAAAACAGGTATCGATAACCTGCCTCGGAAATGAGTAACATTTTTAAGTATCTAAATATAGTTGACATTTTTATTTTTTTATTTCTATTTCTGGTAGTTTAGCCTTTCTTAATGTTTTCAATAACTGCCTTATAGGCTGCCTGCTAGTTTAGCCTTTGACTCCTAACTCACCTGATGGTCAGTGATGATGTGGTTGAAGATGTTCGGGCTTACCTAAAATTACTGGCTCTCAAGGACAGCTGCCGGAAAACACGGTAAGGTGCTTGGCGACAGATTTTCTACTTGAGGGTGGTAAGTAACCAGGCGGGCATTCGCAAAATGTCCTACCACCATGCTATAACGACTGCCATCCTAAGACAACAATGAATGATAATGTGAGGCAAGTTTTTTGAGTGAACATGGTCCTGACTTCCACAAATTATTTAATACTTTTTAGTGTTTGAAATCGGTTATATATATATAATTTTTGTGTACGTGTGTATGTCACTGAACTCCCAAGCGGCTGGACAGATTTTGATACAAAATGTGTTTGTCGAATGTACACTTTGAAGCAATGATGGCAGAGTAATAGCTATGGACTGCCGCGTCGCAGGTCACTGGTTCGATCCCAACCGCCGGCTTGAGCTTCACCACATGGTGGTAGGGCATTTTCCGAATGCCCGCCTGGCTAGCTACCACCCACAAATAGAAAATCTGTCGCCAAGCACCTAACAGTTTGTTCCGGCAGCAGTCCTTGAGAGCCAGTAAAATTACAGGCAGTTCGTTCCTTGTGATGAAATGCATCTGTTATATGCAGTGGTTACCGCAACATCAGATGGTGTTGGTCTCGTGCTTTTTCCGTCACAATAACATAAAAAAAAGATTATACATTAAAGCCGTTAAGTACATACAGATAATAAATAAAAAATATTAGCAGTCAAAATACGAGAACCAACCGCACAGAGCTCAATAACAATTCAAAACCTACAGCCTAGTGTTTAACGGCGTTGTTCTACGATAGAGTCGCGTGCGCAGACCACAGATCAGTTACCAGTAGTGCTAAACGGCGCGTGGACTGTTCAGCCGTTGCATTCCACCGAGGAATGTCCAGTTGCTCCACCTCACGCTGATAAGTACCAGGTAGTTTATGTTATTATGCGCATCGATGAAGGTAGGCTTCGATACTTTGAACATCGATATTAAGATACTACATGTTAATGATATCTTCAGACTTGCAGATATCATATAATTAAGTAAGTGTATTTCCTTTGACTTCGTTTCACACGTTCGTGTCTAAGCTTAGTTGGATGGTTGCAGCATTGTCTACTATAGGGTGCTTTAGAATCCTGAAACATCATTCATGACACGAATAATTAGGTAAGTCCTTTTTTGTAGGATGAACTTTTTTTATGTGTTCTCAGGCATTTAATTATGGGGATGTTTACGTCATTGCTTTTTGATACAATTAACCTTCAAAAGTTAAAATTAAATTAAACACTTAGGCTTATATCGGAACCAAAGTCGAATCCGAACTGAACAGCGATCTACTTTCACAGGATTGATTGAAAATGTGGAAAATTCGGGTCCTTAACTACATTTTCCACGAATAGGTTAACTTACGGACCTAAATTCATATCTCCTAAACGACGATTATCTTCAAAATCACGTCAATCGATGGATAAACTAAATATCTTTAATCTGTACATACGATGTTGAAACCGAGGAACGGCGTCCATGTGCAAGGTTTTTCTGAAATTTCGTTCCTTTTCGGATTGAAATATCGTAACTGTCACGTTGCGGCGGGCACTGATGTAAGCCGTATTTTAAAGTTAATATGCATGATTTTCGTATTGGCAGGCAACAATCTGATAATTTAGGTCTCATAAGGGCCCTAACATGCATTACAGTGACTATTCGTATTTAATCTATGGGCATAAGGCGATAACCGCACGGTTTTATTTGTTATTTGAGTTATTAAGAAAGATACTGCCGTAAACCAATATTATGTATCTACGTAAATAAGGTTTCTAATATTGGAATATAAGTTTGACTATGTGAATTATCATTAATTATATATTACTATACGATCTAGATATCCGTGACAGACGTACATATAACAGTATGATATTAATAAGGGTCCGTTTAAACCCGGAACCTTCACAAGTCTTCGAAGCGCTTCGTATACAAATGTGCTATTTTTATTTATTTTTTTATTGCCTAATAGGTTAGCCTTTGACTACTATCTCACCTGATGGTAAGTGATGAAGTGGTCGAAGATATTGTTCAGGCTAACCTAGAAGTTATTGCCTTATTTTAAAAACAAAGGATTCAAACTCGATGAAATTTTGCATACATGCCCTAGAGTCTAATATTTATGCCTCTGATTTTTCCCGGTTATTAAGTTATATATAAAAATATTTGGAAACATCGTTTTATATGGGAATTCTTATATTCACATTTAGAGATAAAATAAATAATAAAACGCAAAACTGGCAAACCAGAAAGATATTAAGTTCACAGATATATAAATATATGCCAAATTTCAAATAATTTTAACACTTGGTATTTAAAATATGACAAAACTCCGTTGGAATGGAAAGCGCTATGTATACTCTAGCCATAGAGTACTCTAATGGTAAAAATTGTAGAGATAAGTGCATTGATACTTAGTCCATAGATTCTAGCTCACCACATTATGCTAAGTGCTACTTACGTCGCTATTGCCCAGGTAACCAAACAAAACACGACAGACAGAAAGCTGTAACCAAGCAAATAGCAACAAGAAAACGTTGAATGCCCCAATTGATTCTTAATAAAATTATATTTATTTTTCGGACGTGACACAAAAAGTGATCCGCCGCGAAAGTCCAACCGACGTGACTTCCGGGCGGCGAGAGAGGGCTTTATTTATTTTGATATACTTAATCAACTGTTTAATCAAATTTAAAATGCGATGCAAACAGGTAATATAAGAAGTTTGTAGGATATACAATTAAAGGTACGTATATTTTTTGCCGTGTATTTCTGCGGTATGGCGTCACATTTGCTGATATACTAAATATTTTAGTTCTATTCTCATTAAGGTAATGGTAAGAATGGTCTTTGATGGAATGAGGGTAGGTAGATAGTTAAAAAGAGAAAACATATCGTCCCGCCTGTAGATTCCCAAAGGGGTAGGCAGAGACGTCTAAACACACAAGTTTCATCAAATGTGTTTTGTTCCAATGTAATAAGAGCCAGTCTATTGAAATCTACTGGGGACAGTCCCCAGTTCATTGATTGGCACAAAAAAAATATGTCAGTAAAAGCTAATAACCATCTAACCTTCGAGATAATCGAGATTCGTAAGCGACTTACATTCAAAGAATATTATCTCATCACAGAATAAAAAAATAAAAAGTAACTTCATATAAAATATAATTATTCAATGTTAGGTATTATATAATAAAGTAACAATATTGCGTTATCAAAAATTACAAACATTTAAGAGAAGTGTATTTATCATTCTGTCCATTTTCCCGTGGGTGTCGTAAGAATCGACCAAGGGAAAAGGTGGGCAGAAGCGCCGTCTGAAGGTGGGCAGAATTGCGATCCCCAAGCCGCCTACGAAACGTGGGGATTATGGCATAACCCCCCTTGATGGGGGGGTTATGCCATAACGATAAAGTTAGTACATACAAAACAATGTATATTTTACTGGTGAAGTGGGTAAAATTATGTGCCCTATATGTAATGTAGGGCTGGGTGCAAATTACCGTTAACACTTTAAGGGCTGGCAACGCATCCTCGAGACCTCTGATGTTGCGGATGTTCGTAGGCGACGGTGATCACTTAACACCAGCTGAGCCGCCGCTCGTTTGATCTCCTATCCCATAAAAAATGTGTCACCAAGCACCAGGGCGTGTGTTCCGGTAGCTATAGTTGTAGCTTAAGGCTAATAACACTTTCGACCACAACATCATTAACCTACAGGTTAGATCGTGGTCAAAGACTAATCTACCAACAATAAAACATATTGCAGAAAATTTTGTTATAGTCACAAGAAAAAATAAAATTTTAACTACTTACTGTATTTTATTAAAGTAACTTCAAGACATAAACCTTTTGCTTTATTGTTATACCTGCACCTACTTAATTGTTTTGTGGCTCTTAATTAAAAAGAAAAAGCAAAATAATCGTTTATACTTTTAGTACTTAACTTTCATTACGCACAAAGTGAAATACGTTTTTTTTTTGGGTAAAAATCATTTAGATGTAATCAGAGACTCAGAGAACGATGCGATGCTAATTGCAGTTGCCAATCGTGAATTTTGATCGTATAAGAATATCTGGTATATTTATCCATATTTTTTTTTGTTTTTAAGTTGTACTCGTACGGTTTGTACATTAGCCTCTCGTCAAGTAACATTTTTATTGTTAACTAGAACAAAATCTATTCAAGTGTTCTTTTTACACGACTGCTAAAAAAAGGAGTGTTATGTTTTCAGAGTTAATGTATACATGTATATTTGTCGGCTCAACCGATTTTAATGTATAATATATCATTCTATTTGTCATGATAGCGCAGGTTTTTACAAACGTTTTTTTTTCTCAAACGCATCGAGTGTGATATCAAGATGAAGGGAAAGAGATTTAAGAAACGATTTAGTTTAAATTTGTAATAAAACGCTTAACGAGAATAAATAATTTGTAGTCGGGTTTTTTAATTTTTATTCATTTACATCCCTTGAGTCATATTCAAAATCCTAAAATGTTTTTATAGTTTTGGCGTCAGGAATCTTTTCACGCCATCTTTCCCGAGAAAACTTCGGTTATAGTATACCCAGGCAGAATGTGTTCAGCAGTGAACAACCCGGCTGATACCTAGCTCATGAAGGCGCAAGGATGGTAATTAGCCTTGTTGTGCGCTAATGTACGAGTTTATCAAGGCAATATTTATCACTAACACAAAGGTTTGAGTAGTGGCATGCTGCTTCTGCTGCCCATTTTCTTCCTTACATAAATGAACAGCCACAACGTCCACGGTTGAATAAAGGCCTCCTCCATTAGGGGCATTAGCGAGGGGATTATCGCAACCCTCTCTAGTTGCCAGAATCCCGACGCTTGGCAGGCGGCTTAGGGATCGCAATGTAAACCTAACACTACACTATAGAGAACTACTACCTAATACAAGTATATTTGCGTCACAAGTGTGATCCGATTATATTTAGCATATAACTGTAAAGAAATCGCAGGTATTATGTCATACAATTGGAATGGACACATGGCACGCCTCACAGAATAGTAATGTGCTTTAAAAGCCCATATTATATTTACGATATTGCTTTAGGTATTCTTCATCAAGACGGGAAACTCTGGTGTTTTAATGGAATCATATAAGTATCATATTGGTGGGCTTAATATTTTGATGTTTTGTATAAAGATTTATGTAATGGCGGCTTTCTCCCATACACTCATCGGTGGATATTGGATTTCCGCTTGCAAGTACATGTGAATGTGATGCAAGTCTCATTAGGGATCAGTTTCTTTACTTGTAAGATACTTACCTACCTGAGCAATCTATAGTTTTGTCAAAAAGAGTTGAAACTGGGTGAAAATGCTAAAACTCATTTAAGGTGTCAGCACTGAACCACTAAACCAATCGTTCAAGTCTCACACGCCGCATAGGGTCTGAAATCGGGCGTCAGCAGCACTTAGTGCACTGTATAGTGTAAAATCAACGCTGAGTCAATCGCGTAAGACACAATTTTGTGTGGTGTCTGAAAGCAGGAAAGAGTAGGTGATTAAAGGCGTAGGTATTGTTATTTTATTCGGGAGTGGTGTATCTGTTAGTAGGTAATCTGTGACTGAACTTTATTTTATTTTATTTTATTTTACATTTATTTGGGGGGCTTACAGCTATCATTACAAAAAGGTTTAATAACTTAATTAAAAAAAGCCATTAACAAGCCTCCACAGATATAAAAAGAAGTATTTTACACACACGTAATAAGATTATACAAAGCAATAGTGTTTTTTTTTTTTTTTTTTTTTTTTCGTACGCAGCCACTTCTTTTCCAAATACTTGAAAATTTTACGAATTCAAAGTGACATAAGCAAGGTTAACATGAGACAATTTGCTAGAATAAAGGTCGATGGTGTGACCTTCGTGCTCGATAAACTCATTAAAAGCGGTTTGTGATCTTAATAAAAATGATTGTCTGCGATAGTTTGTACGTGCGGGTGGTACGTGAAGCAACCTTCTGGGTCTAGCGTGTCTAGGTGGAACATATAAACTTAATTTACCCACTAAATCAGAACAATCAATTTTGGATTGTGCAATCTTCATGAGCAGCCGTATGTCAGAAATATTACGACGAGTTGAAAGTGGTAACAGATGGAAACGAGCACAGCGAACTATATATTTAGAACGTGGAATTTTGAATTTATATCCTAAGTACCTAATAAATTTCTTTTGTATTCTTTCCAGCCTTTGAATATGTACGGCATAATTAGGATTCCAAACTTGACTTGCGTATTCAAGGTGACTGCGAACGTAAGCACAGTATAGGACTTTTAGAGTCTTCATGGTTTTAAAGATGCCCGCATTACGTATAATAAAACCTAATGCTGATGAGGCTTTCTTAGCTATCATATCGATGTGATTGACAAAAGTGAGCTTACTATCCAAATGGACCCCAAGGTCTCTAATGTCACTCACACGTAAAAGTGGTTGATTTTCAAGTGAGTACTTAAATTGTACAGTTTGTGTCTTACGACTGAAAGTAACCACTGAGCATTTTGATATATTCAAAATAAGGTTATTTGTCTTACAGTAGTTAGCCACTCTTTCTAGGTCTTCCTGCAGAAGTAACGCATTAGAGGGGTTGTCAATTGCCATAAACATCTTCATGTCATCTGCGAATAGTAGGAATTGGGAATGTTTAAAACAGTGTCCAATATCGTTGATGTAGATGACAAACAAAAGAGGTCCCAGCAATGATCCCTGAGGGACTCCAGATGGTATAGCAGTCCAGGAAGAAGTATAACCACTTAATACTACTGCCTGAGTTCTGTTGAAGACATAAGAAGAGAACCACCTGTAGAGATCACCACGAATACCTAGATTGAATAGTTTTCTCAGCAGAATAACATGATCGATTCGGTCAAAGGCCTTGCTAAAGTCGGTGTAGATAGCATCTACCTGTCCACTAGTGACCATTTGTCGAGTAACGTAATCAGTGAAAACAACAAGGTTTGACACCGTTGATCTTCTAATTTATTGGCAGACTGAGCAACAAAATAATGAGTACAGTTCCTGGAAACAGCACCCTTATCTATTTGGAACTGTTTCAGCCAAAGTTTAGCTGTAAGGTTTTTTTAGTTCGTTTTCATTTTTCAAGTGGAGCGACCCTTTCGCTTCGGTTTCAGCGTCTTGAAGTTAATTTTTTTTTTTCTAATTTCATTAGTTGTTCAGAGCTGAAACCCTTGTTGTTGTAAATTTATTAAAAATACTACTTGCCTGTATATCTTCCAACTTTTATCCTAAGTATTTGGAGTCGTTTCAATATGTTTTCCCCAACAAAGTAAAGAACGAAACGAGAACATAATTGTCTATTATTACGAAATACTTAGTATAGTTCGTTCTTCGAGCGCACTGCAACAAGGCCTTAAGGATGATATTCTTATGTTTCATTAAAAAAACATACCCACACCCTTATTTTATGTTACACCTTATTTTTGTTTGACCATAATCTCCCCTGGTGGTAGGTAAGTGAAAATTTTAGTGCACAAAGCCCATTTTAGCTTTGACTTAACTGCCCTTGACTTATATCAGCCCTTGCCTATGACTCGGGCTGTTAAACGTCTCTGCTAAAATTACTTGTTTTATGCACTCATAGTACAATCAACTATTTATATCAGATGTATGGACAAGATACGTTAAAAAGATACATTCATTTTATGATTTTGATACGCCCGTGTATTTAAATTATAAAGTTACTGCGTAACGATATCATGAATAATACATTGTTATAAAGTGTGAGATAAAACACGACCGTGAACGTACTAACTACAATCGAGATGAAGGCTTCTGAATGAACCCAAAGTAATTTATCGATTGTGATAGCGACACTCAATATACTCATGTCAAGTATTCCGATACCGACATGTAAATGTAAACTATATAATGTATAAATACAAAAGCCCCTAAAATGTTTTATTTTTATTATTTGATATATATTTCAATTGCACTCGCCCTAATATGTTAGTTTGCTTGAAATCAATCGCCAAAAAACAAAAGAAAATAATCTCAAAATGTTTCTTAGGACCAGCAGAAGTCTACCCTAAGAGATTGTTAACATTTTACCAATAACCTTGTATATGATAACATGTTAATTTAATAACTTTTAATTTAGTTGAAGCATTGACGGCCTAGAGGCAATAACCGTGGACTGTTGTACAGGGGGCCATGGTTCAATGGCCACCTGGCTAGCTGTCACCCTCATATAGAAAGTAGAGAATCTGTTCCGACAGCTATGCTTGAGAGCAAATTATTCTAGGTTAGCCTGAACAATATCTTCGACCGCATGATCACTTACCGGGATCACATAATCAAAGGGTAGCCAATTAGATATAAAAAAACCGGAACACAGCTGTGAAACGTAGCTTGACGGCTTATTGACGTCCAAAGCATTAGGTGCGATACTTTATCGATGTCTACGTTGCAACAGTGTTAGTATCATACGAGTATATGCTATTGTTCAGTTCACGCGGCTAATCGAATGAAAGTAAGACGCGAGTGCGTAATTGACTCAAACGTTCCGTCTGACGCACGGTCTCGCCAAAATTAGTTTTCGAGACCAAACGATCACGCGAGCAGTACTGTTTTCTTTTTGGGCACAACACTTACAGCGGTCGTATACGGTATAACAATTTCTTTTACAGCTAATAGGTTAACGTTTGTCCAATATCTCATGTGTTGATAAGTAGTGATGTGGTTAGGAATGGTAGGCTTAACCTAGAAGTACTGTACTCAAGGCCAAATGCCGGAACATGCTGTTAGGTGTTTTCCGACAGTTTTTTACTTAGTATATAGCAACGCAGGCGTGTGGAAAATGACCATGATGCGATGAAGCGGTAACAACACAATAGCTATAATAGTGTCGGTGATAGAACAGAGCCCTGCGGTACACCAGCGTTAATGGGTATACTTTTAGAGCTTTTGGGATCAAAGATGTTGCAGATGACTTTGCTATCATAGACCCACGCCCAATAAATTAGCTATCCCATTTCATAACCTGTTAGTGGTTACTTCTCTATATAGAACCCTTTGCTATAACTGGATTAAACACCTAAGCGAAGTCAAGGCTTACAGCTCAAACCTCGCATGTTAAGCCGTCGGTCCCGGTTGTTGTCTTAGGATGGTAGTCGTTATAAGTGGTAGGGCATTTTGCGAATGCCCGCCTGGCTAGCTACCACCCTCAAGTAGAAAATCTGTCGCCAAGCACCTAACGGTGTGTTCCGGCAGCTGTCCTTGAGAGCCAGTACTTCTAGGTTAGCCTGAACAACATCGTCGACCACATCATCACTTACCATCATGTGAGATAGTGGTCAAAGGCTAACCTATCAAGCATAAAAAAAAAGGACCTTGGTGTCACTTTCAATAGCTTCTGCCGATCAGTATGTAAGGTGACAAAGCCCTAACTTTTCGTCACCTCACCTTTTTGTGATACACTATTACGTTCACATCTCTCATTTTCCTCCGACGTCCGCGAACACTTTCGCCTGATGAAATATGAGATTATAATGACCGCCAACCGACGTTTTACTCGCGACTTCCGACCTCATTGACTTGTTTATGTGTTTTATAACGAGTGAATAAGCCAATTGCACATCATTACGAGTAATCTCAAGTTAATATCTTGGGAGTAAAGTGTATGGAGTTATTTACGTAATTGATGTGTTGAGACAACGAAAATGTAATTTCAAATAATTTCTTATTTTATGCGCAGGTACCTTTTGTTGTGTAATGCCCAATTTCATTGGTGAAAACGAAAATAGCACTGTTAAGCTATTATATCCTTTGAGAGGAGTATTAGTTTATAATATTTGATACCTACTGCTGCATACTAAGTGTATTTGCTATCGCATTTTTGATAAAGTTTACACCGTAAATATATGAATAGGGTTTTTGGAGTCTCATCTCTGTGAACTCTTTACTTAAGAAAATAGTAGTTGTATATAAATACATATGTACATAAAGTACCTATACATATACACTTTGCGTGTGGATATAATTTGCTGTCGCAAATAGGGGGTGTTTAATTATAGACACTATCCATACAACAGGTTGTCTATAAAGATTGTATTCCTCTCTTAGAAAAGTGCGCGTATAATATAGATTAAAATATATATTTAAGTATTTATCGTAGGTATGTCAGCAATACAAAAAAAATAACAGATATTTTTTCTGAGCTACAATTTTTATCTTTTTTTTTATAAATAGTTGATAGGCTCTGACCACTATCTCACCTGATGGTAAGTGATGATGTGGTCGAAAATGTTGTTCAGGATAAACTAGATTTACTGGCTCTCAAGAACAACTGGCGGAACACACTGAACAGAAAATCTTTTAGTTTTTCTACTAGAGGGCGGTAGCTAGCCAGACGGGCATTCACAAAGTGCCCTACCACCATGCAAAAACAATTTTGAGATGCAAAAATGAATGAACGTATAAATAATCGTTAGTACAGTGAGTTGAGCGTCGCTCGTTTTCTAAACTGCGAGGTTTTGGATTAAATTCCAGCTTCAGAAAAAATAATCACATGGTATAGGTTATATACATATATTTCCGTAGGTATTCTGGCATGGAGGCAATATAATATATGACAAGCAAGCTCGCCCCATATTACACGTATAATCGACCGAAGTCATTCAAATAAAACTCCGCCAATATCCACCTAGCTCACTATATTCCATTTAGCAATACGTCTGCACTGTACGAGTGATTGGTCTAGACTGCTATGTTCCCAAATAGAATCTACTCTTACAACTCCCGCCGAAAAGTGAAGTCAGTTTAGCTACTAAAATAAATCGGAAATAGACTCGAATCAATTGACGACCACTTAAGCATCAATGATGCACCTTGGAAATCAAATTAATTACTGTAATAAATCGTTAACGGAAATAGATTTAGACGGGAGCCTATAAAAAAATTAAAAAATTGCTATAACAAAGTGGATTAACAATAAGATCATACTTAGTAATATAGTTATTAACTAAACTATCACAATTGCATACGCATGCGACCTAAAAGCATGTGGGAAAATGTTCCCATTACACACCTCTACTTATTCCTTTAATATACATACAGAAGTATATTTTTTTTAATGCGGGTTTAATGTGCTATGTTTCTTGTCGGTCTTTAATTGATAATAACACATTAGCTATCTAGATATAGTATCTCCGACAGTGATCTTAGCTCCTTAGAGACGAGACATAATAGCTCTCGGCGCCAACGGCCGACGACTCCGATAAATTAGCAGTCTTCATTAAATTACCTGCATAATTGACTCGTATTGTATTATTTTTATATTAGTTCTAGATGATAGTAGTGGTTGGATACTTGAAGTGGTTTATTGAAAGTTGAAATAAGGAAACGTGAATATGTGAGAAGTGAACAGGTCCGAGTTTTATCATAATAAGTGTGTAGAGAATGGGAATTGCCCTAGAGAGACAAACCTTTTACCGTTCTGAGTTTAGCCTGATGGTTTTTTTCAACACATAATTTACGGTAAAGGGAGATTTCTAGTGGTAATCAAAGGCTTTACCTATCTATATTTAGAAAAAATGTTTTAAAGTAAATAAAGTTTAAAAACAAAAACAATAGCTCATAAGGTATTGTTTTTGCTGACTGGGACATTGTATCGCTTTTTGATTTTCTCAGCTAATCAACCTGATTCAATATAAAGATAACACAAACATTTTCTGTTGACTAAACTAACTTGACTATTATCTGTTTACGTTAAAAAATCTGGCCTAGAGTTTTGGCCATATGTACACATCGGACGCGTTATGACGCTCTTCTTCAAGAAGTTTACTTGAAACTTTGATATCATTCTTGAACATTTGTAACCCCGACAGGGATTACAAGGTTGGAGTTGATAAAAATGTGCGATAGTATATGATATAGTGGGAGAAACCAAGTCAATGACGAGCAGAAGCTACAAGACAGAGTTTGGTTTAATAAGCTCGCTGCAGCAAGATCGATGTGGCAGGACATCACCAATCCACCTGACACATCGCACTCCTGTGATAGGTGTGGACGTCATTATAGATTGTAGATTGGGTTTTATAGTCACCAAAGAAGGTATCGATAAAATCCTTTTCGCGGACACTGTATATCGTCGTCTGTAAAAGTCGCACAAGGCCATGGATGGAATATACTGTGACAACTTTGTATTTCTCGTATGGACGCAACACTTTTGTATAACGCTAATGAGTAAATCTTGGTAATAGATTCTTGAATTCTTGAAATTTCTTACAACAGATGTAGGTGTACATACGGTGTTAAAACTACGTGACTTTTCCACAGAACAGCAAAGTACAATGCCTCTATTACGTCAGTCATAAAATGGTACCGCCACAAAATCTAACCTTATGTGTAAACAAGTGACGTGTGTTTTAGTTGGTGAGGCGGAACTAATGTTTGCATGGTCTGCAAATATTTGTGTGGCATTTTGCGTTCTGTGAAATATCTGTTGGAGAAAATTTCGCATTTCAAGATACGGTATATGACTTCTTGAAACTACACAGTCCGAAATAGACCAGTCATTGCATCCGCTTCCTAACTTGTCCATCTCAAATGTGGTCAACTTCCTTATGCATGTAAAACTAAGATGCATGTAAGGGCTAAGAGCTGCTAATTCAGTTTTTCAAAACACTGTAAATACTTTGTCAACATGATGAAAATATCACTCATTATAAAAACTCATCCTGTAGAATTACATTTGGGATAAATCTTATTTTATTTGTCACTTACATGTCAATGAAAAGTATTTTTGTAACATCTGTTTCGTCCATAAATTGAGTATATGTGTCGCATGAACAGCAACAGCCTGCTAAACCACAATTTTACTAGTGGCATATATGTTACTCATTTGGCGCATTGGTTTTCCATATTTCCCCTCTACGAATATCCACATAATTAGACATGGAAAGAATCCTAACATTCAATAAACCTTGGCCGGGAACTGTAGGCTGTTCAATTGACAAAATTGAATATAAAAAAGTTTAATGTTAACAACGTGTCTGAATTATACCCATTTACAATCGCTCTAGTTAAGATTCGCAATGATACAGTTATATTATATATACTCCGGTAAGCGCCTCACGTACAATCGTTACGGATATTTTAATTTTCAGTTCGCACGCTCAGTAGCCCAAGCACAAACATTTCGATAGTCCGTAACGTTATCGTATCGAGTTCACCGCCCGTTTACGCAGGAGGCGATGGTTGACAGTACGCCGCGTCGTTTGCTGGCTAACGTGAGCTCGATAGGATTACAAAAGTGACGTCATCCAGCGTAAATCACAACAATCAAACCTTTTTTCTAAGACCTAACAACTCATTCGAAAAGAGGTTTTAAGTCTTATTTTGCCTATAAAAGTTCCTCTCACTGAGCAAGTAATATTAAGAGTTGGCACGGACCTTGTTGCTTTGAAACTCAGATTTGAAGTTATTTTATACCAACCATTACAAATGAAAACTATATTTCCAACACAATAATAGTGACATTTGTGAGTGTTGTACTACTGATTCCCTAAAATCGATTAGTTACAATGAAATCGATTCCATTATAATCGATATAGGAAAAATTGGTAAGAAGGTTAGGTTTATAAAATACATGTTAAGGAAATATAAAATAAAACAAATATTTCACACAGATTTATTAATTTTTTCAAAATCATCAAAATATTTTATCGTGCGATATATCTTCGCTAGTATCGAAAACCGTATTATTGGAGTATGTATACATAGTTCCAAAGTAATTTGTGTTCTAGAACATCTTTACCATACATATTTTTCATTGTATATAACGGTTTTCAATATATAATACTTATTTTCTAACTGTCGTATATGTAAAAGTAAAAAATACTGCACGTAAGTTGCACTAGTAAACTTGTCATCAACTGTTAACAATTATTATTATTTGTAGTTCAATCATAAAATGTAGTATTTCTGACGCACCTTTTTTAATTATATATAGACTGTTGACTTTTAAAAACTTTTTTGGTGTAGGTAGTTGAATTATTTAGATATTTAATTTAATCTTGCAGCTGATCTATTTCATTTGTATTGCAAGAAGCTTCCTCTGCACTGATTTGTTTTATTTATCGATTCAATTAATATTTTTCTGCGTAACATATGCATATCTGAAATTACAAAAATAGTTTATTTAACTGCACTCGAAAGTTGGTTAATTTTAAAATCAAACAATGTATAGTATTATAAGTATTTAAATAATTGGGATTTTATGTTGATACACATGTTGATTTTTATATAGTATTGAGGTGACATAGTACCTTAAATTCCATGCCATAGCTCTATCGATTCAGCATTTACTTTGAAAGTATATAAGCGACGGAGTTTTGTTTAAATGAACTGAAAAAAAACAACTCAGATTATTATCACAAGCATAGATATGACGTTATTTACGCTATTTATTATTAATTGTATAATATTTAAGTCGATTTTCATATGTTAGATAATAAATATTGCTCTAGTCGTTCAGTTAGCAAGTACTGTGCCAGTTATGTAGAGAAAAATTGATAAAACCTGGTGTTTCAAAATGCTTTTGAGCTAAAGATGTAAATAACAGTCCCTAAAATACACATGTTAAGTTTCGTGGCATAATAAAACATTCCGCGTTATGGTTTATGATCACCAGCTTCGAATATGATATTTCCTAACTTATTGACACTATGAAAAAGTATATGTACCCATACCACTGACATTATAAAAAATCGATACTACAAAGGTATCGATACTTTCCTTGAGCAACACTAAACTTACTTTACGTTACGTAAATATTTGTAATTTATATACAAATATATGTAAGTACAGCAATTCGCATGATAACACATACCTACTTAAATTACAATAAAAACCAAGCGATCATTACGCTCTGAAACAATAATGTAATTTCAATAACATATTTTCATCAACTCACCGGCTAGAAATCTATTGTTTAAACATTTTTATTTGTGTTTCGACACCACAGAGTTCGCATTTTCTTTGCGATTTCCGTATTGTATTGATGTTCACTATGAAATATTAAAAATTTTGAATAAAATGTATTTGAGGTGATATATTTACTAAGTGCCATGACATACATTATGACATAGAGAAATGTAATATACCGGGAACAATATGATTAGTCTATAGCCATGACAGTCCAGTTGAGTTGTCAAGGTGACAATGACTCGTATCGTATTTGGTAATTTTGAACAGAAATCGGTACACCTGCAATACTTTACCTTATTTTAAGGTTGGTGTCGCTGGACTGCTTCCTCTATGATTGATATTCGTCAAATTTAGCTTTTTATTTGATGAAAACCAAACATATTTTTTTCCGGTATGTTACTTTTCTCTATGCGTTACTTGCTCAGTGAACCAAATTTTATTGTAACATCATTAGAGGTATTAAAATAAAACATTATATATCAATTATGAGCTATAAATTCTCAAGCCAAGAATCTACGCCACTGATAATTTACTATATGAATTACAAACAGCTACTATTACACCTTTAAACAGAGGGAGGAGTTTCAAGAAACCCTGAAGGGCCGCCAGCCGGCGTGAAGTGTATTTTGCGCTAAATTTTATGGTGTTTCAGCAGAAAAATAGGCTATTGAGTTCAAGCAGTGCTTTTATAAGTTCTAATTGTTCACTAAAGGTGATTCCCGACAGAACTTTCGTCTCCAGCGGTATTTTACCGTCTGTTCTGGGAAAGAAGAATGCTGTGAAAACCTGGAGTGCGTAGTAATGTACCTACCTAACAGTTTTGCAAAGACAAACCACGTAGCATTTCATGAATGCGCCGTTACTACAAATCGAGAGTGCTGTGACTTGTAACCGTCTAGGCTTAGTGTTGTTTTAAGTTCATATTAATTTTAGGATAATTAAAGCGTTTATTTTGTACTAGTCAGCGTATGGTTGGTTTTTATTTGGATTATGATTGTGTCTGTTATTACATTACCAAAAATAAAGAAATTACTTAACTGTTGGTGTAGTTTTGTCTTTTTATTCATCTACTTTCCTTTATTTTTAAGGAATAGTGTGGCAAACGAGCATGATATCGAACTTACCTAGCCTATAAGATCAGAGGGGGAAGAAAAATGCTTCTCACGGCCCTGCTATGAGTTCGCCACCCAATAGTCTTTTATGCGCCACCAATAGAAGCACACACTGATCCATCTCATCATCACTGTTGTATGCGCAATGCGTGGCAACATCCCACTCACACTGACCTTGGCAGTGGCATGCTGCCACGAATTTTGTCTTAGTCGCGTTTCACAACATCCAACGAGATATCCTATTATCCCTAACCCACGAACTGTTCGGTATATAGGTACCAATAAATGAAACGCACAATTGCACTTCGTTTATTTTTATTAAGAACCAAAAGTCCAATCACACAGCTTCTACGTTTCACATTAAAATCTTCTTCTTCGTAGTGGTTAGAATGTTGGCGTGAGCATGGTCATCACCTCAGAGTTCGTAGGTAGTTAGTCTGACAATCCGTTGGTATTCCTTTCGTGTCGCTGCCTGTGTTCTTCTGGTGCATTTGTTGACAGCTTTGGTTGATCTTGAAATCTTGAATGCATAGGTGATCTTTTTTGAGCCTTATTGTTTTCAATTTGACCATGCACAATGAAGAGTTTCATAGCAACATTATTGCGCCGCAAGACATATCCAACGAGCGAAATTGGTGTAAATGTGGGCCGGAACGGTGGAATATGGACGCTGTTTGATGCAGAGTTTCGGAAAATGTCCTGAATTGGGTTCATCGTATATTAGCATCACTTCCCTCCAGTGCCATAAATTAATAAATACCTTCTTTGCGCCTGATAAACGACATGGTACAATACTACTTCTAATCTTGCTGCCATGTTTGTAACTCTTTTCATAGGTAAATTATGAATGAACAAACACAATAATAACATGAATTTTCGAAGTTTTACCACAATTCAATACGTTACGTCAGCCATCTGACTGAAAATTTCTCAGTGACATGACATTCGTAGATTTTTGACAGATCCTCGATAGCCAGCCTTCGAGCTTACGTTAGAATTAGGTTCGTGCTCGCGATTTCATACAAAACTTTTTACGTGACAAAACATTCACGTTTAAATCTCGACACGTTAGTTGTCAAAACCTTATTTTCTGTCAAAATTTAGTTCCTTTTACGCACTGTAGAGGCGCTGATCAAATCCTATACAAAATGGTGACATTTCGATACGTTTACGAAACGGTTACGATTTCGCAAGTTATTCGTGCTTGGGCTACTGCTCTCCTCCAGATTACATTAATATTAATAACGTATGCTGCATGCAAGCAGTTTGCACTAAAACAGTAAGATTACCTTTAAAATAAATTGGTGTTAAGATGTAGGTAAGGAAAACGTTTAAATGTAGTTCTTTAAATAAACATTGTGCATTATTTTAGGGCTCTAGAAAACGAAGTCTTCGCTGTCTGTCGTACATATGTCCTTGTATATTTTGAACCGTATTATGTTGCCGTTGAACTTGTTAAATATCATGGCAGATTGTTTGACAAATAATAATAAGCCCAAAACTTTTTAAATACGGGGGATAATAAATTACAAAAAAAAATTGTTTACATTGTTTTTATTTTTGCTTTATTTAAAAAAACTGAAGAAGTTAATGAATAGAACTTGTGTGATTATTATAAAAACTAGATTAAAACTTCAATTCATAAAAAGTCTTTAGTTTTATCGGACTGTCGATAAGGAACCCGAACGATTTTTTTTAGTAAATGCACACATAATAAAATATATACGGAACCTTCGATATTCAAGTTCAACGCGCACTTAGTCGGATATATTATGTTAGTGAAATACCTATGATGTTATATCGACCCCATCTCTTAGGTAGGATAATGGTGAACATCTCGTCATCAAGATGATTGCTATGACTCATCATCATATTCTTGTCTCATTGAATCGCCTGCAATTTTCCACACAAATGAATTCCTTATACTTCTTCCTGGAGAATACTTGTAAAGCAATCATTTTTATCACATAAAATTAAGGCATGCTAAAGACATGCCCCAGACATTTCCTTTCATTAGCAACTAATGATTGCTAAACAAAAAATTACACTGAAAATCATATAAAATGACCCCGTTTTTACCGCCAGGATCGGAAGACCACCAGAACAGACCAGATATTTAAAGTTTTTAACATAAGGGAAAATATTAGAAGCCTACATTTCTATATAATTATGAGCACTATCGCGTGTTTAGCGAAAGACATATTTTTAAATTTTTTTGGAAAACAAAATGTTATATACCGGGCGGGAATTGAACCCGCATTCACCGACTTCGCGCCGTATGCCTAAATCACTCGGCTCCATGGATATGCTATTTTGAGCCGAAATTTACAAACATTTTTAATTTGTAATATTTTCACAAATTAATTAAAAATAAGAAGCCTAGTTTAAACACTTTCTTAAAAATGTTATGCCAAAATATAATTAATTGTGTCAGTTTTAGAGGAGAAAACAGGGGAACACGAAAGGTCGATCTCGTGAAGGTCTTTAAGTTCCTCGCTGGCCTTTTTCCACCTGAAGGTCATGCCAGCAAAAAGATAATAGATGCAGAGCCATCAATATCCAGCATGTTTCAGTAATACTGCTATTCGGGTGAGAATTCGTTAAAGATTCCACTGAGTTCTATTATCGAGCTTCCTACCACAACTGCTATAAATTATGCTCCAAGAGGTAAAAAGTAGTGCATTTTACGATACAGCCGAAGAATGCAGTATCTATGGAATGCAGTTAACTAAGTTATCTGCGTGCACCTGGCGGCGAAAGATTGTATTGCTCTAAGGCGTGCATCTTCCTGCTTGCTTGAATCTTGGTAAATGGTCGAAGGCATATGTACATTTTTTTATGGGATTGTGTCCAAACAAGCGCTAGGACTTCCTGGTGTTAAGCAGTAACCTCTGTCAATAATAGATGCATTTCGTCACAAGTGATGCACTACGCATATCGCCCTAAGCTAAGACAAATTTGCTATCATTACTAAGTCTCATGTGGCCGTAATTTCACCGGCACTTATAACCTCCACCGGAACATAGTTATGCGAACATTAATAGGTATGCTGGCAGTACTTCCCCGGACGACCTCATTCTCAAAGAGTTTTACTGCTACTATATAATATGTACTGTATTGCTGTACTGTATCAGCCGGATAGTCCACTGCTGAACACATCTTCCCCGAATATGGCAGGCAGGGATCGCAATGTGATATATCAGTTCCTCAGAAAGTGCTGCTGTCCACCTTTTAGTGTGTTACCCTTAGTCGCCTCTTACGACACGGTTAGGGATGGGGGGGAGGGGGTGACATGCCCGGCACCCCCCGAGTGGCACCCTAACAGTACTATATCTGTCCTGCACAATATACGTCATGGGTATTATATTAATATCATACACCTACATGCAACGTTACATCATATAAAGATTAGGTATTTAAAACAGAACAATCGTAGTATTAAGATACCATTATGTTTTTATAACGCTATCGGATAATTATTACTTGGCGATTAAATTGTTTTCTAATTATTATATTTGATTTAAATTGCTTGAGTGTCTCGGGGTCATTATGGTTTCATGATTATTAGAAACAAAACAATTATCTTCTATTAAAATTTTATAACCGTTAATATTTTAATTATTATAATCATCTTTTTTGTTACATTTTATGTCAGTCTTTAAATACTTATTTAACGGCTGTGTTGACAAATTACTTTCATCAAACGCTTGTAGGGTAGTAAAACGTTATTTGATTATTTATAATTACATAATCATATAAAATATTTTGTGCCTTGTTGTGCATATCCAAAGACGGAATTCGAAGTCGGATTTTTCTAAATATCGGGTTATTAATTGGGTTATAGTGAAATAGAATTTTCTGTGACGAAGTCTGATAATACGTAAAGTAGGTAGTTCTGGGGATATAGGGATAGACAAATAATGTCCTAATCATTTATCTATGGAATACGTACCAGTGCAACGGATATTCCCCGTGAAAGCTCAGTGGAAATATTCGTTGCCACATACTTTTAAAAAAATTTTTTATTACGTTTTTGTGACGGAACAAGCCCGAGGCCACTTGATGTTAAGTAGACTAACCTCTGCCTATAACAGATGCATTTCGTAAACGATTGTACTGTGCCCGTCACACTGAGAAGTACAGTTGTTAGGTCTCATGTGTCTGTAATTTTGTAGGTAGATTGCGGTCGTGCAGATGTCAGATGAAGCAGGAACAGTAAAAATAAATGCTATTTAACATGCATAAAAAAAAACATGTTGATATCGGTACTATGCTGATATATAAAACAATGACCTTACATTATCAATGTCCGACTTCCACAAGTTATTTCATGCTTCTTGACGTGATGAAAATCGGTTACGTATAATTTCTCTATTTTTATTTATGCTTATAAGATTATTCACTCGCCTAAAGTACTGTTCACCCACAAGAGTTGTAATTTTTATTAAATCGTCCAGATACGTAGGTATATTGACTAAAACTTAAAAACTACAAAACCCATTTTGAGTAAATTTTAATGTGACCGTTTCATATACCTACTTACCCTAAAAAAAAAACGTAGTACATTATTAGCGGTGTCATCGCGTAACAAACCCAAAAATATATATATATGCAGGCTCATCGAAAGTATAAGCAAAATTAAATTTATCATACATTACGAATCTTTTTTTTATTTTTATGTTATTGTGACGGAACAAGCTCGAGGCCCACCTGATGTTAAGCGGACTAACCTCTGCCTATAACAGATGCATTTCGTCATAAGTCACGAATTGGGAATACGAAATTTGAATATGGGAAATAACGAACGAAAGTGCATAATAACGTAAGACTTCAATAGTTTTAGTTCAGGTGCAATACTAAAGCAACCAAGACTCTCTTAATAATTAGTTGTTTTCAAGCGACTTCCTTTCATTTTATAGTAGAAACTTTTTGTGAGGTAACATTAAACAATTAATACCTAAGGAAATTTACAATGCAACAAATAATGTGCTGTAATACAGATATATGTCTGTCTATTCATTTTCGATGAAAGTAAATAACAATATAAGAATAGGTACAATTTACGTTTACAACTTCTAGACGAAATTAATTACAACAAAAACTTAAGGGTCCGTTTCAGAATGTCCTTATAAAGTTTCGGATTCCTAACCAACACAAAATAACTGAATGATAAAAATGACAGTTAACATGCAGCGCGTTTCAAGCTTTAGGGATGATTTATATTAGACCGGGCCGTGTCCGGGCCGGGCCGTGGACGGGGCGGGCCCGGGGCGAAGCCCGTCCGTACGTTAGTAGGCGGGCCCGGACGGGACACGGATCAGGCCCGGTCTAATATAAATTGCTTCATACAAAATGTATGTAACGTTTCAAATCCGTGCCCCGTACGGGCCACGTGCACGGCACGCCCCGGGCACGGCCCGCTCTAATATAAATCCACCCTTAACCGATGGATAGGCTAAATCGATGACTGTGAAACGCAAAGATAGAGTTTTGTTTATTAAATATGTTCTGGGTAGTATAACCGGAACTTACTCGAACATTCTGAAACAGGCCCAACGGACCCTAAATGTATTTATTTAATTATATTATTAACCGGCAAAACTCTCACGTTAGTGATTGAATACGTCAGATCCTGTGTTTTGCCGATTAATAAAAAATGGTGTGAAATTGACGAAAAGTATATTTAAAAAATGTGATAATTAATATGTAAATGAATGTCGAGTAGAGGATTTTTTTTGTTGGTAGTAGGTATACTCGCTACATATAGCTTTTCGTTATCGAGGGTGGTAAGACTGTAAAGAACCCTGTCGTTTACCTAATGTGCAGCCTACCCATGTCGAGTAAGCCTAACAACATGCTGCTCATTCAACGCAGTATTTTCTTAGTCACCTTTTACGACATCCATCAGTAGAATATGGAAGAAATAAGGTATAACCTTGTGAGGTACTGGTCTATAATGTCACCCCCCATCTCTATCCGTGGGTATCGTTAGAGGTGACTAAGGGTAACACACCAGAAGGTGGGCAGCAGCGCTCTCTGAGGAATTGATATCTCCCAATGCGATCCCCAAGACGCCTGCCAAGCAAGGGGATTATGGCAAAACCCCCCATAATGGGGGAGGCTGTGTTCAGCAGTGGACTATCCGGCTGATACAGTAAGGTATAAGAATCAATATTTACAACATTACCATCACAAAATTTGTAATCGAATTTTAAAATATGTTCGTTTATAAATCCAGTTGTAGCGCAAACTTATTGCCTATATTTTAAACAAATCGTCAGCGAAACAAAATATCCCGAGGGAATTCAATTTCAAATTCATGTGGGTGGTCTCATTTCTATCTTGTCATGTAAAGAGATATCGTTGCGACTTGCGATTGTGATTGTGAACTGGATCGAAGTATAGTATAGTGATAAATAATCGAAGTGTAGTGCGGAAGCCATCACTGCAATCTTTTGACACCTGATAATTTGTCTGTGTGTTGCACACAGTAACCATTACCTACATAATCCGTATGTACTCAACAATTTCCAGAGCTCAAAACAGACGAGGGTTGCCACAAAATTCATAGATTTCTTTGAATTTAATTACAGTATTCTTAGTTCCAAACTGTTTGTTTTTCATGACAATTGACATAATATATTTATCCTGTGTTCAGGTTTAGTTTTGATGGATGCATATAGAATTGCAGTATTGTATGAAAATCGGTTTATCCATACGGTTAAATCACGGTAAGTAAGTTTTATAACTTGCTTTAATTACAATACTAAAAAAATATACTGAAAAATTATAGTAATGTGCGGGATTCAAACTCGCGCCATCCACCGCTATAGTCGAGGCATGCTCTGACCTTTTAAGCTAACATGACATTATGACTCATAACTCTATTTCCCTGTTATTCTTTAATCGTCCATGTCGTATGGGGATGTAGCGACACCTATAGTTCAACTTACGTTGTACTACAAACAAGACTAATATTTTTTTGACCTCATTTTTTTATTTTTGCAATAATGCATATATACATATATAATATAAAATACTTAAAATTTTATTACAAAAGTAATAAAATATTTCTTAGTTCAGTGATCAATTAGTTTTTTCAAAAGTTATGAATAACACGCTACATTATATTGATATTTTTGGAAGTAATGAAAGGACACCGACGCGACAAAATAAGTGCATGATAACGAGTACCATAACTAGTAATTTTAGAACTAATAGCAACTATTAAAAACGATTACTTCCTCTAAAGAGCAAAACACTGTATTTAAATATTTTAGTGCCAGCCCTAATATCGACTAAAGGATAAGAGCCAATGATTATCACATTAAAAAGAAGAGTTAAACAGGGCGTTGCTTGTCATTCGAATACATATTTTCTCTAATCACACTGTATATGACACTTTGCGGTGGTGGTTATCGTAATATTATTATTAACTGAAGGAAAGGGGTGGAGCACGTGGATGTGCTTGGAAAAGATAAACGTAGATTAAATAATAGATAAGTACGGACGTAATAGAAGGCGAACGTTTATCGAAACTGGTTGCGGATATGCAGGAAAGTGGTAGACGGAACACGTACCGACAAATAAATGATCTCATTATTTTATAGTTATTATTATATGTATACTTATGTTAGTTGTAGTAGGTCTTTATATTCATAAACTTGTCGCTGTGTCCGGCTATTGGATGTCGATATTTTAGGGGCGTAACTTAAAAGGATGCATTGAATATTGATTACATTAAATGTTAAAAACATACGCCCTCTTTTTTTTTTTTTTTATTCCTGATAGTTTAGCCTTTGACCACTATCTCACCCAATGGTAAGTGATGATGTGGTCGAAGATGTTGTTCAGGCTAACCTAGAAGTACTGGCTCAGCTGCCGGAAGACACTGTTAGGTGCTTGGCGACAGATTTTCTACTTGAGGGTGGTAGCTAGCCAGGCGGGCATTAGCAAAATGCCCTACCACTGCATAGTAGACTGCCATCCTAAGACGACAACCGGGACCGACGGCTTAACGTGCCCTCCTAAGCGCGGAAACGCTCAGTAGTAATGTCACTAGCGGTCACCCATCCAACTCATGACCGCGGGCGACGTTGCTTAACTATCGTTATTCGATGGCCAGACTTACCGTATTTAAAAGACTTTATGAATGTACTACTGTGACATGAGTATGTAAAATACATAGTACAATAGATAATGAATAGATTCAGGCGTTACTTTGCGAAAATCCATAATTAATAATAGCAAATATTTAAAAAATATTTTAAGGAAACATTAAATTCATATTTTAATAAAACACTTAAAAATATATCTAGTGACAATTCCGCCTAATTTTCCTGTTAAGCTGATGTGACGTCACAAACGCCACGCAGCCAAAACGGAATTTTCGACGCGTGTCGCGTATACACGAAGCATCCTCAAGGGGTCTTGACTCTACTTTACGAATCCCACAGGAAGATACAGCGAGGTGCAATGCTGGTCCAATGTGTCTAATTATTGATATCTTTATTGTATTTATTACATACATATAGGACCTGGTATTGGTGCCTTATAAGTTATATAGATTTCATTCTTGTATCACTCGACTTAGGCACAAATTGATTTCCACCACGCTTTCATTATTTATTGCTAGGAGCACTAAAGAGAAAGTCCTAAGATTAGATTTAGCTTTTTTGTGGCTCAGAGTATTATAATCCGTTATCGAACAGCATTTACTGAAAAAACCGACCAAGTGCGACTGGGACTAGCGCACGAAGGGTTCCGTACCATTATCTGTAACCTAATATTGCAAGTTACAGACACTTTTCGCAGTGTCCGATTGAGCTGGGTAGGTACGGTGAAAACCTCTTTTATTGTATGGGAGCCCCCTTAATTCTTTATTTTATTCTATTTTAATTAATTATATTAAAGAGAACATAAAACTAAATATTCTGTGACTAGTTAAAGCGTCTATCTGTCACCGTTATATAGTATCGAGCAAGAAACGGTAAAAAAATCAAGTTTGTTGTATGGGAGCCTCCCCTAAATATTTGTTTTATTTTTAATATTTGTTGTTATAGCGGCAACATAAATACATTATCTGTGAAAATGTCAACTGTCTAGCTATCACCGTTCTTGAGATATAGCCTGGTGACAGACGGTCGGATAGCGAAGTCTCAGTAATAGGGTCCCCTTTTTACCCTTTGGGTACCCTAAAAAAGCACAGTTTCAATTTTATGTAAATGAAATGTATTTATAGAAACATATATTTTTTGTAAACCTTGGAGAACATGTACTTATTAGTTATGTGCAGTAGCTTAAAATAATGCGCAAGCTGCTACAACACGGTCAATTTGGCACACACTAACAAAAAGAAAACATTACTTAGTATAAACAAGTGTTTTTGTATGTAGAACCAAGCTTTGCAAAGTTCATTGCCTATCATGGTCTAAAGCCAAAACTCATCGATATTCATCAACTGTCTGATTTTTGTCCCAATCCGCGACATTAACGGTATGGACTTATTTACATGGTCACGAGTGGACAGTTTGCCTCTTAAGCATGTTTAATCAATTGTCTATATTGTTTATACACATGCGAATAAAGTCGGAAAGTGTTTGTCCAATACTTCAGGAATGTTCAAGTTTTTTCCGTATTTTTTTGCAGTTGTTATTATAATTGGCACGCACAGTGAGACACCTAAGTAATTGGTTTGTGACTATCTGATATCCGGTCGATGCTGATGACATTTACGAGATATAGAAGACATTGCTAGTTTATCTGCCGTCAAGTTCGAGACTGTTCTATAGTACTAAAATTATTATAACAAACGGGATATTTACCGTGTTTTTGATTAGTTTTGAGCTCTCGATATTTCGGCACTATTGCAAGCGCCATGATAACGAGTACAGACCCACCAACTTAACTGTTCAGGTGGCAGAAAAAAGAACTAAAACTTTCCCTCAAATTGTGACAGTCTGTAGTTGATTTCCATGACCAGTAGCGCCCTCGAAAACTGCACAGTTAAGTTGGTGGTACTATAAACTGAAGTCTGTGCGAGTGGATGGTCGGCACCAAGAGCAGACGAACTGGTCTACCCTCTTTCTTGTACGTTTTTTTTGAGTCATATTAATCAAAAAACACGGTAAATATCCCGTTTGTAATAATAAGTATTAATGTCCTGTAGCAAACTATTAGTTGTTTTTAGTTAATGTTCTATAGCATTCTATTGGATGTCGTTTAATTGGCGTTAAAGGCGATAAAGGGAATGAATGCGCGAATAAGCAGAATGCCACTGCTCACATAGACGTCTGTGTAAGGATAATTAATGTATAGTAGGCGCACCACAGGGTCTACAAACGTAGTTTCGTTATATTTTAAATACCAAGCGTTCAAATTTGCTGAAATTTGGCATGCATTTCATTGAGCCCAATGTCAATGATTTTGGATTGCCATCGGAAAGCGATATGAATACTACCCTTAATGCCTTCGTAAAACAAATAGTAGTGGATATACCAACTATCAGCAAAAGTATACCCACTACGTACAACGACAGAAAGGCGCCTAATTATAAAAACTGAAACCAAAACTTTTAACAGCATGGTTACGTTTTTAGGTGTAATAGACAAACAAACACAAACTTCATTTTTGCACGATTTTAGTCCTAAATGTGTTACTCTATTTATAACATGTGTTTAGTTTCCACTTCCCAGAAGTATAATAGTGTGGTTTTGTGTCGTCTTTTGTAAAGTTAGGAAAAATATATTGTATAGATCGCCTTATAAGAGAAGAATAGTTAGAATTTAGTTGATTCCCTGAAGTATCATATACCAACTAGTTGGACAACATAATATACTTATTGTTAATTTAATTTCATACCATTGTCATGAAATTAACAATCGTACACAAACAACACATATCCACGTCCCTATCACCAGAACAAAACTTTATAAACCTCTGCTATTCTTCAAATAAATGAGATTCTATATCGCAATACAGATAAATTTCGAATTGAAAACGAAACAGTAAAATGTTACCAGCGCAATTGGTTTTACGCGTTTGTGGGTAGTTTATTGAACACGTGCTACGTGGGAAAATTGTCATACATTTTGAAATAAATTAGATACTGGAAATCCTCTTAAGAAGGTGTGCATATGATTCTTTAAATTTTACAAAAAAAAATGTAAGCTATGAAAAATGTGTACAAAGAATCTTCTTCTTAGCTTTATTTATTGTGAAGATATAGTTTTTTGAATTTTAAACCAATGCAGTTTATTTATATATCAGATTTTCAATCACAATTAATTAATAAATAGAATATGTAAGGCAACATGCTACTTCAACACTACCTGTCGAGATACCGATCGAGCTATTCGTTTATTATTATAGACATGCAAATTCAGTACCGTGAATGGAATAAACGTTTGACACGCATCCTACAGCAAAACCTATCACTATACAAACAGTACGGGTTTCCAAGACAAATCTATGCGATCTAAATCAACTCTTATTATAATATGTACTGCAATGACGTTAAAGGGTGAACTCAACAGCTGCCAACTGGTAGTGGGCTGGAGCATTTAGACTGTGAGTCTGCAATGACTTTTAGGTTGTCTAAATGTTTGTATTGTATATAGTTCGTAGTATTTTGTTAATAAAGGTATACCGCCAGTTAAAAAAAAACTATTTGAGTATTGTCATAACTATGTAAATGAATTTATTATAATTCATATAACTATTCTACAGCGCTGTAATGACTAAGCAGTATAATGTAAAATTTTAATTTAAGTTAAAATATATTTGTGAGCATGCTATTGAAATAAGGCCTCAGTTTAGACCAAGCTTCAATAAGCTAATATTATTGATATAAACTTCATTCGAATCTGCTTACGTAGTAGATATATACATTTAAATAAGGTTTAATACTCGTTGTATTACTATCTTTTCAGCATTAAATGTGAGTGTATTATATATGTCTTCTTAACTCTATCCTACTCACATAATATACAACATATCTTCTTTATTTACATAATTGTTTTTTTTTATTGCTGATAGGTAAGCCTTTGACCACAATCTTTCCTGATGGTAAGTGATGATGTGGTCGAAGGTGTTAATCAGGCTTTACCTAGAATTACTGGCTCACAAGGACAGCTGCCGAGACACACCGGTAGGTGCTTGGTGACAGATTTTCTACGTGAGGGTAGGGTGGTCACCTCACCTGGATAGCTAAACAGCAAAATGCCCTTCCACCCGGTGAAGCTCAAGCTCGCGGCAGTCCATAGCCAATGCCACTGAGCCATCACTACTTCAACATTTTAAAAAGTATTGACATATTATCAGTTTTATTCTCCCAATACATGGCTACTGGCTGCTAACTTGAAAGTCCTGCATCTTTTAAAAATAACGGCAATATGTGTTCTTATGTGTTGTCACGATAGAATATTTTCAATATTTACAGAGACCTTGCTTTGTTAATAAACTAGCATCAACATTTATTTTACTACTCAATAGAAGTCGGCCATTTTTTCAAAGTTATGTTATGTCTATACTGCATTTCTACAATTATAGTATTTATTGATCACGCTAAAATACACAAGGGGAACAGTTTAACGCATCGCTGGTAGCCGTATCTAATTATAATTAAAGTATCTGCATATTTTTTCCTTCATAGCACCTGCCGTATTAAGTCGTGATAGGTTAATATAATATGACTTGCTAAGATTGTGTTCTGCGCTTTGATTTTAAAGAAGTAGATTTATGTTAGTCAACGAAATCTGTGTGGTCAACTTTTTGGTCAGTAAAATGAAAGGTATTTCTTGGTTAGCTCTGCAGACTTGTTCTAGTCCTCTTAATTGAGGAATGAAATTGTAATAAGAATATATCTTGTTCATTTGAAGCAATAGTAGTATCTACTTCCACATACGTAATACGTTATAAAACTGAAAAATATAAAACTGCTCGTTGAAATCTGTACCATGTTGACTCAAACTCACTGTTCCACTCGACTTGTAAAAAAAATGCCTAGATAACAGAAACCTATAGCCGTTAATTAAATATAACTAAAATTGTGTAGCGTTAATGAAGTTTTAATGTGATATGAACAAGTTGATTGAATCCCATTCAATAAAATAAGAACCATCAAAATCTGACGCACCAATAAAAAGTTCATGGTAATATGACAAATAAAATAAAATGATGTCAACTTGCGAACCTTTGCCTTTATAATAGTCGATTAAAAAGTAGTTATTAAACGTAGTAATTAGTAGTTGTTCCGTCAATTAATTGCTTGTCAATTACGCTACAATGTAATGATCTTATCATTGATTCCTTTAGCAGATATGATGTATCTATAGATCCATCATATCTGCAAAAATTAAGTATATATAGAAGAAACAGGTTTAAGCTATTATTTGCAGCACATGGGCATAATAACTGCGTTTTACAACTTTTTAAATAACGATATTATTAATTATTTTTAATATTATAATGGCGGCTCGTTTTTGTTTCCTGTAATCGACAACACATTTAGGTTAGTTTAGGTAAAATCCGAAAGGAACTTGATGACACAAAACTAGTAACGTAAATCGAAAATGTAACTTTTCTGGTCCCTCTTGATAAAGTTTTGCTATTTTATTAATATAGTTTCATACACATTCATACGTAAATAATTAAGATATTTACGTTACAAGCTTCATTTAGAGTCAACTTTGTAATTTTATTTTATCGTTTTTAAGGAAACATGTTTTAGACTTCTCCTGGCGTTAGATTAATGTGATGAACATTAATATATAATTTGCTTACTGCTACAAACTAAATACATTTTGCTAAAAATCTGTTCAAGTAAAGCTATTTATGCTTTTTTTTAAAAGCACTTGTCAGCGCTTTAATGTATATTAGAACATCTGTCAAAAACGGCATCTTAGATCAATCTCAACTTTGACAAGCATTAATATTACGAACTTTAGTCTTGAGAATTTTCTACCTAAGATCGGTCTTGAGACTGCGACTAGGATCAATTTATGCAAACGAATATAAAAAAAAACAGGCCAAGTGCGAGTCGGACTCGCGCACCGAGGGTTCCGTACAAACGTGTAGGTGTCTTAATAAAAGTTATGGTATTTTTATTCCTAAATGAAATCCACAACATTTTAAGTTTTATTAAAAATATTTTGTATTGTATGAAGTACCTAACTTAAAAATTATTCTTCTCGCAAATTTCCCTTTATCTGTGCTATAAGACGTTGCTTCGTACCAAATTTCAAGATTCTGAGTTCACGGAAGTACCCTGTAGGTTTTGAAAATTAAGACTAATGTCGAAAATTTGCGGCATAAACGGCTGTATCTTTTGATAGCGTTGGCTTAGAAGTTTGATTTTTTACAGCTCCAAGGCAGTCCTCCAGACTTGAATATTTGA
Organism: Plagodis pulveraria; assembly: GCA_963890685.1. Lineage (NCBI taxonomy): Eukaryota > Metazoa > Arthropoda > Insecta > Lepidoptera > Geometridae > Plagodis > Plagodis pulveraria. The sequence continues at coordinate 27,063,034 of OY982955.1, read as the reverse complement.
TATGTATTTCAGCTTGATACCTCCACGCATTCCTGAGCAAAAGGGTCTTGACAGACAGACGGAAAACAAAGTGATCCTATAATTGTTCCATTATTTCCTTTCAGGTACGAAACCATTTACCATATAATTTTTTTTTAATTCTATAACACTATTCATGTCATAAAGAATTCATAAATATTCTTGTGGCTTATGTCACCGCTGTTTAACATAGTATGGCATGAATTTTAAACAACAACAATCATAAAATCTTAACGATAATAGATCTAGAATTCAAATGCTCAGAGTACAGTTATTTAAATCAACATTCTCACAATCAGAGGTTTGTATTTATAATTCAATAGTTCCATGAAAGATATTGTTTTATTTTAACGAGTCGTCTTGTTACGCCAGAAATGGTACTAGACATTCAGTATAATGTATTGTAGGGCCTTTGTGTCAAATGGATAGGTCTAGTCAAGAATGCCAGCTGTTCCAATTCTCATGCAATTACAGTCCTTATGCATTGGTTACATCTATAACTGTTAAATATCTATATTTATGAAAGAAAATAATAATTGGAAAGCTCTCATCTCTTCACTTGGCGGAAGCCCGGACAAGGTTTAGGTGAATGAATGAATTATTTTTACCAGTGAAAATTGTGTTGATGTTTTCGACGATCAACATTGTCAAGGCATTCTCTTTCACCACATTATCAACTCGTTTCATGGTTTGCTACTGTCCTAACAAATTCTGCATAATTCCATTCGCAATTCAAATACATTATTCCATGGCGGTATCTTCCTCTTCTTGTTCGACACATTCCAACTTTATTTTCGTAGCGAACGGAAGTTCTGTTTGTACTTATCCTATAACTTTTGAAACAATGGTAAAGTTTCTTCGTAGGGTAAAGTCCACTGAGGAAATTTATAAACCGAGAAGATTTTCACCTTAATTTGTGTATTTTCTAATAAATTATCAGTTCCTATTTATTTATAATTTTTCATTGATTGCAAAATGATTAAATAATATAGTCGTGTGTTATTTTCTTGTTCCTGCTTCTTCCGACATCACTACGAACTCAAACCTCTTCATCGAACCTACATCTGTCACTCGTAGCAGTTTCCCGGAGCTGGACAGTGGACTTTCGGGGAACCTCTGACGTTATAACTTATAACATATTGACAAATATTGTAATAGAGCTTCAAAGTCTTATTTGCGATAGTATATAATAACTTATATGAAGTATAATATAGAGCGAATTACAAAACATTGGCATAGGGCTCTAAGTATCTATGGCAAAAAAAAACAATAACAAAAATAATGAATAGATTCAGGCGTTACTTTGCGGAAATCCATATTTAATAATAACAAATATTTTTAAATATTAAAAAAAAACATTAAATTAATATTTTAATAAAACATTTAAAAATATATCTAGTGACAATTCCGCCTAATTTTCCTGCTAAGATCGAGAGAAGATCATGTTTTCTCGATTGTGCGCTCGTAGAGTCAAGACCTCCTGAGGATGCTTCGTGTAGAAGCGACACGCGTCGCAAATTCTTCCGGTTTGGCTGCGTGGCGTTTGCGACGTCACGTCGGCTTAGCAGGAAAATTAGGCGGAATTGTCACTAGATATATTTTTAAGTGTTTTATTAAAATATTAATTTGATGTTTTCTTAAAATATTTAAAAATATTTGTTATTATTAAATAACAAAAATCATCATATTCTGTAACTGTGCCAGATAGAAGCCAATAGGCTTACCTCGTATTATGTGGGCTCAAATATGTCTTATGAGACGAATTTTCAGACACCTATGCATGATGATATAGACACGTATGTATCTATATGTAGGTACCTATATAGTAGAATTTTAAAACACCTATTTGGCACGTATAATGTTTATTTCACACTTTCATAGCAACAGCGCTCGTTCACTGCCATTCCGCTTTATGGAGCAGACGAAATGCCATTACCAGTGGAGCGCCGCTCAGTATAGAATATTGACTATGGCGGCATACCATTGCGTTCGACATGAAATACTTGACGCCATACAGCACGTAACTGACATGGATTACTAAATCTGTGTGAGAAAATAATTAGCTGTCACCGTTTAGTTCCAGCTATACGAATCCTCTTCCATGTCCTTATACAGGATGCCCGGTAATGAATGGATAACCTTAAATTAGGTATTTGTATACCTAATGGCCATTCAGAAAAAAAAGACAAAAAAAAAAAAAAATATTTAAATAATAAAACAAATACCATTTTGAAACCGGCTTTAGGCACACTTTATTTTAAAATGATTGGTCACATATGTATTCATACTTTTTTTTTACGCTATGGATGCTTAAACTTTGGCAAAATGAATATGTTTGTTTATTAAAAAGACCATAACTTTGGTACTACTTGATTTTTTTTTGTTCTGTTTTTTTTTCTGAATGGCCATTAGATATACAAATATCTAATTTAAGGTTATCCATTCATTAACGGGCACCCTGTATATATATATCATTATGCTATATGGAGTCATTTTTGATGGCTTTTTTATACCTGATAATAGGCTAGCGTTTGACCAATATCACCTGACGGTTAGTGATTATGTTGTTCAGGTTAACCTAGAATTACTGGCTCTCAAGGACAGCTGCCGGAACACATTGTTAGGTGCTTGTATAGATTTTCTACTTAACCCATTGGCATCAGTAATACTGATAACAATAGATTTCATTCATAACTAGGCCGCCGGGGTCTAATTTGATAACAACGGGTTAAGGGTGGCAGCTAGCCAGGTGGATATTTGCAAAATGCCCTATCACCATGCTGTAACGACTGCCATCTTAAGATTCTAGGTTAACCTGAACAACATCTTCGACCACATCATCACTTACCATCAGGTGATATAGTGGTCAAAGGCTAACCTATCAGGCATAAAAAAAAAAAAATTAACAACCGGGACCGATGGCTTAACGTGCCCTCCGATGCACGGAAACGCTCAGTAGTAATATCACTAGCGGTCACCCATCCAAGTCATGACCGCCAGCTAGGTAGCTAGCCAGGTTGGCATTCACAAAATGGCCTTCCACCATGTGATGAAGCTCAAGCCGGCGGTGGGGATCAATCCATGGACCTGTGGCACGGCAGTTCATAGCTATTACCGCTCGGCCATCATTGCTTCTCTGTATTTATATATTGATTGTAAAATAAACAGCCCTAGTTTAATTGCAATTTTTTAGGGTTACATTTTATTGAATATATACATGGTTATTGGTAAATGGCTAACAACCTCTTAGGGTGAACTTCTGATAGTCCTAACAAACATTTTGAGAGGTTTTTTTTTTAAAAATTTTTTTTTTTTCTTTTTGAATAAAATTTAAAAAACATCTCTAAATGTTTCTTAGGACTAGCAGAAGTCAATCCTAAGAGGTAGTTTGCCATTTACCAATAACCCTGTATATATGTTGATTGAAAAATTGGGTAACCGCAGTTCTGTGAGCTCTGCTACCGTCTATTCAACTCTCAATGTGTCAGATTGCGATATCGCATTGTAGCAATTTCCGTTTTCAGTTTATCTAAGTTAGAAAGCTTTATTCAGATTTTATCAAAATAGAAATCTTTGGAAAGCGCAAATCAAGTCACCATTCAATTTAATATATAGAAAATCAACCAGTTTTATATTGACGGTGTATAAAGAACTCTATATTCAACTTGGTAGTTAATTGAACAAATCTCGGCTGTTCCAGATTATCCCATTGAATAATCGTAAGTATTTTAATTATACCAGCACGTGGCCCACCTGTGTTAAGCGGTAACCTCTGCCTATATATGCATTCTCTACAAGTGACGAACTGCACTGCGCAAATCATCCTCAGACATAAAGTTGCCTGTAATTTCACCGGCATTCATACCCGTAAAAACGCAACACAGTAATGCGAACACTACTGCTTGGCGGTAGAGATAGCGGTTGTAATAGCGGAAGTACTTTTTTTAATGATATGTTATTGTGATGGAACAAGCTCGAGGCCCACCTGATCTTAAGCGGACTAACCTCTGCCTATAACAGATGCATTTCGTCACAAGTCTCGAATTGCACTGCACCCGTCACCTTGAGACAGTTGTTAAGTCTCATGTGCCTGTAATTTCACTGGCTCTCAAGGACCGCTGCGGGAACACAACGTTAGGTGCTTGGCGACAGATTTTCTACTTGAGGGTGGTCGCTAGCCAGGCAGGCATTCGCAAAATACCCTTTCACCATGCTTCCCCGGACGAACCCGTGCACAAAGAGTTCTACTGCTACTAAAAGTAAACCCGCGTTAATATCCTAAGGAGCCCACCCACATGTCCATAAGAAACTTAACTATAGACCACTGAAGCAGTCATATTTGGCTACTATTTCGCCATATTTGGTTACTTCGGTAACTTGCCCGAATATTTTCTATATTATGGGGCTAAGAGTTCTCAAATTCAGTATTTTCAACTCAATATACTGAAAATATTTAATAACATAATTATTCTATTAAATATAATATCTGATAGGTTAGCCTTTGACCACTATCTCACTGATAATGATGATGTGGTCAAAGATGTTGTTCAGGCTAATCTAGAAGTACTGGCTCTCAAGGACAGCTGCCGGATCACACCGTTAGGTGCTTAGCGATAGATTTTCTACTTGAGGGTGATAGCTAACCAGGCGGGCATTCGCAAAATGCCCTACCATCAAGCAAAATATGTACCTATAAGAATTATAAATCGTTGTTAATTGCAATTGAACTGAATTTAATTACATTTGCTGTTTTATAAGTTTACGTCTATTTTGTCCATATAGCACGCAATATCGTGATAACAGCAAATGCTTTATTATTGATTTTTACACTAAAACAAAGGATATTGAAAAATATAAAAACTGTCTTGATAACTTTTTTTTAATTCCGTATGTCTCGTGTTTAGTTATATTTTGTGATACTCGCGCATTTCGCCTAAAATATTAAAGTAATTGCCGCGTCGCAGTGCGCGCTGAAATGATCCTTGTTTTAAGGGTAGTTTGTTTGATTTTCGTAAACGCGATAAGCGACTTGCCAATCTAGCAGCGCCCTTAAATGGCGAGTCATGTTACGCATAAATCCACTCACCATGTCTAAACGCCTAATCAATTCCAATCCAATTACATGCACGTGAAACTTAACAACTGTATGTCTCGGGGTGACGGCCGCAGTGCAGTTTCTCACATGTGACAAAATGTATATGGTATATAGGTAGAGATTATCGCTTAACATCAGGTGGGCCTCGTGCTTGTAACGTCTCTTTAAAAATTTAAATTGTTAGTCTGAAATAAAAGTGTTAATGCCTAGGATACACATGCCTGTAGAATGGAACAGTAGCTTGCATATACTAATTAAACAACTTTAAACGGTTTAAATCGCGTATATTTATCATTATTTCTTTTACGTTGTTTGAAACGTCGGGACAAAAATAATGATAAATATACGCGATTTAAACCGTTTAAAGTTGTTTAATTACTGTGTGTAATAATCGCGAAAACCTAAGACACCAGTAGCTTGCACGCTTGTGAATGAATTTTTTTTTTGTTTTTTTTTTATCCTTCATAGGTTAGCCTTTGACCACCATCTTACCTGATGGTAAGTGATGATGTGGTCGAAGATGTTTTTCAGGCTAACCTAGAAGTACTGGCTCTCAAGGACAGCTACCGGAACACACCGTTAGGTGCTTGGTGACAGATTTTCTACTTGAGGGTGGTAGCTAGCCAGGCGGGCATTCGCAAAATGCCCTACCACCATGCTATAACGACTGCAATCCTAAGACAACAACCGGGACCGACGGCTTAACGTGCCCTCCGAAGCACGGAAATGCTCAGTAGTAATGTCACTAGCAACTTGACTTAACTTTGCTGATCGGTTGAGAACAGCTAAGTAAACTTCGCTACGAGCGCTTCAAAAAACGCAAACTGTTTCACTGCAAAGTGTTTGAAACGTCGCGTCGGGACAAAAATAATGACAAATATACGCGATTTAAACCGTTTAAAGTTGTTTAATTACTGTGTGTAATAATCGCGAAAACCTAAGACACCAGTAGCTTGCATGCTTGTTAATGACATATAAAAGTTACTGGCGCATTGTGGATAGATTTGCAAGTTAAACTTGCATGTAACTTGCGTCCTTGCATGCCTGTACTTGCAGGACGTATACACAAACCAGTACACGAGACAGCCCCCCGCGGCCCCTCCCTCATGTTGTATGCCAGTAAATCAAATGTTGTGTTATCTACTTGCGTGGCAGATACAGGCATGCCAGTTAGCGTATATACATGAAAGTAGGCGCCATGTGCAAGGAGCTTTTGTGCAAGTGTGCCAGCTACAGTCATGTGTATTCCCGCCTAAACTGTATTAGAGTTACACTTCTTTACATATTCATTCGTGGGGCATAGCTTTCCTAGATGGCAAAATAAGAAAGTTTTCTCACGTCGTAATATTTTGTGTTTGTGTATAAACATAAACCGACCCCACATGAGTGGAATAAGGGCGCAAAGATCATTATATTTATTAGAGGTTGTTAAAGGTGCAGGAATGTGAAAATATATATATTACAAAAAGCAATTTATGCCCAGGGCTTTGGATAAAGTCATAATGCCGTCGAACTAACGAGCTTCATCAGGAAATAAAATGGTAGTTTATGTTAACTGGCCCTTCAGGCAGAGGTCATAATTGTATGTTTTTTAAATAACTTCTTCAAAACAAATAAATAATGTTTGAAAATTCGAAGTCGACACGTATATCTGAATTAATACACGAATATTAAACACGTATATTCTAATTTTGAAGCGCTCGTAGAGAAGTTTGCTTAGCCATTCTTAATCGATCACGGAAGTTAAGCAACGTCCGCCGCTGTCATGACTTGGATGGGTGACCGCTAGTGACATTACTACTGAGCGCTTCCGTGCTTCCGACGGCACGTTTAACCGTCGGTCCCGGTTATTGTCTTCGGACGGCAGTCGCTATAGCATGGTGGTAGGGCATTTTGCGAATGCCCGCCTGGCTAGCGACCACCCTCAAGTGGAAAAACCTGTCGCCAAGCACCTAACGGTGTATTCTGGCAGCTGTCCTTGAGAGGCTTGAATGAATTGTAAATTGTTTTTCATGTTAACGTAGTTTAATTGTAGAATAAGCCAGTATAGTTAAGTTAAATAACCGCTAAACCAGCAAGCTCTATATAAATTTAACCATTTGATGCAGTTTTTTGAGATTATTTTCGTATGAAAATTAATTGTTCTTTGTAAAGAGCGTTCGGCCATAATTGAGTACCTAACCGCTGATTTTTTTGGAAATATTCTGCTGGGTTTTTATTATTTTATTTTAGTACGTATAAATATAGTTTTAATATTTGAAATATCCTTGTTGGTTCATAAAGAGAGAAAATTTTATTTCAATAAATACGATGATAAAAGTGTATACCTATCCTCATTTTAAAACTTATTCATGTTATATATAAAATCGATAGTTCTTTCAAAAGCACAAATGTTAAATCATAAAATAAAATAACAAACGTTTTACCTATTTGATTAGTATATTTTACTATTATTACTGAATGTTATGTAGCATGAATATAAATAACAGTTTACACTTTTACTTTACTTTAAATCATTAAAAGCAACATATTTATTTTGTTAAATTTATAGTCCATTATATATCTATTTATGTCGAATGTTCCTTTAAAGGAAGTTTTTTATATATTTTTCGCCTAAAACAGTATCTATGGACTATTATATTAAGGTCCTTATAAATAGGAGTACAAAAGAATATCTTTAATATAGCAAAATCTTTATTTAAACAGCTCGGCGTTACAGACAAGAAAATATTTGTTCTTCTGAAAGCACATTCGGCGTTACTTTAGATCTCGGCAAAATTATTTTCCGTCTTACGAGGATATAATGGCATAACAACGTTTGCCGGGCCAGCTAGTATTAGTATAGGATTAGAATTTACATTGAACAATGTGGGAGGCTGTGTTCAGCAGTGGACAATCTGGCTGATACAGTATGTAGCTAAATGATGAAATGTTTGACATATGAAATTGATTAATATATTTTTTGATCCATATCTGAAACAGAGATATTGAAATAAAACGGACTGTACGGAAAAGTTCTGGCGTTACTGGGAACATTAAAATAGTAATATCGGATAGTTATTTAAATCACCACTTTGCCTATACAAGACCGGACTATATATTTTATAATAGACTATTAAGGTGGGTCTATACCTGCTATTACTCAGCCGTTACAAATCATCGCGGTACCGCAGGCGTAAACGTTCGAATACCTTGCGGGTGTTCATCCAGGTTTTGTACCGTATGTATTCCGTTCTTTACTTTTTTTCGTTGTTATGTTAGCCCTTGTCTACTTTACCTGTCGGCAAGTGTGATGTGGATACAAGCTAAACGTTAGTTCGTGAGAATAACTTACTAAGAATAGTTACTGGCTCGAGTAGAGTGCACGCAGCGCTTTCGATACAAACGTCGTCGTTTCGTCATATTTTAAATGCAAGGGGTTCAAACTCGGTGAAATGTTGTATGCATATTGCTGAACCTAATATCTATGCTTCTGATTTGCCATTTTTTCCATTTATTATTTATTCTATCCCTAAATGTCAATATGACAATGTTTAACTCTTTTCAGTTGTGTTTTGTTTGTTGTTTAAAGCAATTATCTTATACCTATATGTATACTATCCTCTTGGTTATTACTTAGTAGTTAGTACGCGTCGTTATAATTTAAATTATGTTTTATTGAATCACTAAAGTCCCTTTTAAAAAGCAGTAATAATATTAATATCAATAACAATTTAGATATCGTGATAGTTGCAGTTAAATATCAGTTTAATTACCACTAAAACTAAGTGCTCGTAGAAAAGTATGCGCCTGCGCAGCCATCGAAGTAAGTAATAGAATAAAACTTGAAAGTGATATCTTAATCGAAGTAAAATTACAAGTCCCGGCATTAATATCTACGAGTATTTTGTCTACTCAAACAGCATATTTATTACGAGACTAATTACTTATGTAACCTGTGTTACTATATACCGTTTAGGTACAGATCTTTTCACTCATCAAGGCAAGTCCCTTTATAGTAAATTATTAACGCGCATTTGTGTGGGTAGGCGTCTTAGTGTGGGTGTAAATGTTAATGGTACATAAAATTTTTTTTTTATCTTAGAAATTAACAGACTTCAACACTCAATTTTGTGAAATAACTTGTTACCATAAAATAACTTGGTACCATAACGGTTCAAAGTACCTATTATCACAATATTACGCGCATGGTACTGACTTCAACAAGTTATTTCACACATTTGAGTGTTGATGACGGTTCGCTTTTTGGAAAAATAATAACCCCTTTTTAGTGACACTTGCTACTTACTTATGAGAGCGATTGTCATTCACTGACAATGACTATATCATCAAGATAGGAAAATATTTTTCAGTTATTGGAGTGTAACTCAAAAACGGCTTGACCGATTTGTATGAAATTGGAACTACACGGCAAGCACCAGCTTTCAAATAAAAAAGAAATAATCAAAATCACCTAGTCAAAAGTTCTGAGGTAACAAAAAAAATATAGGCGAATAGAGTACTGTACTGTATCAGCCGGATCGTCCACTGCTGAACACAGCCTACCTATTAAGGGGTATTTGCCATAATCCCCGCGCTTGGCAGATGGCTTGGGAATCGCAGTGTAAGATAGTAGTTCTTTAGAAGGCGATGCTGCCCACCTTCCAGTACAATTCCTTTAGTCGCCTCTTACGACACCCACGGGATGATATGGGGAGGTGCAATTCTAACCCGGCACCCCACGGGGTAATTAAGCGAATTGTGTAGCTTCTTTTTTTTTAAAGTCGGTAAAAAAACGAGAAAGAAGCTCCTTCGTGAATGGAAAGGTCTGACATCAGTATTAGGTACATAGCTGATTAGTCTTATAAATTCTATATACTAATAGATTCTTAGGTAGGTCTTCTAGAGTCCATATTTACACTTGACAAGGGTTTGTCTTAGTCATAACAAACTAATAGTTTTGTATCACTTATCTTATCTGACCTTTTGTTGTAAGCCTTTCGTCTAAATAAAGGTTTCTTTGATGCATCTGTTTTTTCCTTAATATTAGTCCTTTTTGTAGCAAAACTTATTTTACAAGTCATAAGAAATCTGTGGATAATGTGGTTGGTTGCACATATATTTATTCATGTTTTATTATTTAAATGATTGAAGAATATTAATACACTATCTACCTATACTTTATGAATAGCTGCTGGTTATCCCTCAATAAATAAAAGAAATTTAAAAAAATGGTGGATACCTCCACGCTGTCAGATATTTTGTCTCGAGGCAATAGTGTGCAAACACTAATGTGTTTAGGCGTTAGGGGCATTAAAACAATTAAAATTATTATATATAAGTACAATCAATCCATAAGAACTAACGTCTCGAGGAGGTATTTTTGGATAGTACCTATAGAATAAAGATGCTTAGCATAGAATTGAAACGCCTCGCAAACTATTTCAGCTGGGCTACGTGGCCTTTCTGAATTCACGTGAGTTAAGCAGTATATTTACGCGGAATTGTCACTAGATATATTTTACTAATTCAATTATATGTTAGCTCAATTGGTTAGAGCATACCCCGGCTCAAGGGGTGGATGGACGCGGGTTCGAATCCTGCACATGACTTAAATTTTTCCTATCGTATATTTGTGATTTTGTAATGTAATCCGCATAGCAGGCGTTATTGCAAACCTAACAATATTAAAAAATATAACAAACATTTTTTTTGTAACATATTATTGTATATCGTTTTCAACCAAGTACTTAATGCCTGAATCTAATTAGTATATATTTTTCTATTCCCATCTACCGGAGATAGTTCGAGACTATTCCATCAAAAAACATAAAAATCACATTCTAATGGCTTAAAAGACCGGTAGATTACATTAATTACTAGTTAAAAAAAACTGAAAATAGACGGAAGTAATTCCATTTTATTTTTAATTATAAATTTTCCAAACGTTTAAACGCTTTGTTGTTAAATTGGTTTGTTATCACCTATATTATCTTGAGATGTATAGTCTTTTTTCAATTTCCCTCTATTTAAGTTTGTAATTTAACAAGGTATGGGAATCCATGCTACGACTGCTTCTCAATCATAAACTGCACTTGAATTGTGCCCCTCGTATAATTATGTAAGGCATTAATGAGCATTCGTCTGTGCTCTGTAATTAACTGATCATTGAGGAAATTAAACCCTTTTACGAGTTTACAATTTGTTGAATAGAAGTTTATGGTGCGGTATTAGTACTAAAGGTAAATTATAAGCGCTAGAAATATAAGAATCCAAATCTATTATTTCAAGGAAAATAAACATTTTTTTTTCCTTTAAATCGAACCGACTTCAACACTCAAAATTGTGAAATAACTTGTCGAAATCGGTATTATGATAGTTCAAAAGTACCTATTATTACAATATTGTGCGCATGGTACCGACTTACATAAGTTATTTCACACTTTTGAGTGTTGAAGTCGGTTTCATTTTATGTAAAAAAAAATCTTTTTACCTTATTCATACAAAGGTCACTACCTTTGTTACTTACGGGGTCAAGTGTCATTCAATGTCAATGACTATATCATCAAGATATGAAAACACTTTTCAGTGACCGGAGCGTAGGTAACTCAAAAACGACAGGTCCGATTTTGATGAAATTTAAATGGGACCACACGGAAAGTAGAGCTTCTCAGCTTTCAAGTAAAGAAAATATATCAAAATCGGTTCACCCAGTCTAAATTTCTGAGGAAACAAACATAAAAAATACAGCTAGTACAGTATTCATAATTACTTCTTAACCTTAAGGTTTATCAAACTGTGCTGCGCAAAAGAAAACTCTTTTAATAAAAACGTTGGATAAACTTATCACAAATCAAGAAACGAGTGTAGATCTCAGAGAAATGAATAAGACAAGAGTTGTAGATAAACTAAAGCGCTCGTAGCGTAGTTTGCTTAGCTATTATTAATCGATGAGCTAAGTTAAGCAACGTTCGCTGCGGTCATGATTTGCATGGGTGACCGCTAGTGGCATTACTACTGAGCGCTTCCGTGCTTCGGAGGGCACATTAAAGCCGTCGGTCTCGGTTGTTGTCTTAGGATGGCAGTCGTTATAACATGGTATTAGGGCTTTTAACTAATGCCCGCCTGGCTAGCTACCACCCTCAACAAAAAAATCTGTCGCCAAGCACAACACAATGTGTACTGGCAGTTGTCCTTGAGAGTCAGTAGTTCTAGATTAGCCTTAGCAACATCTTCGACCACATCATCACTTACCATCAAGTGAGATAGTGGTAAAAGGCTAGCCTGTCAGCTATACATAAATAGAATAAGAGGTAATAGTCTCGATCGTGCGCTCGTAGAGTCAAGACCTCCTGAGGATGCTTCGTTTAGAATCGAAACGCGTCGAATACTCTTCCGGTTTGGCTGCGTGGCGTTTGTGACGTCACGTCGGCTTAACAGGAATTTAGGCGGAATTGTCACTAGATATATATAATTTTTAAAAAGAGTTTTTAAGTGTTTTATTAAATAATTAATTAAATGTTTTCTTAAAATACTTTTAAAATATTTGTTATTATTAAAAATGGATTTCCGCAGAGTAACGCCTGAATCTATTCATTAGAATAAGGGGGTCTAAATTTGAAATAAAACCGTTTAAAAACTCAAAACTTGCATTGCCTTGACTTAGCAAATATTTGAATTCAAATCCAAGGCATCCGACTACGATATTCACGCCTAAAACCATTTCACTACCACATTTCGTGGTAGTGAAATGGTTCTTCGACCATCAGTGGTCGAACACATGTCTCAATCCACCACTAGCGGTCAATGAACCCACACACGTCTCGGTTCACCACCAATCGATGTACTTACAAATTGGCTACCAGTCGTAAAATAGAACGAAATCAATCTGAATCAAAAAAATCTGTACTACATCGTGCGCGGTGCATATCGTAGGCCTGTTTTAACGTAAATATTATGGAAGCGCTTTTTTTGACTGATAGGTTAGCCTTTGACCACTATCTCACCTGATCGTAAGTGATGATGTGGTCGAAGATGTTGTACAGGGTAATCTAGAAGTACTAGCTCTCAAGTACAGCTGCCGGAACTCACCGTTAGCTGCTTGGTGACAGATTTTCTACTTGAGGGTTTATTATGTGATTTGTTACTGACAACATGTGATCGAAATCATAGAAAAATAATGATTTCTTACTGTATCAGCCGGATTGTCCACTGCTGAACGCAGGGGGTTTCCCATAATCTCCACGCTTGACAGGCGACTTAGGGTTTCACGATTACGTATCCACATTTGTTACTAAACATACTACATTTTCTTTCACTTTTAAAAGCCTTTCAGTTTCATTCCAAAAAGAAAACGTAAGTAATCACGACCCTAGTTCTTCCATTCCTATGTTTTTTTCACTAAGCCTTATATCGTTTCCATAAGGTTTAATTTGGTAAACTAGAATTAAAGGTTGTTGTTTATTTATATAAACTGACAGATGATTAATGAATGATCTTCTAATTATCACGGACTTCCTGTAGAAAGACTCGCTTTGCTATTAAGAAGTGTTACTTTCAAAATATGATTACTAGTGCACGACTTTTCTACTAAATTATATTAGGAAATTGACTAAAATTTCACTTGAGGGTAAGTAATGATTTGGTCGAAGGTGTTTCATAAGCTTAACCTAGAATTACTGTCTCTCAGGGACAGCTGACGGAACATACCAATAGGGAGTTTTTCGGCATATTTTCTACATGTGTAGTTCAGAAGTCAAAATGTCAAAGTCAAAGGTAGTTCAAAATGTCCTTCCACCATGCGAATGACTTGAAGCGATGAAGCTTAAGCCTGGGATGGGATTCAAACTATGAACCTTCTGCGCAGAAATCCATATCCGTTGCCTTTGAGCTATCACTGCTTAGCACCCTCAGAAGGGGGTGTTATAATCCCCACTCTTGGCATGTGACTAAAAATCACAGTGTAAAAAAAAATACAAAATCACAAATATACGATAGGAAAAATGCGTTATTGCAAACCTTACAATATAAAAAAAAAAAATGAACGAGGATAAGCCTTACATCTATAAATAAAATATATAATATTCTAAAGGATATCATATTATATACTGTGCCTGGTACCGGTTTCCATATATTTCGATCTATAGAAAAAATGATACTGCTCTAAAATTTCTCTTCATGAAGTGTTGTGTCTATATAGTAGATCTTATCAATAAAAAAAGCTAATTATTATTTAGCACCCAAGTGATAAAAAAACCCGTTCTTGAAAAGCTCACTTTTATTTGAATTCATAAAAAATAATCACTCACGCTATGTAAATATTGCGTAGTACTAATGTCGGCCGGAACGTCCACTGCTGGTCAAAGGTCTCCTTTTTATAGTTCGTCGTTAACTACAGTCTCATCTGTTCGTAGGAATTAAAGTGACGATGTCGTTAGATATGATAGCCTGTAATGAAAACTAGCCCTCAAGGACAGAAAGACTCTCCTCTTTTCATCGCAAATACGATGCGAGAATTCCCTTTTCACTTCTCGTGCTCGTAAAGTTCTCGTTTATGCTCGGTGTAAGCGGACTAAAATGGATTTTTAAGCTTTATTGAATAAAAGCCTGTGTTTCAACACAAGAGCCTCAAAATGTCTTTATTTTAGATTGCTCAAAGAGGTGCATTTTGTAATATATTTCATGTGTTTCTTTTAAACTTATTTACTCATGAGTTCCAGCATGTGAATTTGTCTTCTAGATCTATGAGCATAATTGTTATTAATCTTAGGTTGTATTTAAGTTGTAAACATAATTAAGTGTTTTGGTGTTAGTAATGTAAGTTTCCTACTTGTATTAAATAAATAAATGTGGAAAGTTTGCCTCAGGTTTTCAATAACACACATATCGGGGTATTATTAAATATATACATTTTGTCGATACAATGATACTAAAAGTAGAACTTAGTATAAATATAAGGTGAAATTAAATATTTTTTAGAGATATTATTGAAATTATTTGTTTCCTTTCCACTAAACTAATATGAAAATCTGAGTGTGTAACTCGTGCATAGAACCTATTTTAGCCTCTACTTAAATATCAGCTCTCACCGGCTAAAAGTTTTATACTCTCGTTGTTTTCTATCTACTAATTAAAAAATATTAAATCAAACACCCATGTACCGTTGTTTCATGTAATGGGGTTGCGCCTATTGCCTACCCATTGCCTATAGTCAACGAATAGAGAAAATAATACTAACGCCCATATATAGGTAACGTACAAATAAATAGGTACCCGGCTGGGACTCGCGTTATATTTACCGGATAGATTCCGACCAGTTTCGGGCTATATTGTAGCTTTTCGTCTGGGAGTCATGGTTGCGCGAAGAGACGAGCGCGGGCCTCAGCACGTAAGCCCCAGCCAGCATAATGGACAAAACTCGCGATAGTTTTCTATGTGAAGTTAACGTCATAAATAGATTCAGGCGTTACTTTGCGGAAATCCATATTTAATAACAGCAAATATTTTTAAAATATTTTATGAAAACATCAAATTAATATTTTAATAAAACACTTAAAAAATACAAAATTATATCTAGCGACAATTCCGCCAAATTTTCCTGTTAAGCCGACGTGATGTCACAAACGTTGCTTCGTGTATAAGCGAATCGCGTCGAAAATTCTTCCGGTTTGGCTGCGTGGCGTTTGTGACGTCACGTCTGCTTAACAGGAAAATTAGGCGGAATTGTCACTAGATATATTTTTGTATTTTTTAAGTGTTTTATTTAAATATTGATTTCATGTTTTCATAAAATATTTTAAAATTATTTGTTATTATTATGAAGTTAACGTAAATTATATAATAATCTATGTATATGGTCACCGACTAGGCTTGCCTGCCAACAATGCAAATTGGAAACCAATTATACTGTCACCTCGTTTGTGATATATTACGGATGTTACTGCATTTGATCACGAACTAGTGAATAATTCTATCAATAATTAATGAGGTGGAATATGTCTACTGTTCTTTACTTTTCAGAAGCTACAGAAATAACTAAACCGGTCTTGTTTCTAATTACTGTGTTTGGATGGGTGTCTTTGCATAAAATTTACTAATCGTTTTCCTATCCTCGTATCACAAATTACAATTTGAAGCAGTGGTGGCTCAGTGGCATTGGCTATGGACTGCCGCGCAGCAGGTCCATGATTCAAATCCCGCCGCGGGCTTGAGCTTCACCGCATGGTGGCAGGGCATTTTGCAAATGCCCATCTGGCTAGCGACCACCCTCAAGTAGAAAATCTGTCGCCACGCACTTAACGGTGTGTTTCCGCAGCTGTCCTTGAGAGCCAGTAATTCTTATACTTTTTCACGAGTAAACGTTGTATTCAACATGTTTTCTTAGGTTAACGTTATAGCTATTACTGAAAAGTGTTGGAAACGTTGGGACAAATGATAAATATACGCGATTTAAACCGTTTCAAATTGTTTAATTACTGTAGTGTTCCACATTTTTGACGGTTTTAGGGGTGACTTAAATTTCGTGTACAAATGTATTTGTACCTTTCAAGATAATATATATGTTTTAGGGCCTGTTTCAGAATGTTTGAGCAAATTCTGGTTATATACTACCCAGAACATATTTAATAAATAAAATACTATCTTTGCGTTTCACAGTCATCGATTTAGCCTATCTATCGGTTAAAGCTTGAAACGCGCTGCATGTTCACCGTCATTTTAATCAGTCAGTTATTTTATGTTCTGGGAAGTATAACCGGAACTTACTCGAACATTCTGAAACAGGCCCTTAATGTATTTATTATGTATCGATAGAATCAACAAGCCGCTAAGCTAAGTCGATAAGCGATAAGCGAGATAAAGAGTGCCTTTCGCACTGTCACCGTTCTCGTTCTGCTGGACACTGCACTGGGCTCATCACTCTGAGACTTGTGCCCAGTAATTTCACTTGCTATAACTCCCTTCAAAACTCAGTACAGAACTTAACATACTACTACTTCGAGGCGGACTCTCTGATACTCCGGTGCTACCCAGCAAGACGGAATCTTGCTAAGGAGATTTTAGGAACTCTCTGAAAAACCTGATAAAACAAGTTTTTATTTTTATTTATCCGACTGCAAATATATATTTATGAAATCTTTACTTAAAGCCCTTCATTTTGATATCAATTCATGTAATCAAGAGATTTGTGAGAAAACATTTTTTTACATAATATAAAGTTGACCACTTCTTTTTCACTTTTTTATGTAACTTAGTGTCACCTGCGCTATCAAAACAAATCTAATGATATATCATAAATATTAAAATCAGTTAAGCCGTTTAGAAGTTATGTGGGGATAAAGAAAACACTGAAACATAACACTCCATTTTTTGGACAGTCGTGTAAAAATCTAAGAGTCATATGAATAACCTATATTTCCCAAGCGAGAAACGTATTCAATTCATACTAGTGTAACGAGCACATGGGCTCCGTATCACTCAAAATTTATGTAGATTACCTACCAACAAAACAATTTCTTAAATAATTTCTTTGGCCACCTAGCGCGAATGCCATTATAACAAACAGAGCGTACAAAATACATAAAAATGTTATATTAATTTTTGCCTACGGGCCTCAGTCGTTACAATAAACGTCGCATTTTAAAATGACTCGCAGAATTTAATTGTTATTTTACATTTTACTGCGCTATTACGCTTCAAGCTTTTGTATATTTACATTAATATAAACCATTTCACTGTCTCGGTGTTGTATTCAGTGATGCTTGTGGTTTTATGTAAATATATTGCTTTTATCTGATTAAATACCTCGTAAAAGTCGGTAAATCTTTACTCTTTTGTTTTTAAGTAAAATAAAGAGATTGGACTTGGAAATACAATTTGAGGTCCCACGTAGCGGCTGTTAAGACTTCTTTTGTTTTAAAGTGCTTTGTATGGTCTAATAGACTATTGTTAACATGCTTGTTCTCTTGTTTCAGATTACCAGATAAAGGGAGAGAGGTGAGAATCATGAGCTTGTAAAGATCTAGTTAGTGGTAAATTATACGAAATCCAAGGGGATTTCTATGTCAATTTGCTTGATGATACCGTTACATTCAGCGGTTACTTAATTACATAATATACTTACTTTTTGTTTAAGATGGCAAGCGAAGCAAGCTTTTTCACTACCCATAACTTGAATACTTTGTAGCTTTGTTTGAAGCGCTCGTAGCGAAGTTAAGTAAACTTCTGTACTTAACCGTACTGTTCTTAACCGATCAGCAAAGTTAAGCAACGTCGCGCGCGGTCATGAGTTGGATGGGTGACCGCTAGTGACATTACTACTGAGCGTTTCCGTGCTTCGGAGGGCACGTTAAGCCGTCGGTCCCGGTTGTTGTCTTATGATGGCAGTCGTTATAGCATGCTTACATAAATACAAATATGTCAATGATTAAATTTGGACATTTGATTTATGTATGTCGTGGGATAATCATTGAATTGGCCAGATCACGATATGGCTAACCAGTTCTTGAAACGCAGGCACAACGTGATCTAGCCATCTTACACTAGATATATCGTTTGACGATTTGGCCAGCGACAATAGGGCATACCGTACACCCCGCCAAAAAATAGGTTAGGTTGAAACTGCGACAAACAACAGCTAAAAAGTCAGTTACACCTCCAACAAAACAATAAATTTGGTCACAACTTCACGATCGGCCCAGTGTTCTGGGAATGTCGACAACATTTTTGAAGCAGTAATGGCTCAGTGGCATTGGCTATGGACTGCCGCGCAGCAAGTCCATGCTTCAAATCCTGCCGCGGGCTTGAGCTTTAGAGCATGGTGGAAGGGCATTTTACGATTACCCACCTGGCTAGCTACCACCCTCAAGTAGAAAAATCTGTCGCCAAGCACTTAACGATGTGTTCCGGCAGCAGTCCTTGAGAGCCAGTAAAATTACAGGCGACTTAACGCAGCTGTCTCAAAGTGATGGGCGCAGTGCAATTTGTAACTTGTGATGAAATGGATCTGTTATAGGCTTAGTTATTATGGTTAGTCCGCTTAACATCAGGTGGGCCTCGAGCTTGTCCCGCCACAATAACATAAAAAAACGTTGTTCTAGTCAATCCGCCCGACTTTTTACAGGGCACTTCGCGATATAGCCGCCATAATCACGATGTGCCTGCATTTAAAAAAATGGCCAGACATATCGTGATCTGGTCAATTCAACGATTGGCCGTCAAAATATATATAGTATAAATAATCCTCCTCTCATCTTGGAGGAGGCCTTTGTTCAACAGTAGAGGTCTTCCGGTTGATCATAAATGCTCCTCTCTTACTTAGCAATAAGGTATTGAGAATATACTCTGATTCTATATCTGCTGCTTTTCTGTTACCAACCCTCTTTGGTAGTACACCCGGTACCTTTCGGATGATAATGACTCTATATTGTTCGCCTAATATGCAGCCACACACTCTCTTCGACGTAAGGTTGCTCATGAGAGTCCTTTTTTCCTTTTACGACATGTAAAAGGAGGATAAAATATATGAAACTGTTGAAAACCTTTTCTATATTTTAAACTAGGAACACATTGCTTCT
Source organism: Plagodis pulveraria (assembly GCA_963890685.1). Taxonomy (NCBI): domain Eukaryota; kingdom Metazoa; phylum Arthropoda; class Insecta; order Lepidoptera; family Geometridae; genus Plagodis; species Plagodis pulveraria. The sequence continues at coordinate 27,043,369 of OY982955.1, read as the reverse complement.
ATCTAATTTATAACAAAGAGTTACCGTCCAATAAGTTTACTCGTATCAGCTATAATCTAAAACAAGAGCAACGCAGCCTAAAGCGAGTTACATTTTTAATAAACCATTACAAAACAAGTAACGGTAACAAAAGTAATGTTACAGAGGCGTTTAACCACTCATAATTTTGATAAATGATTTGGAAACACCGCCGCGTATTTTGGCTCCACTGGCATCATTTTAGTGGTCGAACAGGCAACACTAAGTGAACGCACGACCTTATAATTATTAACTTTGATTGAATACGTGTGTGTATTGGAATGGAATTTGTTAAATTTCACACTCTTGCTTTCAGACTCTGGTGAAAGTTTTGTTTATTAGAAAACACAGTTAAGGTGATCGTGGGGTGCTGGGCTAAAATATCACCCTCGTATATTTTCACGTTGGTATTGTTAGAGGTGTCTATGGGTAAAATTCCGGAAGGTGTGCAGCAGCTGCTTCTCAGGAACTGTTACACTGGGATCCCCAAGCCGCCTTCCAAGCGGGGGGATTATGGCAAATACCCCCTTAATAGGGGAGGCTGTGTTCAGCAGTGAACGATCCGGCTGGTACAGTACAGTAGTTACCTATAAGACATAAAAAAATACCAATCGTAAATAATCTTCTTTGAATCTCACGTATGACATAATAAAAAACAATACATACATACTTAGACAACCTAGCAATAGAAAAAAAAATATAATTAAAAAAAATGAAAACCCTACTGCAATGTAAAGACCAATACAAGATTGATTTTGTTTAGTTCCAAACGGAACCCATTTACTTTCGGCCTATATAATTTGCAATTGGGTCTCACCTGCTACTAACTGCGGGATTCTCGATCTTGTTTGGGTCAGGTGTTTATTTTTTTGATTAATTTTCTTTTAGACTTTTTAATGTCCCAGAACACTTAGATAAATTAAATTTACAACTTATACATATATGTGTAATCCCCTATTAATTTCCTTTATTTTGATACCTTACTCCTTCCCTATGATTTGTACCCTATATGTTTTTCAATAAAGATATTATTAGTATTAGTATAAACCAGTAGTTCGCTGCAGTCCACTGCATGCAGCCTCGGCACTTGCAGCCTGCAGTTGCACTCAACAGCGTCACTTGAAATAAATCCTCGATTACAGAATATAAAAAGTTCAATATCCTCCCGATGAATGTCATAAAAAGTGGCCAAGGGAAAAAGTGACAAATAAGCAACACACACTTCGAGGCTCCTTTATTGTAAATTTATTTCTAAATCTGTAAATAAGAATTCTACAGGAAAACTATTTTTATGAACAATTTTAAAATATAGAGAACTAAATAGATATTTCGAGAACAAACTTGCAAATTTTCACTCAACTTTATTAATATATATTTTATTAATTTAAAAGGTTAACGGTCGTGCGGTACTCAAGCAAGTATCACTGTTAGTTCTGAGACGATACCACCCAGAAATAAGGTAGCAAAATTTGAAAATAAGTAACTAATAAATAACTTTTTCAATAATTTTAAACCGGTTTTTGGTTGATGTATCGCAGAATTAAGGATACGAAGATTAATATCTCATTACTTACATAAAATCATAATAACCTGCGGTGCGTGAGTTATAGATTTTCTGACGGATTAACATTTTTAAATCTCTTTATGCAAACATCTATCAGTCGTTTTGAATATATTGACCGACGATGAACTCTACGTAGACTCTATTTCTTATTATGATCTGATATTAGTGAGATATATTGGTAACATATTTTATTTTATGTAAGTGTGACGGACCTAGAGGCAGAGGATACCGCTTAACATCAGGCGATGCCCACCTGATGTTAAGCGGTATCCTCTACCTATAACAGATGCTTTTCATCACAAGTGACGAACTGCACAGCGCCCGTCACCTTGAGACATACTTGTTAAGTCTCATTTTGCCTGTATTTTCACTGGCTCTCAAGGACTGCTGCCGGAACACACCGTTAGGTGCTTGGCGACAGATTTTCTACTTGAGGGTGGTCGCTAGCCAGGCGGGCATTCGCAAAATGCCCTACCACCATGCGAATACGTACCTAGTTTCGCATAGGCACGCCTGCGACCGCACTATCTTAGGTAAATTTAACAAACTAAGGAAGATTCTCGATTGTGCGCTCAAAGAGTCAAGACCTCCTGAGGATGCTTCTTGTAGAATCTAAACGCCTCGAACATTCTTCCGGTTTAGCTTCGCGGCGTTTGTGACGTCAAGTCGGCTTTACAGGAAAATTAGGCAGAATTATCTGCGCTCGTAGAGTCAAGACCTCCTGAGGATGCTTCGTGTAGAAGCGAAACGCGTCGAAAATTCTTCAGGTTTGGCTGCGTGGCGTTTGTGACGCCACGTCGGCTTAACAGGAAAATTAGGCGGAATTGTCACTAGATATATTTTTGTATTATAGAGCGCACGATAGAGAGAATAATATTTTTTTTTATCTCTCGATCGTGCGCTCGTAGAGTCAAGATCTCCTAAAGGATGCTTCGTGTAGAAGCGAAAAGCGTAGAAAACTCTTCCGGTTTGGCTGCCTGGCGTTTTTGACGCCACGTCGGCTTAACAGGAAAATTAAGCGGAACTGTCACTAGATATATTTTTGTATTTTTTAAGTGTTTTATTGAAATATTAATTTGATGTTTTCATAAAATATTTTAAAAATATTTGTTATTATTAAATATGGATTTCCGCAAAGTAATGCCTGAATCTATTCATTATTATGCACCCTGTTTTAAGCTGCTTTAAGCTTCAGTTAATATATAAAGATACATAGTTTCTTTCTTAAAAAACCGGCTATATGCAAGTCGGAATTCCCTCTAGATTAAAGTGCCGCATTTCAATAAGCCATGAACAATACATGAGCATTATCTGCTGTTTGAATGCAGTATGTAATGCATACAGTAGTATAGAAATACCAATTTTATTACTACGTAGTTTTCGAGTACTTTGTGAGATAGACCCTATTACAAAAATAATTTATATGCAACAATTTTATTTGTATACACAAACCTAACTAAATTACAAATATACGAGAGGAAAAATTTAAGTCATGTGCGGGATTCGAACCCGCGTCCATCATACTAACCAATTGAGCTAACATGACAATGGCGTCATAACTCTACTCTACTTAACTCTCATTAACTAAATTACTTAACGTACAGGGATTTGTGATCAATTGAAAAATGAATTAAATTGATTTCTAATTCGGTACAGAAGTTCAGTTGGACATACAGTAAAGTGACAGAAATAGTTTAACTTTTTCCCTTTTGATACGGAAAGCTAAAGAATAATATCGACAGAGATGATCAATTACGACTTCTATTATGTTTACCTCCGCACCTGTTGCCTCAGGAAAACTACGAACGTTTTAATAAGGCTGGATCACATAAAGTTCGGATTTATCTTCTCAAATATATATAGGAAACCAGCTATTAAGTTTGTAGCTATCCAGCTAGATTTAATTAGATGTAATAAATAATATTAACTCTCCGTTATACATTTCCAATCTAAATCGGTTTTAATCCAAAGCGGTGCTTTTAATGATTCTGTGATGGGAATTCAGTAACTATATTACTGAAACTCTATTATATAGTAACTAATAAATATATTACGAGGTTCGCTCGCGGGGCGTTCAGTTACATTGCGCTTCCTTGAGAACTACTCAGCAAATCGGAATAAAAATTATCTTGTCTTAATCCATTTACGAAATATGCACGTGATTCCAAACCTGCAATAAAAACTTTAAATGTAGGGTTTACACGCAATTGTATTAGTTTAACTCTCAAAAATTCAGCTTGTTGCCATCTAGTAAGAAAATTAAACAAATAAAACATCATTGAAATAAAGTTCATAACAGCACCATGCAACGTCATAGTTTATGGCAATCGCTCCGAGGATAAGAACATAATATGGTTTTGATCAAAATATAATATTTTCGCTAGTTTTATAACTTATATTTATAATATAATTACTTCTTATAATCCAGAGCGGTCATGCTCACATAAAGGTGTTGTCTAGCGGCGGTGCTGTGTGTCGGGTCGCCATCTTCCCTCAGAAATGGTTGAGGAAGGCGATGGCTGGCACATGCGTCAACTCGTGAGCGGGTGCTGCTAGAGAACACCGGTCTGTTCTGAATGCTAGTGCCAATGACTTAACCGGAAAAAAAAAAGAAATTTCTTTTAGCACTGTTCCCTCTTAGAATGTTGTATGTATATTTTCTAATTCTAGTAATAATTAAAAAAAATATGTCACTATTAAAAAAAGGCACGGACCCTGGCGTCTGTGGAGTGTAGATTAATAAATAATAAAAAAAAAAAAAAAAAAAAAACATATAATTACTTACATATGTACTTTTCACATTAAAGCCATATCGAACTGTTAAAAGATACCAAAATAAAAAAGAGTTTTTTTATTGATATTTTGAAAATCATCTGTAGGTATTTAAGAAGATACGATTTTTTTTCCACAGCATAGCAATACTTTAATAGTGAAATGACTAGACGAACAAGACATAAGAACTAATGTCTCGATCATGGTGACGAGTGCAGTGCAGTGTTAAACAATATGAGAACGGTGACACTGCAACTGTGATAGTCAGATGTGACGCTTACTATCGGGCGATCACCACTTTTTAACATAAAAAACTCAAATAGTAATGTATGTTTACCGGTCCGGACACATCTCCACGGTACTGCACCGCTCCCGCGCCGGACGTCTTCTGTGCAGTTTTACCGCACTGCGCCGTGGATGTGTGCCCGGGCCTTAAGTAACTATAGCTGTGTACTAAAATGTAGTCAAAGATGTATCAAGATTATGTGTGTAACGGGTTCAAAGTCATGTCAAATTATAATTTTAGGAGACTAAAAGACCCTACATAAACTTTATCGGTGAGGTTCAAATTACAAGAATAATTCAGGACAACAATACACCTAGCACGCGATATATTGGAAACGACAACTTTTATATTACACGCAATGTCATTCTTCAGAATTATTGCTGACGAAGGAAAATCCGTCCAAGTTTTAACGTTCTAAGAAATTTATATTCAACGTAATTACTCATCTGTAGCGTCGGTTGTAATCCGCCCGTTTGATATATCCTGCTCTAGCCGACGTAATAAACCTATCACAAGACCCCCAGCCACTTCCAGACATAATAAAACGCAAAAAGAGCAAATAAATACTAATGCGCCGCATCAATTCAAATAGCTACCTTATATTTTGCACGCGAGTTGCGAAGCGACCGACTTGACTATCTGTTTCAATTTAACGCTTCTATTCTGTGCCTTTTTCATTTTATGTGAAGAGGCATGTTTTATCTCTCACGACGGCCTTGTTAAATTATAATGTGGGGTGTATTGTATTTTTGTTAAATGCCTTAAAGAATGTGGCGATGATTTTAGAATGTATTTACGGTAGATTACTGAGAAATATTGAAGACTACATTCTTCAGTCAATTAACAAATAGTAGCATAATATGTAGGACTACCTAAGAAAAGTAATAATACATATCAACATACATAATTTTACGGTTTTACAAAAAAATATGAGATCAATATAATATACAAAACGAATCACCGAAGATACAATTCAGTATTTTGAAAGCTTTTATGTAGATAAGTGCTTACATGAAAAATCTTTCAAAATACTGACTTTTATCAAGAATAGTCTTACAATGAGAAACGAACTAAACCTATCTACATAATTATAGCTAGATATATAATACATACTAAGGTGTAGTACGTCTAACTTTGTATGGAAATATTGAAGTGGAGATAAGATACAAAATATGTTTATTAATTTCATAGTATGTTTTATTTTTTTGAGATTCACTGAATATGTACGATGTTAGTCTGTGAGCTGAAAACCTCGTAACATTTTCGACCCCCATATCTCTGACGTTTTGAAAAAAATCCATAGTGAATCGATAAAAAACTCCACATGATTATCGAATCTGCCCACAAAATTTTACGGGAATGCGAAGCTCGGTAAATTATCTATAAGTTATAGGTACATATCTATTATATTACTAACTACTGGTTCTGTGAGCTGAAAACGCAGCTGAAATATAATTTTACAATATTAAGCTCTATATCTCCGTCGAAAAAAAAAACATAACATGAATCTACAAAAATACCGTATAATTATCGACGCAGCTAATAAACTTACACGAGAATCGGTTGTCAAATGCGACTTGAGAACAGATAGAAATCCTAACAGACTTAGGTTTTTGAAGCAATGATGGCCGAGCGGTAATAGCTATGCACTGCCGTGCCGCAGTACCCTGGTTCGATCCCCACCGCCGGCTTGAGCTTCACCGCATGGTGGAAGGGCATTTTGCGATTGCCCGACTGGCTAGCTACCACCCTCAAGTAGAAAATCTGTCGCCAAGCACCTAACGGCGTGTTCCGGCAGCAGTCCTTGAGAGCCAGTGAAATTACAGGCACATTGAGACTTAGCAACTATGTCTCAAAGTGACGGGCGCAGTGCATTTCGTGACTTGTGATGAAGTGCATCTGTTATAGGAAGAGGCTAGTCCGCTTAACATCAGGTGCGCCTCGAGCTAGTACCGTCACAATAACATGAAAAAATGGTACGATATGCATCTATGTCCAAGCTGAAACGGAGACGCTTCCATTTCGCTCAGGAAAATATATATACCTATAGCTGTTAGCGTACATGAGCTGTTGGCTTACGTCACCAACGCTTGTAATTTACTGCGCATATTTTTCACATAATCGACGACAACACTACGAATACCTCTAAATAAAACGGAAATATTGGAATCACCGATGAGGCCATAAACTCTGGAGCAATTTAGTACTAAACACATAGTGGATTTGAAATAGTTTTAATTGTTAGTTTAACTACTACCGCACCTGATGATTTAAAACTTAAATACAACATAACTTGTGTTATATAAATCAACAGATGAAGTAACAATGAACTAATGTGCTCGCCCCTTTGTGCATGAGCCGGGCGTGGTTATACACGAATATTCTAATCTTTGCATTTGTAATGTTCATTTCTATTCTTTGGAGCTACTATGTGCAGTATTGTGTAAGTCCGTACAGACGTTTATAGTGTTTATTGTATATTGTCTGTGAAGTCATAAGTCTGTCTAAGATATAATAGGTATTCTGTTTGGATGTAAGACTGTTTATTCTGTTTTTGAAATTGAAATCTTCGCCCTGGGCGGCGACGTATTTCTTATTACCTTATTAGGGTATGTGTTCCTGTAAACACTGAATACGTTGGTATAGCTAAGTCATAACTATAGATGAGTTCCATGCACTTCTAAATAGCCAAATTATTGACACTACGGAAATATTGAAATTAAGTCTTGCTAGGGAGATCTCTTTCTATTTAAAGGTAACCTATACCAGATTTGTAGCATCTCGTTCTGTAGCGTTTTATTAGTAGGGATCTATAGTTCTAACAGATTCGATATCTGTAGCGTTTTACCGGTCATCAAAATGTGTAACAGATTGAAAAGAGTTAGACGTATTTTATTTTTGCTTGGTGGAAAACGTTATTCGGTTGACTTTTCAACATTCCGGCATATCTGATTGCGAGCGTGGTTTATATTTTACTTCACAATTCACCTAATTTTATTTTACATATCTCTTTTTCATATTAAACAAACATGTGGTAAACTTTTAAAATGCACGGTCCAAAAATAGCTTACCGGCAGAAATGCCTACTACGCCGGAAGCGAAACTTTTACTGACCTTTCGAGTGGTTACATTTAAATTTTTTTACGATAAGTGTAAGTATCTCATAATGAACCATTATATACATTGTCATCATAATTACATACACGACTACATTGATTAAATATCCTCTCACGAGTATGCCAGTGACATACAATCGCTGCCTTATTCTATAAAAAACAAGGTTCATTTTTGAATATGAGCTCTTCGTCTTGCATATTTGAAGGGTATGGTGTTAACAAAAGATTTAGTAACATAATAATAGTTTTTCAACCACTTTCTTCTATATAAGAAGCGAACAAATTGTTGGTGGCAAAAAGTGTCGAAAAAACGTAACTTAATTGTCATGGCTGTCAGCGGATGTCAGTAGAGGCGGTGACGCGAGCTTCAGACAGCCGTCTCATCTACTAGGGTTGATACAAAGATTTTTTTCATACTTTTATTAAATACAGTATAACCTCTGCATATAAAGGAAAGCTCAAGGACGAGTGTATATTACGTTATACATAGATTAATTATAAAGAAAGCAGAAAAAAACAGTAATTTTACATATATGAGTTTTGATAAATTTTCATCAGCTACAGCAATTTTACAAATATATGTGTCGATAAAATGTGTTCATCACACGGTTTTTCATTACTTGCCGTGCTCACAATTTAAACTTAAGTGATGAAATTGAATGTTAGACAAATATTCAGTTATATATCACAATTATGATCCAGCTCCAAAAACGTTTAACTACTTTTATTTATTATATATTAAGTAGGTACACCTAGCACATTTACGTAGGTACCAACCCTGCTGAGTTGAGATTATGTTACAATGCCATTTTACGTTGAATAAAAAAAATACAATTTTACTTTCACTGAAACGTGTAGGTATCCACTATTCAACGTTCAGTAATACTCTTAAATAATAATAAAATTGTCAAATTGCACCTCTTTTACGTCAGCGATTACGAGGTTTAATTTTACTTCGACTTAGGTCTTCAGAAAGTTGTAAGAGTATTATTAACCGACTTAAAAAAAAGACGTTCTATGCTTATTTATTTTAATATTTTTGCTACCTCAGAACTTCGTTATTTGTAACCCGATTTATTTTTTGTTTATTTGAAAGGATGACTTTCAGATTGTTCCCATAAATATTGGTTTAGTAGTTTTAAAATCAAAATAACTAGAAAAAATACTAAAATCATCTAAGTAAAACGTAATTTCATTTTATATTTTCAGTTGTGTAGGTCGGTTTTTTTCAAAAGTAGGTAATTACTTATATTGAATATATTTGTTAGATACATATTTGCTATAGTATAACTGCTCAAACCATTTTAACACACTCTACTTATACCATGTTCCCAGTTTTCATAAAAATATCTATCCCGTTAGTATGAACCTGGATAAACTTGTTTAAATCTGTATCGAGCGAACTCACATAGCTGACTAACTACCCATAAATATTTATCATAGGATTCCATCCTAGATAATTCATCCATTTCAATAGAACGATTTTACAACTAAGCTTGAAAGTAATTTTCAAGAAGTTATTAGAAAAGAAATTCAAACAACAGATAGAGCAACCTCCTTCTTTATCTGTGTTCAAATGTATATTAGGGACATTACAGAACTATGCACATCAGGGGGCCAAGTCTGCTAATTACATGTTCATATTCAGCACAGATTCATACAAAACAGAACCGTTAGTCTCCTGATCCCTTACGAATATATGAATCTAGGCTGGTTTGACGATATTGCCAACAAAAATAAAACGAGAAGAGTAAGGTAATTCAGAAAACAATTTCGTTATTACTTATTATTATTTCGTCTCGTTTTCATATGAAACCGAGATTGAATCAATATTGACTCAATATGAACGATATGAAGTTAGTAGACCAGGCGGAGTCCATTATAGAGTCATATTGATTAGCAGACTTGACGTCCAGGTCATCGCTAAAAAAAGTCCAAACTCAAACAGTATTAAAACGAAAAAGGATGTGATCACGGGTCAGTCTTCATTACGTCTTCAGACGTGATATCTGTCCACAATGCCATACTGCGTCGTAAAACGTGTAATAATTAAAAAATAATGTATAACTATGTACGTACAATTATTTGTTGAACCATTGGATGTTGCAAGAGGCGAATAAGGGTAATACTCCAGAGGGTGGGCAGCAGCACTTTCACAGGAACTATATAATATCTCACACTGCGATCCCCAAGCCGCCTGTCAAGTGTTTTCAATCTTTCCTTTTTTTCATATTACTGGACTTGTTCATATTCTATATTCTCATAATGATTTATTTTATGATTGTAAAGCAAGATGAAATAGGTTTTTATACCTTTTTTTATATAAAACTGCTATTAATTTCATTATCAGTAAGGATTACACAATGCCCGGTAAAAGAACAGTAGGGATTATGGCAAACCCCCCATATTGGGGGAGGCTGTGTTCGGCAGTGAACTTTCCGGCTGATACAGTACAGTACAGTGCTTTTATTTAGATAATAACACATTTGTACCGCGACGAAATTACGGGTTTTGAGAGCCTACCTTAGGAATCAGAAATTTGTCTGACACTTTATTTTGTAAAATTGCCTATTTATCTGTTTGTAATATTGACTAATAAACAAATATTATTTATTTTACTAACAGCTCAATTACGTTTTCAACATTATAAAATAAAGAAGGGTTTACAATGAACAGTTTTAATTGTGTTTTAACTATGTTTGAAAATGTTGAAATGGTGTATCGTTATGGTAACTACATTCTCGGATCACGTGAGCTTGGTTCATTAATATCCATAATGGCTGAATCATTTATTATTTTGATCATGAAGATTAAGAGATCGTTGCTTCACACCGCATATCTGAATGTCGAGGAAGTAACATAAACATTTATTTTGGTTGCTTATGTATTTACGCCCTTATTCATAATCTTTTCATATTTTTGTCATCATCAGCTACATCAAGCGGAATGTCTACCGTTGAACAAGGTCTCCCCCATTTTGGGGAATTCGCCTTAATATAAGACAAGTAAAAGTTGTCAGTTCATCAGCAGGTGTTGCTTCCCAACTTCCGGAATTCTCTCTTAGTCGCCTCTTAAGACACCCAAGGAAAGTCATGGGGGAGGGGCGCGGGGGAAAGCCATTGTAACCCGGAAACCCACGGGAAACTGTGATATCTGTTTTTTATATTTTATAGCTGGCATTTGACCACTATCTCCCCTGATAGTCACTAGTGGACAGGTAGATGCTATCTATACCGACTTTAGCAAGGCCTTTGACCGAATCGATCATGTTATTCTGCTGAGAAAACTATTCAATCTAGGTATTCGTGGTGATCTCTACAGATGGTTCTCTTCTTATGTCTTCAACAGAACTCAGGCAGTAGTATTAAGTGGTTATACTTCTTCCTGGACTGCTATACCATCTGGAGTCCCTCAGGGATCATTGCTGGGACCTCTTTTGTTTGTCATCTACATCAACGATATTGGAGACTGTTTTTAACATTCCCAATTCCTACTATTCGCAGATGACATGAAGATGTTTATGGCAATTGACAACCCCTCTAATGCGTTACTTCTGCAGGAAGACCTAGAAAGAGTGGCTAACTACTGTAAGACAAATAACCTTATTTTGAATATATCAAAATGCTCAGTGGTTACTTTCAGTCGTAAGACACAAACTGTACAATTTAAGTACTCACTTGAAAATCAACCACTTTTACGTGTGAGTGACATTAGAGACCTTGGTGTCCATTTGGATAGTAAGCTCACTTTTGTCAATCACATCGATATGATAGCTAAGAAAGCCTCATCAGCATTAGGTTTTATTATACGTAATGCGGGCATTTTTAAAACCATGAAGACTCTAAAAGTCCTATACTGTGCTTACGTTCGCAGTCACCTTGAATACGCAAGTCAAGTTTGGAATCCTAATTATGCCGTACATATTCAAAGCCTGGAAAGAATACAAAAGAAATTTATTAGGTACTTAGGATATAAATTCAAAATTCCACGTTCTAAATATATAGTTCGCTGTGCTCGTTTCCATCTGTTACCACTTTCAACTCGTCGTAATATTTCTGACATACGGCTGCTCATGAAGATTGCACAATCCAAAATTGATTGTTCTGATTTAGTGGGTAAATTAAGTTTATATGTTCCACCTAGACACGCTAGACCCAGAAGGTTGCTTCACGTACCACCCGCACGTACAAACTATCGCAGACAATCATTTTTATTAAGATCACAAACCGCTTTTAATGAGTTTATCGAGCACGAAGGTCACACCATCGACCTTTATTCTAGCAAATTGTCTCATGTTAACCTTGCTTATGTCACTTTGAATTCGTAAAATTTTCAAGTATTTGGAAATGAAGTGGCTGCGTACGAAAAAAAAAAAAAAAAAAAAAACACTATTGCTTTGTATAATCTTATTACGTGTGTGTAAAATACTTCTTTTTATATCTGTGGAGGCTTGTTAATGGCTTTTTTTAATTAAGTTATTAAACCTTTTTGTAATGATAGCTGTAAGCCCCCCAAATAAATGTAAAATAAAAAATAAAATAAAAATGATAGTAGGAATAAGTGACAATGGGGTCCAAAATGTTGTTCAGGCCACCCTAGAACTACGGGCTCTCAAGAACACCTTGTGGCAACAACACACCGAAAATGCTTGGCTATACATTTTCTACTTAAGGGAGAGCATTATGCCACCATGCTCGCTAGCAAAGAGTAGATGTCTAGTAACAGTAGGCAAGAAGATCTAACGAGAGCTTTTAAAACATTAATTGCCACATAATATTAATTATCAGTCCTCATATTTTTCATGACATAAATATATAGGTACATATATGTACAACAACCATTAGTTTATAAAGCTTGCTCATATCGTGACTTTCAATATCTTATATACTCAAGTAAGTTACCCTGTGAAAGTTCAACTCAGCCGGTATAAAAGAGTGGAATAATTTACGTAAATCGATGTCAAGTGTGCACAGTAGCGAAATTTATTAAAATGAATGACCCAACTTAAGCTTAAATTATATTATTTAAGCACTTAAGTCCAAATAATATTAACATAGCTGGATAAGCCATCTCAAGTTAATTTTATGAACCATGCATTCTTTTTATTACGACAAGACGACTAATAATCGCGTTTTTTTGTGTTGTTTACGCCTCATAATTTTAATGAGACGAAAAAGATATTTCTTTGCGAATATTTTTGCCATTTTTGCAAACTGGGCTATGGCAAATGGAGTACAATTAGTACGGTATTAAATACCTTTACGCTCTAATTAATTAGTTTTTACAATTGCTTAATTAATGTACTTAAAATTTACAGTATTCATTTATACTGAAATGTTACTATATATAATGTGAATTTCATTAATTTTGTTTACCTTACAAATTTACGAGAGAAAAAAATATAGTCATGTGTGGGATTCGAACACGCGTCCATCTTTGATTGGTGGGGGTTTTGTTACCTTATTTTTTTAGATTATACCAACCATAATCCATATTGCCGTACTGAGCAATAATACCCATGTGCAATATATGGTGCGTGAGGGACAAAAATATATTTCAAAAAAATAATGTAATAAACAACCCGACTCCCTATTGTGGAAGTCAGGGCACCTAATGGTAATGAACAAGATCCAAAAGATTCCAAAGAGAATGCGCTTATTTCTTTAAAAAGTGATTTTACCAAAACATATGCCATGTACTTAGCACTTAATCATTTTTGTTACATCACTCGTCACTTGTATGAAGAGTTTGAATGCGCAACAGCAATAAATACTGCATCTTAGTTAGAAACAATTTTAGAATTCCCTTGATAGTATAAAAGAGATTGTGTTATTTAATATTAAACTATTTTAAGTTATTTCATAACGCTATTTCCAATTGCAGTGAAGACAAAATAATTAAAGATAATAGCTAACCACTTTTAATAACATTATTCCATGTCGGTCTCAAATAAACGGTTGTGTACACAACATGGTAAAATTGCAAGCTTTATGACATATAAGCTTCTTTTGTCAGTGATTACAAAATAAAATTGTAGGATATTCCTACGAAGAAATAATAAGTCTATTTATTCGTAGGGATATTCATTCTCTGATGCATTTGTATAATCGTGAATTGAAGTGACGGAGTTTTATGTTATGGACAGCTAGGACAATAATAAATAGTAATGAAAATGCTAGCAAGTGCAACGCTTATTTTATAATGTATGTACCTTCGCTAAAGTGCAAGTAGGTTAGGTTGGAATGCAAGTAAGCAAGACGTAAACATTTCATAATTATTGTTTTGCTACACTCAACGCTTGTGCAGCCTGCTTAGTACAATTGGCATCTAATTTGTGCCTCAAGTAGAAAATCATTTGCAATGCAACTATCACTAGTTCTGCAGGTACTTAGAATGTATAATAGCGACAATTTTTTCTCAAACTTGAAAACATTTTTTTTATTCTTGATAGGTTAGCGTTGACCGCTATCTCACCTGATGGTAAGTGATGATGTGGTCGAAGATGTTGTTCAGGATAACCTAGAATTTCTGGCTCTCAAGGATAGCTGCCGGAATACACCGTTAGGTGCTTGGAGACAGATTTTCCACTTGAGGGTGGTTTCGAGCCAGGCGGGCATTCGCCAAATGCCCTACCACCATGCTATTACGACTGCCATCCTAAGACGACCTAGGGGACTGACGGCTTAACGTCCCCTTGGTAGCACAGTAGCACTCAGTAGTAATGTCACTAGCGGTCACCCATCCAATCCATGACCGCGGCGGTCGTTCCCTAACTTTACTGATCGGTTAAGAACAGCTAATACAACTTCGTTACGAGCGCTTCAAAATTCAAGCATTATTATACTTACGTGTCTCTAGGTATACATAGCTATTACAAAGTTTTTTTTTTTAATATTGTTATGTTTGCAATAACGCCAGCTATGCGGATTACATTACAAAATTATTACATTACAAAATTACAAATATACGAGAGGAAACATTCTACTCATGTGCGGGATAATAATAATTTTTGCTGTGTATCTTTTATCTTCAATATTCTGTTAAATAAAACAGTGTTTTAAGAGGTTTTACGTGATTAAAAACTGTATACCGCCTTTTGATAAGCATTTGAGAAATCATTCGAGTCCAAGGTAATCCAACCTAAATATATTAATGATCTATTAAGTTTTAACAGTTGGTAATTGGACTTCTTTGTAGTATTGCCATCTGGTGGTAAGTGATTACCGTCCCCTACCGCGAAATCCGCAACACCAGAGGTCTCGAGGATGCGTTAGCGGCCTTTCAGCAAGGAATATGCTCTCTTATTGAAGGATCTCAAGTCTTACTAATTTACTAATTATAAGTATTAATTTACATTAATTTAAATTACATTATATTTTTTTTTTATAAGTTAATATATTAATTATTTTATTATTTTGTTAAATTCAATGTACTGTAAAAGTGACTGCGTAAGTTCAATCAAAACCAATTATCTTAAGCTAGAACAAACATTTTTAAAGGAGACAATTAAAAAAAAAATGATAATATCACAAGCCGTTTACAATTTAAATTAATATTATGATGTACAGTTGCGCTAAGACGTAGTTGTTTTTGTAAATTACAAACGTTTAACATCCGAAACTGTTAAAATTTTAGTTCGTAGCTTTACTTTTAATACTTTTGTACACACAGTTTACTTACAGAATAAAAATACATTCTACTCTATTCTACAGTATGTATGTATAGTAGGAGTATGGTAAAAGATTAAAGATAATGTTTTCAGTTCCTGCTTAGGTAGGTATAATGCCGCCATTATTTTATGTAACAGTTATTGGTGTCTATCATTGTCGCGCTTTGAACTATGGCTACATGAATAAATCTATTCATGTGATATGTATATATGGCTCTAAATAGATCACATTTAAGCAAACTCTGCGTTCCAAAGAAAAGGAAATTTATAATATATATAAGATACATGAATTGCCAGCGTGTCTGTTTTAAATGATATCTTAATAGAACTAGGTAAACGTTAAGGTAAATTTAGGTTAAGCCTGTTAACACCTTCGACCACATCTTCACTAACCATCAGGTGAGATTGTGGTCAAAGGCTTACCTATCAGCAATAAAAGAAAAACTTAAATTGTCGTCATACTTACTTAAAATATTTAATCGAAAACATGTTCAAAAAGCATAACATTATTATAAAGGTACCTACGCTGAACTGAAAATAAAACATTCGTATATTAATATTACTTTGCTGCCTCATAATACAATCTACTATTTAGCATTGAAGCTCGAGTATCTCCATCAATTTCTCAGCCAGTAGCTAAAAAAGCAATGAGTTTATATCTCCATGATTTATTAATGGTAATGGACCTTACTTATGCACCTGTCAACACCAGGGCGCCCCGTGGTCATATTTTTATACTAGTTTTTGCCTGTTACTTTACAGAAGAGCCCCGCAAATTGAAACTGTGTTTTAAATCTTTTTTATTCACTTTGCGTTTTAGTAATTAAAATACTTAGTGTTGTCTTAGGTTTTCGCAATTATTACACATTGTAATTAAACAACTTTAAACGGTTTAAATCGCGTATATTTAACATTATTTTTGTCCCGATGTTTCAATTACTTAGCAGTGATCGAGATCACGGGGTGACATATATGGGTGTGAAAAATATAATAATATAATAATAATGATAAATATACGCGATTTAAACTGTTTAAAGTTGTTTAATAACTAAATTTAAAAACTTGTTTACATAGTGTGATTTCATGTGAACTGCTGAGTAATTAAACTTATTTATAAAACAAAGAAAGGCATTTAACTTATTTACAAAATTAAAGCGAAAGTAAAAATTTGAACTACGAGCCGGATTCAAACCCAAGACCATCCGTCCCTATAGCCGGGACATGCTCTTTCAACTCACCTATCGTCTATATATATGAGTGAGTCATAGCTCAAATTAATACTTTCACTCCTGTCGTTTTACAGTTTAAGGGCCTTAGTATCGCCAAATGCGTACTAATGAGAACTCCTCCGTGACTGCTGAAGTTGAAGATGTGAAAAAAATATATTTCATAAATGAACTCAAGTACAATATTTGCAATATATGATTTTACGATATTACTATTACTATTGCATTAAAAAATATCATACAATATACTATTTATTGACTTATACTCACTATTGCGTACTCCTTCTAAACGGCTACGAGTTTTGGAAATTGTACCCTAAAATTTTTAACCAGGCGGGCATTCGAAATGCCCTTCCATCATGCGTTGTAGCTCAATCCCGCGGCGGAATTCGAACCATGGACCTGTAACGCGGCAGTCCACACCCAACTTTGCTTCGAAAACCACCGCTAAAGCCAATTAAGGTATTTTGAACAAGTGTTAACATAAAATTACGTCGAAATCACTCATAGTTATACTCTAGGTAATAAACATTTCTTACCAAAAGCGGAACTTGAATAAATCTAAAGGAGAGCACTAAACATGAACATAGTGCCCACATATCACATAAATTATTCAGTCATGTTTATTTATACAAGTGTGCTAGCAAATAGCACTTGCCATTTTAGTCACGAGCATAAAGTGTGAGAACACATTCCTCACTGAGCATTCAGCATTAAAGTCATTAATCCTCTTGATAAACTGAATTGCTGCTGGAAATTATATAAGCCATAAAAAGATCACGTTCTGCTTTCGTTTACACAATGTCACCCATGGTCATCTGCTTAATACCGGTTTTAAATAAAAAGTCTATGCATTTGCCACAATCTTACCTGATGGCAAGAGATTATGTGGTCGAATGTGATGAACAGGATTAAAGCAAAGTTATAATGTATCAAAAAGCATTCTCAGTGTTTTACTGCTGTTTTTAGTGTCACTATTTTGGGATATCAATTATTATGCTTTTTCCTCTACGAATAAATTCATTATTATTCGTAGTTTTTCCTGCATAGTTTGTTTTCAGCCACAGTTACACAAATACAGAAGTTAGACTCCTTAGTCTTCTCTACGAGGTCTTATTGTATTTGATACAAAAATTACATAATAAACTTAACATAGTGACTACTTTACGTTATTTTGTCTATGTATTGACTCTCTTATTTAAATATGTTGCCTTTTAATATTATTTAACATATAAGCAATTTAAACAATCGTCACTGGGTTTATTAACCCTGCAAAATTAACATATTTATCAAAGTTTTGGGGTAACTTTAATTTATGAAAATTACGGCGTTGCTGATATTATACGCTGATTGCTTAATACCTTCCTTACTTGAGTATATGTTCTGTGATAGTGTGCCACAGCTAGGACCAAATAACAATAGTGGGTGTATTTTTGTTTTTAGTCATACCAACAAACTAATAATTTATTTTAAGGATCCTTTTTTATTATTTTTTATTTTAGAAGAGACGTGATAACGGGTTTTAGTATGTAGTTGAGAATAGTTTATTTTCGTCAGGGCAAAGAATGAAAAACCGGCCAAGTGCGAGTGGGACTCGTGCACGAAGGGTTCCGTACCATTATCTGTAACCTAATCTTGCAAGTTACCGACATTTTTTGCAGTGTCCGATTGAGCTGGGTAGGTACGGCAAAAGCCTCTTTTATTGTATGGGAGGCCCCTTAATTATTTATTATATTTTAGTTTAATTAATTATATTTAAAGAGAACATAAAACTAAATTGTTAACTGTCACCGTTTTTAGTATCGAGCAAGAAACGGTAAAAAAAACATTTTTTTTGTATGGGAGCCCCCCTTAAATATTTATATTATTTTAGTTTTAGTATTTGTTGTTATGGCGACAATAGAAATACATCATCTATGAAAATGTCAACTGTCTAGCTATCACCGTTCTTGAGACGGACGGATGGACAGCGAAGTAATAGGGTCCCCTTTTTTACCCTTTGGGTACGGAACCTTAAAAATGTTGTATACCTAATGTATAGTACATAGTACATCAAGGCCGATTTCGGTTACGGCGACTTTGCTTCTGCTATGGTGTTGAGTATGGATGTTTAGCTCTAAGGTAAAACTCTAAGGACTTATGTACCCTATTTTGGCACTAAATATGCGCAATGTGGACACGTCAGAGTGCTATTGATGTAATTGTAAGTGATGTTAGGTGAAGGTTGTCTCTATTTGAGTTGGTCGCGTTTCGAGTCAAGTGTGGTCAAGTTCACACCATCTTTGGTTTTCAAATTGGTATAGTTACATTGCGTTTTACTGTCTGTCGCCACTCCGAACGGTTTGCAGCTAATGACTCTCAGTAAGTGAAAATTAGGCAGTTTTTTTCCTTATTGTATAAGTCATTCCGTAGGACTCTAGGATATTTAATGAAAGCAGTAGCGGTAGCTTTATTCTAAAATACTTTTAATCGTTTACAATTATTACGATATTATTAGGGGCCCGTACCCAAAGGGTAAAAACGGGACCCTATTACTGAGACTTCGCTGTCCGTCCTAGACAGCGCTAGACAGTTGAAATTTTCACAGATGATGTATTTCTATTGCCGGTATAACAACAAATACAAAAATAAAATAAAACAAATATTTAAGGGGGGCTCCGATACAACAAACGCGATAGACGCTTTAACAATTCACAGAATATTTAGTTTTGTTCTCTTTAAATACAATTTATAAAAATAAAATAAATAATCAAGGGGGAGCCCCCTTAAAACAATAAAAGAGGTTTTCGCCGTTTATTAGTTTTCACGAAGGGTTCGGAACCCTTCATGCGCGAGTCCGACTCGCACTTGGCCGATTTTTTATTTATTATTAAGATATATAACATTGTTAAGACTTAAGCTTTGAAGCAAAATGTTGCCAAATAAATCTTAGTTGGACGTAGCCGTGGACATGTCAGCTAAATTCAAATGACGAGTTTTGAAAAATATTCTTTTACAAATGTGTTAAATCATCAACAATACGTAGCAGCTCCGCTTGGTAGCGTTTGTAGACAAGAAACATAAAAGAAAATTAACTGTATTTTTTTATGTCTGATATATTGGTTAGCCTTTGACCACTATCTCACCTGATAGTAAGTGATGATGTGGTCGAAAGTATTGTTCAGGCTTACCTAGAATTACTGGCTCTCAAGGACAGCTACCGAAAGACACCTTTAGGTGCTTGGCGACAGATTTTCTGCTAACGGGTGGTAGCTAGCAAGGCGGGCATTCGGAAAATGCCCTACCACCATGCTATAACGACTGCCATCCTCAGACAACAACCGGGACCGACGACTTAACGTGCTCTGCGAAGCACGGAAGCGCTCAGTAGTAGTCACTAGCGGTCACCCATCCAACTCATGACCGCGACGGACGTTGCTTTACTTTGCTGATCTGTTAAGTACAGCTAAGAAAACGTCGCTACGAGCACTTCATGCCTACATTCAAGAAGGAAATTCATACGAGTACCTACAACTATACCTAGAATAAATCATGCGCTACGAATTTCATATTCTATTATCTCACAACCGCACTTGCAGTTAGTTGGCAATGTTGGCACGCAGTTATCATTTTATGCATTAAGCTCGCTTGCAAGCTACAACACCTGATCTTATCCACCTGCCAAATTAGGCAAGCCGAGGTAAACCTTTCAACACTTTATCAAACAAGATGCATGGGATAGCTGGCCGTGCACTTAAGGTGGTAACTGAACAATATAATGCGCGCGTAACATTCGCTACGAGCGTTCTACGTTTATAAAGTTACTATAGGCCAAGTGGTAAACGATTGATGAAAGTTAATCTCTTAAAGCAAATGAACTCTTCCAGCGCACATCTCCTGTGGATGCTTCGTGTAGAATCGAAACGCGCCGAAACTTCTCCCGGTTTGGTTAAGAAGTGACGTTACGTCGGCTTGATAGGAAAATTAGGCGGAATTGACACTTAATACATTTTTATATATTTTAAGTGTGTTTTTCTAAAATACTAATTTAATTTTGTTTTAAAATACTCCTAAATAACGCCTGAATCTATTCCTTTGTTATGAATATAACCAACATTGTTGTTCTGTTTTTTGATAGGGTATATTTTGCGAATAAAAAACCTGGCTAGCGCATTCTCAATTTGTAAATCTGTCGCCAGGCACCTAACGATATATCCCGTTATGTATGATTAGTTTAATTTTATAAATATTACTTAAGTATAATGTTGTCTTAGGTTTACGTGATTATGACACAACAACATTTAACGGTTTAAATCGCGTATATTTATCATTATTTTTATCCCGACGTTTCAAGCACTTTGCAATGATCGTGTTAGCCACCCCGTGACTGCAAAGCACGATCACTGCAAAGTCTTTGAAACGTCGGGATAAAAATAATGATATATATACGCGATTTAAACCGTTTAAGGTTGTTTAATTATTACTTAAGTATGTTTTTGTTAGACCAAGCTTTGTGAGCCAATTATGATAAACCCAATTAATATATATATTGTATATTGATGTGTTCGCTTTCGAACACGAACAAACATTAAAATGAATGTTACATGGGTCAAATTGACACCTTAAAACCATCACTAGTCTAGGGTTTAACATGAGAGTCGATCCGATAAGGTGTTATTTATTATTACCTAAGTCGTAAAACATTTATACTGTTTCAGAGTCTGTAATGTAAGGTTATTGGGATCTTGGGATATAGATAACGTTTTATTTATAAACATATTTCAGCAGAACTCCGCAGTATGACAAATACTTCTTATAAAATAGAGGCATACAAATTAACATTTAGAAGAAATACTTATTGTATTTCTCACTTTGTAGGTATTGCAATGCTAAGCATATTAGCTTACAAAACTGCAATGTTTTTTTCTCTGTGATCGGAATTTAAACCTGCATCCATTCGTGCATATAATTATATTATTGTTCCCATATTATTATATTAATATTAGATGTATCTAGAGATATATAGGCGGAATTGAAACAAGATAAATTTTTGTATATTTCAAGTGATTTTTATCTAAAATATTAATCTTATTTTTGTCTTATAATACGTCTAAATGACTTAAAATTTTCATATGATTATAACTTAAAATTTTATTCTGTTTTTGGATAGCAGAAGGGTATTTTGCAAATACTATGGCTAGCGCATCCCCAATTTGAAAATCTGTCACCAAGCACCTAACGGTATGTCCCGAAAGCATGTTTTTGAATGCTTGTTCCCATTCTAGTTTATAAATTATATTATTGTTTCCATAATAATATAATATTAATATTGGATATATCTACTTGTTTCTATAATACCAAGTTTGATTCCAAAATTCAAGATGATTTAGTTTTTTCTGATCGATCGTGTAGTGATTGTATTATTGATAATTATTTATATACCACAAAGTAAATATACTTACACATTAAAATGTATTTCTGTTATCATTATATATTTTTTTATATCTAAACGCTGACAGACTGTCCAAGTTAATGGTTCTGATATTGGAACGTCCCGGTACTTTATTGGGTATTCTAATCGTATATTGGTTTTTGTTTGATAGTTTAGTTTACTCAACGTAAAAAATAAGTGCTTCTATGACGCACGTTTAATCGCAACAGATTCTGTTAGCAGAAAAGGCTAAAAGATGAGCTGCACTTTTTTATATAAGAAACAGTACATATCTGTCATTTGTTCACTTATTATACCATAGTCAATTATCTAGTCTAAATACTGGTATATCCTTGTAAAACTTAGAAAAACCATATTGATGAAAACACAAACAGGAAATTTGAAAATGTGACATCTTTGATTTTACTAAAAATTGTGTTTCTTCGAACGCTTATATAAATTAAAGGTGGGTCATGTACTTGTAGGTAAGTGTTTGTGAATTTACATGATTGTTAGCTAATAGTACCTACAATAACAAGAAATGTTACATTTTGGATTCTGACCAATCTCCCTTTGAAATTGTAGTTATCTATTACCAGGAGTGGCAATCCAGCTCAAATTTGTGTAAAATGGAATGCTAAATATGTAAGTCAGTGTCATTATTATACTTACTTGACGGATGGCACAAGTACAAGTCGTAGGAATCTCACTTAGAACTTAAAAAAACGTTTCAAAGAGAATGACGGTGGACTTTTGAACTTAGAAATAAATATGACCAACTTATAGTTTTCTTGGGTGCCAGTACAGTATGCCAAATAACTTTTGACCTAAGAAAAGGCGACTAACTATTTTGTTTTCATCAAAATAATAATATTTAGCTTAGAATTATATATCTACTAACCTACCCAAAATTACGTATACCTAATTCTAAGATTAATGTTCTAGATATTGTATAATATCTAGAACGTTTTTAAGCGAACCCGTTCGTCGAAAAGTATTTCTGCATATCCCACGTCAGCATATGTGCTGCCATGTGCAGTAAAAAACTGCTTAAATGAAAGTTAAAACTAATAAAATACAAAGTTATGCTATGGGTTGCCATAACAACAAACTTGTTTTTCTGTAGAGCATACTACCCAATAATAACTATAAATTTTGTGAATACCCAGGGAGATTAGTGCGAGTTTTAATTTAGAACCTCTCCTTACATTGCTCTTAAGAGCATTTTATGACCATGTTTTTGCGTCTTAATCAACCCTGATAATTAAAAATATAGGCATTTATTCTGCAGCTAGTCATAGTTAAATTATACAGGAGTCAAATGATACTATTCGTGGGAGACTAGTCGTATGGTATGTTATAACTATTTTAGTTTGAAATTATTCATCAGCATAAAGTAGTAAGAATAACAAATAAACTAAGGAGTATATATAGAGGTCTATATCTACATTTATTTTGGTACCTTTTGAAGCGATATAGACTTTAAACTCCTGATAGTTGATACAAATCTTGCTAAAAGCATGCGCTTCATTGTGGCAGGGCATTGTGCTGATGCCTTGGCTGGCTAGTACCCTTAAGTAACTTCTAAATCTGTTACCAAGCACCTAATGGTGAATTCAGATAATGTTGAGAGCTGGTTCATATGCTGGTTTTGCCTGTTAAAAAACCTCGACTACGTCACTTACCAATCATAGGTGAAATAGTGGTCAAAAACTAGGCATTTAGCTTTTATATTAATATAATACTTATGGCCGAAATACTTTTTATAGGCATCTAAAAGGTACAATTTTGTATATAATAGTTAATTAAAGAATACTAAAGCTGTTAGATGTACAAAATAATAATAAATTTAATTGTTTTTATAATTAATTACCGATCTGCAGCGGTAGGTACTTTGTATATACCTGGAGCATTTGAACTGTCTGTGGAACTGCAATGGCCTTTGGGTTTCCTAAATGATTTCCTTGTAGTAGCCGTAGGGTTTCACCACGATGTACTTAGTTAGAAGCACGTAAATAAAGAAAAGAGCATATTTTTTTTGTAGTGTTTCGACAGTAATGGCATACCATCAGTTAAAAAAATCGTTTTAATTTACTTAACTATGTATGTTTCTTTATTTAAGTACCATTGGCAAGATGGGACTACAATTTTTTTGTACATTTTATTTTTTCCTGCCCTTACACACAATCTCCGCATTGCAACGCACCCCGGAAAAGAAAACAAATGTGTATTATTTTATATCGGTGTTTTCCTACGAATAAATAATATTCGTAGGTGTTTTCAGTATATTGTTGATCAAATGGAGGATATTTTACATAACATAAACTAGTTTGTTTTTTTGAGATTGACCCCGTAAGATATATACAGGGTTATTGTTAAAATGCTAACAACCTCTTAGGGTTGACTTCTGCTGGTCCAAAGAAACATTTTTTTTTTAATGTTTTTTATATGTTTGTTTTCACTAAATAAGCAGGAGGACCTGATGTCACAAGTCTCTTGTGCCTGTAATGTATTATTTCATATTTTTTATTACTTTGCTCGATGTAAATATTCAAAAGTATATTCAAAGGGACGGCGCGGTCAAGTGTTGGCGCTCTTGGCTCAGAGTAGGCATTAAAACACAAAAAAAATATGTTTTTTTTTTTCAAAACAGAAGTAACATCTCAAAATGTTTCTTAGGACTAGCAGAAGTCCACCCTAAGAGGTTATTAGCATTTTACCAATAACCCTGTAGTAGTACATAATTATATAGTCTAATGTCACGGTAAGAATTTATTGATATGTGTAGATAAAAATATATAATAAATGTATTTGTATTCTACTCATTGAAGTCTAGACTATGACACCTCACATGCTTGAGAGAGTTTTTTTCATATTACTTTCCATGTACGAATTTAGTGGAGCCTCTCCTGAAAATATAATTAATTGAATTTATAGTCATATATTAATAATATTCATATTTAGGTCAACATTTTAAATCAAATATGGAAATTTCAGGTTGTAACTCATACAATTTACAAGCTAGATAGATACCCGTGACATACGGACCTACAGACAAACCGAGAACTCTTGTTAATAGGATTCCGTTTTGCCATCTGGGTACGGAACCCTAAAAAGGAAACTATATAAAAATGTAACTTTAAAACGAAACTTTGAAAAAATCAAAGATTAGATGATTTTTTCAAAGTTGAAGAAAAACTCAAGATTTTTCAAAGCTTCGTCACAAATAACAAAAGTTCAGGCTGATGCGTAAGTTCGTAACCTGATCGGTTCGGAAGCAGTCGTCGCGTCAGTCGGTGTAGCAAACAGCAAAGTGAAGGACGCACGGAGGCCGGTCGACGACCCAGCTATTTATATATCGAAGGCTACTAGCAACTGGTTATCTGCCCATAGAGTAGTCTATTGCAGAGGGTATCAAGGCGTTCTAATCATGCAGTTCACAGTTTTTTAGGTGTTTTCAATTGTACTTAGTTGCGCATATTACTGTTTTTATAAAACAAGTACATTTTTTTAAATATTATCGAAAAATTAAAAAAGAAAAATTAAAAATTAAAGTTTGTTTAAAGTTTAAACACCTATTTAACCTTGCGAAGATATTTTAGATACTGGTAGACCTACTGGTGAGATACAAACTACTTACTTCAGTAGAGTATTGCCAAATACAAATTTAATGGTGCTGCAGGGATGTTAAACGCAATACATTAAGTACGAAAATTAACTGCAATAGTTTAATATTTTTGAAAGCAGTACTTTTACCTTCCAACATTCAAGTCGCTTATTTATCGACTGCCAATGATCGGTATCCGAATGTACTTTCTGATAATACAATAATTTGTTTATTTTGTTAGGATTCAATTTTATTTCATACTACAAACATAATTATATATCTACTTCCTTAAGGATAAAACTACCTTAACTGACAATAATTTGATAGTGTTGAAAATATAAGTTCATAAATACTTAAATAACATTTCTGACATTAAATTAAGACAAAACATTAATTATTTTTAGTTAACACTAACAATCTCTGGTTCTAGTCTGCTCTACACACTTAGTGAATGGCAGCTCACACGAGGCGCCAACTGCTTTCCAACAACTCACCAATTACAGCTCATTACATAAAATCACACCACTGTTTGTTAAAAATTATTTTAAAAAACAGGTTAGTATTTCATTGAAATGTCTTGGAATTTCCAACATTTGCTTCGAAATTTAAAACGACAATATAAGCAAGCAACAAACTCATGCCTAGTCAGAGGCTATTGACCTTTTCCATAGTATAGTGTAGATTTATCTAGTAGTATATTATTATGTGTGTATATATATATATATAAAGTGTAGATATACCGCACAAAACAGAAGTCTGGGCTTTGTCTTTACTTAAATGGCGGCTTATTATTATATTTTTCTTTAACTATGAAAGAATAAGTAAAGTTTTATGTCAAAATTCATATTATTGACATAAAACTTTACAAACTATGGATAGAATAAACACATCCTGTATATTTACATGAAAATAAAAATACGACGCAGTCCTGATTTAAATCAAAGTTCTCCTCAACTTTTATATCGTTCAATTAATTTAAATTTAAGTTAATCACACGTTGAAGTTGGAAACAAGAAGCAAAAGCGTTTATTATTTATCAGAAACAATCTTAATTTCGTAATTATACCTTCGATACAAAAATTAAAACTGTGCATGGGAAACTGACAATCGTTAATTAATTTGAACAATGAAAAACTAATTAATACAAACTGTAATTTTATTAGATATCTCTGTAAATATAACTATTTGTTAATTACTGTACATTTTATAGTCCTGGAGTATAAACGTATACGAAGCATTACGAACTAATAATTTTGTGGCTTACGATGACACCCGCTTCTTCAGTCTACTCGTGACCACGGTCAATGCAACTTGATCGAAACGTCGAGGTTCGTCAAAATATAATTATTCTGCAGCCCAGTTTTATCCATAATCGATCCACAACGTATAACCCACTGGAATTTAAAAATTACCTGTGTAATGCTGCTAAAAGAACCCAAGTAGATTGTGACACAGACTTTATCGAAGCCTCCGATAAAGTAAATCATAAAATACATATCGCTAAATTGGCATCAAATTCTGGGATACACGGTGATTTATTAAGGTGGATTAAATCATACCTAACTAGGTGCAACCAACTGGTAGCACTTAAAGGTTTTCATTCTCCTCCTACCCAAATTACATCTGGAGTACCCCAAGGTTCACATCTTGGCCCATTGCTTTTCATTTCTTTTATTAACGATTTAATTGACAAGCTTCGTAGTCCTTGTTTATTATATGCTGATGACCTTAAAATATACTCTACGATACGTCATATAAACGACTCCAAAGCACTTAAATCAGATCTATTTGCTGTAGATAATTGGTGTCAGGACAACCTCATGTTCCTTAATATCAAAAAGTATTTTGTTATTACATATACAATTAATTTAATAAAATTTTCTTCAATTACTAACTTAAACATTGCTACTTAGAGAGAAAAGCAGTAGTGAAGGACCTTGGTGTGATATTTGATGAGAAATTAACTTTCAGAGACTACTATGATTATATAGTTAATAGAAGTACTCAACTTTTAGGCTTTATCTGTAGAATCACTAAAGACTTTAAAAACCTCCGTAGTTTACTTTATCTTTACTATGCCCTCGTGCGTAGCATCATCGAATACAACTCGGTCATTTGGTCTCCGTTTTATGATGTACACATAAAAAGAATTGAACAAGTACAATCAAAGTGTCTAAATATACACGCGCCTCTATCAATTCTTTGCTTAAAATGTCATAGGTCAAATATTGTATGGTAAAAGGTCTATGTTTTATCTTATACATACTTAAATTACTTACGGCAATTATGAACCAAATGAATTAATTTCTTTGCTTTGCTATATATAAGGAAATCATTTTTATATATATTGAAATAATGTTTTTTTTCTACAAAAGAGTCTATATTTAAATAATAAAAATATAATTTAAGAAAGTGAACCACTTTTGAATTCGAAAGTTATTGTTGAAAAAACTGAGTCGAGGTCCTGATGCCCAAGTTGCCAAAGATCTTCGCTTCGTCTGGGCAGCTCAGTATTCTGTAAAACTACGAACTCTTCGAATCAAAACAGCTAAAACAATAATATCTATTGTTGAAAAAACTGAGTCGAGGTCCTGATGCCCAAGTTGCCAAAGATCTTCGCTTCGTCTGGGCAGCTCAGTATTCTGTAAAACTACGAACTCTTCGAATCAAAACAGCTAAAACAATAATATCAATAGCTTACCTAATGACCTAATAAATGTGCGACAATAGAAATCTAGAACCCATCAATCTAAATAATTCTACAGATTTCATTCCGACGCAGTAAATTGCAGGTGATGATCAGAAAACTGAGATTGACATCGACTGAGGAAATTTTAATATTTTATATTCAATATAGTGGAAAATGCTTCTTTATTTTATGTAAGAAATAATAATAAGTAGGTATATACAGGGTTATTGGTAAATGGCTAACAACCTCTTAGGGTTTACTTCTGCTAGCTTAACAAACAATTTGACATGGTTTTTTATTTAAGAAGTGTTTTTTTGTGTGTGTTTGTATGTGTTTAAGACGGAATATGCACGAGAACCACCTGATATTTAAAGTGTTTTGTGCCTTTAATGTATTATTTAATTATTTTTTTATATTGCTCGGTGTAAATATTCAAAACTCTATTCAAAGGGAGCACAGCGCTGTCCAGTATTGCCGCGTCGGGCGTTCTTGGTCGGAGAGGCAATAAAACATAAATATATACTTTTATTTAAAGAATAAAATCTTAAAATGTTTGCTAGGACTAGCAGAAGTCAACCCTAATAGGTTGATAGCAATTAATCAATAACCCTGTAAATATAATATAGGTAATTTAAACTGTTAATTGTTTGATATATAGTACCTAGGTATCTTGTATACAAAATTGGTACACCGGTGACCCAAACCACAGATAAATGAATCATTTATCTATGCCAAAACTGACAAAATTCGTATCACCCGTGAGGCCTCACGGACCTCCAAATGCCAAGACTCTCGAACAAGTTACACTATTTATGCGTGTAGTCACTGTTACAATTGTTTATTTTTATCTAAGAAAAAATAACATAATAACCAAATCAAAATTAATAGGTGTATAAAACGTATCAGTCAATTAAGCACTACTCCAACAAGAACGATAACACTGTCGTTATTCTATAGGAAAATATATAGGTACCTATTTATTAATAAGTATATTTAAAATTTTCGATGTAAAAAAGAAAAAAAAATACGCACTGGAACGCGGCATCCATACATGGTTTTTTTTCCGAAAATACGCACAAACCGTTTTAAATCAAGCTTTATAATGCGCACGGCCGAAGTATGGAACACCCTACCAGCGTCTCTATTTCCCGATAGCTTATTATCTGGAAGTATTCAAGTATAGAGTTAATAGGTATCTGCTAGGCAAGTATGTTCCAACGTCGACCGCGTCGGCACTTTCCGTCAGACAGCTGTCAAATGCTTGCTAATCTAAATTAAAAAAAATATATATAAAAAAAACAGTTCAGTTTACTTAGGATTTACGGAAGTCACAATTTCTCCATCAAATTACAGTCAGTGTCAAACATTATGTAAGTCGTTAATTAAATATTAAATACGAGTAAATCATAGGTTACAACAAAACAACTCAAAGTGCCAATAAAAAAATGACAATTATTGAAATATTTACGTTATTTTAAAAAATAGTTTACAAATATTCAACCTTCCAGCACCCACTTCCATAGCATAACTGGAAATAACTCAAGGTGGTATTCTGTGGTTGCAGGTTCAAGTCCCGCTGGAATTTATCTTTTATCATTCAAAATAATTTCAATGTTTTCGCTAAGCATTAGTCAATGCTCTTTAAAAACAAAAACAGTCAAAAGTGGTACGTTCACATTCTTCCGTTCTTAACGTGAATATTTAATTGAGTATATAATTATAATACTCAATTAAATATTTATAATTATATTCCATATTCAAATCCTTCAAACATAAATAAGAACAAATGCCTCAATTAATTAATATCAGGTATCATCCACCAATATCAATAAAATAGTAAGCATAATTTATTTTCTTGTTAACAATGTTTAAAATAGAAAACTTACCTTTTCGCCGCATAATTTCTTTTTATTTATTTTAAAACTTGCCCAATATTTGCTCACTGGCGTTATGTAATAGGTATCAACAATACTAGATCAAACAATTTATTTATAATCAACCTCACTTTGTAAAATCTCGTTTGAGACTGAGTCAATAAATTGAGCGAAGGCAATCGTATCTATACCATTTATGGTCTGTCTAATTTAGCTTGATAATTTTGACAGCTAACGCCTATGAAATTTCGCATTTTTTAGCTTAAAATAATGAGAAAATGTTTTACTTCATGGATGGATATCGCCCCTTTTGATAGTGATGAGCTAGGTATTCCATGCATAACGAAAAATAGCAAATAATATGGATATATACTTAGTCATTGGGTGTTCCTACGGTCGTCAATCTAATTATTATCACAAGGTTATTTCACTTTTTAACTTGGATTAGGCAATTGTGGTGGATTTCTATTCATGACCCTGGTCACAGAATGTTTAGTCATGCCAGATTATTACGATTCTATTTATAAGAGAGAGAAGAGAGTTAATAAACATGTGCATGATGGAAGGGCATTATGCGAATGCCCGCCTGGCTAGCGACCACCCTCAGGTAGAAAATCTGTCGCCAAGCTCCTAACGGTGTGTTCCGGCAGCAGTCCTTGAGAGCCAGTGAAATTACAGGCATATGAGACTTAACAACTATGTCTCAAGGTGACGGGTGCAATTCGTGACTTGTGACGAAATGCATCTGTTATAGGCAGAGGTTAGTCCGCTTAACACCAGGTGGGCCTTGTGCTTAACCCGTCACAATAACATTAAAAAAATGTGCTCTATTTTTCATAGAGCAAATATTTAATCAACTATGTAGGTATCGTTTATTCTACTGTCTGCTATTAATCATCAAAGGTGTTTTAAAGATTACTGAAAATCACAACACGATTGCAATAAAAAATATTTCCAATATATTCGTCCGTATTAAGATACAGATAATAAGGATTTTAGCTAAAGGACAGGGACAAAGATTTCATGTTAACTTTGTAGAATTTTCATGTGGCAAAATGATACTTTTATTTCTGCAGTCTTATATTAAGAGCTGCAACGCAGCAGACCAAAGTTTTCCGGATAGATCATATATAAAGGATGCTACTGTATGTAAACTTGAATACATTTTGGTTACCTGGAAGACAGTTGCATTGTTTATTGACAGTTTATCTAGGAGCTCAATATTACTACTGACATTTGGTAAAAATAAAAAAAAACATTTCGTCAGTTTGAAATTATAGAGAAATCATCTCTAAAGTTCCAAATTAGTTGTCAATCATTTAGAGATAACACATTAGTTACTTGAATAATTTCGTAAGTGATTCATAAATTTTGTGCTATATTTTATAAAAAAATTTTTTTTTTTTTACGTATATACATACTACTTGATATTGATTAAGATGCATGAATAATTATTAAATATATCACGATAAAATGATAAAAATTCAAGTTGTAACTTTATGCCATCATAAAAATGTACTAAGCTTTTGATAATAAACAATTTTAGTAACACACTTCTAAAAGTGCTTAAACACTATTTAAATTATAAAACAAACCATCACTAAATATAATTAAAAAGACGAGCAAACACGCTCTTCAATTAAATATATCCAACTACATTTTTTATGTCAAACGATTTTACCTTAAATAGAAATCAGTAAATATAATTAAAAAGACGAGCAAACACGCTCTTCAATTAAATATATCCAACTACATTTTTTATGTCAAACGATTTTACCTTAAATAGAAATCAGTCGGTGCGGTTCTTCACTGAGCTCCTGAGATGGATCCGGCATAATTGGCTGAAGAAATTCCTTTGCAATTCTATACGGAATTACTACGTCATGGACGTCTTGATAGTGTCAATCAGTGTACAAATCTTAGTCTAGAAGAAATTTAGTTGAGACGTGAAAATGATCGGTATTTTTCTATGGACTTAAGTACGTCTCCACTCAATAAGGATGCGTCCGGTATGTATTAGCTGAGTATTCCAATACCAATCAGTTGGACTATAGAGTACTTTTCTCTTTCAAATATATAATGGGTTTATAATTTGGAGGCTTGATGGCCTGATCGTCCCATTAGAGCAGAAAATCGTCCCAACCAAAGGCGCACGGTATGTATAGGAGATGCAGGTTTGATGCCGGCTCAAAATGATTGTTTTATGGTCAGTCAGTCAAGTTTGAAGAAGTGATGGCTCAGTGGCATTGGCTATAGACTGCCGCGCAGCAGGTCCATGGTTTGAATCCCGCCGCGGGCTTGAGCTTCACCGCATGGTGAAAGGGCATTTTGCGATTGCCCGCCTGGCTAGCGACCACCGTCAAGTAGAAAATCTGTCGCCAAGCACCTAACGGTGTGTTCCGGCAGCTGTCCTTGAGAGCTAGTGTTCCTGTCTTAGATATTGTAAGCGTAAACATTTTATTCGTAATATGTTCTTGTGTA
Source organism: Plagodis pulveraria (assembly GCA_963890685.1). Taxonomy (NCBI): domain Eukaryota; kingdom Metazoa; phylum Arthropoda; class Insecta; order Lepidoptera; family Geometridae; genus Plagodis; species Plagodis pulveraria. The sequence continues at coordinate 27,010,657 of OY982955.1, read as the reverse complement.
TCGTCCATTGTGTTAGAGAAAACATTTTGTATAACCCTGAAACTGTGCCCGGTGAATGGCAATAGGCCCACCCCCTATTACATGGGACCAAAACCCAATTGCGAAACGTGGGTGTTTACACACAGAGCCTACCCCTTCGGGAAATAGAGACGTGATTATATGTATTTCTTCTAGCTCCCCTATGAAAGTTTATGAGGAATTACAGTAAATTACAATACTCAATAACAAACGGTTTAAACTTACGGTAATATTAACATCGAGAATCCGACGAGAGGAGCCCGATTAGTTTCTTGGAGTGAAATATTATATAGACATATTGACGGAACACTGCAATTTATGTTATATATATAACTATCTGTTTAATTTATGACGTATGCGTGTGTACAATATGCATGGTAATTCAACGTAACTGGACTTCATTTATAAGCTATCACTACATTTGCTAATTGCAATCATACTCAAATAACTTTAAACCTATTAAAGGAACGCGTAGAGGTATCAAACTGATATTAAAAACTCAAATCTATTGTCCCTTGGAGCTGTGAATCAAACTTCTAAACTTATGTGAAGCAGTGATGATTCAGTGGCTATGGCTATGGACTGCCGCGCAGCAGGTCCATGGTTCGAATCCCGTCGCGAGCTTCACCGCATGGTGGAAGGGCATTTTGCGTATGCCAGGCGGGCATTTCGGTAATTTTGGTAACCACTTGATTGGTGCGTAGCAACGTCTAATAGCACAGATAAAGAAATTGCGAAAAGCATGAATTTTTAGTGTCATCATACTCGTATAGTAAAAATGTTTTTGATAATTTTTAAATGTCATGGATTTCATTTAACAATATTATAACTTTTACTTACATACCTACAGTATACGGAACCCTGGCTGCGCGAGTCCGACTTGCACTTGGCCGATTTGTTTTCCTTCATTTCATTGATGCGTTCTACTTACAAGATCAGTCACTCGCCTAAAATACTGTTCAAATATTAATTCGGTGCACAAAAGTTGCAATTACCATACATACGAGTATAATTCAGGTATTGGTCCTATTTAAATGTCACATATTTTTTAAAGTGTTTTAATGGTAACTGTCAATTAACTGTACTTGAATTATACAGTTAATTGACAGTTACCATTAAACACTAAACAAAAAAAAATGGAAATTTAAATAGGACCAATCAGAGGTATTCTTTACCCGAAGATATAGGTTTTTATCAGGCTTAAAGACAGCTGTCGGAATACGCCGTTAGATGCTTGGCTCGACATATTATCTAATTGAGAGTGGTAGCTAGCCAGGCGGGTATTCGCAAAATGCCCTGCTACTATCTATAACCACTCCCATGACAATAACCGGGACCGCGACGTCTTAAGGTGGGAACTGGCCGGTCACTTCTCCATACAAACGTCGTAGGGTGATCACTCCCTGATTTGAAGTTTTAGGTCCAGAATTAAGCATAATACCGATTGATATAGTCATTATCTAGACTTGTATGATGCCAAAATTATTAAAAATTAATTATGTTTTAAGTTATGAGCCTCGAAAACTTTATATGAAAATGATTCGAGGCTCATAATTCCCAAGATAATTATTTTATTAAAATTTCGGCATCATACAAGCCTAGATAATAACGAGATCAATCGGTGTTATGTTTTATTTTGGACCTAAATCCTCAAATAAGGGAGTGATCACCCTACGACGTTTATATGGAGAACGGACCGGCCAGTTCACCCTTAACGCGCCCTCCGAACCTCGGAAGCGCTCAGTAGTAATGCCACTAGCGGTCACCCATCACGCATGACGGCAATAGATGTTGCTTAACTTAGCTAAGGACTACGCTACGAGCGCTTCAAATGTGTGGTCGTTAAATTTAAACTTTATATCTCGTATAAATTAGAATAAATCGAGCCTCATAATTTAGTTAGCTACATAATCGAAACACCTTGGGGGTGCTCGGATAATTTGTTTGTCTTCAATATAATATATATTGTGACCGCTTTCGGACATGTTTACTAATTCAGTATATGCGTAAACATTTTGTAGTATATTGAGTTTCTTTTCAAGTTATTATTTTGTGTTGTTTGGAGAAAATGATTTTTTCTCTCATAGGTGTCATTGGTTTCGTATTTTTTATCGCCGGCAACAAAATAAAGTTGCTATATGTATGAATCCTTTGTCTGTGTTTGTGTGTAGTGTATGTGTGTAATAGTACATTATGATATGAGTGCAGTAAAGGCAAAAAAATTACATTATTTTTCTCTAACAGCTTCCATCAATCTACACAAATCGTCACTTCCTCCCACATCGTACAAATATTTCAAAAATAATAAGTTTTTCTCACTCAATAATCCATACAAAACTAGGTTCATCATAGCTTTCAAATCATTCTTGCGACTAATCTCACCGTGTCCTTATTCCGGAACAGTTGTCAGCGGCCCATAAATTCTACTTGAAGTTCGCGTGCACAAGCCTCGTGTTAACATCGAGACTTAACAGCACTCGACAACGAAACCCAACCGATTTAAATGTAAATAATGCAATTACTAGCTCTTTTGCAAAGCTATTCAGCTACCGATCTCCGTTTACCGTTGCTCGATTGGATTAGTATATCATAATTAAAGCAAAAGACCCTCCTTTTACAACGACTGAATAGATCTTTTATGTTATTAAAGATATGAAAATAGCTGTAAATATGGCATTGAAGCAACTTCCACTTTGCTGGAATGGTTTATAGATTAAGAGATAAAATATTATATCTATTCAATTCTAGTCTTCATCTTATTACATTACATAGATTAAATGTATTTCTCACATAGATTTATTTGTGTCACTTCATTAGGAGTTTTGCTTGCTCTCATTCATAAAGCACTTCCTATCTGTTATTACATTATATGTAGTTTATACAAAATGCAATATAACTGATCATGATCAAAGGTAACACTGAGTTAAACTTTCTAGCATAGTTTACTAAACAATACATAGATACCAAACTAAGAAAAGAATTAACCATGATTTACCTTTCTCTAACCCGGCTAAGTGAGAGTTAGAATATAATATTTTATTAGGTTCTTGTATTTAGGTATCAAATCGTCGTTTTTACAAAAGAAAAATAAAATTTAAAACAACATTCATAGTGTAAACTATTTTTTATTTTCATTTATCAGAATAATAAATACAAATATTTTTACTGTTCAAATAAAGTGAATATTAAACATGTATAGACTATTATCTATAAGTGCCAGACAATTATTCTACTAAGTTAGGTAAGTTGTACAAATGTAAGTATCAATATGAGATATTATATTCAAAGAATAGCATAATAAGCACTAACTTACTAGATACCAATAAGATTTTTAACAAAGTGTCACATGTCACTCTAGCCTCCACCCTATAGGATACCCTGTGTTGTGGGTAGACTAGTCTTGCTAGCACATAATTGTTTTTTGCAGTTTATAGTCTGGAATAAACTGTGGTTGATTGGTACGTTTACTACTTAATTTAGCAAAAAAAGAAAAATGAAGGTTACCTAACTTATATGTGTATATAACAATATCCACTGATGGGTTCAAACCAAAACAATATCAGAAGATATGAGATGGACGCACGGATAAACAAGACGGGCGGACTGAGGTTCGAACAGACGGTTTCGCTTTAGTAATAGGGTCCCATTCGGAACCATGTAAAATATAAACTTGTGTGATCTTAATTATTTGTTTGTGAAAACCAGAAGATTTTTTGTTAATACGATAGGTAAATGACATTTATTTCCGAAGCTGGACAAATTATTTCAAAGTTTGATAATGATGAATGTTTGGATGTTTCCAAATATACTTGTCATTAAGACATAGTCTAGCAGTTTAATTGATGGTCACACCATCTACTACCACACTTAAAAACCATGAAAATGGTAAATTCATCCAGCGCGTAGGTACCTATACCTATAGGCCGAAAATTATGTGCCCTAAAACATTCTAGATATAAACAAAAAATTAAAATTAAGTTACGGCAGGCCTTTCTCCGTATCTTACGTTCAAAGCTGGTCCTTTTTACTATGTGGTTAAGCCTACTACCTTCGCATAGGAATTATATTAATTATTGCATTTCTTTTACTCTTTACTGAGTAGCTTTCGAAGTTGCGCTAACATAATCTAATTTCTCGAAAAAATGTGTTCCTACTTAATAAAAATGATTTTTTTAGATAAAGAATGTACAGCTTAAAATATATCATAATTTCCCTCCTGCCCTTATTCCACTCATATGGGATCGGTAAGAGGCATATTGTCTTCTCTAACAACACAAGAACATTATACAATGTTTCTGCTAACAACACATAGGACAAGAACATAACTGTAAAAAGATTTGGTTATATTTTTACGCCCCACTGACGCCAGCCATCCTTGGGTGTGCTCTCGTTGACAGTTTACCCGCCATCTCTCGGATAAAACTGTAAGAGGACAATGTACGAATTAAAACACAGCCCTCTGCAACACAGTCTTAAAGCTAAAGCAGAAAGAGCAGGCAGGGGTTCAACTATAGAAATAAGAGCACCTATATGTAGGATAAGTAATAAATATTTTGTATAAAGATTAAGCTCGTTATAGTTTATTCATCGGTTGCTTCTCAACAAGCGTTATCGTTACCGAATTATGAATGTTTTATGAGTCTATCCCCATGATCTGTAATACAAGTGAATGCAATCAATAGCTTCAAGGGAAATTATTTGAGAACTCTATATTTCCCTTTCCAATTCTGCGCCCAACCAATACCGGTTCAAGCTAATGGTCGGTCACCAGCTACCGGTCTACGTTAGATTTATTCCTATCTTATCAGAATAGATTGCCTACGGATATTGAATCGTAACCACATTTTGATTTGTTTCGACTTTCTGAATATCGGGTGGTGGTCGATATAAAAAGATCTATAACCACCTAGTATATTATATTTATATCAACACCATATTTTATACACTTTGCATGAGTGGCAGAGTATTTTGCGATTCCCAATTGGCTAGCTACCACCCCCAAGCAGAAGTCTGACCAAACATAGAACCTAGGAATTTTCCCGTTTTCTACAGGTCACACGACCAACGCCGCATTTGATTTTTTTTTATGTCGCTGATAGGCTAGCCTTTGACCACTATCCCACCTGATGGTAAGTGATGATGAGGTGGAAGATGTTGTTCAGGCTAACCTAGAATTACTGGCTCTCAACGGTAGCTCCTGGAACACCGTGTTAGGTGCTTGTCGACAGATTTTCTACTTGAGGGTCGTAGTTAGGCAGTCCGGCATACGCAAAATGCCCTAATCACCACGCTTTATTTACTGCTATGTTAAGACAACGACCTGGTCCAACGCCTTAACAAGGCCTTTGAAGCATGGAAACGCTTAGAAGTAATTCCACCAGTGGTCACCCATCTAACTCATGACCGCAACAGACGTTTCTTAACTTAGCTGATCGGTTAAGAACGGCTAAGCAAACTTCGCTACGAGCGTTTCAAATCAAGAAAGTAATTGTACATTTAAATATGATAAAAATCTACCACTATGTTCTCAGAATAAAAATTAGACTTGGAAAGAACTAGTAACTCTAACTGTATGACACCGATATATTTAGCAAAGAGCGCGTCGTAGCGTGTGACCACGTGTTCCGCATCTTAAATACTACCAGAGCGGACGTTACAATTATTTGTAACATTTGTACGCTTCACACGTGAGCTCAATGTAGAGTAGAGCACGTTTTAATTGAGAATTTAAGATTTTACATACTCCATTTTGCCGATAACCTAGAAAAATTCACAGTTTCCACCTCACTTGTAGCGGGGCTTGGCTCACTGCGTATATAGAAAACGTTAAAAATGAAAATTTTCATTTCCATTCGGATATAGGTGAGATTGTGCTCTAACGCTTGCCTATGGGCAATAAAATGATATCCCCTATACATGACGATATGGCTTACAAAGCATTGAAATAAATGATTCGTAAACGTTTTGTTAGTAACTGTAACCTTTGCCTGTAGAGAAGACAGCTAATTTTAGCACCACTGTATTTATAATTATAAGCTATTTAGGGGTCGCCTAGGAATAAGGGGAGAAAAATTTGCGGTACTTAATTATATACAATGAGAACTGTTTACATTTGTAAATTTGTAGATGACAAAAATTACCTTTCGATCTGGATGCGAACACGCAACCTACGGATTTATTACCGAGACTGGCTGCATTGATGCGAATTGTGGGCTCGTCTGAAAAATTTAATCGTCTTCATTCAATCAATTATATTAAAATACTATTTTTTTGTTTCAGAAAAATACTACTGATCCAATATACGACTTCTACGGAAGAACCGAGAAGAAGTTACAACAAATTAACATAAGGTAAATCTCAAAACATATGTTAAATTAGAGTGTTCGAAGCGCTCGTAGCGAAGTTTTCTTAGCTGTTCTTAACCGATCAGCAGTTAAGCAACGTCCGCCACGGTCATGACTTGGATGGGTGACCGCTAGTGATATTACTACTTAACGCCTCCGTGCTTCGGAGGGCACGTTAAGCCTTCGGTCCTGGTTGTCGTCTTAGCTACCACCCTCAAGTAGAAAATCTGTCGCCAAGCACCTAGCGGTATGTTCCGGCGGCTGTCCTTGAGAGCCAGTAATTCTAGGTAAGCCTGAACAACATCTTCTGCACACATCATTACTTACCATCAGATGAGATTATGGTCAAAGAATAACAATAAAGAATACAAAAAACACACCAAATCCCGACATCAAGTCACAACTGTGATAGCTGTCTCTGTAAGTCTCTACTCAAAATATTTTCCATTATTTTAACTCCAATCACGATAACTGATGATGAGCCAACTCTGGCAAGCCAGGATCTAATAGATAGATATATATTTAGTCCTACCGAGTATCAAACGCCTTTTAAAACCTTAGAAAATATTCAGTGAATTATACTGCCGTGCTAAGGGTAACCGCCGTAAGTGCATGTCAACTAGTTTCGAGAAAATGCCGCCTAAAGTTTTTAAAATGTTTTTGTTGACTACTTCTACAAAATTAACTTTTTTTTACATCTGAAACTACTTTATTATAGAGAAAATGATGTAGTTTTTATACGTCGGAGAATTAAACTCCTAATACAATTATTATTACATCAAAACATCAAAAAACTCGTTATGCTATGGAAGCCTGCTGAATTTTGTAGACGAATACTTAAAAAAAGCGTCGTAAGCAACACACATACCGCGCTTATGTTAAGGAACACTCTTTAAAGCGCTTTTGATAGGGAAACATAGGCTTTAAAATTTGTTAATTCTAAGCTTAATCGCCGTCACTGCAAAAGTTACGGCTGTCATGTCAAGCAATACTTACTAAAACTTCATATTTACATCATATGTAACATCTTTTACGGCTCTTATTGCAAGGTAGTGTAGGTGTGGTTCCTATAACATGTATAAGCCTATTGTAATAAAATTGATAGTGAAATACTTATTAATTTAATTTACTGTTCAAAATTAACTATGTACTATACACGTATAACATATTATGTTAAAAAGAAAACAAAGTTCTTCTAATACTCTTCTAAAACTTTTATTTTAAAATCTAAACTCAGGGAACTGTTACACCATATTCATAAAAATAATTATTGCTACTAAATCACAATCTCTCATTTTAACTCACATTGGCACTTTATGAGATCACTTAGTTTTAAAAACCAGCCTTATCAGTCATCTAGAATAAAAATTAACAAAAAAACCTTCTCTAAAATTAAAATCCTAAAACTATTGGCACTTTTTGAGATCACTCAGTTTTAAAAACCAGCCTATAAAACTTCTTAATCAGTCATCTAGAACACAAATTATAAACAAAAAAACCTTCTCTAAAATTAAAAACCTTCTAAAACTGTAGGCACTTTTAGAAATCACTTAGTTTTAAAAACCAGCCTTTTTATTTTATCAATCAGTCATCTAGAATAAAAATAAACAAAAAACCTTCTTTAAAATCAAAAACCTTCTAAAACTCATAACAAAAAAGAATTCTTACACTTAGGAACTAACTACTCACTACTCCTAAACAATATAAAAAACCAGACTAATTGTCTGGTTTTTTATATTGTTTAGGATTCTTCTAACAGATTTACTTCAGGTTCTCCCTGTGAAGTAGGCAAGTTAAGCCAGAAAGGTTTCCTGTTTTCTGGCATCAATGGAATCAGCTTTTCTATTATAGCTGTCTTCCTTTGCTGTGTGATTCCTCTCTTAGTTGTTTTGTATTGGAAAGCAGGAAACTTCTCAGTTTTTTTTATTTTGACTTGCAAAAAATCCAGCTCCTCAGGTTGAAAATCCTCGCTGTGTACAAATTTATACTTCAGTTTATACATGCCTCCCTCTACCCTCACAGACATTATATCACATAAGTAAACCCTAGGTTCATTTTTACGCAGCTTATGCTGGGAGGAGAAGTCGCTTACCTCCATGACCTTCACTTTATTTTTTCCCTTGTTGCACCGTTGGACGGAGTCCACAATATCATGGAAATCGTAGACCTTTCCCCTTCTTTGTAAGGATAGTTCTACCTGATGGTGGAAGCTATCTGCAGACATGAAAGTATGCCCTGGTTCAAAAAATTTAAGTGTAATGCTCTCGGTTGAAATATATGCGCTGTTAACTATATTGACAAGAAAGCAAAACAATGCCCAGTTCTTGTTCTGGGCCGAGCAGTTGTCGAGCCAAAGAACTATGTGTTTTTGGTCTCTTTTGTGTTCGAAAAACGCCTTGAATGTAGATATTATATCGTCTTGGCTGCGTCCCGCAGTACACTTATGCCATAAAACTGCATATGGCAAGTTATCTGCATTTTCTGGCCCAAGAGGCACAAAACTTTCATTAAAGGCAATTATCCTTGGGCAAAAAATTGCAATCTTGACCTGGTCCATCCTGGGTAGCATGATGATCTTTTGAAGATCAACGGAATAATATGTTGTTTCTTTGTCGTCCTTTGCCTTCAGTCTGTCTCCTTCGTACTCTATCCGTGAGTCTGTATACCTCGGTTTATGGTATTTGTGAAAACGATTGCATATTTCGCAGGAATCGTCTGGATTTATCACGTGTTCACTGTTATGTCGCTTGTGAAGTTCGCATTGTTCACATTCTTCATTCCCAAGGTGTGCAAATGATATATTCATATCTTCTTTTATGACTTTTCGATAAACTTCAAGAGAAACTTTGAAATCTGGATTTACTGAGCAAAAGTGTTTATGCATGCTTGTTATTGTTAGATCGCTAGGCAGGTAAAGCTTTTTGGGGGCATGCTCTCTTCGGTAATGCGAGACGGCGGGATTATATGACATTATATGTTCCTTCAAAGCCTGTCTGTCTATTAAGGTTCTACTGTGTGTTCCACGAACCGTTTTTTGTTCATCAACAGGCTTCTTCATAGCTGTTACAATTCTTCTGTCATTTTTAGGAGTATAGCCTAAAGTAGACAGGAAAAATGTTTTACAGACTTCTTTTTTGACATTATCAATGCCTCTTAAATAATATTTATAACATGTATTTCTCCTGTATGATCCGCTTTCCTCTACTTTGGACCTTCGTGTTACGGGTTTTTCATCAATGAAACATTTAATAAATAGTCCTTGTGATTCGTAATTCAGAGCTATGTATCTGTCATGGATGTCTTGCCTTTCTTGAGCTGTAAATTTTGTGGAGCATTTTTTTGTACATGTATATGTACATGGTTCTTTCAGTGCATTTTTGTCTTCCTGAATTTTTCTCTTCTTTGCAAGTCTCTCCTTGACAGATTCATTGTATTTTTTCCCTTTACGTGGTTGGCCATCTTTAGTTGATCCTTTGTCTTGTGTGTCTATAGATTCATGTGTTGTAAGATCAGTGGCTATGGTATTATTTTCCAAGCTTTGGGGGTTACTTTCAGAGCCAAACGCGGATTGTGTTTGTGTGTCAGAATTAATTCTATTTATTTCTGGTGTAGAATCTATAATTCCTGGGTCGTTTTCTTCTGAGTGCTGCATCAAATTTAAACTGGTATCAATTACTGGTTCTGTGCCATCGTGAATCAAATTATTTGATTGTTCTGAGATATCCCGTAATGGGGGTGATAGTGGTTGTCGTCCATTGTATTCATAGTTGTGTGATGTATCTTGATCGGAATCCAGCGAGGACTCAGGAATATATGTTTTTATCACTTTTTGTTTTTTGTGGTTGTGAGTTATATTATCTTCATCTGAATCAGAAGACTCAGGAATATATGTTTTGTCATTATCATCGTCGGAGTCGTGAAAAAGATCAGTTTCTGGTGCATAGCTTGTTTCATTATCAGGAAGAAGTGATATGTCTAGTTCTTCGTGGCATAGCAAAAAATCTACATCTTTGGGTATATCTTTTTTATCGTTCACGTAGAATTTGAACGAAGACTGTTATTTAGATAAGTCATTTTCTTGTACCCTTTTAAAGGAGTTTTCATATTCATTCGAATAGTCAAAAACTGCACTGAAATTGTTGAAATCGTAGGGCCTTTGCCATATTTCTTGTTCAGTTTTCATCCTGTTTATTTCTTTTTCAGTGATCTTGACCGGTACTTTATCACTAGGGCCCGCGATTTCTTTTGCAATATTCTGATGGTCGATGGTCATAGCTAGTATTTTATTACGCCTAGCACTTGATGCCGCCATTTTTTTCTGAAACAAAACAAAAACTTAAAACAGAGAAACAGCAGCTTAAAAGAATCTTTGTTTCTGACTGTACTTCACTCAATTCTTATGTAATTAAATGTCATCTACATGTTATAATCTGCCCCCAATAGAGTTAATCTCTATCGTAGGTATCAAAAATTGTAAGAGCCATGTGATGGTACCGAAACACTTAGACCCCATAGAAATATAATTGCAGAGAATAAAAAAACATTTTTGTGGCGGAAATCGAACCCACGACCCGCACTAATCGCGCCGGAAAGTATCAACCTTACTAGCCACGCTCGCTACGGTCATCATTTTTAGTACCTAGTAAGGTTTAATTGACATTAATATCAAAGTCTTTTAAAATCCATTATGGCTGAGGCCAAACGAGCGTAATTTTCTGAGTTTTGAGTCGCGTAAATTCCTCGCCCCCTTCGCCCCCGCTAAACACTTCGGTCGGAGATAGCGCGTGTAGGCAGACAACTCATTTTGCGTTGCCGTGCGAATCAAACAGGATATTTTTATGAAAACAAATGCAGCAGAATTACGCGACTCACAACCCAGAAAATTCCGCCCGTTTGGCCTCAGCATATAAGTTAAAGTTATTTACTTACGAAAAACGGTTTTTGCCGCCAAATCTTCGCAGCACAGCGCGCACTCCCTACGGCGCGTGCGACGCTCCCAGTTGTCTGCGAGCCACTGACTGATGGTTCTTAGTACTTATACCTCCTTCACCCCCGCCCGCCCGCAGTATGTGTGAAGTTTAGTTGCGAGTGGCTTACAATAAGAGCCGTATAGTGACTGATTAGGCTCTAAATGTTAGCCAACTAAAACTTTTCGTCGTAGTAATCCTTAGAATAAGCGTCGCAATGTATAATTACGGCGCTTATTACAAGGATTCATAGTGCTCTAAGTATTGCAGTCGCTTGTAATTAGCGTGGTATGTACACATACGGCTATTGTCATAAGGATAACAATATATAGGTTGTGATTGTTACTTCATTTTACCGCCGTAATTTGTAGTTACAACGCTTAATGTAAGGAATATACATGTTGATTAGAATGCGTATCCTTAGTGATAAGCTCTATATGTCTTTAATGCGATTAACGTAAGCACACTATAAGTTTTATCTATACATGTTTATGTCAAGATAGTGTTATGTTCGTTTACGGCGGTAATTCTTAGAAACCCATAAAATAAATAGTAGTTACGGCGCTTATCACAACTGAAAAAAGCATTTAGAGACGTTATTTTAAAAAACTGTCAAAGAGAAAGTTATAGATCTTGACACGGCGATTCCGAATATGGTACTAACTCAATTTTGAAAAAAATGCAGTTTACGGCGGTTATCCTTAGCACGGCAGTATAGGGGTATCAGGCTCTATCTGCATCACCCCTGTGGAGACGTATTATCATGTCTCATTCGGAAATTCGTCAATTCTGTAATGATGTTTCTTCCTGTAAAAGTAAAACACGTCGCAATATATTCCATGTAGAGTCTACTTGTGCCTCAATTACTGAGACCAATCATTCTTTATTGGTCTGGGCTTTGGATTTCTTATTAAAATTTCGTACATAAATTTGAATATCGCTGATGCAAGTACCTGATTTTTAAACGGTACTCAACTGTCATTTCTTCAAAAAAATATTTGAACTCCATAAACATGACAATATGTTCAAACATTAAGTATCCACTACAGTTTATTATGCAAACAAATTGAACAAATAAAATAATATTTATACGGTCATAAAGTCACAATGTATTGAGAGATCCTTTGGGTGCTTAAAATAAGCGTAAAGAACAGTAAGTAGCGCTTGTATACTTACAATGTGAAGTGTCACTTGTTAAGTTAATACTACTGCAAATATTTTAATTTAAGCGCTGTTTTTTGTGCTGAAGTTGAGAGCAAGTGGAGTCAAAGATCTTTATTTCTAATTCAAATAGAATTGGCTTTGGTAATTGTATTTATCTTAAGATCAATCATTCTAAAGACATTGTTTAATCTAAATATTTGTTTAACTGTTCCCTCACTCAGGCATGCACTCGCTAAGGTTAATAGGTTATTTTTTATGTTTTGTGTATTAATTTAAGTGCCGCGTCTGATTAGTCACGCACCTAAACTAAGTTTCCGGTTTGTTAAGACTGTATAAATATAATAATAACCATTTATTCATGTTAAATACATGGTTGATGAAACTTATGCGGATAAAAAGTTATACCAAAATATATACTGATTCCTATATTATATTAATCTCATATTGGACAAATATAAATTTTCCCCAAAATGACTGTTTTCTAAAAGTCTTTGTTTATTTTTGTATGTAGGTAGGCGTCACGCCTGTCGATTCCAGCTGCAGTATCGCTAATAATTATTTTTGTCTCGTTCGACCAGTAATTTTACTTCCTACGGTGTCCTTCGCACCTAAAATAGTACTCCAGGAAGAATATCGGGTACCGCGGTGGTACCAACCAAGACGTGGGTATTTTAGTCAAGAACCCTCCCTCTGGTTTACTGTACTGTATATCAGCCGGATCGTCCACTGCTGAACACAGCCTGTCCCATTACGGGGGGATTTGCCAAAATCATGCCATGGTAGGCGTCTTAGGATCGCAGTTCGAGATATCACCTCAGAAAGCGTTGCTGCCCACCTGCTGGTGTTGTCCTTAGTCGGCTCTTACGACACCCACGGGTAGAGATGGGGGGTGACATTCCATGTATTCTGTGGTAAAAAAAAAATGTTTTAAAGAGACTATAACACTAAACAAAATAAACTGTCTGTGTACGGTGACTAACAGCTAGAAGTAAGAATTTTTTTTTATTCGAGAGATTTAAATTTCATATTCCTTGTTATTGTATTAAAATATATCTTTTTACTAATGACATATTCTTCGTCTTAACCTAAACACTGCATTGCTGCTAAGCATTTTATTTCAAAATAGTTTTAATAGACACCTGGTTAGAGGTTTTATTCTGAAACTAACCTATACACATTAAAAGAATCTCGCGTTTATAAAGTAACATCTTATCGGTGGCTTTCTTCATTACCCAAGTGAAATATCTCGTCAACGATAGCAATTGTTAAAATATTATACAATTGTCTGACGCCATTTAAATCTACATTACATAACCGAGCATAATAATAGACATGTAGCATACAATATAACAAACAATGGCTCTTTTATTACCCCATTAATGCCACAAAGAAGTAGCATTTGTTTAGAGAAAATTAATCAGCTCAATTCAAAGATCAGATAGTCACAGTCTGGCTCCTACAGCGATGTTTGTGAAACCAGATATGACTATGTCATGTTAGCTTAATGTCGAATTAATTGAGGGTCATGCTTTCTACCTCCGTATAAACAACTTGTCTTAAATGAGAAAATGCGCAAAGAAAAGTAGGTATCCACTCTCCCTTGATCTTGCTTACATCTTCAATTTGTGTTTTACACATAGTTTTTCATTAAAAAAATACAGTAAAGTTTAAAATTCTGTCTACAAGTCTTGTCCAATGATATCGGAGCGGATAATTTAACTGAGAGTTTTCGAACCAGTTGGGTCATTAAGCAGTATACTACAGAAATACATAATAAGAATAAAGATATTATCTGTGATTAAAATTGCATGTATTCCAAACCAACTGGATCTAAATTTCACAAATATTATATTAGGTCCTTACATATGAAATTGGCGTTTTGTATGGGAGGAACAAAAAGTCGAATATTTTTTAATATAATATAGGTATTTAATTAATCAAAGTATGAACCATTACTTTCTATGCACTTTTGCCATCTCATAGGTAGTTCATTGATCCCTTTACTAAAAAAACCAGTCGGACGGGAATCAATAAAATCTTTGAAGGCGATTTGGACTGCCCCATCGGAGTTGAATTTTTTCCCTTGCAAGAAGTTATCCAAATTTCGAAAAAAATGGTAATCTGTTGGAGCAAGGTCCGGGGAGTACGGAGGATGTCTTAGACTTTCCAATTGAAGCTCTTCTAATTTAGTAGCCGTCTGTAGCGCAGTGTGTGGTCTAGCGTTGTGGTGAAGCAGCAGTGGCGTGGAGCGATTGACCAGCCTAGGTTGTTTAGCCGCTAGCTTTTCCATCATGGTTTGCAATTCCTGACAATAGACATCAGCCGTAATAGTCTGGCCAGATTTGAAAAAACTGTAATGAACAATACCGGCACTAGTCCACCAAACGCTTACAAGTAACTTTTTTGGGGTTAATTTTCGCTTGGGGCAGGATTTGGCTGGCTGGCCAGGATCTAACCATTGCGCTGAGCGCTTCCGATTATCGTAAAGAACCCATTTTTCATCACAGGTAATGATTCGGTTTAAAAAACCTTCATTATTGTGCCGGTTTAGTAATGTAACGCAGCAGTCGACGCGCGTTTGCCGGTTTGTTTCAGTCAATTCGTGAGGTACCCACCTTTCAAGCTTTTTAATCTTCCCAATTTGCTTCAAGTGAATTAAAACAGTTTTATCACTAACATCGCAGCCTGCAGCTAACTCGGACGTGGTTTGCGATGGATCCGCTTCCACAATAGCCTTCAACTCTTCATTATCAACTTGAGTCTCAGGCCGTCCACGGGGCTTGTTCTGCAGGTCGAAATTTCCAGAACGAAAACGTTGGAACCAAAAACGAACTGTGTTTTCTTTTGCAACACGACCGCCATACACATCATTCACCCTTCGAGTTGTTTCCGCAGCACTAGTGCCACGGCGGAACTCGTACTCGTAAATAATGCGATATTTAAGGTTTTCCATTTTGTAAAATGAGTGACGCAAACAGAAAAAAACAGAAGAAAAAAAAACAAATGAATGACGATCATCGAAGCACAAATACATGAGTCTATAGCTGTACAAATTTGAATTTGGAATTCCTTACCAAAGAGGAGAAATTCGTGATTAAAGTGGCCAGTACGAAAAACGCCAATTTCATATGTAAGGACCTAATATATAGCACGTTAAGTTTAATCCTAATATCATCTCAGGAGCTATTTAAGTAACCGATTTCATTAAGAAACACGTCAATTGTATAAATCTCAATTTGATAGACTTCATTGTGTCAGACGTCGATGGGTTGTTCCATCTATGTGACTTTAATGTTATTTCGAAATTACTTATTGTAGCGGTCAGAAAGAGTGGCCTTTCTTTTTCAGACACTAATTGTATTGTGACTGAAAAAGATACACTCTTGCGCTGAAATCCTCAATTATACTATCTTTAAAAATTTTAAGATGTAGATAACATATATTTGAATTAATTTTGATCTTTTCCGTTATTATCTTTACCTAATTAAAATTCTTATAAGTGATTAAAACTACCATATTAGCTAAATTTAATACGCCCACCTTATTTACTTTGACAAGTATAATATCATCACTTTATTTATACTTCACTGTTTCGCTCGTTCTTGTTCTTTCTTCATTTCGTTTTGAATAATTTCCTTGTATGTCGTAGTGACCCAGTTTTTCTATTCAATTCTCTCGTGTTGGTCTACACCTCTGTATAGCAGTGCCATTAGAAATTTTGATCAGGTGTATCAGAATCGTATCTTATACCTCGTACCAGAATCACAGATTGTTTGAACTAGACTAGACCTCCAGTATCGCTGTCTTGTGATGAATTTATGCATTTACGCTTTCAGCTAGAATGTGAATTCACATCCAGCATAATAGTTTATCCTGTTATACATAATATTTATAACTACTATTTATTATGTCATTAACTTCCATCTTTAAAAAAAAATGCATGCAAAATGTTTGCATGTCGTTTATTGTGGATATGTGATATAATCTCTTGCCTCTGTATTTAAGAAGAGAAATGACTGTCAATTTTAAGTACCTTTTTCCTAAAAATATAATGATATTATATATATATATATGATATTATATATATAGATATATAAATAAGTTAATTACCTATTTCCTAAAAATGGTAGCCGTTTTAATTGATTGTCCCGAACTGATAAATAAAATTCTCTCATATTTTTTTTTTTTGCCCTATTCTAATACTAATTTTAGGCTAGATTCGTAATGAAGTGTGTTTATAAGAATAGGCTAAGTCAGTGGTAATTAGAAAACTGTTTTTATCGTATTAAAGAATATAATGGAGATTTAGTGAGATATATATGTAATTAATATAATTAAATTGTTAATATTATTAATGTATTTTCAACATTAGCTTTAAATATTTGCACGTGCTTGCAGGCAGAATACAGAAGCCTCGCATTTTACACTAGAACTCAAAATGTACATACATGATTGTATTCTTGAAAATAAATTATTTGATTTGATTTACTTTGAATGATTAAGACCGACCAATAATTTACATTTACTCAGTTAACATGTACATGTTATTTAGAAAGGACTTAAAGAGCCCAAGTGTAGTTTGCAGTATTGTAACTGTTTGACCAGTTATTTTTACATTCACGCAGACCTGTAATTGACCCGCTGCTGTATATTTAAATACTCCTATTTCAGATAATGCCAAATAATATCTTGTATATATGTATTGTATGACAATTTGAAAGATCTAATATCATAGCTGTGTTCAAAACGTATCAATACATATGTATTGATACGTTTCGAACACAGATATGCACAAACATCGGAATATAGGAAAAATATGCGCATAATATATGGCAAGCTACAGGGCACGAGAACAATGTAATGTTTAATTATGCATATAAAATGACAATTTGAAAGTTGTAATGATATGTTTCGAACACAGATATGATATTAGATCTTTCAAATTGTCATATTACTAGTGGAAGTACCAAACATCGTTAACCACGATAATTGAAAGTGTTTTTTTAATAATGAATGAAGTGCCCTGCAAACTGCATTATTTTCATAATTCAATATTACATTGTTCTCGTGCCGCTGTAGCTTGCCATATATTATGCGCATATTTTTCCTATATTCCGATGTTTGTGTTAAAATGGAAAACTTATTAATTTAAAGCGCACCCGCTACACTTCGTTATGGTTTTATAATTGCTAAGAAAATTATGCGCAGTTTAATATGGGCCTTGAGTAAAGTACACCTGTTATTAATTTTATCAAAACTGATCTCAATTTGGTAAAAATGCAGCGAGCTCTGTTTAGATATGAATATAATGAGAGCCACGAATAACTTGTGATGGGCGTTTTACCACAGTACATATACACAGGGTTTGACGCTCGAGGCGTCCTAGTCATATTCGACCAGTCGAATATAATAAGATTTTTTTTAACCGGCGGTATGCCTTTAACAAAATACTACTAACTATGTATATAAAAAACTACAGCTACCACAATAAAAGTATTTAGACAACCTGTAAGTCATTGCAGACTCACAGACAGTCCAAATGCTCCAGCCCAATACCAATTGGCAGCGTGCCCAGCATGCTGGCAGCATTGCCCCGTTGAATTGCAATGCTTATTCGTTGAGCCAAATAGGTGCCAGCATTTTGATCACGCGTCGCATCGACCAAGCGCTCTAGTAAGTTTTGGAAAATATTATGAGTAATTGATAAATATTGATTTTGTTGGTAATGTTGGTTGTTTGATATAAGAAGGCATATTACGTGATTTTTATTTCAAGGCGTCTGTGGATTAAAACGTGTTAAAACATATTTTTTACACTTTTTTCCTAGGGAATTGAAAACACTAACATAGGACACGTACAAAAAGCAGCTAAGGCTTTGATGTGTACATATTTTAATCTGAAACTTAGAAACTCTATGATACCTACGAGTATTGCAATATGAAATACAAGTATAATATTTTTTTGTTTATCTTCATTGTTATATACAATTTATTGTCTTTGTAACTTTATCACTCGCAAGAGCTAAATGTACTGTGGATTATAGCTTAAAACCTTAAACTCATTTAAAACACATTATGAATGATTACATTCTGGACGGCAACGAACTACTAATTTCAGCTCTGTGACTGAGAACTTAGGATGCCATTAACTTAGCGTAGTGGTAGAGTCGACATGATTTGGACGCTCCTAGCTTCTTTTGCGTTCATTCGTCGCCTAACCTACCGCATCGCTGATTTTAAAACTACTGGCCCTGCTCATAAATGCGGCGAGACGCCATCGCGGAATTATCTTCCTCATAACATAATTTATTATCCAGTCTGAAGTCTGAATTAAAACGAAATAACGTTTATTATCCTTTCCATACAACTGTCATTTTTTCATTTAAAATTTGACTTGCGTACAATGAATAATTTTCTTATAAAACTTTAGATAATTACATGCAAAAAATACTGTACAAAAAGGATTTTTAAGTATTTGAGACACAGCACAGCATATTTGAATCGTGCCTTAAAGTTTGCATACACGAATGTATAATGATGGGTTATTTCCAGATTTCCAAAGCCTCGAAAAATTAAATTACATACCTACACTGTTAAAAAACTTTCTGTTTCAGAACTTAATTCTCAAAAATGGGAGCTTATATTCTTCTTAATGATTCACTATATCTCCTTATAAATTTTTGATAAATGCGAGGCAAAATACGGCCCAAGAGAATTATTACTTTCACATGTGAATTTAGAGCATGATATTGCCGTTTCGTAATGAAAAAATAAATTATTTTTGTATGATTAAATATATGTAAGTAATTGATCAAAGTTTATTTTGATTTTAATACCGGCGGTATGCCTTTATTAACAAAATACTATACGAACTTTATACAACACTACAGCTACTACAATTAAAGCATTTAGATCCCTATAAGCTTATCATTGATCAAAGTATCTTTCTATACAATTCTATGTTATGGAAATATCATTTAAACCTTTTCAATGAAGTCCTGTTTTGTATTGCTTCCTAATAGAATCCTTCCCATAAGAAGATATTTTTTTCGGAAACAAAACCCACAATCAAGGCCTAAGTTGTAGTCCATCATTCATCCAGATCCAATTATCTTTACAAACCACAATTATGTCAAATATTACTTCACTTTTTTACTGGTTCAACAAGGTAATTCTAACTTTTATTAATTCACCAATTTGCTGCAAATAAGCTACTCGCAATATGGCAGGTAGGTATGCTTACGTCAAACTAACGCTAGTTCTTTGAAAGTTTGATTCAAATCGGCTTCCTAACTCATCTTCAAATAATCGTTACTTCTTACGTAATTTCATCGTTACCTTGGTGGCTGGTCTGTCTCGTGGTTAATTTCTCAGGTCTAAGTTTCCAAAGCGGTTAAACCAACAACGTACAGTGCGTTCGTTAGCCATGACCTCTTCAAGCACAGCATTGACATTACGAGCAGTTTATACTGCATAAGTCCCTCGTAGGAACTCAATTAAAAGTCGAACATTATTGTTACGTCTTTTTTTTAAATAAGAATGTATAGTTTTCGTGTGAAAAAAGTTTCACTCTCAATTCTGACAGTATGCAGGTGAACTGGCCGCTCCGTTCTCCATACAAACGTCGTAGGGTGATCACTCCCTTATTTGAAGAATTACGTCCAAAATAAAGCATAATACCGATTGATCTCGTCATTATCTAGGCTTGTATGATGCCGAAATTTTAATGAAATAATTAACTTGAGAATTATGAGCCTCGAAACATTTTCATATAAAGTTTTCGAGGCTCATAACTTACAAAGTAATTATCTTTTTAAAATTATGGCATCATACAAGCCTAGATAATGACGATATCGATCGGTATTATGCTTAATTCTAGACCTAAAATATCAAATAAGGGAGTGATCACCCAACGACGTTTGTATGGAGAAGTGACCGGCCAGTTCAACCTTAAAACCCCCGGCGCGTTAAGGTGCCAGTTTCATGTATTAATAAACCCATAGAGGTATTATAGGTGTATTATCATTTTAAGTATGTCTCACGCCAAATAATTGGCTATGAAAGTTAGGTGCTTTTCATCTTTGAAATCCACTTCTAATGTAAAATTACTAGTCTTAGCCTAGATAATTAAGAAAATGACGTATCCATTCAAATTAAGATACATTTCAAGAGATGAGTTAAGGAATTAACCCTTGAGTTACATTACTGTTGTGTGCCTAAGTTCAAACAACCTCTCCAATTTTAAGTACCAACTAACGAGTAAAATTTTACTGGTGAAATAATTTACGGCTTTGGTAACGGAGAAATCTTGTTTGAGTGTAAAACATTATCAGCGACGCGGAGACTTCAATGTTCAGTGACTTTATGTTTGTATGACAATAGCGTCCAAACAATTGAAAATAATTATGGATGAAATATGTTCAGGGAAGTAATGGCCATCATATTTTTATGTTTCAAATCAATGCTTTACGTGATATTAGTTGTCATAACTTGTAATATAGTAGCAAAAATATGTTTGAGCGGTTAAATTTTGTTAACTTGGATTGCAAATTTTCGTTTTGTATGAAATCAAACCATAAGGATAGTTTATATGTAGCGCTTTTCTACCTTAACTAGACACTTTTATGTGTGTAATGTGAAAAACGCAACTCATCTTAACTGATTTGTACTCAAATTAGCTTTCACAATCATTCGGTAAAGGCGTTTCGTGCGGAAATTCTCATTTTCACATACAAAGATGGATAGGTGTTTTTTATTCGTAATAGTTTAGCCTTTGACCACTATTTCACCTGATGGTAAGTGATGATGTGGTCGATGATGTTGTTCAGGCTAACCTAGAAGTACTGGCTCTCAAGGACAGCTGCCGGAAGACACCGTTAGGTGCTTGGCGACAGATTTTCTACTTGAGGGTGGTAGCTAGCCAGGCGGGCATTCGCAAAATGCCCTACCACCATGCTATAACGACTGCCATCCTAAGACGACAACCGGGACCGACGGCTTAACGTGCCCTCCGAAGCACGGAAACGCTCAGTAGTAATGTCACTAGCGGTCACCCATCCAACTCATGACCGCGCGCGACGTTGCTTCACTTTGATGATCGATTGAGAACAGCTAAGCAAACTTCATTACGAGCGCTTCAGATGTTTCAAAACGGCGAAGATATGGGGCTTGATAACATAAAAAAACATATTTCAGTTTCGAGGTCTTGTCACAACTAATAAATATGTTACTATACTGGTGTGTACAACACCACTACATTATTATAAAACAAAATACGAAGGACTACAGTCAAGTGTTACAATGGGTATCACTAACAGCGATCTCTTCCAGGCAACCTTTGAATGGAGAGGAAATAGCGGAGTAATCAGACAGGGATGCTTTAAATTAATATTAACAGGCCAGTTCAACAGACTGCTAACTTAACATTTAAACAGAAATATATTTCTTATACAAAAACAAACAGAGATGACTTAAATATTAGCAATATACATTTACCAAATATATACAACAATACCATATTATAAATAAACACACACACACATTACAATATGTTAGTAATTAATATGCTATGTTTCTATAATATAAGTACGTACATTTTGTATAACTATCCTACGTAAGTGGTGGATACACAGAACAGTAAGTTCCGGTTATACTACCCAGAACATATTTAATAAATAAAACATTATCTTTGCATTTCACAGTCATCGATTTAGCCTATCCATCGGATAAAGCTTAAAATGAGTTGATATTAACTGTAATTGTTTTATGTTCTGGGTAGTATAACCGGAACTTACTCGAACATTCTGAAACAGACCCTTAGATAAATACCTACATATGCTAATACCAATACTCAGGCGACGTAGGCACCAACTCATTTCATCACTATCACTTTCAGTTGTGCACTTAACATTTTAATGACTTCCTACGATATATAAAACATTAGATAAACCTTCTTACGTATGTAAGCACGAGTGTATTAAACTACTTCCTAAAGAATTAATGTCTTGTTTATATCTGCATTTGTGCAACTATTACAGCTGTGGCGCAGTTGGAAAACAACATAGATAATTTTAAAATAAAATATTTTGTACTGTATTGATAGCAGAGTGGCAAAGCTTTTCGTTTTGGAATTTCGAAGCTCTACGTTCGATGCTCGAATCGGACAGTTATTGCGTTTTTCTGACTTAGATATTCGCGGTAACGCATAACGGCGTGAAATTGTGCCCGGTAAATGACAATCAGACTCGTTACCTATTTCACTGTACAAATCAGGTCTGTAAAAATATGGGCGCTTATTAGACTCCTTTGGCTTCGGTACCGCTAAGTAAACTAACTTGTTGAAGTCAGTACCATGTTGATTCGAAACAACATACTGTTGAAATGAGAACCTATTCCTTTTTTGAAAGTCGGTTATAAAAACGACTGCAGGCCATAGATTGTATATATTTTCATACTCGCCTTAAATAGCACAGGACAATTCGCATGAAATATCAAATCATCATGACGCATTAAATATCAAAATCAGTTGACCCGTTGAGTAGTTACGAGCGGACATAGGAACAGACATATGTAGGTAAAAACTGTTTGTACAACATGTTAAACACATTCTTTCTTCATCTGACTTCACTGCAAACGGTTAAACATTTTACATTGTGATTTTGAAGTGCTTCTTTTAAATGTTTTTTTTTTCTATCTTGGATTGGAATCGCACGTCTTGTGCATTTGCCGTGCGTCAATGTAAAATTTATGACAATTTTATAAAATCCGGCCAAGTGCGAGTCAGGCCTTATTATCTTAGGGTTCCGCATTGCAACAGCTCGTAGAAGAAAAAAATGTTTGTTGGTTTTGATCAGAGATTAAAGTTACATTATAAATGTAACATTATATGTGTTTAAAAAAAGTGTTTCCTGTATTGTTTTGGTTTAAGATTACCTACATATATACACATATTATAATAAAATTTCAAATTTTTTAGTAGTTTGGTTTTTGCAATAGACTATTTAGAAAAAATGGTATTTCTTTTGGAAGCCACCAACGTTTTACTTTTTGAATTTACATCGTTGGCGGATATAGCACCCCTGTTTATTTTTATGGTTAAAATATAACAAAAACACATTAATACTCTGTTCAATGAACTCAAGACGATGGTACCTCACATGTTGGGGAAGAAATAACAAGTTATTTTTTGCTTACCTTCACATGTAATAATTTAACTCTGAAAATAATTTAATCTAATGAATTACAAGTAGGTATACATATTAAAATTTAAAATTTGTATAGAATTTCGTTTACGAGCTTGAGACATAGGGACTCTAGGGACGGACAGGCAAACATGGTACGTGACATAGTGCTTCGTTTTGTGCTGTGGGTACGGAACCCAAAAAATTACAATTAAAAAGAAACTTTCCTATAAAACCATACTTAGACTCGTATAAATAAATACATCTCAAAGTTGACAACAATCTTAAGATGCTGTTTTGACTTGTACGGAACATAGTGCTCCATTTTGTGCTCAGGGAACAGAACCAAAAAAATTACAGTTATAAATAAACTTTCGTATAAAACCACATTTAAGCTCGTAATAATAAATGCATCTCAAAGTTGACAACAATCTTAAGATGCTGTTTTGACCTGTACCGAACATAGTGCTTCGTTTTGTGCTGTGAGTACGGGACCCAAAAAATACAATTAAAAATAAACTTTCCTATAAAATCGCTCTCCCTAAATGCTCGTATTCATATAAATGCATCTCAAATTTGACAACGACAACGTTGAACGATAAGATGCTGTTTTGACGTGTATGAAACATCTGTCAAAACCATAGGCTTAGGAGCGTAGCAAAAAAATACTAAGTCTATGGTCAAAACTGCATTTTAAGATTGATCTTATTATATTTTTTTACCGACGGTATGCCTTTATTACCAAAATAATACGAACTATGTACAACACTACATCTACTACAATAAAAGCATTTGGACAATCTATAAGTCTTGCAGACTCACAGGCAGTCCAAATGCTCCAGCCCACTACCAGCTGGCAGCGTGCCCAGCATTCTGCAGGCTTTGAGAATTAAAAAAAAACACATTTTGAGATTCATTTATTTATAAGCCTTAGGTACAACTGGAAAATATTCATTTTAGTCGTCTTCAATATTATTTTAAAACAAACATATGAGAGTTACGACGCATTGGTTCTAATTTGAGACAGATTATACTAATGTTTTATTAATCGTCGCATAGATTAAAGTGCATAACATCATTTTAATGTCCTTTTTTGTCCACTAAAAGTGTTCAATAGATCCGGAACAGGGTTAACAATGACCATAAAATTTGTTCGTGCGATGTCACGGTATTGTCATTTTGCTACTAAAGTTAATGTGTGCGTTTCCGGATATTTGTCTTTTTTTTCTTTTTTATTCATGTAAGGTTTTATTTTAGCAATATTTTTGTGACATGCTATTATTCATGTTAGTAAAGTGATGCGGCACATCAGGCGTAGAACTACGCTCTTGTAGCGGGTATAGGTAATAATTGTACTTCCAAGGAACGTTGGAGTCAGACAGGCGGCTGAGAACGTCTCGCGTTTTTTTTTTACTTTCGAATTTGTAATTTCTATAATTGTTACCTCAAGTTTGATGTAACAGTTAAAGTAGGTTACAAATATTGCCATTTTTACAATAAAGCAAAAGAAGTAATCCATGTGAGCATTTACATAAAAACAATTGATCTCGAAAAATTGTTATCAAATTTTTTCATGGTATTTTGAATCAATTATTTTTTTATTATTATTCTTCTGATATGTCTTTATGAAGAAAATAATACTAACTATATACAATACTACAACTTATACGCGAACACATTAAGGCAACTTAAAGGTCATTGCAAACCCTACTGCCAGTTGGCAGCGTGCCCAGGCTGCTGGCGGCTTGGCATTTGGTTTGCTTGCAATGCTTATTATACCTTACATATCAGTCCGTTTATGTATGAAATTCAATTGTTATCAATCTATAATGCGTATGGATTTATCAATCGAGTCAAAAAAGTGCCAGCATTTTGATCGCCAATGCGCACGCTTGTTATTGACCAAGCGTTTTGGAAAGGTGTTTCTATTTGTATCTATTGTTTTCAAATTGCTTAATTAAGTCACATTTTTATAATATATTTTTACTCAACAACACCTTAACCTATAGTTATAACTGTATTGCAAATCACATTGCTTTTTGACCGACTTCATTATAATAACTATTTATAATTTAACTTTAAAGTTTTTTCTTATAATATCTTCTCTTTATAAATACATTATAAAGAGAAATGATTTGTATATTTGTAATTTGTATATAACACTAACAAATAAACTCAAAAAACTACTGGACCGATTTTAATAATTGTTAATAATTGTTCCATTAGAATCCTACTTTATCCTAATAATATAGATTTTTTTGTTACATCCACATGTGAAACCGTTGCGTTCTGCTAGTAGATATATTATAATATGCCCTACGACCATGCAATACACCCTATTCGTGTTAACGAACAGTTTACGATGGCTAAACGACATATATAGTTCAAATAGTATGCTATGAAAACTCGTCTAGATCATAGTTATGCTGAGCAGAAAAGATAAATTAGTAGATAATAATTAACTGCGTTCAATACAAGTGTAGCAAGTTATAAGTAACCTGTCCTCTAGTATCTATCTTGACTAGCGCATAGGCATACATCACTCTACAGTCTACACTAATTTCAGGTTCAGCGCTAATACTCTGTCACAATAACAAAATTACTCTGCTACAGGTACATAACGTGTAAATACTATGTAGGTTGTGCACATAATGCCTTTCGAATCGGGGAGTTAAATAGGTTGTGCTGCGATCCTCCGGGAACAACTAAGTGATATTCTATTAAATGAATATAATTTTAAACCGTATTATATATCAAGCATTTTCTTGTAAAATATTCACATAGTGTGTATAAAAATAAAGCAAGACTTCTGGGTCGTACTATGTAAAATCCAGACGCTTAGTAGTAGAGATGAAATATTTCTTACATAATTAAAAAAAAATAGAAAGATACCCACTTTCACAGCTGAAAATTTCGTATACTTGGATGACGCATTTTTTCCAATTTGATTGATCTGAAAACCAAACTACTAGACCAATTTTGATAAAATTTCTATGAGACAAATAAGTAACAGACGCTACAGAAATAAATCCGTCGGATATGTACCAGTAGTTTAGGTATTGACGATTGTAGGTATATATTTTACATTATTTAATACATTCTGTAAAAGAAAGCTTTTCATGTCTGGTCTGATTCTACTTCGGCCTTTATATCTTCTGAAAGATTATCCCCACTCATTTAGGGTTGGTACAACATATATTTACTAACAACACATAATATTATTAGAGAAGAGCTGCCAGAACACCATTAAGTACTTGGCTACATTTGTATCCATTCTAGACTTAGCCTGAACAACATTTTCGACCACATCATCGCTTACGAACGTGATCTGAGAAAAACCATTCAACAAAAATAAACTTGACTGACCCGGGGATCAAACCCAGGACCTCATATTTTGGACGCAATAAACCACAAAATAAATAAAAGTACCTTCAGTAATAAATATATAAGGCAGCGCATACACCAAAGGTGTGTACGGTGTACCTAAGGAAGATTAGCGGTGTGCCAGTAAAAATAACACCAATAGGAGCGCTGCATTCTTCTAGTCCCGCTGAGCGTTGCGATCTTATTGGAGGATTTTTTCCACTGCACATCTTTCTCTCACGTCATCTGGGGTCGATACCCAGCCTCACAATATGCACAAAGCCGTGCCATAAAGGCGCTTTTCTTTGTTTCCGATGGTTTCTTTTATTGACCGAGCGAGAACTTAGTTCGAGCGAAGCGTCTCTGCTTCAACTTACACAAAAATGCTTTGGTATGTCCGGTTGTTCTCTTCTACAGGTCACATTTCTCAACCGCTTATCACGAATTTTTGTGAGGTGTTTGATGTGGACTTTATTTTCATTGTGTCTGTAGCCAGTATATTAATTCGAGATAAATACATTACCATGTAAGTAAATATTTACTACTTATACCTACCTATTTCTGATAAAAGTAGCCTTCATTGGGGCCCGGGAATCATTGATTTTCTTGAACATAAGTCCAAGAAAATCATTTATTATTTACATTACATATCTAGATTTTTGGATTTCTGGACCCATTTTCCCATTAGCATGCGCAGTGTACCTTTATTCAATTGTAAGCTATGCAAGGGCAGACTCGCGAGGTCTACAGCTCGGAGAGCCACTAGTTTTTATTATTGATAGGTTTGCCTTTGACCACTATTTCACCCTATGGTAAGTCATGATGTAGTCATAGATATAGTTCAGGCTTACCTAAATTACTGGCTCAGAAGCACAGCTGCTGGATCACAACGTTAAGTACATGGCGACAGGCTTTCCTTTGAAAGGTTGTAGATAGTCGGGCGGACATTCGCAAAATGTCCTACAACCATGCAAATAGACAGTACTGCATTTGCTAATAAAGGGCATGGAGTTAACATTCCTTAAGAAATAGAATCACCTACTGACAACTTGACATTTCATAATTGCAACAAATGAGCCAATTACAAACAGAAACTGGTCACAAGATATATTTATGATGGCATTTCCTTGTAGATAACTGATTCTTGGCACTTTCTCATAGTTCAAAGGACAGTGCTACACACGTGTAAGTATAATTAGTAAGGACACGTTCAATGATGCATAGAAAATATCAATAGTTTTTGTGTCTAATTAATACAATTTGATTAAAATATCACACGTAACAGTTGCCTAGAAACGATTACCGTTTAGTACTCGTATATACGCTGCTGGTTGCAGCATTTTTAGGGCATACAGTATATTAAATTAAATTAAAATTCATTTTCATTCATTGTTGTGTAGGTACACGTTGAATTAGCATTAATTAAATTTTAAGATTTAGAATTGTATGTAATGTCATATTATTATTCTACATTATTTATACTTAGTCATATTTTAAATTACATATTAATGTCAAAAATAAAATACAATATTAAAACAAAAGTGATGCCGCATCTTAACGTATATTTTGGCTTGCATCCGGAGTGTTCAATATGCAGCCTGGTCCAGTGCTGCATTATTGAGCAATCCAGATCCATCCTGGAAGCAATCAGCTGCAGGTGGCTGTTCAAACTGTTCTGCACGCGGCGAATCAGGGAGGCGACACGCTTGGGAACTATAGCCACACCTTCTAGACGTGAATCTGCGAATGCCATATTGCATGTGATAGGGCGTGAGCCTGTTGCCATGGTAACGTTTGACATTTCTGATTAGGTACCTTCTACATATTATATATACACTGTCTAACCGTTATATGACATCAGGAAATAGCGATGCTTTATGCTGCTTGTCCAACTAGGCTGTCTGAAACCATCTATTTTCATAATTATATAAGCATTAGCATAAGTAGGTAGGGTATGTAGCAATATGAGCAATGATAGTAAATTCTTCTCGAGGCTTCGGTGTTGTAAGTCCGAGCTGTGGGCGAGAATTTACCAGACTTCTGTGTACGAACCGTAGACAAGGGATAATAATAGGTAAACCTCAAATTGGAATAAATAATATAACATTAACTAAACGTCTTTAAAAAAGGAGGAGGTTCTCAATTCAGTTGTATATTTTTTTGCGTGTTTTACCTCGTAGCTTAGGGTGTACCGTTTTTGATGGTTTTTTATATGCGATAGCTCATGTAGTCCCATTTAAATTTGAGTAATATCTGTCGAGTAGTACTTGGGTTAACCCTAATAATGCGTATTTTGGGTCTTAAGTCGATTTTTGTTATTTTTTTAATAATTAATTTTGAAATTTACGCTATTGGTTACTGTACGGTTATTTTTCATATACACGCTATATTAAAGAAATGAAAGGCAATAGACACACGCCGTAATCTTCTATCTATTCCTGTCTCTTTTACCCAACTCATTACATGAGATAAACTCTAGAGTAAGAACTAAAAAACAAGCGCAATGCAATAATAATATTTCAGATGATTGATTTTTGTAACAGGACTTTTTCGAACAAGTGTTTTGATAATGTCTTATTCTATCCTAGTTTTAACGTGAGTAAGAAAAAGTTTCCGTCGAAGTAGGAAATTAGTAAAATACTGAATTCCTCTCGCTTGATTCATAGAAAAGAGAATCAGTTAATTAATCAGTGTCATCATTACGCTCCCTTTACTTCTGAGCGGGAGTGAACATGTGCTCACAAATCAATCGTTTAAATAAATGGTAGGAAGTTTTAATTTCATGTTTAATTGTTAAATTATACCATAATAATTTTTGAAAATATTTATAGGTACTTAAGACATATGTTCTCAAGGTACTATCCATATTAAACATTCAATTACTTCACCGGATAGGCTTCCACATGCTAACCATGAATCAACATGTAACCGTGTAGACGTGTTGTATTTATTAATTACAAGGTGGAAGGGCAGCGAAGCCTGAGAGTTTGAGCTCGACACTTTCCAGGGCTAGTCACATTATGGGTCTTACTGTGATAAAGTTTTTTTTAAAGGATTGTGACGTAACAAGCCCACCTGATGTTAAGCGGTAACTTCTGTCTATAACAGGCGCATTTGGTCACAAGCGACAAACATCTCAATGGTAGGAAAGTCATAAAAAAATTACAAATATATGATAGGAAAAATTTAAGTCATGTGCGGGATTTTTCTTATCATACATTTGTGATTTTGTAATGTAATCCGCATAGCAGGGGTTATTGCAAACAAAACAATATTAAAAAAAGAAATAAAAAAAAAGGTAGGAAAGTCGTTTACACGATGGAATCGGTATTTTTTGTTATTTTTCAAACCATTTGACTGTGTAGGGAACCGCATCCTGTTTTCTTGAAATAATTCTGAGTCTCATAGAATCATATTAATTGTCAGCAGTCAACAGAAGGCTGGAATAAATGTCGCTTTGCATCTTGGTAGAAACGGGAGTTCCGCAAGGATCAATATTTAGACCCTTATTTATATATATTAGATATTCCCTCCCCTCCCACGCTCCCTTAGAAACACTACGTAAATCAGGATATATATATTTAAGAGTGATAATAAGCCAAGGAATATGTACACCTAATTTGATCAAAATCTATTCAGCCGTTTCCGAGATGACATGAACAAACCACACACACACATTTTATTTTATAGCTCTAAATAGTTTTGATGGTTACTAGTGCTTTATTGGGATTAGCGTAATTTTAGAAGGCGCTTGACTGTTATATTTTATATAGGAAGGAAAGCATTTCAGTTAAACATTTGACCAGAAATTCAAGACGCTGGCAGGGTGTTCCATAAATCATCCGTTATACGAAAGTTCATAATACAGAACCAACAACATTACGAGTATAATCGACAAGACGGTCCAATCTGGGATCTACACCTAATTCCTACATGTATAATTTTTCACAGTATATTTGTAGGTACGTTTCTTATTAAGACGGATGCTTGAGCGGATTGCTCTCTCTTAGATGGTCTACTTATCCAGCGATGAAGGGCGTGGCATTCTTAGAACCATAACAATCATAAAGTAAGAAAATTCCAGAACCATGTCGAGGGTTTTTACAACCTTGATAGTACTTAGAAAGTTATAAGAATTGTGCATATAGTGGGAAAAAAACACATTATTATTTAAAAATTACATAATACTAATAGATATTCAAACAGAAAAAAAGGCTATGACTGCGGTCGCCAGAAAATGTACAAGCAAATATATCAATATTCTTTATGTATCAGTCTGAGTATATCGTTCAGAGTATTTAAGTATTCCAACTTGATACAATACAATATTCTTTATTGACCAACAATTTTAAATAAAACAATAAAAACATTACAAACAATGATATATTACATTGGACAATGGGCAGCCTTTTCGCTTAAGCAATTTCTTACAGGCAACCTTACATCTTACATGGACAGGATTCACACAGTACAGTATTGCGGTTAAGGGTGTACAAAAATAAGATAAAAACATACGTATTATAAATCATAATATGCACAGCACATATATAATCTTCATAAAAATGCATAAACTATACTAATACAATAAATACAAATACCTTGATCAGCTCACCTCAAGGTGTTCCAAAATAGGTTCTCAAATAGATGAACCTCATATATTAGTACCTAAGTTAAGTGCTTGGAACCAAATAAACAGCTTTAAGTAGGTATAGTTGTACCTATTCAATAATGCGTCAATTTGGGAAAGCAAATCGTAGCTGTCGTAGATCACTTTATTTGGCATGTTGCTTGAAAAGATAGACCTGCCTCGTCTAAGGTAATTCATCTTTGCTGTCAATATTGAAGATGTGGTGCGGAATAACAAATTGTTCAGTAATTTGAGGGTCTAGTGTGAGTATTTCTTGCAACACGCCTCGAGCGCGTAAACACTAATGTGTATGGCAAAATGCACAACAGCGCCCCAGCGAAGTATACTTTGCCATTTTTTTCAACAGCGAGAAAATCTCACTCTTTTTCTCAGATGTATAATTTTTTTAATGTTCTTGTGACGGAACAAGCTCGAGGCCCACTTGATATTAAGTGGACTAACCTCTGCCTATAACAGGAGGATTTCGTCACAAGACAATAACTGCACTGCGCCCGTCAACTAGAGACATAGTTGATAAGTCTCATGTGCCTGTAATTTCACTGGCTCAAGGACTGCTGCCGAAACACACAGTTAGGTGCTTGGCGACAGATTTTCTACTTGAGGGTGGTCGCTAGCCAGGCGGGCATTCACAAAATGCCCTTCCACCATGGAAAATACTTCAAACAGTTTAAGGAAGTTTGAAAATCTTATTAGGTATCGACATTTCTTTAACATATTCAGTTAGCTAGATTTCAGCAGTCTGTGATCTTCCAGATTCACATCGCTTTACAAATAGACACTTGATACTTACTACTGAAACAAATACACTGTATTCTTTTAAGAGCATTGACGCATGCTATAGAGAAGTTATTTCGGATGGAAAAGATAACTTGCCAATGTCAATGTCAAAAAGACGTGCATTCAAACGGATAGAGAAGATTCGACTGTCCAGCTGACCCGCTTCCAAAGCATAATTGGTAATGCACCAGGACGGTATTCTGGGGGTTGCAAGTTCAAGTACCAAATGCACTGTAGTTAATAGAAATCATAATAGAATCAGAAATGTTGTATGGTCCGACAAAATCACGGACCGTGAGAGCCTAGCTATAGTACCGTATTCCACATTTCAGTGGGTGCAGCCTGCATTGTAAATTTATTCAACAGATAAAACGTTAGAAATCTATCTCTTTAAAAGGTTTTAGCTGTATTTACTGAATAAGAGATGGCGTTGTCAATCACTTTGCAAAGCTTTGATAAATAGCTTGGGAAAATTATTTTCAACTAGGTTATCCATCCGCGGCTCTTCTTGCGAATCCAGGAGAATAAAGCTGTAGATAAATAAAACATACATACAACCAATACGGATTATTGGGTATAAGTATGTATGGTGATTTTAGAAATTGAGTTGGGCTATTATTTTCATATAATTTAAGACTCCGTTACACGTGCGGGGCACAACTGTGCCCCAGGTATAACTATTTGCTTGTAATTTCAAAATAAATGGACCCTAAATGTCATCTTCTTAAATAGCTGTCCCCTATACCCTGATGTATTTGTTAGTGACTCGGTAACAACGACAGTCCTCGGGTTTATTTTTTATCAACACATTAGTCATACTAGAGTTCCCTTATTTCCTACCTTTTGAATAGTAAAAGCAACCATTCAACGAAAACAACACTAAAAAAATTGTGTAAAGTGAATGTATGGGGTACAATACACTGTTGTATTTTTATATATATTGCGACAAATAAGTAACTTTCTTTGTTACGGTTCTAAGCATTAATAAACACTGAATTTGAAAACACTAATAATATTTTACATTTATATTCTATTATATAAGTAATCCTCATTTAAAAAAGGGGCACAGTGGAGCCATAATGACGTGGTAAATAAGACTGCGTGTAACGGAGTGTTAACACAATAATTTGAGGTGCTTGTTTCGGACTTTGTTAGGTTAAGCAGTGTTCACTGCGGTCATTAAGTACTTGGATGGGTGTCCGGTAATGGACTTTACTCTTTGGCGCGTTCAAGCTTCGGAGGGCACTTTTAGCCAACGTCGGTCCCGGTAGGGTGGCAGATATTATTGCACGGTTGTAGGGCATATTTCGAATGCCAGCAAGCACCTAACACTAGGAATAGAGTTAAAAAGGCGGAGGCAGGTGATTAGTAAAGATAAAATAAAACATCCTTCTTAGGGATTGTGTGCGGTTTATAATACAATTCCCAAAGATATTACAATACAACCAGAAATAAAATTCAAATTGCACGTGAAGAACATTTTGGTTAAGAAATCCTACTATATTTATTTATTTATTCTTTTGCACAAATAAGTGTACAAGAAGGACTTAATGCTATACAGTTTGTACGACAAAATGCTTTGACATATCCGCCTCTGATTCCAAGCTATCAGCAGAATGTTGATTAGTTCTATAATAATTGACCTTAATAACCAATAGTCAC
The DNA here is from genome assembly GCA_963890685.1 of Plagodis pulveraria. Taxonomy (NCBI): domain Eukaryota; kingdom Metazoa; phylum Arthropoda; class Insecta; order Lepidoptera; family Geometridae; genus Plagodis; species Plagodis pulveraria. The sequence continues at coordinate 26,976,535 of OY982955.1, read as the reverse complement.
CTAAATATATTATATATATAGTTATATATATAAATATATTATATATATATTATGTATATAGTTCGTAGTATTTTGTTAATAAAGACGAATACGTCACCTAAATTGAATAAATAATTTTAACATTTAACACAACATTGCACCCTCAAATAGAAAATCTGTCACCAAACACCTAACATTGGCTTTCAGTAACTACCTATTTGTAATTATAATATACTGGCTCTGAGAGCCAGTTCACTTTCATGGGTTAAGTCTATTTACAACCTTCAGTCACATCATCACTTAATATCAGGTGAGATTGTGGTCAAAGGCTTACCTATGGGCAATAAAATCACAATTTAGTATTCAACTACGAGATGTTCTTCTGTTTATTGAATTTAGCTCGGGTCATTGCCCCAAAGTGATGATAAAGTCAAAAACCGTCAACCTAGTCTAGTAACCGACTGCCATGGATAGTATTTTAAGGACTGTAGGTACGAGCTTATTTCTTGTTAATTTTCATGGATTTTAAAAATCTTTACGGAGCACCCGACTCTGTAGTACCGCTACCAAGTTGATTTAGCTCCAGTTTATAGTGGATTTATACACTAGATAATATTCACCAGAACCGTCAACCGCCGCTAGGCTGCGGTGGCTGGCGATATGCGGTTGGCGTACGTAAGGGTGTGGGCAGAGGTTAAGCCGCAGCGATTTATTATTTTTATATATTTTAAATCACTCGGGTGGCTGGAGTAACGCACGCCACCCAGCATCACGCACAATGAGCCACATGCAGACGGCATGGGTGCGGAAAACCTATCAAGTATTTTAAATTACCCATAGACATAATTAGTATTTTGTCTATGATATCACTCACATACAAGAACTGTATCAAGATATGCCTGCTTTATTTCTTTATTTAGCATATTTGTGAAAGCCATAGTTCAGCATATGGTATGAACGAGGAGACAAAAGTTAGCCCGTCAACTTCTTACCCAACTGTAATTAACGTGGGTCTTATTGAGTCACTGAATCTTTTTCACAAACAGTTTAATTTAAACCGTCTTAAAGTTATTTTGTAACGACAATTTGGTCATTAAGTAGGTAAATTGATTTAACTTTATAACTTATTTCCAGATAACAAAAAGATACTCAAAGTTAACCACGTTTTTAATAAAAAAAAAATATTATTAGCTGACTTACTTGATATCTCTGGAAGTTCTGAACTGATTTGAATGATTTTTAGATGATAGGTATGTTTACATTAGCCGTGTAATCCTATAAAACAACCTCTAAAGTTATAATGTATATGTATCTTTACACAATGGGGTTTAAATTACAAATAAAAAATTCTCACTTGAATTGATAGTTTGCAAGAAGCCCTTAATTTTTAGAAGTTGTCTAATTTAGGCCATGTTATAGGGGTGCTTTTTTTAAATATGCAATGCACACAACACATGTGCAGTGCAGTTGCCACTAGCCACTTGTGACGCACTGCACATGCCAGAGGTCACCGCTTAAAACCAGATGGACTTGGTGCTTATCTGGTCACGAAAGCATGAAAAAACAATTGTTTATGGTGTTTTTTCCAAAAAAATTTTGTCAAAAAAATCGTATTCCAGCGTACGATTTCCAGCATTTAAAACATACGAGTATACCTTAGCGTTCAAACGTAAATTCTTTTCTCAAGAAAGACCTAATGTTTGAATTTACTTGGACTACTGTGAGAACTAATACAATTCTTTCTTTACATAATATGTGCAGAATGCGTAACCATTGATTACACAAACTTCACATAAGAAATTTACGTTTGATATTAAATAAAATAAACCGGCTAAGTGCGAGAGGGACTCGCGGGGTCCCGTACCATTATTATCTCGTTTCATTATTATTATTTTTAGCAAATAAATGGCGAAAACCTCTTTTATTGTATGGGAGCCCCCTTCATTATGTATTTTATTTTAATTAATTATATTTAAAGTAAACATAAAAATAAATATTCTGTGAATAGTTAAAGCGTCTACCTGTCACCGTTATTAGTACCGAGCAGGAAACGGTAAAAAAATCTAGTTTGTTGTATGGGAGCCCCACTTAAATATTTTTTATTTTATTTTTGTATTTGTTGTTATAGCGGTAATAGAAATACATCATCTATGAAAATTTCAACTGTCTAGCTATCACCGTTCTTGAGATACAGCCTGGTGACAGACGGACGGATGGACGGACGGACGGACGGACGGACAGACGGACGGACAGTGAAGTTTCAGTAATAGGGTCCCGTTTTTACACTTTGGGTACGGAACCCTAAAAACTCAATACCGATGGGCATCCTAAGCAAGTCCGTCTTTATAGGTACTATACCGAATTGTCGGATATGTTACCCCAAAGCAACAGTTTTCAAACACAACTATGTTTTTCAGGGCACTGTTGAACTGTAATAAGTGAAATTACTACTTAATATAAATAAAGTGATACAGTGTTGCTCATAATAGTCAAACTGCAGACATGACATTAACCATCAGATAAGCGAACTGTTAATTTCGTCACATAGTATGCTTCAAAAAAAGTTTACCCGCTTTCTCTTATGAAAAGAGCGCATCCTTATCTCAAGGTTATCGCTGTGGTTAAGTAGGCTACATTCCTCGTAAACTGTTTGTACTGGTCTGAACAACCCGGTGAGATTACTACGGCTTCCTCTTAATAGGAGCCCGAGATAGAGTAATTATAATAATTAGGTAGCATGAAAAATTGCTAGGTCCTTCGGATTGAAAGCCGTAGTTTGTGTGTAAACTGCTTTAGGTTTGGAAGGCACTGTAGGATGTGAAATCACTAGGCAAACGAGACATAAGAATTAATGTCTCGAAATTACGAGTGCAGAGCACAAGTCTTGCAAGAACGCTGACATAGCATCTGTTATGGACAGCTTAGGCATTATAGGCAGATCACATAACTTAGTAGTCTTTCACATAACATTACCACTAACGAGTAGTCCCAAGGAAGATTGTTTATCAGGCCGGCGCCTGGCCATACTTAACCGAAAACTTTTTACAATTGTTCTGTTTTATAGAGGCAACATATCCTATGTTCGTGTGTTGTCCTTTGTATGTAGACAAATACGTTGCGGAACACAAAAATATATTTTTTATTAATTTTTTATTTTACTCCACTTATCAGTGTTTGTACCTATTATCAAGTTGGTTGCACAAAGTATACATTTTTGATGTTATAAAAATTACTTCAAGCGCTATTGAATCAGACATTATCCAGTCTAAGTCCTAATAAACCTGGCCATAGAATCTTTAGAGTGTTCAACTCGGGTAAAGTTATCAATTTATATACCTTCAAACTATAAGCACAGAATAAAAAGGCTTTAAGCGCTATTAACAATCTGCTTTCATGTCATCCTTACTATGTACTTTTTTATAAAGAGTTTTATGAAATTAAACTCAATACAATGAGTGCATAGAATACGAGTAAACAAACAAACACCAATTTATATTTAAAAAAGGAAGGCAATGTATATTTTCGTTCATAAAAGAGAAATACAATTTACAATGTTACGATAGTGTTAGCTCGACAAGTATTCATAAAAGTTTCATACTGACATACCTATAGGCACTTATTTAGTTAGCTAGCTATACCTACCAATCTAGATGTATAAAAGTGAGATTTATAATGCACACAGGTACTACATTATTAAGTTTTTCTAGTGCCCTTTTTTGTCCATACAAATTCAATAAAGGCTGTTTTTAACTGCTGGCAACGTATTCACCTGTTTTGAATTATAGTCATAGAATATCCGAGCCTCAGGAGTGATTCGAAGTCTAATGATAGTGTTTCAGCTCCACGCTTAGCAAGAAAATGTTATCATGTATTAGTATGCGAGTTGAAAAGAAAAATTGCATTTGAATACTGGCTAGGAATAAAGAGGTAAAAGTCCAATCACCTGCAAGTCTCGCAACCACAATTTAACTATAACCATACACAATACCACTCGAACGTATACAATATCTATGTGACTTAGACTGATAGCATATATTAGTTAATAGTAACAAAGTCATAAAATAAAATAAAAAGTAGTACAATGCGATTAAAATAAGAATAGGATCGGCCTAGCGCCATTTTGTGACGTCAAAACTAGAACTTGGTACAGTGTGCAAAAAAAGAAATGATGTAACATGTATAAATTAATAAAGAAAATAAAAAACCCGACTGCAAATAATTTAATTTCGTTAAGCGTTTTATCGATCCATTGAAATTAAAACTGCAACTTAATATATTTATGGACTCGTTTCTAAAAGCCCTTCATTTTGATACCAAATACGATGGCTTTGAAAGAAAAAATAAATTGTTTTTCTCACTATATGGCGTCTAAAATCCACCAGTTTGTTTCTTTTTATGTACATAGTGTCACTTGAGCTATCAAGATAAATCTACCACGATATCTCGTACATTAATCGGTTAAGCCGTTTAGAAGTTAAATTTGTTGTGTAAAAAGTTAAAGTTTGGTGAAATAAGGAAAGAGACCCAGACGCCCGCGTTGTCATCGAACCAAGATGGCGTCTGTGCTGTCAACCTTAAAAATACGAATTTATTAAAATTAACAATTTCGGGTCACTCATTTAAAATTACGTATATTGCACGGCTCTATTTTTAAGTTTGTTCTGCTGATCATACTTATTAGAGTGAATATGAGTGAAGTTAGCCGAGAGCCCGTCCTATTCTTATTTTAATCGCATTGTATGTGTGGATGAGCTCAAGGTGAAGGGCGCAGTGCAATTCGTGGCTTGACGAAATGCATCTGTTATAGGCAGAGGTAAGTCCGCTTAACATCAGGTGGGATTCGAGCTTGTTCCGTCACAACAACATAAAAAAAAACTCTTACATTAATACATAACTAACTGTTACTAGGTACCTTCACTTTCATCGTTGAACAAAGATCTCCCCTGCTACGTACCGGGGATTTGCCATAATGCCCACGCTTGGCATGATTTTTGGCAGCGCAGTGTAAGATGGTGTTTTTCAAAAGGTATTTCTGCCCACCGTCTGCTACTTACCCTTCGCCACCTCTTACGACTCCCCTGGATGATACGAGGGCATAACATTTTAGCCCACGGGCATAGAACATATAATAACCACGGGTAAAGCTCACAGATCACTTATCTTAAATGATTAAAACACCTGCAAATTTTAGGAATAAATAGGTAAGACGACTATAAATATATATTAAGGTTTTCATAGGTTGGGAATTGGGATGATATATATATAATTAGGTTGAATAAGTAAATTTTTGTATCGGGTTTTAATAAAAAATGACTGTTAAATTCAACATTACTTCAGTTCATAGTCATCAACAATACTAAATGTGATACAATACGAAAAAGAAAACGTCCAAGAAACAGTAATTCAAATACTTCACATTGCCAGCTCTTGTGAACTATATACACCAGTACATTAGCAATGCTTAATTCAATAAATTCCACATAGCGAACTGTCATTAATGCTACCCACTCGAACAAACATTACTAAATAACAATCATACAATCCCAGCAATGTTAATCCCCTAGTAATTTTGTTCATGTAAGTCTATATACCTACTAAGTATCATATGAAACAATGTTTTCCAAATTGACGGCAAATTGCTCGATGCAACTATTTTAAACGTTTAATTATAGTATGCTTACAACAGTTATTAACAGTAGTATAACTTAAGCATTTAAAAAGTGTAGTTGATTATGGAATAATTACGAATTGTTTGGCGTACGTTTTACAAAATTCATTCAGGCTTTTTCTACCGGAATCAGCACAATTAAGTGCATTATATTAGGTCCTTACATATGAAATTGGCGTTTTTCGTACTGGCCACTTTAATCACGAATTTCTCCTCTTTGGTAAGGAATTCCAAATTCAAATTTGTACAGCTATAGACTCATGTATTTGTGCTTCGATGATCGTCATTCATTTGTTTTTTTCTTCTGTTTTTTTCTGTTTGCGTCACTCATTTTACAAAATGGAAAACCTTAAATATCGCATTATTTACGAGTACGAGTTCCGCCGTGGCACTAGTGCTGTGGAAACAACTCGAAGGGTGAATGATGTGTATGGCGGTCGTGTTGCAAAAGAAAACACAGTTCGTTTTTGGTTCCAACGTTTTCGTTCTGGAAATTTCGACCTGCAGAACAAGCCCCGTGGACGGCCTGAGACTCAAGTTGATAATGAAGAGTTGAAGGCTATTGTGGAAGCGGATCCATCGCAAACCACGTCCAAGTTAGCTGCAGGCTGCAATGTTAGTGATAAAACTGTTTTAATTCACTTGAAGCAAATTGGGAAGATTAAAAAGCTTGAAAGGTGGGTACCTCACGAATTGACTGAAACAAACCGGCAAACGCGCGTTGACTGCTGCGTTACATTACTAAACCGGCACAATAATGAAGGTATTTTAAACCGAATCATTACCTGTGATGAAAAATGGGTTCTTTACGATAATCGGAAGCGCTCAGCGCAATGGTTAGATCCTGGCCAGCCAGCCAAATCCTGCCCCAAGCGAAAATTAACCCCAAAAAAGTTACTTGTAAGCGTTTGGTGGACTAGTGCCGGTATTTTTCATTACAGTTTTTTCAAATCTGGCCAGACTATTACGGCTGATGTCTATTGTCAGGAATTGCAAACCATGATGGAAAAGCTAGCGGCTAAACAACCTAGGCTGGTCAATCGCTCCACGCCACTGCTGCTTCACGACAACGCTAGACCACACACTGCGCTACAGACGGCTACTAAATTAGAAGAGCTTCAATTGGAAAGTCTAAGACATCCTCCGTACTCCCCGGACCTTGCTCCAACAGATTACCATTTTTTTCGAAATTTGGATAACTTCTTGCAAGGGAAAAAATTCAACTCCGATGGGGCAGTCCAAATCGCCTTCAAAGATTTTATTGATTCCCGTCCGACTGGTTTTTTTAGTAAAGGGATCAATGAACTACCTATGAGATGGCAAAAGTGCATAGAAAATAATGGTTCATACCTTGATTAATTAAATATATTATATTAAAAAATATTCGACTTTTTGTTCCTCCCATACAAAACGCCAATTTCATATGTAAGGACCTAATATGTTTGTTTTTTTTGCTGTATATTTAACGTTGTATTTTTTTTAAACAGCTCGTGAATCTCTTTTATTTCTTACACATTTTTCATGTTCACATTTAACATAATAATTTTGTTGAGTATAAAATTATATCAAAGATGACGCTAAACTTGTTAGCTTTATAAAAACTACATAATTGAGATTATAAGAATACAAACCTCTCTGTCATATTCTGCGAATAAAAAAACGTCTCTTGAGGTCTCATCATAGTTTTGCAGTCTTTATTTGTCATAAAAGTTACGTAACTGCAAAAATTATAGTTTTCTTCCATACATATTATTAGTTCATTGAAGTTCCTGTTAGAGGCGCTGCTTTATGTATGGAGAATAATTACAAAATTAGGTATATGAGTAATTCAGTAAAAGTTATACTAGAGCCGATCGAAAAACCAAAGCATATAGTGATACAAGTGTGGGAAGAAAGTTATCGTAAACGAGAGACTAAAGTCCCGAGTTTGCTTTTTACACATGTGTCACACGACGTTTTTCAATACGTCGCGTCGATAAGAAAATTAGAATTTAAATATGTATAAGGAAATAAAATACATAACTCTAGATTAAGCCCTTGCTGCCTCTTCTACTATACCTTGGGGAGTCTGATCTATTTCCATTTCCAAGCTTCAACTCATTTTTGATCACAAACACTCAACAAACAATAATAATCCCGAATCACGATAAGATTAGATTAGAAGTTTCGGAATTTGAAAATCAGTACCAAGAAAATTTCAATTACTCAACATACCGCCCACTCGCTTAGTGTAAAATATTACTTGCTCAGTGGCTTAGTGTGGTTTTCGCGCTCTTATTTTAAAGCGCATGCGTGCATTCATTAAGGACCAAAGAGTATCTGGCAAAGAGTCTGTGCAAAAATTACTTTATGATTTATAAATATTTAATAGAATAATGGTTTGGTATTGGGTACTTAAGATTAATCATAAGTTTAGTAAGTGGTACAAAGTAATAAACAACATTTTATCTTTAAATTGCATACCTAATGGTGACACAACACAATGGAAGTATCGCCGCGCCGTAGCAAACTCCTTGCGCATACATATTTTTATAGAGACTGCATTTGTTAAACATGGAAAAAAAAATATACAAAGTAACACACGCTGGCGTTTTATTTTTATTCCATAAAAACCGTGAGCGATAGCTTACTTTTACAGTATGTATATGATCTACTAGGGACAATTTTAGAGAAATAATTGCTGAAAACAATTTGTTTTATATACCTACTAAGAATATTTTACGAGCTAACTAAACGCTCTATGCCAGGTATTTTTATAATACTTAGGTATACCTTTCCATTCTAAGGCTTGTTTAGAGAAACTATCATTTTAGGATCTTACGTCACACAAAAACATCCGACATAAAGAACGTTTATGTACAGTTGCATTACTGCATAAAGTCTATAAATTCTGAGTTAGCTAATTAGACGATCATTCTTACTCGTTTGCGAGTTGATTGCTCGATTTACATATATTATGCGAATTATAAGAATAATGTTTGTTTATGGATTTAATAGTGCGTTACATTTAGATGAGCCGGTAGAGATAAAGCAGTGTAACTGTCTATGATGTTGTTTTTTATAACTGTAGCCGCGTCAGTTATTTCATGATTAATTATGATAAGATTTTTCACTGTCAGTAGTGGCGCCTTTAGTTTTAATTACATATCATCATGTGTTGTTTATTACTGTACTGTAGCAGCCAGATAGTCCACTGCTGAACACAGCCAGCGGAATTAAGGAGGGGGATTGCGATAATCCCCACGCTTGGCAGGTGTCTTGGGGATCTTAGTATAAGATAACAGTTCCTTTTTATGCCTGATAGGTTAGCCTTTGACCACTATCTCACCTGATGGTAAGTGCTGACGTGGTCGAAGATGTTGTTGAGGCTAAACTAGAAGTACTGGCTCTTAAGGACAGCTGCCGGAACACACCGTTAGGTGCTTAGCGACAGATTTTCTACTTGAGGATGGTGTCTAGCCAGGCGGGCATTCGCATAATGCCCTACCACTATGCATTGGCATGCAATGGCAAATTCTTCAAATTGCGCTGTTGTTTCGGTATTTTTTCCCATAGTCGACTCTTATGACAATCACGGGAAGAGATGGGGGGTGACATTCTAACCCGTCACCCCACTGTGATTGTTTATTGCGCATAGTAAGATCTGAATTTAATTTTATTACTGATCTAACAGAGTCAACTCTTGAAACTGAAAATAAACATTTTTGTTAACTTTTGAACCTCATCCTTGAAATTTGTTACTAGTTTTAATACCAGTATTGACTTATTGTCAATAGACATGCCAAATTACAGCTTCCTAAGTAGTTACGACATTATTATTAGGTACGTCACCTAATATTTTGACGCCATAGTGTAATTTGATCTGGTTTCAGGTTTCATTTTAAGATTTAATAAGCTTCACGTTATCGTAGTATATTTTTTTTTCATATTATAGTTAAGGATATTTACTTTCTAAAACCGTTGAATTACGAGAATCGTATCTAGACGACAATTCAGTTATCGAAATTTTAAGAAAACATGAATATAGTTCTCGAAACATAAATTTCCCCATACCAAATTATTCTCTCGTAAATTTATAATTTTGTAATGTAATTTGCCAAGCAGGCGTTTCTGCAAACATAACAATATAAAAATAGTTTTCGAAAGTTTAAGAAAAGAATTTCTTAAGAAAATATTTTCAATACCTGTATATAACATGTTCTATGGTTATTAAAAACTGAACCCTTATAGGATCACTTTGTCCGTCCGTCAGTCTGTCAAGACCCTTTTTCTCAAGACTGAACGCGTGGAGGTATGAAGCTGAAACACATATCAAATTCTCAGGTCTACTGTCTCTTTGAGCTATGATAAAATCAAACTTCTAAACTGAAGCCATCAAAAGATACAGCCGTTTATGTCGCAAATTTTCGACACTCGCAAGGAAATCAAATCAAATCAAATCAAATCATTTATTGCGTATTATGTAGGTATCTTAATAACTATTTACATATCACTACATAATGACCCAGGATTGGGTATGGCAAGTTAGTGTGGAGCGGCCCGATTTATTAATATTTGTCACATAGATATTGTTCTAAGGTGTAATACGATTTTTCGATCAATAAGTTTTTCAGTTTTTTACTAAGGTTATATTCATTATCAACATTCTTTAATTCGTCCGGTAATTTATTATATATTTTTATGGCCATTGCATGGGGACCGCTACTTTGCATTAATAATCTGCACTTAGGTACTTCTAAGTTATGTCTAAACCTGAGCGGGTAATTTCGTGGTTTATCTGCAAGCTTTATGAAATATTCAGGGTATTTTTTAACGAAATTACAAGTTTCAAGGATAAAGATGGACGCAACAGTTAGGATTTTATATTTTATAAAATATTGTTTATGAAATTCTATTTTTGTGATGTCTGGAGCTTTGATATTTGCAAGAATGCGGATTATTTTCTTCTGAGCAATAAAGAGTTCATTTACATTTACACTGTTACCCCAAAGTGTGATACCGTAACGGAGCCACGAGTACGCGTACGCATAGTATGCCGATATAGCCGTATTGAGATCAGTGGCCTGTCGTACTTCCCTAAGGGCGTAAGAGAAACTTGATAATTTGGATTGTATTTTCTTGATATGATTTTTCCAATTTAATTGAGAGTCCAGTTCTAGGCCTAATAATGTTGCCGCGTCAATACATTGTAATTTATTATAATTAAAGGAAAAATTTATGTCAAGAGCGCATTTTTGGTGGGGTCTAAATTGTATAAGTTTTGTTTTTTCGAAATTTAAGTCAAGATTATGGTCATTCATCCAATTGATTATATTATTAAACATGTCAGTGAGATTATTAGTCAGGTTATCATTATTTTTACAAGATGTCAAAAGAGATATGTCGTCCGCGAAAAGTACACAAGACTCGTTAATTGTTTTAGGCAAATCATTAATGTAAATTAAAAACAGGATACATCCCAGAACCGATCCTTGGGGTATAGAATTATTTATTTTTATGGGGGTAGATCTTACTGTTTTAACTGTTCCCGTGTCGCTATCGAAATGTTCAATTTCTACACATTGTATACGGTTTTCTAAATATGACTTAAACCAATTGTGTGTTATCCCGCGTATTCCTATGTTATATAGTTTATCCAGAAGTATGTGATATTGCACTTTGTCATACGCCTTCGTCATGTCGAGCAGGACTCCAATGGCGTATTTTTTATCATCTATTATGTCAAGTATTCTTTGGACATATTTAAATACCGCTAAGACAGTGGAACGATTTTTCCGAAAGCCATTTTGTGACTCGTCAAATATCTTATATTTTTCGCAATAGGAATTTAAGCGCTTTTGCATCACTTTCTCAAATATTTTGGATGACGTAGGCAGGAGTGCTATTGGCCTATAGTTATTAGGGTCTTGTTTAGACATTTTTTTATGCATAGGTTTTATTAGGGCTATTTTTAATAAGTCTGGGAAGACGCCTTCATTAAACGATTGATTTATCAATATATAATAAGGTAATGTCAATTCCGCTGCGCAATGTTTGATTAAGACTGGGGGTATTTCATCTATACCAGAGCTATATTTGCATTTTAAGTTTTTTATTACGTTGTAAATTTCGCATGGTTCGGCTGGGCTAAGAAACATCGTGTTATCAGTGCGCGTGAGTACAGGACGACCGCGCGCCCTCCTGCCGCCTGCACCGACTGACGCGAAGTACTCGTTAAAAACTGCAGCTATTTGCGTGGGTTCAGAAATCAGTTTATTTTGGACTTTTAGTTTGATGTTTATTTTAGGTTTTTTGCTTGTTTTATTTGTGCGGTCTTTTATTATCTTCCACATACATTTAGTTTTATTGTCTGAATTTTTCATTTCACGTATATATTGGTTTCTTTTTGATTTATTGATGGTCTTTTTTAGCATTTTTACATATGATTTATAAAATTTATTTAATGTCGGGTGATTAAAATAGGTTATGATTGGTCTGAGTAATCTTTTATTTTTACACGAAGTTTTTATACCTCGCGTTAACCAAGGGTATTTTTTATTTACTTTTATTTTTATATACTTTTTTGGGATACAGTGGTTTAATTTTTCTAACATAAATGTATTAAAGTTATTATAATTTTCAATTACGGTATTATTTATATTTAGAATTTTTGACCATTCCATATTTTTAATTTCAGTTTTAAAGTTTTCCATATTTTTTTTATCAAAAAACCTTTTTTCTATTTTCCAGGTAAGTAATTGTTTGTTGTTTAATGCATTTTTTATTTTTATTGATATGCCTAAGTGGTCAGAAAAACCAAAATTTTGTACGGTCACGTTTAATTTATGTTTACAGCGATTAGCAAATACTAGATCGATACATGTTGCAGTTGTGCTAGTAATACGAGTAGGTTCATTTACCAGCGGTATAAAGCTATGTTCCTGCATTATGGTGAGAAGTTTAGTTGACACTGTGCTTTTTACTAGCGTATTTATGTTAAAATCGCCGGCAACTATAATATCTAATTTATAGTACTTTTTTAGAATGAATGTCATTAATTTATTTAATTGATCAAAAAATAAATCGGCTCGCTTGCTATTCCAATATACAATGATTAACAATACATTTAATTTGTTTATAAATAATGCGCAAATTTCTATACAGTATTCAATTGATAGATTTATTATATCTTTTATCTCCGTGTATTCGAAGTCGTCTCGCAGTAATACCATAGTTCCGCCACCGGTGCGATGTTGTCTGCAAAACGCTGAGGCTTTATTATATCCGGTGCAGTCAATCAGTTGTTGTTTGGCCTCTGATAGCCATGTTTCAGTTGCACATAGCGCGTGCACCGTGTGATAATTATCTTGTAGAAAAGCTTTGACCGTGTTTCGTTTACTGAATAGACTTTGCATATTCTGTATAATAACATTAAAATCAGTGGAGTTAGGGACGAAAGTTGTGTCTTTGTGAGGTTATGTTCTGAGTATTATTAGACAGACTTTCTCTGGAATGCGGTGCATATGATCCTTCACTGGGTGTTTGTTCGGACGGGGTCGGCACCTGCGATTGTGGGTAAGTATCAGATATGTTACCATTTATAAAAAGTTTGTTATTTCTTATAATGGCATGGTGGCCGGCCAGCCTCGCCATGCGAAGTTGCTGTTGAAGGGTTTTCCTGTGCTTTAGTGCATGTTCATCTAGATATTCGGATATTGATATGCCAGTATTTTTAAAAAATCTACCATGATGAAGTAAATATTTAGTCATCCTTTTGCTTATCAGTTCTATTATGATAGGTCTGCGACCTGAGTAGTTTCTACCTAATCGAGTCAGGTCTTCGACGTAACCTCTAAGGTCTACATTTAGTATTTCCCGAAAGATATTTATTATTCTCTGATGAAGGTCTTGTTCTGTTTCGTGCTCATATTCTGTAAGACCGTATAGGACAATTTTTTTCGTATTATCGGTATTGTTGTAATTTTGTGTGTTTGTTAAAAGTTGTTTCATTTCTTCTTTTAGTTGTCTATTTTCTTGGTTTAGCTTCTCGATGGTCTTATTCAGTGTATTTATTTGTAATTTTATAGAAGATTGTTCGCGTGATAAAGCATCCGTAGTGTTCATTATTTCTGTTCTTAATTTATGAGTATGTTGTTGTATCTTTGAGTCTAAAGTATTTTTTATCTCTCGAAGAATCGATTTTCTATTTTCATCGAGCTTGTTATCTAACATCATGCTGATTTTTTCCAGCAATGTAGTATCGTCGGACGTAGTACTTTGTATATTATGGTTTGGCGGAGTTCGGTAGCTACATTGTAATTCTTTTTTACTTTCGTCTTCAATTACGGACTCGTCGACGGACATTGTAGTGTCATTCAAAGTAACTTGTCGTGCTCTTACTGGTGTTTCATCGTTTCGGGCACGTCTATTAGTGATATTTTTACACGAAGGGCATAGCCAAGTTTTTTTCAGTTCAAAAAAGTTATCCAGATAATAAGCTGAAGTAATGTTAAGACATGCATAGTGGTAGGTCATCGCGCAACCAGTACATTTTAGCAGTTCTCTTTCATAAGTAATTGTCTCATTGCAGGCTAAGCAATTCATTTTAAGTCCTTTTTTTTTAGATAAAGTAGGTAAAAAATTATGTTGTACTTATCGTTTTCAACTTCTAGGTAGTTTGGGTCGTGGCTCGTATCTCATAAGCAGTATGGCTTGTTTTAGCTTGTAGGGCGGTCAGCTGACAAACACAGATTTCACTCGTCGGTAGCAAACCGCGTCATTTGTAACGGTCAAACTGAATTTAGATTAACACTGCTATAATTTCACTAATTTGTACTATTTTGGTAAGACTTATATATCACGACATTCCTTTTGCTTAGTCCTTCAATTTAATGTAAAGTATAACAATAAACTTTAACTTTATACCGGTGATTTAATTTTTTAAAATAGAGGTGCGTATACAGCGACTGTTTGTGGTTGCGCGCGCGGGCCTCCTCCTAAACCTCCAGGGTACTTTCCGTGAACTTAGAATCTTGAAATTTGGTACGAAGCAACGTGTTATAGCATAGATAAAATAAAAATTGCGAAAAGCATACGTTTTTAGTTGCATATTGCATATAATTGAAATATAATTAATAATTTTAAAATATTATAGATTTCATTTAGCAATAAAAATACCATTAATTTTATTTATATACCTACAGGTTTGTACAGAACCCTGCGTGAGTCCGACTCGCACTTGGACACGTTATTATTATTCTGTGACATTCAACTTGTACGGCAATCCGCCGGACAATGACGATTAAGCGCCACAGTAAATGCACAAGACGTGCAAGACCATACCCCGCTACAGGGAATCAAAAAAAAAAAAGCGCCACAGTAATTTCCGGTATGTTTTAAATGATGAATTCAGAATTATAATTAGTTCCAAATTCAAAACCTGAAAATGACGTTTTGTTTTTCGAATAGCAAACTCACGCGGGCAGAGATCAATAACATTATTAATTTAAAATATATTACGAACAGACTTCAAACAAAATGTCTTGTTGTTTTTTGTTTAATGTAACCATTAATTTGACATTTCGATAAGCATGTTCGAGCACTCGAAGATGAAAATAATGTGTAGTGGGATCAACGACACCAGTGATTGGCAGTTATTACAGATAATGAGAGGTGGTTAGTACTCGATTAATGAACTAAACATGTAATCTTTGGATTTGCAATGATCATATGAGTAAAAAGAGTTTAAAAAAGCGGTTGGACGAATGACGCCCACAGATTTGGTCCCATTTTGATGCTGTTCAAAACGTGGCACAAAAAACACACGCACTCACAAACATGTATATCTAATTGATCACGAATTATATGGATAAGTAGACAGGTAATGTTTTTCAATCCTGAACTGAGTATGTGCAAATTAATTTTAAATTGCATTGCAATAGTTGAGGGATGCCATAGGAAATACTTAAGACATAATGATTAACGAGAATATTTTTGTAATTTGTAAATTAAGAAACAAGTACAAATATTTGTATTATGCACAATACAAATTACAAAATTATTCAGCATCGTAGATAACGAGAACAATAGTTAATTCTTAAATAAACCGCTCGGTCCTTCCATAATATTGAACGGTTTTTTTATGCCTGATAGGTTAGCCTCTGACCACTATCTCACCTGATGATAAGTGATGATGTGGTCGAAGAGGTTGTTCAGACTAACCTAGAATTACTGGCTCTCAAGGACAGCTGCCGGAACACACCGCTAGGTGTTTGGCGGCAGATTTTCTACTTGAGGGTGGTAGCTAGCCAGGCGTACATTCGCAAATTGCCCTACCACCATGCAAAAGGTTATAGTTGGTAGATACTAAATGTTACTACTATACACTGCTACCGCTTACCTCGGTCAGAGAATTACCATAGGTATACAACGGGCTATGTCACCAGCCTTTTGGGTGCCCTACCCCTGGATAGTGACCTGAGCTCTGTTTTCTACCTGTCATTGCCCCCTGATAGAAAACAGAGTTCAACATATTTTAATCCTTTAATGGATGACAGTCGTTATAGCGTGGTGGTAGGGTATTTTGCGAATGCCCACCTGGCTAGCTATCAACTTCAAGAAGAAAGTCTGTTGTGAAGCACCTAAGTGTGTGTCAGCAGCTTGAGAACATAAAATTCTAGGTTAGCCAGAAAAAGTGTGGTCAAAGGATAGCCTATATGCAATAAAAAAACATTATAAAAGGGAATTACAGTGCCTGAATGCAAAATGCCCTATCAAGCTTGATGGTCAAGCGTGTGGCAGGATTTGTACCATGAACCCTTTGCGCATCGGTAGATATATTTTAATTCTAATTTGTTTCAATGATAGTAAAACAGTAACAATATTTATAATACCTCACCTGCAGGTAGTGATACTACTACTACTGTCAAGTACAGCTGAAACACATTGTTAGATGCTTGGCGTCAGATTTTCTAATTGAATGTAGTAACTAGCCAGGCGAACATTCACAAAATGCCTTACCGCCATGCATTGTCGTTTTCTTACGACTGCCATCGTAAGAAAATAACCGGGACCGATGGCTTAACGTGCCCAATGAAGCACGAAGTAGTAATGCTGCTAACGGTCACCCATCAATTCATGACCGCAGCGGACGTTGCTTAACTTAGATGATCGCTTAAAAACGACTAAACAAGCTACGCTACGAGCACTTCAATATATCAACTAAACATGCGACAAATTCGATGGGATTAAGATAGACGTAACCACAGCAATTTTATTTTAGTTAGCGTGCAAATCTATCCAATTTACATGAGTTTTCTTTATTCCGTGACCGGTGGTGGTCACTTTCGCTGTCGTGTTGGGGGGCAAGCGACACAAATTGCCACCATTACCACGTAATTTGATGTCGCATTGTCTGTAGTGGACCTATTTGAAAGTGAAAGATTTATGAGCCGTAGAAATGACAATCGATCATTTTATCGGGAAATCTTTTGCAAATCAACTATCTTTCTCTAGAAAGGGGGAGTTTCAGTATCTGAGAGAGATGTCTAAAAGCGAATTCTATGAAATGCCATAAACGGGAAATTTATTGTTATACACACTTTAAACGGAAAACATTTCAAAGGAAAAATATCTTGTACCTATATACAAGAAGAAAGTACCTATATAAAAGAAGAATGCATTATCTTAATACATAAAAAGAAATAGGTATATTTTCATTTCGGATAAGTTATTTGACGGCCTCGTTTCATAGTGTTGGTTCAGGGATCGTTCAGTACTTGTACGGTTATTTATTTTTTAATGTTATTGTAACGGAGCAAGCTCGAGGCCCACCTGATGTTAAGCGGAATACCCTCTGCCTAGAACAAATACATTTCACCACACGTGACGAATTGCACTGCGCCCGTCCCCTTGAGACATAGTTATTAAGTCTCATGTGCCTGTAATTTCACTGACTCTCAAGGACTTCTGCCGGAACACACCGTTAGGTGCTTGGTGACAGATTTTCTACTTGATGGTGGTAGCTAGCCATGCGGGCAATCGCAAAATGCCCTTCCAGCATGCGGTAAAATGTTGGGTCTATTATTTGGGTCTTTTGGTTCTGAAAAATGCTATCGAATTCAATTTGTTCAAGAAACTTAGGGGACATTGGGGGTGCTTTTGTGCTGGTGTAAAGAACATGCTCAGAAATTTTGTGTTCGCATTATTATTATGAAAGTGTTTTTTATAACGTGAAATGATGAGATGGACAAGTCTTCCGCCTGATAGAAAGCGTCACGCCTGTCCAGTATAGTTGCAGTGTCACCATCTTTATTCTACTTGATGCACTGTGCCCGTCACTCCGATACGTTAGTTAGGTATTATGTACTTGTCTGCCTAGTTATTTCACATGCTACTGTGCACTTCATGGTTCAAGCCACTATTGCTACGAGGCAGAATATTTGACTCTACGTAGTGGTACCCACCAAGACGGACTGTTGCTGAAGAAATCTCCCACCTCGGATCGGATCCATAAATTTTATGAATATATAGTACTGACACTACACTACGATGAATTAACTTGGCATTCCATGGTTTCAACGTGCGGGTGCCGGGTCTATAGCGTTGCAGAGGAAGAGGCCCAAGTCAAGGTGCCTGGGACTTGCAACCCAGGGAGTAAGGTTAAGGGGCCCCTTATGATGACATCAATGCTTCCTTACACCACTCGAACCTCCTCCCCTGCCCAATCAAATTTGGTAAGATCCTACCAATGTCGCCTTGGATACACGTTCTATGATGGAAATAACGGTTGTTCTTGACTGGCCAAGGTCTTTTAGTAGGTTATATAGGGATTTTGCTAGTATACCCCTTGCCCCGTCTTCTACAGCATATAAATTGACGCCACAACAGGTTTTGGTTAATTCATTTGTGTGGTCTTTAGGTATTTTAGTTTCCCACGACACAGTAAGTTCTATAAGTACTATGCGTTTTAGATTTTTTAAGTATAGAAATATATCTGGTCTGGATGACGAAACACCAACATCCTCAGGATTTTTGTAATGTTTTTATACGTGTCCATGAAAAGAGTCCAATCGGGAGAAGTGCCTTAGATAGAGTAAGGCTTGGATTTCAATTTTGTAAATTACTCTTCTTTCACAAAAGCATCCTGTCGTTTATTCGTGGTCAAACCTTTTTTTGCTCTAGCTACCGAGAGATTCACTGCTTCTCTCAAATACTACCTAAAGCAATTACGAAGAATTTCCTATCTTTGACGCAACGTAAACTATTCACACAATAACATTAAGACATAATTCAATTTCAAATGTAGTGACCATTAAATAGATATTGATGTCAAATGCTGATAAAAAAACCACTTAAGTCTCTATAATCAACCGTTTATGACCGAACAGTAATTTTTAAAGAGATATTAACGACACCTTATAAAATACTTGTTTCGTTAATAGAAGGCAATTTCATATAGTTACTTGTCCAGTCATTATACTAATCAATATCGTTGTAAAATAAGTTGATAGTTAATAGTTACCTACTAACATATAAGTAGGTATAAACTAGTAGGGTCGAGTAGAGTGCACGGAGCGCTTTTCGTACAAACGTAGTTTCGTCATATTTTAAATACCAAGTGTTCAAGCTCGGTGAAATTTTGTTTGCATATTGCTGAGCCTAATATCTATGCTTGTTTGCCAGTTTTATGATTTATTGTTTATTTCACCCCAAAAATCACTTCCCATACAAAACGATCTCGAGTTATTTTTAAATATATTTTATTTTCCGGATATTTGGCATACCAGAAGCATAGTTATTATGTATTAGGCTCAAGGACATACGTGCAAAGTTTCACCGAGTTTGAACAAATATGACTAAACTACGTTATTATATCAATAGCTAGAAGCACAAATCAACGTTAAGAAATTGTAAGAGGTTTGGCTTAGTATAGAATAATTTGCGCAGATCTAGAATGTTATTTTTGTTAGACAAACTTTTTTCCCCGTAGTGTGCCGGCCTAGAATTCCTCGTGGGGTGCTGGGCTAGAATGTCGCCCACCCATCTCTATCCGTGGGTGTCGTAAAGGGTGACTACGGGTAAAACACCTGAAGATGGGCTTTCTCAGAAACTGATATCTCACACTGCGATCCCCAAGACGCCTGCCAAGCGTTTCCAAGGTGTGTGGCTGTGTTCAGCAGTGGACCATCCGGCTTTTACAGTTAAAGTTAACCTTTTTTTTGATCTATTTTTCGTCAGGAATCAGGACGTTAATATGATAAGGAGACCTTTTATGCGCTATTTCTTAACAACACCCTTCTCTTATCTATGCGTTAGAGGTGGCGTACTACTCATTATGTGATTTTTTCTTTGAGTCGCACCGCATTATATCTAACATTTGAATATGGAACAATCCCTATATTCTGAAGCAGGGAACTGTACGGCATTCAGTCATTGCAAATAAAAATGAGTAATACCAACTTGAGTGATGGAATAATTATAACAAACGCCTGAAGTATTCATTATCTGATGGAATTATATAAAACCTGCTATATTTTACAAATTATACGGTAATATAAAACAATCACAAGATCTACCAAAACACTAGTCCACGTTTAGACAATACACAGTTTGTTTCCGTTGCAGTGGCTAACATAACGTTACTTCGGTGTATAACCATAAATCGTGTATATTATAATTTTATTACACTATAAGCATAGTTTACAAATTGGTTCTAACTATCTTCACGGCTCAGGTGTTGGCCTCCTCCTTAATGGTGAAATAGTAGCTCTTTGCATTTAGTCGATTTTGCTTCTTATTAATTTTGATGCGATAGCCCGTGTTCCCGAAACTTACAAGTCTACAAGTATTGTTATCGTTTGAAAATAAAGAAGAACGATACTAATTTGGCTCGTGAACATGAGCTTGTGTGCACGTGAGATAAACCTTCGCCAAAGTTACAAGTCTACAAGTAGGAACAAAAGGAAAATAACTTGAGCTTGGCTGGCCTGGCTCTCTTATGCTGGCGCTGAAGCAATTTATATCATATCAGACTTATCAGAGGCAGGTATTATCCTATAATTTCTACTTTTATTGTTAGTATATGAAGGTTGGAGTGGAATGCGATCGAGTGGAAGTGTGTGTTTGTTACAACTCAAAATCATCGAAGATCTCTTAAAACTTTGTTTGGTATTTACCCGTTTATCGGTTTTTTTTATGTAGGTAAGGTACTGGATTAATATATAAGATTTGATAATATTCAACATTGTTTAGTAACATATTTCCAAGAAAGCGTTATGTAACTAAATTGCACGCGGGCGTTAGTCGCCTTTTAAGGCATCTGACTAAAAGATCTTCTTGTTTTCTTCTGTGGAATAAAATGTCATAAATCTGCTGATATAAAATTATAGTTATAGGATGTTACGGTTATGAGAACGTTGTAATTTTGTGCCTTTTTTATTTGACTTGTGTGTTTCGACAACTGGCCTTCAATTATGATCAATATTTGAGTTATTTTCTTCTCACTTGTATTGCGCACTTTTTATCAGACTTGTGTGTATATAATATATGTCGTGTGCCCTTTTTTCAGACTTATATGTTTATAAGATGGAAATCTAGCTTCAATTATGAAAACATATGTGGCTTTATTATCAGACTTGTAAGTTAGGATATCTGACTCCCAACTATGACAAACAATTATGCCATTTTTATCAAGCTTGTATATATTTTTTATTTTTGTTTAATATTTTAAAATACGCTTTACAGACCCACGGTCCGTCTTTATGGATTAGTATACATTTTAACAATTTTTTTTAATATAAATTATCACACTCAATGCATCATTGACTTATTTACAACCATAAGATGTGAATTGTTGTTGACTTATGTTCTATCTTAAAAACTAAGTGAATTCATATATATTTTTTTACAAGTGGTGTGATCTACTCTTCTCGTATGTCATCATTCTAATGTTACTGAGTTATATTCTAAGTTATTCTATAACTGTAGCCCAAGCTTGTATAAGCCGGCTTGCAAATATGTATACCCTTTTTATAAGACTCGTGCGTTTGGAAAGCTGGCTCTTATGACAACATTTAAGCCCTTTTTATCAGACTTGTGTGTTTGTAAAGCTGGCTTGCAATTATGACAAACATAAAAATTTGTTGGTGTAATTACGCCCTGCGTTCTATAATTTGGATGTGCACTGAATGTCGGAGAATGTCAAAATAAGTTACACTTTCGGCTACCACGATTAGTTAGAACGAATTTATGAGATTATCTTTTGGGTAATGGGTGCCAGTCATGGTTACGATGGAATTAATTACTTTGACTTTAAAAAGGTTTCTTTTTTTTCTGATATGCCTTTGACCATAATCTCACCTGATGGTAAGTGATAATGTGGTCCTGTAAACACTACAGGCTCAACCTCACATCGTGAGGTGATTGGCGACAGATTTTCTACTAGAGGGTGGTCGCTAGCGAGGCGGGTATTCGCAAAATACCCTTCCATTATGCGGTAAAACTCAAATGCGCGGCAGGATTCGCACCATGGACCTGCTGGGCGGCAGTCCATGGTATGGTAATGTCCTAAATTTAACACACTCAAGTAGAGAATCTTTCGCCCAGCACCTAACAGTGTGTTCCTGCGGCAGTCCTTGAGAGTCAAATTAAGAGCACATGAGATTTAACACCTGTTTTTCTCAGGGTGATGGGAGCAGTGCAGTTCGTCACTTGTGTCGAAATACATATGTTATAGGCAGAGGTTACCGCTTAACATCAGGTGGGCCTCGTGATTATTCCGCCACAAGACCGACATTATAAAAAAGTTATTCGATTTTTATTACAAAGAAGCTTGCCCCTTACATGAGACCAAAAATATATGTAAAATCTGCGTGACACAAACATAATTCGGTGTTGGATGACTTGATATTAATTTTAAAACAACTTTTGTTGATGGTGGACCATTTTCCATGCCACCACATAGACAACTATTTATTCCCATCTGCCACCACGAACTTCCCCCACTTTGTACTCCTATAAACCAATACTTATTTTACCTCCAGTTATAAAACTAAAATTACACCCTGTCACAATTTGACTGACACTGTTGATGCAACAAAGTTGTGCAAATATTTCTGCACCTGTAGAACGTATACCGACATCGTTATAAGAATAAACGAGGCTGCTTGTTTCTATTATATTAAAAATAGACCTTAAAAGCCATGCAGTATTGCAAAGGGATCTGGATCGGGTATCTGCAACGCTTCAAGGTTTGTTAGTTGAGTAGTTAATTGGTTTTCGCAATTTATAAGAGAAAGACAAAAGGCGTGCCATTACAAATGAAAACAATTTATAAATGAATATCAAATTCAAATTAAAATATGGTAGGAATATGAGGTAATGTGAAGGAAATTTACGAAGTAAATTAGTTCTGCCATGTAAGGGCAATCGCCCAGACAGCATGCATCAGTGTATAAAATAGCATGGTTTATGCTAAATAGCTGGATGAAGAGTTACTAGTTAGTCGCGATGAAAAAAATGGATAGCTGTTCTTACCCTGGTGTTTGACAGCAAGGGTCAAACAAGGGTCTCCATGAGTATTACAGCTTACTGTAACAGCCGACTCGTCCACATCTTAACACAGCCTCCCCTACTAAGGGGGTATTTGCCATAATCCCCACGCTTGGCAGGCGGCTTGGGGAACGCAGTGTAAGATGGCAGTTCTTTAGAAGGTGCTGCTGCCCACCTTCCAGTATTTTTCCCTTAGCCGCCGCTTAGGACACCCACGGGATGACATGGGGAGGTGCAATTCTATATAACCCGGCACCCCACGGGGGATTAAAGCTTACGGATAGCTATTTCAAAATTGTAACCTGATAGTAAAACAGTATCATTTTGGTGATTTTGTTGAAGAAGCTATTGTAATTATTACATACCGTAAGATTTTATATCTACCTTTACTTATTGGTCGTCGCAAATAAATTATACTACCATCCATTCACATGACACCTGTTCCTAGTTTTTGTTACAAATATTTCTGCATAATTTTTATATAAAGCACTAGAAATCTGAAAGAAAAATTAAGACCTCATTAATTTATGAGGTTTACTTTGTTATTGTTTTTATCGCTTCCTAATTGAAACTATTATTTTTGACACATTTCAGACTATTAACATCTTCAATAGTACTTAGTTTGCTAAGGATTTGTTCAACGTACATACGAGTTCATACTTATATTAATGACGCATCTCAATTACATAAGTATTCGTTTATTACCTTGTGTGAAAATTATAGCACCTTACCACTCAGCTCTTCACTCAAGCTTCAGCGAAACAAAACAGAAGTAAACATAAGTATTTTATGTGCATCCTAAGTAAACTTTTAAAAAGCATAGATTACCAGCAATAAGTGGATGAGGTAAAGAACCGGCCTTGTAAACTCACTCTACAAGTTGAACGATTGTTTTCTTTTTGTAAAGCCCAGTACACAATGTGATGGACTTATGAGTGGCAGCTTATAAATACCGGCGCAACTTTCATAAAAAGTGACATTTGTAATACTAGGAATAAATAAACATACGGACGCAACCATAAACAGAATAATTTTATCGCGGGATATATGTGATATTGAATTGCTTTTAGATTGAGGAACTACAAGTTTTTTTTGTCGTCTGTGTTATTGTTTTATACATAGAGCTGTTAAATAATGATTGTTCCGGGAAAGATGCTATGAAGACTACTCATAAATACGATATGCGATAATACGGACAAAGTGCTGATGACTTCAATTTACAAGTTTGCTTACTTAACTGAGAAGTTACTTTAAGACAATCTCATTGTATACTCATTATTTCATGCCATGATTACTTGCTTTGTAATTGACCACAGTATGGTAATAAGCCGGTAATCTACATATTACTAAGTGATGATGACAATATTTTATATCTTTAATTTTATTCACCATAACCTTAGTTAAGGGCACTCTATTATTATCTTCATGATCACATCTCGTTTAATGCCACCTAGTTGGTATACCTAAATAATATTTTATATGACGTATACTTATATATAACCGAACTTTTAAAAGGGAGGTGGTTCTTAAGTCAACGCTTATATTTCTTTTTATCCTAGATAGTCTTCTGTGGTTTAACTGTTTTACAGCTTGCAGCTTTTCGACAAAAGAATAAAGGAATATTTTGCCAAAAATACTATTAAGACCTCACTCAGATGGAGTGATGCAAAGAGATTTATTTTCAAAGTGTATAAAAGATTGTTAAGTCGAACAAAAAAATATAGGAAATTAATACGTCATTCTATTTTGATCTAAGCCGGCGAAATGACAAATGACTTCATCGGATATGCTCATTGCTAGCAATGTGACAGACCATTCATCAACAAACGATGATTCCAGCCATCAAGTAGACAGCAAAGATAAATCTGTACAAGCTGTTATTAATATAACGTGATGTAAAATCGCTTGGACGTGGTTGAAATAATCGAATAATCCATCTACAAGACAAGTTACGCGCGAGTCGTTACCTTTAATAGTTATGGCAAAGTGCTTGGGCATTAGTTGCATATTCTGTTGAAGACTGGAACATGTTTAAGTAGCATAAATTATTACCTAGCCTATCAACTACCACACGTCAAAATGCTCTTATTACACGCAGTCTTTTATACTGGATTGAATCATGGTTTTATCTTCACTCTACCTTCATATCACTTTGGTAGATATACTTTTACCTGTCTTCTTAATCAACACAAATTACAACACAAGGAAATAGTACAGAGTTTTGGTTTCGGTTTTATTACTAGAGGCTTTCCTTTCGTCAATCCTCCCTGGAGACGTACAACCTCTAGGTAGTATACCAATTCCGCTACCGTAAAGATCCTTGTGATTTTATATTATATATGTACTAACTCATTGGATCACCCATTTTTCTAGGATAAAAAAACGTCTGCTTTTTGAATTCTTAACTATCAAAATTACAAAAATATGCCAGGAACGAATATCACTTTAATAAAGGCCCATTATTAACTTAAGAGCACTAATTTCTCAGTACTAGCCAAATCGATTTTTTGATTTATTTTACATATAATTTAATTTTAATTACTCATTCCGGTACAGTATAAATTGGCCTGTAAATTTGTTATTTCGATGAAACAATAATTATGATCGCGTCTCCAAGCTAATTGCTGGACTCTCCAGTTATTTTAAATAGTTTAAATACCTTCTTGAAGTGCAGGTGCTACTTGTTCCTGAAACCATGTATAGATTTGTGTAGAAAAATAAACATAGGTAAGGAGACATGCGTAAAACTTTTATTTTGTAGGCCTAGTTGGCAATTATATTATACTACGTCCTTGTTAGCCGTTACAATAGCAATTGACTAACAAGCATACTGTCGCAATGTAACCTATCTCCTGTTTGCAGGCTGCAAACACAAATTTGGCTCATTAATTTCCAGTTTTCTAATCTTACGAAATCCTATTGAAGATTATAGAACAGTTTAGATTCATAAGACTGGTAACAAATTGTCATAGCTAATTTTTTGTCGTTTCTTCTTTCCAGACTGACAATGGAGTACTCGGGCCAGCTACTATTGGCGCTGGTGCTCCTGAACCTCGCCTGCCACGGATATGGTGCACCTACCCCCCGAAGGTCACGTGCCACGACTCTGGCAGAAGAAACAGTAACAGAAACAACCCGGGAAAGCAAACTCGAAGACAAGTTCAAAGAAACTACTACAACCCAAATAACACCGACAAACAGGAAGAACAAAGCTCTAAACTTATTTGGCTACTACCCGTCATTCCTCTCATCGGGAATCGACTTCTCAGATGACGATGACGATGATGTCAACTTCGCTGTCAATGATGAAAACTTCGAAGATGAAGATCTGTCTAGGACTATTCCGTCAAGGCGTCGGCAGCAGAACAAAAAGAAGAACGGCAATGGAGACTCTTACCAGAACGATAACCTCAATTCCTTGCAATATGACAATTCCCCGATCTTTTACATTAGACTGCCTCCCACGCCATACATGTTTGTTCCTGGCTTGGGTTACGTGTCTCAGCCCCCTAGTCTGGGGCCACCGATGTCCCCCATGATGCCCCAAGGAATGCCACAAGTTGCTGATCCATTTATTAACCTGCCTTTAGATTTCGTCTCGAATGGTAAACCCACTGGAGTGTATCAATGGAGCGGAGCCCCGGCATACCCTCAATTTGCACAGAATCCAGATCCCTATGGTTTTGGAGCTCAGCCAATGATGCCACAGCGACCTACATATAGTATGCCTTCATATTCACAGCCAAAGCCTAGGCCCAAGCCTTCTCAGTCTAACTCAAAAGTTACAAACTTAAAAGGCCAGTATATGTTCAATGGAAAGCCTGGAGACAACGTTTATGTTTTGAGAGATACCTACAACTCTATCTACTCAGATGCCCTCCAAAATTTCTACCCATAAAAAAATTATAATTTGAAGTAGACTAGCATGTCAGTGAATGGCTCGTATCGAGCTGATGAAGTGAGAGACCAGTCTTGCCTCTAGGCGACATGATTGAAGTTAAGAGTACCGATAGAAAAGTCAATTATCTAGGTATTATAATTATGGAATAAATAATAAGTAGATAGCAGAAAATGTTTATTTATAAGAACAATCAGCTGACATGGCGAGATTGAGAAGTAAATTAACAGTTTGATGTATTTATATAAATGTCAATAGATTAATTCCGCTATTAATCTATTAGCAGAGGGGTTTTTCTTGCGTGGCTTGCTTTTGCAGCCCCGATGACGCTAGAATAGCCTATCAGTAACTAATAAACAATAACGGCTTGACTACTCAGTTAAGCTATGACACAATCTAAATTTTATTAGGTACAACACTTAGGACCAACAAATTACATTTTGTTATCTTTACTTACAGGTACGAAAAAAGTCGTTTCAATAATGTAGCGCCAGAAAAGGGCATTTTTCCGTTGCTAGTTCCATGATTTTAATATATTTATTAAATAATTTTTCTTTCAATTCATAATCGATTATATTGCTTGCAATTTAAAATAAGACTTTAGTACTTCTTTGAATAGGTACTTGTCCGTAACATAACTAATAGAGTAAGTTCTTAAATTATTAAATTACTTTTATTATTAATTTACATAAAGTTCAATTATTGTAATGCAAAAATGATAACACTTTTACATAAGCGGAATAGAGATCAAACTGGTGTCAGTTCCGTAAATCAAGCTAATAAAATATCTAAAAAAAAATTAGAAGATATTATTTAAATTTCATATGATAAGACTTATAGCATTATTAATATCACTATGATAAAAAGACGCATTATTTTTCAAGAAAACAATGTAGGAAGTTAGATATAAAACGTAGCTGTTTTCATTATATTTTGTCCTCAGCATAATATCACTGAACTCATCATATCTTGACAAAAAAAATACCTTCATGTGTTTTGTATTCCATTTAATTTATAACTACTATAAGTATAATTACTATAAGCAAGTAAGTACATCATCACACAACACTGTGTTTATCTAATGATTATGCATTGTAAAATATTTTTTATTAATTTTTGAGTCAACTAGTGCAGTTTAATGTTGTCCAACTAGGTACGGTATTTAATTATGGTTATTAGGAATGTTTACTTATAAATGACTTATTTTATGTTCATATTTATTGCAATGACTAATTTATTTATTTACTTTATTAATCTTTAAATTTAGGTACAAATAAATAAAAAATACTCCATCCATAATTATATTTTTAAGGACCTACCGTAGTACAGATTCACAGTGGTGGCTATTGGAATAGTTACAGACTTATGCTCGTATTTCCAATAGCTACCACTGGTGGCAACTGGGAATAAGGCATAGTAGGTAATTTTTTAAAATTATTTTTATTTATTAAGGTCTTTGACTTTTTATGATCTACAGGGGAGTGTATTCATAAAATAGTTTGACAAATAGGTAAAATACCTACTAATAGATGACATAAATAAATTGACTTTGTTCAAACCGTAGTGCGGATTTAGATTAATTTCTATTAATGAGTACTTACGCGTATACAGGGTTATTGGTAAAATGCTAACAACCTCTTAGGGTTGACTTCTGCTAGTCTTAAGAAATATTTTGAAATGTTTTTTTTTGTTTTGAAAAAAAAAAAAAAAATATTTTTTATTTTTTTTGTAATTTTCTTTTGTGTTTTTTTATATGTTTTGACTGAATAAGCACAAGGACCACCTGATGTCAAAAGTATATTGTGCCTGTAATGTATCATTTCATATTTTTTATTAATTTCATCGATGTAAATATTCAAAAATCGCGGCGGGCGCTCTTGGCTCGGAGGAGGCATTAAAACACAAAAAACGTTGAGGAAAAATATAGAAAAAAAACATCTCAACATGTTTCTCAGGACTAGCAGAAGTCAACCTAAAGAGGTTGTTAGCATTTTACCAATAACCCTGTATAGATGCAAACTATTGTGAAATTAATGTTACAAGTACTTAGGGTAGGTAGGTGTAATTACGTACAACTGTCAGTAGGGTATGTGAATTTGAACATTAGTTGTGTATACTATACCTACCGAAACCTTTTATATTTTCCATTTTTTTATCACAAAATGAGCATTAGTAGTTGATGAATGGAGGGCTGAAAGTAAACTGAGAGGAATGTTTACGACATTTTAAAATGCAATTTATTATTACGGATTGCATTTATTTGCCGGCCGGGCTCAAAGCAAGAATGAAACAACGAGACGAATTATTAAATTTAAGTACTTAAAGTAAAAATAAAAATATGATATGGATTTGGTGTTTAATTTCTTTAATCTTTACTTACATAAGTATAGGTGTACTTGTGTAAATCATACACCTACAGGCCTAAGAATTTGTCAGGATTGCTTGTAAATATATGCCCGTGGGGTGCTGGGCTAGAATGCACCCCCCCTTCTCTACCCGAGGGTGTCGTAAGAGGCGACTAAGGGTAACACACCAGAAGGTGGGCAGCAGCGCTTTCTGAGGAGCTGATGTCTCGCACTGCGATCCCCAAGACGCCTGCCACGCGTGGGGATTATGGCAACCCCCCCCCCCCATAATGGGGGAGGCTGAGTTCAGCAGTGGACAATCCGGCTGATACAGACAGTACAGCTTGAAATATATTTAAAAATAGGTTAATATTCTTCATATAATAATTTTCTTCGTACTGTTTAGGTTTGGCCTTTCAACATTTTGGACCATAGCACCAGTTACCTTCAGGTGCCCTTTTTTTCTACGTAAGTAGGTACTTGTGGAAAATACATTTACGCATTCACAACGATTCCCCGAGGCCGGGATATGCCGGACTACGAGCACCAACAACCTTCTCCTACAGCAGCAAGTGTCCCTATATAAGTACCGACTTAAGCCATGGTTTCATACCTCGTCCGCATTTGGCTGGAACTGGAACATTTGGTTAACCTATGCAGGAGCCGAAGAAGTGGCGTAAAGTGTTCACGATCTGTTATCTTTATTTTGAAATTTAAATAGGATTGTGCGTGATAGTTGTGACAATAATAACAGCAATAGCATATTATTACAATACTAGTGAACACTACTCCACAGTTGTGAAACGCTGGGCGAACCCGCCGCGCACCTCAGGCTAAGGTATTTTACGCTATCACGCGCATAATATAATATATTATGTGCACGAGTTTTCACAATAAATTGTATTATTGCAATTATTTGCATTATTGCACCATATCTAGAAATAATATTCAATATTAAAAAGGAAACTTTCCCAACTTAATGAAATAAAGTAAAATCACTCCAATTTTAAAGTCGGGGTCTACATCTGACCCTTGCAGTTATAGACCTATTACCATTTTACCAGTTCTGAGTAAATCGAAAAAATTATGCTCCAACAACTTCTATCCCATTTTAATGAGCATAATTTATTGAATGACAATCAGCTTGGTTTCACAAATAGCAGATCCAAAACAGATACAGGTGTTCAAATTGATGTTACATATACTTGAAGCCTGGGAGAGTTCACATGATGCTATTGGCGTACCTATTTTGTGATCTTTCCAAGGCAGTCGACTGTGTAGAGCGCTAAAGTCAAAGTCGAAATCAATTATTCTATTTAGGCGTCTACGACGGTGTCATAAAGGTCAATTTCAAATTTTAGTATTGAAATATTCTACATTGTACTGCAACGTTCAACAAAAAAAATTGTAGAGCCATTGCTAGAAGAATGGGCAAGAAACTCCGGGCCATTCTTTTAAACGTCTTGTAGGTACAATATTTTACAATTTAACAATTCTTTCACAATGTGATAAATACTTACTATATAATACAATATTACAGTATTTTAAATTACGTAGGTAAGATATAGATCTTGTTTTACGGTACCAAGAAACGAAAAGTTGATATAAGTTTCCAGATTCGATATGCCGAAGAAAAGAAAAACTAGGAGAAGAGTGTATCACACCTTAAGAATTATTAAAAATAATTTCTAATATAAAATAAAAACCTCAAAGTATAAAATGCTGTACTGCAACTGCAAGTGTAATTAAGTAATTAATAAGTCTAATAAATTTTAATGACGACAAATACCTAGGTGAATAATGAGGTTTAAATAATATATCTATATTTTTCGTATTATTAAGATAGACAATATTTATTGAATCCTCTCAGTATCACGTATTCTCAAAAGATATCTTAGGCAGACGGGATTTTAAGATATGTGGCATAGGTACATTTCAAATTGCAGACAATTTCTTATGACGTTTAATAAATAAGGACATATAACTCTCATGATGTTTTACATTGTGAATATACCATAGACTTTCATAGATCCATGGAATATACCCACATATACAGTAATAAGGAATTTGTGCTCTGAAAACTACCTAGCAGTCATTTTAAATTGAGGACGTTTTGCTGTCAGAGCATTTTATATTACAGTCGATGTGCACTCAAGAAAGTTTAGCTTCCAAAACCTCCTGATCCCAAATGTCAAATTCTAACAAGAAATGAATAAATCTGACGAAAAATAAATTAATCTGACGAAAAAGTAATGTCGCTTAGGCTAATGAGGTGTCGATTAGATAAGGTGCACCGCATGGTGGCATTTGCCTTCATTTATAGTTTATACAATGACCCGTACCTGCCAACTTTTGTCTAAAGCGTTTGTTCTAAAATCATTGTATTTGCTGAACGTACACCTAGGTACTGAGTATTTGATGGATCGGATAATCCCAATACAATTACCTACTATGAACCAGTTTCGAATATGTGAGCTTAACGATGAAGTTCCGTACCGGTAAAGCCAATTGCCGAATGACTCTCCTCTAGATATTATTTAAAAACGGTCTATTGGTATGGGAATAAATGAATAGAATTAGAAATTAATTTTGTAATTAAACATAGTAATTAAACAACTTTAAACGGTTTAAATAGCGTATATTTATCATCATTTTTATCCCGACGTTTCAAACACTTTGCAGTGATCGTGGTCACGGGGTGACTGAAACCAGCGAAAACCTAAGATAACATTAGAAATTAATTGTTATTAGGTTATGTAAAAAAAATTACTTCAAAATTTATCAACAAAATTTTATAAAGCTCATTTTTGTCCGTGGCCGACTTCGGTGGCGCGGATTAACAGCGCTGACCATCCGTAACAGCAGTTCCAGTCTGATTTTTTTATAAAGTTGGTAATTAAAATTGTGGTTATGACATTCGTTAGAGAAAAACCGATGTAAAAAGAGAATATAGTTATAGATTCTGATCTGACGAAAGTGACAAGCTTCCCTAATTTAATGTATATTGTAAGTACAATAATTAATATCTACAAAAAACAATGTAATGTCACTAAAACTATTATATATATTAAATAGGTAAAATTATGGAGCTAACGTTTCGAGTAGAACATTTTCATGGTAGGTACTGAAGAAACACGGCAGGAGAGGGTAGACCGCTTCGTCTGCTCTTAGTACCGACCAGCCATTCTGCACATGTTTTAGTTTACTCGTGATCATGGCGTTTGAACAGTGCTGAAATATCGAGAGCTCAACAACAATCAAATACGCTGCAGTTTTACACCTTAACCCCTAAAAGTGACGATTAAGATACCTAAATACTTAACGAATGGTAAATCTACAAACCATTCGAATCTAATAAAAAAAAAGTTATATTAGACAATCATGGCTATAATACGTCAAAACGTTAGTCATGCATGTGTCAGTGTCAATCAAAATCAAACAAAACCAACATCTGTTAAATAGGGATGTGAGTAATCGTAAAAGCATCGAACCCTGTGTCGATATTAACAAAACTCGATAATATCGAGTTAATTATATCAATACATTATTTTCGTATAATTGGACTGGTAACCTTATTTTATATTATTTAATTGAACCAGTTTATTCACATACTCGTCCAAAAGAAACAACTTTCACACGATTTGCAAGTCGGCATGGTAATTAAAAAACTATAAACGATTTAAGCCGAGTATATTCATCATTACCTTTGTCTAACGTTTCGAAAAACGACTTACGATTGTTGTTATCAACTTGCCAATATCCGAAACATAGGCTTAGGATGTACGCGATCTCGCACATGACTTAAATTTTTCCTATTGTATATTTGTGATTTTGTAACATTACCATTAGTTAAAAGTATACTATTGGTAATGTATTTTATACTTCTTTATAAAAGCTGAAATATCTACTTAAACACAGCAGAGTTACTTGGTTCACGGTGAACGACTAGGTAGCCTATATGTTTGCAGTTATATATAATAATAATAATAGCAAAAATAATAAATAAAAACGACCGAGTTCAAACATAAAATATGTTAACAATTAGGGATAACTCAAATACAACTCGTCAGGTCTAACTCAAATTGGAATGGGAGCACATGATAAGCACCAGTATAAAAAACAAAGTCATTAAAATCGGTACACCCCATAAAGAGTTATGAGTTATAAACCACACACAAAAAAATCTGTTGTATTGAGAACCTCCTCCTATTTTTAGATTCAGTTAAAATAACAAAAAATTAAAAAAAACGCTTAAAATCTTTAAATATCTCCAGTGAACATTTACCCTAAATTTTCTGCCAAGCCGACGCCATGACGTCCGTCGTCAGTGCCACGTGGCTCAACCGGGAGGAATTCTAATGGTGTTACTTCTACGCTAAGCATCATCAGCAGGTCTTGACATTCTTTTCTCAATTTTGTGCTTAAAAAGTCAAAATCTCCTAATGATATTTCGTGTCGAATCGAAACGCGTCTAAAATTATACTTCCGGTTGGGCTACGTGGCGATTTTTGACTATCTTGCTACTGTTTATCACTGTGATTGTAGTGACCAGTAAGTAAACGTGGTCTGGAGTCACGACCATAATAGAATCCACGAATTAACACCATATTGTACAATGTAAATTTAAAGACCTCAATAACTTAAAAAAAAACATCATATACTTACATACTTACTTGACACTCCCTCTTTTCTCAATTGTGTGCTTGAAAAGTCAAAATCTCCTAATGATATTTCGTGTCGAATCGAAACGCGTCTAAAATTATACTTCCGGTTGGGCTACGTGGCGGTTCTTGACTAACTTGCTACTGTTCATCACTGTGATTGTAGTGACCAGTAAATACACGTGGTCTGGAGTCACGACCATAATAGAATCAACGAAGTAAGACCATATTGTACAATGTAAATTTAAAGACTTCAATAACTTCATATACTCGTAGTTTCTAGGATAGCGCTGATGTAACCCGTTTAATCTGGTTATTTATTTTCAAATAGTTTCATTTCAAACCCATAGTCTGTTATATATAGGTTGATAGGCGGAACATTGACATTAATATGCTAAAGTGACATTAGTAGGGTTGGAGTACAGAACAAAAAAGTAGATTATTGAATAATAATGAAAAAAAAAAAGTAGTATGTGTATCAAAATAGATGCACTATTTGGCGATTTCACACACACTTTCAAATGACGGCTATGAAATAAAACAAGGAAAATGTATACGGTAAACAGTTTCTATTACACATTAAATAAAGGGCATTTGTTATTTACTCGTCATTATTCTAATGGCACTAAAGGCACATCCCAAGTCGTCGTGTTCGTAGTCGCATTCGGATTCACTAGAGCAATTCTGCAGATTTATTATAATTTCTCTATCTGTTAAATTGTCAAATTGAACATCGCGTTCCCAATCATCCTTTATGATTTTTCGACACTTTTCAACTACTTTGTTTCAGTTGTCTGGTGTGACATGTTCACAGGCATTATTTAGTAATGTGAGCATTTTATTTGCCGTGAATGGTGGTTTTGTATTATTTCTGGCAGCGTTACCTTTGCCTTGGGCCCATATCAATTCAGTCGCGTTATAGTGACAGTGGCATAGGTGGCAAACGGATGACTGTATGGCCCATTTCCTCTGCAATTGAGTATAAAACGTAAGTTGGCGTTCGAGGGTTGTGCATCTTAACTTAAACTATTCACTTTTCAGCATCGTTTCGTTGGCTTCAATGCCTATGCTCTGCAAGTATGCAATGGTAGGTGCGTTCGTTTTGGCTCGATTGCGTTTGTAGTAGTTTCAAAAGTGGCATTTGTGTATTAGCGTTTGGATAGAAGCTTTTGCTATTTTTGACCACCAATTACTGCATGCTATCCGAACGGCTTAACACATACTTTGACAACCGACAATGTTTTAACAATTTTGCACAGTACGAAACATGGAATCAATCTCTAAAATTAACAAAAACGTAGGTACCTATATTATTATTATTTATTAGTAAATGGCTTCTGCTAGTTACCTATATAAAAACTTGTGAAACTGTTCAATCGCGCAAATGCAAGTGTCAAATCAGCAGTTGTCAAAAACGATCACAACGATCCCACGGTAAGACATGGGTCAAAAATATCACTTTTCTCTGTCATTTGTAGCGTTTTCAAAGCTATCCGAACGGTGAGCGAAAACGATATTTTTGCTCACGAAGTCCCAAAACGAACGGCCCGTGTGATCATTTTTAGCGTTTGTGAGTGTTATTTTTGGCACCGATAGGCTATCCGAACGCCCCAGGTATGTCTAATTTAGCTTGATAATTTTGACAGCTCCGTGTAGGGATGGAGTGGAGTATAATAATTTTGAATCTATTTGATCATAATTTTCATAGAACTTACCATTGATAAATAGTTGCATGTTTACGCGGTATGGATTAGAACTTTTGAAAAACTTCTTACTATTGAACTAGTTGTTCTGTGAGAACTGTATAACAATAAAATATAAATATGACCTTATAAGCCTTCCCACAATAACAATTTCGTCTCGTGCATATGTTTATTCAATCAGTCAGACTATTTAGTAGAATATGTGTAAGTCAAAATATTTTTTGTGAAAGGGCTCTTAGGTTGAAATAAAACAATGATTTGGAACCTAAAGTTATTTATTATGAAAATAATGGTGCTATGGGAAATTTTTGGTCACCTGACGTCATGTTTTAATTAGTTTATAGAAAACTTCCTACATTACCTACTACACGAAAGCTTAAGTATGTAGGTATCCCTACCTATATTTATTTATTACAATTATATTACACACATTAGATTAGAAGACATCATAAACACAATGCCTACCTATATGATAGTCTGTAGTGCCGCCAAAATCCTGTAGTCAATAGATACGTGCTATTTTTGGTTTCTAATTTATTTTTTTCAGAATAGCAGCTGACTATATAGGGCTGACCAGCAATCAGTAGGTACCATTAATAGAATGTGTTTTGTGAATAAAGGGCCAATGCTAATATATATACGTGATTTTTATCCATTATGTTCCAATTACTTCAACTCCGATTTTGATTCTGGTTGTTCATGATGCGTGGCACATCTGGTACATGACTATCAGAAGTCTGCGGTACACATCTATGAAGTACAACCTTATCTGTATGACAGTTTAGCTAAAAAGTACGAAATTTCATAGGTATGAGCTGTCAAAATTATCAAACTACAGACAGACCATAGCATTTTTTAGTTGTTGCTTGGTTTGTTTTTTTTTTACGAATGGTGCAAAGCATTGTCCATAATTATGACATGCGGCCCGTTGAAATTGTTCAGTAAACATAAAAACCACTCCTTAATTTTTTAGAAATTCATCTCTTCGAGGTTTCGATGGTCTTTATCGACTTAAATGCTAACTGCACTTGCAGCACCATTATCGTGGTTAATAACACGTGGCTTGTCGGACAATCGTTATGGAATACACGGCAGAAGACCATTTTCACCCTGCAGTGTCAGTGTTTCCAGTTAAATACGAGTATAATATGGGGGTCTTCAAAACGCGAGTGAATAGGTATCTTCTAGGTAAGCACGCTCCATCATCGATTGCATCATCACTTAACATCAGGTGACATAGTGCTGAAGTGCTACCAGTGTTGCCAGTTTAATGGATGGTAAAAGGCTGACGAAACAACTGATGTCTCATGACGTAAGTTTAAAACAGTGCAGCGCTAGTGTTCAAATTAAAAATAATTTATTGAGTAACATAGTATAGAATTATAGATGTATGTAAAATATCTTAATTGAGGAGTGTTGCATCACGAATTCCCAAATGAAACAAGACTAGGGTGAAATGATTCCATTTAAAGCTGTAAATGTGGTTTTTTGCGATGTAATTATATTATCTTGCGAAGCACCTACTTCTAGTCGTCTCACCGGTTTTGTGTTAATTGATGTTGTTCCATCGATATGTTTTATAAATTCCTTTTTCTTCTTTCGCGCCCACCAATTTTGCCCTAAATGGTAGGTCCTATATATCGATCTGCGATATAAGATCGATCTAAGATATTAGGGGCAAAAATCGATGTTCCTAATAAAAATCGATTACTTTACGGAGTACTTTTCTAGTTCGTACTTGTGGTGCCTACCTTACTGTCAAAATCAAATTGTGCAAAAGCAAAGCAAATGTAGGATTACCTTGCTGTTGAACACAAAATAATTTCAGCATTCTCTTCTCTCGAGTGGTTATGTTTTGATATGTAAAAATAAATTTCAATGAAATTGAATCAACGTGTACATTCATCAAAGAAGGACGTGATAATGAACAGTTTGCCTGCGAAAAAAATATGAACACTGGTTCATAATTAGTGACGTTCTGCGACCCAACAAAATATAAAGATACAAAATGTGTTTCGTTTGTGTGATTTAATTCCAAATTGCGTCTGCCATTGCGATGTTCCGGAGCAGGAGCTGGTTCGGGGCAGCTTGGGGCCGCCCCAAGAACCCCCATTCGTTAGAAAGATTAAAATATTTACATAACATCCTGTGCAAGAATACCACGGTCTCCGAGAGTAATCGCGGGACTTTAGTGGAATCTCTGAGATGTATAGCTGAGATACTTATTTGGGGTGATCAGAATGACAGCTCCGTCTTTGAGTGAGTACAGCATGTTTGTCATTAGTAGGTATCCATTACACAGTAGCTGCTAATAATGTAAACAAAAACATACCCTAGATACAATATACTTTTATTTTATGTTGTATCAATAAATTAACATCCTTTTCTCTTGACTATGAAAAAGAGTACTTGGTGTAAGCAATTTTTTAAATATAAAAAAAAGTAAATAAGAACTTCAATAAATTCTCAAGGCAATCAACTATTTCAGTTACCTATGTTTCAAGGTTCAATAAATCCATACCATATAGATAAAGAAGTAATTACTTGAAAGTACTTACCCATTACTTGATTTTGTTATGAATAAAAATTTAAAGACAGGGGTGTTTCATTATCGAGGTTTGATGGTGATTGAGGGAAGTTACTGGGTTTTTCTCCTCAGTTTGTATACATTCAAATTATCTTTATCAATACTAGTTACTTTGATTGTTAGATGTGAGATGAATAGATTAGGAATTTTACTGTTTACATCTTGTATACATATTATTAGTAGTGATCAAATTTGTGTTTTAAGGAAAAGATAAGCAAACATACATCCAGATATTAAAAGCTACATTCAAACCAACACAATCAGCTGCGCCGCTCTGGCATTCAAGGTGGCAGTCACTGCTATAGATTTAATCTATATATTTTTTGTGTGTATGTTGTTGGTATGCCTTTTATTTGAGTGTACCATAATAGTACACATAAAAAAACATAAACATTTATAAAACCTTCAATGCCACTGTGGCTTTTTTGAAGTGCTCGTAGCGAAGTTTACTTATCTGTTCTTAACCAATCAGCAAAGTCAAGCAACATCGCCCGTGGTCTTGAGTTGGATGGGTGACTGCTAGTGACATTATTACTCAGCGCTTCCGTGCTTAGGAGGGTACGTTAAGCAGTCGGTCCCAGTTGTTGTCTAAGGATAACAGTCGTTATAGCATGGTGGTAGGGCATTTTACGAATGCCCGCCTGGCTAGCTACCACCCTCAAGTAGATAATCTGTCGCCAATCACCTAACAGTGTCTTCTGGCAGCAGTCCTTGAGAGCCAGTACTTCTAGGTTAGCCTGAACAATATCTTCGACCACATCATCACTTACCATCAGGTGAGATAGTGGTCAAAGGCTTACCTATCAGCAATAAAAAAAAAAAACCTTAACAAGTTAACTACCAGATAACCTGAAACAAAATTATTCTGTTTTCTTCTGGAAACATAAATCTATTCTGGTAGAAGAAGCATACATACTGAAATGTTAGTGGTATATAAAATGTATGAAATGGTCTTGATTATATATTTTACTTTCAGTTTTTTCTTAGAGAAAAACATGCTGTCATATTTTCTGAAGATCATGAGACAGAAGTGTGGAGGCTCCTCTTATGTTTGTGTTCAATTGCTCCAGACCCTGAATATCCTGTTTGAGAACATAAGGAATGAGACATCCCTTTGTAAGTATCATATAAGTATCAAACAAATACAGAGCTTCCATAATCCAAATTGACAAAGACATTCCCTTGATCAGGTAAAGATATGGAGCATGCAATGAGAAATTATTGTAAACTAGTACCTTGCAACCCAAAGTAACCCTAGAGAGACAGACTATTACTCACAGAGTAGTCATATAACTATGCAAGGGACTTATAACTTACATTTTAGAATTACAAATCTCTTAAACAGTGGTAGGGTATTTTGTAAATGCTCATCTGGCTAACTATCACCCAATAAGTAGAAACCCGCCATGTTAGAGTCAAACTCATACACTGAAGGTTCTGTTTGAACATACAATATATCTATTAAAAAAAAAAACCTAAATTAAAATGGTTTCATACAAGAAAAATACACCCTATTACTAAGCCTCTAATGCCCCTTGGTCTGGATGAATTTTACAGCTCTATAACTCAGACTGCTAAGTAAGTCAAATTGTACCTATGAAAAATGATTCTTTTTGGTACATACTGTGTAGGTATGGATCCCTCGGTATGCTAGTAACACTAGCACTTAGCTTGGTAATTGAAAAAAATTCAACATATGATTATATATATATAGTGTGCAAACAAGGTACCTTGTTTAAACTCTCTATGTTAGATCTGTCTCACATATACTATAGTAACATGCTATACTACTTAGGGATAACATGAATAAACTCCTCTAGTATAATTAATATGTATGTATAATGCAATATTTAAAATTCAACTTTATTATCTTCTCTTTTTTTGTTTCAGATTATCTTCTAAGCAACAACCATGTGAATTCAATCATAGTCCACAAGTTTGATTTCTCTGATGAAGAGGTGATGGCATACTACATATCATTTCTGAAGACGCTAAGTCTGAAACTAAACAACCACACAATACATTTCTTTTACAATGAGGTAAGATAAAACTACTTAATTCAATTCAAATTACAAAATTACAATTCAAATTGTTTATTTACAGATAAGTATTTTATTAATATGCTTTTCATTTAATTATTGATAATCTTCCTTTAAACCACTATCTCCTTAAGCTATACTTAAGTGATATCTGAATTTAGGATGGATACAGGATATCCAGGACAGCTTCCAGATATCAAGTCAGTTTAACAATGCACTTATGAATGTCAATTACAATATTTTACTACCACACTTAGCAAAAAGGATATATAGAAGAGCCACTGTGAAAAGAATGAGCAAGAAATGTGGGGGGCACATTTTAAATGTATCTTATTTACAATTTGTAATGCAAGTCTCTTATAAAATTATTACAATGTTTATTGACATTACGTAAGTGACTGCCGCCGGTGTGGTGTTTTGGCAGAGGTGGAATGTCCCAAGCTTTTAAGTAATCACTCATTTGTATAATATCCTTTTAAATCTAATAATTTTTACATGCAGATTGAATTTTCCTTCTCAGATCTTAAGGGTTTCTATTATAAAATTGCACACAATTATTAAAGGACTTTTTATTAGTCTTTGCTAATCCAAATAATAGCGCCGCTATTTTATCTTTATTAATATTGTAATAGTGGTGGTCGCTGTTTATTTTTATTAACATATAAAAATGTTATAAAGAGAATATAACATTGTTTTGTCCGTACAAAACTAAATTATGTTTAATGTTCTTGATTTTAGCATAAAAAAGTTGAGTAATTGTTAACTGATTCATGTATCCACTTAAAAAGAGAATTATATATATAGGTAGTTAGATGCATCTTTTAAACATTATTTATTACTATAATATTTCAATTTCATTTATTTAATTACACATAACTGATAAATTATAATGTTTTAAACATTTTATAAATTTTATTAGTCAATAAATACCATTAAATTATATAATATTTTAAATTATAAGTCAATTAAATTAACAATGCAATATTAAATACGTCAATAAATGTCAACTATATCTATCAAAAAAGACCGCCCCCGGTCGCACCCGGTCCAAAGGTGCCCATCACGCTGGATGCATTACCACGCTGTATGGCGATGGCCAGCCTTTGCACGAGGTACGACCCAGAGCGTTGGTCATGACCCCTCTCTCTAAGACGACGCCCAATTTGCCGCACAAAGGTCTTCGCCTCCGCTCCCCAACTACCCGCCGTCTCTACCGCCAGAGGGACAAACTCGTACCTGTGGGCGAGGTCAGCATATTTAGATTTCTTTTTAAGAGCTGCAGATTCTGCGGCGCCCCCAGCTGCACGGACTGTCTGGCCCAGGTGACAGGAGGCAAAGGTGCTGACGCAGGTTGCGTCCCATAGCAAGCACCTACCATTCTGCCAAGGGACAAGCGTCAGACCGTCTGGTCTTTTGCCATCCGCACGGCTCAGTCCTGGAGGCTCCAAAACGCAGGGAACATTTGCCGAAACAAGTGCTCTACGGACAATATCATTAAGAGCGTGGTGCCGTGGAAACCTACCAGCGCAGCGACGGCAGCTAAGAGCGTGGTGACCATTGGCTTCCACCGTGGTACCGCAGATGCAGCGGTGAGGTTCGCATACATCACAGCCTAGCCGAAGAGCTGCCGCCACACGCAAAGAGTCGCTGTCTAAGTGCGTGCCAAGACTAGGTGACGGAATTGCTTGCAACCACGCTCCGGATTCAGGTTGCGACACCGCCCGCAATCTTGCAACATCCACACCCTCCGCTGTGCTCAAAAGTTTAGCAGCAGTGGCTTTCGAACCAACCTCGTCCCATACACGCTGGTACTGGGAAGAGGGACCTGAGGGAGCAGACTTAGATTATATATATTGAAAATTTGTAATACTATACACGTTTTACATGTCCTGTATTGTGTATTTTTTTTAACCCTATTATTATGTGTCTTCTTGTATTGTGACTTTTTTGAGTATTTTTCTACCCATAGCTCGACGAGTCTAAAGAATCGAACTTTTCTTGAAATTGGGATCAAACCATGATGAACGAATACAAAAAGATAAATAACCATGATAACAGAATAATATAAACCCACTCAAAATATGTACCTTATCCATTTGGGGAATTCCTCATGTTATCATGGAGCACTTACTGCTGCACCATCCATGATTTATATTATTCCACATATTCTTCTTCAACATATGCTGTAAAGATATTATTGAAATAAATAGAGTAGTTGTGAGGTTAAGTATCAACGTCCGTCTCATCTTCAATAGGAGAATCAATGCCCGTAGCTGAGCCAGTAATGTTGCTAGGGGAAATATTGAAATATTTTATCAAAAACAAGCAGAAATTGCAATATCCCAGTAATGCGATATTCGTTTGAGAGCTTGTCTTTGGAACATAATTACATACTAATCTGTTAAGCAAGTACCGGGAAAAAATCAATAATACACAAAATGTTATTTATTCCTCCAAATTTATTTTATAACCTTCCAAATACGCTCCTTCAGAAACGATGAACTAACGCCAACGAATAATTCAATCACCAAAACCAATTTTTAAACGCTTTTTGGGGAATTGAGTTCAGTTCTCGCCGCGAATTCTCTATTGTCTTCTACCGAATGAAAACGGGTGCCACGATGTGGTAATTTGAGTTTAGGAAAGAGAAACAAGTTGGCTGGAGCGCTGTCTGGTGAATAAGGTGGTTCATCATCATCATTTTAGCCGCCAGATGTCCACTGCTATAGGATATTGGCCTACCTCATAGATTTCCAAATAGATCTGTTTTAAGCGGCCTGCATCCAGCGTCTTCCTGCGATTTTAATATAGTCGTCCACCTTGTAGGTGGTCTTCCGACGCTGCGCTTGCTTGTTTGCGGTCTCCATTCGATAACTCTTCTGCCCCATCAACCATCAGTTCTGAATGCTATGTGCCCTGCCCACTGCCACTTTAGCTCGCTAATTCGCCGGGGTATGTCGGTGACTTCCGTACGTCTACGGATCTCTTCATTCCTGTTCTATCTCGTAGATAAACATGGCCCTCTCAATAAGGTTGCTCGATGGTATTTGTTGAGTTTTTGGTACAAAATTCGTTCACAATGTGAACAAGGTGCAAAATGCGAGCATCATCAATTTTCTTTCCACAAATTTTACATTAGTTAGATAAGTAGTAGGTTTATGTTGTCCTCTTTCTTGTTGTTGATAAATGAATAATTGGAGGAACCACCTATGATTAAAATAGGATTAGGTACAATAATTCCATTTATAATAAGCAACTAAACAAACACTCTGTAAAATATAAAATACTTTGTAGTCTTAATTCTCACCACAATAATATGAAAATGTAAATTTGTGGTCAACGTTGTTGATATCGCAATCAGTAAATGTTTAGTCTTTAAACTTTTTTGTAATTTTTTTTATTGTGTGTACAGTTTGTTGATCCATGAAAAAAAAATGAAAATAAATATGTATATATATTTGACCATCCATATTATGTATGTATTTGACAATTCACTGTAGATTGTAAAAATATGCACTGTGTTATCAATCGATCAGTACTGGTTATTTTTGATACTACTACTGATAGAATGTACACAATGGATAACACATGTTTTATAGTAATGTATTGATAATTGCCTTTAAGTAATTTATTGAATATATGACATGGAAAACAAACTCACTTTCATTTGAATAGGTACATGTCAGTTTTATACAAATGATGTAGGTACCTACTTATGTGAAATGTCGCATCGAAATAATCGGCCGCAACCATTTCGTGAGCATGTTGGCATGCGATGACCATTAGTACTCTCATTAATTTTATGGTCGTCATGAAAAAACCTTCAACTGGAAGGTGCGACGCGTTTTTTCATAACTATTAATAGTAACTAGCTAGATTACTTCTTTGCTGAAATACAAGTAGATTACGATTAGTGGTGATAATATAAAAATAAGAAGGGCCACCCGCACATTATAGATACGTGGAAGTCTCGCACTACTCGATTTAATCGTCTGTTTCTGCCACGTACCTGTAAGTCGTGGAATGCTCTTCCACCTGAGGTTTTTCCTCAGGTTTACGATCTTAACCGCTTCAAAAGAGGCGTGAATAGAGTCCTTTCTTTTAATGATAGGCAACGCACCAGTAATGCTGTGGATATTACAGGTGTTCATAGGCGGCGGTGACCACTTACCATCAGAAGGACAGTCTGCTTGTTTGTCACCTTTTGTATAAAAAATAATAATAATAAAACAGGCTTTTGTACAATGCATAAAACATTCAATGGGAAACGGATAAATCATTTGGCCAATTAAGCCACACTGTGTTATTTTGCTAATTGCAATGTATTAAACATATATATATTTCTCTCTCTCTATATACACCGTGTCCCAAAATTCAACGATAAGCCGGCATCGGTGCATGGACCTACTCATGACTCCACGGAAAAAAAAAAAAAAAATTATAACTGTTTTTTTTTATTAATTACAGAGACTTATAAATTTCATCGATATTCGATACCCATTAT
The DNA here is from genome assembly GCA_963890685.1 of Plagodis pulveraria. Classification (NCBI taxonomy): domain Eukaryota; kingdom Metazoa; phylum Arthropoda; class Insecta; order Lepidoptera; family Geometridae; genus Plagodis; species Plagodis pulveraria. Next base: position 26,931,622 of record OY982955.1, on the reverse strand, counting down.
GCTATTTTCAACTACCATGACCACAATTTTTGACATATTTTTGATATTTTTTGTGCATTAGCAACCTAAGAAGGACGGCTATCTACCACAATCCTTTAAAATTACAGAAAGTCTGTAGTTATTTTACAAAAATCAGTAAAAAAATAAATTTTTTCTTATAATTTTCATAGATTTTAACATTCTATGCACTTTCTATAGTCTGGGTTAAAAAAAAAAGTATGGACACTACCATGGCAAGTTTTATTAAAAGTTGGCGCAACTTTATAAAAGTCTCTGTAATTAAAAAAAAAAAAGAGTTATAATTTTTTTTTTATTTTTTCCCGAGTAGTCATGAGTAGGTCCATGCACCGATGCCGGCTTATCGTTGAATTTTGGGACACGATGTATATACGACGACTTTAGTGCTTTGAGCATCCGCACCAAATCTGCATCAACCCCGTATAGTCCTGATGTTTTAAAAGTTAACTCTATATATATATATATATTAATGAGACTACTAATGTCGAAAAATCGTCCTCATCGCAAAAAAATCCTTTACTTAGGCAGCAGTTTTGAGTAGCTGAACTGCTACGTACACGCCATCTCAAGCGTGATTCGAAACTATATCCCTGGGCTTTACCCACAGGGTGACTTAATCGATTGGCCATGGAGACTGGCTTGACAGGAAGTAGATTATGGGCCTAGTTTAGAATGACATCTTATTGCTAAACTCGAAGTGAATTTTGAGATTTTGATTGAAATCCAAACTACAAACAATGTAATTAGTATTCGAGGTATTTTTTACATCACCTTAATTTTATCGAGCCTTATCTCAAATCTTAACACACTGTTTCAAAGAGTTAGTTAAAATGAGTACTTACCTTTGTTTCAGCACACGAAAGATTTCCCTTTATACACGGAAGCGATCAAATTCTTCAACCACTCAGAGTCGATGGTGAGGATCGCGGTGAGGACACTCACGCTCAACGTGTACAGAGTGCAGGATGCCAGCATGCTTCGGTTTATTAGAGACAGGTAAAGTGAAAACTTTGTTCAGCTTGTTCGCTGGTTCTATGGTATGAGCTTAAATTTCCATTGAATCCTGGTTTGGCCAAGCAAGAGCTACTTATTGGTTGTTCTTTTGTAAATTGACAGTAACAGTCTGGATTCTTAAACTGTGGCCAATGTCCATACATTGGCCACATTTTAAGTATTTTAAGTAGAGGGCAATCCTACTGCTTAACTGTAGAATCGATCACTGGACGTCTTTAAGCCATTTAGGGCAATTCCTCAAAGCCAACTTAAAAAAATCACCCTGCAGAGAAACATTATACCTTCCTACGACATTTGCAATGACCAACAATTATTAATGCTCTTAATTCTCAACCATTTATCATGCACTTTCATGCGGTGATGACATATACCAAGGATATAGGGGAATAGTGGGGGAGTTCTGTGCTTCAGAGGGCACGTTAAGCCGTCGGTCCCGGTTGTCGTCTTAGGATGGCAGTCGTTATAGCATGGTGGTAGGGCATTTTGCGAATGCCCGCCTGGCTAGCTTCCACCCTCAAGTTGAAAATCTGTCGCCAAAAAAAAAAAGATGACAAAGGAGCGTGACACGTGTCGCCAGCATGCGGTCAAACGGAACCTATATCTGAGCGGCGGCTATGCGCCTCTTAGTTGTATAACAGATGCGAGTGTTTGTTTTAGAAACTGTAACAAAATAAGTAACTGGTATAATATAAATTATGGAATTAAACGCAGTAGACGCCAGCGTTCCTCTTAAAAAAACGTTCTTTCAAGTTCACACAAAGAACAGGATGTATTACTATTATTCTTAAAAATTTAAATACTTAGACATCTTAACCTACCTTTTCGGGAATATACAGAAGTGATGATACTAAAAACAAACAATATTTTTCTTCCATTCTGAACCAAACGCAAACTGTAAAAGTATATTGTTTAGCGCCAGGTTCTAAGAATAACTTCATATCACGAGAATATGATACGGCGCGATTACGAGGTGACTGATCCTAGAAAAACGAGACTGTTTTGAACGTGAGGGTATCGTGTGTCCGGCATTTCTCACTTGCATATTACAATTACTCACAGCTTAATCATAACAATTTATACGTGTGATTCATAACATAACGTAAATATTAGGGCAAAGTTCACTTTTTGTTATATCTGAATGGATACTATTTAGTGGGAATTCCGTTAAAATATCCAATTTTCATATATCACAGGCATACGTCAGAAACGATATGTTTCTGTTTATGACGTCATGCACGTCGGTATAGTACTACTTATTTAGAAATTATCACAATTACTGTAACATGTATTACATGAAGCAGTGATGGCTCAGTGGCATTGGCTATGGACTGCCGCGCAGCAGGTCCATGGTTCGAATCCCTCCCAGAGCTTGAGCTTCACCGCATGGTGGAAGGTCATTTTGCGAATGCCCGCCTGGCTAGCGACCACCCTCAAGTAGAAAGTCTGTTGCCAAGCACCTAACGGTGTGTTCCGGCAGCAATCCTTGAGAGCCAGTGAAATAAAAGGCAAAAATGAGACTTAACAACTATGTATCATGGTGATGGGCGCAGTGCAGTTTGTCACTTGTGATGAAATGCATCTGTTATAGGCAGAGGATACCGCTTAACATCAGGTGGGCCTCGCGCTTGTTCCTTCACAATAACATAAAAAAATATAACATGTATTTTAATAAAAGACGCTAAATAACGCCGTAATGCATATATCACACTAATATAAGTACACTATAATATAGTGTGGACCAAAACTGGAGTAAATATATCAATGAATTTTCTGATTGTATTGAAAATACTAATAATGAAGGTATAATATATACTTTTTAAGTCTACTCACAAATTATGCACCCAAGCGAACTCATATAGTAGCTTGTACCGATCCAGATGCCTTGTTTAGGTTAGTGAGCGGTGTGGTAAAAAACATCCATAAATAAAATCGCTTCATTTTTACATAGACAAGTTCATTATTACATAGACAAGTTCATTATTGCATAAACAAGTTCATTATTACATAGACAAGTTAATTATTACACAGACAAGTTCATCATTATATAATAATAATAATAAATTTGTTTATTGATCAAAAAAGTTACATTGCTTAAACACTAATTATAATACCATATCATCAAGGTAACAAAAATGAACATTGATTACAAAAAAATTTAGAAGTTATTTATGGAGACCTTATTGGACCTTATATAAATTTGGTATCAGTAGAACTTTTTTCATATTGTTAGCTTTGCAATAACGCCTGCTATGCGGATTATGTTTATTGTCCAAAACATGGGTACATGATACATAAAATTTTACAAGTGTGAAGTTTACAGTAATTATTTTAAAAATAAAATAACAGACACTAAAACGAATAAAATTACATGTATCGCTAAGATGTTAACTAATGCAACCTAGACATATCGTGCAGTAAGACCCCAAACTAGGATACCCTGTGTGATGAGTGTCAAGACTACCCGACTATCAGATTTAAAATCAAGAATATAATGAATTATACTTATATTTTTACGACTAATTATACATGTAACTTATACATTCAATTTTGAAAAAATAAAATAAAAAGAACTAAACAATATTAATAACAATTACTGCTAAGTCCCAGTGTTTCTAGACAAGAGATTTTACTCTGTGTTCCAGAAAACTAGTGGATCCCCTTTCGTGAAGGTGATTACTTAATATATGATACAATAATAATCAGCATGGTAATACTGTTTAAAAGTAATGTATATATAGTTAACGTAATAAAATAATACAATGGTGCATATAGTTCAAGAGAGTGTATTGTGCGAAATTTGTGATGGGGTGTGTAATGTCAACATTGTGTGTATGTGTGTGTGTGTGTGTACAGTCCCAAGATGGCAGATTCTGAAGAAGATAATTTCTCAGAAGAAAATTGGGCGTTTACATTACATAGACAAGTTCATTATTACATAGACCAGGACTAGGAAAACATCCACCCATAGGTGGATTTCTCCTTTTGCCCCGCTCACCTTCCTCGCACATCTCTGGGGTTGCGTCTACCCCTGCCTTAGCACAGCTCTTTGAGACCTTTCCTGAGTATTTTTGCTGTCTGAGTACCACACAACACTGAGACACAGTAGAGTAAAGACAAAACAAGAGTCTCTTATAGAACATTATATATATGTACAGAAAGCCTGATTTCTAAAAACGTAAATTAATTTACGTCTTCGGGATGATAAGACATCGATATATTTACACCCGTTTATTGATTCATCTACGTAAAGTTTTTTATGCTCATTGAGATATGATACTACGTATAGTAATAACTCAATGTTTCTTCTTACGAAACTGGCACATGAACATAAAAATTAACTTGAGGTATCGAAACAAGTGTGGGCTTTGATCTCAAAATACGGTTTTAAGGAAAAATATATTTTGATTAGTCTACATTTAGGATAAGGTTTAAAGCCAGCGAAATCATAATCATTCTCATAGCATTCTTGGCATGGACCTTGGTTTTGATCCACGACATAGCTTTAACTACAATTGCCGTGTTGTCGGTATTACAAAAAATTTCAAAGGATAAACGGCACAGATCGTTAATATATATATATGAAACAAGTCAGCTGATAAAATGCTGGTTTGAGGAACCATATAATCTAAGAGGTCAGATATCCTATCTTTACTTGCTGTGTACGGTCTGATAAGTATCTACGACATAAGTTTAATGAGTAATGTAATAAAAGCTTGGTATAATAATCTTGGATATTTCTCCTTTTCATTATCCTATACATTACCTTAGTTTATACAGTGGAGACTCTAATAATGACTATTGATAATATTTTTAACTTTTACAGAACAGCGGCCCCATACTTCAGCAATCTAGTTTGGTTCATCGGCAAACACATATTGGAACTAGACGCGTGTGTCAGAAACGACGCCGAGTAAGTACCTAAGAAAAATCCTACAATAATGCAAACCGTACCATTTTTCAGCTGCCAATATCTTTTCCTTCATCATTACGTAAATTGTTCCAGCCACCAATCGCAACAGAAGTTAGATGACCTCGTAGCGGAACATTTAGACCATTTGCACTATATAAACGACATTCTTTGCCTCAACATTCCCGACTTGAACGATGTGCTGACTGAACATTTACTACACAAACTTCTCGTACCTCTCTACATCTATTCTTTGACATCAGAATCTGTTAGACGACCTGCTACCTCATCTCCTTACAATAGAGACCACATTCAAAGCATCGAAGTGATCACCAGAAACTTAGAAGCGATACTGTCCGGTAAAAACACAGAAATGTCGCCCACTCGAATGAAATATCCCAGGCAAAGTAGTAGAGTAGACTCTGAGGAAGAAACGAAACCGTCTGTATCGTGCGTCGTGTCATTATTCCTTTTATCGCAAGTGTTCTTAATAATAACTCACGGGCCGATCGTCCATGCACTGGCCTGGATTCTATTGCAATCTGACTCATCAGTATTCGAAGACGGTGCTACTAAAATACTAGAAATGTACATAAGCAATGCGAAATCTAGCATCAAGTTGGAGTTCTCAAAGCCTCAAGTTAGCCTTGAAAAAGCTTTGGAGAGTTCGTCGCATGAGCGCGATTATACAACTCCTGAATTTTCTGGGACGAAATCGTTCGGTTACGATACAGATCATTCCAGTTGTGATCTAGACCCGGAGTTGGTTTCGACGTCGCTTCCGTCCACTTCCCACATAAGCGAGACGTCGAGTATAGCTCATGATTCCACCGAGGATCTAGTCACACAAATTCACTCGGTGAAGTCTTTGCAAAAGGAGAACATGCCTGATTCTCCCTTGCCCGATTCCGGAATCGAGTCTAGCTCATCAAAAGCCGGCTCAGAGTTTAACAACATAACTGACGAAGAGAAACAGAAGTTACTAGGCGTTGTTGCAAGCACGTCTAGCGATAGATCGACGCCTATAGAACATATTTTGGAAAAGGAAAATAAGGAGATTGAAAAGAGGCCGTTTTTGAAGACTATATTTGACTCGTTGGATTGCAGTGAGAACGATTACAAAGCGTTGTTCGCCCTTTGTCTCCTATTTGCGCTGATAAATAATAAAGGTTAGTAGACTGAACGAGTGTGAACTCATTTTGCATTTGTAGATAGCGAAATACTAGTTATTCTAATTACGAATGGTACATGTCTAGGCTGATAATATTCAAACATTGATAAGACTAGTTATTTTGTAGAACAAATGTGCCAATCAGTAAGATGACTTATTTTTTTTTAGTACAATATGCGCACGATTAGAGGTGCATCTTTCCATATAGGTCCAAATAGTTAAGTAAGTCAACTCATACCATCCCTGCATTAGAATAGATATATTTTGCTAAATACTTAGTTTTCTTCATTTATATATCCATAACTATTCTGATTATTATCTAGTATTTTCAAATATATATTGCATGGTGTGGAGAAATATCAGCTTGTAAAAATATGTTCCTTAACTGGGAGAAAGAGATTTTTTCAATAAGCACTTAATTAAATTATTTAAGTAATATGTATTTGTATTGGTCTTGCAGTGGTAAGGCTCCAAATTGCCCATTCATTTTATATCATGAGTGTCTAATTTAAATATTTCGAAATAAAAAAAATACAAATGATCATATCAATATTGTGAGGTATATTTTAGAATATTGCAAAATGTACGTAGAATTCTGAAAGTTTTAAATAGAATTCAACTGTATGAAAATACAGTATACTGTATTTTTATTGTGGAAAATTTGGGGCTGTCACAATATTCATCGAAAATCTTTATAAAAATATTTTACTAACGTTTAATTCTGTTTATTATTCGCTTCCTATGGCCTGCTAGTTGGTAAGAGATTCAACCACATGAAATAAAACCAGTGAGATTCCTAAAGCGGTTCGAAAATTCCATACCAACATTTAATGTTAAATATAATAATACTTTAATACGTCGATGCCATATTGAGGTTCGCATTCGTTTGTGGTTAACAAAACAAATTACATTTTATATAAGTACTTGAGTCTTGTATGTATGAGTGTGAATTTGTTCTGATTTTATAAACACTGATTACTCATTATCATTATATCAAGTTTTACTTATGTTTTGTTAATTTCAACGCATACATGAGAAACTAATGATTTCTCTTTCACATTTTGATATCTCTTCAACAGACATTTGCATCGAACTGCTTTAGGGGGAACTCAGAATCGCGTAATTAAACAAATATTATCAATTTTAGGAGTAAACACAGAGTTATTGGACACACTTTTATGTGCGGAACCCGAGACAACATCATCGTGTATTTCGTCCAATGAGGAGGCAGAGTGCAGTGTGTCGTCATCGACGCCGACCAAACGGCCTATGCAGAGTTTTAATGCATTATTAATATCGAAGCTGATGACTATAGTACACGCAAGTTGTAAGCCCGGTAAATATATATTTTTTAAAGTAATCTGACGGTTATGCAGGTCATCTTAACTGACAGTCTTGCCTTCTACTATGGTCTTGCGTAGTAAGGCAACGCTTAGTAAGAGACATATCAAATAGCAATGCTTATAATTAACTATTTTATTTTATTTTCTTCGGAAAACATACAGAGTTTGTTATAACTAATAATATAATAATATTATTTAATATCACCTGATGGTAAGTGATGATGTGGTCGAAGGTGTTGTTCAAGCTAACCTAGAATTACTGGCACTCAAGGTCAACTGCCGGAACACAACGTTAGGTGCTTGGCGACAGATTTTCTACTTGAGGGTGGTAGCTACCCAGGCGGGGACTCACAAAATGCCCTACCGCCATGCTGTAACGACTGCCATCATAAGACGACAACCGGGACCGACGGCTTAACGTGCCCTCCGAAGCACGGAAGCGCTCAGTAGTAATATCACTAGCGGTCACCCATCCAACTCATGACCGCGGCGGACGTTGTTTAACTTTGTTGATCGGTTAAGAACAGATATGCAAACTTCGCTACGAGCGCTTCAAAGCGAAAAAAAAAGCAACCTCTGAAACTCGTCACAGGTTATCGCGCAATTGAATAAACTATTTTTTTTTTTTTTTTTATGCCTGATATGTTAGCCTTTGACCACTATCTCACTTGATGGTAAGTGTGTATATGTGGTCGAAGATGTTGTTCAGGCTAACCTAGAAGTTTTCGTAAGGTTAAAGGTACTTACTATAAAGTAACTAACGTAAATATTCCGATTTATCTGAAGAGCTATTATGTGAGTTGACAATGTAATCAATTAAAATGGTTCGGTTCACTGACCTGCATATGTTGCAAAATTATAATTATTCCTAAATACTTGCTTAATTAAGGTGGAAACTCATGCCTATAGCGGGAAATTTAAAATTATAATAGTTTTATCGCGCTTGTAGTTAGGTTTGTTAACCATTCTATATGATTATGGTATTAGTGAGTAAAAATAATATTGCTAAATTCTATTTTTTATTTTATCTTCAACCAGTGTGTTGTCAGTGATGACTTATGGCACTGAGACGTGGTCCTTAACTGTTTTTCTTATGGTCAAGCTCAGAGTCACTCAACGAGCAATGGAGAGAGATTTTCGCCAAAAAACCAAAGTCACCGACATAGCTTTCAGAATTTGCAAGTTGATGTGGCAATAGGCGGGCCACTTTGCTCGACGAACTGATAACCGATGGGGAAGAATAAATGTTCTTCAGACGCGGCTCGCATCGTAGAATAACCCCGTCCGGATGTATACGCCGATGTACCTGCAGCTTTGCTTGTTTTACCTGTCAATATTTTTATTCAATTTGGGATCCTTAGCGCGGATTTGCATAGCTTTTGGCCAATTTTATTATAATAATAATGCAATACATTATATTTTTGTACTATATTTACACAAAAATATGTTTTTGTATGGGAATAACCTTTTAATATTTTTTCTTGTATTTAGGCAATCTGCCATGGCAATACCATATTCTGTGAAAATTTCAACCGGCTACCTATTAGGGTTACCAAGATACAGTCATTTAAAGTTCGGATGGACGGACGGTCAGCGGAGGTATTAGGTAATAGGGCCCCGTAGGGTAGGTACCAGCACGGAATCCTTACAAGTAAAATCAGGCATCGAGCTACGAAGTCTCATGTTGCCCAAAAGTTATACATACTTATACTCAATTAATAATTTATGAAAGGCGCGCTGGTAACTTCTATATGTGCTATATCTTCTTTTAGATGACGAAAGAATGTAAAACATAAAAATCAGCATCAAATAAGACTTAGAAGACATTTATATCTTTACTACTTATGCTCGTTTTTTTAATAGCTGATAGACTTTGACCTTGATGTCAGGTGACATCAAGGTCATCATCACTTATCATCAGGTGATGATAAGTGATGATAGGTGAAAGATTTGGTTCAGGCTAACTAGAAGAAAGAAGCTATAATTGCAGGCTTTCAAGTACAGCTGCCGGAACACATAGTTTTGTGTCAACACTCTGTGTGCTTTGCTGCAGATTTTCTGCTTGAGGGTAGAGATGTAACCGGCGTTGGTTCACAAAATGCCATGCCACTAGAGGTCAAACGTCATCCAAGTCATGACCGCAGCGGACGTTGCTTAGTTGATCGGTTACGCTCCGAGCACTTCAAAGTACAGTAGTTATCTATTTTATACCAACTCGAACGCTGCGTTTGAGTATTTGCTATTGAAGTAATGTTTTATTTGTTATTTATTTCAGCTTCAAAAGTCCGTCTAGTAACATTAGAACTAAGCGTTACCCTAATGCGCGTGGCGATGCAAGGCGTTAAAGGCGTTGTGAGCGCTCGCCACGTGGCTGCGGCAGACTCGTTGCGAGCACGCTCCGCTGCCCTCGCTAGAAATTTTTACAAGTGTGATGATATCTTCCTAGACATGTTCGAGGACGAGTAAGTATTGTAAAAAAATAATATATTTTAAGCAATGATGGCCGAGCGGTAATAGCTATGGACTGCCGTGCCGCAGTACCCTGGTTCGATCCCCACCGCCGGCTTGAGCTCCACCGCATGGTAGAAGGGCATTTTGCGATTGTCCGCCTGGCTAGCTACTACCCTCAAGTAGAAAGTCTGTCGCCAAGCACCGAAAGGTGTGTTCCGGCAGTAGTCCTTGAGAGCCAGTGAAATTACAGTCACAATGAGACTTAACAACTATGTCTCAATGAGACGGGCGCAGTGCGTGCAATTCGTGACTTGTGATGAATTGCAACTGTTATAGGCAGAGGCTAGTCCATTTAACATCAGGTGGGCCTTGAGCTTGCTCCGTCAAAATAAGATAAAAAAAATAATATCTAATGGTATAAAAATAGTTAAATTGTAATTTTTATGAATAGCGGAAGGCATTATGTATTCTGGCCATGTGGCCTCTACAGACTCGCTGCAACCTCGCTAGTTCTACAAGTGTGAAGATATATTTTGACTATGCTGGAAGATAATGCAGGCACAAAATAATGAAATAAAAACTTGTATCGTATGCATCTTTTTTCATCACATTGTCACCTCATGTCATAATTCACTACTGTCCACATATATTTTTCATACTCTCATTCTTCATTTAAATTCAAAGCAATTAGCACAACTTGCACTTGCCTGATTTGACGCATTCCAATCTGAGCTCTCATTGCGAGCGGTACAGTTTTGTATTAGTTACCGAATTTTAATTCGGTTACTAAATAATTATTGTAAGTATATAAAATATATTTTATATATATGTAAAATTACAATAATTATGTGATCAAAATTTGTTCACTTCTATTTTTATTTAAATTAATGACTTATTTTTTTATATTGTTAAGTTTGCTATAACGCCTGCTATTCGGATTACATTACAAAATCACAAATATACGATAGGTAGATAAAGAATGATAGGAAAGATCTGAGTTATGACGTCATGTTATGTTAGCTCAATTGATTGCAGCATACCCAGGCTCAAGGGGTGGATGGACGCGGGTTCGAATCCCAAACATGACTTAAATTTTTCCTATCGTATATTAATGACTTATGTTATTGTGACGGAACAAGGTCGAGGCCCACCTGTTTTTAAGCGGACTAACATCTGCCCATAACAGATGCATTTCATTACAAGTCTAGAATTGCACTGCGCCCGTCACTTTGAGACATAGTTGTTAAGTATCATGTGCCTGTAATTTCACTGGATCTAAAGGGCTGCTGCCGGAACACATCGTTAGGTGCTTGGCGACAGGTTTTCTGCTTTAGTCCACGATGCGGTGAAACTCAAGCAGGCAGTGGAAATCGAACCAGAGACCTGCGGCACGGCAGTCCTCAGCGTAATAGCTGAGTGGTAATCCGCTCGGCCATCATTGCTTCAAATTCAAGTATAACAATTTCTGTAAATATTCTTTTTTTATCTTCTTTATCGATCCTGTTCCATTATGCATCTCCACAACATCTACCTCAGTGACACTGAGTCGGCCGGTAGCCCTCGAGGAACCTCAAAGCTCAATCATTTCCAGACCCCGGATTGAGCCTGGGACTTCCTCCATTCGATGTGTTCGATTTTCATGTAGTTCTCTAGAACAGTAGATTAATTGAACTAATCTGCATTGTTTCAGGTACTGTGAAATGAGCAAACGACCGCTGAACGTTGAATGGCTATGCATGGATGCGGCGATACTACTGCCGCCCACGCGAACACCTATGTCTGGCATTGCGTTTGCAAAACGATTACCTGGCGGAGAGGTATTTAATCTATTTTTTTTACATAAAGCACTTTATACTTTATTCAGCAATTAAGGGTGTGCATTATCTAATTTTTCACTTTTTATTGTGATGCAAACAAGTGATGATATGATCCAAAATGGTCAACAGGATTAACTTAGAATTGGCAACTGACTGTCAAGGACAGCTTACGGAACACACCATAAGGTGATTGGCGATAAATTGTCTACTTTCATAAGAACCTTACGGTGTGCCTTTTTTATTACAAACTCTTTGAGTTCTCAATCAGAACTTTTACTGGGTGAACCGATAATGATGTTTCTTGTTTTATTTCAAGCTGATGCTTGCCGTTTTGTCCCAAAATCGGTCAAAGCGTTTTTGAGTTACACTCCAATAACTGTATTTTTCCTATCTTGATGATATAGTCAATGTCAGTGAATGACAATCGATCCCGTAAGTAGCAAGGGACACTAAAAAAGATGCAATATTTTTTTTACCTAAATATGGAAACGACTTCAACATTTAAAAGCGTGAAATAACTCGTCAAAGTCGTAACAATGCGCACAATATTATGATAGTAGGTGATTTGAACTATCATGGTACCAACTTCAACAAGTTATTTCACGCATTTGAGTGTTGGAGTCGGTTCCGTTTTTAGGTAATTTTTCTATTATATCTCAATTCATATTGAATAAGTACTTGGTTTTTAAATCAATGTACTGCTGTAAAGTAAAATAACATTTTAGTGACATCACCTCCACCAGATTCATGTCTTTAGTCGATAGCCTACTTAGTCAAATTGAACTACATCCATAGATGGAAAGAGCTCGACGTGCAATACGAACGTTCTTCTTGATCCGGGACTTATACCTGAAGCTGACCGGGAAGACGGAGATGCAACTGCCACTCACTAATCCAGCGCCCTTCGTACAAGTCGGAGACGTTTTGGACCTTAGTGAGTACATAATAATGGTAAAGCTTCGCACACCGATTTATAAACTTTCACACTGGAATTCGTGGAACAGCTCTGAATCTTATGGAGTCATATTTGTCAGAAAGCGAAGGCTTGAGCACCCAGAAGATGTAATGATATTTTTCCCAGCCTTCTGAAGAGAAGGCTGGGAAAAATATCATTACATCTTCTGGGTGTTTAGTAAAAATAGATGTTCCGCAAGGATCAATTTTAGGCCTCTTTCTATTTCTAGCGTATGTAGCGTTGATATATCAAGGTTTTGTCTTACATAGTCAAAGTTCTGCGTTCTTGTTTTATTCGCCGATGATACCGTTTTGATTTTAAAAGTAAATAGAAGAAATAACGGACTGTTACAAATAATGTGTAAGTTATTATCTCTCTTTAGTTCATTACTAATAATTTTACTAAGAAAATTAGAAAGTTTTCTTTGCCTATATATAATCTTTTTTATTTATTTTTTATTTTTTATTGACACAAGTTATGTTATCAAACATTAAATTATAATCAAACATTAAATTAAACTTTAATTGCGTGAAGTAACAGTCCTCCTGAGAATGAAAATGGATTCTTTACAATGGGGTTTACAATCCTCATTATACATAGTCTGTCCGTGAAACTTAGTGCAATATATATATATATATATATATATATATATATGCTATTCGTAAGATAAGGCAGTTGACAGACGGAAAAAACGTATTGCGTATTTCTACAAAATTAAAGTTGTATGGTTTACTGTTGTGGGAAGCAGCAACCGATATAGAGATCATTATTTGCAATATAAATATAGTATCTATATCGGCGATTTGTGCTATATATGGAATGGATTCTTGCGAACCTTTAAGGGTCTTTTTTAAGAAAACGACATTTAGTCTGTACCGGTTCTTTATATTCTTGAAACCATAATGTGTGCTCGAAAAATTGGCATTGGTTCGAGTAAGTTTCGGTTATACTACCCAGAAAATATTTAAAAAATAAAACACTATCTTTGCGTTTCACAGTCAACGATTTAGCCTATCCATCGGTTAAAGCTTGAAACGCGGTGCATGTTAACTGTCATTTTTATCATTCAGTTATTATATGTTCTGGGTAGTATAACCGGAACTTACTCGAACATTCTGAAACAGGCCCTTAAAAGTATAAGTACCTACCTACCAAATTTACTTAGTGTTCATTTTGTAGAATAAAGCAATAGTCACCTTGGATATTTATCGATATTGATAGCAAATTTTTTTTTAGTATTCTGGGAAGAAATAATAAACAATATATCGCGCATTTGTTTCATTATTCGGTATCAGTAGCTTACATATTATTGTATAGTTGGTAGATTTTCCTATTGCAATTTATTTTTAAACATTTGCAAGTTGTAATGGTGATGTGTAATGTCATGTCAGCCCGTGACCACGATCACTGCAAAGTGTTAGAAACATCGGGACAAAAATAATGATAAATATATGCGATTTAAACCGTTTAAAGTTCTTTAATTACTGTGTAATAATCGTGTCAACCTAAGACAACATTATGTAATGATGATATCTGCTAACATGTACTCTACCAGCAGTTTTTATTCTAATACGAAACTGTTTATTTCCAGATGATTCGGATCTAATATCTTGCGATATAATACAGAAGGACGGCACGTGGCAGCACAGGTTCCTGGCGGTGGACAATATTCAGATCATTTTGGTGGAACCCGACAAACAAAGGCTGGGCTGGGGTGTAGCCAAGTTAGTTGGTAGCTTGCAGGACTTAGAAGTAAGTTTATATTTAATTCTTAGTTATTTGTACTGTATCAGCCGGATCGTCCACTGCTGTACACAGCCTCCCCTATTTAGGGGGTATTTGCCATAATCCCCACGCTTGGCAGGCGTCTTGGGGATCGCAATGTAAGATGGCAGTTCCTTAGAAGGCGCTGCTGCCCACATTCCAGTATTTTTCCCTTAGTCGCCTCTTACGACACCCACGGGAAGATGTAGGGAGGTGCAATTCTAACCCGGCACCCCACGGGGTACTTATTTAGTTATTTATTTATGTGTGTATTAATTAGAGAATCAGTTACGATTCTAGGTTAAGCCTCTTTACCATCTTCGTCCACAGCCTCGCTTACCATCAGTTGTGATTGTGGATAACCTTTCAGCTATAACAATAACTTAAATTTTAGCTGTTTTAAAAGCTATCGGAACGGGGTACTAATGCGTTTATTAAAATAGATTGTACACCACGTGCATAAAACAAGTTATTTTAGCCGAGATGCTTAGCAGCCCGAGCCAAATACGAGGGATACTTTTAAGTTCAGGCTAAATTGGGTTTGTTTCACGAGTTATACACTCAGATTTTCACTTCGGTTGCGAGGAAATGAAAATATAATAATGTTAGTAAAACATTTATCCTTAATTGATATTGTAACTGATATTAGAACAAAGTTCTAATTTGTGTGTCATTGTTCGGAAAAAACACATCTTCGGTCTTAAATAATACTCCTGATCTATGGGCATTATTAAAGACCCAGTTAAACTTCTAACATGAAATAAAATTTATTAAAATCATTTTTATGCACTGGTGCTTAAAAATAGACTTCACAAGAGCATAAAATCTGTTTTAGTCTGTTTTCACCGAGCGTAAACAAAAACTTTAGGAGCATGGTAATTGAAATCAAATTTTGTTAAAAACACAATATGATCGTTTTAAGCATTATACTAGCTAACATTACGCTTTACACCCTCTTTACCAGCTAATTGTAAAGCTCGCCTGTCTGTTAGTATACTGACTACTGTAGAACATATTTCGTGTAATTTTTTTCATATCTGATATCCTACTCTTTGAACATATCCCATGGTGGTAGGGCATTTTGCGAATGCTCGCCTGGCTAGCGACCACCCTCAAGTAGAAAATCTGTCGCCGTAACGGTGTTTTCCAGCACCTGTCCTTGAAAGCCAGTAATTCTAAGTTAAGCCTGTTAACACCTTCTACCACATCATCGCTATAAGGTGAGTTTGTGGTCAAAGGCTTACATACCAGCAATAAAAAAGAATTATGGTAAGTGATGACGTGGTCGAAGATGTTGTTCAGGCTAACCTAGAGTTACTGGCCCTCTAGTTAGGTTTTTATTTTTTTTATTGTGACGGAACAAGCCCGAGGCCCACCTGATCTTAAGTGGACTAACCTCTGCCTATAACAGACGCATTTCGTCAATGACGAATTGCACTGGGCCCGTCACACTGAGACGTCCAGTTGTTAGGTCTCATTAGCCTGTAATATTGCTGGCTCTCAAGGACTGCTGCCGGAACACACTGTTAGGTGCTTGGCGACAGATTTTCTACTTGAGGGTGGTCGCTAGCCAGGCGGGCACTCACAAAAGGCCCTTCCACCATGCGGTGAAGCTCAAGCCCGCGGCGGGAATCGAACCATGGACCTGCTGCACGGCAGTCCATAGCTAATGCCACTGAGCCTTCACTGCTTCAAACGGCCAAGTTGATCGATTAACAACGATTAACCTACGAGCGTTTCACAAAAGCATATCCCGTACCCTTTAATGTTGTTATTGTATAAGTACAGATAAGTAACAATACCAGTTCCACTCTAAGATCCAAGGCGACAAAGAAGACCCCCGATGCCTGCATCTGACGATCCACAAGCCGCGCGTGGGCGCCGGTGGGGCGCTGCCGAGGACGGTGCTGCTCAGGGCCAAGTTCAAGTTTGACGACCACATCAGGAGTATGGCTGCCAAGCAGAGGCTAACCAAGGTTTGTGTTAAGTTTTGTTACTTTATGATGGAGTGTGACCTTCCTAATTCTCTGAATAAAATGGTGAGATGCACTACGTTTTATTAGAACGCAATCTTTAAGACTTTCGCGACTTGAACACATATTTATAAGTAGTTAACGGGACTTAATCGCGATAAGAACATTTATAAATTTATTTATTTACCTCGACGTTTCGACCAAGTTACAGTGGTCGTGTCTGTCCGCTCGTGACCACGACCAATGCAACTTGGTCGAAACGTCGAGGTAAATAAACAAATTTATAAATGTTTTTATGGCGATTAAGTACCGTTAAATACTTATAAAATGGAATCTTATTATGGAAAAAATGGAATCTTATTATGCATGGTCATCAGATCAGTGATGATTTTGACGGAAATAGACAAAAATTAAGATTTTCTTATAAATTAAATATCATATCAACCACTATCGTATTCTTAACATACCATACACAAATTTGATATTGAAGCGCTCGTAGCGAAGTTTACTTAGCTGTTCTCAAACGATCAGCAAAGTTAAGCAACGTCGCGCGCGGTCATGAGTTGGATGGGTGACCGCTAGTGACTTTACTACTGAGCGTTTCTGTGCTTCGGAGGGCACGTTAAGCCGTCGGTCCCGGTTGTTCTCTTAGGATTGGATGGTAGGGCATTTTGCGAATGCCCGCCTGGCTAGCTACCACCCTCAAGTAGAAAATCTGTCGCCAAGCACCTAACGGTGTGTTCCGGCAGCTGTCCTTGAGAGCCAGTACTTCAAGGTTGGCCTAAACAACATCTTCGACCACATCATCACTTACCATCAGGTGAGATAGTGGTCAAAGGCTAACCTATCAGGCGTTAAAAAAGAATTCTTTGTACAAAACTTTTGCCTCGCCTTTGTAAATAAGTTAAAATATGTATTGAAGGAATGATAACCGCGTGGTTAGTGGTTAATTCACCGCATGGTGGAAGGGCATTTTGCGATAGACTGCGATGCCGCAGGTCCATGGTTCGAATCCTACCGCCGGCTTGAACTTCACCGCATGGTGGGAGGGCATTTTGTGATTGCCCAAAGTCAAAGCAGGTCAGCATTCAATTTAGGCTTCTACGACGCTCTTATGAAGGTCAATTATAAATTTTAGTATAGAAATATACTACACTGTACTGCCACGTTCAGCAAAAAAAATTGTATAGAGCCACTGCGAGAAGAACGGGCAAGAAACTCGGGGCCTTTCTTTTTTATTGCAATATTTGTTTAAATTATGTAGGTGACAGGCGATAGCTTGGGAGAGGCAGAATTGTTTAGGCATTTTTGTCGTTTAAGTAATCATAAACTGTGTAGTAGGATTTCATAATCAATGTGTTTTTCACGTGCAACTTGAATTTCCCTTCTGTGAGCATTGTAATAAGTTTGGGAAGTTTATTATAATACCGTACACAAATATCTAAGAAGGACCTTTTATTTGTTTATGGTAATCTGCCCGCCTGGCTAGCTACCACCCTCAAGTAGAAAATCTGTCGCCAAGCACCTAACAGTGCGTTCCGGCAGTAGTCAGTAGGCCTTGAGAGCCAGTAAAATTACGGCGGACCGAAAATATCTTTGCGAATTTGTTCAACATATGACTATTGTCAAATCATTATTGCTACAGTAGAAGAATATATTTCTATGCATTATATTCTACAGTAAGGTGATTATTTTCTTCCACAGGGCCGCACGAAATCCCGCCAAAAGAAGATGCAGCAAATAGGTCGGTTATTGGAAGTGTCGGGGATGGCTGCGCCGGCGCTGGCGCCGAGACACAGGCCGCTGTTTGCACGCCCTGGCCTTTCCTCTGTTAGGAGATCTAGCGGTAATTTTTTTGTTACTAATACAGGAACAATTGGACACTTCGATTTATACGAACATGATTCGATCCCACGAAGCTTGGTTCTCTCTAGAGACATTTTGGAGTTTATTATTAACAATTATTGTATTGCGTCTACGTAGGTAAATAAGTTTGAAGCTAGTTGCATAAAAATATTCATCTTTGTATATCAATGGGACATATGGGAGTCAAATAACACCCTTTGCTCCAAGTCAACCTCACCTGCCTGCGGTACATCCTGCTGATCAACGAACGAGGTTCTGACGACCGAGAGATGGCGGTATAACCATCCTAAAGAAGGCGTAGCTAAATACAACCGGCGGGAGACGGGCAGCAGCGTCACCGTGTGAGTAGTTACGTCCTGCGATCGCTAACCCGCTTGCCCAGCATGGCGATTAAGAGAAAACACCGCCTTTATAATAAATAAAAATAGAACCAGGCCCACTATTCCCGGCGGCTCCGCTGTTCCTGGCGACGGTAGCAGCCACGATATTGGTGGAGCGAGGGGTGCCAAGAATCCCCGGCAGACGGCACTGCTACCATCCCTTACGACGACGACTGGTCCTGGTAACACACAATACTGACGAAAAGATAGCCGAGCTGGAAGAAGAAATGAGTAGGTTACGATGGGAGAGACGAATTACTTAGCATTCGATGGATTCACCGTGCGGGTGCCGGGTCCATAGCGTTGCAGAGGAAGAGGCCCATGTCAAGGTACCTGGGACTTGTAACCCAGTGAGTAAGGTTAATGGGCCCCTTAATGATGCATCAATGCTCCCTTTCACCACTCGAGCCTCCTCCCCTGCCCAACCAAATATGGTTATGCGAAGTCCTTAGAGAGGGAGAGGACACTCTAACCCTAAAATCCGGTAACCTATTCTACTACCGGGAGGGCGACCAACAGTCCCGAGGTGGTGTCGGGTTTCTCGTCCACAGGTCCCTTATTAACAACATTCTACCCATCGATAGTGTTTCGAGCAGGGTGGTATACCTAATACTCAGAGTATCTAAGAGATATTCGCTGAAGGTCATTCAGGTATACGCGCCGATCTCGACACACCCAGATGAAGAGGTAGAGGCTATGTATGAAGACATTAGTCAGGCAATTCATACCTCTGAAACCTATTATAATGTTGTTATAGGGGACTTCAACGCGAAGCTGGGTAAGAAGAGCGATGAAGAGTTGAGAATGGGGCAATTGGGATACGGGAAACGGAACCACAGGGGACAGAGGCTGGCCGACTTTCTTGAAAAAGAGGGACTCTTTATGAAGAACTCTTTCTTCCAGAAGCCGCCTCACAGGAAATGGACCTGGTTGAGTCCCGATGGTTCCACGAGAAATGAGATAGACTTCATTTTGACCACCAAGAAACATATATTCAGTGATGTCTTTGTGATCCATAGGGTGAAAACCGGTAGTGATCACAATGGTAAAATCACTCAATGGTAAGAGGCACATTGTATATTAATGTTAAACTTGAGAGGTCCCGTTTGGTGAAGACTACGCTCCGGCCTACTCGCGCATATATCCAAAACCCCGAAAGTTTTGAACTGCAGCTTACTAATAGCTTCGCTTGCCTAGAGAATTTAGCTTCGGTGGAGAAAAATGACGGTTTAGTAAAAACTGTCCAAACGGTAGGTTCTTAATTTTTTAGACCCCGTCGTAGAGATAGACCTCAGAAACTCTCTAACCATACTCTATGGAAAAACTCATGGAAAAACGACGCTCGTTGTCACTGCAGTCTTCCGATGATGCTAGTTCATATGGGCAGCTCAATAGACAAATCTCAAAGTCCTTGCGACACGATATACGCTCCTTTAATACCAAAAGTATTAAGGAGACGATAGAGCGGAAAGTGTTTGCGAAAGACATGTCTATTGGGCACAGCCGGTTAACAAAGCTGAAGATAGAAGACGGCAGTGTAGTGACGACCAAACCAGAGGTATTGGAAGAGGTTGAGAGGTTCTATGGGCAGCTTTATACTTTGATCGCTAAACCTGATACCAGCTTGGCCAAAGACCCAAGAGCCAAGCTGACCCGACACTATACCGAAGATTCCCTGACATCAGCCTGTATGAGATTAGGATGGCCTTAAAACAGCTGAAGGACAAGAAGGCGCCTGGTGATGACGGAATCACATCTGAGCTCCTGAGAACGGGTGGAACACCGGTACTCAAAGTCCTCCAGAAGCTCTTCAATTCCGTTCTTATTGGAGGTACAACGCCAGAAGCATGGAACTGAGGCGTGGTGGTGCTGTTCTTTAAAAAAGGTGATAATACCTTGCTGAAGAATTACAGATCTATCACGCTTCTGAGTCATGTTTATAAGCTGTTTTCAAGAGTCATCACAAACCGTCTCAGTCACAGGTTAGATGAATTCCAGCCTTCCGAACAAGCCGGTTTCCGAAAAGGTTATAGTACCATAGACCACATCCATACGCTGCGGCAAGTCATACAGAAGACCGAGGAGTATAACTTGCAACTATGCTTAGCGTTTATGGACTATGAGAAAGCCTTCGATTCGATCGAAACGTGGGCGGTGCTTGAGTCTCTCCAGCGATGCCGTATTGACTATCGGTACATCGAGGTGCTTGTACAATAACGCCACCATGTCGGTCCGAGTACAGGAGCAGAGTTCGAAGGCGATTCCGTTACAGAGAGACGTGAGACAGGGAGATGTCATATCTCCGAAACTGTTCACTGCCGCATTGGAAGATGCCTTCAAACTTCTGGAGTGGAAAAGACTGGGCATAAATATATACGACGAATACATCATTCACCTCCGATTAGCCGACGATATTGTGGTCATGGCAGAATCGATGGAAGACTTGAGCACAATGCTCGAAAGCCAGTGTTTCTCAACGTGTAGGCCTTGAGATTAACATAGACAAGACCAAGGTAATGTCAAACGTCCACGTTGTGCCCGTCCCGGTATCAGTGGGAAACTCGGTACTCGAAGTTGTTGACAAATATGTTTACTTAGGACAAACGGTCCAGCTAGGCAAGTCCAACTTTGTGAAAGAAGTCAATCGTCGAATCCAACTCGGCTGGGCAGCGTTCGGGAAACTTCACGGAGTCTTTTCGTCCAAAATACCTCAGTGCCTAAAGAAAAAAGAAAGTATTCAACCAGTGTGTGTTACCAGCGATGACATATGGAACCGAAACGTGGCCTCTAACTGTGGGCCTTATTAGTAAGCTTGTTTAAATCTGTCGCCAAGCACCTAACAGTGTGTTCGGGCAGCAGTCCTTGAGAGCCAGAAAAATTACAGGCTAATGAGACCTAACAACTGGACGTCTCAGTGTGACGGGCACTGTGCAATTCGTTACTGACGAAATGCGTCTGTTATAGGCAGAGGTTAGTCCACTTAACATCAGGTGGGCCTCGGGCTTGTTCCGTCACAATAACATAAAAAAAAAAAACAAAGCACAACGAGCTATGGAGAGGGCTATGCTCGGTGTTTCTCTACGAGATCGAATCAGGAATGAGGAGATCCGTAGACGAACGAAAGTTACCGACATAGCCCGGCGGATTAACGAGTTGAAGTGGCAATGGGCAGGGCACATAGCACGCAGAACTGATGGTCGATGGGGCCGAAAGGTTCTCGAATGGAGGCCACAAACAAGCAAGCGTAGCGTCGGAAGACCACCTACAAGGTGGACGGACGACGTTATTAAGGTCGCAGGAAGACGCTGGATGCAGGCCGCTTCCAACCGTTCTATTTGGAAATCTATGGGGGAGGCATATATCCAGCAGTGGACTTCTTGCGGCTGAAATAATGAAAAAAAATGATGATGAAATAAATGGCACTGTCTATAGTTGTCGTATAAGAATAAAAGGAAAACTTCTGACTATGACACATTACCACGGTAGTTCGAGTGGAAGCGCATGTATAACAAATATTTTAAGAAGAAATTAAATTAATATGTAGAAAACAACCCGTGGGGTGCCGGGGTAGAATGTCACCCCCCCCCCCATCTCTACCCGTAGGTGTCGTAATAGGCGACTTTAAAATATCTTTACAACTCTTATCGATTGAATAAAATTGCAAAGTTGAAATTACGCTATTTAAAATATCTGAATTATTTATGGGTATAAAATATAAATTTCTAAACCTTATCAAGATGGACAAGTTAATCAAGATGTTCGATTTAAGTTACTAGTTTTGTGTTTATAAGATTTCTTTCATATTTCACCAAAACTGTTCGCGATTTCATCATCGATGTATCTCATACAAGTTGATAGTGATGGAAATTCAGCATTTGTCAGCGTCTTAAAGTGAAGCCCTTTAGATAATACCACAGAATAAGGAACACTCCACAAAACCATTCCAATTAATAAGCGACTCTATACGCTATGTGTATACTATGACGCAATTAAGTGCACTTGAGCTCGCAAAGCACGGAGTACCTCATATTTATATTCACCTACAAGTTGTTTCTCTTTGTATCGCATAACCATGCATAGCTCTGATCTCTTCTGACGCGGCACGCACCGTACAATAATCCCGTCCGGACGGGTACGCCGGTGTACCTGTAGCTTTGTACCTACAGTGCGGAGTGAGCCGGGCCTGATAATACTATGTTTTAAAAATCTCTAGTCTATTCGCGCACTTCTGTAATTAGTTGCCCCCACAGTGTTTTACACGCGGGTTTTTCGGGATAAAATGTGTACTATGTGTTATTCCAGGTTGTAAACTATCTGTACGCCTAATTTCATCCAAGCCCGTTTAGCCGTTTCAGCGTAAAGAAGTAACAAACATACAAACACAGTCACACACTAGCACTGTACTATATCAGCCGGATTGTCCACTGCTGAACACAGCCGCACCCATTATAGGAGGATTTTTTGTTTTTATTCTGAACTGAGTAGCACCTGACCACTATCTCACCTGATGTTAAGTGATGATGCGATCGATGATGGTGCGCGCTTACTCAGAAGATACCTATTCACTTGCGTCTTGAAGACCCCCATGTTGTACTTAACCTGAGACACAGACTCATGCAGGCAGTTCCATTCTCCGGCGGTTCGTATGACGCACGGGTAAATGGAATTTCCACACTGGATTTGCCATAATCCCCGCGTTTGGCAGGCGCTTGGGGAACGCTTTGTGAGATATTAGTTCCTCAGAAAGCGCTGATGCCCACCTTCTGGTGTGTTACCCTTAGTCGTCTCTTACGACACCCACGGGTAGAGATGGGGGAGGTGACATTTTAGCCCGGCAG
This sequence comes from Plagodis pulveraria, assembly GCA_963890685.1. Taxonomy (NCBI): domain Eukaryota; kingdom Metazoa; phylum Arthropoda; class Insecta; order Lepidoptera; family Geometridae; genus Plagodis; species Plagodis pulveraria. The sequence goes on along the minus strand of OY982955.1, from coordinate 26,908,125 downwards.
CCCACGGGACAAACTATTGCCATTATAATATTAGTGTGATAATTAGAATCTAATTTTGAGTGACCCGGAATTCCTTAGAAAGATAATAAATAGATTCAGGCGTTACTTTGCGGAAATCCATATTTAATAATAACAAATATATTTAAAATATTTTATGGAAACATCAAATTAATATTTTAATAAAACACTTAAAAAATACATCTAGTATATAAAGATATCTAGTGACAATTCCGCCTAATTTTCCTGTTAAGCCGACGTGACGTCACAAACGCCACGCAGCCAAACCGGTAGAATTTTCGACGCGTTTCGCTTCTACACGAAGCATCCTCAGGAGGTCTTGACTATACGAGCGCACGATCGAGAAAACTCGTTAGAAAGATGTTTTTTATATGTGAAAGTGTTTGTTTTCCAGGTGAAACAGACGAGACTGACCGTCGTCTGCGTCGGCCGAGCAGCCACATGCTAAAGGACGGGATCGTGGTATACCGAGAGAGGACAACGAGCCGGGAGAGGTTAGAACAATTACAATTCATGAATAGGTATTAATTGTTGATTAGCTAAGGTGGCGGGTAGTTGTACTTAGTCGGAACAGATACATGGAAATGAAAAGGTATGATTGTTCAAAGTACACAATATTGTGCGCATGGTACTCTTTTCGACAAGTTATTTCACACATGAGTGTAGAAGTCGATGCCATTTTATTGTAAAAAATATTTTTTCATTCATTTTAGTAACCCTTGCTACTTATGGGATCGATTTTCATTCACTGTCAAGAAATATATCACCAAAATAGTAAAAAACTTTTCAGTTATTAGAGTGTAACTCAAAAACGGCTTGACTGATTTTGATGAAACTTTAATGGGACACGGCAAGCATCAGCTTTCAAATAAAAACAGAATCATCAAATTCGGTTAACCTAGTAAAAAGTTCTGAGTTAACAAATGTTACAGTAAAAAAAAACACAGACGAATTGAGTACCTCCTCCTTTTTTGAAGGTAGACAATAAAAAAGAATGTAATGTGCATGATTTTTTCTAGTGTATTTGTATCATACAAATTAATGATAATTTACTTTTAGTCCGTCACTGCATAGAATTTCTCAGTAAAATAGTATCCTAACTAAAGAAGTATTGTCTGGTATTTTAACTAACACCGCTTATTTGGTTCAACGAATAATCATTGCAATCCAACGGGACAATGCTGCCAGCATGCTGGGCACGCTGCCTGCAAGACTGCAATGGCCTTTCGGTTGCGCAAATACTCTCATTGTAATAGCTGCTGTGTTGTATATTAATACTTTTTTAATGAAGGCATACCACCATCTACAACTTTGAACAAATATTTTTAATTCTTATTCTATCATAATAATTTTTATGATAGAATAATAATTATGGACGAATGGACAGCAATAAGTAGACGCAATAGCGTGCATTTGTATTAATTACATACCAAAATGAGAAGTGGCCATAATGAGAAGTAGTCCATTAGCGAGTCGGTTGCCATAATGAGAATTAGCCCTAATGCGCTTAAACCGTTATATTGTATGCGTAGATCACTGGCAGCCCGGTGGGTGTGGTTAATCCATAGGGCGCTCGAGTAGAAGGATTGGCAGTACGCCTTAAACAGTGTAATCTTTATTAAACCGATTGAGGGATACACATGCATGTAGAATGGAACAGTAGCTTGCTTGCTTGTTGACGGCATATAGAAGTTACTGGCGTGGATATATTTGCAAGTTACACTTGCATGGAATTTGCTTCCTTGCATGCCTCTACTTACAGGACGTATACACAAACCAGTACACGTGACAGCCCCCCACGGCCCCACCCGCATGTTTTTTTTTATTTATTTATTTAAAAAAAAACAATGTGGCTATGATACAGAAAACAATACAGACTATGATTTCCAAAACACCAACATGTCAAAAATATAAATTACCCAAAGCAAAACATTATTTCTTAAATTTACATTATATATCTTATTATACAAATATATTATATTATTATACAATTCTACGCAATTATTATTACCATAAATATTTACAAACAATGTCATATTAAATTAAAATACATTAAAATATAATCACAATAAAATAATACAAAGAAAATTCAATATGTCAAAAAATTATCATACAATAATAAATGAAGATTGAATTAAATTTTACGATAGTTCAAATTTAAGTGCAAATATGCATGTCTTATTAGGGTTCCCATATTGTCAGCAAATAGATCAACACTTTCGTCATAAAGAAGCAAATCTCCGAGCAAGGCGCGCGCACGAGCAGTGGGCGCATTTTGTGCGCGGCGGGTACGTACGAGCGGCCGCGCTAAGAGCCGCGGGACATTGCGCAGTGTGACCGTCGCTCCGCGCCGTCCCACCTGTAGCCCTATCTGACTAAGTACACTTTGATTGTTAACTTTATTGTGAAGAACTGATAAATAGTGCACTACAAGCAGCAGTTTCCGTCTAAGATTAAGTGTATCTAGGCCGACCATACCCGAAACGAACATAGACGGATATAAGTAGGGATAATATCCATAGGCTCTCTTGAACAACCACCGCGCAAACTTTCGCTGTATCTTTTCGATCATAAGTGAGTAAGGGGATCCATATGAGGACATTTGTCCTCATATGGATGATATGATCCCAGACCACTGCACTAAGCTCCAGAGTGCTGCGGACATAGGCGTTATATAAAACTTTAGGTACTCTATTATCAGAAAACTGTGAAGCCACACTCACGTTGTATGCCAGTAAATCAAATGTTGTGCTATCTACTTGCGTGGCAGATACAGGCAGGCCAGTTAGCGTATAGGTATACATGAAAGTAGGCGGCATGTGCATTGTGCAAGGAGCATTTATGCAAGTGTGCCAGTCATGTGTATTCCCAACTTTAAAGAGATGCCATTTTATAATAACAAATCTTTATCTCAACTGACGATGTTTTTTAACTATTTCCAGCAGTATATCGCGTAGCAGTAGTACACACGGATCCCGCGAGGGGTCACCGCGGGCGCGGCCAGAAGATATACCCTTAGAAGACATCAAGAAGAATGCTGCTATTGCCGCCGCTGCCGCTGTTGTACCACAAGTACGTCCATTAGACATCCACCTTATTTTCAACCCCCGACGCAAACACAGGGTTGCTATAATTTTACCCTCTATATCTATGTGTGCCTATCTATGGAATCGTCCCTCATTAGATGAACCGAATTTGATTTTCTTTTTTTTTTGTTTAAAAGTGACTTTGACTAGTGTTCTTAGCTGTGATTAAAGAACATCTGTTAAAATGTTTAAAGATAATGAAGAAGAGTCTCATTTTAATAACAGGCTTGAGCTTCGGTCAAGCAGTTTCAGTCCGAGATTTCATTATTTATTTATTTCTGGCACACAAAACAGAATAAAATCAATACATTACTAACTAACAGAGTTACAATTTTCAAGGTCTTTTATTATTATTAATTAAGGGTTTAGTACAGGCTGGATTTTCTCTTTTTACACGAACATTATGTAAACCCCCTCTTATTCTTACATTTGTTATCCACAGGTACAGCCAAGTACATCAACTCCAGTCCAAAGAGTAAAGAGTCAATCCTCAGAAGAAACTTCCTTCATATCCGGCGAGCCGCGACAAAAACGAAAAGGACAGGTTGAGACTATATGATATTAACTTAACGCTATTCTTTGACATTCGTACATATAGGCTGTATTCCATTTGAGTTATTTTCGATCACTTTGACCACATTTTGCGTCTATGGTTCCATATTTAGTATGAACCATAGACACAACATTTGATCAAAATTATCGAAAATAAAGAAATTGGCGTCAAATGGAATACACCCATAATAGTTATGTTGACATACCATAAGGTAATTATACATTACGATTAGAATTATTTTCAGAAAGGTGTGATGCCGCCAGCATATTAATTGTGCACTATTATTGTGCTTCAATAAGTTTGAGTGCCAGTATGTTTTCTCTATAATAAACGGTTGGAAGGCATTTTTTGTTCTTGTAAGCGTTTATAAAAGCTATTATTTACTATGAAAATGAACTCCGATGTGGCGTAACTTAAATATTAGACGCGTTATTTTAAAATTTCGTCATGTAATTTTCTTCTAATTTCTGGGCTTATTATTAATCACAAAATTGCTTGTGCGAAAAAATCTTGTATGTGCGGGATTCGAACTCGCGCCATCCTTGCCCTATAACCAGGGTATGCTCTGACGGCAAAGCCAACACGACGTACGACGCATGACTGTAATTTTTATTTTCGTTACTATCGTATGGGGATGGAGTAATCCGAGCAAAAAGCGCATGCGTCATTGTGAAAATAAGAATATTAAAATCTAGGCTTAGTGGTTTTGGGTCTGTAAAAGCATATAATTTTAATACAGTATCTGTGTATCTGAAAAAAATCATTTATGATTTTTCATCAATGATTTTTTTACGACAAATTCCTATTTTGTTAGGTTATATTTACTCATCTGTAAAAATAGTCCCAAAAGAGTTTATAATTACTTTTTGCAAATATCCAGAAATGTTGTATATGACCAAGTTTTACGCCTTTTATCTATTTATTTTTCGTGACTTTTTTCTTAGCGTTACTAAACGCCCTAGGAGCGTTTGAATCATTTCATTGGTCCTAAATGCTCTGGTATTAATGTCATAAATTGCTATTATAAACTTGTGTCGTGAAGTGCTATTAAATACTTTTGTGCCACTGCTGGAGGGGGCTACTCAATTTCGCCAATGTCGTGACATTGATGCTATTGGCGATGTTTTGTAAGAAAAGTATTATGTAGGGATTAAATGTGAATGAGCTTACGTGTTGGATGTGCAAATGTAAACTTTATATTATAGAGGCATAAATAAATAAATAAAAACTGACGAATAAAATGAAATTGATTTATAGGTTTATATTGTATCGGGGTTTTAGCCGCTTCTTCTTGAAATGTTTCTATAAAAAAGTTTTCATGCGAGTTAGGTGTTTTTCTGTGTTCAAAGAACGTGTTATATGATAGCTAAATAACCTTCGCTACAATTAAAACTTCCGTAGATATGTTAAAAAAATATGTTATGACCGGGCCACGTAAATATCGCGGGTATCTTAGTGACATCAACGAATGACTCTACAAGAAGCGCGCGCGCCTAGCGGCATGTTGAGGAAATTTGTTTTTTTTTTTTAATTTTTATTTAATTGTGACTGAATAAGCACGAGGCCCACCTGATGTTAAGCGGTATACTCCGGCTATAACAGATGCATTTCATCACAAGTGACGAACTGCACTGCGCCATCACCTTAAGACAAATTTGTTAAGTCTCATTTGGCCTGTAATTTCACTTGCTCTCAAGGACTGGTGCTGAAACAAACTGTTAGGTGCTTGGCGACAGATTTTAGTCGCTAGCCAGGCGGGCATTCGCAAAATGCACTTCCACCATGCGATGAAGCTCAAGCCCGCGGCGGGATTCGAACCATGGACCTGCTGCGCGGCAGTCCATAGCCAATGCCACTGAGCCATCACTGTTTCAAAATTATATGTATGTTTTTTTTCCGTAGCAAGATACAATTTCATGCAAATGCCCTGTAAATTATAAAATACGTTTGTCAAACTTAACGTGTTTCTCAAATTGTTTGTACGTCTGCGGCATCTGCAGCCTTATTTGTCAGATATTATAAACAATATTTGAGTGACAAATATACGATAGGAAAAATTCAAGTTTTCCTATCGTATATTTGTGATTTTGTAATGTAATCCGCATAGCAGGCGTTATTGCTAACCTAAGAATATAAAAAAATGTTTAAGTGTATGACGATCTTCTTTTATGTAAATCTACGTGTTTGACGCGTTTGATCTTGTTTGATGAAAATATATGTCCGTGCGTGCGTGTTGGTCAAACAAGAACTTTAAAATAACGCTGATAACAACGTGGAAGTTCGACAAATTTGTTTCATGTCTTGTTTGATGAAAACGTAAAGTTTGACAAACATGTTTGTCCAACATGTTTGATAGCTTACAGGGCACAGTTAGTTTTTTTTGTGAAATGGTGATAGTTATAGTATGAGTAAACTATCAGTTACTTCTTGCAAAATATCAGATGCAGGTACAATAACAATTCGATTAGTTTACTTTTTATACATGTAGGCTGATCCGTGTCTGAAGATGTAGTCCGGATTTTAATGCATATTTCGCACCATTAAATCAAAGAAAAGAGTTCGAGCTATTTGGTTTCTTTAAAGAACTATTTGGACGATATGCCTCACGTAATAATAATGTATACATTTCGTACTAAGTAGGTTTTGATGGAATAGCTATGATAATGCTTGGTATCGCGTGAGGTTATCGCGTAATTTAAACCTTTTATACGTATAGTTAAGGTTTGATTTACATTGACAAAAAGCAATTTCTTTTCTCGTGTTGATATGACAAAATGTGGCTCCTTGTACTAGTTCGTGACAATAAGTCTGTGTAAAAAAATTTATGAGCTTTCAACTTTCGAAAAAGAACAGGAGATTTTTTTTGAATTTAACTGTTTTTGTTGATGTTTCAATAGATCGTGGTCATTTCTATAATATATGTATTTGTCTATTGTTGTAAGTATGGATTTATTTTCAAAATTACCTACTGTGATTAAATTTTTTTGGCTTTCATAGTATTATTGAAGTTACCAAAAGTTAATACAAAATTATGTTCCTATGCATTCATAAATTTGTACTATATTACGTATCGTGCTCAGACCTCCAGTATTTTTATGTAATTATCTATAAAATATATACTATTATTTATTAAGGCTCTATCTAGAGTAACATAATCTAACCTCAAGTAGTTGTATAATCATAAATTAGATATAACTATACCTAATTTTATTTTTTTAATTACATATTCTTAACCAAATGGATCTCTTGTTGCGTCCATGTGAAGTGTGTCCAAGGAAGAAGCTGCCTTATATAGTAGAGTTAGGGACCTTTTTCCTTGAGCAAAAGACCCTTGACACGAAGCCACGTAAAAAAAATTAAAGACAATTCGCTATCCAACGGCAAATAGGTGTAAAATTAAAGAAATGTCCTTCACTGCAGATACGTACCTTATTTTCGTTACTCCCATATCTCGAAATTGCAGACTGTGTATGTGCCAAACAGTATCAAAATCGCTTCAGTAAACATACAAACTCATTTTGGCATGTGTAATACTTATTGTTAAAATTAATACAAACAATATTAAGATTTGTAACAAATCTGTGAAATTTTCGTACGGTAAATAATATTTCTTTAAACGTGTTTGTTTTTGCGTAAACAAGCTTCGTGTGGAGGGTCCTAATCTGTAGATACATTAGATAGAATCTATGTAGCCTTATGTCACTTGATATGTGATGTGAATGTACGCTGGTGATATGTTAACGATAATGTACTGAGAAAAACTGCGTTAGTTTTTTCGATCAATAATAACTGAATTATTAAATTACTATTATGAATACTAACTAATATAGGTATTTTTCTATTTAAAAAGTACTGTTATCTGTTTAAAATAAACAACATAGAATTAATGTTACTGCATCGTAGCTCTCCATACAAACGTAGTTTCGTGTCATATTTTACGAAGAATCAGGATGCGTTCCTTGTCCCCGAGTTCTGGCCGGAAGGCGTAGTATACAGGCGATATAGGAAGGCGAGGCTATAAACGAATCCCAAAACTATTTAAGCATGTTTTTTTATTTTATTATTTTATGTATGTTAGTCTGTAAGGTATATATTTCTATGGGTCAGTGTTTATGTAACCCTGTTAACTGAAATAAAAAGATATTATTATTATATTTTAAATACCAAGTGTTCAATCTTGGTGAAATTTTGCATGCACCATAAGACGAACCTTAAGAGGCCTTTTACCTTTTGCAGCCTTCTCACTCGCACTTTCAAAGATTATTTCAAATAGCAACAATATGGTTTATATTTTTTAAAATGTAGTCAATCATTATTTCGCTGCATGCAACTATAGATGTTCTCAACATATTTTTACTTTGTTACGTGTTGAGTTCAATTAGAATTAGAGGCCCAAAATTTAAAATAACTAAATTACGCGTTTTGGATCCCCCATAACAGATATCAGAATGAAAATTAGTAGAGAACATCTATAGTTGCATGCAGCAAAATAATGATTGACCACATTTAAAAAAATATAAACCATATTGTTGCTATTTGAAATTATCTTTAAAAGTGCGAGTGAGAAGGCTGCAAAATGTAAAAGGGCTCTTAAGTACTGATCGCCTCCTTGCATTTCACTGCGGACACAGCTTCACGGCATTGCTTGGGCATACCTTAGAGAGACGAATCTTTTTTTAATTATTTGTGTTGACGATATACAAACTACAGCTAAACGATTTACAAGCTCATATAGAAGAATAAATAAATATCATACGGAATCGGGGAAACAGTTTACTGACACCTGTCAAAAATACAAAATGGCGAATACAAGATGGCCGCCATACAAAATACTCCGACCCCACTGAAGGCCGCGGATTTGATAGGTGACTGACTTTAACAGATACAAGATCAAAATTCCAGTTAGAAAATAAAGCAGCACGGCGATCATGTAACTAAACACTATGAATTTCTAATTTAATAGTTAATCCCACGGCACTAGTTAGCAACCGAGCTGCATTGCAATAAATAGAAAGCTGGGATATATGCTAGCTCACTGGACAAGATGCAAGAAAAGACAGCTAAGACTAGGAGTAGTCATTGTCAGGAATAACGTACCCTAACATAACTATGTATGTATATAATATATACTGCTTAACAGCGAATTTACCTGCCACAGCGGTGGAAGTAGTGTAACTTCGCATAATCCCCCCGAGAGTCTACTCCGCACTTCTGTTAGCGGATGAATTTTTAGTTTAGTTTAGGAAGGACTTAGATGCGACTACCGCTGTCAGTCGTTCAGCTCCACCGGATTTTAGGCGAGGGAAGGCCCTCTTATAGCCCGGGTACGAATTCTTAGATAAGTTATCTGCCTATAAGTAGCTTACTTCTGTATAGAAATATACCTATATACATTTTTAGACTCCTTTGCCAAGTAGGTACGTTTTTACTTGTCGTGTAGTGACAATTCGTTTTTCTTTTCTTAGTGTAACTAACGCAGTTTTTCTAATAAAATATATAGATATGTTTTCTTCTAAACAGGGTGCCCGGTAATGAATGGATAACCTTAAATTAGGTATTTGTATATCTAATGGCCATTCAGAAAAAAAAACAGAACAAAAAAAAATCAAGTAGTACCAAAGTTATGGTCTTTTTAATAAACAAACATATTCATTTTGCCAAAGTTTAAGCATCCATAGCGTAAAAAAAAGTATGAATACACATGTGACCAATCATTTTAAAATAAAGTGTGCCTAAAGCCGTTTTCAAAATGGTATTTGTTTTATTATATAAATATTTTTTTTTTATAATTTTTTTTTTTATTCTGTTTTTTTTTTCTGAATGGCCATTAGATATACAAATACCTAATTTAAGGTTATCCATTCATTACCGGGCACCCTGTATAAATATTTATCTGCGGGTAATTTTAAGTTTTATTATATTGAGCGGATGTTAGCACAACTTTATGGTTCTAGGGAGTGAATGTTGTATTAATTATTGAAACAATTAACAATTTACTCTCACATAAGCATATTTAGAAGTTAATGTAAACCAAAAATCTTTCATGTAAATGGACGATACTTTTGTGTTAGTGAAATTGACTCTCTTATTGCAAAATTCATAGTGACTAAAAACCATACATTTATTTCATTTTGTTGTGAAGTTATTTAAGAGTTGCAATAATTATTGTGTAAATAAAATTATTTTTTTATGTTCAGAAATAGAAATATTTTCGTGTTAAAATAATATATATCACATGTTAAAATTTTATCAGTATTTCATTGCAAGTCCCTGGTGCGGGTGTATTTTTTGTTACTTATTATGATTTTGTTACTGTTAAAGACCCTATATATTATCGCTAATTGATCAATAGGATGACAATGTACCACAAGTTAAACCAAGTACCTTATAACTACTACTACTAATTTAACAAAAATGCCTTTTAATAGTTATCTACGGTAGCAATGGCCATTTAATAAGGGTATATATATTTAAAAAAAAACAAGAACATTTTAAAACACTATGTAGAGATCTTTCAGTCTAAAAATGCACGCCCCTCCAGAAAATGATATTTGAATGTGTGAGCATGCAGTGATTTTACTGGTAGTATTTACTAAACGAAAATAATTTTTCTTTGTTATACGACATCGTTAAAGTCGCGGGTAGCTAATGGTTACAAACGGCTAATAGCCGTTCTTTGTGGAGTTCTATGGGGGAGGCCTTTGTTCAACAGCGGACGTCTTCCGGCTGATGATGATGATGTTATAAAGGAGATACGGCAGTTCCACATATCCCTACTGATCTACCCCTACTGGTAGGGAAGAATGGATTTTTCCACTTATTACTACTAGACTGGAAAAATATTTAGGAAGAAAAATCTATAAAAATTATTTAAAAAAGGAATAAGTTTTATTTTATTGTATAGGTTTTGAATTTAACTAGTCTAATAAGAATTCAGCAGCAATGTAGGTAAAATTACATTTTATTTTAACATATATAAAAATGTCCAACAGAGATTTCTCCTGTGATCAGTTGCATTTGTGCATTTTGTTTCACGAAATCACAGGTCACATACTCTTCCTCTCTATTTTTTGGTGGATTCAGTTTCAGCACGTTCCTGATGGACTTAATGCGATTCTGTTGAACCATGGACATATATATTTTCACCATTAGGACGAACCGACAAATGTGTTCCTCTTGGTCCTACTAGTAAGACGAATAAGTAGGACTACAAGAAAACAGCCGATTGCACCTTTGTTTCAGTGTCATATCATACAAACCCGTTTTATGATCTATAACCGGTTTGTTTGACTTCAATTCATACAGCCAAGCCAACGCCTAAGTAATAGAGCTTTTCATTACATATCGGCAGATATAGTCAAACTGCTTACAGTTCGTACCTTCTGTTCTCCTTGTAGTTGGTCCGCCGTCGGCAGCAAGGCTTGGCAAATATACAAAAGGTGATACGCAGTAAACATAACGCAAGGCCTGCGATGATGAGTGATGGCCCCACCAGACGCAGTGCTGGACTCTGATCTATGATCTCCTGATTGCGGCGGCTGATTGTCGTTCCGCCGTTCTGGATATCTTATCTCTTAGACCGTGCATGGCTGCGCTAACAATGTCCATGAAGGCCTTTTTGCTTCCGACTTCCTCTTTCCCCTTTCTTCTGGACTGAGCTTCGTCGTTTCAGATTTTATGGCGTCGATCTTCTCTTTTAAACGCTGAGATCCTGTCTGCGTAATCGAGCGCTGTTTGTGGTTTTGGACACAGTGGGTGCTCTGAGGTAACTAAGGTCTTCCCCTCTGTCCTCGTACGCCACTATGTTGTGGCGCGCTGAGGCTTTTATGCACACGATGTGTTTTTTTTATTGCTGATATGTAAGCCTTTGACCACAATCTCATCTGATGGTAAGTGATGATGTGGTCGAAGGTGTTAACAGGCTTAACCTAGAATTCCGCAACTTTTACTCTCGAGTACTCGATTACCATCGCGTCTACGCTGATGATGCGAGGTGCTTTATTAGCGCCTTCATCTGCCTCTCCGAGTTTGGAGAAGTGGAAGCTGTTTAAGGTCTCCTAGCAAGTACAAGCACATTCCACCAAATGGCTCTTGTGCTTGCGCTGGATTAGCTTGCCTGCACCTTCGGTCAACTTTATGCAGCAACGAGCATCCTACCACACTCAGTTCATCAATTATGATAAAATATCAGTGTGCAAGTTCCAGTTTAAAGCTGTTTCGCCATCCAATTCTACGAACCCCCTTTCAATTTCTAAGTGCAGGCCAGAATGAATTGTGCACCCATGTTCACGGCTATACAATTCCAATCGGCGCTAAAAACAGAAACCTCTTGGGCCCAGCTCGTATTACTGAGGTATATACTGTACGTGCTGCGTGGGACGCTTTCCTGAAAAGTCAGATTTTCTGGGATTTTTGATAATTAGCACCCTCTCAAAATATAGTCTCAACTCTTTTACCTAGTGCCTCAAATAACCATTAGATGACAGACAAATCTCAACACCAAAAATGTGCATAGCCAAATCCCGAGACTAAAAAAAAAACTTTAATATACACGGTACAGCAAATGTACGTGAGATGGCACCACGTGTCTTTTAGCGGCGATATTTACGCAATCTTGAGTTCAACAACCACTTGGCCGAATTCTTCATTTTCGAACTTTATTTTAAAAAATTATGTGGCGATAGGACCAAGGTTACTCAAGTTATCGTCGTACAAAATATAATACATACAAAAATGGAAATATACAAACATACAAACGCCGATTGTCCCCTTTGGACTCCGAGACCGCGCTATGATCGGTCAGTAATTTATCAGATTGATTAGATGACAGAAAATTACTTTATTCCATTTTAATAAATTGCTATCCATTTTGTATATCGCCTTTTACCATGTTCTCTATTGTCTACTTTATGTAGTTGATTAGGTATCAAAAAAAACTAAAAGGAATAATTATCTTTCTAGGTTATTTACTACGACCGACGTTAAACAATAATTCGCAGTACACATTAAGTAGGGATTTCAGTTCTATACTTCTTTGCATCAGATTCCACGTTGAAATGTCTCATTCGACGTATCTAGCTAGCCTTTTAAACTAACTTAGGTAATTACCTACATGGTGACACAAAGATCGCTTCGAAAAATAAATTAAGTTCATGGCGACTGAACATGAAATGACATGAAATCCCAACTTTCTCCAGCCTAAGAGTTCACGTTTATATGTTATATTTCTTTGTATATAACTTTTCGTTTTGTTGGTTCTACTAGTTGTAAGCCAACGTTATTTAGTATTTGTTTGTATTTGTAAGTTACGTAGAAAACCCGGTGGTACTTAGCTTGGCCGATGTCATAGTGTTTATTCCATTTGTCGCTAAGAACGTTATTTTCGATAATTTTGATCACATTTGCGTCTATGGTTGTGATCACTGTGATCGTTTGTAACTGTCATCCCCTGTTCCATTTAGGATAAGAATGCCACTAAAATTTGCCACTTCTGTCACTTTTGACATTAGATGTAGCGTTTATGGCGAAAATAACGCCAAGACCCATGTGGAACAACTTTTTGGGAGTGTGATCGTTTTCAGCGTTTTTAGCGAATCTCACTTCAAATGGTAAGCACCCTTACTGGCACCTTTCAATACACACAGATGGCGCTAGTGGTAAAATTAGCTCGCGCAAGTATTTTTTTCTGTAAATTGTTTTATAGAATACTACATTCGAAATATACTCAGATATACACCTGAATGCTTCATCGTTGAAGTCAATTTTTGAAAGGTGTAACCCTAGCCTGATTTCAGTGCAGGAATACACGTGTATAATGCTGAATCTTATAAATACACAGACTGATTATTGCGTACATTACTGAATATTATCATGGTCGTACATTGCTGAATATATAGATAGAAAAACTTTATTTGCATACCTTAAAAACATTACAATGAAATTTAACACACAAATTATGTATACAAAAGTCGGTCTTATTGCTTAAAGCAATTTCTTTCTTCCAGACAACCGAAAAGAAAGGATTTACAAAAATTTGCCAGCACTTATACACCGTGTCCCAAAATTCAACGATAAGCCGGCATCGGTGCATGGACTTACTCATGACTCCTCGGAAAAAAAAAAAAAATTCTAACTGTTTTTTTTTATTAATTACAGAGACTTTTATAAATTTCATCGATATTCGATACCCATTATGCTATTTTCAACTACCATGACCACAATTTTTGACATATTTTTGATATTTTTTGTGCATTAGCAACCTAAGAAGGACGGCTATCTACCACAATCCTTTAAAATTACAGAAAGTCTGTAGTTATTTTACAAAAATTAGTAAAAAAAAATTTTTTCTTATATTTTTCATAGATTTTAACATTCTATGCACTTTCTATAGTCTGGGTTAAAAAAAAAAGTATGGACACTACCATGGCAAGTTTTATTAAAAGTTGGCGCAACTTTATAAAAGTCTCTGTAATTAAAAAAAAAAGAGTTATAATTTTTTTTTATTTTTTCCCGAGTAGTCATGAGTAGGTCCATGCACCGATGCCGGCTTATCGTTGAATTTTGGGACATATATATGTATAGACCATAATATAATTTTTATTAAATAGGAAACAAATTACTGCTAAATTGATGTAATCAGATTATTTCCGTTAATATCTACCAACTTACTTAAAATTGTGATATTTGTGATCCATTTAATATAAGCAGCAATATATTATACTAGCAGCCCGCCCCGGCTGCGCACGGGTTATTAAAAAAATATATGTATTATACACTCACATAAACCCTTCTATTTGAGTCAGGTTACTAAGAAAAGAAAATAATAAAGAATGTTTGAATATAATTATTTTAATGAACTTTTATTTATATATTTTTTTGTTCTTATGTTTTTTTATCGACAAAATCATTAACCTCTTTTTGCGCAGTTGGATAAAAAGTATCTTATGTCCTTCCCCATGTCTCAAACCATTTCCATACCAAATTTCATCCTAATCGGTCCAGTAGATCGGTTATCGCGCAAAACCATTAACTTTTTGCGCAGTTGGATAAAAACTATTTTATGTCCTTCCTCGTGTCTCAAACTATTTCCATACCAAATTTAATCCTAATCGGTTTAGTAGTTTAAGAGCCTAATCAATGGAAACAAAGAAACAAACAATCAAATCTTTAAAGATTGCATAAGTCTGGTATTTGCGAAAAACTAGCGCTCAGAGTTATACCCACCAAATAAGGTAGTTGAGAGGTACCTGAGCTTGATCTTAATATTATTATGAATATCTTAATATATAGTCAAGTTATTCTAGCTGCAAACATTCTATTAAGATAGACGAACATCTTTCCGTTTTGTTTTTATAGTCTTGTGTTATTATCAGCATACGTGTTCGTCCGATAGCGAAGTATCGGTGCGGTACGACGACGGTCCTCGCTGTAGTGAACTTTTAACATGCTACCAAACTGCGTCTTAGGGTTTTGGGCGCGGATTGCGCAGAAAGGAGAGTATACCTTTATGTACGTACCTACTGCTAGATATATGAATTCTATGGGGAGACGTCGCGTCGTCCTATTAAAGTTAACTTTATTTTCATAACAGACAGGTCCTACGGGGCTGGAAGTCCGGTGACTACGTTAGCCTCAATATTGTAGTGTCTATTTTTTAATAATCGCGATCTGAAGCGGAAACTGTAAGATAGATATAACTTGAAATTATTAATGACACAAAGATGAGATAGATAAATAATAAAACAGGCCAAGTGAGTTGGATTCTCGCATGAAGGTTCCGTACCAATACAGAATGTAGTAAAAAAGACATTATTTTTCATAGAGATCTCTTGATCATCTTTTGTTGCCATTGAAAAAGTAGGTAAGTATATAAATAAATAAATAAATATATATATATATATATAATATAGGTACAATTTAATATCTAGGTGGAGGGTGTCAGACCAAATGTCATAAAAATCAGAAGAGTAGTCCAATGACCGAGTGTGAGAGTGGGATTCCGGCCTATACCCACCTATCTCTACCCGTGGGTGTCGTAAGAGGTGATTAAGGCAACACACCAGAAGGTGGGCAGCAGCTCTTTCTGGAGGAACAGATACATCATACATGCGATCTGTGATGCGAAGTGTGGGGATTATGGCCCCCTAATGTGAGAGGCTGTGTTCAGCAATGGACAATCCGGCTGATACAGTACAGTCTAATGACACATGTCAAAGGAGCACATATCGTGCTTTATACTGAATTTGGAGTAATTAACCAATACTTTTTGTTTTGAAACGAGGGCAAAGGCCAAGCTTTCGGTAATTGATAGAGAGAGGATCTGTCAAAAAATTACATAGGGAATTGGAAGAACAATCAAATCAATCAAACGAGCACATATTACAGCACGAGCACATTATTCTGCATTCGAATTTGGAGTATTTTGTTTACATTCTGACTGTTTTAAAAATGTTTATGGTACTTTAAACTGAATGTGATGTTACTGTCAAATTCAGATTAAAGTACCTATAACAATAATAAAGTGAGCTCGAAGTGAGTTCGTATCCAGGGCAATATAGCACCAACTCAATTATTCTTTACATTCCAAATTTTTTTTATTGGTCTTTAGTGTCCACCTTAGGTTAATAACTTCATAATTTTATTTTTGTAGTAATTCAGATAAATTAAGGGCTTGTAGGAATAAATTGAAGGAAAATAAAACTTCTTGTTTTTTAGAATTAAATAGTTTAAAACTCAATGCACGTGGCGGGTACGATGTTTTAATGTTCGGATTGCGCGAAAATTATGGAAATTAATACTTTTAGACACATAGACGCTTTAAAAAATTTCAACACGGACGTATAAAGGTAATAGATGACAGTTTAGCGAAAGTTATATCTCTGATAATGCAGGTTCAACACGTTGAGGTGTTCCAAAAAACAATTTTAAAACAGCTACATTACATTATTTTTTCTAATATCATGCAATAAATGCATAACAATGATAAATACATTTAACAAATTATTGGAGTAAAAATTTTATGTCCAATGCGGGAATCGAACCCGCGTCCTCCGATATCGCGTCGGATGCCTAAACCTCCTCGGCCACCTGGACACGGTTGTTGTTAAATATATTTTCGCTTAGCACGCGATAGTGCTTGTAATAATATTTGAATATGAAATAATCATAAAATACCTTTGACAGCAACCAAACAGGGCAAATGAAACAATGTTCTCAACTATATTCTCGTTCTAATTTATTTGATTAATCATCTGCTCTATACACATGATATGCACCAATGTCTATAAATTATATAAACGATGTCATGAACAATACAAGTAATGACATAAAAATATTTACAATAAAACACAACAAAACAATAATACATTCCATTGCTCTTTATCATTAAGTCTACGATTCATTACCGTTTTGGTAATTTG
The DNA here is from genome assembly GCA_963890685.1 of Plagodis pulveraria. Lineage (NCBI taxonomy): Eukaryota > Metazoa > Arthropoda > Insecta > Lepidoptera > Geometridae > Plagodis > Plagodis pulveraria. The sequence goes on along the minus strand of OY982955.1, from coordinate 26,891,050 downwards.
AGCGCTACGTACACAAAACTACTTATTTTCACATTTGCCTCGACTGTTCAGACGACAATATTAAAATCACAGCAATTTTTCTGTTTTTGCACCGTGGGTACACTCTTAGTTTACATATAAGACAATCAGAGACGTTGAAGAAATTCCATGGAGAAAAAGTTGAAATTCAGGCCCAAGTCAAGGAATAATATGTACAGAATTTTCAATCGATGTTGTGTCTATATTAAGTGATGTACCTATCATCGAGTTGTGTTGGTAAGCGTCACCCTAGCCCATGACGTTTGCAGTGTCAACTTTTTGACAGATGTAGTTAATCATATCTGCGTGACTCTGCAATGCGTTTGTCACCCTTCTCAGAAAATTATTTATTATGTTAAGATCGTCCTGTAGTATTACTTGCTTAAGTGCCCTAAATAGAATAGTGTGAGTACTGTCAGTAGAATATGAAGTATAACCGCCTCATCAGTAGTTCCGACTAATATTTGGAATTAATTGTTTATGAAATTACTTTTCTACCAAGTGTTGGGACGATTATTGTGCGCTTGGTAGTAATCTTAGAATCTTGGTAGAAGTAGTAATCTTCACACCTATCCATTAGTGTCGATAAGAGCATAGATAACAATGTAACTAGCCAAGTAACTTTGAGGCATAAATCGATTTCATTTCCGTTATTTCATCATATTTCCAATAGACACACATTAATTACTACTTATTATGTAAAGAATTAAATGCAGGTATTCGTTTTGATTAAGGTTTCATTTTATTGCTATTTGTATTCGCTCAAACGAAGCAAATAACATTCAAGTAGTCCTTTTATGATAACATTTAATTATTTGCGGCATATTTTTGTCTTGTTGATTTGGCTTAAGTATTTGCTTATATTAGATTACCGCTGGATGTGGTTGGAATCTAAATATTATGTCAACGATTAAAGAGCAGAAGACAGAAAGTAATTCATTCTTAAACTACCCGAAAATCTTAAAACTATAAGCGTTTATAATCTGAAATTAATATCACAATAATGAAAAGGTACATAAAGGAACGTATCTTCATAGTATGATAGTACATTATATACCTAATAGAGTTATGTATCTTAATTATGTAGGTAGTTGATTGGCGCAACCTAATCATAATTAGTATAGCAAACTGTAAGTGAAGTTTTTTTTTTAGCCTAAAATACGGAACAGTGACTCTTAGTAGCAGACTGCAATTTATACAATAAATTTGCTCAGTAGACGGCAATAAGCTCGCTCCTTTTACTAAACCTGAGCTTTTACGGTCCGTATATATATTACCGCATACTTCTGCGGGAAATCACTAGGCGTGCAAGTTATAAAACAATATATGAATAATTCGTAGTACACAAAAAAAGCTTTTAAAACCTAACTAAGATATAATGAGGAAGGTAAGAGCTTTCTATAATGTAGAAACAAATAAAATAAATGTTAACACATTTCACTTACAGATTACTATAGACAAATTCAGACACGCATTAATTTATTATTATTACTTTAATATGTACAAAATTTCACATCATAGGAAATAACCGAAGCTTTGTATGTTGCTTTCATTTCGATGGCATTAATCTTTTACTATTTACATTTACAATTGAAACAAAAAATACCTGAAAATAATAAAAGTGCTTAAAAAAAAATTAAAACCACAAAGCTAATTCACATGACAACGGGTCTAGAACAAGGCGGGGAAAGCTCGCGTTTAAGCTTAAAATATATTAGTACCTACATAGAGCATAGCTCGAATACATATGTTTTCCATTTTTGTGTATATGTATATCCATCATACTCGCAAGCTTATCAGAAATTCCACGGTAATATATTTTCCTTTATCTTCTGATTTCATCTCCACAATGTACGTTACCAAATAGTTCTTTATTGGAATATTATGTGGCTTGATGTCTACACTTAACATTTTTATTCAGAGTTTAGATAAGTTAATAGATTATTTTGATTTCTAAATTGAATTTATATATTAATTTTGTATATAAATTAAGAAAATAAACGTTATTAAAATAATACTTTTGTTTTAGAAATTAACCTCAGGGATAATATAAGGTTAATATGTATAATTCTCTAATAATGTAGCTCGGCGTCAATCTTTGTAGATTGCATTCCCGTCACGTTATGCAGGTTTTCCGCGAACCGTTGCAATGTGAATTGTCACTAAATATATTAGGTAAAAAATTATCTCGAAAAATGACATCAAAACCAAAGTAATTATAGTGTCAACGAACACATTTAGGCCTTGAACAGTTTGCTTATCAAATAAATATATTATTATGTACATAGTAATGTTGTAGTACTTAATAGGAAACACGAAAAAAGCATGGTCTATGCAAGCATATATGGAAGCACGAACAAGACAGTATCTAAAAAAATAGCTATAGACAGTTATATCGAAAACTATCGATACATAAATTTTATGGCAATGATTGAATTAATAAAAAAAATATATAGGTCAGTGATATTTCAAATTAAAATATTTAACTTTAAGTAATTAATTTTTATGATGATTTCATACCTATCTATAAATTATAATACAATGTAAAATTAATTACATTGGCATCACAAAGCATTTGAGATTTCGATTTTAAAATTTAGACATTAGACAATATTTTATTTTCATTACAAAATGGCCTATACAGTTCTCTATAAATGTAGCAGACGAATATTCCTTCGCAAAATAGAATTGTTGTTAGAATACGTAGGTAAGTATATAATTCGAGTATATTATAACGTACAAAGTGTTGTATAGATAAATGGAATATCGTCCGCTTTTAGACAAAAATAAATTAACCCTGTACCGGTTTTATGTGCGCTTAAATCGTATCGGAGTTACAGAAAAAAAATTAGATGACAAAATCAATTTAAGAATGACAATGCTTTGATCTGATCTTCACGATTCTATTTCGATAGTACACAACACTTTGTCACACAAGCCAGTAAGTCTAAACGAAGCTCATATTTTTCTTAACAACTATTTACGTTTTTTTTACTATATCAAAGAAATTCACATCAATATTGTTACGTTATAGGGATAACTTTCATATACTTTAGTGAAATAATAAGAGCACAGCGCGTAATCTGTTGTAGGAACTATGAATAAGAAATCCTGAAGTAAGGTATTTTTGGCATTACAAACACTTCAATTGTGGAATCATTGTGTGAAATATATTAAAATAAAGTTTACGCCACCTACTTGAACCATGTCCTAACGTAAATAAGGTAGACAGTATTTTAGGCTAAATTTTATCTACACATAAAATACGGTTTCTGATGTAGACTGATTTTCATTAGGACAAAATGGTTGTAGGGTGATATACCTGTCCTGGCTTGGGGTTGTTTCTAGTTAAGTGGCGTGCACTGTAAGAGAATAAGTTTTAAATGAAGACAAATAAGTACAGTATGTATAGCAAGTATAAAATAAATGCTAATCTTATCATAAAAATAATAAGTACATAATTGACCATTCTTAGATTTAAACAATTCAAAATAACTACTTTTTAATTTGATTACAAAGTTATAATTGACGAAAACTAATCAAAAATTTTACAATAAATAGTGTTTTCTGTTTCGTATTATAAACTTAATTTAAAAACACATTTAGATTTCAGGACACATTTGAGTGTCATTTTTATATTAATATCTAGCCTAAAATCTGCGTTTACACGTATCACTACTAATGGTGCAAATATTTCTAAAATATATCATATATTTATGTATTATTATACGATTATGTGCAATATACAATGCACGCGTAACACATAATATTCATATATGTATGGTATTAAATTAATAGTAATTACTTAGTTACATAAAAAACATTACTGTTAAACAGTATTACGGTCTATACATCAATATTTTAGCTAATATAATATTTATGTACTTATATATTTTGGTGTATTACTTTTCTATTTACTAGTTCAAGCGCCAAGTCTGAAAGAAACACATAAAAAAGTAAAACACCACAAAGGTCAATTTTGTTAAAGTTATGTAATTTATTTCTTGAAACACAAGCAGATAAGTTTTCAAATGACATAGTGTTGTTCTTAATACAATTAATATATAATTCGTATAACGAAACTAGTACTTGGCGCCTAATCTGAGTATTATCACTGGATACCATTTTTTTAAATAAACACACATACGCCGTAACACTTTAAACATCATTTAACAATCATTATTGTCAGTTATATAACTATTTTTATGATTTATATATTTAATATAAATTCGCATCTAATATTAGGCAGTTTTAAAACAATTATGTTTACATTATATCTGCTGACGAGGTGTGGCGTATAAACCAAATACATCTAGTTATATTGCACATTTTAATAAATATAAACGGTTTTTTTTTAATACTTTATAGGTTAGCCTTTGACCACTATCTCACCTGATGGTAAGTGATTATGTAGTCGAAGATGTTGTTCAGGCTAACCTAGAAGTACTGGCTCTCAAGGACAGCTGCCGGAACACAACCGTTAGGTGCTTGGCGACAGATTTTCTACTTGAGGGTGGTAGCTAGCCAGGCGGGCATTCGCAAAATGCCCTACCACCATGCTATAACGACTGCCATCTTAAGACAACAACCGGGACCGACGGCTTAACGTGCCCTCCGAAGCACGGAAACGCTCAGTAGTAATGTCACTAGCGGTCACCCATCCAACTCATGACCGCGCGCGACGTTGCTTAACTTTGCTGATCGGTTAAGAACAGCTAAGTAAACTTCGCTACGAGCGCTTCAAAAAGTTATTATGTATAGAGGTAACAGGTATGTCGTATCTGTTACAAAAACTATTTATTCTTATGCTGTTATTATATTTAATTATACTTTATACAGATCAATTTCATACGGCATTATATATAGTTTTACAAAGAAGGCACCACACCTCACAATGCAGTAAATACCTACCTATATGTCAGTATGTAGGATGGAACTAGCACATTCAGTATTAAATAGCTACATAGTTAGAATTAATGCCTAGATTTAGGTACATGATACAATTACTACGGTAAAAATAGTATAGCAGACAGAAAAGTACAGCGGTAGGCTGAATCACAATGTACCAATTTTTTATCTAGCTATGGGACCGTACTGAAAATTCCACAGACCTGTTCATGTTGTTGTTCCTCCACAGGAAATAGGAAGTAATATTACGGCCCGGAAGTACAAATCGTTGCAATTGTTACGTATTAGAATTTTATTTTAAGTATTGCAACGCGTATTACAATAATATATTTTACAATCATTACCATAGGTAAAATTGATCGGGATTAGCGACGTTTGACCCTTGACCGAATAGTCCAATTGGCTATCGTTCTGTACTGTATCAGCCGGATAGTCCACTGCTGAACACAACCTCACACAGTGTGGGGGGGTTTACCATAACCTCTAGGTTTACCATACCTTGGCAGGCGGCTCGGGGATCGCAGTGTGAGATATCAATTCCTCAGAAAGTGCTGCTGCACACCTTCTGGTGTGTTACCCTTAGTCGCCTCTTACGACACCCGCGAGTAGAGATGGGGGTGTGACATTCTACCCTGTCACCCCACGGGCTATGCGGAGCTATCGTAGTGAAGAGTATTTGTTCGAATTAGTCCTTACGCTGCTTTTACATTCATAGTCAATGCAAATTGCTATACAATCGTTCTGGTACAGTTTTTTTCCTTCCGTTGTTATTATTTTAAGTTTATTAATTTAGATGACGGTGACGCAGAAAGTGCAACATAATTAAGAGTCCATTTAATGTTTGGTTATTGTTTTACTACCCTTATAATGGGTGCGAACTATGGTACTATGAACTGAAAAAAATGCTAAATAAACATTTTGACAGAAAAAAAAGCATTCCGAGTAAAAACGATGAAGATTCATATAATCGTTCATATAATCCCTATATTATAATTTTAATATTTGTTATCGTAAAATAGACGCAATCCTATTGGAAACCGGTAGCATATTCATACTAATATTATAAAATATATTTCTGTACGTGATACGCGTTGCAATTTTCACAACAATCAGACACTTGTTAATGGTCGTTTGAACTAGCAAAATATACTTAAAAATAGTTACATTTATCAATAGGAGCTTGCAATAATATCCAAACGTGCAAATAATGTTTTACCTCGTAGCTTATCGTATAGAAAATCACTTAGAAACATTGAAAAAACGGTCAGAGTCTCACATATACTATCACATAACCGTGATCCGAAGCGAATCGCGCATAGAGTCACATCGTTCGGAAAGTACGAGTAGTAGAAAGGGGTATCACGACTACCTTTATTGCTTGAGGGTTAGGAGCGGAGTTGCGCCGGACTAAGGACGAGTTCTCCGTCCGGACCGCTAGCGAAGGACACGTTGCGAGGCGGAGGCCTTCTGACCCCCTGGTTGCTGGGGCCCTGTTGGTGCAATGCGCTGTGCATCGGCTGGAGTTGTGAGGGGCCTTGGCAGGGGCTATGTGGTGACGACGCCTGCGATGGGGCTTGCGCCTGTGCCAAGCCTTGCCCCGAGCCTTGTGCACTTGGCAGTGGCGAGCCGCCCACCGCACCAGGTTGTAAAGGACTCTGCGGCGACGGACTTTGTCGTATCGCATTGTGTTGTGATGTGCTTTGGTATGCAGTAACCTGAAACGGAGATAAATAAAGCTTATTGGCTTGCTAATGAAATCATGAATCAGACAGTTTAAACTTTAAGCTATCTGATAATTAAGTACCTACTGGAAACAGGGGAGGTTAAAGCCTTAAGCCCTCCTGTTTCCAGTATGTACTTCAATTGTCTATCAGTTAAATTGACCGTGATACCGTGGGTGGACCCATTTTTGTTGTAATAACTATTTGTGATTTACAAACTGGAAAAACAAGGTTACAGAATTTGGATTATTAATTAATTTAAACCTATATTTTCACGGGTCCTGTGAATGCAGAAACAAACGATTGCCAATGTAAAACATTCTTGGCGAAAATTATTTTAAATTCTTCCTTTATATTATTATAGAATACCTATTATTGTACCCTACATGCGTGGGATAAAGGCGGGAAGATTATGGGGCGCTTATATATATGAAGCCCAGAACAATCCACGAGCTAAGGGGTGAGTTAATTCGGCACGACATTCAACTTTAGTTATGGTTCAGCGTCCTTGATAATATGGACCATCGGATAGAGGTATACCACGAAGGCGTGTCGAGTATTTGGCCGATATTTTGTATTACAAATAAATTGTCATAGATATTTCTATCATAATAAAATAAATTAAGCAAAATCTTCCTAGCCCTATTAAAATATATCTAGTGAGAATTCCGCCTAATTTTCCTGTTCAGACCCTGTCAAAAGCTGAAATGTCACTATCGGACTGAGTAGGTGTGAAAGAGAGGCAGCGATGGTGAAATCGCGGTCAATTTAGGTAAAATTTGAAAGTAAGCTTAATAACACAAAACTGGTAACGTAAATCGAAAATGTAGCCTTTTTTGTCACTGTTGATAAAGTTTTGCTATTTTTTAAATATACTTTCATACACATTAATACGTAATTAGATTTTATTCTATCGAGAAAGTTTTAAGGAAACGTGTTTCGGACTCTTCTTGGCTAATATGTAATTTTCTAACTGCTACAAACTAAAAACATTTTGCTAAAAATCTGTTCATATAAAGCTATTTAGCACTTGTCAGCGTCTTAAGCCGACATGACTTCATAAACTCCATGTAGCCAAACTGAAATATCGAGAAATCTCAGTATATCCTTTTTCAATCGTGCGCTCGAAGAGTCAAGATCTCCTGAGGATGCGTCGTGTAGAAGCGAAACGAGTCTAAAGTTTGATTTCCGGTTTGGCTACATATTACGTTTACGTCACGTTGGCTTAACAGGAAAATTAAGCGGAATTATCACTAGGTATATTTTTGCTCCGTGGGGTGCCGGGCTAGAATGTCAACCCCCTATTAGGCGACAAAAGGTAAAATACCGAAAGGTGGGCGCCTTCTGAGGAACTGATATCTTAAACTGCGATCCCAAAGACGCCAAGCGTGAGGATTATGGCACCCCCCCCCTTAATGGGGGAGGCTTTGTTTAGCTAGAGCTTAGTGTAGGTTACACAGTAGACTACACTATTACACATTCTGCCCACATAGAAAATGTGTGCAAAAAAATGGCAAGTGCTAATTATGCATTGTTTAAACTTAAGCCCTTAATGGATACTAAGACCCTGTTGTCAATATATTTTGCTTACGTTCAGTCATTAGCTAATTATGCAATTACTGTGTGGGGAAATGGGACAAATATAAGTAAAGTTCTTAAAACTCAAAAGAGAGCTATTAGAATTATTTTTGGACTCCGAAAACGCACATCGGTTAGAAAATGTTTTAAAGAAAATCATATAATGACTGTCATATCTTTATATGTTTACAATAGTATTTTGGAGATACACCAGGAAGTTGATGGTATGACTAAAAACCAAGATGTACATAGTTTTAATTTGCGAAATAAAGAAAAAATATTTAAGCCGAAAATAAGACTAATAAAGGTAAAAAAACAAGGCATTCACAATAAAATATCTATGTTTAATAAACTACCATTGACTTTAAATAAATTAAACAAACCTGAGTTTAAAAAGAAGATGAAATCTTTTTTTGAATCTCATCCTTTATATTCTTTGAAAGAATTCATGGACATGCGTCTAACAGAAAATTCATTCTTATAAAAATAATTAGATAATAATATAGACTATCCTTTTGACTGCTTAGGCTATAATGAGATTGACTAAATACCTAAATACGGATTTTAAATGTATAGTTTGTAATTATTAAGTATCACAATTTCTTGACATTTATTTTTATTTATATCGCAAATCATTTATCCAGGGACATCACAATTTAGATAACTTTATAATTATAATCATTATTCTTACCTTATATTTTAATAATTATTTGTAAATTTGACTTACCTAATGTAACGAACAATGTTATAAGGTCAATAAATGAAAATGAAATGAAATGAAATAGCAGTGGACAATCCGGCCGGTAGCCGACAATACAGTACAGTATATTTTTTAAGTGTTTTTCTGTTTTTAATGTTTCTGTTAGTTAATGTTTTCTTCAAATATTTCTTACTATTAAATATGGATTTCCGCTAATTAACGCCTGTACATATTCATTAAATTAAGATAATTCTGGTTGGGCCACCCTTTACATAAAAATGTAATAACGTTCACCGTCGAAAAAATGCCTCACCTAAATTATTGCCCTTAGTGGGCATCGTGGGGATCGCAGTGTTAGATGTCAATTCTTCAGAAGGCGCTGCTGCCTTCTGAAGGACCTTCTGGTATTTTTCCCTTCTTGTGCAAGCTACTCGCATCCTGTGAGTGGGTGAGATATAGACGTACCTGTTGTATGGGCGGATGCAGCGTGGCGTGGTGCTTGGTGCGATACCGGCGTAGACGCTCGTCCTCCTCGCCGCTGGAGAGGCTCGACACGTCGCACGAGCTGGCGTCCAGCCGCCGCGCCGGGCTGCACTGTGCCGGGCCCGCACGCGACCCACCGCCGCACCCGCCCGCCAGTGGCATCTCCTCGCCTTCCGCACCACCGGACAGTCTGGAAAAACGTCAAAACATTCTAAGACCCATATTACAATATCATATCCATAGACATCCATTGACATCTTAACTGGTTGACATAAAAGAACACCTGATAGTATAAGAGTCCTGGAAAATCGACCTTCACCCATCAGATAACTTGATGAGACATATTTTTATCAAATATAATTCATTAACAAACATGTCTATGATAACTTTTATTGAAAAGTTTTCATAGCTATTTTTTATTGAATTAATTTTAATCAAGTTTCTCTCATCACCTTCACTCTTCTCATAAGAATGAATTTCATCTCAACTGATTTTTTTTAACACACAGCATATACTATTTTACCCTTCTAGGCATATTCTGTGTGTAAAAAACTATCAGTTGAGATGAAATTATGAAAAGAGCGAATGAAGGTGATGAAAGAAAATTGATTAAAATTCATTCAATTAAAAATAGCTTTGTAAACTTTTCGATAGGTAAGTTATCATAGGCGTGTTTGTTAATGAATTATGTTTGATAAATAATATGTCTCATCAAGTTGTCTGATGGGTGAAGGTCGATTACCCACGTCTCCTCTACCATGAGTAGTTCTCTATGGATATAACCATACAAATTATGTAATAAAGTAATAGGGGTCTAAATGTCTCATTCGAAACATGAATTGTGCTAGCGAGAGCGTTTCTGCGTTAAGATGAAGAGATATATATATATAGCGCGCATCAGACTATTAATATTTTTTTATGCATGGAATCTACGCTATTAATAGGAATTCTGTTTTTTGAGACCAATTATCATAAACTGCTGACAAACAGGTACTTTAATTATCAAATAGATTTCGGAGGTATGTCGGAAAATCTATGTAAAAAAAACGTGTTTTTCTTGTACCTACAATGCTCTCAGAAGTATTAGTATAATTTAAGATTTCTTTAAGATTTCTTCTGTAGTCTGAAGATAAAAGTGCTAAAAGTTGATAACTCCAAATGAGGCTATATTATACATATTGTAATCATGCGGCGAGATACCTTTTATATAATATTAATTTATTATAGATCGACACTAGAATAATTAACGTATAAGTAGCAGGAGTGTCTTATGACTTTTACAATATATTTATGAGGAGTATCATCATCAGCCGCAAACGTCCACTTTTGAACAAAAGTATCCCCCATAGAACGCCACACAAAACGGCTATAAGCCACTTGTAACCACTGGCTACCCACGAATTTGCGATGTCATCAGTCCACCTAGAGGCCTAGGAACTTTACACCTTCCGGTGTAATGTGGCCTGCCCATTGCCACTTTAACTTGCAAATTCTGAGAGTAGGAGTAGAGTAGTATTTATTTAGGCGAGTTTTGTTAATCGAAGAATATCCTCGTTCCGTATTTTATTGCTCAAAGAAACTCCAAGCATAGGTCTCTCCATATCTGGTTTGAGCTTGTCCATAAGGGCCACAGTTAAGGACCATGTGTCAATGCCATAAGACTTTAGTCTTCAGGCTCTACGGGAAGTTTGACGAGAAGATGTAGCTTAACTTTTCGATCGCTGCCATCCGAGTTTGATTCTTCGAACTACCACTTTGTCGAAATTAACCTTACTGGACAGTCTGTTCTAGGTAAATGTAATGGTCAACAACTTCGATCGTATCGGTGCTAACAACTCCTGCAGAACTGAAATAACTTCATGTTAATTTAAAGATCCACCTGCTGGTAAACTGTACTGAGGCCGCTGAGCATTGTACTGAGTTTCTCAAGTGACTCTGCCATAAGTACTATGTCATCTGCAAAACGAAGGCAAGTGATGTTGATATTCACCATAGGTATTGATGTCGAATTATTTCCAGCTCTAGAGCTTTAAAACGTCCTCCAACGGATTCGTGAGCAGTTTCGGAGAAATAACGTCTCCCTGTCTCACGCCTCGTTGCCGTTGAATTGGTTCCGTGCCCTCGTCCTGTAGTCGAATTGACATGGTGGCGTTTCTATTCAAAAACTTGAGCGCTTCGATGTACCGAGCCGATTTGTCATCGCAGAAGAGACTGTAGTACGGTCCAGGTTCCGATCGATACGAAAGATTTTTATAGTCCGCAATCGCAGGCCATATGGCCGAGTACACTCCTAAGTCTTCTGTATTATCTGGCGATGTGTAAGGATGTGATCTTTTTTGGAACTCGGCTTGTTCGGGAGGCTGGAATTCATCAAACTTTGAGCCAGACGATTCATAGTGACTCTCGGGAACAGCTTATGAACACCCGTTCACCTCTGATCTTCGAGAGTTTTTTATTTCGACACGACATAACTTCAAAAAAATATAGTTCGTCAAGTCATCCTAACCTTATATATTTATTGATCAGAAACTAATTAAGCACCTAGTCTCGGACAATATTTTAATTATTGTTAAATATCTAACCTAAACTAACCTGTTACAATGACTTGACAAACTATGGTATTCAAAGTGTCGTGTGAAAAAAAATATGGTAAAATTACCGCCAAAAGTAAGGTTAACGTGATTTGTATCTTTTACTCCTAAGGTAAGAACCTCCACAGTTTTATAAGGATAATGCATAACATTCAACAGTAGCCTTGGTGTCAATCTTCAGACAGATTATTAAAAGTAACTGCTTTCTTGTGCATGTGACAGAACAAGCAAGATGCCTAATACTTGATTTTAAGCGGACTAACCTCTGCATCTAACAAATGCATTTTGCCCACAAGTGACAAATTGCACTGCGCCCGTCACCCTCAGACATACAGTTGTTAAGTCTCATGTGCCTGAATGTTTACTGGCTCTCAATAACTGCTGCCGGTATACATTGTTAGGTACTTGGGGACAGATTTTCTACTTGAGGGTGGTAGCTTGCCAGGCGAGTATTCACAAAATGCCCTTCCACCATGCGGTGAAGCTTAAGCCGGTGGTGGGGATCGAACTATGGAGCTGCGGAACGACAGTCCTGAGCTATTACCGCTCGGCCATCATTGCTTCAAAAAGTGCTGGTAAGTAAATCGTACATTATGCAACAAGTGCGCGAAGTTGTTTATTACAAACGAGACGGGTTTTAGGCCTGAAATCGAAGATCGAAGGCCTAAATGGAGTAGAGATTGTAATAAACAACGCGCACGAGTTTCATACGACGTTTTTCAACAGAGTTGTACGAACGAGGAACGAATACGAAAATTTTGATACGAAAATATTTGCTTAATCTTTTTGATAGAAATAATAATCTGATTAAGAAGGTTTATAATTAAATCTTCTAAAGTTCTACTTAAGTAGGTAAAAAACTCTGGTTTGTTTCTATATGAAAAACGAATGAAACAAACTACAATCTCCTTGATGAGAAGTGTAGAAACGTTGTTTTTTTTCTATTTAAAACACTAGTGTGGTAAAGTAAAAAAAAGCACGAGTGCGTAATAGACTAAATTATGACACTAAAATCTGTGCATTTAAAGGCCCGTTACGAGCGAGTGTGTTGAAATAGTAGATTATGATACAACTTAGTTAAGTTGCTTATTATACACGAGGCTGTGTGTTGCAGCCGGAGCCGTAAGCGAGGGCGTAAATCAGCCGAGTGTATAATGAGCAAGTTGCTCACGAGTTTCATACGCACTTTTTCAACACCCTTGAGAGGAAAAAATATATATATTGCACAAATGCGATACAAACAACATACGAAAATTAAGGTAAATAGCGCGCAAGTTTTTTTTTGTAATGTTTGTTTACATATAAACCTCTTTGATGTTACAAATCTGTACTACCCGGTTAAATTGAAAATGCTCTGTTTACTCGCATATAATTTGCAGTTAGGTACTAACTTAACTTTGTAGGGATAAATTACCCGATTAAATTGAAAATACTCTGTTTACTCGCATATAATTTGCAGTTAGGTACTAACTTAACTTTGTAGGGACAAATTACCCGATTAAATTGAAAATGCTCTGTTTACTCGCATATAATTTGCAGTTAGTGAGTAATTTAACTTTGTAGGGATAATTCTAGTACGCACTAGTGTATAGTATTATTATGCACGAGGGTGTTATAGTTCGTTTTATGGCCCTAAGAACGATATAATAAAGCTCACTTTACCAGCCAGGGTGTTGAAAAAGCACATTTCGATACAGGCATCGCCCAACGCCAACGTAATAGAGCTTTTGATTAACGATATAATTCTGTATATGAATTGAATACGAGTATAGGCTGATATAATCAAACTGCTTACAGTTCGTACCTTCTGTTCTCCTTGTAGTTGGTCCGCCGTCGGCAGCAAGGCTTGGCAAATATACAAAAGGTGATACGCAGTAAACATAACGCAAGGCCTGCGATGATGAGTGATGGCCCCACCAGACGCAGTGCTGGAGTCTTGAAACCCTGGAATCAAAATATCATATTGATTAGATACAAAAACATTCCATTATATCATTTCAATTTTTTATGTTCTCTGTTGGCTTCATTATATACTTGACTAGATATAAAAAAATTGTGAAAAAGGCAAAAGTTTCTTTTCAGTTAATTTCCTGCGATGTTAAAACAAAATGATTACACATTATGCAGGTATATCTGTTCTACACTTCTACGCACCGGATTTCACGTTGAAATGTCTCATTCGAAGTATCTAGCTGTGTACTATAGTGCGCGCGGAACATCGAGAGTTACTTTCTCGAAGGCGCGGAACTAGTTGGCCGCGCCTTAGGTGGCGACAGGGGCGGCGAGGGGGCGCGTTGCATACTGCTCGCAACGCACACACGCACATTAGACAGTGATGACCAAAGAAAGCGCCTCCGCCTCTCCACCGTTCACATACCTAAAGCGCGGCCAACTAGTTCCGCGCGCACTATTTAAAACTAAACTTAGGTACTTACATGTTGACATAGAATACTTTAAAAACTAACTTAGATATACGGTGATACAAAGAACAGTCTTTCTTCCTACCCACCGAACCTTAAAAACTGTTTGATACACAAAGTAGATGATCACTCCCACAAGTGGTAGACAATCTCCTGGCTGTGTACATCATTATTTACAGTGAGTTCATCCATCTAATAAGAGATGTTATCTTTCCTCATCGTGAGAGTTTCACGTTTATTTAGTTGTTTTTCCCAAGCGTGCCAACAGAACGAAAAGTTAGTGAGCAAACTTCTCATTCTGTTGATTATAAAGGGTTTTTCAATCAAGAGGCAAGGTATCAACATACCATAGCGTCCTAAGAACGACACATTGTGAAAAAATTTGAAACTATTGGATTGGTCATGGATCATCCACCTCACACCCGTAATCGAAATGTTCGGAACACCAAGAATATCGAATTGGTGGCTGAAAATGTGAGAGAAACCCCAAATTCGAAGCGTTCGTAGCAAAGTTTACTTACAACAAAGATAAGCAACGTCCGTCGCGGTCATGAGTTGCATGGGTGATCGTTGGTGACATTGCTACGTCGTCTTAGGATGGCAGTCATTATAGCATAGTGGTAGGGCATTTTGCGAATGCCCGCCTGACTAGCCAGCATCCTCAGATAGAAAATCTGTCGCCAAGCGCCTAACGGTGTGTTCCTGCAGCTGTCCTTGAGAGTCAGTAATTCTAGGTTAGCCTGAACAACATCTTCGACCACATCATCACTTACCATCAGGTGAAATAGTAGTACATCAAGCATAAACAAATAATAATAAAAAAGTGAATTCAAGACGTTTTTAAGAAGTCGGCCTGTCAAAGAATTCAACTTATCGAATTTTGCGAAAAAATTGATAAAACAAAATGGAAAATTGATGGAACGGATATGACAGACCTAAGGTTTCATCAGGATACCTTACATTTACCTTATTATACCGCCAGAGAAACAGTCAATTTATTGAAAGATTGATCTGATCTTAAGATTCTGGGAAAAGACATGACTTCCAAAGATCATGAGATTTAATGCCCCCTGATTATTTTCTCTGGGGTCTTGTGAAATCCCTGGTGTATGCGAATAATACAAGAACTGTCGAAGACCTAAAGAGAAACATGCATGTTATGTAACTTGTCATCAATGAGACAGAGGTTCTATTATGTCGAAAAGTGACGGAAAATTGGACCTCCAGTATTCAGTAGTTTCACACTATCAGACGAAGCCGTGGTGGTCATTAAAATTATGTGATATTCCATATTAATATAATGGCCTTCAAAAAAAGAAAATACATTCTAATTGTAATCATATTTGTTTTAATTTTCATTCCGGTCCACCTTTACCCGGTTTATACCCGGTCCCTATTGAAAAACCCTGTACTTATAGCTATAAGTCAACGATAACTATTTGGTATGTTTGTTTGTATTTGTAAGTTACTTGGACCACCAGGTGGTACTTAGCTTGGCCGATGTATAAATGATACCATTGAATACACATAGATGGCGCCTGTAGTAAAATTAGCTCGCTTAAGTGTTTTTTCTTTAGATTCTATTGTAGATAGCTACATTCGACTCAATAGACACCAATACATATCGAAATCCGTTAACACAGCAGTGTATATTTAAACGGTGTATTCCCTAAGCTGATTACAGTGCAGGAAATACACGTGGATAATATATCTCATAAATGCAAATGCAGATTACTGCGTACATTATTCAATATTAACTAGCTGACCCAGTTCACGACTTTGGTAGTCAAATAATAAAACTAACTT
Organism: Plagodis pulveraria; assembly: GCA_963890685.1. Lineage (NCBI taxonomy): Eukaryota > Metazoa > Arthropoda > Insecta > Lepidoptera > Geometridae > Plagodis > Plagodis pulveraria. The sequence continues at coordinate 26,874,825 of OY982955.1, read as the reverse complement.
ATTGTAAGACTGTTGGGATGTGGTGTGAACGATGACGGCCTATTAGTAAAATTTACAAAACACCAAGCATTCATATTTTGAACCATTGTACTTTATATTTAATTATTTTTTATTATACTTTAAATTTGTTTACTGTACAAAACACAAAAATAGATCAAATTGAAGTAATCAATACTAGAAAACAGTATACTGAAAATGTTTTTCCTTTCACAATTTTATTTTAAAATACATATATCTACATATATTTAGCTTTTAATAAAAAAATATTCCCAAAAACATTGAAGTTGAACATTTCCCACTGAACATTATAGTATTACCAATAAACTTATAAATAGTAAATAAGAAAAAAAATCTGGAATGGTTTATACAGATATAAATAGTAAATAAGAACAAAATAAATTTATATGAATATATTCTGGAATGGTTCATATAGGTACACAATGGTTGTTGTTGGCGGGAGCTCGTGACACGTGTTCAAACTATTGATTTATTTAGAGTTCACTCAATTAAATGAAGAGAGAACTATCTTGAGCAAAATGGGAATAAATAATTGTAGCACTGCAAATTAATGATGCATTTACAATTAGTAGAATATACTAAGATAATATAATAATATTAATAGTAAGATAAGAGAATATACTAAATAATATATTAATACTAATATACTAGAATAAGCATTGCAATTCAACGGGGCAATGCTGCCAGCATGCTGGGCACGCTGCCAACTGGTAGTGGGCATTTGGACTGCCTATGAGTCTGCAATGTCTTATAGGGATCTAAATGCTTTTATTGTAGTAGCTGTAGTGTTGTATATAGTTCATAGTATTTTGTTAATAAAATCATACCGCCGGTAAAAAAAAAGAACATACTTAATATGAGAGTTGCACTGAGAAAGAAAAATTATAGTTAAGTATAAGCGTCACTCCTACGATTGACGCAAAAAATAAGCTACCCCTGATTAAAATCAATAATAATGGTTATTATTGTTATAACGGTTTATGCCCTAAACTTTACTGAGTGATATATAGCTTGTTGTGTGAGAAACGCAGGAGACCGGTTTCATTCGCATCCCTTGTCTGTATTATTTAAGGGGAGATAAATGACACCGCTAGACGCAAAAAAGAATGAGTTTTTTTTAAATATATATATATAATAATAATAATAATTTATTTCAACCATAAGTCATACACAATATTATAAAATAAATTAAAATTTTAAATAAAATTTGATAAAATTAAGCGCCATAAAATCAAAATATACAGTTGATAAATAAAAACAATAATAAAATAAATTTAAAAGGTCATCATACACTTACTTTCAAAGCAAAGTGATATAACGCTTAAACCTTATCTCCAGTGCCCATAAAGTAGATAACCAGCCTCAGAGACCTACAGTAAGCGGTAATTTGTCGGTGTTGCCTCTAACATCTCATACTAATGCGAGAAAATCAGAACCTTGTCTCTATTACCCACGAAGTAGAGGGCCAGCATGACAGGCAATATTTATAGTTCAGCGTACAGTCTACTCACGACTCCCCACGGCTCGTTGGTAATTCCTTCGGTCTCTACATCCCTCTACATCCTATTGTGAGAAAACATCCCTACCTTATCTACAGTGCCCTCGAAGAAGACGGTTAGCCTGTTTTTCGAAGTAAGCGAAGTAGTTTCGAAGGGAAAGTTTACTTAGCTCAACCGATCAGCAAAGTTAAGCAACGTCGCGCGCGGTCATGAGTTGGATGGGTGACCGCTAGTGACATTACTACTGAGCACTTCCGTGCTTCGGAGGCCACGTAAAGCCGTCGGTCCTGGTTGTCGTCTTAGGATGGCAGTCGTTATAGCTTGGTGGTAGGGCATTTTGCGAATGCCCGCCTGGCTAGCTAGCACCCTCAGATAGAAAATCTGTCGCCAAGCACCTAACGGTGTGTTCCTGCAGCTGTCCATGAGAGTCAGTAATTCTAGGTTAGCTGGAACAACATCTTCGACCACATCATCACTTACCATCAGGTGAAATAGTAGTACACCAAGCATATAATAATAAAAAAGTGAATTCAAGACGTTTTTAACAAGTCGGCCTGTCTAAGAATTCAACTTGACGAATTTCGCGAAATAATTGATAAAATAAAATGGAAAATAGATGGAACGGATATGACAGACCTTAGGTTTCATCAGGATAGCGCCACCTTATTATACCGACAGAGAAACAGTCAATTTATTGAAAGATTGATCTGATCTCAAGATTCTTGGAAAAGACATGACTTTCAAAGATCATGAGATTTAATGCCCCCTGATTATTTTCTCTGGGGTCTTGTGAAATCCCTGGTGTATGCGAATAATACAAGAACTGTCGAAGACTTATAGAGAAACATGCATGTTATGTTACTCGTCATCAATTAGATAGAGGTTCTATTATGTCGAAAAGTGATGGAAAATTGGATTTCCAGTATTCAGTAGTTTCACGCTATCAGACGAAGCCGTGGTGGTCATTAATATTGTGTGTGTTTTTTTAAATGTTTTTATGACGTAACAAGCTCGAGGCCCACCTGATGTTAAGCGGATTAACCTCTGCCTATAACAGATACATTTCGTCACAAGTCACGAATTGAACTGCGCCCGTCACCTTGAGACATTGTTATTAAAGGCTCATGTGCCTGTAATTTTACTGGCTCTCAAGGAATGCTGCCGGAACACATCTTTAGGTGCTTGGCGACAGATTTTCTACTTGAGGGTGGTCGCTAGCCAGGCGGGTATTCGCAAAATGCCCTGCCACCATGCGGTGAAGCTCAAGCCCGCGGCGGGATTCGAATCATGGACCTGCTGCGCGGCAGTCCATAGCCAATGCCACTGAGCCATCACTGCTTTATATCAGTGGTATTCTATAATGGCCTTCAAAAAAAGAAAATACATTCTATTTGTAAACATGTTTATTTTAATTTTAATTCCGGTCCACCTTTACCCGGTTTATACCCGGGTAAAGGTTCCCTATTGAAAAACCCTATACTTATAGCTGTAAGTCAACGATAACTATTTGTTATCGTTGACTTACAGCAGTAATCACGTAACTTACAAATACAAACAGGGAGGAGGACACACAGGAGGTACTTAGTTAGCTTGGCCGATGTATTAATGATACCATTGAATACACACAGATGGCGCCAGTAGTAAAATTAGCTCGCTTAAGTTTTTTTTCTTTAGATTCTATTGTAGATAGCTACATTCGACTCAATAGACATCAATACATATCGAAATCCGTTAACACAGCAGTGTATATTTAAAGGGTGTATTCCCTAAGCTGATTACAGTGCAGGAAATACACGTGGATAATATATCTCATAAATGCACATGCTGATTACTGCGTACATTATTCAATATTAACTAGCTGACCCAGTTCACGACTTTGGTAGTCAAATAAAAAAACTAACTTATTGTAAGTCTGTGGGGATGTGATGTGAACGATGACGGCCTATTGGTGAAAATTACAAAACACCAAACATTCATATTTTGAACCATTGTACTTTATATTTAATTATTTTTTATTATACTTTAAATTTGTTTACTGTACAAAACACAAAAATAGATCAAATTGAAGTAATCAATACTAGAAAACAGTATACTGAAAATGTTTTTCCTTTCACAATTTTATTTTAAAATACATATATCTACATATATTTAGCTTTTAATAAAAAAATATTCCCAAAAACATTGAAGTTGAACATTTCCCACTGAACATTATAGTATTACCAATAAACTTATAAATAGTAAATAAGAAAAAAAAACTGGAATGGTTTATACACTACGAATAAATATTCGTAGTTTATACAGATATAAATAGTAAATAAGAACAAAATAAATTTATATGAATATATTCTGGAATGGTTGTTGTTGGCGGAAGCTCGGGACACGTGTTGAAACTATTGATTTATTTAGAGATCACTCAATTAACTGAAGAGAGAACTATCTAGAGCAAAATGGGAATAAATAATCGTAGCACTGCAAATTGATGATACATTTACAATTAGTAGAATATACTAAGATAATATAATAATATTGATACTAAGATAAGAGAATATACTAAATAATATAAAAATACTAATATACTAGAACAAGAATTGCAATTCAACGGGGCAATGCAGCCAGCATGCTGGGCACGCTGCCAACTGGGCTAGAGCATTTGGACTGCCAATGAGTCTGCAATGACTTATAGGAATCTAAATGCTTTTATTGTAGTAACTGTAGTGTTGTATATAGTTCGTAGTATTTTGTTAATAAAAGCATAACATATAAAAAAAGAATATACTTAATATGAGAGTTGCACTGTGTAAGAAAAAATATAGTTAAGTATAAGCGTCACTGCTACGATTGACGCAAAAAATAAGCTACCCCTGATTAAAATCAATAATAATGGTTATTATTGTTATAACGGTTTATGCCCTTTAACCCTTTATTGTTTATTATTGTTTATGCCCTTTTTTTAACTTTAGTGAGTGAAATATAGCTTGTTGTGTGAGAAAGGCAGGAGACCGGTTTCATTCGCATCCCTTTTTCTGTATTGTTTAAGGGGAGATATGTGACACCGGTAGACACAAATAAGAAGGAGAAAAAAGTATAATAATAATAATCATTTATTTCAACCATAAGTCATATACAATATTATAAATTATATTAAAATTTCAAAAGATAAAATTAAATTTAAAAAAATTAATTGCCATAAAATCAATAATATAGTTTTACAATTGATAAATAAAAACAATAATAAAATAAATTTAAAAGGTCATCATGCACTTACTTTTAAAGCAAAGTGAGATAACGCCCGTGCCCTGATCTCCAGTGCCCATGAAGTAGATGACCAGCCTCAGTGACAATATCTACAGTAAGGCGTGCGCCGTCTCACAATTCCCCACTATTTGTCAGTGTAGCCTCTAACATCTCATACAAATGCGAGAAAATCAGTACCTTGTCTTCATTACCCACGAAGTAAAGAACCAGCATGACAGACAATATTTACAGTTCAACGTACAGTGATCTCACGACTCCTTACGGTTTGTTGGTGATTCCTTCGGTCTCTACATCCCAGTTCTCATTGGTCAGTACCGTGTTATTCGTACCTATCCAAAAAGTTGAGGACCAGCGTAACAGTAGTCTCGCCGCGACTACTCACGGTTCATTGGTATTCCCTTATGCCTCTACATCCTATTGTGAGAAAACCTACCTACCTTATCTACAGTGCCCTCGAAGAAGACGGTCAGCCTGTTTTTCGAAGTAAGCCAAGTAGTTTCGAAGCGAAAGTTTACTTAGCTCTACCGATCAGCAAAGTTAAGCAACGTCGCGCGCGGTCATGAGTTGGATGGGTGACCGCTAGTGACATTACTACTGAGCGGTTCCGTGCTTCGGAGGGCACGTTAAGCTGTCGATCCCGGTTGTTGTCTTAGGATGGCAGTCGTTATAGCATGGTGGTAGGGCATTTTGCGAATGCCCGCCTGGCTAGCTTCCACCCTCAAGTAGAAAATCTGTCGCCAATCACCTAACGGTGTGTTCCGGCAGCTTTCCTTGAGAGCCAGTACTTCTAGGTTAGCCTGAACAACATCTTCGACCACATCATCACTTACCATCAGGCTAACCTATCAGGTATAAAAAAAAAAACAGCCCCGGAGACAATATCCTCAGTCCCGCAGTTTGTTGGTATTTCCTTCTGCTTCTACATTCTATTTAGTTAACGTCTGTACCTTGTCTCCAGTGCCCACGAAGTAGACGACCAGCCCCAGAGATAATATTCCCAGTCCGGCGTACAGCAGCCTCGCGACTCCCCACGGTTCGTTGCTGTTCCCTTCTGCTTCTCCGTCCGAGTCCGACGAAGAGCCGTATGATGCGTCCCGCACCTGGAAATATGCGATTGGAGATTTCAATAGTTGTGCTTGGAAAAACATTTATATTTTGGGTTAAACCTTAAAATTAAAAATAAAATTGATTGCTTCAAAGGTTCTAGGAAACTATTTTTGTTAAGTGAAGGCCCTGGTTTGATCTGAAATTTCTTCGTCACTTCAAAATTTTACTAGCCCAGTTACACGTTCCTAGCAGATTTTTTTGCAAAAAGGTGAAGACAAGAAAATGTGTTGTTTCGTAATAATAAAAGAAATTATTTTAAATGATTTTAGTTCAGTATTTTCTTCATTTTAGTCTTTGTAGCTTTTACTGGGATTTTGTATAGTCTTTATTATGCCAGTTAAGTCGAAATAGCTCAATATTTTTTGTAAGTACAATAATTAAGCTCCTAGCAATAGTAACTATCACCTCAAGTGCTAATGGGGCTGTTATAATAATTCACTTTAATATTAAGTTTTAAGGTATTTTTGTATTGAATAAATAATATATTAATAAGCGAATTTCACACCTATTCTGACTTCCGAGAGCTTCAAATGAAAATGTGAAGCTTCGATAACATTTTAGGGCTCCAATCGAAATTTACACAATAAGTAAACTATTGAATATTTCCTTAAAATGTTCCATTGTGAGTACCAATTTATACGCTTAACGTGTTATTTCCAAGTCCTCACTTACCTTCATATACATATATGACCTATTAAATTTCAGACTATATTAATATCAGTTGATAAGCATCAAACAATTTCCGCATACTGTTATGTAGGATTATGTTCGCGTTGAAACACATTACCTATGCTTATCTGATCTATGCATGTTGAATAATACACCCTCCATAGTGGCATAACGTTGTCATGTGCATTTAATTTATGATTTTCAATTAGGCATGTTGTAGCATTAGTTACGAGACATATAGGGTTCATTTGATGTGTTAGTGAAACAGAAGAACTTAACATCAAAGTAACTACAAAATCACAAAAATGCGATAGGAAAAATTTAAGTCATGTGCTAACATGACATGACGTCATAACTCAAATCTTTCCTATCGTTCTTCTTTCCTATCGATTTGAGTTATGACGTCATGTCATGTTAGCTCAATTGGTTAGAGCATACCCCAGCTCAAGGGGTGGATGGACGCGGGTTCGAATCCCGCACATGACTTAATTTTTTCCTATCGTATATTTGTGATTTTTTAATGTAATCCGCATAACAGGCTTTATTGCAAACCTAACAATATTAAAATCAAAGTAACTACTTAACATTTCTGAAGCCCTTCAATTATATTTGACATCTTACAACTGATTATTTGAATAGCAGTTACCTAACTATTGCCATGTATTAAAAGATTTTTTGTACAATGTTAGTTGTTTGTTAATTTCATCATTGTTACGAGTATTGAGATATTTAAACCATAGTAATTAAACAACTTTAAACGGTTTAAATCGCGTATATCGACGTTTCAAACACTTTGCAGTGATCGTGGTCAGTCAGTCACCACCCGGAGTCAGTCACCCCGTGACCACGATCACTGCAAAGTGTTTGAAACGTCGGGACAAAAATAATGATAAATATACGCGATTCAAAACCGTATAAAGTTGTTTAATCACTATGTGTAATAATCGCGATTTTTTTTATTAAATATGATATTTAAACCATTTAATATATTAACATTTATAAAACATTTAACACTCAAGACTTAAGCGATATAAAACACTGAATGACATGCAAGTATGGACACGTAAGGAACACAAAGATTATACACGTAGATGTTAAAATGAATGCTTATAATAAACAGCTTTATATACAGTATAATTTAATATATATACCAAGTTCTTACCTCCTTATCGTGGACATGTACTATTACTAAACATGTACATATAAGTATTTGATTTCATCTTTATAGTCGTCAATCAGGTTAGTACTAGGTACCAATAATACACCATTAGAAGTCAGCATAACAGTTTGATAAAAACCTGACATTTTTGGCTTAGAAATTGGCGTCATCAGTCAATTTAGTATCTCCCATCAATCAGTTTAAACGTCATTATAGTTAGTGCACAATCATGTTTTCAATGAAATTTGTTTCTTGACATGTAGGTATCTAACGGTGCCTATTTTACTGTCCCCGAGAGCCAGCTTTGGGCTAGGCAAGTTCAATATACCTGACCATTTATATTCACTTACAAACAAGAACGAAGAAGAAGTACTGGTGGCTAGGCTAGGTGGTATTGTGCTCCTTCGTTGAAATGGTACAATTCTACACTATCTGGTATAAATACTAGGTTTCAGTTAGCTAACTAAGTTTAGCGTTCTCCTACGCAGTACGAGACTTGTTCACGCCAGTAAAAGATAGATTAATAGTATGGTATTTAGATACCCCTTACTAGAATTTAGAACAGATGCCAGGTCCATTGGCGTTCTCCTATACATTAGCGTATACGTACGCGATTGTTCCTGATCCATTTTCCCTTTTGGTCGCGCCGGGCTCCCGGATGGTCGCCGAGCACGGAGCAGCGCCGCGCCGCGCCACCTGCGCCCGCGCCGCCGCCGCCGATTGACAGCGCCGCCGCCTCTTGCCACGCCGCGCGCCCAGCTGCGCACTGGAACACCCGTCAGGCCTTGTTATTATACCACTGTATACTTAAGAATTTTATTTAAAGGTAGCTAGGTGGTCGAAAAAAGATAGCAAATGTGCCAGTAATATTTGTGAGAACAGTTATTTTTTTTCATTTTTACTTTGAGAAATTATGCCTACTTAAGCAATATTAACCTCTCAGTTGAGAAGAACGTATGAATATATCAATCCCTGCTTACGGTTTAAATATGGCTCTTTAAAATATATATGTGAAATTCCTAGACATTTTTTATAATGGACAGTCCGACCTTTGATTACGAAATCAACTTTTGGAGAGTGACGATGTGATCGAACTAGGATCATGCTTATGTCTAGGAGGTATGTACATAAAGTTCCTTCTTCAAAAGAATCCAGGAAACAAATTTTCATTGGATATGGGACTTAAATTTAGCTCCAACCCAAGATAAAATACTTTGCCCTTGTGACGAAGTAAATGCGCTGCTTTAAAAACTTTCGTCTTAACTCGCATATCGCCTGTTTTACGGTTTGGAGGTTGAACTCAAGGGTAAAATCCCAACCATAGATATATATGGTCATACCATATATATCTATGAATATAGAGGGAATTTACTCTTGGTGCGCCCAAGAGTAAATTCCCTATACCTTGCACTGCCGCACCCACCACGTGCATTTTGTCTGGTAGAGAGTATGACCATATATATCTATCACCATGCAATGATCCACTCAGAGGGCAAGAAATCAATACTGAGGAACGATTAGTAGCCTAGATCAGAATTCCGCAGAAGGTTCAAATAATGACCTGTATGATAAGATAGCCTTCGATATGTATATACCTAGATATGTTCGACTTCGTATCCTTATAGTTTCATGAACGGGCTAGCTGAAATTTATTGGCTTTACTGTCTGCATCTCTCTATGTACCTATTTACAAATTGAGATATTTATGATTTTAATGGAATACTATGTCTTATTATAAAAACTAAATTGATTTTCACTCATTTTAGTAAATAATACGGGATAACTCACGTGAATAAGTCAGATAGCTCCAACTATAGTTTCAACCACATTCGGTGCTCTTTTTCAAGGAGAGCTCGGGACGTCCGAGTTGACTTCTCGCTTAGCACTGTTGGCAGTCGAATGTGGTTGAAACTATAGTCGGAGCTATCTGACTTATTCACGTGAGTGCTGTGAGTTTTGATTGTTGGTTGAGAGGATATACAAGCAAAGAAACTTGACATTTGTGTCTAGCTGCAACAACGCTTGAGTAGACTCTCTGTAATCTTTATAGCAAAATCACCGGATTAACCATTTTCCAATGAAAATCGCAATTTCATTCGCTTTAGAATAATTATTACTTAATTGGAATAAATTATTCAAGTAAAACTCACATCTATGTCGGAAAGTTCAAAATTTAAAGTTTTTTCACGCTTGTAGATAGGTTTCGTAACGATTCTAAAAGTGCATGTTATTAAGGAGTATAAAATAATATTGCTCGTACTTTTTTGAACAGTTTTCGGACACCAATTTACCCCTTATAATATTAAAATAACGCTTACACGGAACATTGTAAAAAAACTCAGAAAGTACTGAAAAAATGTACCTATTCTTTTGTAAAAACTCTTCTCTGAATCTCGCGTTAAGCTTTGTTATGTGATGAAGTAAAATAGTTAAATTTTCAATTTAAAACATGTAAAATCTGCGTCCGAAAGAAGCTGAAATAAATTATTTATATCGTTTGACAATATATTTCTTTACGCACCTGTTAAATATAATAATACATTTCATCTCAAGTATAATAAGATGTTTAATATCAATAATATATTTAATAATAGGTTATAAATAGCAAAATCTTGGAAGGCTAAAACATATTTCATTGTCTACAGTTAAGTATACATACACTATCTCAATGAACATGCTCTACGCTACAAAACAGTTCTAATCTAATCTCACAAACAGCCAATATCTCTAAACGCTAATGCCAGATGATTTGTGATCGAACACAAATGTAATAAACACAACATTGCCGCCGCAATTGATCACAAAAATTGTTGATACAAGTCACGAATTTGATAAACAGACAAACTGGGTCACATTATGGCCAATAGCCGGTACGTTTGAGAGCGGTTTACGCGCTGTATTGGCCGTGACAAGTGAGCGTAGCTAGGGAGATTATGGGGCTATTTTATAAAAGTTTTAATTATTAGCGTCATTATCAGTTCTTGTTATTCCAACATCCCTCCACCACATCTCTAAATATTATAGTAGGTGCATTCAATTTTCTATTTTTTTTTTAGTGTTACTATAGATTTGTATTTAAGTAAATAAAGAAAGTGAGAGTCACTAGTCTATATTCGTCTTGTTTTAGTAAAGTGCACATTAGTTTCCGCATTATAAAATAATTAAAAACTTGTTTACCACAACCCATTTTTTATATTTAGACGTAGTTTCAATACGTTTAGAAAAATAAGGAAATGTTATTTATGATGAACAACTAACTGGTTACGAATTTCCTTAGCACTATTTGATGAAATACTCTTGTACACGTTCACCAATACCAACAAAACATAAGACATTTACAAATGCTGAAATCCTATTCCTATCAGGCTGTGTTATTGTTTTAACAAATAAAACATACATGAAAAATTATGATAACTACGTCACAAGCGTAATTTAGAGTTAAGTTTGCAATTTTATCTTCATGAGAAAATCTTACGAATTTTTTTCGGTATTAATTTGGCCTTAAAATTATGATAAAAGTTAACATATAATTTTCTAACCTACAAAATAAAAACATTTTGCTAAAAATCAGTTCAACTAAAGCCATTTGGCTTGACTTGGCAAAATAATTGACAGAACCTGAATATGGGGTTGAAAATTTTCAATATAGTGATATATTTTTCTACTTATAATAAATAAATAAATAAACTTTATTCATACCGAAACTTAGATATGATTATCTGATAAAGCAGTGGTAAATTAGAGATTCTAGGTGCGATAAGGTTTCGACAAAGCCTTAATGTGAAAATATAAAGAAAAAAAAGACAAACATTAAATGACACTATTATGACATAAAAGGTATTATATTTCTTTGATAAAAAACTAAAAACCCGCTATCATGAAAAAATAAATGGGGCCACCGTTGAAAGAAAAGTTTCATAAATACCCAGTCATAATAGTAGAATTGTTCTACAGTTATGTCAATATCGCTCTATTCTCTATAAGGGAATACTCAATACCATTAAAAAATTTTTTCAATACTATTCTCTATAAAGGGAACTGTAGATAGGGAAAGTAAGTAACAGTGAACCTTTTAGAAACCGGTTACTCATAAGCTTTCGTATAAGCTAATTTGCACGTGTAGCTGGACACTTTATTTTAACATTTTGGTCAAGTAATTTGGTTAAACATTTTGGTAAGGTAATCCTGGTTAGTAATTTAAGGATCGCTACATTGACTGGTGTTTTAGTAAGCGAAATAGGTCGGAGGTAAGTAGCGACACACACACATCTTTTGCATTTGTAATATAAATGGATGAAAATTGGATTTATTGTTAGTGTTTGCTATTTTTTTATTAAAAGTCATATTAAGCTAATTAAATGGTAATCATTGTTGCTGTCAGTCCAAACAAAAAGTATCAGCAAATACTATTTCAAATGTGACACCTTTGATTAACAATCGGACGCTGGATGGGGTGATATCGGATATTTAGTTTCTTAATTCTAGAAACAATATGTTTTATTTTGTTTGTTTTTAATTAGTTTATAATATCCACGATATCAATATAATCAGAGATGGAAACTTAATGAATAAAGTGTGTATAAAATGTCTTGCTACTGCAAATACGTTTCCTCTAATGCGTTTGGAGGCTAAGAACAAATTAAAACTGTACAATCGCGTCATTTTAGATTATATAACCGTCTTTTGACGTTTAGAATTTCAATTGGATGAAGGAAATAAGAACAAAACTGTGTAATTAGAATATTTACTTATTTTGATTGGCAGTGATTCGGTATTCATCCCTTTTGTAAAAAATACATATCATGTTTTACAAAAGTAAACATTTTAGACAAAGATATATAAAAAAACGTTGAAGTCAATTTTCTTTACATTCCTAGCTTGCTCGTAAAACTAATACAAATTTCGTAAGTGTGTTTTTATAACAGTGGCCCTTTCTAGACGTATTCTAGTCAAATTCTTAAATTATGACTCAAAGGTAGGTTATATAAAATGTACAGAATAAGTTCCTAAATACTAAGTATAATCTATGTCCATGTCGATTAGGGGCTATCACCACTCGGCATCAGGGACAATACAAATATATTATTTTACTATACTATTTTTCGTTTCACTCCAAATCGAACCCTGATTACGTCCATGTCGTTAACGATATATCATGTCGTTCGTAGGGGAACAGTTACTGCAATAAAAATCCTCTAAAAGCGCCCATAAACAAGGCTGGCTTACAAACAATGACGGAAACTGCCCGCAGTTATCGATATATTAGAGTCAAGCCCTTCTGTCATAGGTATAATTAGGCTTTCGAAGTGTCTGTAGTCTTTGAGAAGGGAAAAATGTTTTTCATTTCTAATACTTGGAATGTACGCTTCAAGTTGCCTCATCAAAGGGATGAAAACATTACTTTCAGGCACTGGGAAACAATTATCCCTGCCGTTAAAAAAATAAAATTATGCAAGCCAAGTCCCAATTTTTAAACAGGCAACAACAGGCATTAAGAGAAGTGTTCATAGAGCTTTTCACACAAACCTAGTTTCGTCATATTTTTAACCAAGAGTTCAAACTTAGTAATTTTTTTCACGTATGTCCTTCAACCTGATATTAACTATGTTTTCGGTTTTCCAGATTTTCGTTTTAATATTTGTTTTATCTCTAAATGTAACAATAAGTATTCCCACACAAAAATATTGTTCCCAATTTTTTTCAAATACACAATTTTACGGAAAAACGGCAAACCAAAGGCTATTAATATAATATATGCATGCAAAACTTCAGCTAGTTTGAACTCTTGGTGTTTATAATATGACCAAACCATACGTGTCTATGGCCAAGCAGTAATGTTTACATTTCTGTGTTCCGGTTTGAAAGGTATTGGTGCCGGCGAAATTACAGGTATATGATAAGTTAAGTCAACTTATGTTTCAGAGTCTCGGACGCATTGCAATTCACCACTTGAGATGAACTGCATCTGCTATAGGCAGAGGCTACCGCTTAACGCCAGATGGACCTCGTGCTTGATTCATCAAGATGCATGCATCAATCAAGATGATCCAGCAAGAGCATTAAAAAGAAACCCTAAAATAACGGCGTTCTTTTTTTATCTTCAATGTTGTAACATTAATTATAAGCACATATAGACATATAACGTTCTGTAGGCTAATTTATTAGTGAAGGTTAGTGTACTCGTAGCTCTTTCCATACCAACGATTATTATTTCTTTATTATTTCCATACAATTTGTCATATTTTTAATACCAAGTGTTCAAACTCGTTGAAATTTTGTGTGCTTGCATATCTTTGAGTCTAATATCTAAGCTTCTGGTTTCCCAATTTTTATTTTTATTTTATATTTTATATCTAAATGTGAAAATAAGAATTCCCTAACAAAATTATTATATTAAATTATTTGAAAAATACATAATTCTATGGATAACTGATAAATCAGAAGCATATATTATAGGCAAAGACATCAGGATCAAGAATAGACATGCAAAATTACACCAAGTTTGAGCACTTGCTTTATAAAATATGACGATATTACGTTTGTATGGAAAGCGCATAAAAGAACGTTAATTTTGAAAAACTGATTCTTTAACCAATCAGATATTTATTTACTTCCCTCATATTCGAAATGAAAAGAAAACTATAATTAAGAAATCTCGAAATAAAATGCAGCAGGTGAAAAATCTATTTAGGCACTCGAACTGTTAATGAAACCATCTCGTAAGTCGCCTGAGTAAGACACTCTTTTGTAACAATATACTATTTCACCACTCGGGTCAAAGCCTTTTTTTTAGGTCTCATGCCTTTTCAATATCATCGTTCCTCGCGTCACCGGTTAAAAGCTCATCCACACATAATCGAGTCCTGGAAGTCTCACACAGCTCTATTTATGCGCTCCTTCTTACCGCATACTTGCAAAATGTGGAATGATCTTCCATCTAGTGTTTTTCCGCAGGGCTACAGTATGGATTTCTTCAAAAAAGGTGTTAAAAGAGTCTTACCGGGTCGGCAACGCATTGGTGACGCCCCTGGTGTTGCAAATGTCCATAGGCGACGGTAACGCTTACAATCAGGTGGGCCGTCTGCTTGTTTGCCAACTCATTACATAAAAAATAAAGAAAACCTAATTGTGCTCAGTGGTGTACAGTAGAATCCTTGCTACTTTCGTGATTCAATTCTAGTCTATTATTGTAGCTTGTTACTTGCATCAAAACCTACTTGCTCACTTGTTGAACAAATAACTATCTTCGTTTCAACGGTCGTAGCTTAAACACTTGATAACTTTGAACCATTGCCTTGAGAAGTTTTTAATCCTATATGCATATTTTAAATAATTAAAGTTTATGTCTCTGTGCTTAAGATTCAAGGTATTTTTTAATTTATTTCAAAATTATAAATCAAGAGGTTGATTTAGGAGGAAACATCGTAAGTTAACCATTATACAAAAAAAAATACAGTTCTTAAAGCAAGTAATAATAATATTTAGAACGCATGACCTTGCCTTTTTGGCATACAAATTTAGAAACATAATAATAATTAGTTACGTACACATTACGGTAATTGAAAAAGAGTATAATATATTTAGCCAGAACTTAAATAAACATCTTAAATTAAAAAAAACATCATCATCAGCCGGAAGAAGTCCGCTATTAAACAAAAGCCTCCAAAAAATAGTACATAATGACACTGAAGCAATTCAAATTTATCATTCAGAAAGTCTATTATTTAGTTATGACACTTATAAACTAGTATTAATATCTTTAATTTAAATCTAAACATGTAGTTATATAAGGTAGGTAGGTCTAGGTATTTTATTGAAGATAATAAGAGCCATACAAAATATATTAATTTGAATTAAAGAAGTTATACACATGAGCAGTGTCTGGTTATATCTCGTTTGTTACGATTATTAACTGCAGTTTATATCTGCTTCCCACTCTAGTGAAGTGGGTGGAGTGGGAAACTTTAATTCTCCGTCAACCCACCAGTGGGAAAGTCCAGTGGGTGGACGGGGCATCGCCCAAAAATTAAATATCAATTAGCACTTACTTTCTCACTCATCACACCTGATGGTTTTTTTTAATGTGGTACCTAGATATATTGGTCGCACGTGGGGTGCAGGACTAGAATTGCTACATATCATCCGTTGGGAGTCATAAGAGGTGACAAAGAGAAAAATAACAGAAATTGGCCAGCAGAGCCTTCTGAAAATCTGCTATCTTACACAACGATTTCCAAGACACCCACCAAACGTGGGGGTTATAGTAAACTACCCAATGACGGAGCCATTCCTTCAAAGATGGACGTGACCGTTAATGATGGTGAACGTATAGATTTTAAGTCAAACTTGGAATAACAATGTACACTAGTTACCTAGTTTTTATCCCAATTTCCTGAATACTTACCAAAGTTGCGGTTTTATGACCTCACTGGATGGTGTTAAAAGATGACTTAAGGTAAGAAAGATTTAATCTGTGCAGACTGTTGCTGCACATTACGGTTACAGCAGGGTTCTTTACCGTCTTAACCCATTGGCATCGGCGATAATGATAATAATAGAATTTCATTCATAACTAGGACGTAGTGGTCCTGACGCTGCCAACTTATTAAGGGCTCAATAAGGCCTACATTAGGAAATTTTTGGTTCATAATATAAAAATATATGGTTCATATTTGTAACGTGACAGTAACCCAAAATAAAAGAAAACTAAATTTCCTTTCTCAAACAAATTATTGACACAAGAAGTTTTGTCGCTACTTACAAAGTATACGTTGGAAATGTAGTCAAGAATCTGGAATTTGTTAGTATATTTTTTCACATTGTCATAGTAGATCGCTTTTAGAGTCAGGCATAGCACAGCTACTTAGGGCCTCTTTCACGACCTTCAAGTATTCTCGAGTAGGCTTTAGCCGGTTTAAGTCAAGAGTAACCGTGCACAGCTAAAGTGACCAATAACTTACTTCTTGGTTTATCTATCTATCATTTATACAGGTTTCAAAAGAAGGTTTGCTCCATTGGGTAAAAACTTCAAATTATTTTCGACGTATGAATGACGTTATGATATGAATGAAATGAGTGACGTTGTTATTTTTTTTATTGCTGATAGGTAAGCCCTTAAACTGATGGTAAGTGATGATGTGGTCGAAGGTGTTAACAGGCTTAACCTAGATTAACTGGCTCTCAAGGACAACTGCCGGAACACACCGTTAGGTGCTTGGTGACATATTTTCTACTTGAGGGAGGTCGCTATCCAGGCGGGCAATCGCAAAATGCCCTACCACCATTCGGTGAAGCTCAAGCCCGCGCCGGGATTCATGCTGCGCGGCAGTCCATAGCCAATGCCACTGAGCCATCACTGCTTCGAATGTATATTTTGTTTATAAAAAAACACTATGGACTAACCACAGCTCTCATATAAGTATTAAATTGAATTTGGGTACATTTAGGTTTTTTAATAAGTCCCCTTCCTATTATTTCCCACGCATGTGGAGTCGGTACAATAAGTCTTCTTGTTCGTCTCGTCATGAAAATATGTTAACGCTAGCAAAAAGATAATGCAAGGACATAATTTATAAACAGTTTGGGCTTAGATTTTATATCCGGCCCCATGCAGTCAAACCTTTGTGGATGGTGTCGGTGGCAGTATACTCACTACAATTCGGGTAAGTAGTTGTACGCCTAATGCGCAGCATCCCCAAATCACATCGGCGCGAACAGTTGTATACGCGCATTTTTCCTTCGTTACCTTTTACGACTCTTAAAGGAAGAGTTAGGGAAATGGGAATTCAAGCCCAGTATTCTAAGGACAAATTACTTTAAAAACACTATTTTAATATATCTCCGCGTATATTCTGTTTTAAGCAATAAACTTATTTAAGCAAAATATACAATGTTTTTAAAATAGTACCTGGCTATAATGAGCTTCAAGAAATCAAAATCTAATCAATTTTATCGCAAATTAGCTACAAGTTTGGTAAAAATTATACATGATCATGGTATTTGGAATGTTAAATTTAGGATGCTCTTATTACCTTGAAATTTATTGAACACCAATACGGACGATCCCATGGTAGATTTTTTTCGTTTGATGAATTAGAATTTAAATTTGAAAAATATACGCTGCGTAAATTGTTAACAATAGAGCAAAGTGATGTACTTACTACAATTTTATAGAGGACATCCATGTCTACAAAAATATTACATTATCATTTCGCGAGATGTTAACAACTAGATTTTGGCCTATTATTGATGACGTGGATATCACTGATATGTGGATTCAACAGGATGGTGCCACATGTCACACAGCCAATGAAACGATCAATTTATTGCAGGCGAAATTACCGATCGCATAATTTCACGAAATACAGCGGTTAAGTGGCCAAGCAGATCGTGTGATTTAACACCACTGGATTATTTTTTGTGGGGCTATGTTAAGGACAGAGTTTATAAGGAGCCAATCGAATCGATTGCAGCATTAAAACTCAAAATCCGTCATGTGATTAACGAAATAGAACCGCCATTTAATTAGATTAAAAAGTGATTAAAAACTTTGATGAAATAATCGACATATGTCAGCGTGCTCGTGGTGGACATTTGCCAGATATCATTTTTCATTCTAATTGCCAAACTTTTCTCTTCGTAATACAATAAAAAATTAAATCATCTTCATCTAAATTCTTTGTTTTAGAAAACAAACAAGGAGTTTTGTCGCAATAACTACTTATTATGTCTTTCAATTTATAATTTTTGTTAAATACCCGTGCGAAGCCGGGGCCGCTAGCAAATAATTAAATAATAGTTTATCTAATAACATTTTAATAGTGATGAGTATACCTAAGCTGTGCTTTAAGTCTACGCGTTGTAACAATAACAAAATACGAACTATTTACAACAGCTTCTACATTGAAGTTTAGACAACCCACAAGTCATTGCACTCACAGGGAGTCCAAATTCTTCGGCGCACTATCAGTTGGCAGCGTGCCCACCGTGCTGGCGGTATTGCCCTGTTGAATTGTATTGCTTATTCGTTGAGCCAAATATGTGCCAGCATTTTGATCATGCGTCGACCAAACGCTCTGATGAGTTGGAAAATACGATGAGAGACCAACGGTTGGAAAATACGATGGGGACCAAGAGCCCCTGGTCTAGTCTGAGCTGGTCTAGTGCGTGACGATGGTAAAAGACCTGATGGCATGACTCTGGTTCAGTGGAAGTTAGGGCGGCCCTTGGTGTGGGACGTTACATGCGTAGACACTTTAGCGCCGTCACATTGTTTTGAAACCAACGTGAGGGCTGGCGCCGCGGCTACTTCGGCGGAGTAACTCAAGCGGTGCAAGGATGCTGACCTCGGTAGTGATTACATATTTGAGCCGTTTGGCGTAGAGATGTTGGGTCCGTGGGGACCAGAAGCTTATCGTATTTTTCATACTTATCAGAGCACTTGGTGGAATGAATAAGCATTGCAATTCAACGAGGCAATGCTGCCAACTGGCAGTGGGCTGAAGTATTAGTACTGCCTGTGTTCTGCAATCACTTTTGGGTTGTCTGGACGCTTTCATAGTAGTGTTATGGATAGTTCTTAGTATTTCATAAATTATATTAGAACTTTTTAAATGCTTCCTAGGTGCGTATTTTCGTGGTAATAGAATTCTACTTAAAAGCTTATTTAATTAAGGTATTCTAACTAGTAAAACTCTTGGGAATAGCCAAACTGAATTTTGATGAAGTTTTGATACAGAAGTGGGGTGGAATGGTTTCATGACATTTTGTCTAGTTAGTTTAGTTGTAAAAAGTTCGTGAGAAAGGGATATAACCGGTATGGTAGACAATTATATTACACGCACATCACATTCTACGCAAAATTTCTCGGATGGCAAAAGCAAGAAAGAGACACGCAGACAACTCGTATTGTGGCCGATCTGTATTTGCTATAAATTTGGTTGGTGGTTTCACCAGAAGCGCTTCACTTGCCCCTGTTGCTACATAATAAACATATTCCTATCACCAACACTTATGTTATCGGTTTCTTTTACTAAATTTGCTAAATATTTGAAGTGACAGCAAAGCCTTATCGCTCAAAGTATGGATACCCAACTAGGAAGAAAAGTTTTGTAACGGCGACCACAAACGCAACATAGCGGTTCCCTACTAGGTGGATTGACGATATCGTGTGAATAGCGAGCAGCAGATAGTTTTCAAGGTGAAGATGATAACGTTTTCCCACTATTTTCCGATTAAATCTTACACTTTACATAGAGACAATATTTTATAATTTCAATGAAACTGATATTACTCAGTCGACTCATTGTGAATGCGGGAATGGACAATTGGTTCCTGTCCTGTTCAATTATTCGGCGTTCTGCATAATCCAGTATTGCCGGTGACGTAAAGGGTATTATGAATTCCAGAATAATGTACAATAGCGTTAGGCATCCAGTAGCGGTTTCGATAAAACACGCTGGTTTATAGCCTTACCATTGTGTGTCTTAAACTTAAGACTTTACTGATCATGAGCATTCATACAATGTAGAGCCGGTACGATTTAGCTTAACGCAGCCCATCTACCTATCTAAGTATAAATTAAAAGCAAAAAGTCACTCAATCACAAACTTATCAAAAAAATTACGAAAACTACTGGACCAATGATGTTTATTTTAGGTTAATAGGTAGTTTATAAGAAGACATTTGACATTTTCATCAGAGAATGGATTATACAACAGGACTGAATTAAGGAAGTTTAATTGTGGCTGAAAGTTTGTTTGAAAGTCCTATGTTTTTAGAGTAATGAACATTAAACTGTGTTTTAAGCTAAACAATATAAAAAAGCACTGTAGGTACTAAGATGTATACGAAATGACAAATAAAGGGATTAAAAATTAAAATGATAGTCGTTGCAGTTGCAGCTGAAACCAACTGGACCTAGAAACTTAAAGCTAAAATTTGAAAAGTATGTGGGTAGTTTATACGCATAGCAGGCGTTATTGCAAACATAACAATATTAAAATTGACGTCTCCTACGTCAGATAAGAAAGAAAGGGTTTTATGAAAGGCAGGATTAAAGGTATCGAATTTTGGCGGAAAGTTTGATTAAAAGTTGAATATTTGAAATTGCTAATTTTTTTGCAAATGGTTTTATAATTGTAATTTATGACGAAACCTTATTATTTTATGTTTATATACCCCGTCTAAAGGTGTGGATGGACGCGGGTTCAAATCCCGCACATGACTTAAATTTTTCCCCTCGTATATTTGTAATTTTGTAATATAATACGCATAGCAGGCGTTATTTCAAACATAACAATATTAAAACCCATAAAACAAATTAAATATTTAGTAGCAGTAGAACTCTTTGTGCAAGTTTGTTCGTAAAAGTACTACTACCATATCTATTTCAGCCGCCAAGCAATAATGTTCGCATTAGTGTGTTCCGGTTTGAAGGGTATCGGTGCCGGTGAAATTACTGGCACAGGAGACTTAACATTTTTATGTCTCGGGGTGATGGGTACAGTTTGCCACTTGTGACGAACTGCATCTTATATAGGCAGAGGTTACCCATTAACACCAAGGGGCTCTCGTGCTCCTACCTAATTGTATGGTTTGTTTATCTGAAACCTATACCATCTATATTTCTTCTAGTGTGTATACATCAGCTATAATATTTTAGAAAGGCATGGGAAATTTACAAGGGATTTTGTAACAAAGCCGGTTAAAGATGGTATGGAAGGGATTAAAGGTGCAAATAAGGGTGATGTTATCTAGGTAGGGGATAATTAGCGTGAAAGTAAAGGTGTGGGTTATGATAGAGGTAACTTTCGAATCTAAACCAACATCGGTGCTAGATGTACTGTACTGTATCAGCCGGATTGTCCACTCCTGAACACAGCCTCCCCATCAAGGTAGAGAAGTTTGCCACAATCCCCATGATTGGCAGGCGTGTACGGGATCGCAATTTAAGATATCAGTTTCTCAGACGGCGCTGCTGCCCATATTTTCCGGTATTTTTCGCCTCTTATGACACCCACATGTAGTAATGGGCAGGTGACATTCTAGCCCGGCACCCCATGAACGGATTGAGATGTACCAATTGTTTATAATGGATATTCAACCTCAGCAATTCGATTGTCAAGATTGAGTTAACGTAAAATAAAAAACATTAATAAGGATGTAGTACTCATTAAGGTAGTAGACGTAGTTTATATAAAATCTTAAATAGATTTAGAGAAGGCCAAAGTAAACGCGAGTGAAGCCAAAAGCTATTACTGTATAATAGTGTAAGATATTCTCTGTATTTTACTTTGTGTAATGCTAAATAAAGAATATGAATATGATTTGTTATTCTCACAAAGAAACAGTTGATTCCGTGAGGTCAGACACAAAACCGAGGCCGGTTTTGTGGCTAGCCGCATTACTAATACCAAGTCTCTTTGGGAATTACTTTAAGTACAACCTATACCAGTTGCCATTTATCTAAACCAGTAGGCTTAGTAGCACATTCTGCAATGCCTAATGATGAAGCAACGTTCGTTGCGGTTGTTGTTTTACTATGGCAGTCGATATAGCATGGTGGTAGGACCATTTGCGAATGCCCGCCTGGCTACCACCCTCATGTAGAAAATCTGTTGCCAAGCACCTAACGGTGTGTTTTGTCGGCAGCTGTCTTTGAGAGCCAGTAATTCTAGGTTAACAACATCTTCGACCACATCATCACTAACGATCAGGTGAGATAGTGGTCAAAGGCTAGATTATCAGCAATATATAAAAATAAATATATTATATATTAGCATGGCACTATGCTTCCGATGTTGTTAAGATTTTTTCGTTTGTCCACTTTAACGTAAAGAGATCTTATATCCAAATGTCAGAAACTGAAAAAAAGAAAGCATTCCTACACGGCAAAAGTATATTTCTATATAATTTATAAGAACAAAATGTTCAACATCAAAATTCACTTAACCATTTCATATAAATATCAGACCTGCTCATTTCTTATCAAGGCACATTACCTCGGTGCAAAAGAGGTATAAAACATGCACGAGCTAACACGATAACCGTTTCCATGTTCCTAGAGCGACATCGAAGCCCCTTGTACATTATACATGCTAATTTGAGCTTCTTCGCGCAAATTATTACAACTTGATTTATGAGAATGAAAAATTATACCGACTGTAGGCGCGCCATCACGCCACGCCACCGTCATGCGACTTCTAGGGTGAATGTTTTAAAAAATATAACAGTATATGTTAAACCTCATTTCTGGCTAGCGTGATTTAATATCTTTATTACAGTGCATTTCACTGGAACCGTAGCGGAATAAATCACATAAAAATACTGTAAAGTTACACGGGGAAACTATGTTCGTTTTTGTTTTTGCCGTTATCATTAGATTTTAACAGTAGTAGTCAACAATGTAATATTTCTGAGTACTAGTTACTTACTCATATTTCTATTTTCTACAAGTTGACTCAATTTGTAATATGCATGATAGATATTTTAAGAAACTTATACATTAATAAAGGAATTAAAAGTGTTTTAGAATGTACTACCAAATTACACTATGTTCCATTACTTTAAAGGTAAAGAAATACAGACGAAAGACTCTGATCTATTCCAGCTAATATAGTCAATCACCTTGACAATATTAACAATAATCAATATACTTGCATGTTCAACTCTAAATGTTAGCATTGGTATGATGTTAATCGTTTATGTACACAACCTTTGATCAGAAACAGTATTTTAAACATTTTCAAATATGTATATTTTAGAGTAGTAACAGATTGTTAAAAGACGTTTGAAACGGGTGTCTTGACCGTTTTTCTCGCAGTGGCAGTAGAATTAAGGATATTTCTATATCAAAACTTGTAATTGGCCTTCGTAAGAGCGTCGTAGATTCAATGATTTGACGTTGACTTGAATAATCAAATGTATCTGATAAAGTATTTTCTTCTACCTCCAAAACTGACCCGTGCAGGTGCGTCCGTAACGGCGTTCAAGGCGGCAACCAGTTTTTTTTATTTTTCTTATATAAATGATGTGGTTTTTATTTTATACTTAAATGATACGCAAAAAACTTAGATAAACTTAAGAAAAAAGCAAACTCTCGTATACCAATGAATACCTATTGAACTTTGGTGATCCTCATCGAACCAGCACTTATGTACATCCCGGGTTTTCTCGATAAGGGTCATCATCTCACGTACTTCCTTTAAACATGAAAATATATTCTTGCTCTACCTTCACAACGCAATTTATAAAACAATTTACCGAAAAGGGAAATATGCATTAGTGTTAACCCAGCTATGTGGGTCACAGAGGTTAAAATGTGGTGGTCATTTCGCTTACAATAACCACATTTAAAATTTACTGTAGATCCACTGAAAGTTTCATGATATTCAAACATACAGGTACTATATTATTTATATTTGACACGAGGTCCATTTTAATATCGCTTTCGTGGCAATATGCAATGAAATTTTGCTGTAGTTTGTTGTGTGTGTCACAAAATGTTCAGTCTGCAAAATGTTTCTGAATATCAATACATTAATCTTTTAGTTACAAGTAGCTCGTTGTAAAATTATAATTTCTATTTTTTACAGCTGATAGTGTAGCCTTAATTTATTTATTGTAGTATAATTGGGTTCAGCCAACCCAAATTTATTATCTTTACTAACAGTATTGAGAAGTAACGATGTGTTCCAGGATGGTAAACAGGCATTATATGTAATAATTACCATTCGAAGAATTCGCAAAACACCCTCGAAATTCTGTAAAACTCAAGCCCCCACCCCCAGTGGGATTTGAAGCGTGGTGGCCTGCGCGTCTGTCCATAGCTATAGAATAGTAACCGGGAAATTTCTGATTCGACAAATTTGAAGCAAAGTCTACGACAACATTTAAATGATGTCTTAATCATAATTCTTAAAAATATGAATAATAAACTACGAGCATACTACGCCGTAGACCTACCGCAAAACTCGTAGTACAACTCAGTTGTTCGTACCGGTTGGCTCTAGGATAGGCCTCACGGCTGAGTTATGCTAAATTTTGGTTTGTCCTTGTCTCGGTCTGTATTACTTTGTTTTATAACCTAAATTAAAAAAAATAACAAGCCTAATTCGACATTCAAAAACATTTTTGCCGAAGCTGAAACGGGGACGTTTCTCTCGGCCTTAGATCTTGCTTTTTCATTTAGTACCATTAGCAGACAAAACCTCCAACTGAGTATTTTTTAAGTATACAGGAAATTTGTCATTAATAGCACTTGCGTTTACTATAATCGATTATTTACCGTTGTCTATGGAGGTCATAATATATGAAAACAAGGTGAAAACGTAAATATTGCTTTAAAAATGCAGTCAGTTTTACTGTGAATTCTAACACTTGCAGAATTAAATTGTTTTTTAGAAAGAATTGTGATCAAAACTTTTGTAGGTATTTTATTAACCTATAATTAATTAAATAAAAAACCTAATAATTAAAATTAAAACTATTAACACCCTCTTTTTTTCTGTTCCTTTAACCCTAAGATCAATTAGATTAAGTAACATAAACCTACGCGCTATGTACAACACTACAGCTACTACAATGCATTTAGACCATCTACAAGCCATTGCAGACTCACAGGCAGTCCATATATTCCAGCCCACTACCAGTTCTATCAGTTGGCAGATAGAATTTATAGAATATAGCATTATATTTATGTATTCTATACATACATACATACACAACACACTCATAATATAACTGTTGAGTTTTGACTGTGCGTCAACTTTTTATAGTTCAAGCAATTGGATCATTACATCAATTAAAAATATATCCTCAAAAACACGAAAAGACATAGTTGGTCACCCAAAAAAGGTAAACACGAATTTTGCTAAATGTTTTAGGTATTTTCTTAGCCCCTTTCTATATAATAAAATAAATAAGGACAAAACCATACATAATTTAAGCTACTTTCAATGTGAAATGGCTACTACAGAATGGTTAAGGGGATATGATTATGACTTCCATATTCCTAAATAACATGCAATATAACAAGCAGTATATTCAAAATATCAGAGCGCTTGGTCGATACGACGCGTAATTAAAATGGCACCTATTTAGTACATCATAAAGAACTTGTTTTACATTTGAAACAAAAAGTATTAATCAATAAAAAAATTAAAAAACCCGGCTGCATTTTAATTAATTTAAAATTAAATGAATTAATTTTAAATTAATTAAAATGCAGCCGGGTTTTTTGAATTAAATGAATTAATTATAAATTAATTAAAATGCATTAATTTCTTAAAACATTTTATCGTTTAATTGCAATTATAGTGAAAGTTATACTCGTAGATATTTATAGAAACGTTTTTTAAAGCCCTTCATTTTGAAACCGCTTCGATGGATTTTGAAGAAAAAAACAGTTTTATTATCTCGCAATTTGGCGTACTAATTTGAGAGTTTTTTTTTAATGTACTTAGTGTCACCGCTATCAAGACGAATCTAAAGGTATCTCATACATCAAACTCGGTTAAACCGTTTAGAAGTTATGGTGGAATAAAGAAACTCACAAACATACATGAACCCTGAAAATATGACAATCGTTTTTTTGGGCAGTCGTGCAAAAATTAAATCTCAAAATATTTATAATATGTACCATTACGACGATAGGTTAGCCTTCGGCACCATTAGCATTTAGCGGTCCACTGTTCAGGCACAATGGGTGCCTCGAATATTATAACTGTATTCCGAATAACCTATTACAGGTGGAATTTTCTGGTATATTAGATCTCTACGTTTCAACCTGTTATACCAGGCACTTAGTCGGATTCTAAGTCAAACATGTCTAGATCGTCACCAGAGTACAAAAACGCAAGTTGAAGCTGCAACATTCATCATTATATCTACTAGAAATTGATATACTTATAAAAAATAATGCTAAAATGTTTCCAAAACTATTTGACCTTATAGAAAGAAACCGCTGTGACAATAACTTAGCATATAAACAAACAAACAAAACCGTTCTTCTACAAAAAAGTGAAATCTGCATGACACCACGAATTTATAATAAAATCCCAGTCCTTGAAGGATTTAAGGATTTATTACATTAAATTTATTGTAAATGACATTCTTTAGTGTACATATAATTATTCAATAATTTTAAATTTTGTATATTAATAAAATTCGTAATAATAATTTTAATTTGGTTGCATTATCTCTAAAACTGTACCATATATAGGCAAATCATTGTGAAACTAAATCTTTATATACTTTCAATGTGCTTAAATCTGAATTTATGTATCATGTAACCATATTTTGAGCAATAAATAGATCTAAATCTAGGTTAAATACAGTAAAAAAAAATTGCATAAGATATTTAGGTAAATATCAAGAATAACTTTGTAGTCCCGGTACCTTATACCTATGCATGTCTAGTTGCAAATTGTTTTAAATATTTGTCCCGAGATAATTTAAACGTAATTAGTGAAAAATTACCCTTATATAAATAAGTGTGTCAAAAAAACGACAACAAAAAATATACACAATAATATTATTACTGAGCCATCTTTTAAAAATGCAAAGTATCTTTACTGTTTGCAAATTCATAACAAGACACGTAGGTATATGAAAGTAGAAATACCAATTTCGTTGAGTGAAAACAATATCACCGCTATCTGTATTAGATATATCAGCAAGAGCAGAATGAATTGAGTTGAATAATAGAGTAACTGTGTTGGATCTTACCGGGAAAGTATCCCCCATTGTAAAAGATAGCCGGTAAAATGATATCTCATAACATCCGTTCTAATACACAACAGGTATGGGTTGGAAATAATTTTCTTCGTGCTGGATCTAACCGTTGACCTGTATGATATGAGCTGCTTTGATCATACAAAGATAGACCTTCGTCATAGGTCTATCGGAATAACTTTGCATTCTGTTCACACAAAGTCATTATTATCTGCCTAATTAACCCTTAATTCTCTATATACTTACCCTTGAATATGTTAGTTACTGTGGTAATTTTGTTCAACAAAGTCAGTCAGTTATAGTTAGCTCAACCCATTCTACAACCTAAGCATTTTGTGGTACACTTTATTGAAAAACTGTCACGCCTATAGATTTGACCTTTAACGTAGTAATTTAATTTCATATCTAGATGTGTTAAAATATAATTTTTAATAATAGAAAATAACATTAACAATTTTTGTGCATTAGATAGAATGTTATTGTACTACTAACGCCATCTGTTGGAAAACCAGAGAGTTAAAATCGCTGCAACAGATCTAAGCTCAATACTCAAATACATCGTAGTTCATCTACTTAGTAATAGATGAGACCACTAGAATCAGGTTGTAAAATAAACGCGAGCCCTTACAAAGCTCAGCTTTTTGTTAGTATATAATAAATTCTACATTTTGTTAATATCACTTATTATTTGTGAATATGTTCCCAAGTCTATAGTAGTTTCCATAATACATAGTACTAAATCCTATGGGAGATGCTCCAGATAATGAATTACATAAAAACGTACGTCGTTCTAAATCCTCTAGGAGATACAAAATATCAGAAAAGTATATATCAGTAGACCTGATCGTTCTGCTTACGAAGATAGGGTGGTTAGCGTGAATCCAGGCCGAGGCTTATAATGACTACTGCGATGATAATAAATATTTATTCTTAGACCTTGGATATTTTTTGTGCCTTTGTCATGTGTCCATTCCTTCCGAGAAATAAACCTATTATAGATAGTACGAATGAGTACGTGAACCTTCGAGAACATTATAGGTCAAATGTTTTATACATTCATTTTTGCCGATAATGTTTTCTGAATTTGTAGCTAAACAATGAGCATCGTTACACACCTTTCCAGTCATTTTAGTAGGTTCTTCTGGAGAACAAGAATCACTAAGCTTTTGAGCCATAACACAGCATAGTAAAAATCAATATCCATAAAAACCAACACTACATTTCCACATGATGGAAAGATTTGAACTGAAAATAAACCCACTTCTCAATAATGACTTTGTATTATGCGTCTTTTTCAATTATTATTGCAATTAAAATACCTCTAACTTGCGTATAGCCGTCGCCGAGGCTAAAGTTTTCAAATACCATCGACTAGTAGCTTTAAGTTAAATAGGTCGAAATATTTGGAGCGAGCTAAGAAAGGTACGAGGTAATCGGCAGGTGTTGAAAATAATACAAAGGTACAATTATGGACAAGAACTTGTAACTCTACTTGTCTTCAAATTATTTGCAACACAAACTGAATTGAGCAAAGTTTTGAGCACCAACCTTAAGATCCTATATATCACAACGCTTGAAACGCTCGTAGCGAAGTTTACTTAGCTGTTCTCAACCGATCAGCAAAGTTAAGGAACGTCGCGCGTGGTCATGAGTAGGATGGGTGACCGATAGTGACATTACTACTGAGCGTTTCCGTGCTTCGGAAGGCACGTTAAGCCGTCGGTCCCGGTTGTTGTCTTAGGATGGCAGTCGTTATAGCATGGTGGTAGGGCATTTTGCGAATGACCGCCTGGCTAGCTACCACCCTCAAGTAGAAAATCTGTCGCCAAGCACCTTACGGTGTGTTCCGGCAGCTGTCCTTGAGAGCCCGTAAGTCTAGGTTAGCCTGAACAACATCTACGACCACATCATCCATAGGCTTAGGATGTACTAGCGAAAAAATCCTAGGTCTATGACATCATCACTTACCATCAAATGAGATAGCGGGCAAAGGCTAAACTATAAAGCATCAAAAAAATAAAAAAAAGTTGTATGTTTATTCAACTAACTTTTTGACATTTATCATGCGTGTCTTTAAGCATTATATCTATGTTTCTGGTTTGCCAGTTTTCCGTAAATTGAAGTGTTTTCAAAAATATTTGGAAACATCTTTTTGTATGGGAATTTTTACTTCACATTTAGGGATAAAATGAATGATAACTTGAAAAAACTGGCAAACTAAAAGCATGGATACGAGGCTCAGGGATATGCATGCAAAATTTCACAGAGTCTGAATACTTGGTATTGAAACTACGTTTTTATGGAAAGCTTTACTTGCACTCTAGCCTTCATCTCCGAGCTCGACGTCAAAAGAGAAGTTTTGTTGTAAATGTGAAATCTTCCCCGGCTCTCTCTCTCTCTCTCTCTCCCTCTCTCTGTTACACACGCTATTTAAAAGGGCAAGCATATGTCTATATGTATTAACGTATTTATATTCTTGTAACTTCGTCAGCCCCATACGGTTTAAACCATTTCAATGTAGTTTCATTTTAATTATATGAAGGCAATTAATTCTGCGAGCATTTGTTTTATTTTTTATTGACGTTCATGTATTCAGCTGTTTTCAACATATACAGACATATAGCCTTCACACAGGGATCTCGGTGAATATCATAACTAGATGTCTCTGATTTATATTGAAATATTTCGAAGGTCAAGGCAACATAAGATTAGAGTTATTACTACTGGGGTTTTTCAAACGCTTAATTTAATTTCTTAGCTAAATACTTAGTTATCAAGCTGCATGCGGATTATGGCAAATCCCCCCTTAATAGGGAAGGCTTACAACTCTTGTGTTTTAAGGTTCAACTGGCCGGTCACTTCTCCATACAAACGTCGTAGGGTGATCACTCCCTTATATGAGGATTTAGATCCAGACTTTAGCATTATACCGATTGATATCGTCATTATCTAGGCTTGTATGATGCCAAAATTTTAAAAAGATAATTAAGTTGTAAGTTATGAGCCTCGAAAACTTTATATGAAAATGTTTCGTGGCTCATAACTCTCAAGTTAATTATTTTATTACAATTTCGGCGTCATACAAGCCTAGATAATGGCGAGATCAATCGGTATTATGCATTATTTTGGACGTGAATCCTCAAATAAGGGAGTGATCACCCTGCGACGTTTGTATGGAGAACGGACCGGCCAGTTCACCCTTAAGGCCCCCCTTGACGGGGGAGGTTCAGTAGTGGAAGATGGAAGATCCAGCCGATGCAGTAAACAATCGTGATCTACCGAACTTGGCCTTTAGCATAATCTGTACCAACCTAGGAAAAGATTAATTTAATGTCAATGTACATAAGGAAATCGAAACGCAAAACCGGCAGGTATTGAACGGAAGAGAATAATAATAAATAACATTTACGAAGAAAAACTATTTCGTAGATTTTCTCTTGCAATATTTTCCGTGAATTTATGTCCGTTATCTATGAATATACTTTCTGTCTCTTTGAATATATGAAGAGAAACTTTATAACGTATTGTTTCTAACCGACTTCAAAAAAGGAGGAGGTTCGTAATTCGACTATATTTTTTTGTGTGTGTTACCTTATAACTCTTTACAGGGTGTGCCAATTTTTTTTTTCGAATGCTGGTGCATGACATGTTGTCCCATTTAAATTTGACGGAGATCTGACGAGTAGTATTTGAATTATCCCTAATATTGAGTATTTTATGTATAAAGTCAGTTTCATTTTGATAATATATTTTTTTAAGTATATTGCCGATAGGCTGGCCTTAAACCACAATCTTTAGTAATGATAAGTGATGATGAGGCCGAAATTGTGTAAATAGGGTAAACAGGCTTAACAAAGAAAGGAAACTGTCTCAAACAGTTGCAGGAACTCACTGTTACGTACTTGGGGACATTTTCGTTCTGGAAAATGCCTTACGATCATATGCAAAGTGCCAGAGTGGGTATTTGCAGGCCACACAAAAGCTTTTTGGAAAAAAGGCCTAACGATTGCTTGATGATTGATCTTAAGAAAAAAATAGGGGCTGATGACTTAAGGTTCCTTTCAAGGTACGTAGTAAATGCCGCTGGATTTAATTCAAGTAGTGACCGGAGAGAGTATCGCTTAAGCTAGTTCATTAGTTAAAACTACTACGAAAGCTTCAGTACGATCGCTTCAAAGTTTACAGAGTATTAGCTGACTGGTGTCACTGAGACTTTAACGTACCATCCAATAAACTTATTATGTGTTAGAATCCCTCACGAGGGATGTGTGGACACGTTACATCATATGTCCATTAATTTCGACAATTTAATTTAACTGAAAAAAAAATATTTTGGCATTTGCATGCCCGCTTGGCTAGCTACCACCCTCAAGTAGAAAATTAAATTAGGTATAATAATTTAATTTTATAATGTTATCCTCCGAACATGCGTTATTGAAAAAATATTTTTTTTACAATATTATATCTTGACTAGAATTAAACAAATAATTTTATGTTTTTAATATAATATTTCATATTTGTAATGTCAATTTGAATTTTAGGGTAAACAGAATAAGAACTTCTACACATAACTTAGTTTTAGTTTGTTTGTGTGCAAAGCAGAATTACGATTGTATACAATCATGTATGCCTATATATGGTATATTTATTTTGTTCTTTTGACGTCTCTCAGAGAACCATGTTCCAAGCTATACTAACATCATTAGACTTTACATACAGTTTATATTCACTGAAATTGCAGCCATTCGACCTGAATCTTCAGGTCACTGGTATTTATCGAGTACACATTGCAGGGAGTAGCGGTGCTTTCATCCGTTATATTCATCAATTAGAAACTGTAGCACGACGTATAAATACCTACTAGGCTACGAACAAATTATTCGTAGCTACTAGGTGATATGTTCTTTTTACAAATGATTGGAGCAAAAAATCACCGTCCCCTATGACGGTTAAAGTAATACAATTGGAGCACGGAATTTCGGCTAGAAATAGCGTGCCCAGGTGGTCGAGTAGTTTAGGCATCTGGCGCGAAATCGGAGGACGCGGGTTCAATTCCCGCCCGGGCCATAAAATTTTGCACTCTAATAATTTGTGAAAGTGCTTGTTATCATATTTAGAAACCTATTAGGTATTGTTATAGAATTTACCAATCTCATTTAATAAAGTCAGTAATTGTTTATTTTATTAAGCACTTACATAAACTTTAACATTTTGTTTTACATTATTCTTTTATTAAATACGAAATACGCCCACTTTACTCCAGCAAATACGATTTTTGTGTTTTGTGATTAAAATAATAAGCACTACCTGATAATAATATGTAATCACACAATTATTTTCCAAAACTTATCAGAGCGCTTGGTCGATGCGACGCGTGATCAAAAAGCTGGCACCTATTTGGCTCAAAGAATAAGCACTGCAATTCAACGGGGCAATGCTGCCAGCATGCTGGGCACGCTGCCAACTGGTAGTGGGCTGGAGCATTTGGACTGCCTATGAGTCCAAATGCTTTTATTGTAGTAGCTGTAGTGTTGTATATAGTTCGTAGTATTTTGTTAATAAAGGCATACCGCAGGTATAAAAAAAATAATCAAACAACTAAATCTAATATATGCATACTCATATTAAACTTGTGGTTAATAATAAGGTAATATCTAAAATAGTGTAAGTTGGTATATAATATATCTATGTTACTTAATATTGTCTTATCAAGCCATGTAAACATTTTTGATCGATAAATATATTTTTATTAGAAAGCTTACATTATGTCTAGGAATTATTTACTATGAAAAATAGAGATTTTATTCTATCTTCCATAGTTAGTAGGTAGTTGAAAACAGTCATGGAGAATATGAGAAACACTACATACTTACTAATTTACGAAAAAAAATAATGTAGTCATTCCGCACATGACTATAAATTTGTCTCCCGTAAATTTGTAATGTAATTCGTCGAGTAGGCATTAATGCAAACATAAAAATATTTAAAAAAAAAATTAGAAACACTGCTTGTTGATTTTTTTACGATTCTGTTACCATAGCAACAACCGAAGCTGGATATTTTTTTTAGATGACGTTCTAGGCGTATATAATTCTATACAATCATAATTCTACTATGGACAAAACAAACTAAAATTATGTTATGTTCAAAACTCTTATTCTTTTATCGGTATAGCATATATGAACGATGATCCTCAAATTTAAATGTTTCTATTAATTTTTTGTCAAGATAGCAAGCACTAAATTAGTTGACGGCTTAATATACTAAAAACTACCTCCAATTTCACAGAATACAAATTACATATTATTATATTTTGTTTTATATCAATTTGGACCTTAGCACAAACAAAATAAGAACTTTTATATGTTACTTCATTATAGTTTATTTGTGGTGCTTACCATAATAAGGCCTACACGATACATCACCAGCGTTTTTTTTTTATGGGATGTAGTGTGGTCCAACATCTCTACGTAGTGCCAAAGGGTCAAGCAGGTCGGAGAGCACTTGATCGTCAACGATTCGCTCTGCGTTGTATGCGGTCAAATGGAAGAAGCTGCCTATATTCTAGGATCAATACACAAATAAAATATTTTACGAGAAAGGTAAAAGAAAACAATAATTTCACCACTTTAGTAAGAAATACTAATAAAATTAAATTAAACTAGGGAGCTGTTAAGTCGGGCAATCATTGGCTTCAAAAATAAAAATAGCATAGTATCTAAATAAATTATTTTATACGTTTCTTACGTTCATATAAAGAAATGTTATATCCATGATAGTTTTTTTACCGGCGGTATGCCTTTATTAACCAAATACTACAAACTATATACAACACTACAGTTACTACAATACTACAGCTACTACAATAAAAGCATTTGGACTCATAGGCAGTCCAAATGCTCTAGCCCACTATCAGTTGGCAGCGTGCCCAGCATGCTGGCAGCATTGCCCCGTTGAATTGCAATGCTTATTCTTTGAGCCAAATAGGTGCCAGCATTTTGATCACGCGTCGCATCGACCAAGCGCTCTGATAAATTTTGGAAAATACGATGAGCTAAAAATACCATAATACTGAAAATACCATGATAGAGTAATTATCTTAAAATGAACCTTGTAAAATGTCAACGGCGTTAATTGTCACGAAATTAAATTTGTTAATCTTATTCTTAATGTTACTCCATCTCAAATAGTCAGAGTTATCGCCCAGCTCCGAGGACATTAAGTTTCAAATTTAATTATCCCCAAACCGTTCGTTAAATATATCTCGTATAGTAAAAGAAAGCTGTCATAAGCAGCCGAGATATTTAAATATTGGTAAGTTATGTCACTTCGTATTTTAATTATCAGTTAGTCATCAAAAAGTTTAAAACCTTCATTAAACATTTTCACGTAGGTAATTAGTACTTACATAGGGCTCTTTTTCATTTATTTCAATGGTACACAGGTACATGGGTAACGAGGACTTCAATTATCCACAGGTAGTGCAACATTTCACAATGTATCTTAAAATATTTTGGTCATGAGAACTGTCTGCCTGATAATATTAAACGTCACCAACATATAAAAGTTGCTGTTTTTATTAAAGATTTTCAATCTGTCGTGAACACGCTGGTCTATAAAGCCATTTTGAGACGTCACTACGGTAGAAAACCACAGAGAAGTTAGAGATTCTTTGCTTATAACTACTATTCGCGATCGATGTGATTTGTTTTCTAACTACTTCTTAGTCTGCGCAATTGTTTTAGCTAGAATTATGTCATTTCCGTTCTACGTATAAATTCGTGGTTTCCATTACCAGCAACGGGGCACGGCTTCATATAGTGTCTCATACAGTAAAACAATAAAATTTATACCTTTTTGATCACTTGGGAAGGCAGCAGTAATTGTTGCAAATACATTCAAAAAATGTGAGTGGAAAGTTCTCTACTTAGTTCAATTAATGTCTATTTCGTTCAGTGATAAAGGTTTAATTATATCTCAACTGTATAAACAATATTTTCCTATTATTTTTAGTTCCAAATTGGAACAAAATACTCGTAGTCTAAGTGGTTTTGCACTAGCTCTATGTAATATAATCTACTACTAAACTAGGCCAGTAAACTGGCTTTGTGACAGTATCCAAACGTATTCTATGTATTGTTCAATGACTAAATTAATTCATTAATTTAATGGCAAACAGTGAATGTCCTATGTCCTAAATTTGAGCCGTTTAGGTATTTGATGCTAATTGGAAGTAGCTCACCAGTGGCAGTAAGTGGCAAAAACATACATAAACTAAGCGCCGTATATCGCGGTCATCCACGATGACGTTTTGCAGCGATTCAGTAGAGATACAATCCCAATAATACCGCGATACAGTCGCGATACTTCGTTGGTCCTTCGCCCATGTAACCACGATTCTGCATCGATGGATAAATAATCAAAAGGAGCGATGCAGAACTCATTACTAACGTGCCGTCTACACGCAATGTATCGCCTGCAAATAAACCCGTACAGTTCAGTTAACACATGTATGAACAGCAAAACGTAGCTTGTGCAAGCCTTGGATTGGAACTGCACAGTTTTGACATGCACGGTTTTACTTGCATGTGTGGACGGGCGGTCAAACGGCGTTTTATTCCAGTGAAATTATTGCCTTTAGAATTGAAAGGTTAAGGTATACCTGTCGTTTGAATATTTGCGAAACGAAAATCTTTGCGTGATTTTAAAACTGAGGAACATAGTACTAATTATATTACCCAATTTATAGAAATAAAAAATCCTTGCCAGCATGTCAATTAGGGTAGAAATAAGTAAGATTGAGGCTTGTAACTTGTACTGTTTATCCGGTTGTACGAACAAACGGTAAATGATAGCACGTGCAGGCAAGACTGAACACATTATCCCGTGCGGGGAGACGTTGCGTGTATACGAAGCATAAATCTCTGCAAAAAGTCGCCATGGGAAAGTTTTTGATGCCTCTTATGGGGAGGTAGCAGCGTTGGCGGCGGCGGCAGCGGCGGCAGCTAGGTAGCAGCGTGTGCGCATATAAGCATGACCGTGCGTATTACTTAGATAGACAAGCAAGTTGGGAAATTATATAATCTAGCAGGCGAAAGTTAGATGCATGGCACGTTTATAGTATTGATGTATAATATTAGTAGAGAATAGAAAAAGCATAAGGTAGAATTAATATCTTTAGTAACGTAACAAAAAAATACGTAAAGTAGTTATTTTGGACTTTCTAGATGTGAAATATGCTATCAGGAGATTGTTAAGTTCTTTTGAATGACCTTTATTGTTAATGTTGACGTATATTAGTTGACAATGCTACAGACAAATGCTACAAAGAAGGAAGTAGCGGAACCTAACAAACATTACAGGTCTATATCCAGCTTGGGTTATAAATCTAGTTAACAGGTCTATATCCAATACCAATATATATCCAAACTTTTTTTCTTTTGAAACTGATAGACTAGTGTGACTATTATCTCAGCTGATGGTAAGTGATGATGCGGTCGGAGATGTTATTAAGGCTTACCTAGAATTGGTCAACTCGCTCTCTCTAGCTCTCAACGACAGCTGCCGGAAAACACCGTTCGGTGCTTAGCGACAGATTTTCTACTTGAGGATGGTGGAACTACCAAGTTAACCCGGCAGTTTATTTTCACATTTCTAAAATCGCTAGAACTTATCTATCAAGCAAAAGTGTATCTATGAGTGATCAAGCACCTAGGTATAGATCAAAAAACTACGAAGACATGCAATCTTGCTATTAAACATTTACAGAGTTGAAATCGCCTCTGTTCACGAGTAGTTTGAATTCAAGTTCTAAATCACGTCTTTTTATGTCGAATTGAATATGTGTATTTGAAAGCAAGCAAGGAAGCAAAAGGCGTGAATAGAGTCCATTCTCTTAATGGTAAGCAATGCTGATGCAATTACTGATGTAATGCGGGTATTACAGGACGTGTTCATAGGCGGCGGTGATCACTGTGCATCAGGTGGACCATTTTATACTTGGGCACATCTTTTTTTGAAACGCTCGTAGCAAAGTTTGCTTAGGTGTTCTTAACCGATCAGCAAAGTTAAGCAACGTCCGCCGCGGTCATGACTTGGATGGGTGCCGCTAGTGACATTACTACTGAGCACTTCCGTGCTGTCCTTGAGAGCCAGTAATTATAGGTTAGCCTGAACAACATCTTCGACCACATCATCACTTATCATCAGGTGCGATAGTGGTCCAAGGCTAACCTATCAGGCATTAAAAAAAACCTTTCGTATAAGAAGAAGAAAATATATATATATTTGTACAGATTTTTAAGTCTTAAGATGGACGCCTCTCCACTAAACGTGATTATTTAAATGTGCATGCAGTAGTTTTAATCAGACACGTGCATACACCACGATGACTGAAGAACAAATGATATTGACGAGGTTGCGTCTAGGTAACGAGGAGAGGCCTGGATTTTCAGACTGAAATATCTCTTCTAATAGTACATTATGATATCAGTGCGGTAAGTTGAAAATTACAGCCGAGGCGATATTGCCATATATACAAAGTTACTTTATGGATATTGCTACAAGAAAGCCGAGGCTGTAACTATCAAAGCGCACGTATGTCATACGTTTTTCAACACACTTGAGGAATAAATACGAAAATTTCGATATGTACGAAAATATTTACTTTATCTTTTTGATAGCAATAACAATCTGATTAAGAAAGATTATATTTAAATCTTCCAAAGTTCTACTTCAATAGGTGAAAAACTCTTTGGTTTGTTTTTAGAAAAACGAATGAAACAAACAACTATCTCTTTGGTGAGAAGTGTGGAAACGTTGTTTTTTTTTTCTATTTAAAACAGAAGTGGGTTAAAGTAGGAAAAAAAGCACGAGCCACTCGTAGTGTGTTGAAACGAATAGCACTGCGCCCTTCACCGTAAGACATACAGGTTGTTAAGTCTCAAGTGCCTTTAATTTTAGCGAGTCTTCAAGCCGGCAGTGGGGATCGAACCGTGGACATGCGGCACGACACATGACTGACTCTTATTATTTAACGTCACATAGTTTCCATTTCATAAGAATGAAGCAGGTCTTCATGAACTCGGGCTAAGGGCTGGAGAACATTTGGCATGCAATGTCGAGCAATAGTCAATGATGCTCTTTTCTGACGAGTCTCAACTCATCCGGATCTGGATCTCATTCTAATCCGCGAAGAATACTAGTCTGGCAAGTTCCGCGAGCGGTCTCTAGGACGCCATCCCCGGTGAAGCAAAATGTCAATTTGTATCAAGACGGGAATATTATAGTATGGGAATTCGTATGGGTGAACTGATCTTATTTTGATTAGAGGGAGCACGTGAGTCATAGTCAATTATATGAAAAAATATTTGTATATTTAAATTTATTTTATAATATTGAACAGTATTTAGAGTGAATGATCTTGTAAGCAGTATGCATCACTATACCGTGTGTTATTTTTACACGACTGCCTTAAAAAGGAGAGTTATGTTTTCAGGGTTCATGTATGCATGTATATGTTTGTGAGTATCTATATTCCACCATACCTTCTAAACGGCCTGACCGATTTCAATGTAAGATATATCGTTAGATTAGTATTGACAGCGCAAGTGACACTATGTACATAAAAATAAATTAAAAAACAAACTAGTGGATTTTAGATGCCTTATTATGAGATAAAAACGGCACACGGCTACTACTACTAGTGGGCTACAGCATTTGGGCCTCTGGGCCTGTAATAGCCTTACTGTTGCATAAATTATTTTATTGTAAAAGATGTTGTTTTTTTTTTAGCTTTGTGTATGTAGTTAGTAAAGGCCTTAAATACATTTGGTAATGTTGCAATGTATTTGATGTATAATTATGACACTAATTCTGGAATAATCACATTCGGATTCCGTTTAAGAATATTAATTAATTAAGTATTACTAATGTTCTCTTTGTTTGTTTTCAAAACGTATGCGTCTTTTTTGTTTTGTTAATTGCGGCCACCGATATCGAACCGTTCTACATTGGTTTTACGTCAATAGGACTAATAGCTACATTTATTTGTTATTTTAATTTAATATTTCGTAATTTTTGGTAATAATAAAATCTATTTCAAAAAATCTGTATTTTCTCGCTTCAATACACGCGGGCCGCGATTTCCGATTCTTTACTGTTCGTTCGAGCGCAAACGGAGACATATTTTTAAAATATAAGCAAAATATTGGATTTTTCACATACAAAAATGTATATATTTTTGAAGCGCTCGTAGCGAAGTTTACTTAGCTGTTCTTAACGGATCAGCAAAGTTAAGCAACGTCGCGCGCGGTCATGAGTTGGATGGGTGACCGCTAGTGACAATACTACTGAGCGCTTCCATGCTTCGGAGGGCACGTCAATCCGTCGGTCCCGGTTGTTGTCTTAGGATGGCAGTCGTTATAGCATGGTGGTAGGGCATTTTGCGAATGCCCGCCTGGTGCTGCTATGACCACTTTCTCACCTGATGGTAAGTGGTGATGTGGTCGAATATGTTGTTCAGGCTAGCTTAGAATTACTGGCACTCAAGGACATCTGCCGGAACACACTGTTAGGTTGTCTTAGGTTTTCGCGATTATAACACATAGTAATTAAACAACTTTAAACGGTTTAAATCGCGTATATTTATCATTATTTTTGTCCCGACGTTTCAAACACTTTGCAGTGATCGTGGTCACGGGGTGACGTCGGGACAAAAAAAAATATAAATATACGCGATTTAAACCGTTTAAAGATGTTTAATTACACGGTTAGGTGCTTGGCGACAGATTTTCTACTTATAGTGTAAAGTCTATCGCCAAGCACTTAACGGTGTGTTCCGGCAGCTGTCCTATAGTGCGCAATAATTCTTATTAACACATTCGTCATCATCACTTACCATCAGCTAAGATTGGGGTCAAAGAATAACCAATCATCAAATAAAAAAAAAAAAATTTTCACCAATCAAAGAAAAACATGTATTGCCAATATAATTTACCTTCTGCAAAAGCTCACTTCTGACGTCACTAACAGTGACTCACTTTACTTTCCCTTTGAAATTTGCAGTAGAAGGACAATGTTATTTTGAATAGAAGGTGTTATTTCCTTTCTGAATTTGCTGCCGTGGAAAATATGTAGATATATATGGCAATTACGCTTCGTAACTTAACTGCCTTGTTGGCCAAGTAGCGTTAAGCGACGCTTGAAAATCTTTGCTGACAAAGATATTTTAGTAACTGCTGCTGCACATCAGGCTCGCGTGGAGCTTGTACCATCTTCACGCTCTTAATATAGTAGAGTGCAAGCAGCGCTTTCCAATCAAACGTAGTTTCGTTACTATTTATTTTCAATATATACCTAGTTTCAAACTCGGTGTAATATTGCATACATATATTTGATCCTCATATCTAAAAGTTACCAATCACAGTACTCCCAAGGAATTTTGAAGTCAGGAAGGCACCTGGCTATAAAACCGAAGCCAAAACCTTTTTATAATAATATAACCAGGCAATTGGCACAAATCGACCCCAAGGTCGACCCAGACGAAGATGGCGGTGCGGTCTTGATTAGCACGATAAAGGCTGGATCAGCAAATCTGAAGACCAAAATGTCTGGAAAGAGGGAAAGGAGGCCTATGCCCAGCAGTTAGTCACTAGAGACACTACAGGCGGATAATATTAAAATAATACTATATCAGCCGGATTTCCCACTGCTGAACACAGCCTCCCCCATTAAGGGGTGTTGGCCATAATCCCCACGCTTGGCAGGCGGCTTGGAATCAATTGAATACAACATTATTCAAAATAGTACAAAACTGTTTGTTATCACCAAAAGGTTCTGGGTAACACTCGTCAATAATGGCTTAGGATACAATAACAATTATTTTATCGTTTTCTTCTAATTGACCCACCTAACATGGTATTAATGGTATCAGATAAGGTATGATTGATCTTTAATTTTTATTTATGTTATTGCTGTTTATTTAATATCTGGTCCTGTGCCGTTTTCATTGCTATAATATGATGCTCAAAAGAAAATATAATGCCATCTTATCCGGCTGATGCAGTATTTCGTTCACCACAGAAAATCACACCTTATGGTAAATTATGATGCAATTATGATTCAAACATGTTATTCAGGCTAACCTATAATTACTGTCTCTCAAGCACCGAAACATACTGTTGGGTGCTTGGTGACAAATTTTCTCCTCACGGGCGGTAGCTATAGGGGAGCAATCGCAATATATACCATTAAGTAAAATAAATATTCCAAAGAATACCTTATATAACGAAAGTTATTATTTTGGATTACAGTTTTATACATATATTTCAGAGAAAATACAAAGTTTATTGTATTGAGTTCGCCTTAACTTAATAGAATATATTTTTATTGTTTAATATTAATTCTTATTAGATTATTAAATCTTAATAATACTTAAGGCCCGCAAGTCGTTACACACCCCCCCGAATAAAACATACTCTTATATGAATTAACAATAATGTTTAGGCCTTTTTTATCTACATCTACATTTATATTATTAAGAGGAAAGATTTGTAATTTTGTGTTATTTTGTACAACGAATAAACTTTAAAATTTAAATGAAATTTGGTATGGATATAATTTGAGACCCGGGGAAAGACATAGGATAGTTTTGATCAAACTGCGCAAAAAAAGAGGTTAATGGTTGTACGCGGTAACCGACATACGCGCGGAGCCGCGGCCGGAAAGCTAGTTTATTATAAATATGATCTACATATCGTCACGTCTTTATATTCCCATAGGGGTGGCAAAGGTTTTTATAACCTTTAGTACTATTAGCAACCACCATATGGGGTGAGCCTGTTGCCTTCTAATGGCCGATGTTCAGCGTTGACTACAAAGTGCGACTTAAGTTTATTTGTCATTCAACCCAGCTTTCTACTTGCTACGTGAAATTTTGAAGCAGTGATGGCTCGGTGGCATTGGCTATGGACTGCCGCGCAGCAGGTCCATGGTTCAAATCCCGCCGCGGGCTTGAGCTTCACTGTATGGTGGTAGGGCATTTTGCGAATGACCGCCTTGCTAGCGACCACCCTCAAGAAAATCTGTCGCTAAACACCTAACGGTGTGTTCCGGCAGCTGTCCTTGAAAGCCAAGGAAATTACAGGCACATGAGACGTAACAACTATGTCCCAAACTGACGGGCGCAGTGCAGTACGTGACTTTTGATGAAATGAATCTGTTATAGGCGAGCTTGTTCCGTCACAATAACATAAAAAAAAGTAAAACATGTGTTGGTTATACGGTTTTCGAGAGTAATTTTTAAGAATGTAGATAGCCTTAGAAAATGCTTCTAAGCGAGTTAGGCATTAATGCGTTCAAACATTTCTTCTTTACCGTTGACTAATTTTAGAATATTGTAAAAAGTACCCTGAAGGATATTATGTTGAAAAATAGTTTGTATGTCTTATGCTATGTTAGGTTAGCTACGTGTTGAGGTATGACGCGACGTGTCAAGGCCCCGCTATGCAGATGTCGATGCGATCGATACGATGCGATGACTAGATCGTGACGTAGCAATGACGATTTATAACGTATTTACTTTTCTTTAACAGCTAAAAGACACAATTGTTATAAAAGCGTAGAATGAAAATCTTTTGAATTATTCAAACGTACTAAATATTTAAAATGTTTTTAGATTTTTCACTTTTACAGTAAGTCTTAGTAACTATTGTACGTGATTATAAAATCTGCAGCACCAGATATATATTGTTCTTCTCTTTTCAAATTCCCTAATCATTAAACACAAAAATACTTCAAATTAAAAAAGTGTCACATATAAAGTTGTTTAAAATATTAAGAAGTCCGTTTATCAAGCAAGTGTCTATATACGTATGATTTATTTAAATTAATTATTGATTTGATTTTCATTCAGATTATCTAGAGCCCTGTTTTTTTTAATATTTAGAAAGGTCAACAGCTTAATGTTCT
Organism: Plagodis pulveraria; assembly: GCA_963890685.1. Lineage (NCBI taxonomy): Eukaryota > Metazoa > Arthropoda > Insecta > Lepidoptera > Geometridae > Plagodis > Plagodis pulveraria. The sequence goes on along the minus strand of OY982955.1, from coordinate 26,831,415 downwards.
ATTTCTACATAAACTTATATACTCAACTATTCAATTAATAACCAAACTATGTAATTTCCCAAAAAAGTGAGAAAACCGCGAAGACTTCTCCAAGACGATGAATGAAAATAAAATGTGCTTTAATTAGCACGCTAAGCAAATCTTATCATAAGTTATCTTCATTGGTGACTGTCATGTCAATAATTCGTATGCTTAGGTTTCACAAGTCATGAGTGCACGAACAATACGTTATCTAAATGGAGACATTTTATGGATGCATGTAGATTACTGATAAATTAATATTTTGACCTCACATTGAGTTTGTATATCAGCATAGGATTATTTTTTATTATTGTTTGTTTGATTATGACCGCCAAAAGTATAGCTTAGTGTACCACTTAGATATATTTATGTGTAAGTTATTATCAATAATTTGATGTTTGTAAATTTAATAATAAACTAAAACATAACCCATATTAAGTCATTATACAACTATGAAAACGTTTCAGTATTTTTATTTCTTCTATACTAATAATAATACTGTAATAGGTCCAATTCAGTACAATGAAGATATTGTGAAAAAAATTGAGAGTACTCTGTAGCTGATACTAATGCCAAAACTGTATTTTTTCTATTTTTGTCTGTATGTCTGTATCTTGGCCGCGCATCACTCCAAAAATACGGAATGAATTTCAATGAAACTTAGCATGATTTTAGTTCATACCACGAGAAAGGACTTGTATACTTTTTATCCCCAAATTCAGCAAGGTTTCCTAGGGAAAGGGAATGAAAGTCAAAATGTACACGTAGTTGTAATTTAATAACGCGTAATCCGCTTTCATGCACTCTATTTTTGTTAAAATAGTGATACGTACAAGATTGTCCCGTAGGTAAATATTTCAAAGTCATCGGTTTAGTAGTTCAGAAATAACAGATATCACAACCTAAATATTTCGTTCCAAATAACTTGGAACCCGGAATGAATAGGAACCTTTGAACGTACGGCTCATCTAAAGCTGGCGTTTGCACTTTATCGTATGGGCATAATAGATAGGTCTACTGTCATAGTCGGACCACTCCAAAAGCTGTAAATAAAAGACCACCGCCAAAATATACGGACGTATTACTGAAATTGCATACTTTTACAGGGCTATCAATAATAAGGAACAGGAATATGAACAACTTTAACAACGAGGGTAACCTAAAAATCGTGAAAAAAAAACGGCTATACCAAAGTCCATTTAGGCGCAGCTAAAGTATGAAACAACTGTGGTTTTTGTTTATTCTCATTCGGCTTAGCTTTCTGATACCTCTTTACTTTTGGTTGCGATCTTAGTACCCGGGTGGGACTTTACGTGCTGAGGCCCGCGCTCGCCGCTTCGCGCAACCGTGACTCCCAGACGAAGGGCTACAATATAGCCCGAAACTGGTCGGAATCCTTCCAGTAAATATAACGCGAGTCCCAGCCGGGTACCTATTTATTTATTATTTATGGTTTTTATTACTTAATAAATATTTTTTATTCATGGGCATCTACGAAAATGCCATTGTATTATTGGAGAATTTTGAGATTTAATAGCTAAATATCAGCTAGATACTATTGACTTAACTGAGTGGCAACGATGCAAGAGGCTCAGGAGGGCAAAGCTAGAATCTATAAAAATCTGGATTTTTAAACTATCTATCTTTTGCCGGATACATTTTGGAGATTGCGCAATGGAAGTGAACTATCTACAAGATCTTAGTTCTACCGCCAAAAAAGGAGAGCACCGGCGAAAAGACGCCGTTTAATATCGAAATTACAAAGAAACGCACAAAGTACTTTGCTTCAACATTTGTGCGAACCGCAAAGGAACTCTCTGAGTTATTTATCTACTGTCTTCAGGAAAGTACAACCCGGGAGTTTTCAAATCCCAAGTAGAAAGCTCCTTTATGAGCTATGCTTTACTAAGATAGCTTCACCGCAGACCACAGCGTTGCTGAATATGAGATAAACAGTGCTCAAATGTGAATAATAATTAAATAGTCTGCAGGTACGGCAATCGCGAACGAATTTGCAGGTACAGCTAGCATCAATAAGGTTAGAATGTCCCTCGTTTCTAGATGACTGTTGATAGCGATTGCTATGCATATTCATATAGTAGCATAGAAATATCAAATGCTCAAGTTCCATAAATAGTGTCTCTAAAGCATTGCATAATGTATTGTACAAGATACGATGAGATAACAACATGGATACTGTGAGTGTTCAAGATAAAATTCCCTTTATGTTTTAAGCTTATTTTATTTTTGTAATAACATGAAACTCTCGCGGGAAAAAAGACCGTGGACGAAACCTCTTAAAACAAATTAATTCAATAGCTCTGTAGAAGAGCGTGGGTCGTTGACAAAACATAATTTGAAAACAAATATAAAGCATGTTAGACATTTTTTATTGCGAAAGTTTTTATTTTCATATGGACGAGAGCGGTTTAGGCATTATTAAAAATTATTAAATTTAATAAATGATCCAATTGCAACTTTTGTAATAAAATATGATGTTATTATATTACAGTGAATGTACTGTATTAGCCGGATTGTCGACTGCTGAACACAGCCTCCCCCATTGAGGGGGATTTTGCCATAATCCCCACACTAGGCAGGTGTCTTGGGGATCGCAGTTTAAGATATCAGTTCCTCAGAAGGCGATGGTGCCCACCATCCGGTAATTTACCTTTAGTTGCCTCTTACAACACCCACAGGCAGCAATGGGAGGGCGACATTCTAGCCCGGCACCTCAGGGGAAGTTTGTACCCCACAGTGAATGTAAGTACCTATAATATAGATCATATTCATCATATAATATAGATCAGTTTGTTGAAGATTTTTTTATTTACTTTTCGTAATCTTACCACAGTATCTCCCGGAAGGGGTGAGCAGAGGGTTGTAGAATCTCACTATAACTACTTACTGAGTTTAATTTGTATTTAGAGTCAGATGTACTTGTTTAACGACATAATATTAATATCTGATCTTTCCATGCTATATTTCATGAAACAGAAAAAAATGGCCAAGTCCAAGTCAGCCTTGCCTTAATTGTGTAACGCGTTGCAGCAACACGTACAAGGAAAAACAGTATTCGGTTTGATCCTACCTTAAAAAGTACATATTGAATCGGTGTTTTCAGTATTTAGAGGTTAAATTGTAAATATTTCGGATTCTAATTTAATTAAACTTTTGATATACATTCTGTAACTAAAATAACCACCATGCTTCGGAGAGGTCATTTAGCCGTCGGCCCCGGTTGTTATTTTAGGGCGGTAGACGTTATAGCATGTCGGCAGGGCATTTTGCAAGTGTCCGCCTGGCTAGCTACCACCCTCAAGTAGAACACCTGTCTCCAAGTACCGGTACAGAATATTGAATTTTCAGGTTTTTAACTCCTTCTATTTACTAGGTAGATAAAAACAATGACATACGGACGGATGGACGGCCGGATAAACAGGTTTTGCCCATTGGGTACGGAATCCGAAAATAAACTGTTCCAAAATCATAAAAGTAAAGGTTTTTTTATCTTTATACTCAAATAATGTTTACTTACTTCTACTTAATTAGTTAAGTATAGTTTTTTTTATGTATTTTTTACGGGGTCATCTCAGTCGGTCAGTCTTTCTAAGTATTTATTTTGTTAATTCTCTACCAAACGTTTTCCTCAAATAAACTTCTACAACTACGATCAGTTACTTTTTAGGTTAAGCTCAATTGGCATGTCACGAAAGTATCTGCCAATATGCTTAGATGATATAATAGAAAGATTTATTACTAATTATGACAGTAATTATGGGCAGCAACATAGTTGAACCTGCACCTACATATGCGTCATTAAAAAATTGAGAAAATAACATAATATCGTCTTCCGCCAGTATTTTCATAATTGGAAGACAGTCAGTTCCATATGTTTTTTCCTTTTCAATTATTGGTTGCTTTTATCACTCGAGAACGGCTGTACAAACGAATATGATGATGTATACGTATACGTTTCAATGGTCATATTTTTTTACTAAATATAATACCCATTTACTTATACATAAGCACCTCTGAAAATACAAGGCAGCAGGTAAGTGAAAGTTTCGCCGCGTCACTCACCGCGCTACTTCTTCATTTGCGTTTGCCCAAACTTCTGCCATTCAATTTCGAACTTTATCGCTCACTTTGTAAGGTAACAAATTTCATTTGTGAGTTAAAAGAGGCTTCGAGGCGATAATAGCTTCCGTAGAAGGTATATCTGAATGAGCGCTGACAGCGCTTGCTTTACAAACTATATGAAAACTGAACGGTTTTTTCCAGTTTACTTAGTCACTGTCGGCTTTATCGGAAGCTAAAGCTGTCGTGATACCAGATTGCTTATTGTTGCGTTATTAAGGTTATTTAAATAAAAGTAAAAGAAGGCTGGAAGCAGGTACATTTTTGCTTAACAAAGAAACACTGCTTTTAGGGATGTATGATGATAAAGTGTACTTATATAATTTTCGATAAGTCAGATATGAAAGGGAACGTGTTTTGTTTTTGTTTTTGGATGTAAAAATTTTATTTATGCAGATTCCATTGACCCGTGATGCAAACAACGGAGGTATGTTGATATGAAAACTAAAATTGCGTTTCATTCAACGTATACGAATGTTTTCTTACATATAATGATAACTCTTTATTATTTATTTAACTTTTTACATTGTTTCGACGCAAAACAGTTACGCGTTCGCGTGTGAGTATTGCCAGATAATATATCGATTTGAAGCAATACGTTCAAAAAGCGGCAAATCTGTGTTATTAGAGTTAATGAGAGGATAATGTCCCAAAAATTTTGAAATGTATATATGAAGCATAAAAGGATATGAATTGTTTAATAGCATGATGTAATTGATTAATTAAATAATATTTAATTATTTTTTTTCTAATCTTAATTTTACATACACAACCTCGCATCTTTATTGACCGAGCGAGAACTTAGTTCGAGCGAAGCGTCTCTGCTTCAACTTAGACAAAAATTCTTTGGTATGTCCGGTTGTTCTCTTCTACAGGTCGCATTTCTCAACCGATACTCGTGAAATTTTGTGAGCAGGTTAGATAAGCCCATAAAATATTTTTGTCGATTCAGTTTTTGGATTTTTTTCAAAATGACGGAGATATTCATTATAAGGTGTAGAAACTATGGGCGCTTGCGCTTCTTGATACGCCGTCAGTTGCCTAAAAGTGATAGGCTCTCTCTCTCTCTCGTATAATCAATTATTCCGTTTCCATGTCTTAGCCAGTATATTAATTCGAGATAAATGTATACTAAGTATGTAAAATTATTGTATATTTATTACCTACCCACCTATTTCTGATACAACTAGCCTTCGCTGGCGCCCGCGTGTCATTGATTTCAAAATAAAATCGTTTATTGTTTGCAATACCTATCTAGATTTTGGATTTCTTGACCCATTCTCCCATTAGCATGCGCAGTGAACCTTTATTCAATTGTAAGCTTATGCAAGGGTAGACTCGCGAGGTCTACAGTTCTGAGAGCCATATATAGATAGTAAAGGCTTGCCTTCTATACACCTTCAGGTATACTTACCTGAAGGTGTATAGAAGGCGAGCCTTTACTATCTATTAGAAGCAGTTCCATATTTCGGTCTGCCACCAAGAACACAATAGGAAAATCCAAACTCTGTACTATACTGAGATCGAACCAAGGACATCAAAATTTCAAATGATAATGCCTCACCTCACCACTATCTACAGCAATTCACGGCCTAATTACGACCTGTCTATATAATACATGTTATCCATAGTCTAGTTCCTAACTTGTGACGTAGGAACTACTGACATTACGTAGCTAGAGCATAAAGGAAGCTGGATGCATATTCCATGAAGTGAAACTGGGCCAGTAATTAGTGTGAGTAGAATTTCAACAAAATTAAAACGAGTTGAATACAATGCTTAGCAGATAAGTAAGACCTCGGGGAAATTTTTCACGTTTTGTTTACGTTAGAATTGTAATTGTAACAACTTGATGTATTTTGAAAACATTAACGGGCGTTACTCACGTAATTTCAATAGAATTGGATAGTTCCAAATATAGTTTCAAGAACATCGAGTGGTCTCTTTGGGCTTCTAAATTAGGATATATCTAGGATATTCATTATTTTATTCTTATTTAATTGGCTCAAGTAAGTCATGCTAATGTAAATTTTCACTACTATCAACATACTGTACCAGCAGGATAGTCCACTGAACACAGCCTCCTCCAATATAGGGGGGTTTGCCATAATCCCCACGCTTAGCAGGCTTGTGGATCGCAGAGTGAGATATCAGTCCCTCAGAAAGTGCTGCTGCCCACCTTCTGGTGTGTGTCTCTACCCATGGGTAGAGATTGGGTGATATTTTAGCCTGGCGTGGGTGCTGGCTAGCCGGGATATAATGTTACTCCCCATCTCTACAAGCTCATCAACTAGTTATTTTTTATTGTAATGCACGAAATCCAGTTACTCAATACCTACTTTTTTAAAGTAATATAATATAAACAAGAAGTTAGAATGGTTGTGTTTCACAAAATTTTTACACGACAAGCATTTAAACATCAGTTGAACATGTAACCTACTGCCTTTCTTTCACTGAACATAAAAAAGTTCAGGCACATGAGACTTAACAACTGTACATATAATTGTGACGGGCAACAGGATTTCTGAAATGAATGAAATAAAAGTTATAAAAGGTGATTTATTTAAAAATTGATATGTGATGTAAATGTTTTTATACAACAAAAGAGTTTATAGATCTAAGTGACCAAAATAATTTTTAATATTTGCACACCTGCATGCTGGCAGAATACAAGAACAAATTGCCATAGCCCTTAAGACCTTTTTATGACTATGTATTCTTGTAAATAAACTATTGATTTGATTTAATAGTATTGTACATAAACCTATTTTAGCGGTTAAACGATTGGAGTTGACAACTTTTAGTTTTTTGATATCTGAGTAGCAAAAAACACTTTCGCCAGGCATGTTTGTCACATATAATAGGAAGCAAAACTATTTCCATATACGGGCCATTTTAAGTCTACGGATTGGTACTGGGGATTTTTCAGTCAGAAAAACACCACAACAGGGCCAAACCTTCGAAAGATTTCCAAGCAACACTTTACTCCACCTTACCTCCACACCACCTAGTCAGCCATAGTTTTAAAACTATTTATATTTGGTTTGTATATATATACAAAATTACAAATTTACAAGAGGAAACATTAGTACATGTGCGGTACTATAATTTTTCCTCTCGTAAATTTGTAATTTTTTAATGTAATCCCTGTTTGTATTTCCAATAACGCATGCTCTGCAGCATGCGTTATTGGAAATACAAAAATATCCAAAATAGGTTTGTGTATTTTAGTTACGGGCATGGTTCTGAATATACTGGTTGACCTGTACAGCAACTACTATAACCAGCAGTACAGTTCTGGTTCCGACAGCGTCTATTCTACACAGATGAATGAGTTCTACATCATTGTATGTGAAAACATGAATGTGTGTTGATTCTTGGAGTGCAACAAAATGTTACTATGGAACTGTACTGTACTATATCAGCTGGATTGTCCACTGCTCCCCCCATTATGGGGGGGGGGGGATTGCCAATAAGCTTACGAAATTACAAGTTCAATTACCAGTGGGATTCTTGTTTCTAGTTCAATTCGGTTTGGCTTCAAATGTCGCCCCGTCGTCTTAAGAAGGTTAAAGAATTGGAGTAAAGGGACAAATTTGACAACTCTTGCTAACTCACTACGACAGTTCAGTTTGAAAGAGCATGTCTCGGCTATAATAACGGATGGCCGTGGGTTTGAATCCCGCTCACAGTACAAATGTTCAACTTAACGTAATGTTGTACGTTTAGGTAGTTTTCAGTTTGATTTAGGATTTCGTCATAGGGCATTCCGATAAAGCATGATGTTCCATAAATTTCATGTCGATGTCTGGCAGTCCACAACCTTGCGATTTTCACGGCAGTTCCTATCTCGACTGCCACAATTTGTAACCACCTGCCTGGTGAAGTATTTCATAGACATAGACATAGACAGGCCTTTATTTGTTTCATTAGCACACATACATTTACATTACACAAATTAATGAATGAGAAAGTACAAAAAACAAAAGATACAAATACAAAATGTAGTCAGGCTATATGACAAAACAACAATGAAATATGAAAAAGGTAGGTATAAAAAGTTTGATAATACATACAAGAACGTAGGTAGGTTCATACATGACTACTAGATATAGAATAGAAAAACAAATAGAGGTATAATAATATAAATGGTATGCATCTATTTATGTGCTACAGCAATAAAAAGGACTCGGCTGAGCATTATGCCTCATCACATTGCTAAAATGTAGCTAGGCCAGGCTATTCTGCCAAGACCTTCAGCCAAAAGACCCTGTGAGGATAGGAGGTGCAGAAATAATGTATGAAAGAAAATGTACATGGTTATACGACTCCGAACAGATACGACTTAGGGGCCTTCAAGAAGAGAGCATATTCCCTCCTCAAAGGCTGGCAACGCATCCTCGAGACCTGTGGTGTTGCGGATGTTCGTGGGCAACGGAGATCACTTACCACCAAGTGAGCTGCCTCCTCGTTTGTCCTCCTTACCCATAAAAAGAAATAAAAGATGTACCAATCGTCTGTCATCTCAATGTACCAGTTTCGTTCTACGGGGCGCCATTCGCTGCGAACTGGTTGCTTTGTTTCCTCTCCGCCACTACACTTAGTCGGATGAATGCGTTTGAATGCATTGTTGGTTGGAGCATGAATGCTCACTGTACTCGCTGCAACGTTTTTGTAACTGCTATCCTTTTCAGAGATAGGCTTTTGAGTTTCTTCATACGATTAAAAAGCTACTCTGCAAGAATACTCGTTGCGAGCCTCTATGTAATAGTTTTTTTTTATATCAAGTTGTTTTTGACACAAAAATTACTTGTCAAAAGTAGTTTGCTTCATGCATGGCCTGTCGAAGTTGTATAGACCGGAAATTCCCATATTTTTATGATATTTCGATCAATTTTAATATATAAACAAATTAAGTCGATAAAATGAATTAGCAGATTCGCCAATCACGGGTGAACTGGCCGTTTTCCATACAAACGTCGTAGGATGATCACTCCCTTATTTGAGGATTTAAGTCCAAAATAAAACATTATACCGATTGATCTCGTCATTATCTAGGGTTGTTCGATGCCGAAACTTTAATAAAATAATTAACTTGATAGTTATGAGCCTCGAAACATTTTCATATAAAGTTTTCGAGGCTCATTACTTACAACTTAATAATCTTTTTAAAATTTTGGCATCATACAAGCCTAGATAATGACGATATTAATCGGTATAATGCTTAAGTCTGGACCTAAAATCTCAAATAAGGGAGTGATCACCCTACGGCGTTTGGATGGAGAAGTGACCGGCCAGTTCAACCTTAATATTGTTGGATATTGTAAATAGCATACCGATTAAAGTTTAAACGAAGGATATATTGATTCGAGGTCTTTGGTCCTTAAAACAAACTCCAATGGCATTTCGGATTTACATTAAATAAACTTGTTTTTCATGTTTGCTTTATTGCCTTTTATTCGGACTTCTTAAAAACGCATACAACTGACAATATTGGTATGATTATTTTTCTTTATTATGGTTATGTTTTTTTAAATATGTGAACAATTTAAATGGTTATCGTTTGTAATATTACAAACTAAATTAACAACAATAAATAATAAAACCAGGTCAAATGCAGGTCAGACTATCCTACACTGAATCTTAAAAAAAAAACGTACTTGACACAACAGCTTCAGAGTGCAAGTAAGACTCGCACTTAGCCAGTATTGTGCGTACTAGCCCCATTCAGTAGTTATACATAAATCATGTAAGTGCATTCAAGCCTGTAAACATGTTTTAGTAACATACTCGTATAACATCACAGTGGATTTGGTATGTGTAGTGGGGTGTACTGCAAATTTATCTGACAGGAAATCTCAATAACTGTCCTCTTTGAGATTCAACCACGATGTCAAGATTTCAATTATTTTAAAGAAATTCTTTACTTTATTTACTCCACTAACGTAGCAGACGTATTTACAAACAATGTTAAAATTATGTTTAAAATTAACTGTATATATTTTAGCTATTCTTATGGGTCAAAATATACCAGAACTACTGCAAAACTGGCAGCTTTGTTCTGGTTCCGACAGCGCACATTGTATATTGTGCACATATGAATGAGCTTTACAGCATTGTGCGTCAAAACAATAATACTCGTTGATGCTTAGTGTGCAGCTTATTTTAAGTGCGATACGGTCAGGTCTCCTACACTCTTACTTAATTTTGAAGCACTCGTACCAGAGATTGCCTAAGTTTTCTGAACTGGTCAACTCTGTGGTCACTATTTGGATTGGTAATCGCTAGTGGAACTTACAACTTAGCGTTTCAGTGCTTCGAAGGCACGCAAAATGTTCCAGGTTATATTCTTAGGTTGGCATTCATTACGCTCTGCCGGAGGCATTCGGACAGCCTGTAATGTCCAAACTGCATGATGGAAGGGTATATTGTGGATGCCCGCCTGGTTAGCTACCACTATTTGTTACCAGGCATCTTATGGTGTGTTCCGGCAGCTGTATTGAGAGCCCGGTCCCATCCTTGGTCAATCCGTTCACCATCTTCGATTTGAAGCGAGCTTGTCGGCAAAACGGAGGAAAACATGTAATTATGTATGACAACAGCTGCCTTTTTTATTTTTAACCGGCGGTATTCCTTTATTAACAGAATACTAGGAACTATATACAACACTACAGCTACTACAATAACAGCCTTTAGACAATCTATAAGTAATTGCAGACTCATCGGCAGTCGAAACGCTCCAGCCCACTACTAGTTGGCAGCGTGCCCACCATACTGGCAGCATTGCCCCGTTGAATTGCAATGCTTATTCGTTGAGCCAAATAGATGCCAGCATTTTTATCATGCGTCGCATCGACCAAGCGCTCTGATAAGTTTTGGAAAATACGATGAGTGCCCGGTCCCCCCGGACCCAACGTCTCTACACCAAACGGCTCACATATGTAACTCATACCGAGGTTAGCATACTTGCACCGCTTGAGTTGCTCTGCCGAAGTAGCCGCGGCGCCAGTCCTCACGTTGGATTCAGAAAGATGTGACGGCGCTAAAGTGTCTACGAATGTAGCGTCCCACACTAAGGGCCGTCCTAACCTCCACGGAACCAGAGTCATGCCGTCAGATCTTTTACCACCGTCACGCATCAGACCAATCGGTTCGAGAACAGCTGGAACATTGGTGCTGGTAAAAGCTCGGCGAATGATAATGAAATAATAACGTACGTACGTTATTATTTCATTATCATTAGCATTTGATTAAAACTTTCGTAAGTAGTACACATATTGAAACAATTTTAAAACCGATTTCACTTACGTTAATACAGCCGAGTAGTTCGATCTCGACCGGTTTCGCGACTTTCAGAGTCGCTTCATCATGGAGTACGTATCATTAGCATGGTATGAAAATATATTGAGACGTGATTGCTAAGTTAATCTCTACCTCTACACTAATATTATAAAGAGGCGCGATTTGTATTTATGTATGCAACGACTAAACTTAAAACTACTGGACCGATAAGGACGAAATTTGGTCTGGAAATAGTTTGAGGCCCCCCGAGTCTTGTTTGCAATGAATAAACTTAAAACTACTTGACTGATTTGGATGTAATTTGGTATGGAAATAGTTTGAGACCCGGGGAAGGACATAGGATAGTTTTTATCCAACTGCGCAAAAATGGGTTAATGGTTTTGCACGATTACCAATAACGCGTGGGCGGAGCCGCGGCCGGTAGGCTAGTATTTTATAAAATAACAGTTGCGCTTCAAGGGCTAATTCACTGCAAGATTATATATGTATTTTTTTGTTTTCACGGGGATTGGAGTTGTTCATGTAGCATTGTTGGCGAGTGCATGAATGCTTTATGTAAATTTTTTACCATAATTCTAACTTTTGTATTTTATTACCTTTAAATTTGCCAATCACAAAATACCAATTGCATAACACACGTTGCTATTTATTACATCTATTTACAAATATGGGAAGGCAGCTATATTTGCTTTTCAACATTATACAGATAGATAAATACGTAAATAGTGAGCATCATACTATAACCAAAAAACAGTACATGGTACTGTACCGTATTTTTAAATGTAGCTGTACTAAGCCACCCCATTTATGGCACTTGTTTTTCCGCATCTGTTTCTGTGTAAACTTTTTAATGACTTAATCGCAACTTATCAGTTAAAATGTTGGGGCACTATTCAATGCGAGCAGGTGCTGTTCTAGTTCGCCACTATACCTATTTGGATGAATGCGTTTAAAGGCATAAGGTCGGGGAATGAAGATTCAAACGTAACTGTGGCTATTCAACTTTTGACAAGGCTGCTTATACTCGTATTTCAGTTTGATTTATGGTTTGATCTCAATGTACCAGTTGCGCTCTACGGGGCGCCATTCGCTGCGAACTGGTTGCTTTGTTTCCTCTCCGCCACTACACTTAGTCGGATGAATGCGTTTGAATGCATTGTTGGTTGGAGCATGAATGCTCACTGTACTCGCTGCAACGTTTTTGTAACTGCTTTCCATTTCAGAGATAGGCTTTTCAGTTTCTATATACGTACAAAGCTGGTCTGCTAGAACACGCTTAAAGTTATAGGTAAGAGATTTTTTTTATTTTGGAGAGGTTTTTTAAGATGTTCTATATTTAATTATTTTCCGATAGGAGTTGATATCCGAATCCTTATGTTTTGTAGATGATAAATAATTTCATGAATTTGCAAACTCACCAACTTCAGATACATCCGGATGATAAATGTATGAAGGGGACGAATTTTTAGTTTCGATACTCATAATATCTTAGCAAATGTGCAACTGTCAGCCTAACTATAATTAATAATAATTGGATATCATAGTAACAAGCCTAGTTGTTTTTTATTGTTTATAGGTAAACCTTTGACTACAATCTCACCTGATGGTAAGCAATGATGTTGTCGAAGGTGTTAACAGGCTTAACCTAGAAGTACTGACTCTTAAGGACAGCTGCCGGAACACACCTTTAAGTGCTTGGCGACAGATTTTCTACTTGATGATGGTCACTAGCCAGGCAGGCATTCGAAAAATGCTCTTCACCACGAGGTGAAGCTCAAGCCCCCGGCAGGATTCGAACCATGGACCTGCTGCGCGGCAGTTCATAGACAATGCTACTTAGCCATCACTACTTCAAAAATTAGAAGTGTAGCGATTACACTACTAATTTTAAGGTGTAAAAGTAGGCAAAATTACCAACTCTTGCAAAACAATACTTGAACTTCATAGTTGTATAATCCGAAGTCCATATTTATCAGAGTATCAGGATTTTCTGACACAATAATACCCAGTTTCTTGGTAGTATTAACCTGCAAGTGGACTCGCCTTTAATGACTATTACCCATGGGAGTCTAGGGAATGCAATCTCGCGAGATTGGGGCTCAGGCGAGATCTCGCGAGTTTATGAATAACAATACCGCGAGAACTCGCCAATTTCGAGATCTCGCGAGATTAGCAGTTTTGTGTGTTTATTCTTGCAAATAATCACAATATTTGAATAAATTAGAAAAATTAAAAAAAATATAGGTATTATGAAGTAAAAACTTATTTTTACGAATATTTTCAATAAATTTTTATGTCAATTAACATCTAACGTCTATCTATCATTATTTTAATAAACTTTTAAGAAGTACACTTTGACGTAGGTACCTCATCAAATAAGAAATGAGATAAACAACCAGTCTTCTCTTCTAATATCAAAAAAGTGTTTTAATAATAAAGCAGTTATTTTATAACAAAACAACAAGAGGGCAAACATTTAAATGAATTTATTAGTTAAGTTGAGTTGACTATTAAACTGAGATAATATTATCAATTAAAGAACACTGCACCTACTCAGGGATCTATTATGAATCAGAGATTATTATCAAAATATACCAATCGAATGAAAGGTTTATTCAGTTTACATCACACGCCATTATTACGAATTATTTTGAAAGTAGCTTCTTAAGAAGCACAAAATGTCCAAAGAATCGTCCGCTAAACGGCTTCTTATTTTGCTGGCCAGCCGCTGAGAAGGCCCTTTCGGATTCACGCTAGTTGAAACTACAGGTCTCAGGCAGTTATCCGTGATTTGTGAAATATCACCTTTTGACCCCCCCGGGCTCTAATAAATTAATTTCCGTTATGATTAATGATTTTGATTTCGTATACGAATTCGTAGTTCGTTTTCTATCTCTAGGTTCTTTGAACGCAGCAATCAATGTTTCCTGGAGTTCTTCTTGCAATAAAATACTCTTGCATATCTCAGAAAGAGACGAAAGCTCCGTGTCAGTTCGCGTGCTGCCGACGCTGAATAAGACGTTTTTATGCTCAATAAGGCCGAGATCTCGCGAAAACGAGATCTCTCGAGAATGAGATTGCATTCCCTACACGGGATTAAAAACCTGTCTGACTGACAAAATGTGTATTTAGACCTCTTTAAGGAATATAATAGGCGTTACAATGTGTATTTTTATTATGTTTTTTAAACTTCTTCTTTTTTATGAGATAAGAAGGTAAACGATCAAGCGGTTCAATTGGTGGTAAGTGACCTGTGAGGTGCTGGGCTAGAATGTCACCCCCCATCTCTGCCCGTGGGTGTAAGAGGCGACTAAGGCTAACTCACCAGAAGGTGTGTAGCAGCACTTTCTGAGGAACTGATATCTTACACTGCGATCCCCAAGCCGCCTGCCAAGCGTGGGGATTATGGCAAACTCCCCCCCCCCATATTGGGGAAGGCTGTGTTCAACAGTGCACTCTCCGGCTGATACAGTACAGTACAGATCACCATCGCCGAAGAACATGCGCAACACCAAAGGTCTCGAATATGCGTTGCCGGGCTTTGAGGAGAGATTGTGCACTCTTTTTGAAAGGCTCTTTAGTCCGATTCTATTCGAAAATACTTCATATGGCAGCTAGTTCCATATTGTGGCAGTGTGAGGAAGAAAATGCCGTGAGAATTACAAGATAGTGGACTTCCAGACTTTCGACATGAAATTAATGAAACATCATGTTTTGTTGGGACGTCCGAAGGCGAAATTCAGCTGCAGTAACAAGTATAAATTAATTGAAAATAAAAACACGACTGTTTATTATTTATTTTTGTTAAGCGCATTATCGATCTATTGAAATCAAAACTGCAAGTTATACATATTTATGGAATCGATACCTAAAGCCCTTCATTTTTATACCATAATCGAGGGGTTAGAGAGAAATATTTTTTTACTCTCAATATGGCATCTAAAATCCTCCCGCTCGTTTTTTACTTTTTTATGTACCTAGTGCTACCTGAAAATATAACACTCCTTGTTTTGGGCAGTCGTGTTATAAAGACTATTTTCTAAGACTTTATCATAACTACTGATGTCTTAAAATAGTTTGCTGTAACACGACTGCATGTTTTAAAATATTCTGTTATTTTAATGTCGGTGTACCAGTGTAGGACCCATGTATTGTATATCCTCGTTCAAAATGTGATGTTCAAATTAACGTCTGCAAAACAAACGTGAATGCATGCGTATGACGTTAATTGGTTACCGATGTGTAATTGATAATTAGTGTTCACCGAAATACGGGCGTCGAACGTTTGCTAAATTAGTCGCGGTTGGCATTTACATCCCTGGTTCATTGAGTGCATAAAATAATTGCTGATTCAATTGCATTGACAGATACAGAAAAATACTTCTGAAAATGACAGAACTATTTTTTATCTATGTACCGGGTGTTGTAAGTAGATGTTATCAGTATGTTAGTGTCACGGAACTAGCCCGAGGCCCATCTGATGTGAAATGGACTAACCTCTGCCTATAACAGATGCATTTCGTCAACAACGAATTGCACTGTGCCCGTCACATTGAGAAGTCTCATGTACAGTTATTAAGTCTCATTGGCTGTAATTTTACTGGCTCTCCAGGACAGCTGCCGGGACACACCGTTAGGAGCTTGGTGACAGATTTTCTACTTGAGGATAGTGGCTAGCTAGGCGGACATTCGCAAAATGCCCACCATGCGGTTGATGCGGTGTAGCTGAAGCCAGCGGTGGGATTCGAAGCATGGACCTGCTGCACGGCAGTCCATAGCCAGTTCCACATAGCCATCACTGCTTCATAATTAGTACCTAAATTGTTTCGAAAAGACAATGCAAGACACTTATGCTATGTCAGTATACGTGTACTATGGAAATAAAGTAAACACAAAAAAATATTTTAAACATCGTTAGTTAACTTCATGTTTTACCAGAAAAGGTTAGAAATATATTAGATTTAGAGATATTGTTTGTAATAAATATTCGTCTGTTTCGGTCAGGCTAGCCTTTGCGCGCAATATAATCTAAAACAAAAAGGCTAAATCTACGATGGGAACTGGCACTCAAGCTGGATTACTCTTCCAGTTACTTGGTGACACATTTTCTATTTGAAGGACCACCTTCAAATAGAAAATGTGTCACCAAGCTAACCAGGCGAGCATTCTTAAATAGAATACTACACAGAAAAAAAAGATTCTTTAGCCAAGAATATATATTGTCTTAATAAATTCAAGACAATTCTGTATTACAACAAGAATATATTCTGAACTGAAAAATAATCGAGTCTTGATATTACACTCGAATATTCTTAGGAATATTGAATTGACCCAAGAAATATTTCTTCACATAAAGTATTCAAATTATTATTTCAAAATAACGAAAATATTCTTCTAACAATAAAATAGGAATTCTTCTGTTAACGTTTTATTCTCTAAATAAAATTTCTAAATTCTTTCTTTTTATTTTTAAATATTCTTGTTGAATGTTATTAAGGTGCTTCAATTACGAATATTTATGGTAAGATTCTTGGATTCAAAACTAACCATATTCGTATTTAAACACTTTAACGATATCTCCAAAGAAGAATGAAATATATACTTTGATTCAAGAATATATTCCTGAGAATATTGTGTTCTGTTTTCAAGAATATATTGTTTTCAATATATATGAATCACAAATATTCTTGAATAAAAACACACTGCGTTGGCTCAAGTATTCCTTTTTTTTCTGTGTACGTTGATTTTCTAATGTTTGTCAGGTCAATAGCGTACTCATATAGAACACAAGAAACACATTCTATGATGATGTTCACTAGCCATTTTACCAGGTGGTAGATCCCTTGAGCAAGAGTCTATTTTTGTGGGAACTATAGCAGTGTCAGATTCGGCCTACTATTAGTAGTGTGCAAACACTAGGTACTGTATTTGGAGGTAAAGGGGTACTGTAACTGTTGTATGTAAATTTACTGGACAAACGAGACATAAGAACTAACGTCTCGCAGATACAGGGACAGTGCAGTGCTAAATAGAACGGACGGTGACACTGCAACTGTAATGGGCAGGCGCGACGCTTACCATAGTATTCTACTATGCGCTTACCGTCAATAGAGCGACTTATCCGTATCATGTCTTCATGAAATAAAAATAAAATCTATCATAAGGTCCATTTAAAACAAAATAAGTTTTTAGCAAATAGATGATTTGGATACGATAGTTATGGAGTTCCAAATAATAAATCAACAGGGTTATTGGTAAAATTCTAACAATCTCTTAGGGTTGACGTCTGCTAGTCCTAACTCCTAACAAACATTTTGAGATAAAAAAATCTTGTATATTTTTTTTGTATTTGTTTATGTGTATATTACGGAATAAGCACGAGGACCACCTGACATTAAAAGTTCTTGTGTATGTAATTTTTATTTTTTTTATTACTAAGCTCGATGTAATTATTCAAAATAACTATTCAAAGAGAGCGCCGCGCGGTGCAGTATTGCCGCGACGAGAACCTCTTGGCCTTCTGTTAGTCCTAACAAACATTTTGATGTTTTTTTTTATGTGTTTATGACGGAATAAGCACGAGGACTACCTAGGAAAATACCGCATCTGAGCTAACAGCGCCCGCCACGGCAACGCTGGACCGCACCGCGCTCCCCACAAGGGTGAATTAAGTATACCATGTAGTGCACTTAATTCACCTAGGTATCACCTGAGTGATTTAAATCTATTAAATAGTGTACTTAATGCAGCCGAAATAACCAGGGTGAACCAAGTCTACCAAAAGTCTACTTAGTGCAACTGGGTGAATTACCCCAGGTGAATTAAGTACACCGCACCCCCTTGAATAGTGTTTTAAATATTTACATCGAGGAAAATAATAAAAAAAAATTGCATTCATCAGATACTTTTAACATCAGTTGGTCATCGTGCTTATTCCATCAAAAACATAAAAAAACATTAATCTCAAAATGTTTGTCACGACTAACAGAAGTCAACTCTAAGAGGTTGTTAGCATTTTTCCAATAACCCTGTATTTCTGTATCGCAGGTACAATCTGACTACAAAGCATTTTATCAGAACAAAACAACACTTGTATGAGTACATCGTTAGCTGACAGATATTCAATACGGGCGCTACAGTCAAACACCGTGAATTTAATATGAGAATAGAGTTACCAGTAACAAACGTATCGTTCCCGATCTATTGTTTATTATATTATCTATGCATTAACAACGTTATGTGATAACGGTATTATAAAATGAGATGTTATAACAGGTTATCAATGCCTTTTACGTTTGGTATAGAATTTAAGCTGTAAATATGTATCATCGCATCTAAACTAATATAGTTCATTTGCTAACTATATCGTTGTCTCATTTTAATATTAACTTATAAACCACTACTTACCTTCTATCAAAAATCTAATTTAAAGCATACTGTATTAGAAAAGAATACATACCCATGTAGCAGGAGGATATCTCGGAAACGGCGCGATCTGCTTGGTAGCGACGTTGCTGGGCAGGTCATGCTTGATCCCTCTTTTCAAACGTTGTTTTCTTCTCTCCCGCGATTTCGATCTTAGCATAAGAGCTGCCTGCATGCTTGCCAGTTTTGTGGCCGAACGTGAGCTTCCACAGACAATTCAGCCTACGGCCAATTGAGCGTATCGCGGCAAATTTTCGCGATGTTTATTGAGTTTTATCAAACGAGGTAGCAGTTGTATGAATTGGTAATGGAACGCGCTTTTTCAAAGAATATATGACTACGCAGACTAAACTAGCTAGCGAATTGTAATCTTGACTACTTAGAAATATTTACACGTCAATCACCAATACTCTTATTTTAGTCCCATCACAGAATTAATTTCTTTCGAATAATCTCACTAGGATTTAGAATAGGATTGAGATAGGCACAAGAAAGGCGCAAAAACTATACTTAATTTAGAGCTACTCAATTTTTTAATAAATTTAGTGGTCGTTATCTTATATTACGATATGTTTACTGAAATAGAAATACTTTATGGAAGCAAGCGCAATTTGGCGTTAACGTTGACTCAGTGAATATTCAAGTTTTTCACCAATGTTTTGATACACATATTGCTTTTTCACTCATGTTTCATTTCGCATGTCAAGCCGCAGTCTTTGGTTCTTTGACACCTGCCATCGGAAGCTGCGCTCCGCTAGGTGTCGCTGTTTCATGGCCGGCCCACTTTTGTCACTTCACTTAATAACACTGCTCCGTTATACATAATTATTGCTTTTTAATTCACAAACGAGGCACACTTCATAAAAAGCAAACATTTAAAATGGCGGGAAAATTAAGAATAACGTCAAAAAAGGTGGCGTACGTTGCATTGTCTCATTTCAATATACAAACATGCTTACAATTACTAGCAATCCCATAAAAATACAGTCAATACAATACCGAGTTACAGTAGCAACTACCAATCGTCACGAGCTAGTTCTGAGCGGCCTTAATACTACTACACATAGAAAATCTTAAGACTATACAAATACCATGCTTAGACTAAGTACATAGACACACCGAGATACAACACCACAGGCATGGTATACCTCGACGACATCGCATGGCGACTGCGGCTCGGAGAGGGGTGGGACGGTAGGCGGGAGCGGCGGCGCGAGCAGGCGCGACTCCCAATGTGCGCAGGAGTAGAGTCGGACTCCGGACGGAGCTGGGTGGAGCGGGCTGTGCGGGCGCGGGCTCGACGGCGCGGGCTGGCGGCCGTGCTGGCGCGCCTGTATACAAAAAAGAAAACTATGTTAAAAATATGTTATTAGAATAGGTACCTATTCATTTTACATTTTATTGGCCTAATTTTTACCAAAATCTCTTATTCCGATGAATTTAATTTTTTTTTTATAAAAAGTTATAAAAAAAACTATTTTTTTGATTGATATTTCTTACTTAACTTTCTAGAGCAAATTATAACTACTAATATTTTAAATGTAAACATTAGTTCGTCTGTCTATTGATAAAAAAAATAGCACTCTTAAAACGAGGAACCAATTCTGATAATACAGTTTACACTATGTAGTGATGATAAAATTTAGGTCATAGCAATGTAGACACAAAGAAAGTAAAGACGTGCTAAATATTCATCGTAAATTTCATAATTACATAAGTACTAACTATATTTTACAGAACGTAAATCGTAGCTGCTTGAACTTATTTCTGAGTACAGCTGAAGGGTGTCTATGATATATAGCTTAATAGCTAGGAAGCAAATTTAGTATTGTTATTACCTTACGGCCCGCGAGCGACGCGCCGCCCGCTGCCGCGTACATGCACCGCCGCCGCGCTCCGCTCACCTAGCGCGGCCCATCGTTTACCCGCGCGTGCCCGCTGTGCGCCCGGCGTTATATGACGGGCCGCGCGCCAGCGCTGCTTCTCTCCACACCATCCGTGCCTCTAATGACGAACACCTATAACGTTATAACGCCTGTTACACGATTAAGTTATGCGTTATTTTCCGCAACACTACCTGAAGTGACGTTTTGTTCAACTTCAACAATGTATAAACTAAAGCGGTTAGGCATTAAAGTATTTAATAATATTATATAAATTGTAAGAGATCTCAATGATTATTAGTAACGCTTCTCATTATTATATTATTACAATTAGTGTGTATTTTTTTTAATACGTTTATATTTCTATCAATTATTTCTAATAACAAAGCAATATATAATAACATTAACGGCACGTTTCATGTTCCAAAAACTGCACAAAATGTCTAATTAATCAACCATGGCCGAACTCATAGAAGACGAACATAATTAACATTATATAGTTACGTATTAAGGTTAATAAAAAACGCCGCTGTGCCTTAAACATTTCTTAAAGTAAACAATTGCCTATTTAGCTGTGAGTGAAATATTTTACATATTTGTATCTAATTGGAAATTATTTACTATACAGTTGATACTAGAATTAATTACAAATACTTTTGAGCAATATTAATACGGAGCGGAGTTTTGAGCTCTGCAAACACATTGACGTCGACTTATTGTGAAAGATTCTTGGAATACATTCTCTATTAACATAAACGGATGCAACTGGTTACTAATGCATTTGACTATATAGACAAATTTTAAACTATAACAATTTAAGGTAATAAATAGTCCTTGGTTCAATTAACAAAAACATAATTAAGTTTTTTTTTTGCTTATGATTGCCTTCTGGTAGAAATCGGAGCTCACATATTTTTTTTTCATAACATTTTTAGGTAATATATAGATTTAGTTTTACATGTTTTACTATTTTTGTGTAATAATTAATTAAAGTAATAAAAAAAAAAACTTTAATGTTTCTTTCAATAAAACATGATACTGGCAAATACACAAGACGTGCGAGAACATATCCCGTCATTAGGAGCAAACAAAACATATCAAAAACGAACTTCAATTATGTCACAAATTATTTTTTTTCTGCATTAATACTTCAACTAATGGAATTGATATCCAAATTACTGCTACACTAGTAAAACGTGACAAGAGTAGTGGGTATCAATAACAAACAATAAAAACTTTAGCTACCAGCTCATTTTGCAATGTATATAATTTAAAACGGAATATAACGGAATATATACCTACCATGTATCTAGTGGTCAAACGTACGTGTAGTTTTAATTGTATGTTTGTTCATATTAATGACATGCGAATGGTTAGATGGGAAGCCAGTTTTTTTCAACACATAACCAGTTCGTGGTTTAAAAGATTATTTTTTAAAAAGTACTAGAGACGCTTTTGACACCGAATACAAATGACAAACCATTTCTTCTTGAATGAAACGCCGTGAAAGTTTGTTTTTTATTTATAACATATATTTAGAATTAAGCGGTTAGCATATTATTTCTAACTTTTAGCAATTCATTAACATGGAATCAATAGTGAGTTTATTTAGTTTAACAATTCCTAACATTTTTCGTAATATATTTCTGTGTAAGTTGTGAGTTTTATTATCAGGAAAATTAGTGGGTGTAATAATGTCCCAATATCTCAGAAACAATTGTATCCATTTCCGGCGCAACTATCAGATTTTAATAAAAATTAAATTTAATGAAATAAGTTCTGTATACTTAATAAATCGTACACTTTTTTCTATATATATTAAAACAATCCCGTCTCAAAAATCCACCCAGTATAACATCTACAAATAAAGTAAATAGGACAAAATCAATGAATACACAATATTTATTTAACTGGAAGCTAATAGAGTGTTCAGTCCTGGATAAATAAATTATTGGAAAGATCGGTCACTTCACATAAAATATTCCAAACGGTGGTAGCCACTGTGACATGATTTAAATAAATCAATGGCTTTAAATCAATATATCCTTTAAATAATCATTTAATCGTTTTTGTGAAACTTTATTTACATAATTAATGGATTCAGGCGTTACTTTGCGGAAATCCATATGTAATAAAAGCAAACATTATAAAAATATTTTGAGAAAACATTGAATTAATATTTTAATGAAACACTTCAAAATATATCTAGTGACAATTCCGTCTAATTTTCCTGTTAAACCGACGTGACGTCACAAACGACGTACCGTCACAAGACATAGCCAAACCGGAAGAATTTTTGACGCATTTCGCTTCTACACGAAGCATCCCCAGGAGGTGTTGACTCTTTGAGCACACGATCAATATTTCTCGAGATTTCTCGACCGTGCGAATGAAGAGTCAAAAGGCTATTCTTAGTTTTCCTAAATTATTTTTAAAATGTTTGTTAATATATTTATAGTTACTGACATAATTAAATGAACTATATTTTGTACTAATATACTGCTAAGAATTAATGAAAATGATGGTTCACCCACGATGAAGTTGTGAAATCCGACTAATCATGGTGAAAAGTAAATTTAGCATCTCATTAACAAGTTGAATTTTGATTAAGAAATGTGTCTATGTTTCAACTTTTCTCATTTGTTTAAAAAAACGCCGAAGTGCGCGTTGGACTCGCTCGATCGGACTTTGGTCATGTCAAGTTTGACGTTTGTATGAATTACCGTTATTACGATAGATAAAAAACAAAAAAAAAGGCACGTTTCTTGTATGGCTACCCCTTTTATTTTTACTTTTTGTTTTTATTATTATTTGTGAGCCAATCCATCACACCAATATATATTCTGTGAATTTCTTTATCGGTGACCTATTACGGTTCCATAGACAGGCCTAAGAGTAGATTCACGGAGCGCTTACAATAAAAACGTAGTTTCGTCATATTATTTTGAATATCAAGTGTTCAAATCGGTGAAATTTTGTATGCATAAAGCTGAGCCTAATATCTGGATTGTCAGTTTTTCAATTTATTATTTAATTTATCCCTAAATGTCAAAATAAGCATTCCCATATAAAACGATTTTCGAATTATTTTTGAAAATACTTATTTTTACGGATATCTGGCTCAAAGACATATATGAAAAATTGCACCGAGTTTGAACACTTAGTATTTTAAATATAACGATACTACGTGTTTATGGAAAGCGCTCCGGAACTCCAACGGACGGACGATGGACGGGCAGCCGAGGCTTAGTAATAGGGTCCCGTTTTCTAGTAGAGAACCCTAAAAGAAAGTCATGTGGTACAAAAAACATATTTGATATGTATTGCTAGCCGTGCCGTTGAGACATTTCTAATTCAATACTTAATTACTCTAAATGACAACTGCGCCTCAAACAGCTATATAACTTTAATGGAATACGCAATCGAAGTCAAGTGTCGGGGCCTGCGCCAATCTAAATTAATGACGAGCTACTGAGCGATCTTGTGTACAAGTCCCTTAGGAGTCGAGTTACTGGCTCTCGTTTGATATTAAACCTGATGTTTTGAGTACGAAAGGCGGCAATTAGCATCAGCTGAATATATCCTTGTGAGGTTTTAATATACTTTCAATTTATTTAACTTAATTACCCGTACAGAAAACATAAAACAATTTATGCTGCCGTATTTTTTTTTTTATGTAATGGGTTGGCAAACAAGCAGACGGCCCACCTGATGGTAAGCGGTTACCGTCGCCTATGGACATTTGCAACACCAGGGGCGTCACCAATGCGTTGCCGACCCTGTAAGACTCTTTTAACACCTTTTTTGAATAAATCCATACTGTAGCCCTGCGGAAAAACGCTAGATGGAAGATCATTCCACATTTTGCAAGTATGCGGTAAGAAGGAGCGCATAAATCGAGCTGTGTGAGACTTCCAGGACTCGATTATGTGTGGATGAGCTTTTAACCGGTGACGCGAGGAACGATGATAGAATCGCGATGCCGGTATAAGCTCAAACAGCTCTTGGGAGCATTCCCCGTTATAGAGCCTGTAGAGTATACAATATTTGATTATTTTATATGCTGTGTTCTGTAGTAGATGATTCGGCTAATACAGTACAGTATTAGTCATGGTTAAAATGGAATAATGGATAGTTATTTGCATTACGTCATTGAATATAGTGTAAAACGTTAACAGATAGACAAAAAGAGGTATATATGCTTGTAAAAAATAACTATGCCGTGTTATTAAAAAATAATGCTTAGAGACACGTTTTCAACGTGTGGAAAAGTGATACACTCACAAATTCTTATATCTACCATTGTTTCAGATTTCAGAGGAAACGGAGTAATTAAAACTATCTTGGGGTCTAAGTTACGCTAACAATGTTATTTTGCAGAAGCTGAAATAACGTTTTTTCTTTGCGTAATTGATCTGAGCACCATCTGTTGCAATTTAGGACTCAGCATTTGTTTGTTTGTTTGCCCATCGGCATTTGTATTTCAGCTAAATCAGTCGAGGGATATTGAGATCCTCATTAAAGGGTGATCATTTTAAAGTGACTGCTTTGGTCAAATGAAATGCACCAAGTATAAAAGGCTTTAATTATATAATTTTGACCTATATTTTGTTTTATTACAAAATTACAAATATACGTGCGGGATCCCGCACATGACTTACATTTTTCCTATCGTACATTTGTAATTTTGTAATGTAATCCGCATAGCAAGCGTTATTGCAAACATAACAATTTAAAAAATATATTTTGTTTATTTAAGAACTGACTTTATGAACATATATAATCACGACTTTTTCAGCAAACCATTTAGTTGTATTATTTTATACTTTAAAGACTTATTTTCAAGTCAAAATGTATAAATTCAGTACAAAGAGAAGCCTTCTAATTCACGGATAACTAGGTGTAAACGGGTCTGCTACTGAGTTAACTTATAAATACGATATTCAGTCAGACGCACAATGGCATGGTTCTACTCGGTTGTGAATCTAATAGGTACTTTCAAGACTTAAGAAATTACTTGAACAAAGATTTTAGATAGTGGTTTTATATGAATAAAATGCAATTTTCTTATTGCTGTTAGGTTAGCTTTTAACCGCAAATTCATTTGATGATAAGTGATGATGTGGTCGAAGGGTTAGGCTAGGTTCAGGCTTAACCAAGAATTACTGGCTCGCAAGGATAGCTGCGCATTCATGGCCATCGTTGCTCTAGTACTTGCTTCTATGCAGTCTCAGAGTCTTGGGTTTGAACAAGTTATCGAGTTTTTTCTGAGAAAGACGTTTTAGTAGCAGTCCAAAGTATGTGACAGACTGTGCCCCGTGTTCCTTCATATTACATGGGACCAAAACACGTCTGGCGAAAACGTGGGTGTTTAGACAACTCCGCCTAGCCCTTTAAGACTATGCGTAACGATATGATTACTGCATCAGCTAGATTGTCCACTGCTGAACACAGCCTTCCCCATTAAGGGAGAGTTTGCACTAATACTCACGCTTGGCAGACGTCTTGGGAATTGCAGTTTAAGATATCAGTTCCACAGAAGGCGCTGCTGCCTACCTTCCAGTATTTTACCTTTAGTCACCTCTTACGACACCCACAGGTAGCAATAAGGGAGTGACATTCTAGCCCGGCATCCCACAGCACGATATGACTATTTATTTTATAATAAAATTTAATTACTTTTAAAAACACTACTGCTCTACTCTAATATGTAGAGCCAGTATCACTTGTGATGATGTAAGGATTCCAAGAATCCCCCTACATCCACATCTATTCAAGACTGTAAAAGTTATGGTGAAATAAATCAAACATTTTTACATGAATCCTTAAAACATTACATTCCTTTTGGGTAGTCTTACTGTAATACAAGAGTTTGGCAAATAGTTCTAGTTTTATAAAGTTATTGTAGTCCCCGACTAGTCTAAAAATAGTTTGCATATGACATCATAAAACGAGGGTAATGTAATCGATAGGAAAGTTCTCATGGGACTAGAGTATTTCTGGGTCCACCTGCCCTGAGGCACAGGCACGATGTCACGAATGTCACAATAGCTACTGCCTAAGTTTTTGTAATTACTAATAGGCCAACATTTGACCACTTGGTTGATTTAGTTGGCAGACTAAAACCACGATATTCTTAATAGTAACTAAAATAGGTTGAAAACTGTTTGTGTCTGAAAGTTCTTTGCAAGCGCGCTTGAAGATAAAGCCTGATCAGTTTTTTTTAAATACTAAAGAAATATAGAAGTAGGTCAGCCAGTTATGCTTCTTCTACTTTTTATACATGTAAGGCAGCTTTTTCGTTCTAGTAATTTCAGTTTAGGGTTGGAAATTTAAAGAGTCTAAATCAAATAATAAATATTTTTACCAAAGTACGGTATACCATGTCTGCCAATATTCCAATGGATCAAACTGTCTATTTCTATTACATTTTTACACACAGATATATCGTCAATAGACAATAGATGCAGTCTAAGTATCAGTATGCTTGTGCTGAAGTCGTTTCGTTATTTGCAAACAATAATATTCAAACTAAGACCAATAGATTATCCTTCAGTTTAATTTTTCAAATTTTTTTTTGGATACACATTCAATTGTTTTATTTTGTGTAGTCAACATCAATGTTTATATCGATATTAAGTTCCGTCAAATACTTATATCTATGTATCTATGCACCACAAAATCAATGATGCGACATTTTAGAGTGTGTTTCTTATTTAATATTTAACAGCTTTTGACCAATAGCTGACCTTATAGTAAGTGATAATGTAGTCGAACATTTTGTTCAGGCTAATCTAGAATTACTGACTCTCAAGGACAGCTGCCGGAACACACCGTTTAGTGATTGGCAACAGATTTTCTATTTGATGGTGGTAGCTATCCAGGCATGCTATAACAATTGCCTTCTTAAAACGACAACCAGGTCGGACGGCTTAACGTGCCCTCCGAAGCACGGAAGCGCTCAGTAGTAATGTCACTAGCAGTCACCTATCCAAGTTATGACCGCAGCGGACGATGCTTAACTTAGCTGATCGGTTAATAACGGCTGAGCAAACTACGCTACGAGCGCTTCACGTGTTCTTTTCATCGCATTATGTCGTTGAAAAGTTCATTATTGTATAGCAGTTTAATAGTTTGAGACTTACTCGTTTAAAAAATATATTTTTACATAAATATGAAACTGCAAAGTTGTATAAATTCCTACTAAATTAACTCGACCAACTTTATAACGTTATTAGATAAGTCGGCGACATTGAGGGAATATCTTACAATATTGCTGTCAGTAACGCAACTCAAGTTTCCAAAAGCTCATTCAATAACTTTTACTGTGTTCAGGAACTGATTCAGAATTCTGAATTATTTTACGAGCACGTCTTGAGGTCGGTAAAAGTTCAAAGAACGTTAGATCAACCGATAAGCACGAAAATATCGTGCTGCTACGAAACGAGGAAAAAAACGGTTGATTAATAACCATTACTTATTAACTTATGGACTTAATGCGTTCTTATTTATAGTCGAAACGACTAGTAATTAGTGTAAGATTAGATTTTCAAAAAATACTTTAACAGTAATTGCTTTATGACCGAACACGGGTTGACAATTAACTTCTCAATACTTTCGTAGCTTGGTGTAGACGGTTTCGTAGCACAAGCTACGAGTGCATTAGCACTATGAGCAGCGCAGCTTTTTCTATGTTCTACGTAGCTAAAAATAATTATTGTTTTTTTTATGCTTGATAGGTTAGCCTTTGACCACTATCTCACCTGATGGTAAGTGATGATGTGGTCGAAGATGTTGTTCAGGATAACCTAGAAGTACTGGCTCTCAAGGACAGCTGCCGGAACACACCGTTAGGTGCTTGGCGACAGATTTTCTACTTGAGGGTGGTAGCTAGCCAGGCGGGCATTCGCAAAATGCCCTACCACCATGCTATAACGACTGCCATCCTAAGACAACAACCGGGACCGACGGCTTAACGTGCCCTCCGAAGCACGGAAACGCTCAGTAGTAATGTCACTAGCGGCTATTTGCTTAACTTTGCTGATCGGTTGAGCCATAACAACACCCAAATAAATTTATTTTGAGTTCTATAAAAATACCATTTTTTTATTTGTATAAAAGAATGAGTGTTATGTATTCAGGGTTCATGTATGTATGTCTGTGAGTTTCTCTATTCCAACATAACTTCAAAACGGCTTGAAACCGATTTTAATGTTTGAGATATCGTTATATTCTTCTTGATAGCGCAAGTGACACTATGTACATAAGAATTAATACAATTTAAGAAGCCAATAGTGAGACAAAGTTTTTTTTTTCGAACCCATGCAATCGGTCCAACCAGCTAGTGGTAAACATCAGCTGGAGAATTTAAAATAAGCATTCCATAAACATGTATAAACCTTTAAGTTTTAATTTAAATGGAATGATGAAACGTTTAACAAAAATAAATAATTTGCAGTCGGGTTTTTTACTTTTATAATTGTATTTGTTTATTTTAACTTTTATAGAACTTTCTTTTGTTTATGTACTCGCAAATTTATTTTAATCATCCGTAATAATAATATTCTGTGAACATTTCAACCGATTACTACATTAACCCCATAGGTTTGTTTTTTCGTATGGAAACCTTAAAAATAGAATAAATAACATAGAAATACTTTGATCGTATAAGAACTCAATGTTAAATACGTTAAATTACGATATTATAATAATAATAATGTTTATTTGACATATATCTTAGGTGGTAGGTACTTACAAAACATTAGGCTTTGGGTTGTACAATTTGTACAAATATGGACATGAAACATTTCTTAGTCAAAACGTTGATGCCTGTTGTAGTATTTAAACTGTAGTACAGACAACAACGCCCTCCGATTTTAGCAAGACGTAACTAAACTATAACTAGGGATTTCGGTATGTAAGTAATCTATTTTACCGTATCACATTTCGAAATTAATAATATGTAAAGGGTGGTATACCTATTTAAAATATGTGCCAGCCCACTAGGCTGGAGCATTTGGGCCACCTGTAGGCCTGCAATGGCCCCTAGGTTGCCCAAACGCTTCCGCTGTAGTGGCTAGAAGGTTGGATATAGTTTGCAGGGTTTTGTTAATAAAGGCATACCACAGATAAAGTAAATGAAAATAAAAGAATATAATAATAAATGTATACTGTATAAGTAGACGATTTGAGCATACTTGTTTTGAAGGCTTAATTTTATGAAAATAGACAGTCACTGCTCTCTCTATGGAACTGAATGTTCGGTAACATTTTATATGAGTACCATAAAGCGACGGAGCAAGGTTGCCGTAGGGATGGGCAGCCGTCTGTGAATGCGTGACGACAAAAATGGGCCCCAGCTGATGACGTCACCGCTTGAAGACACCGGTGCGCCCTTTCAAACAGATGTCAAATTGTTGACACTCGATTAATTTGTGTAGCTTTTTTGGATTTTGATTTATTTTTGATATGAAATAAAAGGATTTTTTAAAATTTAGTATACGTAGTCTAATAACTGTAAAATGGTCACTGGCTCAGAGTAGAAATACTTGAATATAAATTTGAAATAATTGAAATTTTGGAGTAGATTTTATGATTTTTAACTTTTACTTTAGATAGATAGATAGATAGATAATTCTTTATTGTTACACCAATAAAATACAAAATAAATCTTAAATAAAATTTTGAATAAAGTGTCACAATGGGCGGCCTTATCACTAATAGCGATCTCTTCCAGGCAACCTTTGTATGGAGAGGAAATACAGGAACAATGTCGGGGGTGTACATAAGAAACATAACTAAACAATCATCGCGATAAAGAAAATTAGTCTACGTTATAATCCAAAACACATAATTTAAAATCTAGTAATACCTACAATATATTTATTATTATACTAATACATATTAATATTACATAATATATTCACACAAATATATTAGGTCCTTACATATGAAATTGGCGTTTTTCGTACTGGCCACTTTAATCACGAATTTCTCCTCTTTGGTAAGGAATTCCAAATTCAAATTTGTACAGCTATAGACTCATGTATTTGTGCTTCGATGATCGTCATTCATTTGTTTTTTTTCTTCTGTTTTTTTCTGTTTGCGTCACTCATTTTACAAAATGGAAAACCTTAAATATCGCATTATTTACGAGTACGAGTTCCGCCGTGGCACTAGTGCTGCGGAAACAACTCGAAGGGTGAATGATGTGTATGGCGGTCGTGTTGCAAAAGAAAACACAGTTCGTTTTTGGTTCCAACGTTTTCGTTCTGGAAATTTCGACCTGCAGAACAAGCCCCGTGGACGGCCTGAGACTCAAGTTGATAATGAAGAGTTGAAGGCTATTGTGGAAGCGGATCCATCGCAAACCACGTCTGAGTTAGCTGCAGGCTGCGATGTTAGTGATAAAACTGTTTTAATTCACTTGAAGCAAATTGGGAAGATTAAAAAGCTTGAAAGGTGGGTACCTCACGAATTGACTGAAACAAACCGGCAAACGCGCGTCGACTGCTGCGTTACATTACTAAACCGGCACAATAATGAAGGTATTTTAAACCGAATCATTACCTGTGATGAAAAATGGGTTCTTTACGATAATCGGAAGCGCTCAGCGCAATGGTTAGATCCTGGCCAGCCAGCCAAATCCTGCCCCAAGCGAAAATTAACCCCAAAAAAGTTACTTGTAAGCGTTTGGTGGACTAGTGCCGGTATTGTTCATTACAGTTTTTTCAAATCTGGCCAGACTATTACGGCTGATGTCTATTGTCAGGAATTGCAAACCATGATGGAAAAGCTAGCGGCTAAACAACCTAGGCTGGTCAATCGCTCCACGCCACTGCTGCTTCACGACAACGCTAGACCACACACTGCGCTACAGACGGCTACTAAATTAGAAGAGCTTCAATTGGAAAGTCTAAGACATCCTCCGTACTCCCCGGACCTTGCTCCAACAGATTACCATTTTTTTCGAAATTTGGATAACTTCTTGCAAGGGAAAAAATTCAACTCCGATGGGGCAGTCCAAATCGCCTTCAAAGATTTTATTGATTCCCGTCCGACTGGTTTTTTTAGTAAAGGGATCAATGAACTACCTATGAGATGGCAAAAGTGCATAGAAAATAATGGTTCATACTTTGATTAATTAAATATATTATATTAAAAAATATTCGACTTTTTGTTCCTCCCATACAAAACGCCAATTTCATATGTAAGGACCTAATATAATACAAGTATATAAATAATATTATATATATATATTTATATATATATATATATATATAAAGTATATATATAATTTAATATATAAATACAGTCATATAACTAACATATATAAGATGAGGAAGCGGATGTGATAGGTAGTTTTTAATGAAACAGTTCTAACAGTTTGAATTTACTAATTAGACAAGAAAAAATTCTTGACATGAGTTTTAAAAATGGACAGTGACTGTGCTCGCCTGATAGAAACCGGTAGTGAATTCCACAGGCGGACAGCTTTGACTAGAAAAGATCGATCGTAGAATATTGTGCCATGTTGAGGCATACAGAGAGAAAGGTTATCTGATGACCTAAGATTGAGAGTATTAGCAGTGTGAAGGAAATTAAAACGTTCCTTAAGATAGCGCGGGGTCAATGGATTGAACAAAATATTGTAAACAAGAGAGAGTATGTGAGCATTCCGGCGAAGACGTATAGGAAGCCACTTGAGCTTTGATCGAAATTCAGAGATGTGATCATATTTGCGCAAACCAAATATAAATCTAATGCAGAAATTTTGTAGACGCTCAAGCTTATCTAGCTGATCCTCCGTAAGATCTGGATAGCAGACATCAGCATAATCGAGAATTGGGAGTAAGAGAGATTGAACTAGAGCAATTTTGGTGGTAACTGGAAGAAAGTTGCGTAATCTTTTTAAAGCGCCTGCGGTGGCATACAATTTGCGACTAGTAGTTTGTAGTTGAGGAGCCCAACTCAAGCAATTTCCTTTAATCAGTTATTAGCAATTTTTTAAAATGTCTGTGACATTGAGGTAAAAATATTAAAAAAAAATGATTTTATATAATGAATAGATTCAGGACTTACTTTGCGGAAATCAATATTTAATAATAAAACATATATTATTGTACAAATAGTTAAGAGCAACTGTCAATGTAGTTCTACATCGGCAAACTAGATGTCGCTGCTCGGTTTTCGTAACTTCCTAGATCGCGGTGACGAGATTCTCCGCACGTTAATGTAAATCGCGTTGGCGGGTTTTTTAAATAAATTGGTTTAGAGTGGCACTCAGGTGTTTCATTTGATAACCGCCTCCCTCAGTAAAGCATTCTTAGGTTCTTTTGGGCACCGAATTATTACGTGTTCATTGGTCCTTCAGAAGCCGGTTGCGTCAAATATTTGACAAAACCAGGAGGTTAACAGTTTTGGAAACGGAACTTGCGGACGGTGGATCGCCGTTGCAAACGCAAGTTTAGAGGCTAGTTGAGCCTCGCTGATGTTGGCACCGCTGTTGAGCGGCTCGACACGAGCGGGTAAATTGAACGCCTTCAGGCAGTAGTTCAGGGTGAACGCTGTCAGACGAGTACCTTAGAGCGGTATTGTCAGGAATCATTCAACGTGAACGTCTACACTACCGGATGTACTGCAGTTCTACGTGAGCACTGAGACCCAGTGACATTGGATTGGACACGTACAGTGCCGGGAGGTCATCAAAACACTAGGAGAGGAATTGGAGAGTCGGAATATACTCAAAAGTAAAGTTAGTGAAGTGAAATCGTGAGTACTTTTATATTGTTTATTGATCGATTTGAAGAAAGAAAATTTGGACTTTAATTAATTACTACTTTGTAATCTTTCTATTGGTTTTTAACGTAATGATTTGAGTAGTAATAACAACTTAGTAAATTTATCTTGTGCAATAAGGACTTGCTTGTTTTTATTATATTTGAAACTTTGTATTGGTTATTAACTTAATTATATCAGTAGTATTAACTTAGTAAAATTGTATTGTGCTGTTAGGACTTAGAATAGTTTCGCAAAAAACGAAGGTACGGGGAATCCATGCCCGATTTCGTATCGAACTATTATAACTCTCAAACACTTAGAATTTATTTGTAAAAAAGTGTATGGTAATATAACTTGTAAAATTTTCAAAGTTTTGTAAAATGGAGTCTCTAATTAACTTTCAAAATGACTTATGTTCCCGCTTAAGTAAAGCAAGATTAAATTTTAAGAAAAGTCCGAGAGATCGGTTAACAAAGGTATACATTGAAGGAAGGTTGGAGGCTGCTGATCAATTATGGTTTGAATTTTTATCAGGTCATAAAGATTTAATGAGAAATTATGAACCAAAGTTATTAAATGTATCTTCTTATGTATCATCCGATAAATATAACGAAACCGAGGAAATTTATATAGAGTATAAATGCGAATTAAAATTGAAACTGTCAGAGTTTAATACAACACAATCCAGTAAAACTGACAAAAGTGATAATTTGTGCAGTCAAGTCAAACTACCCAAAATAAATATTCCTAGCTTTTCAGGAATTTATTCAGACTGGACTTCTTTTAAGGATCTTTTTATGTCTTTAATAATTCAAAACGGGTCCTTAGATAATGTCCAGAAACTTCATTATTTGAAGGGACATCTTACGGGTGAAGCAGAGCAGCTCTTGAGGCACATACCGATTCAAGAATCAAATTTTGAAAGGTGTTGGCAGTTGTTAGAAGAACGGTACAATAACAAAAAATACATCTGCCATCACGTTTTAAAACGACTTTTGAGCCAAAAGAACATATCGGTGGAATCGGCGAATGCGTTAAAGGATCTTGTCGATACGACTAACGATTGCTTAGCTACTCTGACGAATCTAGGTATTAACGTTAGTAGTTGGGATGTTTTAATTATTCACATCTTGACTTTGAAGCTGGATCCAGAGTCTCGACGTCAGTGGGAGTTCAACGTCACAACAAATACTTCTTCAGATGAACTTCCAACTTATGCTCAGTTCAAAGAATTTTTGACAAATAGATTTCGCGCTATCGAGTTTCTGATCCCAGATTCAAGGTCAGGGCATAAATTTCAAAATAATAATAAGGTCAAAGCACTCCATGTAGCAACTTCTATAACATGTCCATTTTGTTCCGAAGGCCATAAATTAAGCAAATGTAAAATGTTCCATAAAGAAACCACTGAAGCTCGTCGAAAGTTTGTGTATGATAGTAATGTTTGCTTCAATTGCTTGGGAAGCAATCACTCTGCCAAGGAGTGTCGATCAAATGTTAGGTGTAGCATATGCAAGCGAACTCATCATTCGCTATTGCATCCTAAGGGTGCTAATTCAACTGAGGGAACCAAAAACGAGTGCGTTGTCAACTCCTCGGGTAGTGCCACAACTTCATCACCGGAGGCAAGCTCATCATTCATGGTTTCTTGTTTGGCAGCAGGTGAGAAACAACAAGTTTTACTCGCCACTGCTTTAGTTAAGGCCATATGTAAAAATGGAAATGAGTACAGCATTCGCGCGCTTCTAGACCAGGGGTCGCAGGCTTCTTTTGTAACCGAGTCGACGGTGCAATACTTGGGCTTAAAGAAAACCGTTTCTACAAGTCAAATAACGGGTCTGGGTGGGGACAAGGCCATAGTTTCAAAGACGATGGTCAACATGGAAATTAGGTCCCAACACAACCCAGATGTTAAAATATTAATCAAAGCACACGTGCTTAAAAACATAACGTCTCTTCTGCCAACTAGAAGAGTCGAAGCCAGAGAATGGCAGGAACTTAGTGATTTGGTGCTAGCTGATCCTGAGTACTACACATCAAATCGCATCGATCTTCTTCTGGGAGCAGAGGTATACGGGGTGATTCTGCAGGAAGGTGTAATAAAAGATCCTCGAGGCAAACTTATAGCGCAATCTACCAGTCTTGGCTGGATTCTTTCAGGTAGTGTAAGCTGCAATGCCCAACCCTTACCTCGCATCAACGTCATGCATTGCTGCGACACTAGTGATCTGCTGAAAAAATTTTGGGAACTTGAAGCAGACATACCGAGTCCAAAATTGAGCATGTTAACAGAGGAGGAAAAACGTTGTGAACAAATCTTCACTAAGACGACCGACAGAGATCCCAAAGGGCGATACGTAGTTCGGCTTCCTTTCAAAGAAGATTATCCAGAGGTATCAGGGTCCAGAGATATAGCTGAAAAGCGATTAAAATCATTGGAACATAAGTTGAGCAAGGATCCGATACTAAAACGAAAATATCAGGAGGTTATAACCGATTACCTTGAGCTGGAACATATGGAAGAAGTTCCTCCTGAAGATATAGATAATCCTAGAGCTATATACTTACCGCATCACGCCGTCGTCAGGAACGAAAAAGAAACCACGAAAGTTAGGATTGTTTACGACGCTTCATGT
This sequence comes from Plagodis pulveraria, assembly GCA_963890685.1. NCBI lineage: Eukaryota > Metazoa > Arthropoda > Insecta > Lepidoptera > Geometridae > Plagodis > Plagodis pulveraria. The sequence continues at coordinate 26,795,228 of OY982955.1, read as the reverse complement.
AAGGGAAAAAATGATAGATCGCTCAACGATCAGTTGCTGGTTGGACCTACCTTGCAGCCAGAGTTGAGACACATTATCATGCAGTGGAGATGTTCTAAAATTTGCATGTCAGCTGACATCGTGAAGATGTACCGGCAGGTAAAGGTTGAAAAGCAAGACGCAGATTGTCAAAGGATACTGTGGCGAAATGATGTAAACGAGCCTGTCAAACATTACAGACATACTCGAGTCACCTTTGGCACATCTCCCGCTCCATATTTGGCTGTCAGAGCCCTTCAACAAGTCGCTCATGATCACGGTGCAGAATATCCCTCAGCCGCGGAAAGAGTCTTCAATGATTTTTACGTAGACGATTTATTGACCGGGGTACAAACCTGTGAAGAAGGTCATCGAGTATTTACAGAAATGAATGAACTTTTAAGTAAGGCAGGGTTTGTTCTCCAAAAATGGAACAGCAATGATGATGACCTACTAAGGAAAATGAATGGAAGGGGAGACGGGGCAAGAGATGCGAAGGATGGCATAAAAATAAAAGAGGATGATATGACAAAAATAATGGGACTCACCTGGAACCGGGCTGATGATACCTTCCGCTACGCAGTCCGTCTTCCGCAGTTGCAGGAACCTGTAACAAAAAGAAAAATTATATCTGACATCTCACGACTTTACGATCCTCTAGGCTGGGTGGGACCGAGCATTGTAATGGCAAAGGCAATGATACAAAAGCTTTGGTTAGCAGGATTGGGCTGGGACGAAAGGATTCCAGACAATTTATTGCATGAATGGTTAACTTACCGAGAAGAGCAATTGATGTTAGCCAAAATTCACATACCAAGGTGGATCGGGACAACAGCAAACGATGTCCACGTTGAGTTGCACGGGTTTTGCGACGCATCCAAAACCGCGTATGGGGCAGTAATTTACATCCGTGTGGTCGATTCTGAAAAAAGGGTCAATGTGTCTTTAGTTACTGCTAAAACTAAGGTGGCGCCAGTGAAACAGGTATCCATACCTCGATTAGAGTTGTGTGGTGCGGTCCTGCTTACAAGGTTAATTATCGAAGTGGCGAAGGTAATAAAGGTTGAGAAATCCAATCTTCATGCATGGACCGACTCTACAGTTGTTCTTGCGTGGCTGAACAGCCATCCAAGTAGATGGAATGTGTTCGTGGCAAATCGCGTCTCAGAAATCTTGACCAGCTTGGATCCGCAGAATTGGTGTCATGTAACGTCGAAGCAAAATCCAGCCGATTGTGCATCAAGAGGTTTGCGACCTTCTGACCTTGTAAACCATAAACTGTGGTTTCGTGGGCCGAAGTTCATTTCCTGTGAAAATATAATTTACCAGAAACCAAGGGACGTGCAAACTGAGTTAGAATTGGTAAAGGCTCACTTCGCTACTGAAGATAACTTGGATTGGAATGAGTTCTCATCGCTCACCAGAATGGTTAGAGTCACAGCATATTGCAAGCGATTTATAAACAACTCCAAGTCATCGAGCGTTAAATTAAACTCAACCTATCTTACAGCAACCGAGTTAAAGGAAGCTTTGAAAACGTGTATCAAAATATGTCAGGCACGCAATTTTAATGAAGAGATATGCGTTATAAAGGCACAAAGAAACTTACCTAAATACTGCAAAATCCGCTCGTTGAACCCATTTTTAGACGAAGATGATATATTAAGAGTGGGAGGAAGGCTCAATTTCGCATCATTAACATTCGACAGGAAGCACCCCATCTTAATCCCAAAGGAGTCTCATCTAACACAACTCATAATAGCAGACGCTCATCACCAGACTCTTCATGGTGGACCACAAATAACATTGACATACATACAGGCCAAATACTGGATCTTGGGAGCAAAACAGCTTGTCAAATCGCACTTTCGCAAATGTGTTACTTGTGTCAAAAACGCAGCTGTTACTAAGCACCCTTTAATGGGCCAGCTGCCCGCCGCGCGAGTAACACCGACTCGACCTTTCAAAAGTTGCGGAGTCGATTACGCAGGCCCACTACAAATCAGAACCAGTAAAGGTAGAGGTCACAAATCCCAGAAAGGCTACATTTGTCTATTCATTTGCATGGCGACGCGCGCCATACATTTAGAACTGGTGAGTGATCTCACTTCCGAGGGCTTTCTGCAAGCTTTCAAGCGATTTGTGGCAAGACGTGGTCAATGTTTGCATTTGTGGAGCGATAACGGTACCAATTTTATCGGAGCGTCAGTCGAGTTGAAAAAGTGCAGTATGTTTGAGCAAAGGCATATGGGAGAAGTTGCTGAGGCGTTAGCACACAACAACTGCGAATGGCATTTCATACCGCCCCACTCGCCAAACTTCGGAGGCTTGTGGGAAGCCGGTGTCAAATCTGTGAAGTACCATCTCAAAAGAGTCATTGGAAACTCAACACTAACATTTGAAGAGATGGCCACAGTGTTGAGCCAAGTAGAGGCTTGTCTAAATTCTCGTCCTTTATCAAGCATCTACGACGATAATACAGACGATTTTGATGTGCTGACTCCAGGACATTTTCTTATCGGGGAGAGTTTATTAACCTCACCAGATTATAATTTTGAAGACCATAACATAGGTACCCTCAGGAGATGGCAACACACTCAAAAAATGTTGCAAACATTTTGGCGAAAATGGTCACAAGAATATTTAACCAAATTCTTGAAACGCTACAAATGGGCTGTTAATGATAGTTCTCAACCTCATATCGGAGACATTGTAGTAGTAAAGGAGGACAATTTGCCTCCATGTCGGTGGCTTTACGGCAGGGTCATTGCCGCCCATGTTGGAGCAGATAATATTATACGAGTAGTGACTCTAAAAACTAAAAATGGAACATTAAAAAGGCCTGTATCAAAATTATGTTTTTTGCCTGTAGCAAGGGACTAATGTCACTTAAATGTTGTTTGTACTTTGTTAGTTGTAAGAATGTTTTGATGCAATTTGTATAACAACAGGCAGCAGCCATTACATTAAAATGCAGTGGCCGCATCACCACTCTCATAATGTGTTTGTGATAATTAGTAACTTTTATTCTTGAGCTTTATTAAAGGACAAAGGTTCACTTTGCCCTTGGCGGGCGATGTATGTACAAATAGTTAAGAGCAACTGTCAATGTAGTTCTACATCGGCAAACTAGATGTCGCTGCTCGGTTTTCGTAACTTCCTAGATCGCGGTGACGAGATTCTCCGCACGTTAATGTAAATCGCGTTGGCGGGTTTTTTAAATAAATTGGTTTAGAGTGGCACTCAGGTGTTTCATTTGATAACCGCCTCCCTCAGTAAAGCATTCTTAGGTTCTTTTGGGCACCGAATTATTACGTGTTCAATTATTATTGATCGCGCGCTCGAATAGTACTACCTACTAAGGATGCTTTGTGTAGAAGCGAACGCGTCAAAAATTCTTCTGGTTTGGCTGCGGGAAGTTTGTGACGTCACGTCGGCTTAACAGGGAAATTAGGCGGAATTGTTACTAAATATGTTTTCTATATTTTTTAAGTGTTCACTAAAATATTAATTTAAAGTTTACTTAAATATTTGCTATAATTAAATGTTTCTATTGCTAGGTCTTCAGTTCTCAGAGCCACTAGTCAACAGAAATTTTAAATATTGTTGTTGATATTATATAGAGTAGGAGAAACGTTGAATTTTTAAGGTTTAATCCTCATTGGATACATATGGTATTTCGTAGGTATGCCTGTTGCATCAAACTTCCCACCAATTCTTGTTAAATCAGCCTGTTAGATAAACTGTAAAAGAGGAAGAGGAATGCCAAGAATAACATACATGGACCACATCAAAGAAATAAATATTGTCATGTCGTACAAGGATGTCAAAGAACTAGCTGAAGACCGGGAAAGCAGAAAAATACTCCACTCACAAAAGTGAAGCTCTTAAATTGAAATAAAAAGAAGAACACATAAATGATACAACTATAACGTAGTTAATCGAGGTTATTTGATCAGGAACATAGCAGTGTATGAAAAGTCAGTTTCAAAACAATGTCAAATACACAAGTTTTAATGAGTTAAAGTCGTGAAATTTACACACAGAATACACCAATTCTAGATTCGTTACTAGTTAAGTTTTTGAGATAGACCACTTTACAAAAATGGTCTGTAACTGTATCAGCTGGATTGTCCACTGCTGAACACAGCCTCCCCCGTTATGGGGGGTCTGCCATAATCCCCACGATTGGCAGACGTCTTGGGGATCGCTTGGGAGATATAAATTCCTCAGAAAGCGCTGGCGCACACATTTTGGTGTGTTACCCTTAGTCGCTTCTTACGACGGGTAGAAATGGGAGGGGTGAAAAATGGTCTAAACTGACATAATTTACTACCTATTTCTATTTATTGACATTTTTTGTACAGAATTTACAATGCTTTGCGATATAAGTAAATTAAACGTTCAGATAGTTATTTTATAAATTCATGTTCTAAAAACCTAATTTACCAACTAAACTTAACGACACCCTATAACTTCAAACTGCCCACTGAAACTTTCAAAGGCCTCATACATTTTAGATCAACTGGACCTTTTAATATTCTACGCGAGTGAATGCAAGCAAATACAATATACTATAGAAGGGAGAGAACGCAATCTCGCACTAATATCGGACACAATAACACGCCCGCTTCGAGGAAAGGAAATCTGAGATTATTGCACATTTCGCATTGAGAATGTACTAGATACTCTCTACCTAATGCGTACACTTATGAAATTCTTTACAAAATATGTAAGTACATATATTTGTGATCGTTTTTCATTGCATTGGTGACGAATCTTGTTATTATCACTTTGTAAAAGTTTTCTACGTTTGTGAACGGGAAAAAAAAACATTGTAAAGTCGTGATTTTACATGACGATTTATTTGTAAATTTATGGGCGTTGGGAGTCAAGGGGGGGGGGGGGGGTACGAGTAATTAGTCATATTTTAGAAATATTTGAGAAGGAAATAATTACAAAATTATTTACGTAATAACCCTGTCACAAATTTTCATTATCGAAAAAATTATTATCATTAAGTTACAAAAAGTAATGACAAAATATATCATGATAAATTTGTAAAAAAGACTCCTTACCTAAATAATTAAACCTTTGTAATACTTATTTTAATTTCCTTTGGACCTTTCAGATTACAGATTATTGAGAAACTAAGTATAACATTTTGATTACAACACGAATAAAATTATCGTTTGAGGCTTTGTTTTAGAGTTGAAATTCGTAAAATATTTTTCATTCTGCCCTAATGTGGTTTTAATAATCAGGTCTACATAGTACAGCGATAAGCAGTCATATGCTTGTTGAAATGTCAACATTTAAATAACACAGCACAAGGTGTTATTGGTGTTTATATCAGTATTTCAGATTAGGTATATATATTTTTTAATTTAGACTTGTACAGTTTGTACTTTTGTCATTTGTTAAGGAAACATGTCACATACGTTAAATATGTATAAAATTAGTCACAGTCATGTCAAAAAAATCATGTACTATTTGTCTTTTTGTGCACGTTCATGAACCATAAGGCGTTGGGCCCACAGCGAGCGGTCAAGAGTTCAGAGTTCTGCGGTCTGCGTCCCAGCGAAGTTCGCAATCGCTTCGATGAATCATATACACTAGCAGTCAAAGGGAACGCACGTCCGGTGTGTTCTATTTGAGTCAGCCGCTTAGTCGCAGTTATTAAACGAAATGTTCGTTAAAATGAAAAAAAGAACTAGTGCGAGAAAGACTTTGCTTCATGATTTCATATATACATCTGATAAAAAATTCGTAAGGCGGCCAGGCAAGCATTCGCAAAATGCCCTACCACCATACAATAACGACTGCCATCCTAAGACGTCAACCGGGACCGACGGCTTAACATGCCCTCCGAAGCACGGAAACGCTCAGTAGTAATGTCAGTAGCGGTCACCCATCCAAGTCATGACCGCGGGCGACGTTGCTTAACTTTTCTGATCGGTTGAGAATAGCTAAGTAAACATCGCTACGAGCGCTTCAAAACACGTGTAGCAAAGGAGCTTTAAATGAATTATTTGTATTTGTATTTGCTGTGTCCCGGTAGCTATCCTTGAGAGCTAGTAATTCTAGGCTAGCCAAAACAACATCTTCGACCACATCATCACTTACCATCAGGTGAGATAGTGGTCAACTAATATTAATATATAATATATAACTAATATATAACTAATATTTTGTTATAATTTTTTTACAATAATTAAATTAATATCAAATATAAAATTGTCTACTAGTTTTTATTTCTGTGTGCATTTAATGGGTGTAGAAAACAGTAAAATATTAATTTAGTACAATTTAATACTTATTATATATTATATCATATGCCTAAAATTTATACATAAACAAACATTACATCAGCCTTATAAACAGATTTGTGTGAAAATCCGAAGTGCTGTTAAACCTAAACTTTCCTTTAAGTTTTATTCAAAGTTTGAATTGAAGTTGTATTTGTGTTTCGACCGATCCAAACTCGGAACACCTGTCTTATGTTTAGTTATAACTTATCACGCCAAGGTCGAAACTATAAGTCATTAGTCAACTAAGTCTTTGTAATGCTAACATCGGTAACTAAGCCGCTTGAAGTGAAATTCGATTCAACTTCTAGCAACAGCTTAGGTTAAAGTAAACCTCAAATAAGTTATTACGTGCAGTTAAACGAGACAGTAAAACATTTTTATTCAGTTGCTGGTTATATAATATATTTGTTTTCATAGGAATATGAATATAGTCATTTTTATCATAAGATGTACCATAAATCTCTCGATAAAGGACCGAAGTGAAGTTTCTTGTTATTTTTAGGGTTCCGTACCCAAAGGGTAAAAACGGGACCCTATTAATGAGACTTGGCTGTCCGTCAGTCCGTCCATCCGTCTGTCACCAGGCTGTAATCTCGAGAACAGTGATAGCTAGACATTTGATATTTTCACAGAATATGTATTTCTTTCTATTGCCGCTAGAACAACAAGAAGATCAAGTAGTAAAAGTAGTAAAAAAATCAAGTGTTGTATGGGATACAGCAAACTTGATTTTTTTACCGTTTCTTGCTCGATACTTATAACAGTGACAGGTAGACGCTTCTATTCACAGAATATTTAGTTTTATGTCCTCTTTAAATATAATTAATTAAAATAAAATAAAATTAATAATTTAGGTAGCTCCCATACAATAAAAGAGGTTTTCGCCGTTTATTTGCTATAAATAATAATAATGAAAACGAGATAATGGTACGGAACCCTTCGTGCGCGAGTCTCACTCGCACTTGGCCGGTTTTTTGTTGTTTATAGGTACTACTGGAAAGTCAGAAAAATATCATCTTATAACACGTTCAACGATTTATGAATGATATATATAAGAGATACGTCACGTATGTAACCTATAATTAAGCCTAGAGTGATCGTGGGGCTCTCTATGTAAAAAAACGTAGTTTCATATTTTATATACTAATTGTTCAAACTCGGCGAAACTTTGCATGTATATCCTTGGGCTTAATATCTATTATTTAACATGGTTGTTTATTATAGGTAACAAATAAATTCGTCGTAATAAAAAAATTGGTAGGAGGCGTCGGTCTCGAAGCACAACTAATAACAATGGAAATATTGAAATTTCCGCCAACCATGGAGATAAAATTATGTACGAAACCCCTCATATACTCTTATAAATGAGTCCTTTCTAGGTATTTTCTATACATATTTTCCTCAACACATCCTCCCCCATCAAGGGGGGATTTGCCTGAATCCCCACGCTCGGCATGCGTCTTGGGGATCGCAGTTTAAAGATATCAGTTGCTACTGCCCACCTTCTGGTATTTTACCTTTACTCGTCTCTTGCGACACCCACAGGTAGTAATGGTGGGGGATGACATTCTAGCCCGACACAACCCCACGAAACTTTCCTATGTAGCTTATTCAAAAATAAAAGTTTTCTGTTAAATAGTCAATATCCAATGAACCAATACAATACAAAATGCCCTGAGATTTCGTGGTATAAGCGTATGAATAAATACGGTTTTAATTCATGTGTTATAAGATAAGATCCGCTATTTGAATTTTTTGCCAAACAAACACGAAGATGACTTACTACTTTTAAATTCATAGATAAACTAACTCACAGTTTATGGAAATGTGAACGTATGTAAAGTTCAAAGCATTTTAAAACAAAAAAAATGAGACACATTATGTAGTCTATTACGCACTCGAACTTTTTTCTACTTTACCGCACTTGTGTTTTAAATAGAAAAAAACACGTTTCCACGCCACTCACCAAGGAGATTGTAGTTTGTTTCATTCATTTTTCCATGGAAGTAATAAGTACTATAGTTGTACGTAGTACTTATTACTTTCATGTATTTTTCTTATAAAAACAAACCATAGAGATTTTTACCTACTGAAGTAGAACTTTAGAAGATAATTATAAACCTTCTTAATGATTTTCTTATTGGTATCAAAAAGATAAAGTAAATATTTTCGTATCAACATTTTCGTATTTGTTCCTCGCAAGTGTGTTGAAAAACGTCGTATGACATACGCGCGCTTTGATAATTACAGCCTCTGCTTTCTTGTATCAATATCGCCTCGGCTGTAATTTTCAACTTACCACACTTATATCACAATGTACTATTAAGTACACATGAGTGTTAGACGGTGGCGGCGCTGAATTTGATCGACAAACGAGTAACACACCCACACTGATAGATAATAGGCTATATAATATGATAAATATGACCACGATTGGTTAGATACTTCCAAACTAAAAATACATTTAAGGTTTGAAGAAGATAAACATTTCGAAGACAAAAATAACCGTCGCTTAGCACGCGATAGTACTTGTAATCATAATATAAAATAATTATAATATATAAAAAACCCTTTAGCTGTAATAACTTATGAGTCAAATGCATATGCAAAATTACTTAAGTAAAATGTGTAGTCAGGTACTATTATTATATTTTTTGAAGCCTGAATTCTATAAGAATGTTTGTCATCACGTGAAATCAGGGCAAGTAAATGTCAACAACCTGTACATTATACCGTCCAATGGGTAATCTGTGTAGACTTTGTGAACATTATATGATTCGTTATTATGTTGAAACAAAAAATAGCGACCTTTGCATTCAGGTATATTAATATATTGCTATATAATATGTTTGTTATATGATTACAATTTATGTTAAATGGCGCAAACTTTAAACGTATCTTTAATTTTTCTGTGAAGCTAGTTTTTGACCAAGTTCTCAACATCTCAAAATCTCGAAAAATCTGACGTACAGACCATTGAAAAGCCTTTGAAAATGGTAAAAAATGAAAGAACATAATAGTAGGATGAAACTCGTTGCAAAAATTAGAAAACAAAATGTTGTTGTTTGAATTTTCCTCATTTATTTTGAGGTTAAGTGAAAAAGTGTTAATACAAAAGTTGTAGATCTTTTTACTATCTACATCTTTGTAGTATTTTTTTTTTAAAAAGACTTTTAGTTTTACCGGAAATTGAGATAAACTATTTTTTACCCATACAACTCTCCCCTTCCACTTCTCGACCTCAGATCGGCCGTAAAATATTTTTCCTTCAATTTTTGTTATATTCTTTTTCTTTTTCAATGGGTTTAATCCTAATATATTCTTTTTGGTTTTAGAAATGATCTACCCTGGTCTAGTAGTCTGACATGATAGCTCGTTAGGCCCAGAATCAAAACTTGAATCTTGTTCTTTATATCTATTTTGAATCTATCGTATAAATATGGTTTATTTTTACTGTAAAGGTAGTTTTTGATCAACTTCTCAACATCTTAAAATCTCTAATAATCTGACGTAGTCACAACGTTAGGCCCAGAATTAAAACTGTAATCTTGTTTTTTATATCTTACTATTTTGATTTTACATATAAATTAAGACATTCAAATAAATATGTCTATATTAAATTATTTCATATTCAAAACAACAACAATATCCACAATCTCTATGTACGAGTATGTTTCACTAAATAGTAATATATAGATCCTTATATTAATAGGATCTTCCGAGACTTCCCGAGCAATACTTATAAATCGGGGATAAGAGAATATCTATTCAGCTAAAATAAAATATAGTTATTTTATGCCCAAGCAGTGGAATACATGCCTTCGCAGAATGGTTTCATTCTGATATTTTGACCATAGTGACTGTAATGAAACGCTATTTTAACCTATCAACTATGTTAAATCGTCTCTACTTTACTGGAATAGGTAACTGCTGTGAACATTTATAACTATTACGTTCGTGCTTCAGAGGCATGTTAAGCCGTGTGTGTCGATTTTTGTCTTAGGAAGGCGATTGGTCTATGCTTTAATGTGGTTAGAAAACTTGGACACTAATAGGGCTGGCCTCTAGCCTATACATCTAGATCCACTGGGCCTGCGTAGTGGGTTATGGTTTATTTACTTTTCAATAAACCATAACCCACTACGCAGGCCCAGTGGCTCTAGATGTATAGGCTAGAGGCCAGCCCTTTTAGTGTCCAAGTTTTCTCAATGAAAGATATAACTTTTTCCTAGTAGTGTGAATTTAGGCTCAATATTTATTTATTTATTTATTTATTGCAATTCATATACACAAATTATCACAGGAGTGTACTAATTCAATCATGTATATAACATAATATGATTAACGAAATAACGATTACAATAATTTCAGATTCTAAATACCTTCACCAAACAATACAAACGAAAAGCAATAATTCAAATTACAATCTAATCTAAAATATTACCAATTAAATCAAAGTCAAATACTATGCATTATGATAAATAATATTGCCACTACTATGATTGTATTACTTTTAAAGAAAAGGACTTGTTCTCAAAATTTTCCTCAAATTTGCTTCTAATGATTTGATTACATTTGTATGGTATTTAAGATATATTGGTATAATAATAATATAAATGTCGTGGTTTAATTAACCCTATTCAAGTTATAGAATTGTCCCCTAGATAGTATCAGAAAAAGAGTTGGTTGGGGTGAGGAGTTGACATAAAATATTAACCGACTAATAAATTTATTCTCAGGACAATGTATTACACTATCTTATTACATGTCGTATGTACAGTTTATGGCGAAGGAAGATGTATTTGTCTTATTTCGTTTTATTTGTGTCTTTAACTTTATGGCTCGCGTGAGTTGTTTCCGCATTGCAAATGTCTCAAGAACGTTTGGAAAGTAGGTATATTTATACTGACTTCAGTTCTATGAGGAAATGATAACAACTTTAAAATATAATGAAATATAACATACATTGTCTTATATATTTGTGATTTTGTAATACATTGTCTTTTCAAAACGGGAAAGGGGTTTGCTTAAGGTGAATTTGTACACTTAAATACACATACACTACAAATTTTCTTTACAAATATATGTTTTTCATTAGTCTTATCATCCCATTTTTTTAAGAAGTATGTTATATTCGGGTGTGGATGGCGCGGATTCGAATCCTGCACATGACTATAATTTTCCTCTCGTTGTAATTATGTTAAGTATTATTATGTTTTTCTAACCATATTTATTTTCTACTATTTTATAAAGGTTTAGTTGCGCGCCATTATAAGGTAAAGTTTAGAAACTTGAATTAATACATATTTTTTTATGAAATCTAAGACACTGAAATGTAGTATTTGAGTCCATCAGACGAAATTTATTTTTAAACGTCATATTATGGTCCGACCCAGTTTTTCAATTATCCGATATAAAAATATTAGACAGAGAAAGTAAACCAGCCGAAGATAAAATAAATGATCTTTTCTTTTAAAAAACTTTAGAGAAAGGTTTTTATGAGTATTTGATGATTGAAAGATCAGACATCGGAGATAAATATAAATCCATTAATATGTTAAATTAATTGATTTAATGTGCATTGTTTATAAGAATTAGCACTTAGTTTGTATAAATTTACACATGTACTATTCTTATATAAAGCATATTTTCTATTGTGCGGTAGAAATGTGAAATAATAGTGAATAAACCAAGGTATAACTGAAACGATCAATGTTTCACCGTAAATCACCTTAAAAACACACATTATTACCAGTAAAATACATGTTATTATATGGTCATTATTTACTTTTGTAGGCTTCGAGGCACCTCTGTGTTTATCAATCAATAAAAACGAAGGCCGTAATACCGCAATACACTTATTATTAACAATTCTCTTTGAACATGAGACAATGCAACACGATTGACATAAACTTTTTCAATGAATTATTTCTGAATAAAGATAACACAATAATCGACCGCGATTGACGTCACCTTTAATGAAGAACCAAACGAGCACAAAATATATGTGGTCGAGCGACAACCTGACCCAGGTATGGGACGGTCGTTGCCAAACCCATAATCCCTTAATTAGCCCACCATGCACACTCGAACACCGATTAAAAAAATATTAAAACACAGCACTTGAGCACTGGCTGAAAACTTTTTCGTAGGTATTTAGAATGGCGCGATTTCTGCGATAGGTAAAGTTGTTTGTTGCGCACGGGTAGGCGCGTAGCGTGGCGTGCTACGATGCAGTGGTACTCGTAGCGCGCGCGGGCGCTGAGTGCGCGGTGTTCGCGCCACGCCGCCTCAGCCTCGACTGCCGGCATGGAAATTCGATTTTTCTGACGTTTCCTCCGCGCCTTGCTTCACCACGATCGAACTGCACGCCACATGAATAGTCACCCACCACTGATTTTGCACGTCCATACCGAGGCTATAACTCCACTTGTTTTATGTCGATCCTGGTTCAATTCGACGGCATTAATGTCGTAAGAGGTTCGGATCGTCTCGATCACGCAAATTTCGATCTCTGTTGTCGAAACGCGAAGCGCTCTTTCGTTGACCTTGACTTTTTAGTACAAGCTCATTATTGTCTCTGACATTAAAATAAATGTGGAACAAACTTTTCCTTCGTTGTGTTAGTACGTAACTTGAAAATAATATAAAGTTGCTTTAAAACTATTTTCATTTAATAAACTGAGCGTTAAAGAATTTTTGCTACGCGGCTCGTAGCGCTACAATTGAATTATTAAAAGTTAAGTTTAGCTTCTTAATTCGAAACAATGTGAGGTTGCGCCTTAAGAATGTTAATTTAAGCTTTTTTTCATACGTTTGCTTTCAAAAAGCAAAGTGATGTAGTCTGAGGGTGGTTAATGAAAGAGCGGCCGTGAGGTCATTAGGCCAATACCTCGGAAACGCCACTCATTTTACCCACGAAAGCCATTTTGCGTGAAAGTTTCAATAATTACCATAATAATCTAAGTGGTAGTGTGGAAAACAGGTAGGAATTGTGGATAGTAATATAGCGATATGCATATCTTCGATGATATGAAAAATTATCGCGTATGTATTACTGGATATGAATTAATTATGTTCTTTAGAATTTTCTTTTCAAAGGTTATGAAAATTGAGGCATCGTTATTTTTAGACCGTTAGTCATGTAGTTTTTTTTTAATATTCTGGGCCAGTAATGAAATGAAATAGTCGTAATAATTGTTCGTATGGTTGGTTGCGTACATAATTAGTTTTGTTTTATTGAACTTAAAGCAGAAAAATAAAATTCACGGTTGGTTACGAAAAACAGTTGAGAAAACTGGCAAAACTCTATGAATATTTTTTTTCAGTTGTTATCGTAACCTTGATTGATAGAAAAAAATATATATAATTACGATCAAACGCTAGCAGAGCCTCCTGATGATGCGTTACGCAGAGACTGACACATTGATTGTTGGTGTTGTGTGTGTATATGTGTGCTTCCAAAGACGATTCGAACTAACAAAAAAATACTCGTGGATATTATTTGTGGTATTGTCACTTTTATACTTTTGCGCTTTTATAGTAAGCTTTACACTTATCTCATATTTAGGGGGGGGGGGGGGGGTAAAATGTATATTAAATAAATACCCATGTCGCCACCTTACAAGCTATGACTTTCAAGTATAAAATTTGTTATTAAGCAGTTATGACGACTAAATATAAGACCTAACTGTGTATTCTGGCAGTTGTCCTTGAGAGCACTTTCCGATTTTATATGTTTGCTTAGCACCTTCGACCACATCATCACTTATCCCCTGGAATATGGTTACAGGCTAGTGCGAGAGTATGAGCAGTTATAAAACACATTTTCCCTATTCATATATTAAAATGATGACTCTATAATATGACCGAGTATTATTATGACTCCCCGTGGGGTATCAGGCTAGAATTGCAACCCCCATTGCTTTTTGTGGAAATCGTAAGAGACGACGAAGGAGCAATACCAGGTGGGCAGCAGCGCCAGCAGTGCAAACCCCTCTGAATGAGAGGGTCGTTGTTCAACGGTGGACGTTATGGCTTTTTATGTGTATATAACGATAGCTGAAAGCAAATAACAAAAGTTTTGGCCTCGATTTAATTTCCATTCATGTAACCTGAAAAAGTTTCCTGCTAAAGTCATGAATGTAAAAATATTATGTAGATTTTCACAAATTACAAGCGAAGTGAGTAGATAGTAAAGAAACACCGATCAGCATTCATGCTTACCCTGGAAATGATCCTGTTACGAGTTTATCAACCTGCAGATACCATTCTTAGAATTTCCTTTCAATAAACGATAATATATTCTGAACGTTGGTAAGATATATACGCGATATTAAAACGCGTGTTGTTTAGAACATACAGACAGGATATAAAAACCCGCGTGTTGTTTTCTTTAACCCGGTTGACAAGACTCCTAAACCATCTTTATTGTATAATTTTCCGTAAACGTTCCGCTGTGCTGAGAATTGTCAATATTGGCTTTGTACAAAAAATAATTAAATTGATGTCAATTCTATAACGATTCACTAAAGTATGGTCGTTCCTATTCTGTTCACACTAAAATCTACAGTGTAACACTTAGAATTAAAATTTTTAATATAATCATCTTTTGCACGAATTTAAATTTAGTGAAGTTTTTTAGATTTGCCCCTGTATTCGATAAACAATAACTAGTTTAAAAAACACAAAATACAGTCGACCTTTTGTGTCACTATTAAAATTGCTACCCTCTTTTAATACCTGCTTACTCACTACATACCTTCCAACCGATTTAGCTCATTTGTTCAACCTAGAAGACTATGTATTCAAGCTACTTTATGAAGATAGGGTTAACCGTTCAAAAGTTAGCGCCAAGCAAACAAACATATGTACAAACATACAAATCCTCAGATCCGCACATCCAACAGAAACCTCGTTTTGTTAGGGTAATACACATATATCATTGCATCAGTGACAAAAGTTTTGTATCTAAAACATATTGCAGGAAACATCGATTTTCATTATTTGTTCAATTAATAGTTCATGGCTCAGCAAATTGCGCGTTCATGGCTGAATGGAAGCCACGTCCCTAGCTTTACTAGAAATTGTTTCACCTGGCGTGACAGACCTTCACGACTTTTTCATATGGTCCACTTCCTCTGTATAAGTATACCTAACATGGGTAACATCTCATAGCAGCATTCAACGGGGTAGAGTTGAGGATAACGTTACCATACATAGTTAGAAGCGCTCGTAGCGAAGTTCACTTAGCTGTTCTTAACCGATCAGCAAAGTTAAGCAACGTCGCCCGCGGTCATGAGTTGGATGGGTGACCGCTAGTGACATTACTACTGAGCCCTTCCGTGCTTCGGAGGGCACGTTAAGCCGTCGGTCCCGGTTGTTGTCTTAGGATGGCAGTCGTTATAGCATGGCGCTAGGGCATTTTGCGAATGCCCGCCTGGCTAGCTACCACCTTCAAAGTCGAAAATCTGTCGCCAAGCACCTAACGGTGTGTTCCGGCAGCGGTCCTTGAGAGCCAGTACTTCTAGGTTAGCCTGTACAACATCTTCGACCACATCATCACTTACCATCAGGTGAGATAGCGGTCAAAGGCTAACCTATCAGGCATAAAAAAAAAAAAAAACCATATTTATCTTATAATTCATACACGTTTTACATAATCGAGCCTTAGATTTTTTGAACTTGTTTTGGATGAAGGAAGGAAATTCAGCAAATTCCCGATTGACCAGCTCCCACCTACTAGTAGAAAATCTGTCATCAAAACCCTTATAGTGCTTTCCAGCAGCTGCCTTTAAGAACAGCTACTAGAACATAGCTATGCCCATTCCAAGCTATGCCTGTTTACTACCTTCGACAACATCATCATTTACCTATTCATACAATATCATAATATTGTCTTTGTTTTTTTGTCTTTCACCACAAAGACAAAAAAAAACAGAGAAAAAAAATGTACAGAATAAAAATTAACTGTATGCTATATAAAGGAGGCTTTATCTACACACACGACACAGCTAAATGAAGCCATGTATTCATTAGTCAATAATTGATACGCAACAAGTGATGCTCTCAAAGTGCTTGACAAAATTGTACACCAGTGTGGAGCGATGCCAATGCTAACGTGACGTCATCAGGATAGTGGTCTATGGACAATATATATTTTTTTTTGTATCAAAACGTCGAAATTATCTTATTTTTTTACACTCTGACATGGCTGGCATACCTACGTAAGTGTTGGCCCTTAACATTTGTGAAAGAAACATTTGTATAATCTGGTACGGAAAAAAGCCCGCCATCCGCTTAAAAAAAGTTCGTAGTAATAGTTGTGCTGACTTGTGTATTGAAGCTTTAATTCATATTTATTTACTCGCAAATGTGATGAAAAACATTGTATGTTTCACGGGCGGTACGGGAATTACGAACCTCAACTCAAAGCCCTCAGTCTTCGACTTCAGGCTTCTACTAGAGCCTCGATCGTAATTCCTTACTAACCGCCCACGACGTACTATTACGTACTTATTTCACGTGTTTAAACTTTTACCACTGTTGTGTACGTACCTTCCCAACAATGATAAAAACCTAACATAGGTTAACACGGTTCATGGCAGGATTCCGTGCCAACACACCCTGTCCCGTTGAAATGTTAAGCGTTTTCGGGCAACAGTTAGCACCAGTTATCACGCAGATTTGGCTTCGACCCCGCTCGAAAGTTTCCAGTTATACGGTACATTGCTCGTTAGGTTAATATTGTCTTGGCTCGATGTGTGGGAGGTTAAGAGTTGGATGGCGGGCGGTCACTAAAAAGACTGGCAAACGACAAAATAATCAGTAATATAGTAAAAGGAGACAATCTTACGATGAGTGGTTGAGAAACGTCATTAAAATAGTATGATAGGTTTATCTTTTAACTAAATTCATAATTAGTTGTTTCTCGATCGTGCGCTCGAAGAGTCAAGACATCCTAAGGATGCTTCGTGTAGAATCGAAACGCGTCGGAAATTCTCCTGGTTTGCGTCGATTACGTCGGCTTATGGAGAAAATTAGGCGGAATTCTCACTAGATATATTTTTGAGTGTTTAATTAAAATATTAATTTGATGATTTCTTAAAATATTTTTAAAATATTTGTCATAATGAAATAAGTTATGTAATAACTTCATTTTATAAATGCGAAAGCTTTTATATGTGCTAATTGTTCAAATAACGTTTCGAGTACATAAGCTGCCTTTGATGGATTTTTCCCAAAAAAACCTAGTTCAAATGTATTTTATATCGATTCATTACGTATATATTATTTATTTCATAGGACGTCATAGACTGGTGACCTTTTTGCAATAATATAATAATTTATTAGGTACTACTTCATTCATCAATGCCGTAGAAATTATATATAATAACGAGTATAAAATCAAGTAATCATATTGTGTGTATTTTAAGGTCAAACAGTTGAATTGACAGTATATAAATTAGACTTTGAACAATGGCTCACTAACTAAATCCCCAACAAAAAATAGAGAAAAAATATCGCCACTATTTTCCAAAAACATATTTCAAGCCAACAATCACGCAATCACTCGTGCAGAGTGAATTATGCTAAATAAAAATATTGCAGTTTACTGTTTTAAAATATACAGTGAAGTTTAAATGCCAACAGTGCTGTAATTCGACATGGCAGCGATCAAATTGCATATTAGTTCTGAAATTAGGGGCACTGAAATACTACGGTAAAATCATATCAGAGAACTTTAAATGCTGTTTAAGCCTTACTTGCTGGCAATTCTCCAAACGGTCATGATACCGGACACGATTAAGGCCACACATTAAAAAAAACACGTGTATTTTATATGCTGGAAGCGTTTGAAAGCAAGCAAAATTTAATTTCCTGCGAAGCGAAGTTGTCGGATAAAACTTTTGACAAAAACTTCAAATTGGGTTTTTAGTTTTTTACGTTTTTCCATTGCAAGGGCGGTAAAATACAGACTGCATAAATGGTTTTTCGTTCCTGCGGTGAAACGGTTGTTTAATAAAATGGTACCCATTTATATCTTGGACACATTGGAACCTGCAAACCTGATAATTAGTGAAGGGTAAAGACTGCATTAATAATTTGTAAAGCTAATAAGGGTAAAGGTCGAAGTGATGGTACAAAAGCTGGCCTAGTCCTTTTTAACCTATCAACGAAGTTAAGCAACGTCCTCTGTTGATACTATTTGGATGGGTGACCTCTAATGGAATTTACAAGTTATACTACTGAGCATTTTTAAGTTTCGAAGGGTTCAGGATAGTTGTCGTTAGTCTATAGAGGTTTTTGAGTTGTTTGAATAGTCTGGCATTATATTTGGTAACCTATTTGCAAAGCCGTACTGGGCTGACGTAGAAGATTTATGATATGACCCATACCATTTAGTATGGTAGTGAAACTCCCGTTGTGGACGCGTCTAAAGGAATAAATTACCATTCACATTATGTTTTTCGTCACTTTCAGTAACTGCCAGGTAAGGTTTGCGTTACTTCGTGCTGTATGTACTCTGTTAAATTTAACATTACAATTATAACTTCTCTTTAACTTGAGTGTTTACAAAGTATTACTTATAATTTTTTATACCTTCATATGATACAATAAATTTTAGGATATATTGCAAGTATAGTAGATATACATTTTGGATTACCATATTATGAATACATGCTGGTTGTTTAAAAGAAAAGTTTATTTGATTTTTATTCGGTTGGTTATTATTTAATCAATCTGTGGTCTTTTATTCGATAATTGTGAAAACCACGCCTTCAAATTAAGTATTTTGAACCATTTAAGACATTGAAGTTATTAATTCATATCGTATATAAGTGTTCAATTAATTTTGATATTATATTATCCCCGCGTATCAGTGTATTACAGTGCAAGTATAAGCTGTACGTATTGCCGTCGTTTTATTTAAAACAATGTCTTCCAAAGCCGATCACATTGCAGAGAGTATTCAAATGACTGTGCAATTGTGTTTGTAATACCACAGAGTATAAAAAGGGTAATACCTTATTTATACGGACGCCGCCACTGCGTTACAGAGCAGCTTCTGTATGTGTTGCATTTGCTTTTGTATTTGCGTAAACGGCTCACGGAACGGTTTATCATATTTTTTCACAGAATTACCTTTTTCAATAACTTTATATCGTTATTCTTTATTAGTAATGTACTTGCTAAATATGTTTTCTATAACAAGATTAATGACACAAATTCATTGTTATCATTTAAGTCAACCAACTATATCGCATAAAATGAATAATGTCTATAAACTACAGCGCATTCAGTGTGCAGCGGACGCGGTGGTTATTTACGTTGTGGCCTGAAAATTGTTATTTTCTGTTTAATTTTTCGCAAAAATCTGTTCAAAATACCCGCAGGTGCAGAAATCGCTTACTTTTGTAAGTAGTCCTTCCGTTGCTACTCCGCTCCACGTTTCTCATTTGCAACGGATGTCGTACACGCATGGTCGCGGATGCATGAACGATGAAAATTTTGGATTCGGATTCATGCTAACAGATTCCCTGATGCTACGCTCCTATTGGTAATATACTGGCAACCATTCAGTTAATAAGGGCGTCAAGAAGTAAAAAACCTGTTGTGCGCCTTAATTGCAGCAACATGTTAGTTGTGGTATACTGCTCATTCTTCCATATAAGCCTTTTACGACATCAAGTGGGAAGATATAGAGCATTCCTCATGGTATAATCTTAAACAGGGAACTGAGTTGCAGTTTGTAGAAAATTTTACACTCGATTTTTTCTTATTTAATAAGTACTATTGGAAATGTAACAAATCCTTGTAATTCAAAATTTATTTACAAACTTGTTGGTTACTCTTTGCTATAAAGATGACATTTTTAATACCTTTCTTAGGCCGCCGCTCCCAATGAGTCTCGCAGACTGTACGCGAGCGGATGCGTGAACGACATCTTTCGCAAATGAGAATCGTAAGCGCGGGGTAGCAATTGAGGCATATTGTAAGGAATTTCGTCCGCGCAAGGACTGAGCTTTTGGGTATTTTACCAAATGGCATTTTTGCAGCCACAACGTAAGGAGTAAATAATAATTTCATTCCACAACACAACACACAAATAACCCCTCTTCGCGTCCACCTCACACTGAATGCGCTATATAGACATCATTCATTTAATACAAGTTAAGTTCAGAGTTAATTGACCCAAATGATAATAATATTTTTGTTGTTCAAAAACTATACATATAATTTGCAACTATATATTAAGTAACTTAGATTACTGTACTGTATCAGCTGGATTGTCCACTGCTGAACACAGTCCCTCCCATTTTGGGTGGGTTTGCCGTAGTCGTCACGCTTGGCAGGCATCTTGGGGATCGCAGTTTAAGTTGTCAGCTCCTCAGAAGGTGCTACTGCCCACCTTTTGGAATTTTACCTTTAGTCGCCTCTTAAGAAACCCACAGGTAGCAATGGGGTTTGATTATATATGAGGAAGTACACTACCCACTTAAGATAATCGCATAAATAAAAATAAATGCCTTTTATACTCAATGATCATTCTCACACTAACAAACACACAAAACTGAATATGATTTAAGCAGCAGTGAAGAAGGCGTATATTGTAAGTACTCAATAAAAATATCTGCTACATATATATAATGTGTACCGTTAAGGAAGTGAGTTCTAAAGGTGGGGCCTAATTACTGCGTTAAAATTTATAATTTTAATTATATTCATTCATTATTTAAACTCTAATAATTAAAGGGCCTCATTTATAGCTTACACTCGTAGCGTATAGTTCTACTTCCTGTCACCGTCGTATTTTTCAAGAAATTAAAATTGAAATAGATTTTAAAAACAATATGTTTATGGTTGTAAGGAACCTTTTTCCATTAAAATGTTTAGCACTTTACTGTTGAGTTCACAGAGCGCTTTCCATACAAACGCAGTTTCGTCATATTTTAAATACCAAGTTTTCAAACTCGGATTAGGCTCAAGAATATACATGCAAAGTTTCACCAAATTTGAACATTTAGTATTTAAGATATGACGTAACTACGTTTGCATGGCAAGCGGTCCGTGAATTCTACTTTTAAGTATGAAATTTTAAAGGCCACAAAGCAAAGAAATGTTTCATTAACTTGTACCTTAAATGACTGCAGATGTTTTTTGTTAAATCGGGTACTAGCTAAAAGTATATTTGTCTTACGCCTAGACCATTTCGAATGTGAGTATTGAGTATAATCCAATCCCATTACTCCAACAGAATATGCCATAGTAGAGTTTACCAACAAACAAAGGTAACAGTTAAACTGGTTATCCCAGCCCAAGTCAATCTGCTGTCGAGTTTACATTCTGCCTACGGGGAATACTCATGATATGCTTTTCAGGATCTCTGGCTATCTAGATTAAGCCTTATCTGAATTTATACACGGTTTATTTTGTATTAATAACATCGATTGTATGCACTCAAAGCTACATGATTTAGTCTAGACTTTGTTCGTGTAACTATAAAGGTGTTTTTGGTTTGATAAGTTCTGTCGTCTCGCAGGTGGATGTCTCCGAGCACTAACCATCCGTTTTAGAATCATGATCATGATACTTAAATATGCTCTTGAGATTTCTACGTATTTCGAAATAAAACCCTGCATATGTTATTACAAGGTTGATTTTGTCATACACATACTTGATTGCGTGCACTCAAATATTCTTCAATGCACGTTCTTGATTATTAAACTTTGTGATTCTGATAACGGCACATTCTGTTTCAAAACAGTCTGAAGATGAGGATTATTTTTCTATCATTTTTATTAATAACAATAAAACGGTTATACTTAAAATCCGGTCAAATGAGAGTCGGCTTAGTGTGTTGCATAAATAATTAGCTACTATTTTTCCTATAAAATTTGTCTCGACAACTCGTACTCGATGTGTAATTTTGACCCATTAAAACGGTCGAATAAAAAGCCTCCTCTTTCAATAATGTCAACACAAAGCATTATATCACATAAGTGTTATTTATAACAGGCTATAAAAACATACACACACACCCATCACTGATCACAAAAATCTGGTCTGAAAATACAGACGACCGAATTTTATTTTACAAACTCATTGCTTTTATAAAAATGTTTGGTATACCCAGTAGGGAAATCGAGTTCATATTGATCAAAGGCTTTGATGGTTTTGTGGCACATCGGCTAATACTGTTATGAAAAAATCCACGAGTTTATTTTCATAGAAATTGTTTTAATTTTAATGGAATAACACATTTTAACATTACTCACAACTTTATATCCTCATAGTGGTATGCTGTGTCCAAATATTTACTGTTTGCTAGATATGTAATTATTCGATGTAATAGTGGGCATAACTGTATTACTGAAGATGTTGTTCAGGCTAACCTAGAGGTACTGGCTCTCAAGGACAGCTGCCGGAACACACCGTTAGGTGCTTGGCAACAGATTTTCTACTTGAGGGCGGTAGCTAGTCAGGCGGGCATTCGCAAAATACCCTACCACCATGCTATAACGACTGCCATCCTTAGACGACAACCGGGACCGACGGCTTAACGTAGATTTTATGCTATAAAACCTCTATAAAAGTTTCTGAAACAGCTACCCATAATATCATCCAAACAAGTATTATAATGTTGTACTGAATTTCATAATGCAACTCCTTTTTCAAAACAAGAACATTGTCAGACACGCGCCTTTCACTATCACAGCGCCGTGTTTAAAAAAAGAGCAGTTATTAGAATTCACGTCGTATCGCGCTATTTTTGTTCGATATAAGTATAAAAAGATTAAAAAGGCGGCGGATGGAACTTCACTTCTGTTGCTGAAGGCTACATTAATGATTCTATAGCTAATAAAATTCACTTGTCGAATCTAATTTCACATTAAATAGAAAATCATAATAATGAAGTGGTGAATATAAATGTTCCGAGTACATCAAAATATTTTTTGGCTCAGTGGCATTGGTTATGGACTGCCGCGCAGCAGGTCCATGGTTCGAATCCCGCCGCGGGCTTGAGCTTCACTGCATGGTGGAAGGGCATTTTGTGAATGCCCGCCTGGCTAGTGGCCACCCTCAAGTAGAAAATCTGTCGCCAAGCACCTAATGGTATGTTCCGGCAGCTGCCTTGAGAGCCAGTGAAATTACAGGCACATGAGACTTAACAACTATGTCTCAAAGTGTCGGGCGTAGTATAATTCGTGACTTGTGATGTAATGCATCTGTTATAGGCAGAGGTTAGTCGGCTTAACATCAGGTGGGCCTCGAATGAATTCCGTCTCAATAACATAAAAAAATAAAAAATAACATCATGATCTGCAAACATTGAGGTACATATTCAAGTGCATTTCAATAATTGTACGATCCAAAATGTAAATAATTATAACAATTAATAAGTCTATTATTATCTATACATAGTTTGTTTTTATTAGATTTAATTTGAAATTAAACTTTCCATGAATTTACATAGAGTTCTTACAACACTACACTCTATGGTTTCAGAACTTTTTATAGAGGATTCATATCATGGGTGTAGACAAAGTCTTGTATGCAACTGTACATACTTAGGTATTAAAACACTCAAGTGATAAACCCACATTAGTGTTTTAATACCCCTTATTATACAACAGTTGCATAATAGTAGATTATGATACAAGTGAGCTAAGTTGGCAACACTCTGCTGATTTACGCCCTCGCCTACGGCTCGGGCTGCAACACACAGCCTCGTGTATAATGAACAAGTTGCTCACGAGTTTCATACGCACTTTGTCAACACCCTTGCGAGGAAAATAAAAATATATTTCACAAATGCGATACAAACAACATACGACAATTATGGAAAATAGCGCGCAAGTTTTTTTTTTGCGTGCGGCAATTGTATGTTGGTTGATTACATATAAACCTCTTTGATGTTAAAAATCTGTATTACCCGGTTATATTGAAAATGCTCTGTTTACTCCCATATAATTTGCAGTTAGGTACTAACTTAACTTTGTAGAGATAAATTACCCGATTAAATTGAAAATGCTCTGTTTACTCGCATATAACTTGCAGTTAGGTACTAACTTAACTTTGTAGGGATAATTCTATTACGCACTAGTGTATAATATTATTATGCACGAGGGTGTTATAGTTCGGTTGTTGGCCCTAAGAACGATATAATAAAGCTCACTTTACGAGCAAGGGTGTTGAAAATAACTATTAACATAGTGTTAAAAGAAAAATGTATTGAAAGTTTATGACTGCAAACAAAAGACCGAGTCAATTCATAATATCTTCAAACAACGTGAAAGAAATGTACTGGTTCGCCCCATAGAGAAATACAATACTATTATTTTCTGTGGTTCGCCTCCAGCTACTTCACATAATACTGAACTCTCTTCACATTATATGTATATCTTATCAGAATTCTTAAAATAAATATACAAATAAATCCCTTTTGAATAAATCTACGCCCACATTACCTTTTTTCTGTTTCTAAATTTCTTCCCTCATTTTGGGGCGTTTCTTTATACATTAATAAGTTTTGGGTCAATTTAGTGTACAAAATCAGTAAAAGCGTAACATATAAATAATTATTAACTAAAATAACCTACGAATAAATACTTTATTTATTCGTAGAAAATAACATATTACCAAGTTAAGCACTACGCCAATAGCTTTGAGGCACTGATTGTATTTTATTTATTTATTTATAGCTGATAGACTCACCTGATGGTAAGTAACGATTTGATCGAAGATGTTGTGCAGGCTAACCTATAATTACTGGCACTCAAAGACAGCTGCCGGAAGATATCATAGCCAGGCAGACATTCGAAAAATGCCCTACCACCATGCTGTAACGACTGCCTTCCTAAGGCACGCACGGAAGCGCCCAGTAGTAATGTCACTAGCGGTCACCCATCCAACTCCTGACCGCGGCGGACGTTGTTTAACTTTGCTGATCGGTTAAGAACAGCTAAGCAAACTTCGCTACAAGCGCTTCGTGTTTTAATTAAATAATATAAGGAATATATTTTCGAATTTTGTGGATCACATTAAGAACACAATTTTAATAAACTATTTATATTTCTCGTCAAAGTTGTGAACAAACACTTTAACTGTAGCATGGTTTGCTGTTTCATCGTAATTTAACTCTTTGCTTATAATCTGCCTTTTACTAAAGTGTTCCGCGAAAGTCATTAAAAGTTTAAAATGAGTTACAAAGCTTAGAGAATAATTATACTTACAAAATCCTTACTTTTAGTAGTATAGTACTTTTAGGTAATAGAAAACAGAAACACAAAACATCATAGTGCGTATATATAAGTATACGTGATTATAAGTATGGGCACCATTACATCATTAGTTTTGAGGTTTACTAGCTTAAATATTTTTTTTACTTAAAAATGAAACCGAAACACTTTCGAGTGTTGAAGTCAACACTCAAAAGTGCGAAATAACTTGTTGAAGTCTGCACCATCATAGTTCAAAAGTTGATTCCCACTTTTGAGGGTTGAAGTCGGTTCCACTTTTAGGTAAAAAACATCAGATTATTTTTTGATACCTTTCAATGTTAGTACGGACCTCCGGCGTGCGATTCCAAGTCACATTTAGCCGGTTTTTATTTTATTTTGTTTCTATATTCGCGTCTTGTCTCTTTGGTTCATTCATTTTGTTTCGCATTAATTTATCTTTTTTTATTAGGTGCTTATTTCGTCTTTAATGTCTGACGGTAGGGCATTTTTAGTATTCATCTGGCTAGCTATCATCCCTCAGATATACAATATGCCAAGCATCTTACAATGTATTCCAATATCTGTTCTTGACAGCAAATACACCATCACTTACGTTGGTTTACCTATCGAGGTAAACGGCTAACATGATGATAAAAGGCCCGGTGTACTAGTACTGAACCCGTGAGTAGGAGGGCAATGAGCATTTGGCTCATGAGATTCTAACTGTGACCTTTTTATACTTTAAAGATACCATAAAAAAATGCGTCCAGACTTATACTAATTTTCTTTTTCTTTATGAAAATCCTGCGCAGCTCAGTGTCGCCACAAACTCATGTCAAGTGCTTGTATTAATCTCATCTCTTGTTCTATCCATGTAAGTATTTAAGCTTTTTTTGGTAGTTTGATTCAACGATAAATTATCATTAAGTAGACATTTTCTTCTAAAATGTATAGTGAAGAGGTTTATATCAATTATCAATTTGATTATAAAGCATAGATATGTCGTGGTATGTGTCAAAGCAGAAAAAATCTCTTTGTAAACCTGTACATTATTTTATTATTTGCTTTGCAAAGAACACGTTTAACGTGAAAATGACACGTTGTAAAAATGTTTAGTAGAAAGGCGAGAACTAAATTAATGATTTAATTTAATTGTACATAATACCGCCCAAAATAAATACAATACGTCATTTGTGCCCTATATTTTAAAAACATACTTAATTTTAAGTAACATAGTTTCCCGAAAACATGCTTTTCATGATATTATATTTATATTATTATACTTATTGTAATCAGTTTTATAAACTTGTTATGTATAACCTAATCATGAAACAGATAGGCACATTAAAATAGCGTGCACAAAGTACATTTGACGCACGCTTATCCATGTAACATTTTAAGGCGCGCCTCCTCACGGGCTAAGCTTAACTATTACCAACATTTAAATAAACAAAGTCAACTAACAAAACGGATCTAAACCATAATTAAAAGATATATCAATGTTACATGTTAAACCTGGCCACTTTGCTATATCCAAGGGTTTAACCGTGAACCATATCGTTTTGAATTTTTATTCTCGTATAAATATTACGTTAAGAAAATAAAGTCTCGTAAAAGGTAGAATATGCAAACATAATAATGAAAAAGCGATAGCCTGCGCTCGTAAAAGCTTTTTAAAAGCTTCGTTTATTCATTTACATGCACCTCACAAACGTACATAGTAAATGTAGTGTAAAATAGTTCCTATCCTTTGGAACAAAGATGCAGTATTTACCATAAGATTGCAATTGACGACTCTAATAATCCAGATTCTGCATTACAACCCAAACGTAACAAGCGGTCTTAGGTAATTGTAGAATCCTAATTTCAAATTTGATATTATGGTAACCCGATTTGCCATATTTCTTAGATATATTTTACCAATATAATGGGTAGGTAGTAGATATTACCTACTGTATTGTTATAAAATCATGGAATATTATTTTCCATCCCAAACATATGCTCTTAACTAAAATCTGCGTGGAAAAAATCACGGTTGGATCTAGTGTGGTATGGTAAAGGTGTTTTATAAAAATATATTTTGTCTTAGCAGACAAACTTTACAACGTATCATGGTAGACCCTCTGAATCACAAGGTCATTCCACTCAGGCAAACACAGTAACAAGCCTGTTATACATCATACCTTATTTTTCATCAGAATAAACATTTATTATTTTTCCTTTTCACTATTTCGCATTCTTATGCGAATATTTCTTAAATCTTTAGTCACCGACCTAAATCAACAGGAACATCGAAAATGTAACAATTTTATATATTAATTTATTAACTTTTAATATTTTACAAAATCGCAAATATACGATAGGAAAAATTTAAATTATGTGCGGGATTTGAACCCGAGTCCATCCACCCCTTGAGCCGGGGTATGCTCTAACCAATTGAGCTAACATGACATGACGTCATAACTCAAATCTTTCCTATCGTTCTTTAACCATCGTATTGGGATGGAGCGACATCTGTAGTACCACTTGCGTTGTACTACAAACAAGACCAATTAGTAGCAATTAGTATAGACCAACAAGGCTCAAGGGGTGGATGGACGCGGGTTCGAATCCCACACATGACTAAAATTTTGTCCTATCGTATATTTGTGATTTGTAATGTAATCCGCATAGCAGGCGTTATTGCAAACCTAACAATATTAAAATTGTTATATATACCCATATTTGTGTTTGCGAGTGTCAAAGTGTAATATTGGGGAGAATGTGCACAACTGAAGGCAAAAACACAGTACAATATCTAAAGAGTAGTTTTTCGTGTTTTTGCCTAAACTGCCTACAAATTTTGTGTAATGTATTTGTCAGCAGATTGTATGGTTCGTCGCTATGCAAACGGCGTCGTCTGTTTATGAAGCTCGCAAGTTTGCTAAATGCCGAAGGAAAATTAATGTTGGTTCTTATGGTATTAATTTCGCTAAGAGTTATTGTATAAGGATAACCGTGATTAAACAGTTATGATAATACGTCACGTTAATGATGGAGAGAAACAAAAAGCACCATAATAAAATAATAATATGTAGATTACATTACAAAATTACAAATATACGATTGGAAAAATTTAAGTAATGTGCGGGATTCGAATCCGCGCCCATCCACCCCTTTAGCCGGGGTATGCTCTAACCAATTGAGCTAACATGACATGACGTCATAACTCAAATCTGTCCTATTGTACTTTAACCATCGTATTGGGATGGAGCATACCTATCGTATATTTGTATTTTTGTAATGTAATCCGCATAGCAGGCGTTATTGCAAACATAAATGATTACAAACATTAAAAATAATATGTCGGTTTGAAAACACAATGGATTATAGTTTTTACGAAAAGAGTACTTATGACATAAATGTATTCATAAAATTAAACATATTTGCTTATATTTTACATGTTTAAGATATTAAGAATCAAAATACGTTATATTTAATACCCCAAATGATATAGCACATCAGATGAACGACAAATGAAACCGAGATGAAAAAAAAAAACATCAAACATGAAAAACCATTACGTTTTCTAACTGTTACAAATATTTACTGTTATGTGCCTGGGACATTGTGTACTTCAGGTTTTTTCAATATAGCTGATAAGCTAGCCTTTAACCACTATCTCACCTGTTGGTAAGTGATGATGTGGTCGAAGATGTTGTTCAGGTTAACCTAGAAGTACTGGCTCTCAAGTACAGCTGCCGGAACACACCGTTAGGTCCTTGGCAACAGATTTTCTACTTGAGGGTGGTAGCTAGCCAGGCGGGCTTTCGCAAAATGCCCCACCACCATGCTATAACGACTGCCATCCTAAGATAACAACTGGGACTCGGGGCTCAGCAAACTACGCTACGAGCGCTTCAAAAATGTATTTTGAATCTTTTATATTATCCTATGAAGAAACAGAGGATCTGGTATATCACACACACCTCTTTCACACACCCACACCCACACACACACACACACACACACACACACACACACACACACACACACACACACACACACACACACACACACACACACACACACACACACACACACATGATGGATGTTTCGCAACCAAGACTTTTTCCTACGTCCCACGCGTGGCTTTCCTTCAATTTTGCCCATCATTATAAATTGGAGAAGCTCGTATTTCTCGTGACGTAGGACATGGCCGAGGTACGCGACCTTTCTTCTTTTGATGGTTGGCAACAATTCGTGGTTCTTGCCGACGCGCTGGAGTACTCGCTCATTGGAAATTTTCTGTGTCCAGCTAATGCGTAGCATTCTACGATAGCACCACATCTCTAAAGCTTCCAGAAACTTCTGGGTATTAGCTTTCAGAGTCCAGGCTTCACTACCGTACAATACTACAGGCCAGAGATAACAATGGAGTATTCTCACTCAGAGGTTTATGGATAATTGGCGGCTGCATAACACTCTTTCCATTCTCTTCAGAGTGGCTCGGGCAATAATGGCTCGGTGCTCTTTAATAAGTGTATGTTATAGTTATGTAACTCTTTCTGAAAATTAAACATTATTATTATTATTTAATATTTTGATAATGTGCAATTTTAACATATATAGTCCAAACTCACCCACTTATGTTGTCACCACCTATAAGGTAAGCCTAAGGTGGAATTATTATTCACCTTGAGTGAAAGAGAGGCAGCGATGGTGAAATCGCGATCAGTTTAGGTAAAATCCGAAAGTAAGCTTAATAACACAAAACTAAATCGAAAATTTAACTTATCTTGGCCCTCATGATAAGGTTTTACAATTTTTTAAATATATTTTCAAACACATTAATACGTAAATAATTAAGATATTACGTAATTTAGATTTAACTTTGCAGTTTTATTCTATTGATAAAATTTTAAGGTAACGTGTTCCGAACTTTTATTGACCTTAGATAATATGATCGAAAGTTGCTACAAATAATTTTCTTAATGCTACAAACTGGATACATTTTGCTGAAAATCTATTCAAGTACAGCTATTTAGCACTTGTCAGCGCCTTAATATGCCAGAGAAAACGGCATCAGTAGTGATGCCATCTATCTGACACTTAGAGACGTAGAGAAACTTAAAAGTATGGATTTGGTTAGAAAATACAACTGTAGCGTCAACGACTTGCTTCCGATAGTCTTTCTCTATGACAACATAATTACGTAATATCCGCACAGCCCAGGGAATGAGTCGTTGAGCGAGAACAAAGGTTTAGCTATATTATAATTTATAATTAAGTTAGCGATTAAGTATGTTTTTATTAAGCTGATAGGTTAGTCTTTGGCCACTATCTCACCTGATGGTAATTTATGATGTGGTCAAAGGTGTGGTCAAAGGTGTCTAGGCTAACCTAGAATTACTGGCTCTCTAGGACAGCTGCCGGAACACACCATTAGGTACTCGGTGACAGATTTTCTACTTGAGAGTGGTAGCTAGCGAGGCGGGTATTCGCAAAATGCATAACACCATGCTATAACGACTGCTGTACTAAGACAACAACCGGGACCGACGCCTAAATGTGCCCTCCGAAGCATGGAAGTGCTCAGTAGTAATGTCAACAGCGGTCACCCATCCAACTCATGATCGCGGCGGACGTTGCTTAACTTTACTGATCGATTAAGAACAGCTAAGCAAACTATGCTACGAGCACTTTAAAAAGTTAGTTTTGTTATAAACCCTTATTTTCAAACATTTTATCTTGAAATTGTGCAATTTTGAGTTATTTATTCCTAATTTCCCCTCATATGTTTACACTTTTAAATTTATATTCTGATACATAGGTACTCGACTTTTTTTTTACCGGCGGAATGCCTTTATTAAAAAAAATACTACGAACTATATACAACACTACAGCTACTACTATAAAAGCATTTGGACTCAGGCAGTCCAAATGTTCTAGCCAACTACCAGTTGGCAGCGTGCCCAGCATGCTGGCAGCATTGCCCCGTTGAGTTGCAATGCTTATTCTTTGAGCCAAATACCTTAATTATTATTATTAAAACCATGTCCCCAAGTAAAGAATTTTCGGTTACTTTCATACTCAACACCATTGTTATTGTTTTGATTAGCAGCGTTACAAGTGATAGAAAATAGAACAATTTGTCGAGGCATTTCAATAAATACCCTTCCATTCCAATTCCCTTTGCTGTTGCTAGTCGGTGAAAATCATGGCCATGATATTTTTTATTGCATAACGAAAAGCTGTTACTGTATTTTAATAGTAACTAGGCCGCAGGTGAAAAATAGAACGAAAAGCAAAAACTAGGCCGTAGTCAGACATAAATTTTGTTAAAAATCGTAGCCGCTAGGTGCGGATAATCCAATTTTTGTGTGAATGACCAAATAGTTAACAAAACCGCATGTAGTTCTGCTGCAAGGCTTGAAATTCAGTTTAAATAGTAAAGTACTAGAAGTAACTAGTTACATTACTATTTAGTTCATTCGTGTTTCGGAGGGCACGTTAAGCCGTCGGTCTAGATCGTTGACCTAGGATGACAGTCATTATAACATGGTAATAGGCATTAGGTTTTTTAAGACTTGCTGAATCATATATGTTTAGGTTATATAAAATTTACACACACAGAAAATTAATAACTAATCAAAGCGATGTCCTAATTCTAAACTAGATATATAAAATTAGACTGTGGTTATATACATTTAATTTTAGACTCACGCTTTTTGATAAGATCAACATGTTTCAGTCCAGAATGCATTACATAGTTGCAAATTTTTAACACTGAGCGCTTCATTCTGAGTGGTATAATTTTGAGAATGCCCGTGCCAGGTGGGCACCTGGCTAGCTACGATCCAGGTTAAAAATCTGTCAGCAAGCACCTAACTATGTGTTCCGGCAACGGTCCTTGAGAGCCAGTAACTCTAGTTAAGTCTGAACAATATTGTCGAACGCATCATTATATATTTTGATGAAATTTCACTGAGACACACGGCAAGCATCAGCTTTTAAATAAAGAAAGAATCATCAAAATCGGTTCACCCAGTCAAAAGTGCTAATGTAAGAAACATAAAAAAACAAACAAATTGAGTACCTCCACCTTTTTATGAAGTCGGTAAAAATACGCACGTGCACTACCAGTTGGCAGCTTAAACTTAAATAAACTATATGTATGTATATATATAATTAATTCATAATAGTGTGTGCCAAGGGTCAGCGATGACCCACATGCTCGTTCTTGGGTCGGCCAAGGGACAACAGGTTGGCATAATTGGAACAGGAAGCAGTGCGTGGTTTAATTACTTTAGAATTAGTTCTGAAAATATACCGTGACTTCTCATACAAAGATGGGATTAATTGGATAGTATACTATGGGTTAGCTTGGATGTAAAGCTTTGCAAGCTACCAGCTAATGTATACTGGTGACGACTATGACGGAAAATTCAATATTAACACATTTTCTTCGTTTTGTTGCTAGGTCGTCTAAATCTTGTTCATAATCACGCAATACGCGAGATTCTGAGACTATTAATAAGATTTATAATATATTTTTTGAGTTTTAATATAAATTTAAACTCGTAACTCGAACCACAGAATACTTTCATAGATTTATTATCCTCATTTTTAATGATTTAATTTTCTTGTTATAATTTTTTGTACTGCGTATGTTTTATAAAATTACATTTTTTGTATAAGCACTTTACGTATGTGGTGTCACATCCAGTATCAAAGGAATACCAGCGCTGGTTGTCTTCAACCAGCATTATGCTGAGTTGGGGCTGGATCGTGGCAATACAACTTTTATATTGGTAAATAAGTATACTAACACATAATATTTGCTTTTTTATATTGTTCAATAACATTGCTATGAATAAATCTATTTCATTTAACTACGACTTTCGTTTTCGTAACTGTCACAAATATAATCGATTCAATTACAGAGTATATTTGTTACGGGCGCCTAAACGGTTATAACGAAAAAAAACAACGGTTATAAAAGTAACATAACGTGTGCATTGGTGTTCGATAATTTGACAAGATAATACGAATATTATTATTTTCAGCCCGCGAATTGTAGGATCATGTAGAATTGTTACCAAATTTTCCTTCACGCGCTAGGCATGTATTTTAATTTGAATCTCCAGCCATTGAATTGAGTTTTCACCTAAACTTTGAAGAAAATAATATGTATAACAATAAAACACAATAAAAAGGACAAGTCGGCAAAGCAACACTCGTAGTACAAATTTTGCAAGAATGTCCTTGAGACTTATATTTATGCTTCTGGTTAGCCAGTACTTCGTTTCATTATTTGTTTTATATCTTAATGTGAAAATAAGAGTTGACATAAAAAACTATTTTTCAAATAACTGTGATAGTACCTGCATAATTTTACATAATTCTAGGTTAGCCTGAACAACATCTTAGTCCACATCATCACTTACAATCAAGTGAGATAGTGGTCAAAGGCTAACCTATCAAGCATAAAAAAAAACATTAGAAAAGACGTGGCTCAATGATGTGCATGCAAAATGTCACTGATTTGGAACACACACACAAGCGCCATGAGTAAAAGCGTCAAATGTTAAGTCAGATGTTTATTTTGCGATTTGGCACCCAAGTTCATCCTTGCGTTTATGAGCTCAGTGAACTTGAAAGTGTATGAAAACGAAAATTAGAAGTATCTCTTCTCGCTTTATTGCTCAATAACTTAACCGTAAAGTTTCCGACGTTATCGTCATGTTAGTTCATGATGATAAAGGAAAATTTTACGAACTTTATTTTCCGGATTATGGATTTGTGATTTGGTGAATGTACTATATTTCAGGATCGTCGTTGGAAACCGAGATGAAAAGTATTCTCATGCCATAAATATGTTTTTTTACTTGTTTTTATTATTGTAAAATAATAAAAAATCTAGTAGAAAAAAAAAACTAGAAAAAAAATACTAAACTACTACTTTAAACTAGACTTTCAAATAACGAAGCGACTTTTATGATTACTTCTTTTGGTAGCTTTTTCATCAATTTCTCAAAATTCTCTATATGTACCTGTGTATTTTTTATTGAATGGCATCACTGATATTTCCGGCATGGTTCCCTTCGACGTAAGAGCAAATTCTTAAATCGTTCCGGGTAAAAAAAAACTTGATAGTGACAACACTCACAAAATAATGACTGCAAAACACTGAGAGTGCAAGTGTGGGTATTTATATTACATAGTTTAATCATTGCTAGGGTACATAAATGGTTCTTACTGGCTGCAAATGTCATCACTGTGTTCGCTGCGGCTGACATTTTGTTTACTATAAATGATTTATTCAATACTTTGATGGACGGTACGAGACGACATTGATAGATATCAAAGTAGCCCCTGGGTATATTTATATATTGTGTCTAATAAAATCTACTGATTATCAAATTTACCCCCTAAATTTATTTGTAGGTTAAGTCATGGTCCGGCGAAACAAAAAAACAGATAACCGGAAATACAGTGATTATAATATTATAATTTAGGTTTATAAAACACTCATTGTAACATCGCATGGTAGGTATACCATGTACAAAAGTTAATAATTATTTAATTTTTAAATTAAATTTTAATTTATTTTGACGAGTAAACAAGCTTTATTAATAAATTAGTATTTGAGTATTATTCGAAAGCTCTCCCTCAGAAAGCATAAGATAAAATACTGCTAGTGCATCTGTGGATCAAAGTATTTTTTTGCACCTTAATATGAATATTTTGATTTAACTGAGAACAATATATTGTCTAATAAAAGGAAAAAAAAAACTAATGTATTTAAATAGTCATCTTTTATTTTGCGTTTTGCATAGCCTTTATATTTAAGCTCATATTATTTAAGTAATAAGTATTTTCCAATACGTTTTAACTTCAGCCTTTTTTATCAGAGTATAATGGTTTAACACAATAAGCAGGGAATAAAAATGAATACATAATTCTGTAAAAAAATGTGTTACACAATAAGCAGGGAATAAACATGAATACATAATTCTGTAAAAAAATGTGTTACACAATAAGCAGGGAATAAACATGAATACATAATTCTGTAAAAAAATGTGTTACACAATAAGCAGGGAATAAACATGAATACATAATTCTGTAAAAAATGTGTAACACAATAAGCAGGGAATAAACATGAATACATAATTCTGTAAAAAAATGTGTTTAACCTTATACCAACGCATAAATATATTATTTGACTGAAATTTATGAGATATACGTACTTCAAATGAGGTTATCAATTTACCCCCATTAATAAACTTCGCCCCATTGATCTCATAAATCCTATAATTCTGGATATTATCTATAACCTATAATTATAATAAAACTGTGTCAGATACAATTATGCACATGGCAGATATTTCGAAAAATAAAATTGAGAGCATTCTGTGGCTGATACTGATGTCAAAACTGTATTTTTTTATTTTTTTTTCTGTCTGTATCGCGGCTTCGCATCACTCCGAAACTGCTGATTGGAATTCAATGAAACTTAACACGATTTGATTTCATACTACGAAAAAGGACATTGTATACTTTTTATCCCGAAATTCAGCACGGTTCCCTCGGGAAAGGGGATGAAAGTCAAAATATACATTTGTAATTTATTAACGCGTAGTTTTTTTTTATTTTGTTAGAAATTTCAAGTATATTATAAATTCCGATTGTATAAATACGTACTCATTATCGCGATTAATCATTGTGTTAAAAGTTTTAACCATAAATCATCAAGCTTTTACATTCCTGAAGAGGTATACATGTAGAAGTGTCAAAATACCTACTTCTCGTCAGATATAGTTGGACATGCTAAGGAGTAGCGAGAGAGTGAGAGTTCTTGTTTTATATAGTATTACGCTGTCAAAAGTTCATACCGTTGATGAGCAGACCATCTGATTAGCAAAATATGTCATTTTAACTCCTTGTATTGTACTGTATCGGCCGGATTGTTCACTGCTGAACATATCCTCTCCCATTTAGGAGGGGTTTGCCATAATCCCCACGCTTGGCAGGCGTCTTGCGGATCGCAGTTTAAGATATCAGTTATTCAGAAGTGCTGCGCCCACCTTCTGGTATTTTACCTAAAGGCGCCTGTTACGACACCCACAGGTAGAAATAGGTGGATGATATTCTAACCCGGCACACCACGGGGCACCTCACAGAAATATATAAATTTAAAGATAAAAAAAGTTGGCTACTAGCAGGATTCAAACACGTGGCATGAGGAAAGCAACATTACTGACTTGAAATTTGGAAATAGAAAATTACGTTTATAACCAGTAATATTTATCTGTATAGTTAAAGTATTCTCGTTAAACAAATTATAAAACAATGTTTATGAAACTTGCAAGCGACGCCTGCCAGTCAAATGACTGCAAGCAAACCAATCAGTACCATTTACTACCAATAGATGGCATCCTCATCAACAACAAGGTGTACATAAACAAATAGAAAAATCTCAGATTACTGCCGGGTAATGCAGAAAAGCGGAAGAACACGCGGCTTCTTCCGCTTTTCCGCATAACCCGTCGCTAGTCCACTAGCAGCTGATTATTTTTCTATTGATTAATATACTTTAATGTTGTACAGTAATAGTTTACATTATGCAACAAGTGCGCGAAGTTGTTTATTGCAATCGAGACGGGTTTTAGGCCTGAGATCGAAGATCGAAGGCATAAATTGAGTAGAGATTGTAATAAACAACGCGCACGAGTTTCATACGACGTTTTCAACAAACTTGCGAGGAAAGAATACGAAAATTTCGATACGAAAATATTTTCTTGTCCTTTTTGATTACTATCAAAAAGGACAAGAAAATATTTTCGTAAATAATCTGATTAAGAAGGTTTATAATTAAATCTTCTAAAGTTCACTTCAGTAGGTAAAAAACTCTTTGGTTTGTTTTTATATCAAAAACGAACGAAACAAACTACAATCTCCTTGGTGAGAAGTGTGGAAACGTTGATTTTTTTCTATTTAAAACACTAGTGCGGTAAAGTAAAAAAGCTCGAGTGCGTAATAGACTATATTATGACACTAAAATTGGTGCATTTAAAGGCCCGTTACGAGCGAGTGTGTTGAAATATTGTAACTTTCCATCTGTTAATTTTCCAATCAAACTGAGCATAATGTTATTATATTTCCCAGTATCTCCATATCTATTCAGTCAATATTAAAAAGGTCTCATGGTACGTTCGGTCACATGGCATAATACCCGAATTTAATTATTCAACCTATTTGGTTCCAGAGTTTTCATTTGATTTGAATTCATGTTTAGTTAGGCAGGGGTAGTTCTATCTGTTATTTTGCTGGAAGTTGTGGGTCTGATGATATAATCAAACATTAAATAAACAATCAGTTGATTATATCAATTGATTAGACTGTTCTAAAATAATGAAAAACACATTATGTTTTTAAAGGTTTGAGTATGGTATTTGGCAGGTATTTAAGAAAAGGAAGTTTGAGTATGTAGGTATAATGTTTGACAATAACTTTCAAACGCATCATCACATCTTGAACAGATTATACATTTTGCGAGGGTACCTTCAGTACGTAGCTCTTGCTAGCAGCGTTGCTTAACGTAAATAAAATGCACTAGACATTTATAAAAATGCGCTAGATCTTACAAAAAAAACGGTTTCTAAAATGCACTAGATTCCACTAAACAATTTGTGAATATAATAATAAGATAGGTATAAAAATATCTATATAATAAAAACATTTTCATATTTTTAACTTAAGTTAGTTACACATCACACATATACGATAGGAAAAATTTAAGTCCTGTGCGGGATAAGTTAAACAACTATATTAAACAATTCCACCACATCTTCATTGTCATCATCACCCCAGATGCCAATGACGACCTGCACCAGCTACCATTTCCATTTTTTAACTTTTTTTAAATGTTGGTAACTTTGTTGAGGACATTTTCAGGTAGGTCATACATATGGCAGCTTAGCTTTACAATTGATGATGCATCATTAAGATGGAGTTCTTTGTTTCAGCAAACTTCAGGTTACGACGCTTACATTTAACAATGTTCAGAACGATGAAGATTCGTTCTACTTGAGCATTTGAATGTGGAAGCGACATTTGACGAATTGAAACACTGGTTGTTCCAGTGTTAATATTTTACAATCTTGAGTTGCTTATAACTAATATCAAGTTTTGCGCCAGATATTTCTTATCGCGTAAATAAAGAGCTAGAGTCGAGACCCTTAAATTGCACTAGATCTATTGCAACACTGGGCACTGGTAATATCGATTTTTTGTCATCTAATATCCATATCATGCATAAGCAGCAAGACTATAGACATCTAGAAGTATAATTACTAGGGATGGCGCGTATTTATGCGACCAGGTTTTAAAACCAGATATTTGCTTGCAAGTATACGCCAACTTGCGAACCCGAAATACTTGCAAGACTTTCAAAGTATTGTACTCGAGAACTTGTTCGCCCGCCTACCATGTCTTGTCCTTTACTCAGCGGCGCGGCTTGACTTCGCTGCACTAGGGTCTCTTCTATATAGTACATAACAATAACAAATAAAATGGCATTGTGCAAAAAAAATACATTTCGTATTACTTCAATGTAACTATTTATAACTTATTGTTCCGCAAATGGAATTGTTCTCTTTACAAATCTGAAGAAACGGATAATTTTAATATAAATGTAACCCTATTATGAAAATGTCATTGCTTATTTCATAAAATTAAGAGAATAAATGGCACTGTGCAAATAATTATTACCTTAATTATACCAACCAACAGATGTTATAGTTTCTCTTGCCTAAGTTTTTACATCCTAGTATTTTTTTATTGTAAACGCAATTTTACATCTTACTTATGGAGAAGCATGGATCACTTTCCCATGCACATTTTCAATCATCGCTACCTTTATTTAAAAATGCTTTAAAGTAGTTGTGCCCTGGTTTTTAAAGGGCGTACTTTGAAGCCTAGACACTTGATTTTGCAATAAAGTACTACCACCCATATACAAAGTTACTTTAAGGAACGAACTGCCCATCGCTAAATATTACTTTTCATATTAAATTAGTTCACTGTTTACAGCGAACTAAACTTCAAAAACTCAATCCTTGAGAGTCAGTAACCGATTAATCCGGCCTGAGCTTGATTCTACAACATTGATTTGAGAGGTACCTTTAGCGACTCGCAACAAACGTTTGCGTGTTTTAAGGATGAACAGCGACCTCTAGTCGTTTGCTGTTGAACTAAGTAGTGAAACGTCATATGAAAATGGCGCTATTAGCCAGGGCACAGATGACACATTTTTAGTACAGAGTAAAGAGAAGTTAAGCTTTTGCGATAATAATTGATGTTTATAAATAACATTGATGCATCCCCATTTATTTAATATAAATAATATTTGAATTCTACTCAATGTGTTCTCAACAATTACATACCATAAACAAAGATGATTTTTTTAATTAAGCTACGAAAATGTATGTTTTTTTATGTATGCCGATTACTCCGCCAGTTATACACTGATTAAAATGATGCTTTTTTATCGGGTAGCGATAGTCAAAGTCGAGTTCTAAATATGCAGAAAAAAAGTAAATAAATCATAGTCGTGTCAAAGTTATCATTTAGCGATATGGTGGCAATGGCAATGGCTATATCATAAATCTTGATAGGGAGTTTAGGCGGGAACATGGTACACATATTATTTTATTACGCTTTCTTGGACCAAGACGTTAGTACTTGTATAATAATTTTGTAATTGTTACAAGTACTTGTGTACTTATAGCAAGAATAATACTATAATTGTCTATACACTACAATGGGTACGGATAAATATGGAGAAGAAAAATTGCAATGCATATTATGATGTTGCTACATACATTTACACTGTTTATGACATACGCTTACTTACTCCTACTTGTCACAGCTATATAGGAAGTCGACTCCTCACTCCCTACAGCTGCGGTCAGTGTTGAAAATAAATGCACTAAATCCCTATCAAAAAAAATGCGCTAGATATGCTAAAATCCAGTTTCTAAAACGCACTAGATGCCGTAATAAACAATTTGTGAACATAGAAATAAGGTTATAAGTATAAGAAATCTTTGAAATTATGTCATTAGGTACCAAAATCAACTAAATTTCATATTGAGTGGTTCATATTAAATGTGGAACCATAGACGTCAAATTATCGAAAATAACGAAATTGGCGTCAAGTGGAATACGTCCATACATAAACAACGCTCAAACTGCTTGTCAGATAAAGACCACCAATCTCCACTCGCAACAATATTGTCAGCTTGCTTTCTTCATCCTCAACATTCTTCGTATACGCCTGTCAGTTGATGGTATTAATGACCCACTTTTCCAGAACTTAGCATAAAAGTAAAAATTTCGACCGTATACTACCCACTTATTACGGGTTATCTTGAACAAACTGAATACTTAGGTGATTAGGTCGATTTGAGTTATTTTCGATAATTTTATCCACATTCTGCGTCTATGGTTCCACATTTAGTATGAACCATAGACACATAATGTGCTCAAAATTATCGAAAGTAACGAAATTAACTTCAAATGGAGTACGCCCTTAGAACGCCTCAAAACATAATGTTATTAGTTATTATCAGTTTTACACCTGATTATCGCAAATATTCTAGATTTTATGCCTGCACATTGTCACAGCATGTAAAATGCACTGTAATCTATGCATGTACATTTCCAATTTCCATGAAAACAATTCCTGCCGCAATAATGTCGAGTCCAAATCGAATCCAAAACAATATCCTTTAATATCCAGCATGGATTGTACGCTAGTTTATTAGTCGGCTCAGCAACAGTGAATCATCAATCAGGGTTGGTGTTAACAGCATACGTACTCCACTACCAACCAATATTTTACACTATACTTTGAAAATTGAACTTCACACTATTTTAAACCTTGTCACTGTTAGCTTAGAGGTGTTGTTTGACATTTTCGAAGTGGCCGTAAATTATGTGCGTATTGGTTGTTGACAGAATGGCCCACTGTTCTTTTCATAATGATTTATGTGTTATGGTGTTACACTAGGTAAGCAGAACGTGGGGTGCTTGGTCAGAATACCTCCTCGTGTGCCTTAATGCTACTGGTCTCTTACGGATACGTTTTATCCGGGGAGTACAGAAGTGTTTGGGCCGGTGCACCCTGGGCAGCAGTCAATAACTTCTCTATAAGGGATCTTTTTGGCTGCTGGCTAAAATTCTGACGCGTAGGTGCTCTCCGCGTGTCCCTATGAAGCTAGCATAGGGCACAGTGGATGAGCAGGCGGTTCATCCGCGGAGGTGGGGTCCCGAGAAGGGACAGCGGAC
This sequence comes from Plagodis pulveraria, assembly GCA_963890685.1. Taxonomy (NCBI): domain Eukaryota; kingdom Metazoa; phylum Arthropoda; class Insecta; order Lepidoptera; family Geometridae; genus Plagodis; species Plagodis pulveraria. The sequence continues at coordinate 26,753,338 of OY982955.1, read as the reverse complement.
CCGTAGGGTCGTAGGATGGCCGGCCTGCAAGGCTGGCGGCACGACAGGTCTCCCCTGTCGTGCACGAGGTGGAGCGATGTCGCTTTTGACGGTGGGCGCGGCAGGGAGGGTCAACTCGGCCACCCTGTCGGGCAAAACTGGAGAGGCAGCTGCCTTACCGCAGCTGCAGTGGACCTTCGGGTCGTAGGATGGCCGGTCTTCAAGGCCGGCGGCGCGGCAGGGAGGGTCAACTCGGCCACCCTGTCGGGCACACTCGGACGGCAGTCGTTTTACAGCGACTGCAGCGGACCTTCGGGTCGTGGGATGGCGGGCCTTCAAGGCTCGCGGCGCGGCAGGGAGGGTCAACTCGGCCACCCTGTCGGGCTCAATGCGACTCCAAATCCCGTTGTTTGGTGCCCGCACAGGGGATGTATAGTCGGGGGGAACCCGGCTGCGAGGGCACCACAAGGGGACCTCACCCCTTAAAAAAAGGAAAAAACCAACAATGAATGCACAAGCGATTGTAAAAAATCCCCAGGTGGGTAAATCCCACCCTTCGCAAGAAGGCTGCCCCACCGTATCTGGGGGGGGCAACAACCGCTTCGTGGGCTCCGGCCCGCGTACTAACGACCATGGCAATTACACAATGGACACCGATAAAGAGGTGGAGGTCACTGGCGGCTCTTTCGCGCCCAATTTGGACGTGAGTGGGTCTCCACTGGCTTTGAAGGAGCTCAGCGTGGAAAACGCTAAGGAGCTTGGCGATATCTGTGACAACCTGTCGGAGTCTGACTCTAACATGAGTTGTGTGTCAGTATCGTCTCGCGGCTCTAGAGCCTCCGCAGCCCGATCTCTGCGGAAGCGCCGGAGAAGCGAACATGAGGAAGACCTGAGTGACTCCTCACCGTCACCGAAGGTCACACCCGCCCGACGCGGACGAGGGCGCCCGCCTACAACCGGACAATACATCGGCCTGGCAAAGGCAAAAGCTGCTCTGGAAAAAGGGCGCGAAGAGGAGGAGCAGCTCATGACTGAGAAGGAGTTGCAAGAAAAGACGGTAGTGACAACGGCTTCCAAATTTCGCAAGGTGGCTCCATCTAAGACTGCTCCGGCGTCTTTTGGAGAAAAAGATGCTGCTCAGTTGGAAGCTCTGGTGTTGAGCTCAGTGGACACTATACTGACGGTAGCCACCAAATCAAAAAATCTAAAGGGCACCTATGTCAAAGAGCTGAAGGATGCTGCGGCAATAATAAAAGCATCCTTCCAGGAGACGCGGACCCGATCGATGTCTGAAGAGGTGGCCCTATTGGTCAAGGCCAATGAAAGACTCACGACGGAGATAAAAGTTCTCCGTCGTGAAATGGAGCAGATGCGGGCTGCACAGGTAAAGCAGAACCCTGTTTCGGCAGCCAGACACGAGCCTTCTATGGAGGAATTGACACGGGGCATCATGGTTCAAGTCGGGACCATGATGAATGCCCGTATTGAGAGCCTGGAGGAGAGGTTACTCCCCGAGAAACGGGTGAGGCCCCCGCTGGCTGCTGACAGGCATAAGGCGGCACCTAGTGCGGTGACAACGAGCGCCACTCCTAAGCCTCTAGTGAGGACCACGGTCACGCCGAAGTCAAGTGACGACCCGCAGCCTCAAGCGAGGACCTCGGTCATGCAGAAGGCAAAGGTCAGTAAGGTCAAGCCCCACCCGCCATCCTCTGTTGTAGAGCAGTGGACAACGGTGGTAAATAGACGCTCCAACAGGAGACAACGAGAGAAAGTGGTGGAGCCGGCGCTGCCCCAGGAGTTGAGGCACACCCCACCAGTTCGAGCTCGGGAGCTAAGGTCCACCCCACCTGCGCGGTCTCAGCCTGCGAAATCGGCTCGACATGCTATTGGGGCCAATCTAAGGGCACCCAAACTCCACCCCCCACGTACAGCAGCGGTGGTGATCACGCTACAGCCAGGTGCTGCGGAGAAAGGCATTACCTATGCAAAAGTGCTGACGGAGGCGAAAGGACGTATCGACCTCGGGGCTCTTGGTGTACCACCCCTCAAAATGAGAACTGCGGCCACTGGCGCTCGCATTCTTGAGGTTGCAGGTACCGACATGGGTAAAAAGGCGGACTCCCTGGCTGCTAAGCTCCAGGAAGTGTTCCAGGGGGCTGATGTAACAGTATCGAGGCCAGTGGCCACCGCTGATCTGCGAGTGAGTGGCCTCGATGACTCAATCACCCCTGTGGAGCTGGTGGAGGCCCTGGCCAGAACTGGCGGCTGTGATCCGTCGGCCGTTAAAGCTGGCGGGATCAGGAAAGGTCCAGCTGGAATGGGAGTTGCCTTTGTGCGGTGCCCATTGGTGGCAGCAGCGAAAATAAGAGATAGCGGGGGCCGAATCTTGGTAGGCTGGGTGGCGGCGCAGGTCCGGGTTCTTGAAGCTCGTCCCCGCCGCTGCTATCGTTGTCTAGTAGTGGGCCATGTAGGGGCCCAATGTAAGTCGGAGGTTGACCGCAGCGATGAATGTTATCGTTGTGGTCAAAAAGGCCACAAGGCCAACGAGTGCTCCGCTGCTCCCCACTGCACCCTCTGTGCTGCTGCGGGGAATGCTGCCGACCATCTTTCCGGGGGCAAGGCTTGTGCCAAGCCCCCGAACAAGCAAAGACTAAAACGGAAGGCGCCTGCGACTGAGGCCAAGGCCAAGTCACAGACGCCCGGTCCTGGTACAGGGCAGGCGGAACGCATGGAGGAAAGTTAGTTATGGCCCTAACTTTCCTGCAGGCGAACCTCAACCACTGCGCCGATGCTCAGGCCCTTCTCCTGCAGTGCCTGGCGGAGCGGTTAATTAAGGTGGCGGTTATCGCCGAGCCGTACGTGGTTCCACCAAGGTCTGACTGGGTGGGGGATCTCGACGGCTTGGTGGCAATCACCACTCAATCGCCTGTCCGCTCCCCTGCCCTCGAAGGAGTGGCGAGGGGCAGGGGATTCGTGGCGGCTTCAGTGGGTTGCGTAACCGTTGTAGGGATCTATCACTCCCGTAACAGGCCCCTGCATGAATTTGAGGTCCTTCTCGGCGAGGTGGGAACCTTAATTGGTCAAACCCGCCCCCGCCCCCTGGTCGTCCTTGGGGATTTCAACGCCAAATCACCGGCGTGGGGGTGCCCAACGACAGACCCGCGGGGCGGCACCTTGCTAGAGTGGTTGGCCGAGGTTGGCCTCTGCGTGATAAACCGCGGGACAGAGAACACCTGCGTCCGTCAAAGGGGTGGCTCAATTGTTGATTTGACGTTCGCTACCCCCGACCTCGCCTGCCGTATTCATGATTGGCAGGTGTTGGTGAACGAGGAGACGCTCTCTGACCACCGGTATATCCGGTTTAGCATCTCCTCGATCCAGGCGGACGCAGTGCGATCGTGTGAGATCGGTCCGCGATGGGCCCTGAAGCGCCTCAATGCTGAAGTACTGCAGGAAGCGGCCCTCGTCCAGGCGTGGAGTAGATCTCCTCCAGACCCAGTCCTAGTGGACGTTGACGTGGAGGCGGATGGACTGTGCAAGGCAATGTCACAAGTCTGTGACGCAGCGATGCCACGCGCACGAGCCCCACAGTCCAGACGCCAAGTCTACTGGTGGTCGGAGGAGATCGCCGAACTCCGGCGAGCCTGTGTGACGAGACGCCGCCGATACCAGCGGTATCGGAGGCGGAGGCGGCGGGAGACCGAGGTGTCAGAGTCCCTGTACGCCGCCTACAGAGAGGCTTCCAGGGCCTTACGAGTGGCCATTAAAGAGGCCAAGAAGCGAGCCTGGGACCAGCTGTTGGAGGGGCTTGAGCGCGATCCGTGGGGCCGCCCGTACATGTGGGCGAGGCAAAAGCTTCGCCCCTGGGCCCCCCCCACCACTGCCTCGCTCCTCCCAGCGGTGCTCCGGAGGGTGGTAGATGGCTTGTTCCCCAGTGCCCCGGGGACCGATTTTACGCCTCCCACTGCGCAGTTGGCCTCGACGGTTGATCTCCGTGCGATTGAGGACGAGCTTTCCCCTATCTCCGACGGAGAGATAGGCTCCGCATTGCTCAGGATGAGGGCCAAGAACACGGCACCCGGGCCTGATGGCATACCGGGTCGCGCGTGGGCGCTCTCCTTCGAGCATCTGGGGCCCTCCCTGAAATCCCTGTTTGAAAGGTGCCTCAGAGAGGGCAAATTCCCCAAGCGGTGGAAGAGGGGCAAGCTCGTCCTCCTAAGGAAAGAGGGCCGTCCCGCGGATGAGCCCTCGGGCTATCGTCCCATCGTGTTGCTTGATGAGGTGGGCAAGTTGTTGGAGCGTGTTGTCGCTGCCCGCCTTGTCAAGCACCTAGAGACGACAGGACCCGATCTGGCACCCACCCAATTCGGGTTCCGGAGAGGTCGCTCGACGCTGGATGCCATTTCCTGCGTCCGCGACCTGTCCGAGGAGGCGTGCTCCAGTGGTGGCGTGTTGCTTGCCGTGTCGTTGGACATAGCCAACGCCTTCAACACGCTGCCCTGGACCACGATACTCGGGGGACTGGAGCACCACAGAGTGCCCCAGTACCTTCGAAGACTTGTCGGGGACTATCTCTCCGACAGAGAGGTAGTCTACCCGACGACTAATGGGGAGGGACGTAGTCCCATGACACGCGGCGTTCCGCAGGGGTCGGTTCTAGGCCCACTCCTGTGGAACGTCGGGTATGATTGGGTTCTTCGTGGTGCTAACCTCCGTGGCGTCAGCGTCGTTTGCTACGCTGACGACACATTGGTTACCGCCAGAGGAGGGGACTACAGGGAGGCGGCGATTCTGGCCACGGCCGGTGTCGCGACGATCGTGGGCAGAATCCGGGCGCTGGGCCTGGAGGTGGCACTCCATAAATCTGAGGCCATTTATTTTTATGGCCGACGACGGGCGCCACCTGCAGGTTCCACCATTGTGGTGGGTGGAACCTCCATTCCGGTTGGGTCGACGCTGAAATATCTCGGCGTCGTCCTCGACAGTAAATGGAGGTTCGAGGCACATATGCGGCAGCTGTCCCCCAAACTCCTGGGGACAGCTGGCGCATTGAGTCGCCTCCTTCCGAATACCAGCGGAGGAGGTGGGAGCTGCCGCCGCCTCTATACAGCGGTGGTCAGCTCCATGGCCCTGTATGGCGCCCCGATATGGGCAGGTTCCCTCCGCCGTGAGGGTACCTCTGCCCTACTTGCAGCGCAAAGGGTCATGGCAGTGAGAGTGTGTCGGGGATACCGCACACTCTCCTGTGAGGTGGCATGCGTCCTCGCCGGACTGCTCCCGTGGGACCTTGAGGCAGTAGTTCTAGCCTCGGTCTACCAGCGCAAAACGCAGGCTCGGGAGCGGAACGAGCGACCGGCGTCGCGGGAGGTGGCACGCTGGCGCGATGACGCTAGAGTGTCAGCTCTCGCCACGTGGGGCGAGAGACTCCTCGCAGGACCCACACAGAGGGGGGCCGGCGCTCGACGACTCCTCGAAGCGATCCGGCCCGTACTCGGGGAGTGGGTACAAAGACGTCATGGGAGGCTCTCTTTCAGATTGACACAGGTTCTCACGGGACATGGCTGTTTCGGGAGATACCTGTGTAACGTCGCACGAAGGGAGCCTTCCCCGGCCTGCCACCAGTGCGGCTGCGTGGAAGACACCGCCCAGCATGCACTGGAGGCATGCCCAGGAGGAGCGGGACCGCGGCGATCTCTGATCGCGGTTGTGGGGTCCGACCTCTCCTTGCCGGCCATCATAGCAAAGATGGTCGGTGACGAGAGGTCGTGGGAGGCGGTGGCCTCGTTTTGCGAGACTATTGTCTCACAGAGGGAGGCGGAGGAGCGGGAAAGGGAGAGAGATCCTCTCTCTCTTCCGCTCCGCAGAGCGCGGACACGGAGGCGAGCCGATCGTGCTCGCACTCCGTCTCCGCTCAGAGGACCTGGGGTGTCGGCCGTGGGGACAGCCGGCACCCCCCATCAGGGTTAGGTCCTCGTGAGGTGTGGATGCCCTCGTGTTCCGGGGCATCCCACGAGGTGGCATTGGGGGATGGGGAGCAATTCCCAGAGGCTGGGCCCGTTTAAGCGGGCAGCGACGTCGGTGGGGGCTGCGGATGAGAGCGCGAGTGACCCCGCGGCCCCTGCCACTAGTCGAACACGACGGAACACCATGAGGTTTTTAGTCGGTAGTGGGGTCCCTATTGACCCTGAGCCCGACATAACCACCTGCTCCCCGGCGGGTGTGTATGCGTAAATGCATTTTCCTCATGACAATAAAAAAAAAAAAAAAAAAAAAAAAAAAAGGTAAGCAGAACGTGAGTTTGTTTAAGAGTCATTGATGTCCAAAGTCAATATTATGATAATGTGTAAAGCGCTTAAGCCTAGTGTTCACGTAGCCCTTTCCATACAAATGTAGTTTAGTCATATTTTAAATACCAAGTGTTGAAATTATGTGAAATTTTTCTTGCATATCCCTGAGCGTAATATCTAAGCTTCTGGTAAGCCAGTTTTTCGATTTAACATTTATTTTATTCCAAAATGTGAAAAAAAGAATCCCAATACAAATATTATTTTCAAACAATTTCAAAAACACATAAAATTACGGAAAACTGGCGAACCAGAAGTATAGATATTGGGCATGCATGCAACATTTCACCTAGTTTGAACACTTGATAATTAAAATATGACGCCATTATCAGGCTATGATTTTAATCAGTAATGGCTCAGTGGCATTGGCTATGGACTGCCACGCAGCAGGTCCATGGTTCAAATCCGGCCGCGGGCCGCATGGTGTAAGGGCATTTTGCGAATGCCCACCTGGCTAGCATCCACCCTCAAGTAGAAAATCAGTCGCCAAGCACCTATCGCTAGGTTCCGGCAGCAGCCCTTGAGAGTCAGTGAAATTACAGGCACATGAGACTGTAACTGTATGTCTCAGTGCGCAGTGTACGAGTGCATTGCAATTCGTTCGTACAAAATGCATCTGTTATAGGCAGACGTTAGTCCGCTTAGCATCGGGTGGGCCTCGTGCTTGTTCCGTCAAAATCACATAAAAAAAGAACAAGTTAGGTACAAGGTAAGACAGAATATACCAAAATATCTTTATTTTTCCTTTAGTTTGAGATCATTATTCTGTAGTAATAAAAATTTGCTTCATATATCTATGAAGCAAATTCTTAGATATATTTTCCGGCAATTTATACTTGCAGGATAAATGATTACAACGTATATTACTATTATAGAATGAAACTTCTAGCTTTGTTTTTTTTTATTACCTCTTATGTTAGCCTTTTATCACTACCTCACCTGATGGTAAGTGATGATGTGGTCGAAGATGTTGTTCAGGCTAACATAAAATTACTGCCGCTCAAGGACAGCTGCCGGAGCACACCGTTCGTTGCTTGGCGACAGATTTTCTACTTGAGGGTGGTAGCTAGCCAGGCGGGCATCCGCAAAATGTCCTACCACCATGTTATAACGACTGCCATCCTAAGACGACAAACGGGACCGAGACGACCGCGCCCTCCGAAGCACGGAAGCGCTCAGTAGTAATGTCACTAGCGGTCACCAATCCAACTCATGCCCGTGGCGGACGTTTGACTTTGCTGATCGGAAAGCAAACCTCGCTACGAGCGCTTCAAAGCAGAACTCGAAGTCGCGATTCGCTCAGAGAAGTGATCACTCAACCATCGACCTCCGTTGATACATGGGTTGATTGATGACGTAGAGGTGACTGAAGCGCAACTGGTGACTTGACACGATCTATTGATTTCAGCGATAACATATCGTCTTGCTTATTCCCCATAGTGGTAGGCAGAGTTATCTTAGCACCCACGCTTTGCCAGATATGTTTTGGTCGTATATAATAAGGGACGAGCCTATTGCCGTCAACTGAACTCGTTTCCAAATTACTACTGAGAACTCTTTTGTCAGAAAACCCAATAACCGCCTGACTTGAGTACGGAGTACAAAACCTAGGACATCAAGATTATAAATCCAATTACTATTACACGGGAGAACTCGATGGATATCCTTAAAACGATAAAGGACCAGGTAGGTCTCTTTTTCAAGAGTCTATTTTGGTGTGTACCACCACAATGTCAGTAATTTTGCCTCGAAATGTACCAACACTACTGTGTCTCCAATAATAAGTGAAGGGCACTATAGCAAGTAAAAATTATTGGGCAAACATGACATAAGAACTAACTGCTGGTCAGGCATGACGCTTACTATAAGGTGGCGACTTGTTCGTGTCCTTACTCCATAACGTAAATAAACCGGCAAAGTGTCAGTCGCAAACCAAGGGTTCCGTCCCAACAGAATTTTATATCAAATTCGTTATAATTTCACACAGTTCTTAAGCAAGAGTTCGACCAGCACTTGGCTAGTTTTTATTATTTGCTGCTTTACGGTATATATTGGACTATAATCATACCAAATATGTAGCTTGTAGGTATGTATTACTGTTTGTACGATAGAGCATAACAAAAAACTAAAATAAAAACACGTTTCTTGTATGAGTACTGCATATTGTATTCTATTATAATTATTTGTATTGCAATCCACCATACCAATACAGTGAAAATTTCAATGGCTACCTATTAGGTTACAAAGATACACCCCAAGACTGACTGACGGACGGACAAGCGTACAGTACGGAACTGGAAAGTTTTATTAAAGAGGTTAGAATATAGATGTACACAACCTTGAAAAGTTCGAGTCAGCTATATGTAATGGCTCCGAATTAAAGACTAATTCATAATTATTTTATTCCAAATCATTTATTATTCGCCGGGGAACGAATATATAGGATAGGATAACGAATCAGAATAATTCACAAAACATCCCATTGCTTATAGTGGCCCTCAACGCAGTTTTTGTCATTGTTTAACTGAAATATATCGTCTGGGGCCCGAGATCAGCAGCATTTCACAAAGCCCGCCTCGATGTTGTCATCGTGGCTATGCCGTGGCGATTGCCAACAGAAGCCTAAAATAGTACATTATGGTATAAGTAAGATAAGATAAGATAATTTTATTGCTAAAAAATATTTATAATTAAATACGATCGTTAACTTAGATTCTAGAATAATTAAAATTCTTATTGGGTAATAGCTTGACAGCGAGCGCGTTAAGTTATGATATAAGAGCTGTAGGCAACGGCTACAAGAAAGCAAAGTCTGTAATTATGAAAGGGCACGTATGTCATACGACGTTTTTCAACACACTTGCGAGGCATAAATACGAAAATTTCGATATGAAAATATATACTTTATTACTTAACTTTACATAACAATATCAGAAAAATATTTACTTTATCTTTTTGATAGCAATAATAATCGGATTACGAAGGTTTATAATTAAATAAATATATTCTGAAGTTCTTTTTCAGAAGGTAAATAACTCTATGGTCTGTTTTTATATGTAAAACGAATGAAAAAAACTACAATCTCTTTAGTGAGAAGAGTGGAAACGTTGTTTTTTCAATTTAAAACACAAGTGTGGTAAAGTATAAAAAATCAAGAGTGCGTAATAGACTACATTATGTTTATGACACTAAAATCGGTGCATTTAAAGTTGAACTGGCCGGTCGCTTCTCCATACAAACGCCGTAGGGTGATTACTTACTTTAGGTCCAGAATTAAGCATAATACCGATTGATCTCGTCATTATCTAGTCTTGTATGATGCCTAAATTTTAAAAAGATAATTAAGTTGAAAGTTATGAGCCTTGAAAATGTTATGTGAAAAGGTTTCGAAGCTCATAAATAATTCTCAAGTTAATTATCTTATTAAAATTTCGGCATCATACAAGCCTAGGTAATGACGAGATCAATCGGTATTATGCTTTGTTTTGGACCTAAATCCGCATATAAGGCAGTGATCACCCTACGGCGTTTGTATGGAGAACGGCCCGGCCAGTTCACCCTTAAAGGCCCGTTACGAGCTAATGTGTTGAAAATACAATAAGTTTAGTTTTTTGCAGCTGATAGGCAAGCCTTTGACCACAATCGCACCTGATGGTAAGCGATGGTTGAGGATAGCCGCTGGAATTCACCTTCAGCTGCTTGGCGACAGATTTTACTATCTTCTCTTTCTATTAGATTATATTCTACTTGAGAGTTATAGCTTACCAGGCGGGCATTCGCAAGTTGTCCTACCACCATGTTGTTGGATTAACGTGCTCTCCGAAGAACGGAAGCGCACAGTAGAAAATGCCACTTAATGCCACCAGCAGCAGTTATCCATCCAACTAATGACAGCAGCGAAGACATGTGCAATTTTTTTGTGCCTGATAGGTTAGCCTTTGACCACTATCTCACCAGATGGTAAGTGATGATGTGGTCGAAGATGTTGTTCAGGCTCTCAAGAACAGCTGCTGGAACACACCGTTAGATGTTTGGCGACAGATTTTCTAGTTGAGAGTGATAGCAAGCCAGGCAGACATTCACAAAATGCCCTACTACCATGTTATAACGACCGCTATCCTAAAACAACAACCGGGATCTAAGGCTTAACGTGCTCTCCGAAGCACGGAAGCATAGTAGCGTAAGCTCAGTAGTAATGTCACTAGCGGTCACCCATCCAAGTCATGACTGCGGCGGACGTTGCTTAACTTAGCTGATCAGTTAAAAACAGCTAAGCAAACTTCGCTACGAGCGCTTTCAAAAGGTAAGGAACGATGAAACTCCGCTATATTTATAAAGAAGTTAGTTTAGTAGGCGTGATATTCGTGTGGTTCGGTCGGCGGCGGCAAATTACCGACTTCCGTTTACCCTAATAATAATTCCTGTTTAAACTACCTATAAACATCACCACATAAATGTTACTTCCCAGAGAAACATGTAATTATTATTATGCTGGTAGCATTGGAAATGAAGTTCTATTTTCAAACTGACAGGCAATTGGCAGAGGAATAATGTAAATAATACTAGTATACAAGGAACTACAAAAGCATTCGGGCAACCTACATTGCAGATTCATAGGCAGTTCAAATCCTCCAGTGCACTATTTGATGGCAGCGTGCCTAGTATGCTAATAGCATTGCCCCGTTGAATTGCAAGCAAAAATTGTAATTTTATTGTATACGAGCTTGTGTATATGTTCTATGATACAAGTAAAAAGGTGTTCGTAACAACTTTTAATAACAACCAATTAATATTAATATTGTTAGGTTTGCAATAACGCCTGCTATGCAGATTACATTACAAAATCACAAATATACGATAGGAAAAATTTAAGTCATGTGCGTCCATCCCAATACGATGGTTAAAGAACGATAGGAAAGATTTGAGTTATGACGTGATTTCATGTTAGCTCAATTGGTTAGAGCATACCCCGGCTCAAGGGGTGGATGGCGGGTTCGAATCCCGCACATGTCTTAAATTTTTCTTATCGTATATTTGTGATTTTGTAACTTATTAATAATCTACAAACTACAAATTATAATCAATTGACAAATCTTTGTATTAATAATTACTTATATCATTTCATATTATATTATTTGTTTAACAAACATGTGAGAAATAAAATAAAATAAAAGGTAAAAACACTTCAATCAATTTCACAGCCATTTGATAAAATAAACTTAAAGTTGAATAACGCATTGTCAAAATTAGGTATAGTGCACCAACTTAACTGTCCAGTTTTCGAGGGCACTACTGGTCAAGGAAATCAACTACAAACTGTCACAATTTGAAGGAATGTTGTAGTTATTATTTTTGCCGCCTGAACAGATAAGTTGGTGGGACTGTATAAGTGAATCTATAAGATTATTTCTATGTAAACGAATCGTAGATAGGTTAATGTAAATTATGCAAAAGCATCATGGCCTAGGTCTTTTTCTGAGATCAAAGGGTTTATTAAGTTCTTTTTTTATTGTTGATAGTGATTACCTTGTTGTTTTTGACACTATCTCACATATCATCACGCTTTTATGACCCTGAAGGGGTAGATGGCAGAGGTGCCTAAACAATGACATTTCACTTGAATGCCATCTATCGGGCGCAGTTGCACTCTCAAGACTGCTACTGGAAATATCTCTATCAGATATACCCACCAACTGTTCGGCCCAGGGATAGAACTTAAGACTCATATCGCATTTTCTGGTAAGGGATGAAGTCGGAAAGATGTTATGACAGGCTTAACTTATAATTGGAACTGAAGAAGAGCGGAGAGACCATACTTGGCTACTTGCAGGTGATAGCTTGATTAGCGAATATTCGCAAGTTATCCTACCTACTGCTTTTACCCGTGGGGTGCCGGGCTAGAATGTCACCTCCCCATCTGTACCCGTGGAGGTCATAAAAGGCGACTTAGGGTAACATACCAGAAGGTGGGCAGCAGCGCTTTCTGAGGAACATATCTCACACTGCGATCCCCAAAACGCTTGCCAAGCGTGGGAATATGGCAAATCCCCACCCTAAAAGGGGGTAGGCTGTGTTCAGCAGTGGACGATCCAGCTGATACAGTACAGTATCCTACCAAACTGCGGTGGAGGTACCCACTAACTGGCACTACTTACAAGGCTAGCATTGTTTTAAAAATTCAAATTGATTCTCACTTTTCGATTGGTTTCTCACGTTTATAGTAATACAGAAACCCTTACGTATTATTTGTAAACAACCCTAACTCCATACACTTCCCCGGTAGCTACGCGCAATCCCTAGAAATCAAAGGTTTAAAATCGAACAAGAAAGATCAGAAAAGCTTGAAAATGTAACGAGAAAATCCCGACCGTTTGAAAAGCGAACGTGAAAAATCAGAGCGCGATTCATTTTCGACACGTCACTAAACGGTCGGGCCGTCCATCTAAACCGGCCCTTATTAAGGCGGCGCTCCACTGGTCGGCCATTACTGCCAATTATACGGTTCGTACGGTTGGCACCCCCGCATTCATTAAGGTGGGGACGCACAGTAGATCGAAACTCGTCTTTCATAGACATAGAATCTTGAATTATTAAAGGTCAATTTTTTTGCTTGGGACGAGTTCTGTTAATCATTGTTATACTATAAAATGGGATGTGCGACAATTGTGAGCACAAATAGGCAAGATATAATTTTTTTTTGAAAAATTTGTATGGGACTAACATATAAAATGTCAATATCTCCGTAATCACAAGTTTGGCCGTTATATCCTTGCACACGTATATAGTACTAATTATTTATGATTTTTTGATATACTTTGTTTTGCGGCACCACTTGCGATTTTTTTTTTAAAAATCGTCAAAGTTATTAATTTTTTTTTATATTGATGACTGTTTGTAATGCTAAAATATGCGATTATTAGTTCTAGTTTAGGGTATTTTATAAATCTTAACAGAAAACTTTCTAAGAAATCACAAGACTGTTAACCAAAACATTTTCACGTCTCAATACAACTTGCACGGTAATAATAAATTATATATTTTTGAATCTAATCTAGTCACCAGTAATGGTGACTAATAACTAACTTAATGACCTCCGTTACTTCTAATGGTTAAGTAGTCATTTGTTAATGACCTCCGTTACTTCTAATGGTTAAGTAGTCATTTGTTTATGACCTCCGTTACTTCTTATGGTTAAGTACTCATTTGTTAATGACACTAATTATTAAATTACGGAGCTCTTAAACTTAATACATATTCTTTTGAGTGTATCCTTTCGCTAATTGCTTTATTAGGTATTTAGTCTATCTGATCACCTAACGGAGGTCATTAACAAATGAGTACTTTTACAGTACTCATTTGTTATTGATTACCATACCATTACAGGTGACTAGATTAGATTCAAAAGATAATTTATTATTACCATGCAAGTTGTATTCAGAGGTGAAAATGTTTTGGTTAACAGTCTTTTGTGATTTCTTAGAAAGTTTTGCATTAGGATTTATAAAATACCCTAAACTAGAACTAATAATCGCATATTTTAAGCATTACAAACAGTTTTCAATATAAAAAAAATTGATAACTTTGACGATTTTAAAAAAAAAAATCGCAAGTGGTGCCGCAAAACAAAGTATGTCAAAAAATCATAAATAATTAGTACTTATTACGTGTGCAAGAATATAACGGCCAAACTTGTGATTACGGAGATATTGACATTTTATACGTTAGTCCCATACAAATTTTTCAAAAAAAAATTATATCTTGCCTATTTGTACTCACAATTGTCGCACATCCCATTTTATAGTATAACAATGATTAACAGAACTCGTCCCAAGCAAAAAAATTTAGCTTTAATAATTCCAGATTCTATGTCTATGAAAGACGATTTTCGATCTACTGTGGGACGTAGAAACTAAGCGGAGAGGATAGCAGAGAGCTTATTGTTTGAAATAGGGGTCGTAGTAGTATAGCGGCCAAATATAACTAAATATCTGATTTTCATAATTTAGAAATCTGTATTAGTAAAAGTGTTTATTCTTCAATCAGTGTAGGTTTCTCTTGAAGGTTAGTTAATGTCATAAAGTTATTTTTTGCATAGTAATTACATAGTTATGTCTCTTGCAATGGGTACACACATATTTACATATACTCTAAGTACCTGCTAATTAATTTTAGATCTTTCATAAGGACTGGTATGCTGGTTGTAGTTACCTAGTCTTATTTTTAAATACTTAAGCTAACGGTAGTAATAAAAAGCCATTACATGCGATGTACAATGCTAAGAACTAAGTTATGCATTTTTTTTTTTTTTTATTTATAGGGTGATTTTTTAACCATGGGCGGAATCCAAGCGTAACTTCATAAAAAGAGAATAAAAAAATAACACTGCAGTGGAAATCATTATGTCTCTTCAACCTTCACTAATAAGCTATAGGACCGCCATATACTTCCATATATATAAGACGGTTAGATACCTAAGCTGTGTAAACAATATAATTTTTGTATTGTTTTATACTGTAATAAGAAATCCTTACTGTTACGAGTATAACTATTGGCTTCTTTAGATAATATATGGAACTCGATTTCGATGATTGTATTCCACTGTCCCTGTTGCGTTTACATATATTACATAATAATAATTACAAATATTTTAGGAAAACATCAAAATAAAAGTGCTTTATAAAAAAAAAAAAAATTTTCTTTCAATAAAAATATTTGTTAATATTAAATATGGATTTTCGCAAAGTAACGCCGGAATCTATTCATTATATATTACATATATAGTATATGCGATATTACCTTAAAAACTGTAAAATTTAAATCATTTAACAGTTTCAGGTTCAGTTGCATTAACTGACTCAGACAATGCTGATATTATCTATGTACGCTGACTATATATCTATGTCCTTTTTTTACAGTAGTCATTCTAGGCTGGAACTAGAAAAACCCGTCTAATCTGCAACGATTTTGATAAAATACACCCACAATATTTGGTTTTCAAAGACAATGAACGTCTATATAGATCTCATGTCCTAGGATGACTACTAGTTTTACTTAGGTACCAAGCAATGTTCGGCCACCTAGGTACTATTAGTTTAATGTAACTATAATATTATTTACTTGAGATAATTGTTCTAATTGTATTTTATTGCATTACAATCTAGCCTAATGAGTAATAATAATTTGACTTCTAAACTGCTAAAAAGAGTAATAGTTACTATGACTGCTATGAGTGGATATCATTTAATATATTTCCCCGTGAGATAAGTCGTCCTATCGGCCTTAAATTGTGCCCCACCATATGATCCCGTCAGGTCATAGGAGGCGACGAAGGGAAAAATTCCAGCAGGTGGGCAGTATCTTTTCAGTGATTTTATCACATAGTACATTTTCATATATATACAGATAACATCAAAAAACTTCAAATTATAATTGGTTTTATTAAACAAATACTACAAACTATATACAACACTACAGCTACTACAATACTACAGCTACTACAGTAAAAGCATTTGGACTCATAGGGAGTCCAAATGCTCTAGCCCACTATCAGTTGGCAGCGTGCCCAGCATGCTGGCAGCATTGCCCCGTTGAATTGCAATGCTTATTCTTTGAGCCAAATAGGTGCCAGCATTTTGATCACGCGTCGCATCGACCAAGCGCTCTGATAAATTTTGGAAAATACGATGAGCTCCCGGTCCCCACGGACCCAACGTCTCTACACCAAACGGCTCAAATATGTAATACCGAGGTTAGCACATTTGCGCCGCTTGAGTTGCTCTGCCGAAGTAGCCGCGGCGCCAGCCCTCACGTGGGTTTCAGAAAGGTGTGACGGCGCTAAAGTGTCTACGCATGTAGCGTCCCACACTAAGGGCCGTCCTAACTTCCATGGAACCAGAGTCATGCCGTCAGGTCTTTTACCATCGTCACGCATCAGACCGTTCGGTTCGAGAAGAGCTGGAACATTGGCGCTGGTAAAAGCCCGGCGAATGATATCGTTAAGGCTGGCGTGGCGGGAAATTCGACCAGCACTTCGAGAGCAGGAGACGCCATGGTGACCGAGTTGGTCAACTGCAGTACCACACTGGCAGTGATGTGCAACACAACACCTTGCACCCAAGCGTAAGCTAATAGCGAGACGAAAAGCGGAAGGATCTTTATGGCTACCAGTTTTGTAAGAAGGAATGGCTTGTAACCAAAGACCTGATTCCCACATAGAAACAGCGAGAATACGAGCACGATCTGCGATACTAGGGCACGTATTTAAAAGATCTTTCCGTGCTAGCTCGCATAGGGGCCGATCCCACTGTTTCTGAGATGACAACATTTTTGGGAACTCAGTATTTGGACAAGCCAGTCCCCATGTGGTTTTGGCCTCAGCCAGATATGCTACATCAAAAGAGCCTAAAGATGGTGCAAGAATTTTTTCTACTAATTTGTGTGTACTGTGTACAGAAGACAAAAAAGCTGGTAATGCCACACTAGAAATTTTGCGTTTCCCTATGGCCCCCAACCTCACAGGGAGGGAAGCTTGCACCCAAGCCCTATCATCCATCTCAACATTCAAAACCGATATTAACGTATCTTTTAATAAATTGTCTAAGCTTAAAAGAAGCTCACTGTGTTTCCACAGCTGACAACATCTCAAAAAGTATGTAAATTTAGGAACGAAAAGGCAAAATCTAATAATAGTAAAAGCCATATGGGCGTTAATTTTGAATAATCTGCTAGAAGCATTTCTAAACTTTTGAATTTGTTCTTCGACAAATGGTGACAAAGATTCGTCAAAAATGGGTGAACCCAAAAGACGGAGCGAACGTTTTTCTACTAATTTTATATTAGGGGCAAGTAAGTTGAATTTTTCAATTATCGAAATTTTATCCGGACAAGTATCACAAACAAAAAGTTCACATTTGGAAAAATTTAGTTCAAGACCAATAAGACGAAAATCGTCTATAAGTACTCGCAAGTCATTCAATACCGTGTTCGCATCGCCTCCTAATGTTCCGTCATCCAAATACCAAACGTTAAGTTTTGATTGGAGACGTTGAATTATTGAGTGGATGGCAAGGCTAAAGATGGCTGGTCCCAGAGGATCACCCTGTTGACATCCTACGGAAGATAATATAACGTTGTTATGGTATGTTAATTTTGATGGTTTGCCGTAACATTGCCAAAGAAAAGGGTATAATTCCGGAATTTTATCTTTCACTTCGGTCAAAAGGGTGCCTCTATCTAATGAGTTGAATGCATTTTTAACATCCACCTTCAAAAGCACATCTCCACAATTTTGATCAAAAAATGTGCGAAGTGAATGTACAGCAGCCTCACAACCACCCTGAGAGCCAAAACCAAGTTGTAGTGGTTGAAAAAGATTACTTAAAAAAGCAACCTTTTTCCTACAACCACAATTGGCTGTGAGGCGACGATAAGTGGTGCCTACTGCTATAGCCTAATACCACCATCTTTTTTATTAAGGGCACATAAATTCGCACCGTACAGAATTTCGGTAATTTCATTGTTGACCTGACCCGACAACATCAAATTAACCAAAGCCGTCACATCCCTTAGAAGTGTCTCGCCTACCTCACCAGAACTAAAAGATAAAATATCTTTTAAGTGCTGAGGCGTCAGGCCATCTAGACCACCGGCTGAGCCACTTCGAAAAGATGCCACGGCTGCAGAAACATCCTGTGGGGTCACCTCAACAATGTCATTATTTTGTTCAGGAGAGTCGGGAAGAAGGGAGACCTGCAGTTGCAGGCGGATGCTTTTCTATTAGGGAATTCAACGTGTCAGATGTGAAAGGGGCGATTGTATCACTCGAAAACAAGATGCGTGCCGCGTTTTTGATGTCACCATCATTAATTTTGTTTTCTACTATTTTAATAGTAGCTGAATCGACATTATTTGTTTTTGTATTCCGCCGCAGTGGCGGAATTATTAAAGTTGAGCCAAAAGATTGCTCTTCCCGTGCCTTGTATTTCACGCAGTTTTCCTTTACTCTAGTTGTAAGGGATTTTTTGTTAGAAGGATCAAAATTTACAAGAAATACGTGGTACGGGAATGCTAGAAGATGCTCCCAGGCTTGCCTAGTATTAGTAGCCAAAACGTTTTTAATCGAAGAAGATAACGATTGGTTTTAGATTAATAATATTAATGTAAGAAAAAGCAACAATATAAAGCAAAATTTTGGCATCGGCACAGCTGTTGCCAGTACACATAATAATTCTTGTTTGTACAATAAAATCTAAAATTATACAACAATTCCTCAATAAAATATGAACACACATTTGAAAAACGTTTTTCTATTATTCCAGTATATGCTTTTAGGATATCTGCGCGGTTCGTCCGAGTTTTCAAGCAATGGGGCTATAGAACAAAATACCTTTAAGAACAACTTTGACATTACAGCAGCAACAATCGACGACTGAAATTCAATCCTACTTTACTATCTCTGAAAGCGAATACCAATATTGTGTGTACCTATCGTCGTGATTTTTAGATTAAACTCACTTTATGTAAGGTAAAAATGTATAGCAGATTTGTAGTTACAGCCGATTCTGTTCATTAATGCAATATCAGTAACGGGACATAAAGTTGTCTATGAAAAGGTTTCGGTCAATTTTTTGCCCTACGTTTTAACGATGTTTTGACGTTTATAAACTCGTATCTCCGGTGGGGAAGGCAAAGGTGTTAAAAACCTAAGAAAACAGAGCTTTCTAAACACTCCCTTTGACCCAAAGATGGTTTTTAGAGATCCACTAGCTCAGGTTTCAGTTTATATATTTTCTTATTGCTGCTAGGCTAGCCTATGACCACTATATATCACCTGATGGTAATGATGTGGTGAAAGCTGTTGTTCAGGCTAACCTAAAATTACTGGATCTCAAGGACAGCTGCTGCCACATACCGTTATGGTGTTGGTGCTTGGCGACAGATTTTGTACTTGAGAGTGGTAGCTAGCTAAGCGGGCATTCACAAAATGCCCTACCACCATGCTATATCGGCTCTCATCGTAAGACAACAACCGGGACTGATGACTTAAAACGTGCCCTCCGAAGCACGGAAACGCTCAGTAGTAATGTTAGTAGAGGTCACCCATCAAGTCATGACCGCGACGGACATTGTTTAACTTAGCTGATTTTTAAGATAATTTTCCGCTCCGCTACCCTCTCCGCTCACAAACAAGTTACCACTTAATCGCGTTGAGGTCTTTGTCCGAGGCCGTCCCATGCGGCATGAGACGAGGCATCGCTGAAGCATGCCCAAGGCATTCATGAGGCATCTATGCTTAGGGTCACCATTATTTAAAATTTTACTAGGAAAAAGCAGAGATTTATTCTATATTAAACTAATATATGACGTTATATGATTCAAGATATTTGACATACAAATAACATAACAGTCGAATGTTGACAATCGATTCTTTTCTACAATTACTGGTTTAAGAATCTTTCCTCGTTTGTTGAGTGGTATAAAGCTTGGTTAGGATTTCGAGGTTCGAGTACGGACTGCCGTGCAGCAGGTCCATGGTTCGAATCCCGCCGCGGGCTTGAGCTTCACCACATGGTGGAAGAGCATTTTATAAATGCCCGCCTGACTAGCGACCACCCTAAAGTAGAAAATCTGTATCCAAGCACCTAACAGTGTGTTCCGGCAGCAGTCCTTGAGAGCCAGTAAAATTACAGGGACATGAGATCTAACAACTGTTTATCATAGTGTGACGGGCACAGTGCAATTCGTCGGTCACAAAATGTGACAGCTGTTATAGGCATAGGTTAGTCCACTTAACATCAGGTGGGCCTCGAGCTGGTTCCGTCACAATAACATAAAAAAATACCATAAAAACCTTGTTTTTTCTTGTACGTTCGGAAACTTTTCTTCGAACTAGAACATCCCGTTTTAGCCCGTGGGCTAGGATGTCACCACTCCATTACTGTGGGTATCGTAAGAGACGACTAAAGGTAAAATACGACTAAAGGTGGGCAGCATGGCAAAACCCCCCCCCCCCCTAACGGAGAGGCTGTGTTCAGCAGTGACACTCTGGCTAATACAGCACAGTACAGAAAACCATAAAGGGAACTGCTCTCAACGATAGATGGCGAAAAATATACCGACAAGTACTTGATGAAGAGAGTTTATTCTGTGGCTTGCCACTGTACTATAGAGTAAGCACGGAACTGTACCATATTGGCCAAATATATCTATCATGAGAGCCAAATGAGTTCTTTGTTTCCAGCTGATGAGCTATTTCCTACCTTTTATTATGTTATTGTAACGGAACAAGCCCGAGGCCTGATGTTAAGTGGACTAACCTCTGCCTTTAAAAGACGCATTTTGTCAACGATGAATTGCACTGTACCCGTCACATTGAGACGTACAGTTGTTAGGTCTCATGTGCCTGTAATTTTACTGGCTCTCAAGGACTGCTGCCGGTTTAATAATACGCCGATTGAGCAGCATGCTCACTTCCTGCTTCAGTGTTTTGTTATAGTATGCTATTTCTATGGTATTTCTAAGCCTTCAGTGGTAGCCGGTTAACTATTAAAGAAATTGTTGTAAGGCTGCCGGCCTTAAAACAGAAATCCAAACCTTAAAGATATGAGGATGTATTTTAAGTTTATGTAAGAGATTAAAGTGACCCCACATTAAGTTAGGATAAATACCTATATTGAGGTCATGAAAGCACAGCGTAGTAAGCCATGGTTCAGTTTAACGTGAAATAGATCAATAATTTTGTATTGTACCATTGGAAACTCAATATATTTCCGGCAGGACGCAGTAAGGTGCACTAACACAACAAATTGAAGACCCCCAAGAACGCCGATTTTTAAAAATTCCCTATTATATTGTTACAAACAATATAATAAGGACATATATTGAATCATTTTTCTTGTTTTGTAAATTTACAAAAAAATACTGTCCGAAAGAATAATGTTTCATGGTAACGCTACACGAGGCATTGGCAAGGCATTTGAGCATGCAACGGGGCCTTTTCGTAAGGTATCACTTTCACTCGGCCTTGGAGGAGGTAATGTGTTTTGGCAAGAGGGGGTGTAGTTTCCCTCTTTGTTGCTGAAATGCTGTTTGTTGGAGTACTTCTGATTTTGTTACTTTGTCGTTTTATTATGTGACTTGACGGTTGCAATGTTTAGGTTGCAGGTATAGATAGGTTGGTTTTATTTTTTATTTTTTAGTAACCGACATTTTTATATATAAAGGCTAGGATCTCAACACTATATGTGTGTAAGTGATACTTTGAAAAATTTGAATCTCCAAAATTCTAAAATTTAACTCCATTTAAATCAAGGATCTACCACGCCTTTCGAACGTTAATGACTATACCACCGAGTTTAGCAACGAGGAACAGAGTCACTGAAAATAAAAAAGACTAGCGGCATTTTATTTCAAAAAGGGTGTTCTTTGAAGTACTGCGACGGCCCAGCTGCAATGACTAAGGACTGCCGCGCAAAGGTTCATGGTATGCTGGCACGGCTTGAGTTTCACTGCATGATGGTAAGGTTGGACATTTCACGAATGGTTTTACTTCCCTCAAGTAGTAATACTGTCATCAAGTACATGTAGATGTGTTGCGATAACTGCCTGAAAGCGTTTACCATCGTCAGTCGCAAACATCCCTTACCATTACTTAGATGCGAGATTGGGGTCTTAGGGTCTATCTACTATCAAAAAAAGTATTTACGATGCCGGCGAGGACCAAAAGGCATACAAACCACATCCACCTTCATAGGTATATCTGGACAATTTTGATCGAGGTAGGTCTAAAATAAATTAACAGCGTCACAGTCTCCCGAGCCGTACCGAGCTGTGCTTGGAAGAAAAGGATTTAAAAAAGCAACCCTTTTATTCTACTACAGATTTTAGTTGTGAGGCAACGACAGGTAGAAAAATTACCTTTTAAAAGTGTTAAGGTATGAACATATATCTCAATTATTTTTTTATCACATTTATTCGAAAAGAGCTAGTTTATTCTCCGTAAACAGGGACTAAAATAGTTTTTATTCCCTGTTGGCTAAAAGTTATTTTAATCTCTGTCGAACTAAAAGTGATTTGAATGTAGAATGTGGATATTGTTAGTTCCTACAAGTTCCAATCACAAACAACAGGCTGTTTTTTTAAAATAAAATATGTTTATAGTGTTTGTTTTTTTACAGGCAAAAAAATAATATAGTTTCTCAAAAACCTCGAACGACGTTTTCTGAGACTATTTTTAATTCTCAAGCTGTGAATAAATCGACAATGTAACGGTAGAGGTAAAATTGTTACGATGCACTTCTATAATATTTCAAATATAAACATTAGCCTCTATTTCTATGTTATGTCTTATTTTTCTTAATTATATCTAAATAAATAAATTTACTATTCTTGTACATAAGTAGCATTGTCTTATTTTCTCATAGGTGAGAATGTGAAGAAAATTTCTGTACTTTCATTTTCTTGTGTGCTTCCTATTATGTATATGTATATGCTCCCGGTGGCCTTTTCTACGAGACTTCGGGACACTAGCGGAAATGTTACTTCCAAACGTATGCATGTGGTTCTTTTAATTCTTAAAGCTCCATAATGATGTTATGCTTTAAAATAAAATGTTGGACATTTTAAATTAAAACATTGGATTTTTCATCGTTCTGTCTTTATCCTGCGCTAAATGGCATCATACAACATGTATTTCACTTTCAATTTATCTTATTGCCTGTGTAACCTCTGCCAATAACAGATACATTTCTTTCACACTGCACTGCGCCCATAACCCTGAGTCAATGAGATGTGAGCTCGAGCTTCGGCGCATGGTGGAAGGGCTTTTGTGAATGCAAGCATTCACAAAAGCCCTTCCACCATGCGCCCATAACCCTGAGTCAATGAGATGTGAGCTTGAGCTTCGGCGCATGGTGGAAGGGCTTTTGCGAATGCAAGCATTCACAAAAGCCCTTCCACCATGCGCCCATAACCCTGAGTCAATGAGATGTGAGCTTGAGCTTCGGCGCATGGTGGAAGGGCTTTTGTGAATGCTTGCATTCGCAAAAGCCCTTCCACCATGCGCCGAAGCTCAAGCCGCAGGTGGGGTTCGAACCTTGGAACTGAGGCATGGCAGTCCATAGCTATTACCGCTCGGCTATCATTGCTTCTATTTTCCTTTACTACATGCGTAGTAAAGGAATCTTCTTAACGAAGTTAATTCTTAGAGTTACATGGTAATATGGCATTTTGGGAATGCCAACCTGGATAGCTCCCGCCCCCAAGTAGCAAATCAGTTGCCAAGTACCTAGCGGCGTGTTCTGACAGCTATAAGATGTATCTAAGAGCCAGTAATTGTAGGTTAGCCTGACCTGATCTTCGACCCCATCATCACTTCATAACATCATCAGATAACAAAGCGGTCAAAAGCTATAGCCTATCTACTATGAGACTATTTCGAAATAGAAAAGACAATTTCGTCTATATATGTATCAGTGCAATATGACGTGAATATTTATTTTGAATGTGAATTTTAACTTTCATTTTAATATTTTAGACATCTGTTAATAATTATTTTGACATATTATTAATGTATTATATCTATATATCATTAGTGTAATTCGTGTGTAAATGCGGTTCTAATTTGAATAAATAAATTACAAATTACAATCAGCTAAATAACAAAAACAGTTACATCTTTGGCCTTTCTGCGTTCCTATGGCAATCTACATTCGTACTTTACATTATTTAATGTTATAACAGTTTTGTTGTATAAAGGAACACTAAATTAATATTTTAGGAAATCCCTTTAATAAATATAAAAATATAACATAAACATAACATATAATCACGCCTGTATTCCTCGAAGAGATAGGCAGAGGTGTGTAAACACCCACGTTTCGCCAATTGGATTTTGTTCCCATGTTATAGGAGGCGAGCCTATTGCCATTCACCGGGCACAGTTTCAAGGTAGTATAATTTTTTTTCTCTAACACACTGGACACAAGAACGTATTACGAATAATATGTTTACTCTAATACAACATATTCTATGAAACCCTGACAGGGCAAGATGATACACAACCCTGTCGTGCATCTAATGCACACAACACCCTATTAACATCCACGTGAGAAGTGGTATGCTGCTCATGTGGTGCACTTTTCCCCTAGTCGCCTCTTACAACACCAACGGGAAGAAATGGGGTAGTGACGTTCTAACCCTGCACCCCACGGGTAAAATATATCTAATGACAATTCCGCCTAATTTTTCTACCAACCTGACGTGACGTCAGTAACTCAACGTAGCCCTACCGGAAGTATTTTTGACGTATTTCAAAGTCAAAGTCAAAGTGATATTTACAATTGCGTGCTTCCGTACTTCAGAAGGCAAATTAAGTCGTTGGCCCCGGTCGCTGTCTTAAAATAGCAGTCTTTATATCGTGGTAAAACATTATGCGAATACCAGACTTCTAGGTTATCCTGAACATTCGACCACATTATCACTTACCATCAGGTGAGAGGCTAGTTTATCAGCAATAAAAAGATTCACTCACCTCCATTACACACACGCAAAAAAAAATCTGCAAAAATGAGTCTCAAAAATATTTTTCAACACAAGGGACTTTTGTATAATAACAACAAAGTTCGTGGGGTGCCGGGCTAAAATGGCACACCTTACCACCATACCTCTTTCCGTGTGTGTCGTAAGAGGCACTTTGGGTACAATACCGGAAGGTATTCTCCCCGATGAAGGCACTGCTGCCCGCCTTCTGCTGTGTTCAGCTGTGGACAATCCAGCTTACACAGTATAGTAACAGACAATGCGTTACATTTTTTTTACTAAACTTGTATATTTTGGAATTTTACAGTAATTTCTTTTGGAAAATAAGTATTGTTTTTACTAAATTTTTAAATAAAAAGTGTATGTTAGATATTTTTTATTAGTATAAAACAACGTCGCCCCCACGCGTTATGCAGAAACACTGTTCGTAGAGAGCATATTCACCGAAAAATATTTTTTTATTATTCAAAATCTAGAAAGTTTAGCTTTAATTTAAATATAGTTTTGGCTTGTTTAGATTAGGTTAGGTTAGATGTAAAACTTAGCTAAATCTTCTACATTTTGCACAATAAAATTTATTTTTTCGGCGAACCGTGCTCACGGAGAGATGTTTATCGATTTTTATTTTTAAAAATTCAAGATTCTTCGAATATTTTTTTCAACTAACAAATAAGTGAATGATATCGTTAGATATAAGTAAGTAGTTAGTATACCTGAAGAAAACCGACCTTTTGACTCTAAACGTAAATAAAAACCACAGCATAATTGAATTGAGAAGGGAAAATTAAGCGTTGGTAAATTGAAAGGTGCGAAGCCGTTTTCCGATGCTCTAATTGGTTAGCATTCACGGGCTTCCACTGCTCCATAGCGTGAATGATGCAGAGAGAAAACCTCGTGAATGATGAGGTAGCTTTGGTCAAGTGGACGAAACAAGGATTAAATTTGGGGGGCGCAGAGTTATCATTGCCTAAAAACTGTTATAACCGAATTTAGCGCTTTGATATTTATTAAAGAATTTTTATATTATAGAAAATAGATTTGTAGCAGTGCACACAATTATTTTTCTAAACATGATTACAAGTACCAGCGCGCGTTAAGCACAAATCACATAAATAAATTATTAGAGCACAACATTAATTTTTTCATGTCGTTATTATTTTATCTGGTTGATGGACGATGAGGCAATTCAACTACTAGACTTCATATAATCGAGAGAAGTAGTTTTTCAAACATTTTAACCCCTGGAATGATGTCGCTACCCGTCTATATTTATAGTATACTTCTATATTACACTATTACGAGCTAAGTAAAAATCACATTATAAATTAATACCGGGGACGTGGATTCAATTCAATTCACAATAATTTGATGCTCTAATAATTTTTAAATGTAAGTACACAATTATTTTCCATCCAATTCAATAAAATTGAGTAAAATATTTTACAACAAATTAAAAAAAATTAAAAGCCAAGCAGAAAAGCAATACTAACCCGATTTTATCACATTATGATACTTAAAGTTGCCAATCTTAACCAAGGAAAGGCATCCACTGCACTCAAGGTATTTAGACGCTACAAACAAAGATAAAAACCACAAAATCTTGTGGATTTGGTATGGTTTTCATCGGGAATATCGCTCTTCACGGTCACAATGCAAAACTGTTTTGAAAGTGTGAAAGTTGGCTTAACTCACTACTAATAATACTACGAGAATTAATTTCAGTTTCTTGTCAATTATTAACACAACTCTGCATTTAAGTTAACGTTGTAATCGTGAGGTCCACAACAATGTTTTCAACTTGATTTTTTTCACGCCTTTAAATTCCATTGCGTTAAGTTCCTACCAACGCTGATGTCATCTTCAAGTCATCAATTTAATGTCAATTACATGGCTTGTGATTTAAGTGATAGTTCATCTACATGGCTTCATGGCAGTCACTAATCAACCACTTAAGCAATTCAGCCAAGTTCCTAATATATAAGATATATATATGTATATTCTAAATTAAAAACGAAGTTTAGTACCTACGTATACAAAAAGAAACCCGATACCAAATATATTTTTAAAGGTTTTCAATATACCCACCACCACCACCAAAATATTACAGAAAACACATACAATTTAAAAATCATAGGTAAAAAATACATTTATATGCGATACAATACAAAATCAGCCTAAACTTAATTTTCTCCGGCGGTGTACTTTATTAACAAAACACTTTAAACACAACACTTTACCTGTTGCAATTAAGGCATTAAAGCAACCCAAAGACCATCGCAGACCAACAGGTAATCCAAATGCTCGAGCCCACTACGAGTTGCCAGGATTCCCAACATGCTAGCAGCATTGCTCTGTTGGATTATATTGCTTATTTGTTCAGGCGAATCGGTGCCAGCATTTTGACCACGTGTCGCATCGGCCAAGCGCTCAGATAAGTTTTTCCCGGCGCACATGGACACGAATTTCTACACCAAACATAAATTTGAATAAATATTAATTGTAACCATGGTTTCACGTTTACAGCGACACACTGTAAAGATATACCACTTGATGACTAATTTAGGTGTAAATTGCTATTACATATCGCGTGAATCACCTATCTTTTTAAAAATTCATGTTTAACGTGTTCGCCAAGTTTGACAGGTTTGACCCTAAATTCGCCCCATCCTGGTTACGTCCCTTCCATTATGTAGGTAGGTCAGGGGCTCACGAGACTAGTCTATCCTGTGCCAGCTCAGTGTAAGTTGCTGAATAATGAGACTGCTTACTGATTTAAGTGGAAACTGCAGGTAGAAGTTTGTTTTACATTGTTAAGCTGATAAAAAGTGATGTTAATTATCTCCATTCTCTCTTGAAGTTTCGAATCTGTGAACGTCCAGAGACAATATCTAATAATTAATCGAATATTAATAAAACAAATTAAAACTCAGTATCTTTCATGGACCTTCTGCGCGGCAGTCCATAGCCAATGCCACTGAGCCATCACTGCTTCAGATATAAATTATAATTTAAATTAATAGCCCTGGAACTATATCTACAAGACATACAGAAGAATATCCAAACTGAGAGGCATTTTATGTGATTTAACATTTTACAGCTTTATCCCGGGAAGTATTTTTATGTACGTTTTTTTGTATGTTATTGTGACGGAGCAAGCTCTGCCTATAACAGATGCATTTCATCACAAATCACGATTTGAACTGTGCCCGTCACCTTAAGACATAGTTGTTAAGTCTCATGTGCCTGTAAATTCACTGGATCTCAAGGACTGCTGCCGGAACACACTGTTAGGTGCTTGGTGACAGATTTTCTACTTGAGGGTGGTAGCTAGCTAGGCTAATCGCAAAATGCCCTTCCACCATGCGGTGAAGCTCAAGCCGGCGGTGGGGATCGAACATCGCTCGGCCATCATTGAGTGATTTTTATAAATGCCCTATGCACTCCATGCTTACTAATCATAAAAATATTGACCTCTAGACCTATTTACCTGTAGTATGGACAGCACGGCCCATACGAGAGCCTAGAAGTGGTTCAAGGGTGAGTACAGGTAACCTTATATTATGACTTTAATAAGGTTTATTTTAATTTGTTTATATCATTTTTATTGATGACGACATCTGTTACTTAGAGCCAGAATAATGATATAAGAAATATAAAAAACTGCACCATTCCGAACTAATTGTCTTATTTCTAAATATGATTACAAATACTATCGTGTGCTGAGTGAAAATCACATTTGCAAATTAGTAGAGCACAGAATTTTGTGTTCCAGACGGGAATCGAACCCGTGTCCTCCGAATTATATTCCTGTCGTCATCCGGCGCGAAATGATTTGTAAATGTAATTTTCTTATGAGAGATCCCTTTATGAGAAGCCAAAATGCGTAAATTCCACCAGGGTGTGAGATTTCAGCTCTGAGCGAACTATTCGCTACTAATAAAACACAATCGATTTGTTTGCTTATACTTAGTTTACGCTCCTGTTTAACAACTTTGTCTGTATAACTTTCAACTAGTCACATAAATCATCATCATCATAAGCAGCCATAACGTCCACCGTTGAAGAAAAGCCTCCACCATTAAGGGGGTTGCCATAATCCCTACGCTTGACAGGCGTCTGGGGGATCGTAATGTAAGATAGCAGTTCTGTAACAGACGTTGCTACCCATCTTTTTTTGAAGCAATGATGGCCGAGTGGTAATAGCTATGGAACGCGGTGCCGCAGGTCCATGGTTCTATTCCCACCGCTGGCTTGACCTTCACCACATGGTGGAAGGGCATTGCGAATGCTCGCCTGGCTAGCTACCACCCTCGTGTCGAAAACCTGTCGCAAAGCTGTTCGGCAGCAGTCCCTGAGAGCCAGTAAAATTACAGGCCTATGAGACCTAACAACTTTATGTCTCAGGACAGGCGCAGTGCAATTCGTCACTTGTGAGAAATGTTTTTGTTATAGTCCGCTTCCCATCAGGTAGGCCTTGTGTTTGTACCTTCACAATCACATAAAAATGCCTGATATTTTACCCATACTTACCTATTACGACTCCTACAGAGATACGAAGAGATGTTATTCTAGTCCCCCACCGGGCACCAGATCACAATAGACACACATATTTCTCTATCAAATCAGATGTAAGTACCACGGTTCAATTGCATAGGCGTGAAAAGTGGAGATTACATGCAAATAAACTACTTAGTATTCACTTTAAATTTCATATTGGTCCGTATTCGAAGTTCAACTTATAATAATGTTGTGTGACGTTAGCTTTAATGAATATAATGTTGTATTAGGTTTTCGCGATTATTACACATAGTAATTAAACAACTTTAAACGGTTTAAATCGCGTATATTTATCATTATTTTTGTCCCGACGTTTCAAACACTTTGCAGTGATCGTGGTCACGGGGTGACTAATTGGTATTATTTGTCACATGAGTTATTAAGAAAATTATTTGGTCTACGTTCTGAATTTTTTTTTGTTTTATTTAAAATTTTCAGACCGTAGACCAAATAATTTTCGGGACAAAAATAATGATAAATATACGCGATTTAAACCGTTTAAAGTTGTTTAATGAATATTTTTATCAAAGGTCATCAGATGTCAAACTCTAAAGCTCTCAGGTTTAATTAACGTGATTAAAATGATGCTCGATTAGAGCGAACAAAACGAGCTCTATCACTTTCCCAAAACTTGAAAATTTTCTGGCACACTTTACTGAAAAACAATCACGCCTATAGATTAGTGCTTTAACGTAGTAATTTAACTTAATAACTAGATGTGTTTTCTGTCAAAAAATATGATGATAACCTTTAAAAAAATTAACAATAACAATTTTGTATTCATTGGATATAATTTTATTGTACTACTAACGCCATCTGTTAGAAAACCAAAGAGCTAACATCGCTGCAACATAACTAAACTCAATACTCAAATACATCGCAGTTAATCTACTCAATACTAGATGACACCACCAGAATCAGATTGCAAAATAAACGTGAGCCCTCACGAAGCTCAGCTTTTTACAAGTTATTATTATCTGATACGATGAATAAGGGTAGATTTAATGAACTATGGTCGGTACTGGCGATGAGTCAGCAAAAAATCTTATAAGCATTGCATTACAACGGAACAACGCTAGTAGCATGGGGCATGCTGCTAACTGGCAGTAGGCAGAAGCATTTGGACTGCCTGTGGGCCTGTAATGGCCTTTGAGGTCTCAGTATAATTTATTCACCGTACACAAAAATCAATAAAGAACATAAAATAAAAAAGAAACTGAAATTAACTTGCTAATTTTTAAACTATTAAACAACTTGTTGAAGTTGGTACCATGCTGATTCAAAACATACTAAGCTCAAATTATAATGGTCCGACTGTTACTATTTCATACTTTACGATTTTGGGAAGTTAGTTTGGTTTTTTTACTCTTTTCACGAATGCATATTATTCCTTAAAAGATCAATTCTCACTCCCACCCAAAATACTGGTCACCATCAAATTCTATTTTCAGTCAATTGAGTGTAACTAAAAAACTACTCGACCGATTTTTAATGAAATTTAAATGAGACCAACTAGGAGAGATATTTTTTACTTAACAGAATTATAATAATCAAAATTTGATAATCCGGTAATTCGTTATTTATGCGTCTTACACTTATTAAAAAAAAAGGTCCGATCTGAGAATCTTCCTCCATTTTTATCGGAGGTTGTTAAAAAAAATAGGAACACAAGGTGTAGCGCCACTGTGGATGTTTTATCTATTCATGAAATTTGCATGAATTGAAAGGTAGCTAAAAATATGTATTAAAAACTAACGAGTTATTTGTCAAGTATCCTCTGTATGCTGATGCCCGGCTAATACTTGCTTCAACGAGGCATCAGCTACAGAGAATGGTAATTTTATTATTCTAAGTAATGGTTTATGAAAATCATAGACGTATAACAGAATTAAATATTATCATTGATGACAAAGAAATGAAAGAATTTATAATCTGGTAACTCAAATATACCGCCAAGCAGTGATTTTTAAGTGTGAACTGCCAGCCATGGCCGGTCAGTTTTCCATACAAACGTCGTAGGATGATCACTCCCTTATTTGAGGATTTAGGTCCAAAGCAAAGCATGATATCGATTGAACTCGTCATTATCTAGGTTTGTATCGTAACGAAATTTTAAAAAGATATTTAAGTTGAGAGTTATGATCCTCGAAACATTTGCATATAAAATTTCCAAGGCTCATAACTTTCAACTCAATTATCTTTTTAAAATTTCGTTACGATACAAACCTAGATAATGACGAGTTCAATCGATATTATGCTTAATTCTATACCTAAAATCTCAAATAAAGGAGTGATCACTCTACGGCGTTTGTATGGAGAACTGTACGGCCAGTTGAAATTACTGTGTTCCGGTTTGAAGGGTATGGACTAAAGTTGAGTATTGCAGGATAAGGTCTACAGCTGGTAGATCATAGTCGAATCAATGCAGTTGAGATGAGTAGCTTTGAGAAGTATGACTGGGATATGAGTGGTGTGTATTTAGTGAATTAAGATATAAATAGGCATTATTTGTAAAATGTAGGCTGAGATGGTTTTAACATGTGCAAAAATAGGCGATAGATTGACGAAGCCAAAGGCGAGTGAGAATAGAACAGTTGAGACTTTAACAAATGTATTCTGACGAGATTGGACACGTCATGGGTATCCTTAACAGACATCCATGTTTAATGAATGCAATGAGTGTGAAGAAAGCAAGGGAGATATCCTAAAATCGTAGAAAGTTGAAATACGCGATATCTGACTATTCTTCCTGGAAACAGACATGATAAGTATCTATGACTGAACATCCATTTCTTCAAAAGGAAAACATTTGGATAATACTGTATACCATACCTTCTTGCGCTCGCCGACGTTGGAGCCTTTAGGAAACTGTGTCTGCCACAGGTTTTACTTTATTTATCTATAACATGTTCCTATCAATTTGTTCCTGTTCCTATCAATTGGTATATAAAGCAAACAAAAATATAATCTAAATATTGTGGAAAAGATGAAATCCGAGTTTCGTTTGATCGCCAATTGATGATTGTCAATGTTGAAGAGTCCTAATGTTTATGGGGAAGGACAGAATAGCAATTGAGATTACTCGTCTTTAGTATCGATAGTCATTTTGTATTTCTGTCATCATTACTGTAGCGTAGAAATCACTTGTCACGTTTTTTCATTCTATCCCATAAAAAAAAGGTTCTAATAGCCACCGTTTAGAGAACGTTTTTGTACTAAATGAATCAAGTTTAAACATCCAATTCACTGTAATTATAAATTGAGTAGATGTAATCCTAACGTAACGGGTTTTAATATTGGCCGGCATAATTAGCCCTTTATGGCTATATATAAATTCTATTAAATATAACTTAAAATGCATCTTACACTTTGACTTTAAGATTTATTTTCCTTTGAAGAGCATATCCTACTAAGTGGAACGAACGTTTTGGAGTTTTCGCCATTTTATCGCCGTGGGTCAAGGCGACGACGGTCGATAGATATAACCGAGTTATAGGGCTGTTACCAATGCTGTTACAGATATTTCACTCCCGTCGATTGAAACGGATTCGGTTGTCGATAGGCGTCGTGATAGAGGGTTCCCATTCGAATGTTTTATTAATAAGGCGGTAAGATGCAAGCATCTGAAAATTATTCTTTATAAACACCAATGGAATAAATTTGGTGTGAATAAGTTCTCATAACATTATAGATAATAAATTGTACAGAAAAACCTTTGACTAAATATAACTAATTATTCTGTACAAACCAATGATATTAGGTCCTTACATATGAAATTGGCGTTTTTCGTACTGGCCGCTTTAATCACGAATTTCTCCTCTTTGGTAAGGAATTCCAAATTCAAATTTGTACAGCTATAGACTCATGTATTTGTGCTTCGATGATCGTCATTCATTTGTTTTTTTTCTTCTGTTTTTTTCTGTTTGCGTCACTCATTTTACAAAATGGAAAACCTTAAATATCGCATTATTTACGAGTACGAGTTCCGCCGTGGCACTAGTGCTGCGTAAACAACTCGAAGGGTGAATGATGTGTATGGCGGTCGTGTTGCAAAAGAAAACACAGTTCGTTTTTGGTTCCAACGTTTTCGTTCTGGAAATTTCGACCTGCAGAACAAGCCCCGTGGACGGCCTGAGACTCAAGTTGATAATGAAGAGTTGAAGGCTATTGTGGAAGCGGATCCATCGCAAACCACGTCCGAGTTAGCTGCAGGCTGCGATGTTAGTGATAAAACTGTTTTAATTCACTTGAAGCAAATTGGGAAGATTAAAAAGCTTGAAAGGTGGGTACCTCACGAATTGACTGAAACAAACCGGCAAACGCGCGTCGACTGCTGCGTTACATTACTAAACCGGCACAATAATGAAGGTATTTTAAACCGAATCATTACCTGTGATGAAAAATGGGTTCTTTACGATAATCGGAAGCGCTCAGCGCAATGGTTAGATCCTGGCCAGCCAGCCAAATCCTGCCCCAAGCGAAAATTAACCCCAAAAAAGTTACTTGTAAGCGTTTGGTGGACTAGTGCCGGTATTGTTCATTACAGTTTTTTCAAATCTGGCCAGACTATTACGGCTGATGTCTATTGTCAGGAATTGCAAACCATGATGGAAAAGCTAGCGGCTAAACAACCTAGGCTGGTCAATCGCTCCACGCCACTGCTGCTTCACGACAACGCTAGACCACACACTGCGCTACAGACGGCTACTAAATTAGAAGAGCTTCAATTGGAAAGTCTAAGACATCCTCCGTACTCCCCGGGCCTTGCTCCAACAGATTACCATTTTTTTCGAAATTTGGATAACTTCTTGCAAGGGAAAAAATTCAACTCCGATGGGGCAGTCCAAATCGCCTTCAAAGATTTTATTGATTCCCGTCCGACTGGTTTTTTTAGTAAAGGGATCAATGAACTACCTATGAGATGGCAAAAGTGCATAGAAAATAATGGTTCATACTTTGATTAATTAAATATATTATATTAAAAAATATTCGACTTTTTGTTCCTCCCATACAAAACGCCAATTTCATATGTAAGGACCTTAATCTTTGGTAGAAACTAGAAATATTAGATTGTCACGAGACAGTGGTTCTATTCGAATCAGAGGATCAAATCACATATTGAAAATGACGTACCTGCAAATTCATCACGTTAAATTGCATTTTTAACTGTGATATAAATATTCCAAGTTTTTTGTTAAAATCCGTGTGAATTAATAAATAAAAATATGCAAATTAAGTTGCACCAAGAGCAAAGGTATTTTTTTTATATGAACAAAAGGCCAAAGCAATCTCACTGGTAAATTGAACTGCGCAACTGAACTTTCCTTGCCTTTAGTTCAGTTTAAATTTTTAATTGAGTATGCAGAGGTGGAAGCCAGTAAAAGTAGTTTCATTTAGAACTGGACCAGTGAGAAAAAAACATTAGTTCAGTGAACTGAACGTGCCAATTAAACGCGTGGAAGTAGAGAGTTCTGCCGCGGGCTTATGCTTCATAGAATGCAGGTGGTGGTAGGATATTTTGTGAATACCTTTTTGCCTGGCTAGCTACTTAAGCAGAAAATGTAGACCTAACCGTAGAACTTTACTTGAAAAGTTATTTACATTCTATACTTGTTCTTTAAACTTTTGCAAGTTATTTTTAAATAATTTAACAGCTCTGTTCAAGCTCAAACTAACATCAAAATAACATTTAGACGTACAAAAAAATATACTATCAATTGTTATATTTGACTTTTTTTTTAATATACTTTGTCAGTAGTCTTGAACCTTACAGAGTGAAAAATTTGTTCCACAATAAAGTTTGTTTGGTAACGAAATTCGTACACATGGGGACGATTTTCATCAAAACCAATGTCAATAAAAAGATAAATTTAAAAATATATCTTTACATATTATGATTTTGCAATAGAACAACGTCCATGTGAAAGTTATCTCCAATTTCGTCGTCGTCGTTCGGACGGAGCAATTGCTGTAATGTGTTTTCGTGTTTGTTTTTGGTACTCACTGGCAAAAAGCTTCTAATTTGCGAAATAATAAGGTATTTACGCGTAACGTCTAGAGTCTATATAATAATTTTGAACACAAAATAAAATTACATAATGTGCGGGATTCGAACCCACGTCCATCCACCCCTTGAGCCGGGGTATGCTCTAACCAATTTAGCTAACATGACATGACGTCATAACTCAAATATTCCTATCGTTCTTTAACCATCGTATTGGGATGGAGCGACATCTATAGTACCACTTGCGTTGTACTACAAACAAGACCAATTTTGCAATTGGTTTTATACTTGTAAATGATGACGCAACCTTATAATTTTAATATTGTTAGGTTTGCAATAACGCCTGCTATGCGGTATACATTACAAAATATATTTATATTTGTGATTTTGTAATGTAATCCGCATAGCAGGCGTTATTGCAAACCTAATAATATTAAAATTACATAATGTATCATATAATCAATATTCAAGCTCAATATGGCAGCAGCGTTTAGGTATAATTGGATGTTCACAAAATAAAGTTAGAAAAAAGTTAGGAAGGTTCGGGAACTTTACATATCCCGAAGCTTCGATGGCAGCCCCTAGGGTACAGTCCGGGCTTCGGACAAATGCGAAGGAATTTTAACGAGGGATGTGGGTGGGATGAATTTAAACTCATCCTTTAAGTAGAAATAGTCGATTCTATGCCTTTTCGATATTTTGGGTATTTGGTTTTGTATTCCCAAGGAGGGTTAGCTGGAAACGGCCAAATGTGAAACTGAAAAAAAAACTTTTACAATGTTACCTATATTTTAGTCGCGTAAGAAACAAGTAATTATGTGTATGTTGGACCTAAACCCATGTGGTGCCGGGATAGAATGTCGTCTCCCCATTTCTTCCCGTGGGTATCCTAACAGGCGACTAAGGGAAAAGTGTGCGAGATCAGCAGCATGCCACTTCTCACGTGCATGTGAGTAGAGTGTTGTAGGCATTAGACGCATAACAGGGCTGTATACCATCTGATTGCGCTACCATGCAGGGTTTTATAAAATTTGTTCTTGTGTTTCTGTCTTATGTTGTTAGCGTAAACATATTGTTCGTAACATGTTCTTGTGTTTCATCCAGTGTGTTAGAGAAAACGTTTTGTATAACCCTGAAACTGTGCCCGGTGAATGGCAATAGGCTCGCCCCCTATTATATGAAACGTGGGTGTTTACACACCTCTGCTTACCCCTTTGGGGAATACAGGCGTATGTATGTTGTACCTAAAATAATATTATACACATATTATGATTATGGGATTTGTTTTATTTTGTCGTGATATAACAATATAACAGATGCAGTTCGTCACAAGTGGCAAACTGCACTGCGCCCATTACCCTGAGACATTTTAGTTATTAAATCCCACGTCACATCCATATCCATTATCCATATCCTTTCCCATTCAATCCATACCTCAGATCACAGAAACAAGGTTCTATGATCTGAGATCCATACCCTTCAAACCGAAACACAGTAATGCGAACATTAATGATTGGCGGTAGAAATAGTTATGGGTATGGTAGCAGTACTTCCCCGGACGAACTTGCACAAAGAGATCTACTGCTACTCAACTACTACTACTACTGATATAATTAGGACGCTGAAAACTCCTGAAATTCCATCACTATCGGACAGCGTACGAGTCAAAGAGAGGAAGCGATGATGAAATCAAGATCAGTTCTAGTGATATACGAAAGAAACCTATTAACGCAAAACTAGTAACTGACTTAACTTGTCCCACTTGATAAGGTTTTGCTATTTTATTGTTATATTTTTTATAAACTTCGTTACAAGTACCGTGTTATTTAGGGGTTTTTTTTGCTGATAGGTGAGCCTTTGACCACATTCTCACCTGACGGTAAGTGATGATGGACCTAGAATTACTGGATCTAATGAAAACCAATCAATGTCTGCTTACAATTGGCAGAAATTACCAATACCACACCAACCTGACAGGTGTTTTGTATCTTTTAATTGTATTTCTTTCTGTACATCAAACCAAGTCAAAAAGTCCACTTAACACAAATACAGTGCTACGGTATCACAAGCAACAATAGATTCCGACTATTGCATACACTGAACGGAATGAAAACAGCTTTTCTACACAAAATAAAATATACTGTTTCAATATTCTGAGATTGCAACTTCCCACTTTACAGCGTCTATAGAGGTCACAACATCCTTTCCCGCCCTCAATACGACGTAATCACATCGTCGCCTTACCGATGCTCCAATTCACTTGCAAACTAAGAAACAGTGATGGCTCAGTGGCATTGGCTATGGACTGCCGCGCATCAGGTCCATGGTTCGAATCCCGCCGCGGTGTTCCGGCAGCAGTCCTTGAGGGCCAGTGAAATTACAGGTACATGATACTTAACAACTATGTCTCAAGGTGACGTGCAATTCGTGACTTGTGACGAAATGCATCTGTTATAGGCAGAGGTTAGTCCGCTTAACATCTGGTGATCCTCGAGCTTGTTCCATCATAATAACATTACAAAAAAATTTCAAAAAGTAACAGTGATATCCCCTTTGGTCCATATTCGTTTACCATCATTATAGATACATTTTGCATGGTGGTTACATTGTGGTAGTGGATTTTGCGAATGCCCGCCTGGATAGCTAACCACCCTAAGGCAGAAAATCAATCGTGGAGCGAAATCTAAATCGTTCATAAAATACATCATTTGAGGGATAACTGGCAAATCAGAAACATACATATGGCTCAAAGACCCGCATGAAAAACTTCAGCGATTTTGAACACTTAATCCTTATCTATACTAATATTATAAATAGGACAGATTTGTATTTTTGTATGTAATGAATAAACATACAAATACTGGACCGATTTGGAAACAATCTTTCACCATTTGAATCCTACATTATCCCTGATGAATAAAGGCTATATAGATATATATGAATACTAGCTGACCCGGCAAACGTTGTTTTGCGATATAAATATATATTAAAAAATAAGGGTTGATCGTAGAAGGGTGAAAATTGAGGATTGTATGTATTTGTGTATGTTGTATCATAAAAAAATAAAAATTAAAAATTTTGTCTAAAAAATAAAAATAAAAATTTAGGGGTGGACTATCCCTAATATTTAGGGGGATGAAAAATAGATGTTGGCCGATTCTCATAGATACCGGATAAGCACAAAAAATTTCATCAAAATCGGTCAAGCCGTTTCGGAGGAGTATGGCAACGAAAACTGTGACACGAGAATTTTAGATATTAGATACAAATATTTTCAAAAAATATGTTTTTTTTTGTTGAATACCAGTGCGAATCCGGGGCGGACCGCTAGTTAGTTAGCTAGTTATAGTATAATAGCTAAGCTTGAATGGAAAGTGCTATGAGTATAAAGGCATAAGAAAAATAGTCACTTATTTTACTGAAATACGCAAAACAATAATCTTGTTTATCCACTCCTTGATGTTTCTCTAATATTAAACACCCTGAAAGTAATCCAAACAAAACCATATTAGAAATTCAATACGTAAAATTGAGGTTCAAAATTCGGACAATTGTGCCGAACAAAATACGAATTTTCACGAACATATAAAAAAGCACGTTATTTTTCGAATATTGTAACCAAGCTGGTATAGGGTATCAAAATTGAAAAAAACATAAAAGACAAGCAATTTACCGAGGTCATTATTTTTTTTTAATGTATAAAGTGTTAATTTTAACGAAGATATTTAAGATAGTAATAAATATAATAATAATAATAAATAAGAATGATTTTGCCTATAATTAGCGTATTGTTAAAATGTAATACACATACGAATACCTAGATTAAATGTAAAAGTTTATTAGTGAGTGTATATTTTTGTAGTTCCTTAATGCAGAAATGGCTGAATTAATTCTGTTGAAAATTAAAATATGGATAGTTTTGGTCCTAGATAAGCACACGCTTTCACTTTTCATCATTGTCTAACCGCAGAACCGCAGGGCGCAGCTAGTTAAAAATAAAGTCGCACATTTAACACCTTTTGAAGCAGTGATGGCTCAGTGGCATTGGCTATGGACTGCCGCGCAGCAGGTCCATGGTTCGAATCCCGCCCAGAGCTTGAGCTTCACCGCATGGTGGAAGGGCATTTTGCGAATGCCCGCCTGGCTAGCGACCACCCTCAAGTAGAAAATCTGTCGCCAAGCACCTAACGGTGTGTTCCGGCAGCAGTCCTTGAGAGCCAGTGAAATAACAGGCAAAATGAGACTTAACAGGTATGTCTCAAGGTGATGGGTGCAGTGCAGTTCGTCACTTGTGATGAAATGTATCTGTTATAGACAGAGGATACCGCTTAACATCAAGTGGGCCTCGCGCTTGTTCCATCACAATAACATAAAAAAAAAAAAAAAAAAACCTTCCAGAGGTGTAGTTGTTCCCGACCTCGTTGTTCTTAGTATCTGTAAAAGCGCCGCCTTATTTCATGGTCCTGGATTCGATCCGGGGATCGTAGAATTTATTGAGATTTTCTATCTATTTGCTTTAGCAGTCTAGGACGGTGCCCGATAGATGGCAGTAAGCTTACCTCTGATCGCATTACACTAAAATAGGTCTTGCGACACGTCGACGGCCTCTTTATAGGGTTCTTTACCCAAAGGGAAGCGCTCGTAGCGAAGTTTACTTAGCTGTTCTCAACCGATCAGCAAAGTTAAGAAACGTCGCGCGCGGTCAGGAGTGGGATGGGTGACCGCTAGTGACATTACTACTCAGCGTTTCCGTGCTTCGGAGGGCACGTTAAGCCGTCGGTCCCGGTTGTCGTCTTAGGATGGCAGTCGTTATAGCATGGTGGTAGGGCATTTTGCGAATGCCCGCCTGGCTAGCTGCTACCACCCTCAAGTAGAAAGTCTGTCGCCAAGCACCTAACGGTGTGTTCCGGCAGCTGTCCTTGAGAGCCAGTACTTCTAGGTTAGCCTGAACAACATCTTCGACCACATCATCGCTTACCATCAGGTGAAATAGTGGTCAAAGGCTAACCTATCAGGCATAAAAAAAAAGGGAACCCTATTAATGAGACTATGCTTGCTGTTTATCTGTTTGTCCCAGTATGTCTCTTTAGCGGAATGAGTTACAAACCTGAATTCGATATTTTATGTACAACGTTGACTACGATTTCAAACTATACCTGAGAGCTAGTAATACCAAAGATTATACCTACCACCTACAAACGCATCATAAAGAACACAAAGGGGTATGAATACCTATATGTATATTTAAAAACTATTCTACAGACTAATGAATTGCAATCAATAAATACTCCTTCGTATAAGCTTTAATTATTATTATTTACCCCGTGGGGTGCCTGGTTAGAATTGCATATCATCCCCTGGGTGTCGTAAGAGGTGACTAAGGGAAAAATACTGGAAGGTGGGCAGCAGCGCCTTCTAACGAACTGCAATCTTACTCTGCGATCCCCATGCCGCCTGCCAAGCGTGGGGATTATGGCAAATACCCCCTTAATAGGGGAGGCTGTGTTCAGCAGTGGACGATCCGGCAGATACAGTACAGTACAGTATAAGCTTTAAACTTATAACAAGCATTAAAATAGGTACCAACAAAATAATATCCCAGGTTGTGGTTTCTCTCTCCCTGTGCGAAGCCACACTCACACCGCTTGCTGCCTTCCAAGACTTTGCAATTTACTCGAACAGAAATAGCAAATCTCCTTTGGCCTACTTTTATTTCGTAGCCGAGTAGTTTTAAAAGCCTTTCGGTTTAAAATAAATTGCGATTCTTTAGATCGTGAAGCGATGTTCTGGTGAGAGGAGTAACGAGGGCATTATTTCTGCTGACCAAACAAATTTGTTTTTTATCACTCAAGCTCGGTAAATTTGATTTATTTAACTTAAAGTGCGTGGGGTACATTGGATTTTGTAGCCCACGAGAAATACCAAATTACCCTAGAGATGTAAGTGAATTTAAAATTCGGACTTGGTTCCTTATTCGTTCTCTAGCAATATTACAGCACATGACTTTATTAATGTGATTACAGTTTGTACGCACAAAGACGCGAACCCTTACAGGTAATACTTATAAAGAGTGAGTACATTATTTTATTTCTTCACAGCCTTGTTTTATATAACATAAAGTTTTAATATTGCCTAATTGGTAGATTTGCGACGATATTGACTACGCCCGAAATTTAATAGTACAGGGCCCTACTTCGCGGAGTGTATGAACTTTACTTACCGAATAAATTGGTTTCATTTTTAAAACATTCATTTCTAAGCCTGTAAAAAGATTGCACTAATGCAACAGATCTGCAAGAGGTTTGTGACTTCTACCCAAGGAGTTAGGAAGTATTAAAGATAAGAGAAGATGCTTGCTAAAAACAGTAAACATGGTTCTGAATTCACTGACCATATATAACATGATTTATGTACCTACTATGTTAATTTTAAAAAACAGATGACATGCAGCCAATGCAATCATACAAGGTAGACCAATTTTTCAGTTTATGCCGTAGCACCCATTCCCAGTCCTAAGAACTTCGATGCAAAAAAAAGGGCGCGATATAAAATGAAAGACCTATCATATTCTTGAAATATTTATAGTTTAAATGAGTTTAAGCGATGATGATTCGGATTTGACGCCGGAACCAGTGAAACTGGAGGGGAAAACAGTTGTAGAAAACCTATTACCTTCGATTTTAAAAGAAAGATATCTGAGAACATAATCTGTGGACTTATCAAGTGGTGGACTGAAAAGAAAGTAAAATCTTTGTGAAATATGTGTATTATTATTTATTTTTTTATTTCCTCGCAATAATGATGTGAAGTGTATAGTGTTCAACTCGGTGCAAGTCATCAATCGCACCTTTGAGCTATAAATAAAGACCTTTTTTGTGACCGGGGGAAATCTTACCATATACGTGGGTGCGCTCTTTATTGCAATGGGGAGCATTCCGGGCTATGTGGGGCATTCACCCACTAAAACCCCCTCGGTGGCCTTCCTCTGTGACTAGCTAACGGGGGGCCCCAGGTTCTCCTGAGGAATGCACTGGATCCATCCTGTCATATTGCCCATAGGCTCATCTTTAAAGAGCCATGTAAAATGGCATAACATCACTTGCCACACAGTGACGCTGTCTTCTTTGAGCTCGTTGGTGGGATAATAAGAGCTCCATCCCATACCATCCCCAAACTATAGGAGTCCCCTTTTAGTCGGCTCTTACGACAGGAAGGGGTGACTGTAGCCGTATTTTTTGTAAACCGGATCTATAGGGTTGGAGCTATAAAGACCTACGCTATGGGTGCCAGTGAAATAACAGGCACATGAGACAACAAATTTGTCTCAAGGTGACGGCGCAGCGCAGTTCATCACTTGTGAGGAAATGTACCTGTTATAGGCAGAGGGTACATTAACAGGTCTGCAGGAGCTTATCACCAGGTTGGCTTCGTGCTTGGCCAGCTACTGAGATTTGGATCAAAAGTTAGCCTATCAATATTAAAACGTATTTTAGCACCGTAGGTATGGTCTACTTTATTGGAGAGTGAAGTTTGAAAATTAATAAGACTTTTATATTTTGTTTATTCACTAAAAAGTATACATTTTTAACGCAGAAATCATATATGCAATAGAAAATATTACATTATTGCATGCAGAGGTACCAACATGCAAATAGAGATTCCAATTTTGAATGTGTCGTTAATGCCCGTGGGATGTGCCGTGAGGATTGCACTCGTTTGATATTTCCGGATATGATCGAAATGTCCGTTACGAGACTACGAGTAGGATATGTTATGCAAAACAAACGTAAATAATATCTAAATTCAAAGTTACTTTTAAAACTGCATCCTTATGGCAAATGAAGTCAAAAAATTATATCGGTGTTATTTACTTTTCTCTGAACTTTAAATTACAAACACTGACCTGGTCGGGATTCGTTGCAGAAGATTTGCTGATCATTTTACCTTGTTTTCAAATCAATGCACGAAGATAAGGCAACACAACACTTCCACTCATATAAAATATTAATCAAATATTTAAAACCATTTCGATTACACAACACATAACTTAAGCCAAAAAAGGGTTAAAAGTCAACGATGTAATAAAAAAATATCTCAATGCACTAAAACAAGAGCCCAAGCCGGAGAACATCACAGTAAATGCACCAAAATCACATGAGTAAGTTAACATTAACTAAAGCCCCTAAAACGGTTTCCCTTTTGAAATTAAA
This sequence comes from Plagodis pulveraria, assembly GCA_963890685.1. Lineage (NCBI taxonomy): Eukaryota > Metazoa > Arthropoda > Insecta > Lepidoptera > Geometridae > Plagodis > Plagodis pulveraria. Next base: position 26,709,707 of record OY982955.1, on the reverse strand, counting down.
CACCAGCAACGAGCAGGCTAACGTGCTTACTGGATTATACCGGTTTCGGCAACGTTAGCGAGGCCACTTCATATTGTTTATTCATAGCATTGTCGCAAACAAAGCCAAAATATGATGTTTGCTGTTCAGCGACATGCGAAGCCAGTCCGCTTTTTGTGATGGTTACGTGACAGTACAGAGGTAGCCCAAAAAATGGTTGGTGCTTTAAGCACCTTCCCAGCCATCTATTTTATTAGACATGCAAAATTAAACGTGATTTCAGTAAGTACGGAAAAACTCTACGTATTTTAACTGAACCTCAAACTAAGTCTTTCTTGTTACTATCGTTATTGGAATGACTTTGAAAAGTTGGGTAAAAAGTATATTCTTCTTCTTCGTCGTATTCTTCATGTCTGAAGGTCGTGCCCGTCTGTCTCAACGGAGACGTTTATCAGCTGCTTCCACTCCATTCTGTCCTCGGCTTGTCTCAGGGCGTTAGGCAGGTTAAGTCCCGTTATGGCCTTAATTTGGTCGGACCAACGGGTAGGTGAGCGACCCCGTGACCTTTTCCCTTTTCCTTAAAAAGTATATATGCGTGATTAAATTCGATAAAATTTTGAAAATTATCGCAAACCTTGGAAGGAATCTAAAAGAGGTTATTCAGGGCCCAGACTGTAAAAGACAAAACAATGCAATTATATGATAAGAATTTGCTGTTTTTCTGTATTAAACTAAGTCCCTAAGTAACCTATTGGATTAAAAATTGAATTTAATTATTTTCAGTGGGATCCAATACATACGAAGGTAGCCGAAATAAAAACCTTTTTGTACACTAACATGCGGGGTATAATCGTCTAGAACTCATTGAGTAGTATACAAATAAAATTTTCAACATAAAAAAAATGCGTTTAATGATCGATAGATCGTGACCTACATCGTGGTATCACTAAATGTCACGCAGACGAAGTTACGGCCGACTCAGCTCTATTACATCGCTTTACTAGATGAGCTTCTAAAACGTCATCTAGCCATAGACTGACAAAGTAAACAGCTATTACTTAAAACTAATAGACGGTAGTTGTTTATGGCCTTTTTATAGTAAGGCAAAAGTAGTTAAGTAAATTAAAACATCACCCTAATGACTCACGGGGTATGCATATCGTAGGTATGCATATCAAACTCAATAAAGTAATAGCAGGTATTTGTAGCAGCTTCACCTTCGTCAATCTAAAACAGAGTTGCTAATATCATACCTCTGTTACTTTGAAATGGGTACCAAATACCTATGTCATTTGATACGCACACAAACACCCGAAACACCCTTGCGACTACAGACAATCACAACATAGCTCGACATTGTATGCCACGTATTTTCGCCTCTTACGCGTCAGTAAACATTCCATAACAGGTAGCGTACCTTTCAATTACAGCCTCTGGATATTTGGCAAACAACCATGCGCATATTCAGAAGTAGAGATCAGAAGGAGGTATCGATACTTACAAATTGCAATACATGATACTTTTCAAGTCATCTATTCTTGCTGCATATACATATACGGCAACCACAAAAATTAAGGGTTATTTTTAAAATACTGGCTAATTAAACAACTTTATACGGTTTAAATCGTGTATATTTATCATTATTTTTGTCCCAACGTTTCAAACACTTTGCATTGTTCGTGGTCACGGGGTGTTTAATTACTATGTGTAATAATCGCGAAAACCTAAGACAACAATACTGGCTAAGTTAGGGTCGGGCCTTGCTCTTTTAGGAACCACATCGCCACAAAACAACCCATAAAAGATATAACTGTTAGTTGGTTTGGACCACAATAATTCTGAACTGCATTATAAATAGTTTGTTTAGTATTTGTTGGTTAAATAGAGGATATGGTAGATAATTTACCGCAATTTGAGATTCCTAACTAGTTTAGCTTTTTGCATACTTTTCATGTACTTGGGCGCCCCTTTAAATAATTTAATTGAATGTATAGTCCATTAGTCGTATTTATGTCAACATATTTCACAAAATAATAAAATTTTAGTCTTATAACTTATTCCATTTACGAACTAGAGACCTGTGACTACAAAGCGTTACATACGAACGAATAGATGTACAGGCAGACAGATAGCGGTGTCTCATATCCATTTTGCAATTTGAGAACCACAGATCTTCCCAGCACAGATAATTTAGAATTTGTAAAATAATGTTTTTATTAATACTAATTAAAGTTGATCAACAATATAAAGTACATAAATATAGTTAAGTATCGATACTCACATCTGTATAACTTTTGTTACTTAATACAACTCCTGTAACAGGCTTACTAAGCCTTTTGACTTAGCTATAAATGTAGAGAAATAAACAAAAGTAATATAAAAAAACTTTTATTAACAGTGTTTTTCAAACCAACATTAAAAGTAGTAGGTATTTACTTCCTATTCGGTATCGATACCGGATACCTATTTCGATCTTTCCGTGCAGTGAGAACGAACGGGCACATCACCCTGTTTACCAACTATTCGTGTTATGAAATTAATACGAGTATGTACATCGACTAATGAAACTAGCAGATTAGATTGGATAAGGAACTATTGAGGCCTAAATGTAATCTATTCGGTAGTTTACGATAATAATTTTAGGACTGTTGATACCAACTGAGGTACCTAGTTAATATTTAGGTTGTCTTTTCATTCTAGATACTTAACATGTAATATAAATTAAATATGTATAAATTGACACTATGTAGGTTTTTCAGTAAGATATTTTAATATTTTAGTATAAAATAGAGCTTCCGAAAATTATATAGTTTAGCCAAAGTTATTTTCGAAGCAGTGATGGCTCAGTGGCATTGGCAATGGACAGCCACGCAGCAGGTCCATGGCTCGAATCCTGCCGCGGGCTTGAGCTTCACCGCATGGTGGAAGGGCATTTTGCGAATGCCCGCCTGGCTAGCGACCACCCTCAAGTAGAACATTTGTCGCCAAGCACCTACCTAACACACCGGTGTTCTGGCAGCAGTCCTTAAGAGCCAGTGAAATTACAGGCACATGAGACTTAATAACTATGTCTCAAGGTGACGGGCGTAGTGCAATTCGTGAATTGTGACGAAATGCATCTGTTATAGGCAGAGAGAGAGAGAGAGGTTAGTCCGCTTAACATCAGGTGGGCCTCGAGCTTGTTCCGTCACAATAACATAAAAAAAAGATTATAAGTATTGCCTCAAGAAAGTTATTATAAGGATTGCATTTAGGCAGGACTCGTACTTGAGATTTTTAAAGTTTATTATTTTTGTTCTGGTAAAATTGCAACAGACTAACTATTATTTGAATTTATTATACGCCCGATGGTGTGTAACTAATCAAAGATTTTTAGTGTTATTACATTATAATACACATAATTAAAAGTATTAGGTACTGTTTCTGTTACGAAACATTTTATTTTACAAACTATATAACTAGAAAATCGTAAAGGCTGTTTTTTTGAAACAAAGAATGTGTTTGCATATGATTATAAATATTGTGCCTATTTGGTTCGAAACTATCTTTTTTTATGCCTTCTTTTTATCCTCTGACCACTTTCTCACCTGATGGTAAGTGATGATGTGGTCGAAAATGTTGTTTAGGTGAACCTAGAATAACTGGCTCTCAAGGACAGCTGCCGCAGAGCACACCGCTAGGCGCTTGGCGACAGATTTTCTACATGAGGGTGGGATCTAGCCAGGCGGGCATTCGCAATATGCCCTACCACAATGCTATAACGACTGCCATAATACGACAACCGGAACCGACGGCTTAACGTGCCCTCCGAAGCACGGAATTGCTCAGTAGTAATGTCATTAACCGTCACCCACCCAACTCATGACTGATCGGTTAAGAACAGCTAAGCAAACTTCGATACGAGCGCTTCATATATGTGAAATGAAATAGTCAAAGGTCCGACATTCAGGAAAATGAAAAGGACAGGGTTGCATCTGTTGACAGACTGTCGGATTGATATGAAAGCAGAGGAGGGATACTCTTGAATCCATTTCAATATCTCATATCTAGTTTTGTTTATTATTTACATGTGATGGATGCTAAGAGAGTGAATGAAAGATGACTAATAGTAATTTTTAGTAGATGTAGCGCAAAGCTTTGTATAACAAGTAAAAATAGTTTAAAAAATACAAAACCCGACTGCAAATTATTTATTTTTGTTGAACGTTTTATCGTTCCATTAAAACTAAAACTGCAAGTTATACTTCAAACAGTTTGAAGTTGTGAACATACTGGGTAATTTTATCATTCTTGGCATTTTATTTTTATTCAAAGATCTAACGATAGTAAATGTTACCATACTGAATTGGCCTATCTATCAGCTTAGCACACAAAAAAAAACAAGCATCTACCGCAATAATTCAAGTCACCATAAATAAAAATCTCATGAATCTCATGGCGATAGGTGAAAAATTAAAAAAAAAAACATAACTCCGAAAATACAAAAATCGCGGAACATACATGGGGTGATTCAGATAGCCCTCTAGGTTCTGTACCTCCCAGCTTCAGTATATCACTACTTCTTGGGACATCCTGTATATTTATGGAGTCGTTTTTAAATTCATTCGATATTTCATGTTGATACCCCACTCGATGAGTTTGGAAAAAACATTTTTTTTTTATCTCCCAATATGGCGTCTAAAAACTACCAGTTTTTTTTTAGTTTTTTATGAACCTAGTGTCACTAACGCTATCAAGACAAATCTAACAATATCTCATACATTAAAATCGTTTAAGCCGTTTAGAAGTTATGGTGGAATAAATGTATAGTGGTAGGACATTTTGCGAATGCCCGCCTGGTACCACCCTCAAGTAGAAAATCTGTCGCCAAGCACCTAACGGTTTGTTCCGGCAGCTGTCCTTGAGAGCCAGTCATTTCTAGGTTAGCCTGAACAACATCTGCGACAACATCATCACTTACCATCAGGTGAGATAGTGGTCAAAGGCTAACCTATCAGGCGTAGTGATATTATACCCAACGTAACGTGGGATAAAAGAAGGTAAAATGGTGCTATATTGAAAACTAGCTTTCCGGCCGCGGCTCCGCCCGCGCGTATGTCGGTTATCGCGCAAAACCATTTAGCTTTTTTTGCGCTGTTGGATAAAAACTATCATATCTCCGGGTGTCAAACTATTTATATACCAAATTTCATCTAAATCGGTCCAGTAGTTTTTAAGTATATTCGTTGCATTCAAAAATACAAATATTTCCTCTTTGTACTATTAGTGTAGATATAATATGTAGATAGATATGGTCTTGACAAATGCCCTATTTAAAAATATATGTAAATTGTACATAAATATCATTGTAAAGAAGATCTGGAAAAGATTAAGATAATTCCAACCCTAGAATATGGTAACATTAGTATTGTCATCTGATAATTGTCAATTACTACAATCCAGCCGTTGAAAGAATGCGTTTGACAGTTCGTTTTGTGAATATTTATTCCCCAGTTCTAAGTTATATAGACATTAATACTGCATAATATTGTATTAGGCAGGCATGTAAGTATCAAAAAATAGGGTATAGTACCACCAACTTAACTGTGCAGTTCTCGAGGGCGCTACTGGTCAAGGAAATTAACTACAAACTGTCATAATTTGAAGGAATGTTGTCGTTCTTTTTTTTGCCGCCTGAACAGATAAGTAGGTGGGACTATATATTTTATATTTTACTCTATTTACAAGTCACAACGACAGTAGAAACTCGTACTGTCAAACGCATTCTTTCAGCGGCCGAACTTTAATTTGTTAAAACTTGCACATGATTGTACTTTGGTAGCATTATTGGTGACGAAATACTCTATTTTCCAAAGGGTGCCGTTTTTCATTACTGTCTTCCAAATTAAGAGTCATGTTCGGTGTTTGTAATAAACAAAGTGGTTTGAAGTAAAATCATTTATCCGCGTTTCATTGATCGTAGCCGCGTGATGGATGGCGTATTCTGAGTTATAGCTCATGTGAGTTTCCGCTTGGTTGATTTGTGATCGTCCGCTTTTCGATAACCATGAATATGCACTTTTGGGAATCTTCGCAATTATTACTTTGGTTCGGTTAAGTGATGGTTTGTTCAATCGTGATATCGTTTAGGGTATATATTTTATACACGGGCGTAGATACAGATTCGTTACAGATATATTAATTAGGGTTTTAATATACTGGTTTACTAGGATTGAGGTGTTTTTGAGCAAATTGTTCAACAGTATTAACATAATTAAATTGTATTTTTTTTTACCAAGATATGGAACTGACTTCATCACTCAAATGTGTGAATTAACTTGTTGAAGTCGGTACCATGATGGTTCAAAAGTACCTATTTTCACAATATTGTGCGCATGGTACCGACTTCGACAAGTTATTTTATACATTTGAGTGTTGAACTCGGTTCAATTTAATGATAAAAAAAATATTCACCCATTTTAGTGACGAATGCTACTTATGGGATCGATTATCAGTCACTGTCAATGACTATACATCAAGATATGAAAATACTTTTCAGTTATTCGAGTGTAACACAAAAACGGCTTGACCGATCTTAATAAAATTTAAATAGGACCACACGGCAAGCATCAGCTTTAAAAAAAAAGAATCCACAAAATCAAATAAAAGTAAAAAGTTATGAGGTTACAAACATTTAAAAAAAACTGACGAATTGAATACCTCCTCGTTTTTATTAGTCGGTTATAAAAAAGATTAAATCACCATTGAACTATTGGAGAACATTGCCATAATTCCCATTCACGCTTCGTAGTTATTGGTGACAATTCTAAGGCGCTGGTGCCCATACTGCCGGTATTTTTTCCTTAAGGTTGAATTGGCCGGTCACTTCTCCATAAAAACGTCGTAGGGTGATCACTTCCTTATTTGAGATTGTAGGTTCAGAATTTAACTATACAGAATAAGCATAAAATTTCGTTACGATACCCTTGATAACGACGAGATCTATCGATATTATGCTTAATTCTGAAACTAAAATCTCAAATAAGGGAATGATAACCCTACGACGTTTGTATGGAGAAGTGACCGGCCAGTTCAACCTTAATCGCCTCTTATGACACCCACAGGAAGATATAGGGGGTTTGCAATTCTATACAGGCACCCCACGGGAACCACCGCTCAGAAGTAACTACAGCAAAAAGTTCGAAGAATCGAAACTTTATAATAGGTTGTCTAAGAACAATTTTGATGAACATTGTGTCCTTTGTTTTTCTTACTTGTGAGAATGTTAGTGACGTCACAAAGTAATACACTGCATATAACCTATTTAATTGTCACCTTCAGTTAATTTGATAATTTTTAGCAGTCTGTATCTACAGAATCTTTAAATAAATATAATAATAGTTTAGTAATTGCCGTCGATTTCGTTATTAAAATTCAATTGAATTAATGACAAGTAATGCATAAATCCAAATAATCCACTCGTGAGCCTGCCATTTACGTATATATTTTATATATATTGTTTGAGATACCGAACAAGTACATTATTTTAAGTATGGTTAGTCAAACAACTAGACTGACCTCACGTCGATTAAGTATGTATACTGAACATATATTAATAATATATATAAAACATACATTAATAACTTAACAGCAAAAACGTAAAAGTACAGAATGGAATAGGTCCCCCCTTGCTAAAATGAATGCTTGCATAGGTATGGGTATGCTTTCAGTATGGATATTCAAAAACACACGTCTGCAAAGCGTTCTCCTGGTCTAGGTAGTCACTCGCCGACCGCAGTCCTTACCACAGACAGATATTCTGGCTTTATTGGAAAACCAATTCTACAAAGTGCTCTTGAGTCTATTTCGCATATTTCAAGCAAACCCGAGTCTGGCAACTTGGTGGTCGCAAAGTAATTATATAAGGGCCTTGTGCCCAGCGGTGTAAGCACCGCCTGATTTTCCATATACTATGATTCGGATACTTTCCCTTCTTTAAGGTTTTTCTTGAGTTCCAAGCTCCACACACGAACGCTTCACTAACCGGGAAGCACTCGATTTTGTGCATGCTTACTTTAAAACACTCGGAAACTTGTTTTCAACACTTTTTATTATATTGCATTACATCCATAATATCCTTTAAGGATGAAGTAAAGGGTAGGTCGTAACTATATAATGCTTGCCTTGAAAGCTGTTACTATGCAGTACATAAATAAAATGCATTGTCGACAAGCTGCGAGCTCGACAAAGCCGAGCTGTCAGTCCGCGCAAATGGAGAGTTGTCGCGTAGCTATTGCCAAAATTGTGGCCGCGAGCAATCATGTAGCTGTAGGGGTGGTACAACGGTACCAACACTGGAAATTTACCTTTGTTGCTCTGTACCTATCTCTTATAATGTTTCCGTACTTTGACCTCGCTAGTTGGCGGTTTGGCTCACAGATATCAATCACTTAATTTAAATGCTCCAAACGATTTTGAGTTACCTTAGTCTAAGTTTATATCTCCACACCACGCACGCATAAACCCACACATCTACCCTTACACACGCACACACACACACACATACCGATACACGCAAACACATTATGGTAGCTAGCATTAATGTTTAATTAATGTTTTTAATTGTATAGATATATACTTTAATGAGAAAATTCTTACACTTCTTTTCTCGTAAAATTGCCATGTATAACTATTTAATAATTATGCAAGGCTCGCATTTATTTGTTTATAACGACATTAATGGTACTTTTTCACATAATGCGGGCCTCGAGCCTAGTGTACGAAACAGGTGCTTAACCATTCCATTGAAACTGAACAATGCCTTATCAGAATAAACTTTTTTATTTTTATATCCAGCCAATGTGCAAATGAATCAATATGTGCATAAAATAATGAAGCAGTTTGTGATGATTCAACAAATTGCTAACTAACAACTTTTGATTCAGTAGTTGATTGAACTCTTACCGTGCTAGTGGAAAAACAAATAAAATAGTGATACTACAGGAATAAAATGTGCTTTGCTCTTGCCTGTGATACTACCGGATATAAATGAAATAATACGAACATTATAATTTAATAAAATGTAATTTATTGATTTGCCTTTTTTTTCTATAAACTGCTCCTTGCTTCTGAGTTTTACCTTACCATGAAGAAAATAATATTCCTCGTTCGTCTAAGCAATTCTTTAGGACAGCATTTCGCAATAAAGTTACTTAAATTGTTTTATTATCCGGACTGATAGCTGGTACCGAAAATATTTTCGTGGATGAATATGAGGTTGGCTCCTCTTGGGTATTTTTAATGACAAAGTAAATTAATGAATAGATTTAGGCGTTTCTTTGCGCAAACCCCCATTTAATGATAAAAAATATTTTAAGAAAACATTTAATTAATATTTTATAACATAAAACACTTAGAACTACAAAAAATATATCTTGTGACAATTCCACCAAATTTTCCTGTTAAACCGACTTTGTTATCATCAAGTAAGTGTATATATTTGTCGGGTTCCACCTCGATCACAGTTTCAATGTAAAGATCAGGAAAAAAGCTAAAGTATTTGATGTTAAATCTATAGTGCCTCATGGTTACAATACTCTTGGTACTCATATATTTTTTTTATGTACTAAAAAATGTAAAATCGTGGTATCTATGTCCATTTAGTGCCCCGCAAAGTCCTTTCAATCTCACTCTTGCCCTACGAAGTTAGCCTGTTCCGATTATCGACCAACTTAAGCTGCTTGTAACACAACACCTATATTCAATTTTGGGTTAAACATCGAGTCCAGGGTTAAAGTGGCTGCGAAACAACTTGGAGTCCTTTGGAAATTGCGGCAGTAATTCAAATTGTGACAGCTTCTAAGCCTGTACAAGCACAAGTCCGGTATTGTATAGAAAACTGTAACATTTTTGGGATAGTTCGGCTAAATACCAGCTTAAAGCCTTGGACTTCATAGATAATGGAGCGAAGAAAAGCTCATTGATGACGATGCGTTGGTAGATATTAGTCGCACAAGTTGCTAGCTTATCAGTGTGTCTACAGGATTCACTTCCGAAGATGTGCGATCGATCTACACAACATTATTTCCCCATCTCCTTTCTTTCATTGGACACTAAAACGTACAGGAATATGGCATCCATACATGGTATATAATCCAAAAATACGTACGAAACGTTTTAAATTAGCTTTTTGTCCATATAGATGATGTATTGAACTAGATGACTGAAAGATATAATATGAAAGTCTTAACGAATAGCTATCTTCTAGGCAAGTCTGTTCCACCATCGGCTGCGTTGTCACTTTTCATTAGGTAAGACTGCGACCAGAAGCTTGATAATAACTACATAAAAAAAAACACAAATATCGTTAAGCAGAACTGGCCTGGTTGTTATAGTTAATATGAAAAGTTGTATAAGTTTGGTGGCAACCCTAGCCAGGAGATAAACGTCGTTTCACATCCGCCTGTGCATTATGTAGGTCACTAGGTCCTTACTCCGTGTTACATGCAGTTATCGTAGCATATAGACAGCTTTTATTTATAACCACTTTAAGGGAAATGTTCCAATATATTTTAGTAATGAATTATATAATTATTATTCAATAATGAATAGATTCAGGCGTTACTCAGCGGAAATCCATATTTAGTAATAACACCTGTTTTGAAAATATTTGAAGAAAACATTAATAAATATTTTAATAAAACACTTAAAAAAAATATTAAAAAAATCTAGTGACAATTCTGCTCCATTTTCCTGTTAAGCTGACGTGACGTCACAAACGCCACGCAGCCAAACCGGAAGAATTTTTGACGCGTTTCGATTCTATACTAAAATGTTTTTTTTATGTTATTGTGTCGGATCAAGCACGAGGCCCACCTGATGTTAAGCGGACTAACCTCTGCCTATAACAGACGCATTTCGTCACAAGTCACGAATTGCACTGCGCCCGTCACCTTGAGACATAGTTGTTAAGTCTCATGTGCCTGTAATTTCACTGGTTCTCAAGGACTGCTGCCGGAACACACCGTTAGGTGCTTGGCGACAGATTTTCAACTTGAGGGTGGTCGCTAGCCAGGCGGGCATTCGCAAAAAGCCCTTCCACCATGCTTTGAAGCTCAAGCCCGCGGCGGGATTCGAACCATGGACCTGCGGCACGGCAGTCCATAGCCAATGCCACTGAGCCATCACTGCTTCAAAATCATAATAAACTCATTCTGCGCACTCATAACCAATAGTATGTGAATATATTTTTGAGTATAAGTCACGTTATCGTTACGATCAATTTGTTCAAATTGCTAGTACTAAAAGTTTCATATATCTCATTTTTTAGGGTTGCGTACCTAAAGGTAAAAACGGGACCCTATTACTGAGACTTCGCTGTCCGTCCGTCCGTCCGTCCGTCTGTCACCAGGCTTTATCTCAAGCACGGTGATAGCTAGACAGTTAAAATTTTCACAGATGATGTATTTTTATTGCCGCTATAACAACAAATACTAAAACTACAAAAAATAAATATTTAAGGAGGGCTCCCATACAACAAACTTGATTTTTTACCGTTTCTTGCTTGATACTAATAACGATGACAGGTAGAAGTTTTAACTATTCACAGAATATTTAGTTTTATTTTCTCTTTAAATATAATTAATTAAAATAAAATAAATAATTAAGGGGGCTCCCATACTATAAAAGAGGTTTTCGCCGTACCTACCCAGCTCAATCCGACACTGCGAAAAGTGTCTGTGACTTGCAAGATTAGGTTACAGATAATGGTACGCCCTTCGTGCGCGAGTCCCACTCGCACTTGGCCAGTTTTTTTAGAATAGCTTGTTCCCCGCAACCTCATAGAGTTAAGTCATACTGTGGTCCTAGGGAAACTAATTTTATTCACTCACATTAATTCATTTACTATACCAAACAAGTATTCATATATAATGTTAACTATTTGCTGCAGCAAAATGACTATATATTATATTATGTAAGTATATCAATTATTTATGTATATGTATATTTATATAGACCACTATGTATTAATGTGTTTTGTGTATTAATAGTTTCTTTTTCTTTTTTATGATTAAATATTAATTTGATTTAGTATGTATTATTGTTTTGATTTGATAGTACCTTTATCTTTTCATTACACCCCGTCTTATTATTCCTGTATTTCCCCTCCATCCTAAGGTTGCGTGGAAAAGATCACTATTAGTGATAAGGTCGCCCATCGTAACACTTTATTGTAAGCTTTCTTTTACTTGATGTTAAGTGGTGTAACAATAAAGAGTTATCTTTATCTATCTATCTACTATAGTTATTACAAATTGTAATAAATTGTACGATCAATATTCAAAGATGTGAATTAGAATTGTTAGTTATACTACAAATGTCTGCCTGTTACCAGATTGTATCAATATAAATGCAAGAAGATAACAGAACGAACTGAAAAAAGGCAACATCATTCGAAATGATAAAAGAACCACGTGCAATAAAACGACAACGCTTTATTTCAATTTATTTGAATAATATCGCAGCAATTTAAAAGTGAATTTAAATAATTTCCATTTATAAAAGTGTATTTCACAAAATAATTAATAGCTGTACTTTACTGTACTGTATCAACCGGATCATCCACTGCTGAACACAGCCTCCCCATCATGGGTGGGTTTGCCATGATCCCCACGCATGGGAAGCGTCTTGGGGATCGCAATGTGAGATATTAGTTCCTCAGAAAGCGCTGTTCCCCACCTTTTGTCTTGTGTGTGTTACCCTTAGTCGGCTCTTACGACATTCACGGGTAGAGGGTGGGGGGTGACATTCTAGCTCGGCACCCCGCAGGAATCCCGATACCTCACGGGAAATTTGAATATACTGACTTTGAATTGAGTGTGTAATACAGATCATCGCTTCGTAGCATCTTGTAGCGTTTGCTACGAGCTAAGCTACATTGTACTACGGGATATTGCAAGCGTAGCAATATTATTCATTAATGGCAATCAATATACTTCTTAGAAGATTATAAATGTAAATATATGTATTTCTGTCTCTGTGTGTGTGTTAAATTTAGGACACATCATTTTAGGTTTTGGTATATTTTAACCGTCTTCCCAAAAAGGGAGAGATTCTGAATTAACATGTAGGTATGTTAATTTTGTATGTGTGTTACGCGATTACTCAGTCATGATTATTTTTTGTTGTATTTAGTATATAGTATTTTTTATATTAGTCCCATTTAAATCTCATGAACATCAGCCCTGTAGTTTTTATGTTACTGTCAACTAACTGTTTTTTATTACCGGGGGCATGCATTTTTTAACAAAATACTACGAACTATATACAACACTACAGCTACTACAATGAAAGCATTTAGACAACTAACAAGCCATTGAAAAGTCACAGGTAGTCCAAACGCTCCAGTTACTACTACCAGTTGGCTGCGTGCCCATGATGCTGGCAGCATTGCCCCGTTGGATTGCAATGCTTATTCGTTGAGCAAAATAGGTGTTCGCATTTTTATCACTCATCGCATCGACCAAGCGCTCTGATAAGTTTTGGAAAATACGATGAGCTTCCGGCCTCCACGGACCCAACGTCTCCACACAAAACGGCTCATTTTATATTTTTGAAGCAGTATAAATTAAATATGTATAAATTGTCACTATGTAGGTTTCTCAGTAAGATATTTTAACATTTTAGTATAAAATAGAGCTTCCGAAAATTATATAGTTTAGCCAAAGTGATTTTGAAGCAGTGATGGCTCAGTGGCATTGGCTATGGACTGCCGTACAGCAGGTCCATGGTTCGAATGCTGCCGCGGGCTTGAGCTTCACCGCATGGTGGAAGGGCATTTTGTGAATGCCCGCCTGGCAAGCGACCACCCTCAAGTAGAAAATCTGTCGCCAAGCACCTAACAGTGTGTTCCAGCAGCAGTCCTTGTGAGCCAGAAAAATTACAGGCGTATGAGAACTAACAACTGGACGTCTCAGTGTGACGGGCACAGTGCAATTCGTCGCTGACGAAATGCTTCTGTTATAGGCAGAGGTTAGTCTACTTAACATCAGGTGGGCCTCGGGCTTGTTCTGTCACAATAGCATAAAAAAAAATCTATAAGCTTTAGATTTAACATATTTAGTTTTAAGCTTCAAATGGAATCTACATCACTTCAGTGTTAGTTTTTTTTTTTTTTTTACTGATATAAACAACTGAACCCTCCACAATGGAACACAGCCATTGGAGGGGGTTTCCCATAATACACGCTTGGCAGGTGTCTGGGGGATAGCAGTGTAAAATGTAATGTAAGTTCTTCAGAAGGCACTGCTTCCCAACTTCTGGTATCGCCTTTTACGATCTCACAGGAAGGTATGTGGGGTTGAAATTATAGCCCAACGTTACAAAATCACAAATATACGATGGGAAAAATTTATGTCATGTGCGGGATTCGAACCCTCGTCCATCCACCCCTTAGACGGCGTATGCTCTAACCAATTCAGCTGACATGACATGACTTCATAACTCAAATCTTTCCTATCGTTCTTTAACCATCGTACTGGGATTGAGCGACATCTATGTAGTAAAACTTACGTTGTACTACAAACAAGACCAATTTTGCAAAGGTTTTATACTTGTTAATGATGACACAACCTTATAATTTTTCCTATCGTATATTTGTGATTTTGTAATGTCGTCCACATAGCAGGCGTTATTGCAAACATAACAATATTAAAATTATAGCCCAACGCCACACGGGCACTTGTTTATATGAAACAACATAATTATTATAACTTTCCGAGTACAATTTTAAGAAATAAAAATTATATTTTCTACAATTAATTACCGCAAAGTTACTATATCACAATTAAAAAAATTTAATGTGACCTCTTTTGTTACGCTAAAAGTTATGGAACATCTACGAGTCATTTTAGCTCAAAATACGTATAGCTTCAACCGACTACTCTATGCGATCGCTCTCTGCGACACAAATCCGATGAAATTGCCGTATTACAACGTTTCTAGCGCAGTTTACCTATGCTATAACATAGATATATGAGACTGCATAGACAGATGAGACTGCATAGAACTTATTCACATATGCTTCAAAGAAAGAATGTATAATAGCAAAAATTCTGATTTTCGTTTTTTAGGGTTCCGTACCCAAAGGGTAATAACGGGACCCTATTACTGAGACTTCGCTGTCCGTCCGTCTGTCACCAGGCTGTATCTCAAGAACGGTGATAGCTAGACAGTTGAAATTTTCACAAATGATGTATTTCTATTGCCGCTATAACAACCAATACTAAAAATAAAATAAAATAAATATATAAGCCCATACAATAACTTGATTTTTTTACCGTTTCTTGCTCGATACTAATAACGGTGACAGGTAGACGCTTTAACTATTCACTGAATATTTAGTTACGGAACCCTTCGTGCGCGAGTCCCACTCGTACTTGGGCGGTATTTTTTATAATAACAGGTGGCTCACTTGATTATCATATTAACTTATTAATGCAAACATAATATACAGTAACTGTAGACAGTTATTTGTGTTTAGTAATATTTATGTTCCCTTGTAGGCATTGCAAGGTATGGGTATATTTATAATAACATATGTAGCGCCATTCCTTTATAAAAAACAATCTGGATTAATTAACATCATAAAATAAATATTACACGTTAATTATTATTATATATATTATTATATTGCGTTAAATTAAATATTTCTCATTTATGACATACATTATGAAGCAGTGTTTAGCAGATTTAGCTCAGTGGCATTGGCTATGGACCGCCATGCAGCAGGTCCATGGTTCGAATTCCGCCGCGGGCATGAACTTTCACCGCGTGGTGGAAGGGGCATTTTGCGAATGCCCGCCTGGCTAGCGACCACCTTCAAGTAGAAAATCTGTCGCCAAGCATATAACGGTGTGTACTGGCAGCAGCCCTTGAGAGCCAGTGAAATTACAGGCAAAATGAGACTGAAGAAGTATGTCTCAAGGTGATGGGCGCAGTGCAGTTCGTCACTTGTGATGAAATGCATCTGTTATAGGCAGAGGATACCGTTTAACATCAGGTGGGCCTCGTGCTTGTTCCGTCACAATCTCAGTGTGACGGGCACCGTGCAATTCGTCTTTGACGAAATGCATCTGTTATAGGCAGAGGTCCACTTAACAACAATTTACTCTTGCAATATTTATAGAATGGACAATGATAAATGTGATAATACACTTTTATTACATATATATTTGTTACACGTGTCCGAGTGACTGACTCGTCAGTCTTTTGTTTAGTACTTACAAGTGGATTCATCAGTTCATTACACTAAGGGCCTGTTTCAGAATGTTCGAGTAAGTTCCGGTTATACTACCCAGAACATAAAATATTTGAATGATAAAAATGACAGTTAACATGCAGCGCGTTTCAAGCTTTAACCGATGTATAGGCTAAATCGATGACTGGGAAACGCAGATAGTTCTATTTATCAAACATGTTCTGGGTAGTATAACCGGAACTTACTCGAACATTCTGAAACAGGACCTTAGAATTACCATGTATTAACATTTTCTAAATTAACAAAATACTACGAACTATATACAACACTAAAGCTACTACAATAAAAGCATTTGGACTCATAGGCAGTCCAAATGCTCTAGCCCACTACCAGTTGGCAGCGTGCCCAGCATGCTGGCAGCATTGCGTTGAATTGCAATGCTTATTCTTTGAGCCAAATAGGTGCCAGCGTTTTGATCATGCGTCGCATCGACCAAGCGCTCTGATAAATTTTGGAAAAAACGATGAGCTCCCGGTCCCCACGGACCCAACGTCTCTACACCAAACGGCTCAAATATGTAACCCATACCGAGGTTAGCATTCGTATTTATTATTATTTTTATTATTTTATTATTATTATTATTTCCTTATCATTTTCTTGGTATGGACATTGAAAACAAACGTGTACTCGTACTACTGCATTGTATATATAATCTAAATGAAATAAAAAGTAGTAAAACTTTTTTTATTATTTTTTATCGCGGCTTTACCTTTAGAATCCCTTCCCTTGAATAAGGTTACATCGCTCCAGTGAGAACTACTAAAATATTGGCATAATCCTAGAGTCCACGAGAAATACATGTGCCAAATCTCATCCACAAATACAAGCCAAATACACAACATGCACACTTGATTTTGAATTTACAATAGTGTGTGTGATTATTACGTTTTCCTGTAACAGTTTTAGATCCATCGTTGAAAATCTTTTCATCGTATTGCGAATAAACCCGATGAAAATATAAAACTACGTATTTCATAAATACATAAAAATATACACATTTTTCTTTACCTCAGTCAAATCCTATATTTCCAAAACAAGTTTTATATGTAAATTTATACAGAAGTACCTACTACTTAGCAAGTCACATAACTTATTTTATAGTGCAGCACCTATTTGGAGGGTAGCAGCGTGGAAATTTTATATTCAAATACGATTTTAGCTTCATTTACATACTCTGGGATCGCATAATTGAATTTAGAATGCGAGAAATACAGTTAGGAAAATAAACTGTTGCAGATTGCGTTAAAAAAATAACGTGCCCAGCCAGTTGCAATATCAGCTGAAAAGTTCAGGCCGGTTTGCTACAAAAAAGTTTCACATAAAACAGTGACCTACTTGAAATGGACACACGCAAGAAAAAGCTCGAAGCAAATCCCTTTAAGATGGGAATTAAAGTGTTCTCTTTGACTAGTGAGATTGGATACGAATGCGTCCGGTTGCGAACCATTACTTTGCAGACCACTGTATATATATAAAATGGTAAATATTTATAGACATAATCTACACTAATATTATAAAGAGTAAAAATTTGTATTTTTGTATGTAACGAATAAATTAAAAACTAGTAGACAGATTTGAAAAATTCATTCACGGATAGAATCCTTTTTTTTTTTGCGCGGGGGAAATGCCTTCTCACTGCCCCTCCACTATGGGGGTAGTGGAGGGGGATGTGTGGGACTTGAACCCACTAAAACCCCCCCATGAGCAGCCTCCGCCGAAATGGGGCAAGATAGGGTAACGTTAGCAGTCACCATCTTGCCCCGGCGGTAGGCCCGAACTGAATCGGGCCTCTGCGCACGTATAGAATCCTACATTATCCCCGATGAACATATAATACTATATTTTCAAAACTTGTTTATATTTTTTGTCATTATTGTTAAAAACCCGTGCGAAGCCGATGTGAGCCGCTAAATATGTCACCTATCTTTTTAATTTACATCATCTGGATAATTAAATGTTTCTACTCAAACTCGTATCTAAAACAATCTCGTAATGGCACTAATCATCAATCTGATGGCCAATTATCAGTAGACATTTTTGCGTTTTTATTCTACCCATCCGTTTGTGAAGTATAGTATAGTACCACCAACTTAACTGTGCAGTTCGCGAGGGCGCTGCTGGTCAAGGAAATCAACTACAAACTGTCACAATTTGAAGGAATGTTGTAGTTCTTTTTTCTGCCGCCTGAACAGATAAGTTGGTGGGACTGTACAATATCAAAGACCGCCAAAACAGTCTATATTGTCTTCGCCCAATACATATTTACAATCAATTTAAATCAAAATTATAACTAAACAAACAAAATTGCTTTAATGATAGCCAACTGTGATTATTCGGTGGCGTCCAAGACACTTCATAATCGAAAGGTAAACGTCAAACTGCATTTCGCCATGGTGTTGCCTTAACCTATGAGGCGTTAGACATTGCCATTATATTACAGTGAAATTGTTGCGAATGTCAGCCTAACCTTCAGTCTACATCGGCCCCTTGTGGAACATTGTTAAAATGACACCTCGTCTGGACTTTTTCCCTGCTTTCGTAATAATAAGGCGTATACAGTCCGACCAACTTATCTGTTCAGGTGGCAGAAAAATGAACAAAAACTTTCCCTCAAATTGATTGTACTAGTAGTTGATTTCCTTGACCAGCAGCGCCCTCGCCAACTGCACAGTTAAGTTGGTGGTACTATAGCTTATTTATACGTAGGTGTAATTTTATAGATAACACTTTAACTATCGTAGGAAGACCCGTATCCCACTCAAAGTACGTAAAATATGTCGTCGGCACAATCAGTAACAACACTATAGTTATTTTTCTAAATATCAATACAAGTATTATCGCGTGCTGAGTGAACAACACATCTACAAATTATTGGAGTACAAATATTTTTGTTCCAGATGTGAATCGAACCCACGTCCTCCGATTTCGCGCCGGATGCCCATTCCATTCGGCCATCATATAGAAGGGTAGCGACATCATTGAGAAAGTGTTGGAAAATGCACTTCTTTCCATCAAATGAAGTCTAGTAGTCTGGTTGATGACCGCGCACCCTCCCCTATGAGGGTTAAAGTAATAAATTGGAGCACAAATTTTCGACTCGTAAGAATTAGAATTGCACCTCCCCATGTCATCCCGTGGGTGTCGTAAGACGCGACTAAGGGAAAAATACTGGAAGGTGGGCAGCAGCGCCTTCTAAAGAACTGTCATCTTGCATTGCGATCCCCAAGCCGCCTGCCAAGCGTGGGGATTATGGCAAATACCCCCTTAATAGGGGAGGCTTTGTTCAGCAGTGGACGATCCGGCTGAAACAGTAAGAATAAGGTTCCGGTAGCCGAATGGATTAGGCATCCGGCGCGAAACCGGAGGATGCGGGTTCAATTCTAGGCCGTAACAAAAAGTTTTGAACTCCAATGATTTGTAGATGTGAACACTATAGTTATTTGTAATGCAAGTCTGTACAGATGTTATTTGGCGCGAGTACTTCTATATAAACCTGTGGAAACCAAGGAGTGTGGAATCCTAGTATAGGATGGAACCACGAGCAAGCGCAAGCATTTCGAAGCGCTCGTAGCGAAGTTTACTTAGCTGTTCTCAACCGATCAGCAAAGTTAAGCAACGTCGCGCGCGGTCATGAGTCGGATGGGTGACCGCTAGTGACATTACTACTGAGCGTTTCCGTGCTTCGGAGGGCACGTTAAGCCGTCGGTCCCGGTTGTTGTCTTAGGATAGCAGTCGTTATAGCATGGTGGTAGGGCATTTTGCGAATGCCCGCCTGGCTAGCTACCACCCTCAAGTAGAAAATCTGTCGCCAAGCACCTAACGGTGTGTTCCGGCAGCTGTCCTTGAGAGCCAGTACTTCTAGGTTAGCCTGAACAACATCTTCGACCACATCATCACTTACCATCAGGTGAGATAGTGGTCAAAGGCTAGCCTATCAAGCATAAAAAAAAAAAAAAAAAAAAAGCAAAGCAAGTGGTTCAAAATATAGAATCCTGAGCGTACCGAAGGTTTCAAAGTTACAAGACGCACTATAGCTTTGCTGCCGTGCGCAACACTATATTTTTCACCTCACTACAGCGAGGAAAATGTTAGGTACAAGAAGAATAGCTTCAATAATCTAGTAAAACTGCTTTAATGTATAGTAAATATTAAAAGTAATTTTACCAAAATTGGTGACATTGAAAGTAATTTTTTTTCTGGAACTTTTATAGATGTTCGAAATTAAAAGTCTTTAGGTTAGCTTTTCACCACTATCTCACTTGATGGTACGAGATGATGGGGTTGAATATGTGGTTTAGGTTAACCTAGCATTACTGGCTCTCCAGGACAGCTGTCTTCTCGCAGTGGCTCTATGAAAAGTCTTTTCCACGCTAGCGGATAAAAAAGCTGTTTTTTTCAAAGCTAACCTTTCAGCTATAATTAAATTACAGAAAATATATTGAACCAACCCCATATGAATGGGTTAAGGGCAGGAAGATGAACATATTTAAAGTCCAGTGGAGTTGTGCTGTCGACAGAAGCAAACAAGATCCTTGTATTCCAAAAAAAGATATACGAGATTATTTTTACTTTATTTGCTAATTTATTTTTAATAGAGTACCTACAAAACTAGTTTAAAAAATGGTAACATTATAGTTGTTGAAATAAATATTATTATTATTTACATATAAAATATATAATGTAGGAAATTAGGAGTTAGGCATCACTTCATCGTCATTACGAGTATGACGTCATTTTAATGTCACACAGTTAATTTATCATTCAAAATCTGCGTGGTAAAGTGCTTTTCATCCGCCAGCGTGGAAAAGGTTCTACATATCGAACCTGTATAACAGCTCCATAAAAATAAATTTATTTTGAATATTGTTGAATATAAATTGACGCAAATTTATTTTTATTTTGTTGGTAAAAATGTATGTGTTTTGCTTGCCCTAAAGTAGACAACGACAACCTCCTAAAATGACAACTTCCGAAAACGATAATTTCCGAGAAGGTCTATTCTAAACTCGTCAATTTCCTAAATCTGACAACTTCCTAATACGAGTATTACACATTCGTAAAAAGACAAATTCCTAAAATGACAAATTCCGAAAATGACATAAATGTCTCATTTATGCGTTATACTTATAATAAATAACAAAATTATTTTGCTTCTCATGCCTTTGTAACCTTCGCTACACACAGAATTCTTTATGAACCACTAGCTTTGCTCATGGTTCAATCCTAGACTCCTTAGCTTTATCAGGTATCAACAAAAGTATTCGTGCCAACAAATAACTATTTTTGATACTCTCATAGGAACTTATAGGAACATTGTGAGATATAGTCTCAATCGTCTTCTGAAAACGAAATAAAGTAGAAGAAGATATCCCAATTTCTCACCTTTTTTTTTTGCACGTCTTGCTTCACTAACTTGCAGCTCGTGTCCAATTGCAAACATTTTCGTCGTGGGGATTAGCAAGACCATCTAGGTCTTAGAAAAGCGGCCTTTTGTAAAATATATGGGATGGATTCTTGTACTTAAGTTCTTAATCTTAAAGAAATTAAGTTATCGTATCGTATTTATTATTAAATTTATCGAGTACTTGAATATTATGAATACTTGTAAATATCATGTTTGTTGATAACAAATATTTTAAGAAAACATAAATTAATATTTTAATAAAACACTTGACAAATTATGAAAAATATAGTGACATCGTGCGCTCCATGAGTCAAGACCTCCTGAGGATGATTCGTGTAGAATCAAAACGCGTCGAAAATTGATCCAGTATGGCTTTGTGACGTTTGTGACGTAAGGACGGCTTAACAGGAAAATTAGGCGAAATCGTCACTACTTATATGTATTATTTAAGTGTTATAATATGAATTTAATGTTTTCTTAAAATATTTTAAAAATATTTCTCATTAATGGGTTTCCGCAAAGTATCTCCTGAATCTATTGTATTTATTATTATTATATCCTGAATCATTATCATGTTGGTTCCGTGGGGTGTCGGGCTCCCATATAATCATAATCGGCAGTTCCATATGATTATGTGACACATTGTAAAACCATTTAAAAATAATAGTCTCTGGTTTCTTGCCTCTTCTCTAAGTAATAGTTCGCGACAGAACGCAGTAATTTTGTAATTGAACTTCATGGAAGCTTCTCAGATGTCAATATTCTACTAATAATAGTATCAGCATTCGTAGCCAAATTTTAATAAATTATATTGATTTTAATATTGTTAGGTTTGCAATAACGCCTGCTATACGGATTACATTACAAAATCACAAATATACAATAGGAAAAATTAAAGTCATGTGCTGGATCCCAATACGATGGTTAAAGAACGATAAGAAAGATTCCAGTTATGACGTCATGTCATGTTAGCTCAATTGGTTAGAGCATACCCCGGCTCAAGGGGTGGATGGACGCGGGTTCGTATCCCGCACATGACTTAAATTTTTCCTATCGTATGTTTGTGATTTTGTAAATTATATTGACTTCGACTATTGTTTCATTAATATTAAAGCTAATGTCAGTGTAGTAGTTTTTAGTTATTATTCAAATATAGGTCATTCTTTTCAACGTAGTGACAGCGGTTCAAACGAGATTGTCAGATAAACCAATCGATACCTATACTGCTTCAACAAAACAACATAATTATATTGAAATTTACAATTTTGGACTTAATCCAAACAAAGAAGTGTTTTTGTGGAGTAAGATTTCATAATACGATTTAATTTTTACGTAATTTATCTGGTGTCTATGTGACCCAATATTTGTGTTTTTTTATATATTAATGCGTGTACTCCGTCGAGTATTTTGTGGGGTCCAAATTTCAAAAACAAAAAGCTATAATAATAAAAATTTAAAATGATGTACTAATTAAGATGTAATTTTGCTGTAGAAGCTATAGACACGTACGTAAACTTAAAATACAAAAACAACATGGACATAACCAACAAAATAAGTACCTACATTTTTGTTTATGTTGTTTTGAGAAAGTAATTACGTAAGTTAGTGTTTATAAAATACAATTGTATACACAAATCTAAGAAGCATAAAACGTGGTTTCAATAATACAGAACACAAGTGAGCGATTAGAGCTGTCATATTATTATCGTAGAGTTGAGACACAGAGGTGGTAGACCAATTCGTGTGATGCGTTTATTATACGATAAGGATAGTTTTTGGGCTGATGTGATATAAATTTCACTAACTTTGGTTTAGTCAATTTAAATTACGAGTCCTTATATCAATAATTTAAGCATTACCGCCTGCTAAGCGAACAAGCATACAAAATTACAAAGAAAGGAAGAATTTTAACAACAAGGGGGATTCGAACACTCTTGTGGTACAAGATATAACTAAATTTTTTCTTTATTGTAATTTTGTAAGCTTGAACTGAGTTTCATCAATACAAGGAGTAAGCATTGAAGCTGACATTTCGCCAAATACATTTTTTCACTATATTGATGAAATGGCATTCCTTTCAATATGCAATGTAGACAGTACATGAATAGGGTTCTAAAAGTTCTCATGTACATTGTAAACAAGGTACAATGTCGAACATAAATTGATACAATGTCGAAAAACAGTATACAATTATAATTGCGTGATGAAATATACCTACCTCACAAATTTCAATATTTTATTTTTGTAATTATTAATTAATAATTAATTATTTTTTCGAGTATTTAGTTAAAAATGTTGTCTAAGTTTTATATGACTGTATTGTCTATGAACCACTGGTTTTGAAAACAGCATTAAATGCCTACCTATGTTTTATTCGATTAACTAGCCTCAAAGCCAACATCAGCTTTAATTTATGGATTTCTTTACTCTAACAGTCAGTAACCAAACAAATATTTTGGACTCCATTGATCCCAGAAACATTTGTCTCCTTAATTGTAGATTTTTCTCTCATTTGTTATCATTATATTCCATCTAAGCTTTTGGTATAAGATCCTCAAGTCCTCGTTGTGTGTTTGTGCCATTCGTTTCTATTTATCCAGAAACGATAAATAAGAGTAAGGACGTCGATAAATAACATTTGGAATGTTTTATGTAATGACAGTCGTGGCCGTCGCCGCGCGATCGCGGTCTCGGCACACACCTACCAGATAACGCGCCTTCCCAATAACAAACGATGCGACTCTCCTTCGATTACGTAAACCTTAAGACAATTTTATAAATAATTCGTCCTGAACACTAGGACGATCGATAAGAAAAAGCTGAGACAAATTCCTAATGTAATGAGAGGGCTTCCGAGCGGTAAACATCCCACGGCGCAGTCGCTCGTCCCGACTATTAATGCTATCGGAAAAGCCATTATTTACTAACCGATCGAGTGCGTCGGTGTTTACGCGTGTGGCGCCCTTCAGTGCATGAGCCGGTACTTACGGGCCGGGCGGGCTGCGATGAGGGCGTCAGCGGCGGCCGGTCACCTCGGGCAGTCCATTGATGAGCGACGGCGACTTGCACGCGGGCGGAGTCACATGTCAGGGTGCGTGTAGGCGCGGAGTCGCGCGCGCGGGCCGGCGAGCGCGGCAGGACTGGAGGCACGTGGCCGCTCAGGTATCAATCAATCGATGCGCGCGGCGCGGGCGCGGCGCATTCATGTCGCGCGAACAGCTGACGGCCGAGCCCCGTAAACATGAATCGCGCCCGACGCCCGCCCGCCCTCGCCCCGCCCTATCCTGACCTACTCTGCGCACAGGGCGCCGCTGCCGACGGAGGCGAGATCGCGCACACACCGCCTACACACCATTCGCGGAAACAAGGTGCCACTTTTCACTTAGATGTATCTCACGATCTGGCATGTAATGATGATGGAGCATTCGTAGAGCTGATTGTTGAGCGTGTAACTCAATCTCCGATATGTACTATACTTACAAGTCATGGGACAGCAATGAATGTTTGAATGCTTAGCAATAATCTTAATAAGGTATAGGTTAATTGTACGTAAGTTACGTATATTGATAAGATTGAACTTAATAAAACTATACGTATAATGAGTAGCATTTTTATGTAATAAAATGAAGGCTTCATCAGTTTCATGTTAAAGATTGTTTGCAATGTCTTCAGGACTTTCGAAGTCTTTAATAATAATTTAATACCCAATAGTTGACTAATTTGTTAAAGATTTTAGTGAAAGTTACATTCCTTGTATCTAAGTCGAACATTAATTTGATTCCGGAAGCTACATTATCTGAAAATAAAACGTCGCGGCGCTTGCGTGAGAAGTCCTGCCGGTCGACACATCCCGATGTTTTACTTCTAAATGCCGATACATATTGACAAGACATTTTCTCTTCAGTAAATATAAATACGGAAAACATCATTTAAGATTGAATTCAACCGAATTTGGCAAAAGGTCCTACTATTTTTTGGCTTACTATTGGAGCTGCATGTGAACGTTATATCGGACCTCAAGTATATGACAAATAACTCATGAACAGCAATAGGAGGACTATTCACATGTTTGTTAATTTTTATACATGGATATTGTCGATCGACGTTGAGTTACTAAGTATTACAATGTCGTTTAAGAGAGGTATCTTACCAGCAGGCCCAGCGTGGACTAGAGATACATTTTATACCCCGATTTTATCCACTTTCAAGAGACAAAATTACCTACAGTAAAATTACCTCCTTTTGACATAGCGGTGGAAATATGTCTTCGTTTTAAAGAATTCACTCAGAACGTGGATAAAATTGTCTCGGTATGACATAAGAAAGGGAGAAGTTAACCTGGTTTCAAGACGTGAGTACTAATTGATTTGTTAATGCCACGTGCGGTTTTTTAACTTGCGCTAAAATTAAATACAGTGTAACACGTTCGACAACTTAATTACTTACAATTAGGTGATACAGCTGTCAAAAACTAGCACAAAGAGCATTATAAGACTAAGAATATTGATAAATGCTATTTAATTTTTATTTTAAATTGTTATACATAGCGACAGTAATAGAGAGAAAGATTTATCGACCGTGGATACATATCCATCGGCGTGCTCATGGTACGAGAGTAGAAACAAATTGCAAATGTAAGTCGATTTTTATCCTCTCCCGGGGAGATATGTCTCCGGTCCGTACTAGGTCCGTTTTATGAAGCGCTCGTAGTGAAGTTTACTTAGCTGTTCTCAACCGATCAGCAAAGTTAAGCAACGTCGCGCGCGGTCATGAGTTGGATGGGTGACCGCTAGTGACATTACTACTGAGCGCTTCCGTGCTTCGAAGGGCACGTTAAGCCGTCGGTCCCGGTTGTTGTCTTAGGATGGCAGTCGTTATAGCATGGTGGTAGGGTATTTTGCGAATGCCCGCCTGGCTAGCTACCACCCTCAAGTAGAAAATCTGTCGCCAAGCACCTAACGATGTGTTCCGGCAGCTGTCCTTGAGAGCCAGTACTTCTAGGTTAGCCTGAACAACATCTTCCACCACATCATCACTTACCATTAGGTGAGATAGTGGTCAAAGGCTAATCTATCCCACATAAAAAAAAATACATTCAATGAAAGGACAATAACTCCAAAATTGCAAGGCTAACCACATACACAGCGACATACAAGACGTATATTCACAATCTATGACATATTTATGATTGAGTTTGATTACTGAAGAGTGTTTATAATATGGTCGTCGTAAATAAAATGCCTTAAGTAACACGTTACTACTAGCAGGTTGGTTTACACGTACTTGAGGTACATTAGACATGTACATTCTACAATTAACAGTTCTTTTCTGTCGGATATCGGTTAACGACAATTAGAAAATGTAGTTTAATTAACTAGAAGCCTTCACACTCACTTTGATAGAGAGTGCATCGTTGTTACGTCATTGTCAGACTTTTCTATTACCCAACACTCTGTAGTGTGATGAGTGCCATAAAAGAGAAAAATAATGCATAAGATGAGTGGTAAAACATACATTAAGTTTGAACTAATTGAAGTTTATGAAGCAGTGATGGCTCAGTGGCATTGGCTATGGACTGCCGCACAGCAGGTCCATGGTTCGAATCCCGCCCAGAGCTTGAGCTTCACCGCATGGTGGAAGGGCATTTTGCGAATGCCCGCCTGGCTAGCGACCACCCTCAAGTAGAAAATCTGTCACCAAGCACCTAACGGTGTGTTCCGGCAGCAGTCCTTGAGAGCCAGAAAAATTACAGGCTAATGAGACCTAACAACTGGACGTCTCAGTGTGACGGGCACAGTGCAATTCGTCGCTGACGAAATGCGTCTGTTATAGGCAGAGGTTAGTCCACTTAACATCAGGTGGGCCTCGGGCTTGTTCCGTCACAATAATATAAAAAAAAAAAAAAAAAATACTGGCCGTTTACTTCTCCATACAAACGCCGTAGGGTGATCACTCCCTTATTTGAGGATTTAGGCCCATAATTATGCATAATATCGATTGAACTCGTCATTATCTAGGTTTATGCCGCAACTAAATTTTAATTAAAATATTAATTATGAGCCTTAAAAACTTTATATGAAAATGTTTCGAGGATCATAACTCTCAAGTAATTTTTTTTTTTAATTTCGTTGCCATACAATCCTAGATAATGACGACTTCAATGGATATGATGCTTAATTCTGGGCCTAAAATCTCAAATAAGGAAGTGATCACCCTACGGCGTTTGTATGGAGAACTGACCGGCCAATTCACCCTACTAAAAACAATAATGTAACATCGAAAACACGCTGATAGGCTAGCCTTTGACCACTATATTATATGATGATAAGTGATGATCTGGTCGTAAGTACAGCAGGCATAACCATGAGTGGGAACTGTTTATCAAGGACAGCTGCTGGAACATAAGATTGTAAACGTGCTCGGCAACACATTGTATTTTTTATTAGTAAAATTTTCATGTTACAGACTTTTATTTGATAATTTTTTTTGTTACATTTAATAATTTTGTGATCACTCTCCAACTTATCAATATTCTTCCTGAAGGGAAGTTAACGTAGTGCTAGTAAAATATCTTAAAGCTAAAGGGAGTCCATACTTAATTATAAATATATATCTAGTTTGTTAGTTTATAACGTTATACATTTAAGAGCCATTTCACAAAATCACGCTACTGAAGTTTAGGTAAATGCCAGCACATCGCTTACACAAGCGAAAGAAGTGACGACGGAATAGCGTGACTGTGAGTAACATATTTTGATACTAGCACTCATTAATAAAGAAATAATAATCAATTTCTTGTCGATTACTTGCTAATGTTATAAAAAAGAAGTAGGCAATCGTATAAATACATTTCATCCTTGATGAGTAAAAAATAGATATGTTTGAATCATTTATTGTAACAATAAACTTAAATCATTAAAAAATTATACAGCTTAAAATTATATAAATATTTGACGTAACGGCATTGATTAAAAGCTGCGGACTAAAAGCTCTTTCTTTTAAATTTTCCAAAAATTGCTTTTTTCCTCGTTCACACTCTTCAGTATCTATATCCAGTCGTTAACACTATCTGCCATAATGACAATGAATAGGATTGAGGTTTATTTTTCTATGCATCCGGAAAACAACATACTACCAACCACAAACGTCCCATGACGTTTTTGGTTTTCCATTACTTAAACATGTCACCCTCATATTCCCATACCACAATATATCACCTATACCATTAAAAAAATAACATTTTCATCCATTTAGTTTGATTAGACCAAACAGCGAAATGTAAATAAGTATGTTAGTTACTTTATAGTGTAAATTAGCTTGGTATACAATAAAGAGTATTTGTATTGTATTGTAAATATATATTTACGGATTTTGAGATTTTTTTGATTTTAAATCGAATATCTTTGATGCAATCTATAATCAACATATATACCAATGCAATTCTCACTATATACTCTTATGCTCACTATTTCCTCTATGGGAAATAAATGATAATACACCTTTTTATAGAAAAAAATACTGGAAATGGGGTTTGAACACACGACAAAAATGGTGGAAAATAGTAATTTAATTGCTATTTTTATTTTTTCGTAACTAACTCACCTAGAACTTCGATTCTTCTTTTAATATGATAATTTACTATTGTTCTTTAGCCATGAATTGTTACATATTCTTACGCCAAATATTTTAAAGTAACAAGATTAAAACAACCCAATTGATTTAAGAACTTTGGCGGGAAAACTGTATTGGAGAGCATATTTTTTTCTGAAAAACTATACCACTTACGGCTTTGGTCCTTCTTTGATATTATTATTAACATGTAATTTATACACCTGTATTATTTCAGATTTTTTGGTTTAGAAGTTTAAAATTAGTTACGAGATTATTTAATACGCAAATTTGCATTGGTAAGTGTTTGCGTTGCAAAATGTATCGAGTGAAAAATGACTTATACATAGGCAAAATTGCGGTTTTCTAGGTTTATAACTGTTGACGTAGTTACTATATTAATATGAAATGACGTAATATTTTGGGGCCAAAATGTAATTTGTGCTGGTTTCAGATTTCATCAAAATATTTAAAAATACTTCCGTTATCTCAGAAAAATATAGATTGTTTCTTGTATGGGCAAGGATGCATACTTTTGAAAACCATTTGGATTATGAAAGTCGGACTTACGCAGATTTTATGGTAAATTTGTAAATACGACTATCGACCGCTAACTGGTATCCCGGCTTGTACAAATGATGGAAAAGTCGGGAGGCCGGTTTGTACAAATTAGGAAAGTAGTTTAATTTCCAGCTGAAGTTATAGCTATGATCACTTATAGACATTAACTGAAACCAAAAATATTGGAAATCAATTATTCGCCTGTCATCTTATCCTCCTAAAACAAAAGTTATAGTGAGTTACTAATTCAACTAGAATAATATAAAAACTAGCAGTCCAAAAAGAAGAAGTCAACCCTCTGAGGTTGTTAGCATTTTTCCAATAACGCTGTATAAGTATGACGTTTCCTTTTTTTAACACAATGGATGAACAGAAACTAAAGATGTAGTTACTTAACAAGACAACAATACTTATATTATGGACAACAAAAATAAAGTATAGTTTGTTACTTTAAAAAAAAGTCATGATCAAAACTCTGTGGTCGCACTATAAACTTACGTCTAAGCGTTCCGCGTACGAGACGTCAGAGCAAGGCAAAACGAACACAGGTCCTACCTCGATGGGCGCTCGCGCGGTACTGATCGCCTCGCGCTTGTACATTTCAATTTATGAGCATTTCGAGTTATGTTAAATATTTTTTGTTATCTAACAAAACAGAGTTAATATCACAATTTATTAAAGATCAAATTAATTAAAGAATGAACTTTCTTTTCATATAATATCTGTTTGGAATGACACTTTATTAAACGCAATATATCGTGGTAAACTGCTGATATAATTCGTGGAAATTGGCGCAAGATCTTTATTTTTTTCTACAATGACGATTAACTATCGATATTTTAGTACACTATGTGTCAACAGGATTATATGCCTGATGCACAGTTTGTTTTTAGAGTTAATTTGATGAATCTTTATACAAGAGATAGAACTCTGAAGTTGGCTATGTGTACCTTAATTCGTAAAACAAGGTGCGGGAGATTGGTCACTACAAAATAATTAATGTTATGTTTGTAAATCTGGTACATTAACTGAAAAGAGAACAGATTATTCTATTTTTATCAATTATTAAACAACTTGTAGATGTTTCCTATGATAGTAAATTAAGCGCTTAAAATCTTCGTATACCGCATTAAAATGTAAAATGCCTCTTAATACCGATTCAGTTTGTCGTTGAAGCGCCGGCCACAGATTCCGGCGATGTCCTTGATGTTTGATTAAGGCCTCTATGACCTCTTCGTTTCTGTTTTGTATAGCCATTTTTATGTTGTAGTGGAGTATGTTTTTATAGTTAGCCTCCGTTGCCTGCCTGAAGAATCCTACAATGGCGTCCGAGCTGTCGTCGGTATAGTAAATGCAGCATTTTGTATGGCTGCTACTATCGCGTGAGAAACGCTGTTTCGGAGCTTAACCTTGATGACTCTTTCGATTTTCTAGTTAAGAATATAACCTTAAATTATCGTATCTTCCCGTGAGAGCAGTAGACGATTGCGACCTTCGAGACGTACCTAGTGTAATATGGCGCTAAGGAGCTCTTTTGTGCACACCTGTGCAGCAACATCTCAGTCACATTGACTTAAGCAGTGACATAATGACTACGCGTTTCTGAGAAAAAGGGTCTTGACAGACAAACAAAGGAGCAACAAAGTGATCTTATAAGGGTTCTTTTTGAGATACGGTACCTTAAAAAATCCTAACAGTACAGCAACAAACAGTAAACTGTACCTACCTACATACTGTTTCATTTCTGTTGTGTGGAATGCCGTGGGGCATGGCAGCTTGGAGGAAAAACTGGAGAGTCTCAAAGCAAGAGGCTATTGTTCTGTCCAAGGGCGATGGTCTCTTTGGCTTCGCGACTCGGATAAGATACTTGGTAAGCATTTTTAAACGAATGCTTGAGGTTCAAGTGACTCAGCTGCTTTATTCTAGGTTATCTATCTACATTAATATACATATATAAATTCATAATTATGTATGTTTATTAATGAAGATTACCTATAATTATTATGACTAATGAAGCTAAAATTTGGCAGGTATGCAGTTTATAGGAAGAAAACGTTAGCTAAGAGATTTTGCAACCGGATTAAGGAGGTCAAATTAGGGTTCAAAGTTTAAATGAAAGTCATATATGTTTAAAGTTAGGAACCTGAAACTCGGCAAGTAGGTAGATTATAGGTAGAAAATGTCAGATGAGAACGGATTTAGTAACAGGACCGAATCAGATGTAGCTATTTTGAAATAATTTTTGGAACTCCTCCTCAACAATAATGAATTTTCACATCTAACTCACACTAAAATGTGACCAATTATATCCAAATTCATGCTGAAAGTTTTAAATCGGACACCATATCCCGCATTGATGCGGTTGTCTGATTATGAAGTATTATTTTCAAAAACTTTTGAGCTTTTTTGGACAAACAAAATGTCGTAGCCGCCAAGCGCAGCGCGCATTGACTTTGTTTAATTGTTTTTTTTTTGAGCCCCACCGTGTGTTAAGCGGCAACAACTATAACAGATGTATTTTGTCAGTGACGAACTGCATGCACTGCGCCCGTCACTATGAGACATGCAGTTTATAAGTCTCATGTACCTGTAATTTTAATATACACATAATTACTTACTAGCTCTTCAGGACTGCTGCCGGAACAAACTGTTAGGGGCTTGACGATAGGTTCTACTTGAGGGACCACCCTCACACGGTAGCTACTAAGCTAGCCAGGCGAGCATTCGCAAAATGCCCTTCCACCATGCGGTGAAACTCTAATCGCCGGTGGATACGAACTATGGACCTGCTGCACGACTGTCCATAGCTATTAAAAAAGAGATTCAGGTTCCTAAATAGTATAGTTTAGTTGTGGTAGACCATAAAAAATGGTCTTTATGGTAAGCAGTGCCCTACTGGTCTGATATTTTTTATTTCTATAGGCATGCATTTGACCGCAGTCTCACCTGATGGTAAGTGACGACGCGGTCGACGGTAGAGCAAGCTTGTCTAGAAATTGGATGGGTGTAGGGTCTAATTTAATAAATTAATGGACCAGCTGAGCGCATTTGTACTTCAGAGAGCACGGCTTCGGTCCCTATTGTTGTCATGGCAAATGGACCCCTGACGGATCCCGCCTTGTCGTGGCGGTGGGGCTCAGTAGCCGTGGCTTCGTCACCCACCGTGAAGAGAAGAGTGGAGTGCCCAGTGGAGCAGCCCCAATTTAAACAATTCCTCGATGAAGATGGTTTGCACGAAATTCTGCAATGTCATTTTAGTCTACTTCCATGTGTTCGTGTCTTGGGAAGCTGTCGAAGGACGTTGCACTCGCGATGCGATGTCGCGATCGTGAATGCAAACATTTATGGGCACTTACAGCATATACATACCTATTTTTTATGGAATTGTGACATGCCCATCTGTTACAGGCGGAGGTTAGTATCTGCCTAAAACAGATGTATATCATTTTGCGATTTGCATTATACCCGTCACTCGTAGACATAGCAGTTTTTAGTCTCATATAATATATTGGTCTGTAATTTCACAACTACTGGCGCTCAAGGACTGCTGCTGGAACACGCTTTTGGATGCTTGGCGATAGATTTTCTACTTGAGGGTGGTAGCTTGTCAGGCGAGCATTTGCAAAATCCCATTCCGTCATTTTTTTTATGTTATTGTGACCGAACAAGCTCAAGGCCCACCTGATGTTAAGCCGACTAAACTCTACCTATAACAAATGCATTTTGTCACAGGTCACGAATTACACTACGCCCGTCACCTTGAGACATAGTTGTTATGTCTCATGTGCCTGTAATTTCACTGGCTCTCAAGGAATGCTGTCGGAACACACCGTTAGGTGCTTGGCGACAGATTTTCTACTTGAGGGTGGTCGCTAGCCAGGCGGGCATTCGCAAAATGCCACCAAGCGGTTCACCGCTCAAGCCTGCGGTGGGGATAGAATTATTGACGTGCGCCACGGCAATCCATATCACTCTTTTAGGGATCTACATTGCAAGAGCCCGAATAAAAACTAAAAACCACCCTTAAGTAGAAAATCTGTCGCCAAGCACCTATCGGTGTGTTCCAGCAGCAGTCCTTGAGAGCCAGAAAAATTACAGGCACATGAGACCTAACAACTGTACGTCTCAGTGTGACGGGCACAGTGCAATTCGTCGTTGACGAAATGCGTCTGTTATAGGCAGAGGTTAGTCCCCTTAACATCAGGTGGGCCTCGGACTTGATCCGCCACAATCACATAAAAAGAAATAAAAAAAAAATAACACATATTTTTATATTTTTAACATTGGCTGTTTACCTGGTATCATCGATAGATGGATAACTTAGCATTGAGCTTTTGCATACCAATCAGGGAAATGGAGCGCTTATCCACAATATAACTTGTAAGTACCATTATTAACTAGGGTAGGGAGTGGCAGTTTAGACACGTTTGGAGGCACAATGTTTTGCAGCAATGGAACAAAACTTACTAATATATTTATAAATGAGAAGGAATGTAACTTATTTATAACCGCGGCTCTACCAGAGGTTTAGCAGTTTTTATTAAGATTTAATCGTTTACAAATTACTATTTAGAACACGACATAAGTAAGAACTTCATTATTAAATTGAATATTTAGGTTATTTTACAGCACACATTTTAAAAAGTACAAAGTAATAAAAAAATTAAAAACCCGGCGGCAAATTATTTATTTTCATGAAGCGTTTTATCGTTCTTTTGAAATTAAAACTGCAAGTTAGGGGGCGTCCATAAATTACGTGAGGTGTTTTTTTTAATTTTCTGCCCCTCCCTCCCCCCCTGGTGAGATGTCGTGAGATTTTATTCAACCCCCTCCCCCATCTCTTAATCTCACGTGAGATTTTTCAAAATGCGAGTTTCTTACGTAAACGTGTTGGATTGTTATTGTAAAAAGAAAAAAACAAATTTGCTTCGTGCTTTTATTTACGACTAGTTATGACTAGTAATCAATGTTGCTGAGAGTTTAATTATAAGTGTAATAAAAATTTAACAATAGAATACTTAAATCGTAACTACTTAGATTAAAAAAGAGTATCTACTCTAATTCAGTCCATGGAGAATCATGCACGGTCTCAAGAGAGACTATTGGAACCAACATGTCCATATGATTTTCAGTAAAATCATCTGATCCTTCAACTTCGTTCTGATCTAGCCACTCTAAGCCATTGGCACTTTCTTGCACAAAGTAATTCATTAGCTCGTCTTGTGACAATCCGTGTGGGTCGCACTTTTCGGAACATACGCGCTTAATTATTTTCTATTGAACGAATTAGTGAATGATCTTTATCGTATTACGATTACGCTTAAGATTAAATCTTATGCATGTACAATCTGGATTAAATGGACCAAAATAGTATATATTTTTTTTTGTTTCAATCAGAAAAAAAATTGCGTGATATTTGCCGAGACCCCCCCTCTCTCCAACGTAAGATTAGATGAGATTTGACTCGACCCCCTCCCCCCCTTAAACACCTCACGTAATTTATGGACGCCCCCTTATATATATTTATGGAATCATGACTTAAAGCCCTTTATTTTGATTACACAATCGAGTGATTTGGAAAAAAAATTACCGAAAATAAAAGATAGGGCGTCTAAAATCGTCCAGTTTGTTTTTTTTCTTCAGTTTTTTATGTACCTAGGTGTCACCTGCACTACGAGTATCAAGACCAATCTAAAGATATAATACGTTAAAATCGGAAGGACGCGCCATACCAGCGCGGAAAGATGGATTTCGCAAATGCGACCGAATGCACAAGTTCGGGTCCCGCTTCGCAAGCAACGCAATTTGACCGGATTATAGTAAGCGCAGATCTAATGTACGTACGCAGGGCGCTAGCAATTAGTATATAATCTGTGATTGCAGGTAAATGAAATACTTTGTGATTTTATTGTCCGATTTCCTTCTATTGCCTTAGAAAATTATAGATAGATATATCTTAGTAAATCATATATACATGACGTTTACGTGAGCATGTAAAAGTAGGTATAATTATATTGAAATAAAAGTACTTTAATTTGCATTATAATAACTTTATTGCAAAAACATAATATAAACTTACTTTGTAGGTATTTTTAAAACTGGTAGAAATCTATCGAACAAGTTAGCAACTACCTAGTGAACCTATGTACTTAATTATTGTTTTCTATAATAATAAACAGTTTATTAGATATTCGGTAATATATAATACAAGTTCTAAAAGAATAACCATGAACAAGCTCGTAACCAAGATAGGTAGGTACTTATCAATCATGGTAGGTATAATACCAGCATACGTAGGTTCGTATGCAGTAACAACCTACCTAGGTACGTATTGTGATATTATGTACTTTGTGCATTGGTAGTCTGCTACTCGAAATAAATTGCCAAGTAAGTCTCAGGTAGGGCCTGAAAAACTGGTAAAAATGGATATTTTCCGATATTATGAAATATAATTAGGTGTCACCCATCATGATGTGTTTTGTGCAAAGAATACGTGCCTCTCTAAATATATTGCAATTTGCGTCACAGGTAGGGACTGTGAAGTGGTAAAAATGGCCTATCGATATTATTCAGTATAATTATATTATTAGTATAATTATAAGTTTATTATAAAGTATCGTAAGATGTACAGGTAAATTAAAATAATATTATGATGAGTAGGAAATAAGTACGATATAGTATCGTTATAAGACTTATAAGTATCGACAATGTCTACGAAAAGAGAAATAAAGGTATATTTTGAAGATTAACAGATATTGCGTTTACCAAAATACTTTACAACACAATATATAAATTACGTAATTATACTAATGTCATTATGTACTTACTGCTAATAACGTTAAACATATGTATATTAATTATAATATAATTAAAACTTATATGTATACGAGGGTAGCACTGAAAATTTCGGGAATCAAGGAAGTGACACAACATTACTATTTAAAAATGTATTTGTTGCTTTTCGGAGTATTCTCCGCGAAATTTGACACATTTTTCCATACTATGGAACCAATCATTGAAGCAACCATTCCATTCGGAAGTTAGGGTATCCAAAATGGCCGTTTTGTAGGCGTCCACAGCTTCTTCAAGTGATGAAAATCTCTGACCACGCAATTTATTCTTTATTTTAGGGAAAGTATAGAAATCATTAGAGCTTAGGTCGGGGCTGTACGGTGGATGGTCTAATAATTCTATGTTTTTTTGCTCTAAAAACTCTTGTTCTGTGCGCGGTGAGACAACTCGCATTGTCGTGATGGAGGATGATGCGGCGGTTGCAGTTCTCTTTACGGAGTTCAGAAACGACCTGTGGCAAACAAATGCTAGCACACCATTCTGCATTAACCGTTCTTTGTCCCTCAAGGCAATTGACTGTGGTTTGTCTGCATAGACTAGAGACTTCACGTTACCCCACAGAAAGTAGTCGAGCGGTGTTAAGCGTGTTAGCGAGCCAGTTGAAGTCGACATCACGCGAGATGACGAAGCATTCGAATTTCTCATCCAATAAATTTAAAGTTTCCCATGCTTTGTGACAAGTGGCACCGTCCTGTGGGAACTACATATTTGTGACTGTTTGACAAACCTGAAAGACAGTGAATGTGGATTAAGAATGAACGAGTTACTCATCAAATGTCTTCTCTACGCTGATGAGCAAGTAATACTTGCGTCGTCGGTAAAAGAGTTGCAGGATATGGTAAATGTTATGCATGAGGCTTTAGAAAGAAAGGGAATGAAAATAAATGCAAGTGAGACGAAAGTTATGGTG
This sequence comes from Plagodis pulveraria, assembly GCA_963890685.1. Taxonomy (NCBI): domain Eukaryota; kingdom Metazoa; phylum Arthropoda; class Insecta; order Lepidoptera; family Geometridae; genus Plagodis; species Plagodis pulveraria. Next base: position 26,672,096 of record OY982955.1, on the reverse strand, counting down.
TTTGAACGAGATGATAGAGTGACCGATTGCAATATTGTGATCGGAGGTGAAAAAGTGGAACAAGTGAAAGAGTTTGTATACTTAGGATCCATGTTTACAAAAGTTGGTGAGTGTGAAAAAGATATAGAAAGGAGAGCGAACGCTGGAAACATGGTAAACGGAGCATTGCACGCGTTTATGAACAGTCAGAAAGTGTCTAAAAAGGCTCGTCTGGCTGTTCATGGGGGAGTGTTGGTTCCGACACTAATGTATGGTAGTGAAAGTTGGGTGTGGCAGAAAAAGCATGAAAGTAGAATAAATGCCGTGGAGATGAGAGCATTGAGGAGCATGATTGGATTCAAACGGAGTGACAGGATAAGGAATAGTGTGATAAGAAAACGATGTGGTGTGAATGAGGATGTAGTGACAAAAATCGAGAAAGGTATGTTAAGATGGTTTGGACATGTGGAGAGAATGAATGAAATAAGAATGACTAAACAGATATACATGGGACAAGTGAACGGAAGTTTTCGAAGGGGAAGACCTAGGCGAACGTTCCGAAATCTGATTGAAGACGTTCTGAAAAAAGGCCAGGTCAAGAGTACCCTAAACCGACGCTTATGTATGAAAGGATTGATGAGTGTAGATGAAGCGAAAGAGAAATGTAAGGATCGTAGTAAGTGGAAATCCGTGGTCTCTGCCTACCCCTACGGGAAAGAGGCGTGATTTTATGTATGTATGTATGTACAGTATCATTAGCATATAAATCTTATGATTTCAATAAGAAAACAATAATAAATAATCGGTGGTGCTAATATATCGGTATCGCTACACAATTTGCAATACTAACGCTATGATAAAATAGCGGTATAGTAAGCCCTGGTAACCCCGGTACAAAAAGTCCCGCTCACATAATTGTTGGAATTTTCAATTTGTATTATTCCCCTTTTTTACAAAGTAATAATCATTTCAACTATGTCTACTAAACCTTCACCAAGACTTCGTTTGAAAGCGAAGTCACAACATAGGAATCTACCTAATGATTGATGCGTACCGCTCTTTCAACCGCGTGATCAATGGTGAAAAATTATAATGATATGAAGGAGGTAGTACTATCATGTATCACTACAAAACTATTTATAAGAAAATTTTATATGTAGGTAGGTATCTCCATAAGTAGACTCGTAGGTATAGTACCTACCTGCGTGTTATGTCGACACATTCTAGTACTGGCGAGCCCACTGCTAAATTCGTCGTCGCCGACGCATTCTGCTCGGGCAGTGCTGTCGTTATGGCTTGTTTTCTGTGGCCAGTTGACTGGATAGCACCGCCGCCACCGCCTGCGCTCTATCCTAGCTATCGAGTGCTTGAATGGGCTCGTAACTCACATTCACGAGCTCAATAAATGAATCGTTTTGATTTCTGCAAAATATTTGATAGTGTAAATATATATTAGTAGTAAACTTACATAGGTACCTACTTACCTATTTTCTACATAATATCATAATAATAGGTAGGATACGTGCAGTATGCAAAACAGTTTATAACCACCCCCAAGTAGAAAAATCTACTGTCACGCACCTAACAGTGTGTTCCGTCAGCAGTCCTTGAGAGCCAGGAATTATTATAGGCCCAACCCGTTTACCATCCTCGACAACACCTTCACCAACAGGAGCTAGCCGTAAGAAATATAGTTTTACTTTCGTTATAATGAGTAAACTTACCTAAGTATGTACTTATGCTATAGTCTTCTCTGTGGTTATAACTTACCTACATATGGCTGAACGAATCTTGGTGAAGGTATGCACCTACCTAATAATTCATAGGTTAGGTATTAGTATCTGAATACCCTAAAAGTATGTTTTATCCATTATCATAATAAAATTGTTGATAGGGGAAATACCGTGGGGGTAAGTCAGGTAGGTGGGTAGGTACCTATACGTATACAATCAACACAAGGCATTTAGATATAAACCTAGGTTTCTAAATTTTATTCAGTAGGTGGTTCCTGGAAGGTCAGTACAAAATACCAGGCAAGATACCAACCTTGTATTGTTCAGTTCCGACGAGTCCATTGCCAAAGTCGTCACCGGACTATTTTGTTCCGGCAGACAGGTCAACGACACCATCGTCTTATGATCAGGGCGATCAGACGACGCCGCCCGTGCGTTATCCACGCTCGCTTGTGCTTGAGCAGCATCGGTCACATTCACAAACTCAATGGACGTACCGTTTTGGTTTCTATAAAGAATTTAGTAGTACATAAGTAGGTAATTATAGGAAAAGTTAGCTTACCTACCAATAATTAGATATCGAACCCAATCTTCCTAAAAACTAACACCAAACCACATGAACCAGCACAAAATATATTCAAAGAATAATTGTATATGGAAACTTAAAAAATACAATTACGTAAGTATAAGTACTTACTTTTTTTCTTTTTCATTTCACTGGCCCTCTGTTTTAGGTATTTTTTATATTGTCTAGGACCAAATTTTCTTGGTTTTCCCATCGTCACCGGCACAAAAATCTATATACCTACTTACTATATCCTGTTAGTTAATCAACACAGAAAAAAATACGTAAATTATTTAGAACGCGGTGCTAGAAAGCCGAACAATACGTCCACCTCGCAGGAATGCCGGGGCATACTGACTGAAAGATAGAAAGAAATAGCGTGCAATGGGTAACGAATGCTTACGAAAGGGACAGACTGTGTCATTGCGATTAGCGCCTGCAGTATTTAAAAAGGTCAAAAGCGCCACATCAAATAATTGTTAATTATGAGAAAACTAAACATTTAATAATATAACTGGTTTAAGGAACTAAGGGCATAGTTATTCTCTATTTATCAATGTAAGAATTATTTTATATTATCAAGGAGATTATGAGATAAATAACAAAACGTGTGTAAAACACACATTTTTCAAGTTTTTTTTCTATCGAGGTTTTTATTTCCAATCGTGTTTTGAGGTTTTAGGAACCAAAGAAAAAACTACCAAATTTCAATATAAAATAGCATTTTGCCCGTAGGACTCGGAAATACAAAGTTGTATGTGGTTTTAGGTGAGCAAATTATGTACGGCCCCACCTTAAGCCGTTTAGAAGTTTTCAAAGGAAAGTCAAATGCAAATGACACTGCCACACATGGCATGGCAATATGTTATGGTCAAAAATCGATGTTATTATATAAATTATTGTTATTTTACATTATGTACTGTAACTTAAATTATTCAGTACATAAACTAACAAAATAAAATCGACTTGTTCAATAAATATGCCTATCCTACATACGAGTATAAAATCGATTTTGACTTCGACATAGAAGAATAAAGGAAATGCTTCGAACTCTGAATATCAACTCTATTTAGTAATTTACATAAATACATTGCTGTATAAGCTAATACTAAAGTCGACTATATTATTACTATCCTTTGGTGCATCCTACCCACAAAGTACATTAAGTATATGGAAAATCCTAGCAAGCCTTAAACCTCCTGTATTCTTTAGGGTATAATTTCTTAGAAGTTGAGAGATCTTACGAGCAACCGGAGACTATATGTGCTAAGACGTGGATAGACTGTTGATAATCAAACTCTTTCCAGAAGCCTTGTAAAAAACGGTTGCTGACGCTAAGTCCTCAATACTGAAAACCTGTGCATTAAAGAGCCTGTGGGGCACTCGAAATTATAGTCAGATTAAAAAATATAATGAGCTATGTAGTAAGAATCTAACTAGTGTGTGTACCTATATAGTATGTTCGGACTGTGATAATAACAATGTGTGTGTACGTAATAAAGACCATTTGCAATTTATAAATCAATTATATAATTCTATTGTGACTATTTTACAAAATGCAGCTAGAAAAAGTGTAAGTTTTCGTTCTGGTGGAAAAAGAAAGAAACAGGTAACGGGATGGAATCTTCATGTACAGAGCAGTCACGAAACTGCTCGTATGTATTTTAAATGCTGGGTTCTCGCTGGCAGACCTTCAACTGGAGAAATATATATGAATATGCGTAGAACTCGTAGTTTATTTAAAAACAAGCTTAAGTGGTGCCAAAATAATGAAAATAATATTAAAATAGATATTCTGGCTATGCATAGACGTAACAAAAACTTTATAAAATTTTGGAATTCAACTAAAAAGTTTAACAGTAAAAAACATCATACAGCGACGGTCGAAGGTCTGCAGGACCCTAATGATATTGCAAACTTATTTTCTAAGACGTTTATTGTTCATCCAGAACAGACGAATAAGGTAAAAGATGCGCCTAAAAATAATATCTCTACCTCTAAAATTGTATTTAGTGCGAAAGATAGGTATCGCTAAAGTTGTTCAGGATATGAAGCGTGGTAAGTCCCCTGGACACGATGGGCTATGTCTTGAACATATTCTTTGCGCTGGAGATATAATTTATGATAAATTATGCAATTTATTTAATTTGTCTAAAACACTCTTACCTGCCAGATAGCCTTATTGAAAACGGTTGTGGTGCCTATCGTAAAAAATAAGACCGGTAATTTGGGTAGTGTGACTAATTATAGACCTATTTCCCTTGGTACTGTTATTGGAAAGGTACTTGAACGACTTTTACAGCCTTTATTAGTGAACAACATTCGTATAGATGATGCACAGTTTGGCTTTCGTCCTGGATTATCTACGGACTTCAGTTTGAAACACACGGTCAACTATTACCTCACACGTGAAACGTGTGTCTATGCCTGTTTCTTGGACCTGAGTCGGGCATTTGACCTTGTGAATTATAATATTCTCTGGGACAAATTGTCGCGGACTCAGGTCCCAGCCGAAGTGGTGAATATCTTGAGGTACTGGTATGGAGGCCAAACTAATGTGGTTAGATGGGGCGACACGACCTCCAGTCAATACAAACTGGAATGCGGGGTACGTCAGGGAGGGCTTACCTCTCCGGATCTCTTCAACGTGTATGTGAATGACTTGATCGAAGAGCTAAGAAGTACCAAGGTTGGATGTCATGTTGGAGACACTTGCGTCAACAATCTCAGCTATGCGGCGGATATGGTGCTTTTCAGCCCTTCGATCAGTGGACTTAGAAAACTAATTTCCATATGTGAAAAGTATGCTTTGATGCATGGACTAAATTATAATGTAGCCAAGACAGAAATGCTTGTATTTCGAGCAGGGAGAGGTCCGGAGAGGGTGCCTAATGTTTATTTGTCGGGTTCACCGGTAAGGGTTGTGGAGCAATTCAAGTATCTAGGTCACATATTGACCGAAGATATGTCGGACAACAAGGACATGGAGAGGGAAAGAAGGAACCTGTCCATCAGGTGTAACATGCTCGCACGCAGATTCGCGAAATGTACAGAAGATGTGAAGGTTACCTTATTCAAGGCTTATTGTATGTGTTTATATACATGTCAGCTTTGGATAAGGTACAGTAGAAAAACATACAGTACCATAAGGGTGCAGTATAATGACGCATTCCGCATCCTTATGAAGAAAAAGAGATACTGCAGCGCATCGGGCATGTTCGCTGATGCGCGGGTTCCCGATTTCTTTGCCATTATAAGATCTCGTATCATGTCCTTCTGGAACAGAATACGAGAATCGGATAATGGCATTTTGAAGTGTCTCGGTGAAATTTTGTGTTGTCCTATTTATAGACACTGGATCTCTGTCCACCAGAAGGAAAATAAAAAATGACATGTATTATTGCAATTTTATTTATTATATACTTATGTTTGTAATATGTTATTGCAATTTATACTATTTTATTATTTATATTTTAATTTAATTTTACGATATGGGTACTTTTTGCCTGCAATAAAGATATTTTATTTTATTTATTTATTTATTATTTAAAGGGCTTTATATCTAACTTCATTTCTATGTAAGCAGTAGTGTTTGCAGTTGCAGACTACTGCATCTGCTTGAGTACCAAAACTAAAAGTGCTTAATCCCGCGGGATACAGAACATTTAATCAAACACGGCCTTTAACTAATAAATGTGGCCTGTTAAAAATAAAATATTAAGGTTAATATTTTTATTCAACTAAATTAGCCTTTCCCAAAGTGGGCGATAACGTCCCCTTGTATTAGGCGCTGCGGGCCTAAAGGGGGCAGTAATATACCCAGAAAAAAAATGGGGGATCATTTCATAGTATAAGCATCTAAGATGAAACCGGACAATCTAATGGATTAAAAGTGGACTAAACAATCATATTATTTTTGAACTCTGCCTCCATTTTTGACTTGAGTGAGTGGAATTCAGAAAATAATGCTCGTTAGATGAAAAAGTGAGACGAAAACGCACATATCATATAAATCGGTGATTTAATTATTGTTGGTTAAATATGTACTGAAATTACGAATTCCCGACCATGTATTTAAGTTTTATATTTACCTATGAGTAAGTACTTACCTACAAATTTACCTACGTTTTCAGCATATGGCAACTGGCACTAATAAAAAATGGCACGAATGCCAATTTAGATTTAATAACATCATTATGATCTTATCCGTTTGACTTATATTATTATTACTAGCGGCCCGCTCTGGCTTCGCACGGTTATAAAATATATAGCCTATGTTCACTGAAAAAATTATTAAAATCGATCCAGTAGTTTTGATTTAGGTATTCATTACTGCCCGTGGCCCGCACGCGTTAAATTTAGAGTAAAACAATTCTTCTTTCCCTAAACCATGAAGATTTCCTGCTATCTTTGGAACATCTAAATTCATACAGTACATTTTTAGGGTTCCGTAGTACCTACAAGGAACCCTTATAGTTTCGTCATGTCCGTCTGTCTGTCCGTCTGTCCGAGGTTTTGCTAAGAGACCGTTTGTACTAGAAAGCTGCAATTTTGTACGGGTATGTAAACTTACCACGCCAACAAAGTAGTAAAATAAAATTTTGAAAAAAATTTTTTTTAGGGTAGCTCACATACAAGTGGTGTGGTTATGAATTTTTTTTTCGTCGTCTATTCCATCGAGTGGGGTATCATTGAATAGGTATTTTGAAATGATTTAGGGGTTGCTAATACCATTTCACGATTTAATGCTTCATTTACGAAATATTCAACTTTAAAGTGCAAATTTTTGTTCCAGTAGGGCGTCCCCCCCCCCTCTAAAACCTAAACTGCTGGCTTGAAAAATCTGAAAAAATTCATGATGATAGTGCAGTTCATGAACTTTCAAGGAAAATTATAGCAATTAAGATAACTTTATTACTTTAGCAGTAATAGTCGTTGAACTTGGGTGTTAGATAATTTTTTAACAAATACAAAATTCTTAGAATAAATCCTTTAAAGTTACTAAGATGAAGTAGTGGAAGGACTTTAGAATCGATATACATACTTATGTACTATAGGAAGGGGTGGAGGGGGGAGAGGGGGGGTTGTAGCATCCCCCCAGGGGGGTTGGGGATTACGGAAACTATTAATTATTAATAATAATAATATTAAAAAAATATGTGTATCTACATACATTGGAAGGAGTTTAGGTATGGTATATGTATATATTTTGTGCAATGGGGAGGGGGAGTGAGGGCGGAATATTCCCCATTGATGGGAGGGGGGGTTACAGAAACCTATAGTTTTTTTAAATTCTAACGAAATTTCCCAAAATAAGCTTCTTCTTCATGAAAATAATTAATCCTCTCCCTCTCCGCGTCTCCGGCTTATAAAAAACACTGTAGGGGTAGGGCAGACAAGACTGCTACAAAGATGGGGGCTCCAAAAACAGCAAGTGACCCATTAGATATTAGTAACATTTTCTCGAATCACTTCCAATCAGTATTTGAACCCTCAACTGTTACCGACGGTTATAATGCAGATAATACATTTTATATTTCTGAAGATGATGCACGTGAACCACAAGTCAGATTTAACTATCAGTGATGTTTGTTTTACTATAATCAAATGTTTATCAAATCGGAACTACATAGGCTCGATCCAACTAAGGGCGCTGGAGTTAATAATGTTTCACCATAAGTTCTTAAATACACCGCTGACACCATTTGTTTTCCAGTCCACCATATATTCAACCTAAGGATTATTAAAAGTTGTAGCAAACTATCGCCCAATCTCAATTTTGCCCGCCTTATCGAAGCTTTACTGAAATATTTAAAACGTAGACAATAACAAACAAACAAACAGTGTGTTTACTAAAAATATTTTAAGTTTTTTAAATTGCTATTACTTGCCGATGACCTGAAAATGTATCATTCTATAAATACTTATCAAGACCACTTAAAATTCCAAAAGGATCTGGGCAGATTTTTAGTGTATTTTATTAAATATAATTTTACTCCTAAGACGAAAAACAAATAATTTAATACAAATACAAATTAATTTTATTCTTCCTTACTGTGATACATTTATGATGAGTCTATGACTCTAAAACTAGGCTGGTGGCCTGTATCTCAAGAGCCAGGTTCTTCCTGGCTTTAGAGTATCTGTAACACATCTATATATTTTTTTTATATATACTATTTAGTAACAATTCAAAATTGAACCAATACATTGAAACATATATATATAATAACGAAATAATATAGTAGTAGAATATAGAATAAATATTTAACGAAATGTTTTTATTCGAAATTAACGTCATTTTGTATATTTTTAATAATTAATATTTACGTGTAGTCATTATTCTGTGGTGTAGTATTGGTGTACGAGTTTAAGTGAATGTTTGTAAGGAATTTGAAAGGTGTATGTGTCGGTGCGTGTTTCTGAATGTTTGAGTATACGTGCACGTGAAGGGTATGTGATTTGTAATGTGTAATTTTACATATGTGTTATGGGATTCTAACTTTGATGAAGTTCAAGTCATAACGGATTAAGTAATAATATTAGATAGTACCTAAATTAGTCGTTCTTGTAAATATTCAAAATATAATAATAACACGTGATTTAAAAATATTTAGTTTTGTCATAAGGTCATCTAGTAACTTCAACAACGAATTAACGTATTTATTGCATAATATTACACCATTATGAAGAGCTGCGAAATAAATATAAATTATTGCAATTAAACTCTAGAGGGCAACAATTAGATATACCTAATGCTTCTGTATGACCTATATCATAAGTCACAGATATCACTGTACAGAGTTGATCGATTAGCTTCGGTACGAGTATAAGGTACTTTTTAGACCTCATCCTCGCCGTCTCATAATTATTATTATAAATAGGAATAATTTTTCATTAGGAAAATATTGTGACTCTGTTTGTGGGTTCTAATATATAATATATGCATATATATATATATATATATATATATATATATATGCACAGTCCTTCAGTGTCGTTATATAGTTTACACTATATATAGATGTATATATATATACAGTGTAAACTCAAGGGACTGTGCATTTTATGGCGTTATAGAGAGGTGTCGTTAAATGGAGAGAAGAAAAAAGTTTGTGAGGAACTAAGAAACGTATATTCCAACTTAATAGTCACGGTCAACAACAGTCTACACGTGCAAGCAATCACAATTTCTAAACAAAAGAACAAATTGCTTAGAAAGTTATAGGTAGAGAGATAAAAAGAAAAAGAACAACAGAACTATTCTATATTATTATAACGGGCTACTACGGAACCCTACATTACGCGTGGCCTGACACGCGCTTGACCGCTTTTTTATTTATTTACTTTGTACATTTTTACACTACTACACGCTCCCGCCGGCCGCCCGGGCCGGCCGGAATAGCCGCAAACGCTACGACCCGCAATTTGTAAATCTGTAATATCTTCTAAAACATTCATTTAAATCATATGCTGTAAAGGGCCATATAGATCGAATTAAATATCTTAAATAGAAGTATTTAAGATATTTAATTAGATAAGGATTAATGCTGTATTGGTTAAAATCGCTCCGAAAGTTAGCCATTATTTGCCGTAAAAAGTAAATGACAAAAAAAAATATTGTGGGATATCCATAAGAGATAGACATATATCATAGCGGAGTTTTCTGTAGACCTTTTCAATGTGTACAAAACTTAGTACATTATTTTGATAAATCTCGTAGGGTTTACAGTGTTTGCAATGTAAGCGGAAAAAATGTAATTATTTACGACATCACATTAGAAACCTCAAAAATAACAGTATTTCTCCACTATTTAATGGATGTTATTATACATATAGACATTCCTCTTCAATCACTCTATCTATTAAAAAAACCGCATCAAAATCCGTTGCGTAGTTTAAAAGATTTAAGCATAGATAGGAATATAGGGACAGAGAAAGCGACTTTGTTTTATAATATGTAGTGATTTTCACCTGTAACATGTATTTTTATTATTTATGGATGTTTATTGTAATGTTCAGGTGTTATATATTATTTGATTTAGTTCTGATTTTGTTTAACTTTTAATAACAGTAGATGATGATAATGAATTAATGATTTGTAGGTTGTCTAAATGCTTTTATTGTAGTATTTGTAGTATTGTATATAGTTCGTAATATTTTGTCAATAAAGGCATACTGCCGGTATATGAAAATAACAGTAGAATATTTATAAATTATAATTATGTACCTAATTGGAAATAAAAATTTAATTATTATTATTAATAATCCGTGGGGACCGGGAGCTCATTGTAATTTCGACGACGCCTGATCAAATTGCTGGCACATATTTGGCTCAACGAATAAGCATTTCAATTTAACGGGGCAATACTGCCAGCATGCTGGGCACACTGCCAACTGGTAGTTGGCTGGAGCATTTGGACTGCCTGTGAGTCTACAATAACTTATAGGTTGTCTTAATGCTTTTATTGTAGTAGCTGTAGTATTGTATATAGTTTGTAGTATTTTGTTAACATACGAACCAGCATACCGCTGGTCATCGAGAAACTAACCTCGAGAGTGGAATTCACGGTTCGGTCAATCTGGCAACTAGTGTGTTATATCGGACACATTACAAAGAAGGATGGCGACTACTGACCCAACTAAACCAAGTCTCGTTCATGAATGTTTTAGGTTATGTTTTAATTGTCAGCCTGTTTTACACTATTTAAATCAGTAATTTTTAAAAGTAGGGATTCGTGAGAGTTATATTCAAATCCATTTACATAGATTTGGCACAGCACGCCAAATGCTACGAAGCCAAAATAAAGAAAAAAACTTCATTGTCATTTTCTGTTAGTTGCAGTGAGTACCGATGACATTGACATTTGTTTTAGTGTCCTGGAGTATATACAGTATTTTTGGTGCAGTCCGAATTACACTATTGGCTAGCAAGCGCAGACCTCCCTGCCAATAGTGCTCTTCGGACCGAGCATTGGTTTGCTTACTATATACTATAGGTCAACTGCCACAACAATTAAAAATGAAGAGTTGAAAGTCTCAGACCTTTGTATTGTTTTACGTCTCAAAATTCAGTCTCCCAAATGGTTAAACATAGTTCAAATCCATTACTATTTTTAGCTAGTAAGTTAACAATTTATTTAAGATAGATTGATAACGTCATAAGCATGCTTTTACTTGGTCTGAATAGGGTAGTTGACACAGTCTAAAATAATATACAGTGTAACGTTAACATGATAGTAGTTGGAGCACATAACTCGATGAAATTAACAAATTATTTATTCTGCATTGGATTACCTTTATTTTGGATAAACAAAATGTGTTTAAATTTTCTTTAAGTCACGTGATCTCAAACGGAAGTAAAGGCGGAAATGATGTCATAAGGACAAAAACAAAGCCATAGAATAGGTAATAGTAATTATGAGAGTTTGCTTCCAAAGGTTTTGACAGTGACAATTGACATTAGTAATTGCTAATAGCAAGCAACCTACAAAATGTCGCATCACTATCGATTTACTACTTAGGCCCCTATTTCATTATCAAATCCATTGGATCCCATATATTTAATAGTGTAATACGTACATTTGACTCATTTATCTTTGATCATATTTCGCCGTGAGATTTGATCAAAGATCAGCATAGATAATAAAACCCAAACTCGGAACAAGAATCTATGGAAACATTTTGCAATTATTACTCATAGTAATACAACAACTTTAAACAGTTGGAAAAGCTTATGTTTATCATTATATTTATTCCGATGTCACTGCACGCCATTGTCTCGATCACTTGAAAGTGTTTACATTTTGGGATTACAAAAATGTTCAATAAAATAGTGATTTTGAACCGATTAAAGTTGTTTAATTACCATGTATGAAAAATAATTGATAATGCTGCCACTCATGTATCCGTGCTTCAAACTGTGGTGGTTCTGTGATTGTTTTATTCAGTCTACATACATCCCTACACCATGGTACACGTTCTGCCGAACAACCTGTATAATCGATTACGCACACACAACAAGCAATCATAACGTATTACATTTCAGCACTATTTGTTTTTGCCCTAGTGACGTCATAAGCATACAGGCCGCCATTGAATGATGTTTTAGCGCCAATTTTAAAAGTTGAAATAAAAAGATGGATTTCTAGTATTTCAGGACTACTAAAAAAAAAATTAAAAATGCTAGGTGTATATTTCAGTGTTCTAAATAATTTAACATACTTTAAAAAAACAAGTCAACAACCCTATTGTAGTAATGCAAACGGGCATGAGCTTGCATAATTCAATCGGTTCATTTATAAGTACTCTTAGCAATGAGTACTTTTAGTTTTGCTGGCGTAATTTGGACCACACCCTTACTGATCTATGATAGAAACGGCCATGAGTAAAGCCCGTTTGTTATCTATTGACTTCGTTCAGGTGCATGCAATGAGGGTGTAATCACTGCGTTTTAGAAGCGTGTTTGGCCTGCCAATTAATATATATATCGTAATAAAGCACTAACACAGCCTGAAATTGTTTGTTAACTATGCTAATTGGTTGCCCATGTCGCATTGACCAAAGCTTTTGCCTTAGCAACTATTTCGTGAAAGATTTTGTTAACTAAATTGTACCTACTGAAGTCTAACGCAACCTTGCCAGTGAAACTTGAATCTACACTTGGCACTCGCACTACATCGTTTCAAGACTCGTTTGGAACCAAGTTCAAACAATGAGGGTGTTAAAAAGAAATCTGGCACTGCGACCGGCCACATTACATGCACTAGTGTTTGGAGATACAAGAACTGTTGCGCTTTACTTGGCGCTTTTCCAGATACCGTTTGGGCATTCAATTATACTCGTATTAAATGAAAATGTCTTTTCGTCTTTGCAGCCAGTTGTGTATAGTAAATGGGTTAGCTTGGACGCATTTCAATTCGTGTGATTCATAAAAATGAATATCATTTATTCGTAGAAATGAATATAAAATTATATAATACCAATAACACATTTTCATAGATAAACAGAGCAGTGATAGCCGAGCGGTTACAGATTGAGCGGGATAGCTATAGATAGAGCATTAAGTATATCGACGGCAGAAAGCGGAAATGTCATATCTCAAAAATTGGCCTACATGACTTATAACTGTATTGTTGATAAGCAAAAAAAGCCGCGTCGAATGGTCTATGCCTCGTCTTTCTACGATGAAAAAAAAATTAGATACGCTATTGATTTTCTTCTATTTTTTCTCTTGTTCACCCGAAAAATTGCTGTAAATAGACGAAAAATAGCGCATTTTAAAAATAAATCAGATACGACAACACGTCCAATATAAAAAAATAGTTACAACATTATTTTTCTATTACGGTCATTGATTTGAAAGAGGTACAACATTTCAGCCGGCCCAATATTTTACTTCTCCAAAGATACACCAATTTGCTTCGAACTAGTGTATGTTTATGGATCGGTTACTACATTTCAAACTTTTAATTTAATAGCAAACATCTTATTTACAACATAAAAATAGAGTATTGTTAAGTGTAAAGTGATCAATTACGCCATTCTAGCCAGACCCGCGCCCTTCTCACACCTCGAAGTGTTCTCTAAGTACACCATTCCGATCGCGCGGCAGTTATGCGTAAGCGCCGATACTGAGAAACCGTGTTTGTGAATGAGAAAAAAAATATTTTATTAAGTTTGTTTATGTTGTGTAACCTTTTTTTTTAGTAAAATGAGTACAATAACATTTACTGAAAAAACTAGGAAAAAATCCGACACAACTTCAATTGATACCTTAGATGAGATTTTATACAACGAAAATTCCATACCAAATATTACGGAAACAAAATAATTCTGGCTAGTAACAGATCAAAATCCTCCCAGTGCCACTGAAGTCCTTCCTGAAATAAAAGAATGCTTATTTATTACTAATTGAAAATCTCTTCGCCATTCTATCGTCTTTTATGAAGTAAACCTTACCAGCTGTCGGTCAGAAAAATCCCAGTACCGCTGACGTCTTTCCTCAAATAAAAAAGTCATTAACTACCACTGACCCTAAATACCCTAGCATCGCTAAAAATTAATCTGAAAATAAAACATTGCTAATGTGCATTGGATAAGATCCAATCTCCCAGCACCGTTGATTATCCCTCCAAAAATTTAATTGTCATAGATATCGAATTTTATGAGCGCCGCTACAAATAACCCTGAAAATAAAACTGCTAACTTGCTACAGATCAAAACTTTTCTTGCACTGCTGAAAATCCTATTGAATATAATGATTTCTTACCTATAATAATTCCAAAGTCTACATTTGTGGTGGTGTGGTGCTAGGAGCACCGCTTAAGATCCACCTGAAATAAAAAAACGCTCTCTCGCGTTACCGACCAGAATTATAGTGCTTCTAATCCGGAAGTTAATCCAATTCCAAAGGATACTTTTACTGAAGCGACTAGCAATGAACCTCATAATATATTGTGTCTAGTAAAAAAAGAGGCACAAAAAGAAATCTATCATAGAAATGTAAGAAGAAATAAAATTTTGATAAGAATATCTTGAAACCTTACCTTGATTGAATTGAAGAAAGCGATGCTGATACATTATTACTCAAAGAATCAAGCTGTTTGTTCAGTGATAGCAGGCTCTGCGGGATGTTCGACGAGAAGATGTCACGTAACTTCCCGAACGCTGCCCATACGAGTTGGATTCTTCGGGCGACCTCTTTGTCGAAGTTGGACCTACCTAACTGGACAGTCTGTCCCAGGTATATGTCTATATAATAGTCAACAACTTCGAGCGTATCGTTCCCAACAACTACTGGTACGGGTGCGAAATATACATTAGACATAATTTTCATCTTGTCCATGTTCATTTTAAGACCCACTTGCTGGGAAACTCTAATGAGGTCCATAAAACCTCTCAAGCTCTCTCAGAATCTCCGGTTTTGATGAGATGATTATGCCATTGTCGATCTTCAGCTTCGTCATTTGGCTTTGCCCTATAGACGATTTTTTTGCGAACACTTTGGAGCCTTGGTTACGCTCGATTGCGGCCTTTATCTGCTGAGTATTGAAGGCGCGCAAGTCGTGTCGCAATGCCTTGGAAATTCGTCTATTGAGCTTGCCATAGTTCGACATATCAGCTGAAGATTGCAGTCTCATCTCATTCCGGTCTTCCATCAGCTTGATTGTTTCGTCTGAGAGTTTCTTCGGTTTATTTCGGCCACACTTCAAGAAAATCTATTATTTTTCGATCTCTCGGATGGCACACGTCTTTGAGGCATAGAAAAATATGGGGAAAATAAGAACTCGCACTAGTCTGACCTTTGTGAAAAATATTAAGAAAAAAGAATTACAATATTGGATTACATATTCCCAAGAAGGATAAATTCATGGTGTGTATGACAAAGACATAAGACGTAAAAAATTGTGAAGATGTCTAATTGTCTTAATATGTTTTCTTTTTTTTATTCACAAACGAGAAAAAGAAGAGTCCCACAAATATGTCACCAAAAATTGTGTAATACTCGTATGCGCAAGCTTTTATATTCAAAAAGTTCTTAAAACACGGTGAAAACATGGCACTATACTACACAAGAAAGATAGCTGTATACAATCTTAAAATTTACAAGGTGGGATATTCTAATCTATGGACAAGAGTTGATGCCCATCGTGGGGCTAATGAGATTTCAACATGTACGTACAGTTATCTTTAAGAGGTGGACAAACGTAAGACAGTACTGTTGTACTCTGGTTCATGCTACGGACAACAAAAAACCTATGTTGAGCATGTTGAGATTTTTGTGTCCGTTGCTGTCCATTTGGATACAATCCAAAGAAATTATCTCATTCCTGGTCATACATTCATACCGGTTGATAGCATGCATGTAACCATAGAGCGTGCTATAAAGAAAACTACGGTGTGGGCACCTTCTCAATGGCCTACCATTGTGGAACCGGCATGTAAACAAACAACCTTATATTAACCCATTGGCATCGGCGATAATGATAACAATAGAATTTCATTCATAACTAGGACATAGTGGTCCTGACGATGCCAATTTATATAAAATAGACTCTAAATTGGCATCGTACTCGTATGCACTCGTACTACTCGAATACTTATGTGTACTCGTATCGCACTGTATGGGATTTCACTAAGTTTTAGCAAATCTTTTGAAAAAAGTAAAAAATGTCAAATTTCTAAGTTATGCATTGCAACATTTAGAATGGCGAACTTCTATATTATATTTGTAAAAAAAAGCAATGATCTCAGATGCTGAAACTAATTCAGTGCCCTTGTGTAGTTTGAACAATACTCAAACAAAGCTTCATTGGTACTCAACTAAGCTCCCTGTTATAATTAAAAAATACTACAACCTCAAAAAGTAAGTTCAGAAACAAATTTTTCCTAAATGCTACTCTAATAAATATTTAAAAATGAAACACGTTAAAAAAAATATATTTTGAAACTGATGAAGAAGAAGTAGTATAGCAGTCTAATTATTAACTAACGAAGAAGAGGAAGTACTAATTGTTGAAACTTGTGAAGAGGAAATATGTCGGACGTAATTTTTAATGTCATTACATTTTTTAAAATTACAATAATAGCATTGAATAAAAGATACAGTATTTTAATTTTATAACATATATTATTCAGACTGTATTTAAAACATTTTATTTTTATAAACAAATGTTATTAAAATCTCATACAGCAATATGTTCATGTTTCGTATAGTTCATGTTTGAGATACAGCAGATCCGCAGCATTAAAAGTTGTATAAATGTTAATTGGCTATGCATTTCACCTTAGAGATACTGCGTTTCCGCTGCTCTATTTTGAAATATCAATTGCTGTAACTAGTAAAAAAATTAATGAAGTAGTAACTTAACGACATTTTAATTAACTGTATCAAATAACGTTTGGAATGATAGAAATATGTTCCAGATTTCAATTTTCTATTTTTATTACTACTTTACGAGTTATGATTTTTTGAAATAGTTTTTTGGCTCTGGTGTAAAATTAGATATTTTGAGATACGACAAAATCGCTTTTTTCCGTCGATATAGATTACCGTCCTGCAAGATCATTGTTTGATCCCCACCGCCACGCTGGTTTAAGTTTCCCTGCATGGATGAAAGGTATTTTACCAAATATGTCAAGCAAGCTAACACCCTTCAAGTAGAAAATCTGTCGAGAGCCAGTAATTGTAGGCCTAGTCCGGTTCACTTACCAACAGGTGACCTGGTGGTCAAGGGCCAGCTATAAAATAGAAAAATTCGTCGTATTTAAAACAATACCTTGGAGTACAATATGTGGGGCATACTGAATGTTTCTATAGTCTGGTTTTTAATTCGAGATCAAAAATTTAAACAAAGAAATGTCAATATATGTCATTGTCAAACTGATAGGTCAGGGTATTCAATAGTTTTTCTTCAAAAATATTCTCACAAGTGTGGCTATTAAAAACAAAAAAATCTTACACTAATTTTTTCAGGCTTGAATATATGCGTAAATATTTACGTGCATATAAAAGTGTTTTATTGTTTCATAATAATGCAATAAATTATAGCATTAAATATATTTTTTACATTAAATGCTCCATCCGTTCCCAAAATTAGAAAAATTACCAAGTACTTGTAATTTTTTTGCACGGTTAACACCTCTGTTTACATTTTTGATCTCGAATTAAAAACCTGAGTATAGAACTGGCCACTTCCAAAATAAAAATAATTAAAAGCTTATAACTGGTAGATAATGCCTTAGCATTAAGTCCTCCTTTTGTACATTTTTTTTTTGTGCAATAAAGTATTAAATAAATAAATAAATAAATATAATTTAATTATTTTTATTATAATTTTTTTTTTTTTTTTTTTTCATTTATTTATCAAAATAAACAATTGTTTTACAAAAGATTTGTGAGCAATAGCATAGAAAAAAACCACTAAGGTTTGAAGAGACAATGCTATAAGATTCAGTCTACATCAATAAGTATAAAATAGTAATAATAATAAAGTAGGTATTAATAGTAGAATTACAATGGTTCCGTTTGAATAAGTCAGTAGAACTAGGTAAGTGCATAATTATACAACTTGATACTTTTCTAAATTTGTTAAAAAATAAGATTTTAGTTTCTTTTTAATGTTTTTCAGCGTAATACTATCACGCAAATCAGTAGGTAGTTCGTTTATTAACCGAGGAACTAAATAGGTAGCTGTCCTCTCACCGTAAGCATTGTTAGCGCGGATCGTGCACAACCGGTTCTGAGCAACTGCACGAGTGTATACAGGATGCTTTATAACATGCTTCAGTGTTTCATTGAAAAAGTGCTCTTTGAGTAACATATATTTGAACTGCGTGTGAACGGGTAAGGTCTTACAATGTCTAAAGAGCCCCATTTCATCATTATAAAATTGTAGTCTAATATTTTTAGATACGATTGTTTTTAGAATTTTTAATTGCAGTTTATATATCTGGTTTAGATACGAAGTATAAGTACGACCGTAACTAGTGAGTCCATACAAAACATACGATTCAGCTAGAGAATTGAACAACATTAGCTTTACTTTGAAAGGTATGCGATTTTTGAGGATTGTGATGTTTGCTAAGAATTGCCTTAATTTACTACAAACGCGTTCGGTGTGATTGGACCAGTTAAATGTGCTATCAATCATTACCCCCAAATAAGTTTGACAGCTTACGACTTCTATAGAGGGGCAGCTACATGTATTTAAGTTTGTGATGTGCAGACAGCCATGGTCGTGAGCCAAAAGATTTTTTAAAGGGGAAATTTTAAGGTACGGTGACTTTATGACAAGTAGTTTAGTTTTTTTTGAATTTAGTACTACGCTTGCATCGTGACACCATTTTAATAAATTGTCCAAATCGAACTGCAAAAGGTCACAGGCTTTTTGCGGGTCTCTATCAGCTGCGATGAGACATGTATCATCTGCAAACTGATAACAAGTGCAGTAGTTGATGCAATTACTGATTTCATTGATGTAAGATAAAAAGTGGAGAGGGCCTAATACTGAACCTTGGGCTGTGCCCACTGTATTGTAATGTAATTAAAAGCGGAATTCGAATATGGAACTCAATAGAAACATGTTAGTTTTTAATTTGGGAGACTGTCAATTGTTTTCTCATTGTGGCTATGGAGGGTAGAGGTAAGGAGACTCATCTCATATTGTAGAAAACTTAAAAAGTATCCAGCTGTAAGCTATAAATAACAGTTCAAAAACCTTCCAGAATGGCGGTGGTCTAGACAAAGGGTATGGTATAATAATGTAGCAATTGTAAGCGAATTGAAATGTGCCGAGTTAAAAATAATATGTTACTGTCGACTAAAGTAGTTACCTACTTATTGAAAATTTCAACTACTTGCGTAGTACAAAGTAATGTAGTAAATATAACCTTAAAGAATTATTATGGGAAAACATGTAGCTAGAGTGATTATATTTCGTGAACTGTAAATAATACGTTTAATGATTTTGGCGCTTCTTTCAAAATGTACCCTGATGCTAATGCGGCGCCATCCTAATTTAATGCATTTGAACGGAGACTTTTTCATGTACACAGATAATTCTCCTTACCTCTACCCTCATTATTCTGACGTCCTTTAGAAAATTATGTGTTGCATTATTTTACATGATTTTACATGACATTAATGAATTCACTCGTGAAAATTTCTTGGCTCTATTATTTTTTACGATTTTCACTGTGTCAACGAGAGAGTTACCAGAAACTTCAATTAGCATTTGGTGATGAAGCCCCATTTCGCAGGTCTGTGTTATCGTGGTTCGGAGGATTTAGACGTGGACGTTCGTAAAGATTGGCCGGCGACTGCGGTTACAGAATCCAATATTGACACCATACGGAAACTGATTGAAACTGACAAAAAATACTTGGCAGCAAATTCGTACTGTATTAGACATTGGAATAAGCCTAGTACAATACATTTTGCATGTGCGTCTAAAGGTACGGAATCTTTGAACTCAATGGACACCGCATGATTTAACGGAAGACCATAAAACGACTGCGTGTTGAGAGGTGCAGTAAAATGATAGGAAGTTTAATGGAGGACAGTCATTGGCTGTCTATAAAATCGTGACAGATGTCGAAACATGGGTTTAGTTTAGTATGGTACTGCCGGAATGCAAAGAACATTCGGAAGAATGGTTCATTACCTACTTTTGAAGATTTACCGACGAAAATTACGAAAAATCACAGAATTAGTAAGAAAACGGTTGCGTCTTTTTTCGCCAAATCAGGACATTACATAACAGTACCGCTTGAAGACCAAAGGACAGAAATCTCAGATTGGCACGTCAACACTTGCTTGCCCAGAATCATAGAAAAAGTTCGTGCATAGCGTCCTCGAAGCAATGTCGCTTTCACTACGATAACGCTTTACCTTAAGAAAATCCGTTAAGGTAAAGGAAAGGAATCGTATTTGAAGACTTAATCAACGCATCCGCCATCCAGCCCAGACCTCGCGAAACTTGCGACATAGTTTTGAAGAAAAGGCTAGGAATAGCCTTTTCTTCTCAGTTCATTCCTTATGTTAAGAGCCCTGAAGCACTACTACCAGAATCATTACTGGCCTGACTCTGAAGCAGTTTCATAAGGCTATTATTTCACATTGTTAGGCTTAAGTATAGTTATACTTATCCGAATAGGCAAAAAACATTAGGTAGGTATAATGTTCAATGATTCCAAATGTCCCCATAGACGTAAGCCACTGCTGATGCATAATCGACTACGTATTTCTTAGCATCATTCTCATACTAGCAAATGAAAAATATGTCCCTACCTATATATGGCTGGCTTCTATCTAACCAACTACCCATGGAAATCAACATTTACTATATCCGTTCAATTAACAGTTTTAGAAACGTATAGTTAGAGCCGTTGTGTGCCTAATGCGCAGCATGCTACTTTATCAAGTAGGTAACGGGTGCTTTAAGTTGATGATTGTTAGTACCTAATGGCAGATTTTCCTGAATTAATTTTTTTGTGAACATCAAACTTAGGTACTTTATTCTTATGGAAGGAGCACGAGGTCCACCAGGTGTTACAGTATATGCCTATAGTAGATGCACTTCGTCACAACTGACAATTGAGACAAACTGCACTGCGCCCATCACCCTAAGACATGAAGTTCTAAAAGAGAGAACGGTGCGTGCGAAGAATACGAAGAAAATTCACGAAATCGACGTTTCGTATTCCCCATGAATATTTTCTCCTCCAAAACTAAGACGATATTTTTTTTGTATAAAATTAAGGCCAGCTATAGACACGTTTCCAGTTGTACGTTGGCCAGTTATAGACTTCTTTCACAAACACTGAAGAATGTGAAGACGAGATCCGAAGGAGATGCGTACCCGATCTGCCGTTGACAAGCTGAAAAGAGTCTGGTGGAAGCGCAATATCACCAAAGCCACGAAAGTCCGCATTATGAGAAGCTTAGTCTTCCCGATATTTCTTTATAGCCAGAAACTTGGACGGTTCGCCTTAAAGACCGGCGCAAAATCGATGCGCTCGAGATGTGGTGTTGGCGGCGACTGCTGCGGATTCCGTGGACAGCGTTTAGGACCAACGTCTCGATCCTGGCAAAACTAAATATCAACCAGAGATTATCGTCGACTGTGCAAAAACGAATCCTCAAATATTTCGGACACGTTGTTCGAAACGAACAACGTATCCGAAATATTTTCATGTAGAACTGTATATGAAGATGTAGAGTTCCATGGAGAACGAATCGCTGTCCAGGGACGAGTGGAAGGCAAGCGGTCACGGGGTCGATCACCAATGCGTTGGACAGATCACATCAAAGCTACGACGCAAACCTCCATAGTTCAGAGTTTCCGAGACGCTGACGACCGCAACAAGTGGAGGAGCATCGCGGGGGTTGTTTTAGCCATAGAAAATGCATCATTAACAACGACCACTGTCAAGAGTGAAGGACTAAGGAGGATAGACACGTTCCTGCGCTAATTTTTTTCAGTTACTGTACTTAACTAAAGGATGGGTGACCGCTAGTGACATTACTATTGAGCGCTTCCGTGCTTCGGAGGGCACGTTAAGCCGTCGGTCTCGGTTGTTGTCTAAGGATAGCAGTCGTTATAGCATGGTGGTAGGACATTTTGCGAATGCCCGCCTGGCTAGCTACCACCCTCCAGTAGAAAATCTGTCGCCAAGCACCTATTGGTGTGTTCTGGCAGCTGTACTTGAGAGCCAGTACTAGGTTCTAGGTAGCCAGTTCTAGGTTGAACAAGATCTTCGACCACATCATCACTTACCATCAGGTGAGATAGTGGTCAAAGGCTAACCTACAAGGAATAAAAAAAAATAACCTTGTTAACCTTATGACAACGACTATAGAAATCATTATACTTTAATTCAATACAATGAGACCGTGGCTCCTCGTGTCAGGACACGAGAAGAGAGTATAGTATATAATATTTTGTTCAACTAAAAAGTTCGTATTTGTCAGTCTTCATCTTCAGCAAAAACTAATATTGATAAGACTAGTGTGCCCACAGGTAGAAATTGGGGGGGGGGGGGGGGGCGTACGGGTTAACATTCTAACCCGTACGATCGTACGCCGTAGTAGACGATCGTGTACAATATTCATACGTTAGTTCTGACCAAAATATATCTGGCCAAACGTCGTCCATGTTTTGACCCTTCATTCTCTGGGATTTAAATGCCTTGATAATAAGATCAATACCTCAGAGGTAGAGTAAGTGGTAGTGTCACGGTGAATAAACTGAACTCTTGTCATCTGTGACCGAATTAACCTGATTAGCTCGGTTCAGACATAGGCATTGTTGACCCAATCTTGGAAGGAGATAGGATGGTCTCCTTGACAGCCTTCTCCTCCGTCTCCGTCCTTGAGAGGTTTCTAGGTTACTTTAGCCTGAATCTTCGACCACATCATCACTTACCATTAGGTGAGTTAGCGGTCAAAAGCTAGCCTATTAAAAAAAAACATACGCGTCATTTATTGTATGGTTATGTATTATTATACACTTGTCATTACTGCGTCTTTCACATATGTGCAATATGTTGCCATCCGCTACTTGACAAGCAATTTAGCTGCTCCTGCAGCACTCACAGCTTGGTATTCATAATGTCGCGCTTCTGGTATGTTTGAAATAAAACAAATGTGTCTTCGTGATCATGTCACCATTTATTAAAATTGAAATGTATTGTATGTATCCAATGATATTAACTTTCTCACGATTAACTTACCGGTTTGTACAAGGAATTGAGGATTTCACACATTATGAAAGAGGCATATTTTTAGTAATAAGCTTATTTCTTAAGGGTGAACTGGCCGGTCAGTTCTCCATACAAACGTCATAGGGTGATCACTCCCTTATTTGAGGATTTAGGTCCAAAACAAAGCATGATATCGATTGATCTCGTCATTATCTAGGCTTGTATGATGCCGAAATATTAATAAAATAATTAACTTGAGAATTATGAGCCTCGAAACATTTTCATATAAAGTTTTCGAGGCTCATAACTTACATCTTAATTATATTTTTTTAAATTTTGGCATCATACAATCCTAGATCATGACGATATAAATCGGTATTATGCTTAGTTCTGGACCTAAAATCTCAAATAAAGTAGTGATCACCCTACGACGTTTGTATGGAGAAGTGACCGGCCAGTTCAACCTTAAAGCCGCGTTTACACGATCAGAGCATACACTGACATATTCTACTCGGAAGCGGACTCTGACGTAACTCGTATCGTTTCAACCGGGAAAGTAGATCCGAGTGCACTCGGATTACACGATAGGTGTTACATCAGAGTGTGCATCTGAGTGGACTCTGTCACAGTATACTCTGATCGTCTCAACGCGTTTTAAGCCGCGTTGAGACGATCAGAGTACTCTCGGACCGAGTGACTTAGTTATACGAGTGTACAGGGATAGTGGTTAACACCTATCAAAGTAAACTCGTTTTCAATTACATTCAAGATCACAATTCAATATAACACAGACGGTTTTGTTACTAGACGGTGTCGAAACTACTGCAGATATATTTAATCTAAGAATTGGCAAATCTTTACAAGCAAAATCAGAAGTCATGCAAGAGAAATGTTTGGACCTGCAAATAGATTTTACGGCACTAAGAGCAGGTTGCATCTGACAATTTTCTACGTTAAGTAGAAATACAAGATAAGAAACGACAATTTGAGGCTCAACATTGAACAATTTGACTGTCTCTTATTATCAGCCGCCACTTTGTTTCACAATATCCATCCGAGCTAGCTATTAACAATAGGACGCGGTCCGAGTCAACACAGATCGGACGCCGTGGTCCGAGTATGCTCGTATTACCGGTTGTCACAATACGAATAGCGTCCGAGTAGGTATCCTAATGCACTCGCTCCGAGAGTAGGTACTCTGATCGTGTCAACGCGGCTTTAATAATGTCGATTTACAACATGTTGACCATTTTGTTACAATTACATAATTTCATTAGTTGGTCGCATCTGCCCCCACTCGAGTAATTTTCAGTGAGAGTAGTTGAAAATATACCGTTCCAATCCTTATAAAATGCAAAGACATTTTTGAGATCTATATACCATAACAAATTAACAGATAAAGATGTTTTCCTAGATAACTACATTTTTAATTAAGGAGGTAAACGAGAATCATTCTTGTCTAGCCTACTAAATAAAACGCGAAAGTGTGTGTGTTCACACTCACCTCAAAAATCAAAAAATGGTTCATTAAAATTTATGAAACTTGGTAAACATTTTTTGTCCTGAATTACCCCATTTAATGAGTGGTTCCGAGGGTATGAGATATATGTAAACCTCTACAGGTTTATGTTGCACTTATACACGACTGTCCAAAAGGAGTGTATGTTTTACCTCCAATAGTAGTACTTCGGTTGTATGTCCGGTTGCCTTACTGTACTGTATCAGCCGGATTGTCCACTGCTGAACACAGCCTCCCTCATTATGGAAGGTTTACCATAATCCCCACGCTTGGCATGCGTCTTGGGGAACGCAGTGTGAGATATCAGTTCCTCAGAAAGCGATGCTGCCCACCTTCTGGGCGTCAAGTCTGCTAATCAATATGAATCTATAATGAGCTCGGCCTGGCCAATTTTGACAGTTTTGGTAGTCTACTACAAGTCACTATTGATTTAATCTCGGTTTCATATGAAAACGAAACGAAATAATAATAAATAATAACGAAATTGTTTTCTGAATAACCTTAGTCTTCTCTTTTTATTTTTTGTTGCCAATATCGTCAAACCAGCCTAGATTCATTATAGATTCATATATTCATATGGGATCAGCAGACTACTGATTCTGTCTTGTATGAATCTTGAATGAATCTATGCTGAATATGAACATGTAATTAGCTGACTTGGCCCCCTGGTGTGTTACCCTTAGTCACCTCTTTCGACACCCACGGGTAGAGATGGGGGGTGACATTCTAGCTCGGCACCCCATGGTAAGATGTTTTTTTCTTATTCCACCGTAACTTTTAAATACCTGAACAGATTATGATGTATTGGACATCGTTAGATTCCTTACATCTTCCCAAGTGTCACTGGCTATATTTTTTTATTTGCAAAGCCGTCTTTTTTTATAATATGCTTTTTTAAAATTTTTCTTCCTTAATCTGCACCCAGCAGGTGTGGTGATAAGCTGATAATAGTGATCGTAAAATGAATGCGTGAATTGATACAGAATAAACGAAAAAACTGTCAGTGAAACGAACAGCACTCTACGGCTATTCAATCAGTTCTTTCACAGTTGCAACCTTCGACAAATTATTTTATAGATTTCGGCCCTAGGTACACGGCCATAAAAATAAGACCACAAAGAAATTTCGTGCTCTTATTTCAAATTTGTCTACTTTACGTTTTAAACTTTTTGTGTTGATATTAAGGTTTGTTTTAGAATGTGGATCGACGATTCAAATCAACCCAAAGATCATATATTATACATGCTGCAAATGTAATTGAACTTTATTGTAGTGTCTTAAGGTTTTATTAGCGAGTAAACGATATGACATTTATTTTTCTGATCGTGATAGATAGTAGTATTTATATAATATATTTTTTCGAAGGTTGCATGGTTCTAATTAGGGTGACTTTCCAATAGACCTGTGTCAGGAAGCAAAGCACTTAGGGGCACTTTTTCTTCAATAGGAAAACATTTTCGTAGAGGGAGCTGTATATTTTCATCCTGTCCTTACCCTTATTTAAGCACTGGTGCAGTTTTAGATGCTGTTTTTCGCTCGCTTGAATATTAATAAATAATTTATGAATTCCACAATAAAAACAAATTCAAGGCTTTAGCACTTGAAAGGCTTTCCTTACTCTCATCTTATAACTGATTAGTTCGGGAATTAATTCACTCTTATTTCTTAACAAATGCTAAAAAGAGACTCATGCTTTACTAAGGGCCTGTTTCAGAATGTACGAGTAAGTTCCGGTTATACTATCCAGAACATAAAATAACTGAATGATCAAAATGACAGTTAACATGCAGCGCGTTCCAAGCTTTAACCGATAGGCTAAATCGATGACTGTGAAACGCAAAGATAGTGTTTTATTTATTAATTATGTTCTGGGTAGTATAACCGGAACTCACTCGAACATTCTGAAACAGGCCCAAAGTTTATTAAAATCATAAAATAATCAGTTATTCCCATACATATTAGCTCCATCTAGTTGAACTAATTAGTAGCCTCTACCAAAATTATAGGATCTTTATTTACAAATGAAGCAATCGTGGATTTTTCCTTGCTATGCTTCGCTTGCTCGCACAGGTTTAATGGAAAGACAGCCTTACGCGTGCACGTGTCACATTTTTCCCTTTCAATAACGATTATGTGAGGGGTGTAGAACCAAAGTCGCCACTGTCCAGCTAAGGTCAAAATGAAACTAAATGCCATCTTGTGTACATTTTATGAACTAATTATGTCATTGTTTAGGTAGCATGGTGGAAGGGCATTTTGCGAATGCCCGCCTGGCTAGAGACCACCCTCAAGTAGAAAATCTGTCGCCAAGCACCTAACGGTGTGTTCCGGCAGCACTCCTTGAGAGCCAGTTAAATAACAGGCAAAATGAGACTTAACAGGTATGTCTCAAGGTGATGGGCGCAGTGCAGTCACTTGTGATGAAATGCATCTGTTATAGGCAGAGGATACCGCTTAACATCAGGTGGGCCTCGAGCTTGTTCCATCACAATAACATAAAAAAAACAACATTCAATGTTGGCACTGTCCCATAGGAAAAAGACACCTAAAATGCTAGCTTATATTCAAAAATGACACTGTCCTGTGTATATTAAATTTCAAAATGCTTTTGTCCAAACCGGCCAATCAGCGGACCACATTTCGACGCTGACAATATGGCCGCGCTTCAGTTTCTTCATCAAAACAGTGGCAGGTCCAAAAGTGTCAATGTCGATTAGTTTAGGTACAAATACGACACTATCCACTATTGAGAAACAGATAATCCACTGTCCGAACCCATCTATAAAAAAAAACAGTATATTTTGTACAATTACAAGACATGGTGAATAATTGAGAAATGGTGGGCGAAATATCATAGAAGATACTGTAACCATCTTTCTATCTGATGGCTTAGCTAAACAGTCTGGACAGTGACGACTTTGTTTTTATACCCCTCATGTATCACTTCGCTTAGTTTAGCTTAATTTAGCTTCGCTTAGTTAAGTTTATCTTAATTTATTTAGTAGTCCAAGGCCCACTCGTTCTCCTGGAGGAAAGCGTCGATGACTTCCTTCATAGTGAAATTAGGTATCAGTTGGTCAGCTGTCAGCTTTACACGAGTAACGGGGTCGAAGTGACCCACTCGCTGAAAACAGAGAAATAATTTTGTTACAAACATAGCATCGTCTTCCTGTTACTACCCTTATCGCACCCATCAACAAAAAACAGACAAAAATGCCTGGATAATTCCGCCTCTGCCAAGTCTGTCACCTACATAATTTATATGCAATTCGAGCCATATATAAAATGGGTCCTAGGGAATCTGTGAGGGATCTTTTTAAAGAAATTGATATTTTAACTTTACCAAGTCTGTATATATTTGAAAATATTATGTTTGTTCGTAAAAATTTGAGTAAATTTAAATTAAACAGTGACAATCACAATTACAACACTAGGAATAAAGATAAAATAGCGGTGCCAGGTTTTAGATTAGCAAAGACAAATAAAAGGTCCTTCTTAGGTAATTGTGTGTGGTTTTATAAAAAAGTTCCTAAACATATTACAACGCTCACAGAAGGGTAATTCAAGTTGCATGTGAAAAACATATTGATTAAAAAATCCTACTATACAGTTTCTGATTACATAAACGACAAAATGCCTGGACAATTCCGCCTCCGCCAAGCTATTACCTGTCACCTACATAATTTAAACAAATATTGTAATAACTCTATTATATAGTATGTATGTAACACATTGTTAAAAGATGTTTAAAAGAATGGCCCCAAGTTTCTTGCCCGTTTTTCTCACAGTGGCTCTATACAATTTATTTGCGGAACGTGGCAGTACAATGTAGAAGTATTTAAATACTAAAATTTGTACTTGACCTTCATAAGAGCGTCGTAGACGCCTAAATTGAATAAATGATTTTGACTTTGACCATTTGGGATCGGTACAATATGTCTTCTCTAACAATATAAACTTCAACACAAGAACATGTTTTGAAGCGCTCGTAGCGCAGCTGACTACGATCAAATTAGTCAAGCCACGTCCGCCGCGGTTATGAGTTGGATGGGTGACGGCTAGTGTCATTACTACTGAGCGTTTCGATGCTTCGGAGGGCACGTTAAATCGTTGGTCCCGGTTGGTGTTGGTCTCCTTAGTACTGCTATCGTGACATGGTGGCAGGTCATTTTGCGAACGCCCGCTTTGCTAGCTACCACCCTCAAGTATCTCAACAATATCTAACGGAGTGTTCTGAGTGCTGTCCTTGAGTGCCAGTAATTCTAGGTTAGCCTGAATTACATCTTAGATTCTTAGACCACATCATTAGGCGAGATAGTGGTCAAAGGCTAGCCTGTCTGATGTAAAAAAGGGACATAAATATTAAAAATTACCTTAACACTTAACAAATGTAATCAATACAATGTGTATTACAAAAATATATTAAATATCGTAAAAAATATTCTGCAAATCTCGCGTATTACGTGGCAAATTCCAATAATTAGACGATTTAGTAATATTACTAAAAACATATTAGATATTTATATTCCGCAAATATAAAAAATATTAAATATGTACGTCAGTATTAACCATAAAAAAAATTCATCACACTTGCACATTAACAGTGTCTAAACATACAGGTTAACTTGGCCGTAACGCCCCATATAAAACCCTCCAGCTTTCTATTTATCATGAAACCCAGGGTCGATAAGTTTTTTTTTTAATTTTATGTTTGAAACGCTCGTAGCGAAGTTTACTTAGCTGTTCTCAACCGATCAGCAAAGTTAAGCAACGTCGCCCGCGGTCATGAGTTGGATGGGTGACCGCTAGTGACATTACTACTGAGCGTTTCCGTGCTTCGGAGGACAGGTTAAGCCGTCGGTCCCGGTTGTTATCTTAGGATGGCAGTCGTTATAGCATGGTGGTAGGGCATTTTGCGAATGCCTGCCTGGCTAGCTACCACTCTCAAGTAGAAAATCTGTCGCCAAGCACCTAACGGTGTGTTCCGGCAGCTGTCCTTGAGAGCCAGTAATTCGCGGTTAGCCTGAACAAGATCTTCGACCACATCATCACTTACCTTCAGTTGAGATAGTGGTCGAAGGCTAACCTGTCAGGCATAAAAAAAAACTTCGGGCTCTACTAGAGCGACGATCGTGATTCCTTACTTACCGCCCTTAACCCATTGGCATCGGCGATAATAATAGCAATAGAATTTCATTCATAACCAGGACGTAGTGGTCCTGACGTTGCCAACTTATTAGTACACGATGTACTAATAAGTCCCACCGAATAAATTCCTCGTAGAATATTACCTCTAAATGCTCCTCAATATCTTTTTTCTCGTAAGTGATACCGCTCGGAGTGATGACAGGCTCGTTCAGGATTTCAAAACTTATTTTTCCGCACAAGTAATCAGGTACATCGCGTTTCTGAAAACAATTCATTTGAACATGCATATACTTGTTTTTTTTTCTTTTTTTTATGTTACACAAGCCCGAGGCCCACCCACCTGATGTTAAGTGGACTTACCTCTGCCTATAACAGATGCATTTCGTAAACGACGAATTGCACTGTGCCCGTCACAGTGAGACGTACAGTTGTAAGGTCTCATGTGTCTGTAATTTTACTGGTTCTCAAGGACTGATGCCGGAACTCACTG
This sequence comes from Plagodis pulveraria, assembly GCA_963890685.1. Taxonomy (NCBI): domain Eukaryota; kingdom Metazoa; phylum Arthropoda; class Insecta; order Lepidoptera; family Geometridae; genus Plagodis; species Plagodis pulveraria. Next base: position 26,641,455 of record OY982955.1, on the reverse strand, counting down.
TTAGGTGCTTGGCGACAGATTTTCTACTTGAGGGTGGTCGCTAGCCAGGCGGGCATTCGCAAACTGCCCTTCCACCATGCGGAGAAGCTCAAGCCCGCGGCGGGATTCGAACCATGGACCTGCTGCACGGCAGTCCATAGCCAATGCCACTGAGCCATCACTGCTTTATTTATGGAAAGCTTGTACAAGATTTCAGCATGTTAAGCCCATTATGGGAATTACCTATCAAGAACGGCTGCCCGCTCTTTTTCGAATCACATCCCTGATGCATAACGCACCATCACTTACCATCAGGTGAGTTTATTAAGTTAATTAAAATCGGAAAATAATCAGTTATTTCCATACATTGGCCTGTTCTATGTAACAAAACTTTAGCACCATCTCAACATCATCATCAGCGGTGGGGATCGAACCAGGAATCTGTGGCACGACAGTCTATAGCTTTTACCGCTCGGCCATCATTGCTTCCCGCTTTCAATCAGGCGGGCGATTTGCCTGCATTATTCAAAGTAAGTATTTTTTTTTTACATTTTTGTGTTTCTGGAATATTATGTAGGCGTGCCAATTTAAATTCGGTGAACTTCAATCTCGTCCCGTCTGTTTATAACAAAAATATTGCTTACCCTTCTCCTATCGTCCATTTTTGAAAATAAGTTATTTAGTTCACTAGAGTAATTATTCTGAAAAGAAAATAATTTGTCATTAATAAAATTATTTTGTAAGATTGTTATGTTTGCAACAACGCCTGCTATGCGGATTACATAACAAAATTACAAATATACGATAGGAAAAATTTAAGTCATGTACTCCATCCCAATACGATGGTTAAAGAACGACAGGAAAGATTTGAGTTATGACGTCATGTCATGTTAGCTCAATTGGTTAGAACATGCCCCGGCTAAAGGGGTGGATGGACGCGGGTTCCAATCTCGCACATGACTTTAATTTTTCCTTTCGTATATTTGTAATTTTGTAATTAATAAAATTATTTCTTTTATACAGACGGCATCATAACCAATGTAAATGTGTAAAAATAAGCATAGCTTATTGATCTCAAAGACAAGACTCAAACCCGCGACTTCAGATTGATCAAAATGGGTTATTTGACTACTTTGCTATCGCCACTAAACAAATATAATCAGTATAGACATAGTAGAAAGAGGGGGTATAGAGGTTGATGAATGGTAATTTATCATTTCATCACACATCTATATTTTATTTTTTATGTGATTGTGACATAAAGTTATCTGAGACATATTTTTTTTTTTTTTTTTTTTTTATACATAACTGGGTAGCTCTTGACCACTATCTCACCTGATGGTAAGTGATGATGCGATCGATGATGGAGCGCGCTTACCCAGAAGGTATCTATTCACTCGCTTCTTGAAGACCCCCATATTGTACTTAACCGGAAACACAGACTCAGGCAGGGTGTTCCATTCCCTGGCGGTTCGTATGATGAACGAGGAAGCAAATCGTTTCGTTCGGGAAAATGGAACATCAACCATATGGTTGATGTTCCATTTTCCCGACTACTCAGAAGCGCCACCGCTATATAGCGGTGGCGCTTCTGAGTGTCCCTGGATGTCCGGTTATAGAATGGGGATGGCGGAATCAAGTCATACAGTTCCGTGGCACACTCCCCGAAATGCATCCGATAGAAAACCGATAAACAGGCGACTTTGCGGCGATGCTCGAGACTTTGGAGTCTCGTGCTTACAAGTTGGTCGTCGTTAATTAGTCTCTTGGCTCTCCTCTCAATAGCTTCCAGTGTCTCCAGCTGGTATTTGGCAGAACCATCCCAAAGGTGAGAACAGTACTCCATACACGACCGGACTTGGGCTTGATAAAGATTAAGCAACTGTTCCGGTGTGAAGTATTGTCTCACCTTAGCCAAAACACCAAGCTTTTTTGAGGCAAGCTGGGCTTTGGACTCAATATAAGAGCCGAAATTGAGAGTTGGTGTTAATGAGATGCCAAGAAGCTCGAAATGGTTACTTATCGGCACTGACACATCCCTGAAAGTAGGAGCCAGGTGAAAAGGGCTCCTTTTGGCGGAGAAAAGACACGCCTGGGTTTTAGCAGCATTGAACTTAACTAGATTGGCATCGCCCCAATCGGAGACTGCCTGCAAAGAAAAGTTCAAGCGCTGAACCATCGCTTCCCTATGTGACTGGATTTGTAATGCACTGGGTCGTGCGTTAGATGTATAACTCTCCACAACAGTGCTGTCGTCTGCGTACCCAAAAATACCGGGTTTAAGCAGATCATTAATATGCAGCAGAAAAAGCGTTGCAGAGAGTACTGATCCTTGAGGGACTCCGGCGTTTATGGCCAATTGGTCGGAAGAACAGCCATCGATGACCACTCGAATCGACCGATCCCTCAAGAAATCTGAAATCCAAACACACAAACCAGTGGGAAGGCCGTATGAAGGAAGCTTGCTAATAAGGCTATCGTGCGAAACCCTGTCGAAAGCCTTCGAGATGTCGAGAGAGACAGCAAGCGCCTCTCCGTAGTTCTCGATGGCCTCGCTCCAGATGTGAGTGGCATACACTAGAAGATCCCCAGTAGACCGGTTTCGGCGAAACCCATATTGTCGGTCACTGAGGAGATCATTGACTTCTAGGTATGCCAGGAGTCTGTGGTTCAGTACACGTTCCATCGTCTTACAGAGTATGGACGTGACTGAAATAGGCCTGTAATTGGCAGGGTCTGCGCAACTACCCTTTTTGGGCACGGGCTGCACGTTTGCAAGCTTCCAGGACTTAGGCACTTGACCAGTCGTCATAGACAAGCGAAAGAGGCGAGTCAATATTGGAGTCAACTCAGGCGCACACATCCTCAAGACTACAGCCGGTATACCGTCTGGACCACTAGCTTTGTTCACGTCCAGATTACACAACGCTTTGCGTACTTCAGACTGTCGAATACGGATTTCGGACATTAAAGTCCCGCAATTTGGCAAACTAGAAGGTACAGCATTGCCAGCATCTACACGTGAAGACTCTGCAAACAGAGAGGCAAATAAGTTTGCTTTCTCTTCAGCAGTGTGAGCTAGTGAACCGTCAGGTTTCAGCAGTGGAGGCAGTGAGGGACGGCAGAAGTTCTCTTCGACCGACTTTGCCAGGGACCAGAACGCTTTGCTACCTGAGGGGTAAGAAGCAAGTTTGTTCCCTGTTCGGCGTATGTGGTCGAAGCGAGCCTTCTTGAGAGCCTTTTTGCAGGACTTGGCGGCAAGGTTAAATGCTTTCTTCTTTTCACGTACATCTCTAGATTTGCGGGTTCGAGCATCAGCCCAGGCTAAGTAGGCCTCATGCTTTGACGCTTCTGCATCTCCACAGGTGGCATTAAACCATGGGCGAGCTTTGCTGGACAGTGGGACGTCAGAAAATGGTATGAAGTATTCCATACCCTGACGTAACACTTCTGTCACAGCATCCGCGCAAGCTGAGGGATCGCTGGAAGAAAAACAAGCCTGCCTCCAAGGGTAAGACGCGAAAAAATAACGCATCTCATCCCAATCTGCTGACCCGTATCGCCACACCCGCCGGGTGCCTTTTGGGCTGGGATCGGGCGGGGAGTAGACTGATACAGACTTCACCAGACAGTGGTCGGAGCTACCCAAGGGTGATGAAACCGACACCGAGTGACGGTCTGGATCTGTTGTCAGCAGAAGGTCCAAGCAATTGGCTGTGTGGCCATCAACATCCGGTATCCTTGTAGCTCCTTGGACCAGCTGAGTGAGGTTTAGCGTCAAAGCAAGCTTGCGCATCTCTCGACCAGCGTGGTCTGTGTTCTGGTATGGGTATAGCCAGTCTTGATGGTGGGCGTTGAAATCCCCCAGAAGCACTAATTGAGCAGAAGGATACCTCTGTTGGGCCACATCGGCCGCCTCACTAAGGTAGTTTGTGAGCCTGGTTGTCTCCTCATCTCCGCTGTGCGACCGGTAGACACTAGCATAAAGAATTTTCTCCATGCCGTTGTCCACCAGAACCCACATGATGGAAAATTTGGGGTCTTCAAGGTTGCGGAGACGCCGATAACAAATGTCATCGCGAGCATACATACAAACTCCCGCCTTGGCCTTGAAACTATGTTCTAGAACATAGCCAGGGTAGGCAAGGTATGTAGCGTCAGCTGGACATTTGATCTGCGTCTCCGTGAGGAACAGAATATGAGGTTTTGCAGTCTCTAGATGGTGGTGAACGGAGTCGATATTAGAGTGCATGCCTCGAATGTTTGAGAGGTGCACTTGGAGTGAGAGGACGTGCTTCCGCTGTTGAACCTTCATTCTGTTTTTACCTCTTTTTTTCATTTTGGTTGGTGGAGTGAATATTGATAAAGGGAAACGGAAGTGGAAACGAGGCGCATACTACCAACCCGTGACACAAAAAGGGCCCTTCCACCCTGTGGGAACCAATCCTGGAGACCGCGGGGACGCCCGAGCCCCCCCAGAGGTGTCCATCGGGACCTCTCATCTGGTCGCCAACCAGCACGATGGCGCACCTCCGGGATTTTTCGCGAGATGGCGGGGCAGCCTTTCATGAGTGGCTGGCTCACTACTTGGGCCCCCAACTATCTGCGGTCGGCCAGCGGAGAACCGTGCCTCGGATCCCGCTGCTCTCCAAGATTGGCTGCCAGGTAAATTGACCTTCGATGTGTCACGACTAGCTATAGTAATAAGCGCAACTGTTTCCGACCCGTTCCCCATAGTGGCTTCACCAAGCATCATGCCGTAACGCGACCGCTTGGCGGCATGGCTTTGCCTGGTGGGTGGTAACACGCCGCGGCCTAAGCCTACCACCTGAAAAGTACTGCTCTTTTGGCGCCACCCAGGGGACACGTGTAAGACATCGAGGGCTAAATCCTACGGAGGCGAGCAGTATAGTCCCCCAAAATGCTGACATAAAGTTCTAAAGTCTTATGTGCGTGTAATTTTACTGGATCTTAATTAATACTGCCAGGTCACACTCGTTAGATGTTTGGCGACAGATTTTTTACTTAAGTAAGGTAAGTAACCAGGCGAGCATTTTCTGAATGCACGCCTGGCTAGCTGCCACCCTCAAGTATTTGAAGCAATGATGGCTCAGTGGCATTGGCTATGGACTGCAGCGCAGCAGGTCAATGGGTCGAATCCCGCCGCGGGCTTGAGCTTCACCGCATGGTGGAAGGGCATTTTGCGAATGCCCGCCTGTCTAGCGACCACCCTCAAGTAGAAAATCTGTCGCCAAGCACCTAACAGTGTGTTCCGGCAGTTGTCCTTAAGAGCCAGTAATTCTAAGTTAAGCCTGTTAACACCTTCGACCACATCATCACTTACCATCAGGTGAGATTGTGGTCAAAGGCTTACCTACCACAAATAAAAATAAATAAAGTAATAAATCTGTCACCAAGCAACTAACAATGTGTTCCGGTAGCTGTCCTTGAGAGCTAGTGTAACAACTGTACGTTGAAAAACTAATAACTTTACTCACTTGTGACGAAATGCATGTAACAGGCAAAGGTTACCGCTTAACATTAAGCGGGCCTCGGGCTTGTTCCATCACAATCACGTAAAATAAAACCAAAACGACGCTTTCAACCACTCAGCCAACGACGCAATATTATTAAGATTACTTACACATTCCTCCTCGATCTTAGCTGACTTAGTGTTAACATCCTCCTCATTGTTCGACTCTAATTTCAACGCTTCTATTCTGCGCTGCATATCGTCATTTATTAACCTGTAAATAAAAAATGATCTAATGTTCAAATTAAATATATTTTATTATATTATAAAAACTATCGTGGTTTTCACCCATTTTAGTAAATAATACGGAATAACTCACGTGAATAAGTCAGATAGCTCCGACTATAGTTTCAACCACATCCGGTGGCTGAGATCTCGCTAAGCACTAATATTTTATTTTTTGCATTGACGCATGCTCCGCTTATTACATTACAAAATTAGATCGAGAGGGAAAATTATAGTCATGTCCGGTATTCAAAACCGCGCCATCCATCCCTATAGCCGAGGTATGCTCTAACCACTAAGCATTATGACTCTTGACTCTTAATTTTTCCTCTCGTTCTGGGCAATCGTATGGTTACCATAGTAATTGAGAACCTCCACCTTTTTTTAAATCGGTTAAAAATATACACGAAATATTTGTCATTAAGACAAATGACAAATACCTACATGTAAGCAGACGCTTACATGAAAGGTTTTTATTAATACCAAGTCAGGGACTCTGCATAGACTAAATGCGGACAGAGCGTGGGTAGGTTCGCTAGCTAATGACATATATAATTGGATTATCAGTCTATGATTAGTTTCCCTGTTTATTATAATAAACTCTGTATTGTAAGTCTTCCAATTATACAAGATATTAAAGGTCATTGTATTACTTAGTTGTCCTATTTTAAGAACTATTTAATTATGAAATGGACCAGCAATTTTTTCACAATTAATGTATGTTTTAGGGTTTTATGTATGCTTTAATAAAAAAAATGTAGGGCTGTCAATCTTGTTAAATTAAGAACAATTTTATTACGGGATCATTCTCAAAAACTACACTAGTGATGAATATGAAATTTTCGTACATTATGTGCAATATGGCCGTGGGGTGCCGGGCTAGAATACCACCCCCCATCTCTACCCGTGGGTGGCGTAAGAGGCGACTAAGGGTAACACACCAGAAGGTCAGCGCTTTTCAAGGAACTTGCGCATCTCCAAGACGCCTGCCAAGCGTGGCGATTATGGCAAACCTACCCTATAATGGGGGAATCTGTGTTGAGATGGACAATGCGGCTGATACAGCATGTACAATATTCTCTATTAAACCCATAAATAATGAAACTGCCGATTTAATAAGGTAACTTGAAGCTGTAATCAAAACCACCAGTTTTTTTTCTTGGCTGTTGCAATGCCTATCTCTAAAATAACAAGACCCGATGTGCACTTGGTTGGTTTATATATTGACGTATTATTTTAAGCAGCATTGCTAAAAGAAAATATTATTTTTTTTATACAACAAAAGATTCCGTCCTGTCGCATTACAGATCTATTCACGAAATCGCGCCCCTCAACTGTAAATTATTGACGTAAATTTTTTTTTATATTGATACCTTAGCCTTAGTTAGCCTTAATTAGCCTTTTACCACCATCTCACCAGATGATAAGGAATGATGTGGTCGAAGATGTTGTTCAGACTAACCTAGAATTACTGGCTCTCAAGGACAGCTGCCGGAACACACCGTTAGGTGTTTGGCGACAGATTTTCTACTTGAGGGTGGTAGCTAGCCAGGCGGGCAATCGCAGAACTACCACCATGCTATAGCGACTAGCAGGCGGTTTCAATACTCAGAAATATTACACATACCTATTTATATATGATTGCAATTCAATCTCCTGAGCAATTCTTTTCTCTTCTTGAACATTCCATCTCTTCTTTCTGGCAAGACGCAATTGAGCAGCTATGTCGTCGCCAAAATTTAGCTTTTGATCACGAGCTAGATCATTTGCTGCAATAGAAGTTTATATGTTTAGTAATAACATGAACTATGACAAAAAACACTACATCAAGACACTAAATATGACTTTAAAAGTATATTATGCTAATTCGAACACTTTCAGCTCACATTTTCATATGAGTAGGGACCTTTTTTCCCCATTTTGTATCAATTCCCCTCTAAAAAACTTATTTTATTCACTAACAACAGTGGAAAAAAAAGCAAAATCCTTCAAAACTTTTCCCTTATTAGTGAGGAAACAAACAAGTATTTAATTTTCATTCTTGCTAATTGGATCGCGCGCGGTCTTCGTTCTTAGTGAAACTTTTTAAAAGAAATGCGTATTTAGCTGTTTAAGTAATAACTATAGGTATCTTAGCTAAAATTAACCTCACTGCTAGTGACTCGATAATAAAAAATGTGTCCAGTGTTTTCAGTTATTATTGTTTAGGAAATGCGTTCACATAATTTTTGTGACAGTACTGAATATACATAAATTAGTTTTTTTTTAATAACAACTCATGTTTGCACATTAAAATAACTTGCAATATTTTCCAAATAAGAAATATAGTTTGACCAAAACGAATACAGGAAAAGTTCAGGAATTTGCATGGTGGTAGGGCATTTTGCGAATGCCCGCCTGGCTAGCTACCACCCTCAAGTAGAAAGTCTGTCGCCAAGCACCTAACGGTGTGTTCCGGCAGCTGTCCTTGAGAGCCAGTACTTCTAGGTTAGCCTGAACAACATCTTCGACCACATCATCACTTACCATCAGTTGAGATAGTGGTCAAAGGCTAACCTATCAGGCATAAAAATAATTAAAAAAAATAAAACTGTGAGGAAAGTCAGGATTTCTGTCAAGATAGCATAGCCCATACCAAACTGACAGATAGTTCTACATAATCTTTATCCTAAGCCTAAGCCTGGAACTTTAAGATGATTGTAGCTAATGTTTCACAAACTAGAGAATCACTCTACCCTTGCATACCCTCCTATTGAGTAAAAGGCGACAAAGGGTCAATGTAAAACAGCCATTGTTCATTCTTGATGTGGTAGTGGCAGGTTGTAATTTCAGGGTATTGAGATTTTGTTTTTTATATTTTCTGTTCTGAAATTATGTTACCTCTATGCAGATGTTTGATGGCTTCGTCAAAGCACTCCAGCTCAACTAATGCTTGTCCAAGGAAAAAGTGACCCTTAACCAGATTGGAGTCAATGTCGAGCGCCCGGTGACAGTCTTGACAGGTGCTTTCCCAGTGCTTCATCTTGAGGTGGCATAGTGCGCGATTTGTGTAGTAGGTCGACACTGCTGGGTTTTTTATCTGCAATTTGAGAAACTGATAGATATATAGGTAAACATTATGGTTTACTTGTAATTTTATGAGAAGAATATTTTGTTTTGCCTGGTTGTAGAGCATTTTGAGAATGGCCACCTGACTGGCTAACACAGAAATTTGTTGCAAAGTACCTAACATAGTCCCCGTGGGGTGCCGGGATAGAATGTCACCTCCCCATCTCTTCCAATGGGTGTCGTAAGAAGCGACTAAGGGATAAATACCAGAAGGTGGGCAGCAGCGCCTTCTGAGGAACTGTTATCTTATACTGCGATTCCTAAGACCCCTGCCAAGCATGGGGATTATGGCAAACCCCCCCTTGATGGGGGAGGCTATGTTCAGCAGTGGAAAATCAAGCTGCTACAGTACAGTACCTAACATGGTCCTCTGGTAGCTGTCCTTGAGGTCAGTAACTCTAGGTTAGGCTAAGATAGTGATGAGTGATCAACGGCAATCCTATCAGCTATAAAAATAAAATAAATATGATGTTTAATACATTTACAAATTATTAGAACACAAAAACCTTGTCTCAATTGAAAAGGGTATGTTCCTATGTAAAAAAAATAGGATTAAAATATATTTTCTTCTTAAAATGTTTGTTACAAATAGCAGAGGTCAACCCTAAGAGGTTGTTAGCATTTTTCCAATAACCCCAATTCCATTGTTGTACAAATGTGATTATTATAAAGTACGCGATACTACTTGTAATTATATTCAAAAACAAATATGCTGTGTTCTTTTTTCCTCCCATTGATTGATTGTAAAAGCCAATAAAGGGAATCATTGCTCTGAATAACAGCATGCCACTACTGAAGTCAAGTGGTGCGTTTCTGCACAGTAAAAGTACAACTGGATTCTTTATCATCTTAGCCTTGTTATCAGTCGAGATTCTGCTTTGCAAGTGGTAAGAAATAAAATATAATACTAAAAAAACTGAGATACATCAAAAAATGAGTGTAAAAGTAGGCTTATTTGGCAACTATCAATTAATGTATTGCAATTTAGTTATATATGATTATCTAATAATATATATATATATATATGTATGTCCCATAAGAAGGGATAACTAAAAACAATCCTTTACACAATAAGAAAATACTTCATGTGCATACATGAAAATCATAAGATTCTGAAACATGCAACAACAAATGCATGAGTATGCATTCTAAGTTTCGAGTCCTTATTTTAGTATATGGTTTCATCACCAAGACTCTCTCTTAAAACTTTGGCGACATTTTGTGTACTTTATTATGTTTTATTTTATTTCATTGTTAACCATGTCTTTTACTATATCAATCACCATGACACATTTAATAGATTTCTCAAGATGCTATTTTTGTATCATTTGGAATATATAGAGTCACATTTATTCTATTTAAGCAACTACAACACTCTTATGAAGGTCAATTACAAATTTTGGTATTGAAATATCCCACATTCATAGCCACTTTTAGTAAATCAATTTTATAGAGCCACTGCGAGAAGAATATGTAAGACATTCAGGGCCATTCTTTGTAAACGTCTTTGAACAATGTGTTATAATATATTTTTTTAAATTATTACATTTGTTTAAACTAGAAAGGTAGGTATTGGCTTGTCAGAGGTGCAATTGGCCAAGCCATTTTGACATTTAAATAATTACAAACTATATACTAGGCATTCATTGTCAAAATGTTATTCACATGTAACTTAACTTTTCCTTCTGTGAGTATTGTAATATTTTTGAACATTGAATGAACTTTATTATAACACCACACACATTACATTACCCTAAGAAGGGCCTTTTAATTATCTATGCTAATAGGATTGTCACTGTTTATTTTAAATTTACTTAAATGTTCATATATAAGTTTTGTTACATATATATATAGCTGGATTTGCCTGCTTTTGTAAGATAAAGATTGTCTAAATCTCAACAGCAGCTCCCCACAGCAAACCACCATAGTGGCTGATCCTGACAGTTGTTTACCATAATGTCCAGATAGGTTTTAATATTGTCTTGTACAAATTAGGAACTTCTATCAGCGCTTACACTGGTAAAAGCAACTATTAAAATTTAATTATTGTTTTAATAGGAAATACCATCAAAACACCGTTCAGTCGGAAATATTGGTAGAATATGATGATGAAATAATACAAGCAATTATTTTTTCATTTGATGCATAGACAATTATGGAACAAATGAAAAGGGTTTATGTATAAGCAATAGCATGTTTCAAGAAAAGTTAATCATCATAGTTTGTTTTAAAATTTATGGAATTAACAAAATGGACCTACATTTGCTCTGAAAATAACAAACAATAATGTAAGTATAGTTCAGTAGGAATAGGAATAAAACTATAAGATATGCAGTCCAACAGTAATTATTCTATATAGAATCATATCTTTTAGATTAGTCTGGGTACTGGGTAGTTAATTGCTGACTGAGATTTGTCGGTTTGGTAATTCAGGATACCTCTAGATTATCAGCAACATACTGTGCCTTCGTTAGTAGTTGCTGATAATATAAAAGAGGAGTACTTACTATAGCTTTTGTGTAGCAGTTCAGGGCATCTTCATACCTTCGTAGGCTGAACAACCTGTTTCCTTGTTCTTTCAATTCCTTGTCGGAAAGATTCGCCGTCGAATACATGTGTTTACTCATTTTTAACTTTTCGAGTACTACTTCACATCATAATCACACCTCTGCATCAGTTTTACTACCAAGCAGAACAACTTATAGAAACTACCTACCCAGATAATTCTGAAATAAATTTTGCGTTTTTCTAGAAAAACAACGAAAAACAACCTTTGTTTCAAGATTTTGACAGTTGTTTCAATTTGATTTTGACATTGAAGTTTAATAGGCTTTTGTAGTTTTTTGTTTAATATTAGAATCGTAGGATTTGGCTATTTACATGATACCTATCATGCGAGGAAACAATAATTACAATACAATCAATGGCTCTCAAATGAAAAATTTTGCGATTCTTGTCTTGACTTTTTTATGTTATTGTGACGGAACAAGCGCGAGGCCCACCTGATGTTAAGTGAAATAACCTCTGCCCATAACGTCTCTGCTTATAGTAGCTAGCCAGGCGACCAAACACAAAGTGCCCTTCTAGCAGGCGGTGAAGCTCTAGCCGGCGGTGGGGATCGAACCATGCACCTGCGGCACGGCGTAGTCCATAGCTATTACCTCACGGCTATTGCTTCACCATGGTCTCGACTGCACCATTCTCTGAGATGTATTGAACTCCCCTCGTTTACCTAATAGGGTGATTTGTTCATTTCATTTCGAACTCGTTGCGAACTTTAAGATAAATATAAACTTAAAAAATGAACTTTTCAGAATACTTATGGCTAAAATAATTTTTCGATGGATCTTGTTTTGATATCCTCAGATTAGATAAGAGCGCCGCGCCGCGCCGCGCCGCCACGCCGCCGCCGGGAAAAGCACGCGAAGTGCGCCATGAAGAAATATGTAGGTATAAAACAATTTTTATGTTACGAATGTCCTTACTTAATATTTTTATTACGGTAGATGTTGAGGTGACAGCTGCCAAAGTGACACTTAATGTCATATCTCTCGATTTTTATTTATAGTTGGGTCGAAAATATTCCAAAAATATAAGCAAATAGGTATTAGTGTGTCAGCTGTCAAAGTTTTGTGGCAATACATAAATTTTGTTTAAAAAATACAGCGCATCTGCATCAGTGAGACGTTACACCTTTTGCTACATTTTTACTCATTTCTACGATACATTTATGAAATTTTAACGTAAAAAAATATGTCACCCTTATGTCGTATAAGGCAAAAATGCCGACGGTATTTTCAGTGGCAATACATAACACTTAATTTCGTAAAAATTATAGCGTATTAGTGAGATCTGTCTTAGTTACCCAGTCGTTAAAATGTTTACCTTACACTTGTTATCTGAACGTAAAAAAAAAATATAGCATTTTCGCCCTAATCAACTTAAGGGTGATGTTTAATACGGCGAAAACGTGACTGTCTGACATGGGTCTGACACATATACAAAACTTTTCACTCATGAAGGCGCGCCTCTCCACAGTAAATCATTGAAGCCCATTTATATTAATAAGCTTCGTTTGTAACACTACGTCTTACGGTGGGTGTACCTACCTATACTACCGTTACGTAGGTGTATAGTAAAACAAAATGTAAAATGTGATCGCTTGGGTATGCATTAGTAGTTGCAACTATGTACGCACAAAAATATACGAGGGCTTACGCCTTCAGATATGTACTTACCCATTTACCTATAGTAAAATAGGTATATATATATATATATATATATAGCATAATAAATACCATACCTATATACATATATATATATATATATATATATATATATATATATATATATATATATATATATACATACCTATAGGTATGGTATTTGTTATGCTCAAAATTCTGCACAAACATAGAACGTCAGCATCCCTCAGCATCAAACTTATAAAAAGGTTAAAAGATATACTCATATTACTACAAAAAGTATAATAGGTACGTGTCATACAAAATTGTAAACAGTCAATCAGGTAAGTATTTAAATAGGAGATTGATAAGACGGAATTTTAAATACAGGGTAAAGTCCAGAGAAATCTTTTGTCCAGAGGCTGTAACGCTTGACGCCTTGTTCTTTTGGGATTTGAAGCACATTTGCATCCGAAATATTCCTCCTTGGCTTCATTGCGGGTCTGTTGAGCAAATGTAAGACATTAATTTAAGGCGAGGTTGCACCTACTTTAGACATTTTTTAAAATCTGTAACTCGAATAGAATTGAAAATTTAGAATATATAAAATCATATATATAAAGTTGAACATACTCTCCAGGAACGTACAAAGTCAAAAACGTAATTATGAATAATTTCTTCGATAAAAAAAAATATCAAACATGACACCATATTGCTACTTAAATCAGGTAGAACTAAAAGATACTATCATGAAACTATGTGAAAGTTTTACCAATGAATAGAGCTTGTTATTTATTAGTAACGTTTAGAGGCACATTTTCAAATTTAGCTATAGTTTTTTAACAAGAAAAAATAAACTACAAATCTAAAGATTCAAGCTCTCGCGCACGTCATTCAGTACCCGCCTAGGCGTCATCGAGGTAGGACGCGTGTCGTTTTCTCCAACGAAATTTTCCCCGGCGATTACGAGCTAGAAATATTTATAAACAGAATTATTATTTGCAGAATGGTGACACTGCAACATTTATGGTTGTCCGCTGGCGTGAATCTTCCATCAGGCGACTGTCTTGTGCCGCTATGTGCCGCTATGTATCCTTGAGAACTAGTAGTTGTGCATGGTGGTAGGGCATTTTGTGAATATCCGCCTGGCTAGCTACCTCCCTCAAGTAAAAAATCTGTCGCCAAGCACTTAACGGTATGTGCCGCTATGAGTCCTCCAGAACCAGTAATTTTGCATGGTGGTAGGGCATTTTGTAAATACCCGCCTGGCTTGCTACCACTATGTGTCAAGTAAAAAATCTGTCGCCAAGCACTTAACGGTATGTGCCGCTATGAGTCCTCCAGAACCAGTAATTTTGCATGGTGGTAGGGCGTTTTGCGATTACCCGCCTGGCTAGCTACCACCCTCAAGTACAATTACTGTCACCAAGCACTTAACGGCGTAAGCCACTATGTGTCCTTGAGAACCAGTTATTTGGCATGGTGGTAGGGCATTTTGCGAATACCTGCCTGGCTAGCTACTACTTTCAAGTAGAAAATCTGTCGCCAAGCACTTAACGGTATGTGCCGCTATGAGTCCTCTAGAACCAATAATTTTGCATGGTGGTAGGGCATTTTGCAAATACCCGCCTGGCTTGCTACCACTATATGTCAAGTAGAAAATCTGTCGCCAAGCACTTAACGGTATGTGCCGCTATGTATCCTCTAGAACCAGTAATTTGGCATGGTGGTTGGGCATTTTGCGAATACCCGCCTGGCTAGCTACTACCCTCATGTAGAAAATCTGTCGCCAAGCACTTAAAGGTATGTATTTTAATAGTAATAGTTAAAGGTTCTCAACGGTGTTAGTTGCACTATAAAGGAATAGTCACAAGAATATAATAATTGAGTACTGGATTTAGTAGCAGATACCTAAAGAAGATCAATGGTTTTAGTCACACAGTGACGCTATTGGCGTGCGGCTCGGGACATCGATAAGAGTGAGCGCCTTGACCCGAGCTGTGTTGAAATTGACTAGAGCGCTGCGCCGCGTAGTTTCCATAGACCGAAACTCTCGCACGCTATATTTGCCTACTGATTCACTGCAACCTGGGGTTTGACATAAACCTACACTTGGCAGGCGTCTTGGGGATCGCAGTGTAATATAGCAGTTCCTTAAAAGGTGCTGCTGCTGACCTTCCAGTATTTCCCCCTTAGTGACCCTTGCGACCCTCCGGAAGAGATAGTCCAGTCCAGTAGGTAATATCACATCGCAGTAGGTAGTGGTTCCGTATATATAACGCACCTAGCAAATAATACAAATTTACGAAACGTACCCTTTTACAGATTTTTTGTTTTGTTGTGTGTAGGTAAATAAGTGTAACTTGACCAAGGTACAGTTCATTTACTTTAAGCGATGCCAACGTGATAACTATGTGTTCAAAACGTAAAAGTTATAAAGTTACTAATTATTAAATCAGCATTTGTATCAATTATAATTAATATTAAAGTTACCTTAGAATAAATATGTAAAGATATGTATCTCAAACTCAAAAAAGCAGAGCGCAAACCTTACCGCGACGGGCGTGGTTTAAAAGGTGTACGAAGCAGCAGAACAACATTACCTTGACGTGTCCAATCGGATGCGATCATTTCTAACCGCCAAATCAATTAACCAATTGTATTTGGAAGACTGTTCGTGTTTAGTTGATTGTGAACTTGATGAGTCCGAAATCAAAGCGGTAACTGTATGAGAGTTACTCTTCTTTACATATATATTCTTAGAAATTACACATATATTAGGGTAGGTGAACAAAATTTTTGTTTGTCAAATAAACCATATCAAGTAATGACAAAAAACTAATGACAACTATACAGTTGTCATTAGTTTTTTCCTTCCCTACTTGATATGGTTTAATTGACAACCAAAAATTTTGTTACTCAGAATATAATATATACAATATAAAGTGAGGTCTTGTGATTGCAAAAAAAATATTTAACCTAATAGATAATATGGATAAAACTACCTCCCTATAGTTTTCAGCCTCCAATTAGCTCAGCTTTATTTTTAAACTTACCTTTTAAAGTACCAGATATATTTAAAATAATGGACTAACATCCTCGCTGGATCTCTGTACAGTGGAGGATTGAGGGGAACTTCCAATGACTGCCTCATCAAGGGGCACGGGAAGTGGACATTTCCAAGAACCAGGACGCCTTCTTGGTGATCTGGCTGTTATGTAAAGAAGTTATACAATAGATGGGCAAATAACTCTGAGAAAGTATTTGGAATTTTAAGTGAAAATTTAATTTCAGTATTGTAACACGTGAATGTGTAAATCCTTTTTAATTGCCTAAACCAAAAAAATATGCAAGGGAATCGCAATTTTAATTTCTAACCGCAATGTAAAATGACAACTTTTTCTAAGATTAGTGTGCACATAGCGCTTTCCATACAAACGTCGTCTCGTCATATGAAAATTTTCGAAGCGCTCGTAGCGATACTACGCTGTTCTTAACCGATCAGCAAAGTTAAGCAACGTCCGCCGCGGTCATGAGTTGGATGGGTGACCGCTAGTGACATTACTACTGAGCGCTTCCGTGCTTCGGAGGGCACGTGAAGCCGTCGGTACCGGTTGTCGTCTTAGGATGGCAATCGTTATAGCATGGTATGGTAGGGCGTATTTTGCGAATGCCCACTTGGCTAGCTACCACCCTCAAGTAGAAAATCTGTCGCCAAGCACCTAATGGTGTGTTTCGGCAGCTGTCCTTGAGAGTCAGTACTTCTAGGTTAGCCTGAACAACATCTTCGACCACATCTTCACTTACCATCAGGTGAGATAGTGGTCAAAGGCTAAACTATCAGGCATAAAAAAAAAGATATCCGGCTGGAATCGGCATGTTCGTACGTTTCCCCACTGGTTTAAAGAAAGACTTAATAAACCTTACTTTTATTATACACTCACAACGAACTCAAGTGACCCAATATTCATCTCCACCGGAATAATCATGATATATATAGATAATAATCATGAATAATCAATCACATATTGGAATCGATGGGGTACCAAAAAAATTAGTATATTTAATTCGAAAAATTACCTTTAGAATAACGCAAATAAGACAATAACCATTATTTAAAAGTGTTTTTTGAAAGTGTAGTTATAGTAAAAAAAAACAGCAAAGTGAAACTCGTTATTATCAAGTATTGGACAAAACGTGTATTTGAATTAAGTCCTCATTAGACTTAACACGTATTTGATTTAAAGCGTATTGGACTTGACACGTATTTGTCTCTATGCGTATTGGACAAAATGAGTAGTGGGTAAAATTTGGTCAACATGCGTATTGGACGTAAAACGTATTTGACATAATACGTCGAGACGCAATATACTCGTACAGACCCACCAACTTATATCTGTTCAGGTGGCAGAAAAAAGAACTACAACATTCCTTCAAATTGTGACAGTTTGTAGTTGATTTCCATGGCCAGTAGCGCCCTCGAAAACTGCACAGTTAAGTTGGTGGTACTATACCTGCAAACATAAAATTAAGAATCTACCCACCTTTATAGTCTGCGTAGGCTTGGCGCTCTTTAGTATGTTCTCGCACCAGCTCCACAAGTTTTCATCAGCCGCTCCGCGCTGGTCAAGCCTCTCCGACAAATCAGCTATATTGCGTATTGGGATTTGTGCCTGATGATTTTCAAGTAAATAGAAACATCAATAAATTGTTTTACAATACGCTGACGATGGTAAATTCCTGTTACAGTTCCTGAACAGATTCTGATGATATTTAAATTTAAGTTACATCCACGCTTAAAATACGGTTGTTGTGGCTTTGAATCATATATGTAAACTAGCTTTTGCCCGCGGCTTCGCTCGCGTTTAGAAGTATTATTATTAATTAGGTATAATTTATGTGTGAGCAAGCAACATACAACTGTCCATGAGAGAAGTAATGTTCTCTAAAGTCAATACCCGCAAATTTGAGAGTTTGCCCCTGAGACTTGTTTATTGTCATGGCAAAGCAGACTTTTAGCTGTAATCGTTTATATTCGAACGGGATATCATTAGGTATTAATGGAATTCGTGGTATAAATACAGTTTCCCCTTTTGCATACCCAGGTAATATAGTGGCTTCCACTATATTGCGATGTAACGCTTTCACTTGCAGTCTCGTGCCGTTACAAAGTTTTGGTGGTTTTGAATTTCACAACAACATATTTGGAACGCCCACACGCAGAATAAGCTTATGATAAGGCAAACCTGGCGGTTTCAATGAATTTAAAAAATCTACAGGGTAATTAGCAGCGTCATCTGTATTAACCACAGTATCAATCGAAGTATAGACCTTTTCTTCGCCATCAAACGACATGAGCAGGATATCGTTGATAGCTGCTGCTGCTTGATCGTTCTTTGGAGTAAGTATAGCACTCTCACATAACCTTTCAATAGGTTTGTCATGTATATGAATAATGTGGATAAACTTAGACAGCAATTCTTGAACCATAGTAACAACTGTGCACAATTCTTCCGGGATGATTATGATTCCATCAAACAATGGAAAATCACCATTACCGATTTTAAAAAGGAGATCTGAAAATCTACCAGCAGACTCATCCCAGCCTTTTATATTTATATTTAAAAAAAGTCTAACCGACCCATACTTAAACCAAACGAAAACAAAACAAATGCCAAATACAAAGCAGAGTCTATAACCAAGACTACTAAACCCAAACAAAACAAATGCAACTATACCTAATTAATAATAACACTTCTTAACGCGAGCGAAGCCGCGGGCAAAAGCTAGTCGTCAAATATAATCCGCTAAATATATTATCTATGCACTATGCACAAAAATGGTGAATTCAGAGTTCTCTCCAAAATAACTCAATGTAGATGGCGCTAGCATACAGAAATTCGTATATTTTAAACTGAAAAGTTACTAATCTAATATAGCCTGCATCTCAAAATCCTTTCTTAGGGGATGCCTACGTCATAGAAGCTTTATGCATGCAAAGTCTCAGCCCGATAGGTTTAAAATTGACAAAGTTTCATACAAACTTTCACCCCCTATTTTATCCCCTTGAGGGTAGAATTAAACAAAATCCTTTCTTAGCGGATGCCTACGTTATAACATCTACCTGCATGCCAAATTTCAGCCAGATTCGTTCAGTGGTTTGGGCTGTGCGTTGATAGATCACTATGTCAGTCAGTCAGTCACCTTTGAGTTATATATATTTAGATACCTGCACTTTATTTCTATTTATGATTAAGTACTTGTTATATACATGTGTGAGTAGGTTGTAAGTAGATATCATAGTCTGAACTTCTGAGGGTACTACAATATTATAATACCCTCACTACCTTTGTTGACACTATGCAATGTAGACATAAGATAAGCTTCACTTCTATTATGGCTATACTTAGCCAAATACACGTTAATACATATTTGGGTGTTTTATTGAAGTTATAACAGTACTTAAGCGTGGTTAGCGCTATAATAAATAGAGCACAAAATAATTTCACTTATATTGGGAATCGAACCCGCTTGCCCTGGTTTTACGCAATGGGTGCCTTAACTGGGCTATCGAGGATGGCTACTGCGCTAAGCATTTGCATTTTGAGCTCTACATTGTATTGCTTTTGAACGTTATAGGGGACAGTGCGCCCATCAGTCACCAGTCTACTATTTAGACATCATGTGATCGAAAATAGAGCTTTTTCAAATCAAATTTTTTACTCCACGAGCGGAAATTTTACCCGGCACCCGGTGCGTAAAACAGAGAGGAGCAGTTTTTCAGGGATTATATGCGCAGGAGCAGCATGTCAGCTCCACTCAGGTAGATGATGGTGGATTGAAGCTGCATATTGGGCCTACAATAGAACTCCCAAAGGTAGCTGGTATACCTACTACCAACGAAAGCTTTTCTAAGAAGGGAGAGCTTCAGGAAGAAAAATGGCTTTAATGAAAAAGAAAACCAATGCTTAACTTTTTACAATTAGGTAGGTATGTGTTTTGTATCTTGTTGTTTTGTACATATTTCTAGGTATTTTCTTGTATGTTGTATTCACCCGTGGGGTGCTGGGTTAGGATATCACCTCCCCATTTCTTCCCGTGGCTATCGTAAGAGACGATTAAGGGAAAACTGTGCAAAATGAGCAGCATGCCACTTCTCACGTGGATTTTAGTAGGGTGTTGTGTGCATTAGACGCACTACAGGGCTGTATACACTGAGAAAAATCTAAAGTCAAAAGCGCCTTAATGACGGCCAGTTAATATGGTATAAGGCGAAAAACCGACCAAACGTAAATACATACAAAAAAACCTTCCAACTAGAAGGCGTTAAACGAGGTCAGTGAAGGCGAATGTTTCTTTTCGTCTACATTAAAGGTGTATTTTGTGGTCTTTCTTAAATATTGACTTTTCGATGAGGCTGATTTAGTCGTACGTTATAGTGATAATCACCATATATAAACCGCCGTAAAAGTAAGGCATATTTTATGGTCAATACTGCAATTATTATCGTATAAAAAGTTCAATTCTGAAAATACTTTAAGGAAGGCGTTTTTGACGGTTGCGTTTATTATAAAACATGGTACATTTTTATTGATTGGGGAAAATCATCTTAAGAGTTGTGAATTCATCTTACGGTCTCTCTCTATCTATCTAAGGTCAAATTTGATTTAAGCCTTTTACTCGTTTTTCTCAGTGTACCGTACCATAGTTGTTGTGATAGTAATAAGTTATTGTACTTATTCGAAGGTAGATATCGTACTGTGAAATATATCCAGTCGTCGCCTAATACTCGTCTTTCATTGAAGTCACAACATTAGTGCTCTGCCAGGGTTTCATACAATATGTTCTTGGGTTCCTGTCTTAGATGTTGTTAGATTAAACATATTATTCGTTATATGTTTTTGAAGCAGTGATGGCTCAGTGGCATTGGATATGGACTGCCACACAGCAGGTCCATGGTTCGAATCCCACCGCGGGCTTGAGCTTCACCGCATGGTGGAAGGGCATTTTGCGGCATGTCCGCCTGGCTAGCGGCCACCCTCAAGTAGAAATCCTGTCGCCGAGCACCTAACACTGTGTTCCGGCAGCTGTCCTTGAGAGCCAGTGAAATTACAGGCACGTGAGACTTAACAGCTATGTCTCAAAGTGAAGGCCCGGGCAATTCGTGACACTTGTGATGAAATGCATCTGTTATAGGCAGAGGTTAGTCCGCTTAACATCAGGCGGGCCTCGAGCTTGTTCGTCACAATAACATGAAAAAAAAAATTTCATGTGTTTTGTCCAGTGTTTTAAGAAAACATTTTGTATGACCCTGAAACTGTGCCAGGTAAATGGCAATAAACTCAACCCCTATTACATGGGACCAAAACCCAATTGGGGAATAGTGGTTGTTTACACACCACTACGTTAGATTGTTTACACCCTTCGGGAAATACAGGCGTGATTATATGTATGTATGAACTTTCTTGTGTTGTCCTTTGTGTTGTAAGAGAAGACATATTGTGCCGACCCCACGTGAATGGTATCCGCCCGGTTCAGAATATGACTGATTCATAATATATTGTTCTGAATCTGATCTCATACCGAACCAATATCAAAATCACCTTGTCTCAGAATGACTGCTTTTGTAAATGTCTTTGTTTATGAATTATTGAAATAAAACTGTCAAATTAGTGTATAGTGAACAGTCGGCAAGAATTTTTTTTAATACCATAAACTAAAAATGAAAACGATACAAACTTTATAATAAAAATATGTATGACACGGTTTCTTTTTAAATAATATAAATAATTTAGGTTGTTAAAAAAACGACGCGAGATTCTGTTTAGATGTTTCGAAAAAAATTACCTTTTTGTTTCGTCTGGATAATGCTTTCTGTATTTATTTTATTGTGATGGAACAAGCACGAAGCCCACCTGATATTAAGGGTGAACTGGCCGGTCAGTTCTCCATACAAACATCGTAGAGTGATCACTCCCTTATTTGAGGGTTTAGGTCCAAAACAAAGCATGATATCGATTGATCTCTTTATTATCTAGGCTTGTATCGTAACATTTTTTTAATAAGATAATTCACTTGAGAGTTATGAGCCTCGAAATATTTTTATATAAAGTTTTCGAGGCACATAACTTTCAACTTAATTATCATTTTAAAATTTCGTTACGATAGAAGCATAAATAATGACGAGATGAATCGATATTATGCTTTATTCTGGAACTAAAATCTCAAATAAGGGAGTGATCACCCTAATACGTTTGTATGGAGAAGCGACCGGCCAGTTCAACGTGGATTAACTTCTGACTATAAAATATGCATTTCATTATGTGACGAATTGCACTGCGCCCGTCACACTCAGACGTATAGTTGTTAAGTCTCATGCGCCTGTAATTTTTCTGGCTCTCAAGGACTGCTACCGGAACACACCGTTAGGTGCTTGGCGACAGATTTTCTACTTGAGGGTGGTCACTAGTCAGGCGGGCATTTATAAAATGCCCTTACATCATGCGGTGAAGTTCAAGCCCGCTGCGGTATTCAATCCATGGACCTGCTGCGCGGCAGTCCATAGCCAATGCCACAGAGCCATGAGCCATCACTGCTTCGTGTATCTTGGTAATTTGCTGATACTGTTATACAAATTATACAAATATCAGTAATATATACAAATTATCATATTCCAAGTGGCCATCAAGTCACAAGGAAACCATAAAGGAGATTGTCAGCTCAGATTACGAAATAGGTATAATTTATAAAGTATATAAGCTTATAATATAAGGAGGTAGCTAAGGAGTCATGAATTCTACTGCACCAATTTGTCAGTCTTTTTAAATTCAGACATAAGGAAAGCCACTCATTTTGCATTTCAGGCATATTGAAACTAGGTCAAATTGAAATTTAGTCAAGGTAGCAGCATGGCCCTGTGGCACTTGTAGGAAGCTAATTTCTCTCATAACATTAATTTATATTTTATATGCACACTTACTGTAGGTTGTTTAGCCAGCTTTTCACTCAAAAAATGTCTAAGCGAGAAGGCTCCTCCAGATTTCTCACTGGCTTTCACGCTCGGCGGAGGTCTGACTCTAAGCGACAACGCTGTACTGGCCCCGTGTGAACTCACCGGAGCTCCTTCAGGAATGTCGATTAGTTCTATAAGCTCTAGGCTCGTGTCGTGCCGCAGCAT
This sequence comes from Plagodis pulveraria, assembly GCA_963890685.1. Taxonomy (NCBI): domain Eukaryota; kingdom Metazoa; phylum Arthropoda; class Insecta; order Lepidoptera; family Geometridae; genus Plagodis; species Plagodis pulveraria. The sequence continues at coordinate 26,618,249 of OY982955.1, read as the reverse complement.
TGCCTCCTAGTACAGAAATTAGATAATTACTTATGAGGATGATATGTAAACCCAAATAAACTTTAAGTACGGGTAGATTGCATAAGAAATCTTAAAATAAGGCTCTATTTATGCGACATAATTCTAGTTAGTGCAGATGCATCTTCAGTATGCATATTTCAATTGAAAAGTGAAAAAAACGCGCACATTTACTGGTAAAGGGTAAAATGTCATATCTCTCTGAAATGCCTTCAATCGCGTGAGCCAACATCAAGATTGTATACTTAACTATATTTTAAACAATATTTAGAGCTTCTACTCGATTATTGGGATAATATCCCATAAAATAAAATAAAATAAATTAAAAATAAAAATAAAAATAGCCTTTATTTCTACTACCATTCCATATTTTTACTAAATTTAACTTTATACATATTATAAATATTTTAAGTAATAGTCGCCTCTCTGGCGTAGGCCTCCCCTAAATCTCTCCAACGTTCTCGATCCCGTGCCATCTGCACCCATGCGGGACCACATCTTTCTGAAAAGATGTCTCTCCATCTTTTCTTTTGTCTCCCTTTTTTCCGCTTACCATCACGTGGGGTCCACTCGGTTACTTTCTTGGTCCATCTGTTATTTTCTTGCCGACAAATATGTCCCGCCCAATTCCATTTCAGGATTCTTGTTCTTTCTTTTACATCAATTAATTTTGTTTTATTTCTAATTTCTTTGTTACTTATTTTATCGGAGTGCTTTATCCCCAACATACTCTTTTCCATTTTTCTTTGACATATAGCAATCTTTTCTTCGTCTTCCTTCCTTAATGACCAAGTCTGGCATCCATAAGTTAGACATGGGAGTATAGTGCACTCATATATTTTTCTTTTTATATTGATTGGGACATTTTTGTTTTTCATAATTTCCTTCAGTGACCAGAATTTTTTCCATGCTAGTGCAATCCTTCTTTGTATTTCTTTCACTGTACAGTCTCGGAAGGACACTAATTGCCCTAAGTATATGTATTCTTCGACATATTCGACCTGTTTGCCATCAACAGTGACTTTATGCGGTTCTCCGTTTGTAATAATCTTTGTTTTTTCGGCATTCAGAGAGAGACCAACCTTTTTACTTTTTTCAGATAATTCTCTGATCATAATTTCTAGGTCTTTAGCAGTTTCTGCAAATAAAACGATGTCGTCCGCGAAGCGCAGGTGGCTCAGGTATTCCCCATTAATTTTTATTCCTGTCCTTCCTTTTTCCTCTGCCCATTCCAAGTCTCTAAAAACCGATTCTAGCACCGCTGTGAAGATTTTTGGAGATTCGGGGGCCCCCTGTCGTACTCCTCTTTGTATGGGGAACTCTACACCTTCTCTTTCCAGTCTAACTTTCGCTCTACATTTGGAATATACATTCCGTATCAAGTTGATATATTTGGTATTTACGGTATGTAGTTCTAGTGCTGCCCAAATTGAATCATGATGTAATGAGTCGAAAGCTTTCGTGTAATCGATGAAGCATAGGTATAGAGTTTTGCCATATTCGTTTCCTTTTTCAACTACTTGTGTAACGACTTGTATGTGGTCCACAGTTGAGTATTTTTTGCGAAAACCGGCTTGCTCACACGGTTGTTGTTCATCTAGAATCCCTGTTAATCGTCTCAGTATGATCTTGGAAAATATTTTGTAGAGGTTGGTCATTAAACTGATGGGTCTATAGTTTTCAAGATTGCATCTATCGCCTTTTTTATGTATAAGTATTATTGTAGATTCTGACCACTGTTGAGGGGTATTTTCAGTTTCTATGATGTTGTTGAACAGTACATACAGAGGATTTTGTAATGAAATGATTAGAGACTTTAGGAATTCGTTGGTAATGTTGTCATTTCCTGGTGATTTGTCATTTTTCTGGGTACTGATAGCGTACTCTATTTCTGACTTAAGAATGGTTGGTATTTCGTCATGATCTTTGTTACATCTGCACAAATAGTGTGTTTGAGTATTGTGATTTTTAGACATGTAGAGCTCTCTATAAAAGTTCGTAGCTTCGTTAATAATATCTGGACGTCGGGAGAGCATGTAGCCTTTGTTATTTTTCAAATTTGCTGCCCATTCAGATTTTTCATTCAATTCTTTGTAGGCTTTGCGTAGAGCCCCCGTTTTATTTATGTACTTTTCAAAAGTTTTTTGTCTTAAGTTTTTTCTTTCTTGCTCTATGTTTTTATTAATTTCTTTACTCAATTTTGTTATTTCCGTTTTGTTATTTTTTGTCCTTCTTTGTCTGTATAATAGTTTTCTTTGCTCTATAAGATTATTTGTTTCTTGGTTTATGTAGTTTTTCTGTTTTTCTTTCTTCCGAGGTAATTGTGTTAGTAGATTTTTCATTACTTTTTCTAAGCTATCGTATTGATTTTGTACTTCGCTTGAGTTGGTCACCGCATCCATGAATGCGTTTTCCCACCTTGTCGCAGCTTCTCCAGTAACTATTGGGAGGTCTCTAGTGTAATTAGCACAGTTAGAAAACTTCCTTTTCTTTTTGCATTGCAAGATTATCGTGCATCGCACCATTCTATGGTCAGTATTAAAGTTTAAGTTGTGAATGATGTTAAAGTTCTGGACTTGGTTTGATCTATTGGTGAATATGTAGTCGATTTCGTTAAGATGTTTTCCGTTCGGCGATCGCCAAGTCCATTTTTTATGAGGTTTACATTTGAATAGGCTGTTTAAAATCTTTAAATTATTTTGAAGTGCAAACTCTACCAGTTTTTGACCATGTGAACTCCTCAGTCCAAATGAGAAGTTTCCGAAAATCTTCTCTTCACCTCGTTGCATTTTGCCTACTTTTGCATTTAGGTCTCCAAGTATTATAACATTCTTTGAATGCACGAAGTCTAGAGCTGCTTCTACTGTTTGATAAAATGATTCTAAGTTTTCTATTGAAGATACTTCTGTCGGGGCATATACTTGCACTAGTGACCAAATAATAGAGTTCGTTATTTGGATTTCCAAGGTTGCTACTCTATCGGAAAAAGATTTTAAGCTTATTATGTTGTTTTTTAGATATTTTTTGATTAAGAATCCAACACCGTTTCTACCATTTTGTGCAGGTGTGTGGTAGAAAATAAAATCGGAGTACTCTTCAATGGATTCATTTGTTCGCCTTGTTTCGCATAAACCAATTATATCCCATTTAATCGTTTTTACAGCATTGCAAAGCTCTACCATTCTGCTTTCAGCTAATAAAGTTCTTACATTTAACGAGGCTATATGCAGGTTCCATGCCTGGTTGTTACTATTGAGCTCTTCTGTTTTATCGTGTATTCGATGTACATTCTCTATTTGTAGATTTAGGGGGGGTTGGTCTAGCTTCTCCACGGTGACCGGCCGGCTTGGAGAAGGTTGAGAGGCGTTATCTAGTTTTTTTGGTTTTCCTCGTCTTTGCGTAACGTAGAAGGTTGGGGCGAAGCTAGTTCCGATGGGTATGATCGCAAGAAGTTTACAATACTATTCTGTGGTTTATTTTTCTTTGTTGGTTGTTTTGTGCGATCCTCGACGTTGTTATTTTCTAAAGTTTCTGTGTGCTCCGGTGACGCTGACATGAATCTCTTGTTTGTTGCCTTTGTGCTATGAGTTTGTTTTTGTGTGCCTTGTTTGGTTAGAGTCACTATTTTATCGTAGCGCAGGACCACATTCTTTCCTGCTTCTTTTTCTTTTTTGAGTTCTTTTTGTAATTCCTTTCTTTTCTGTAGTACGTGCGGAGGGAAATCTTCCATTATGTATAAGTTTGTACTTTTTAGGGTTTTTTTGTTTTTGAGTATTTCTATTTTTCTGCCCAATGTTGTCAGGGTAACTACAACGGGCCTGGTTTTGTCGCTTTTTTTCCCTTTCCTTGCTACTGATTCAATTTCCCATTTTTGGCATAATATGTTCAATCGGTTGTTTATTATGTCTAGAATCTGTTTCAGCAGATGTTCATAGTTTTTCTCATTTTCTTCTACTCCAAAGAATACCAGATTTTTCTTCCTATGTTGTCTATCAAAGTAGTCTATTGCTTTTTGCTGATGTTCGATTTTCAATTCCAAAAGTTTAGTTCGATTTTCCATTCGGTCGAATTTTTCATCAATATTTTTATTAATAGACTGCGTAATATTTGCCTCCATGTTTTTTATTTCTTGCTTTTGTTCTTTAATGTCCTGCTGCAGACTCATCAAGGCTTTCAGTATATCTTCCATTGTTTATCTCACTAGTATTGCCGCCTGGTGTAGATTCAACGAACGATTTATCTAACTTTAATTAGAACCCAAGGTGTCAAGTGACTTTAGTGGATGATAGTTCTGCTACTCGACGCTAGAGGGCGCTTTATTTAAGATGTTTTATATGAAGATCAATAATGATTTTCCGTTGACAATTTTGAGGTTATATTTCACTAATTTATATTTATATTCGCCTTCCACTCGTAGCTTTTACACTTATCAGCTTCCACTAACCTGGTATTATGTGGTTTTTTTGCTTTTATCGCGAAATTCCACAGGATTTTCCAACGCCAGGGACGTCCGTTACAAGATGTTATTTTGATGTTTACTCCACAATCTCGATCGTTTTGGTCTTAATAACACTCGTTCTTCTGAATGATCACTAAATACAGGTTTAGAAACTGTTTTAACACGGTTTTATAGTTATTTCTATTTTTATTTAGCAAAAAATTACTGAGACGATGTAAACAATGGCACAGTAACGCCCTCTCCATAATATATCCCATACAACTTTTAAATTACATATTCTAATAAATCGATTTATGAACGAATTGGCCAAATAAACCTTACGAGTAGAGTAGACATTTTGAAGCGCTCGTAGCGAAGTTTACTTAGATGTTCTCAACCGATCAGCATAGTTAAGCGACGTCGCGCACGGTCACGAGTTGGATGGGTGACCGCTAGTGACATTACTACTGAGCGTTTCCGTGCTTCGGAGGGCACGTCCCAGTTGTCGTCTTACGATGGCAGTCGTTATAGCATGGTGGTAGGGCATTTTGCGAATGCCCGCCTGGCTAGCTACCACCCTCAAGTAGAAAATCTGTCGCCAAGCACTTAACGGTGTATTCCGGCAGCTGTCCTTGAGAGCCAGTACTTCTAGGTTAGCCTGAACAACATCTTAGACCACATCCTCACTTACCATCAGGTGAGATAGTAGTCAAAGGCTAAACTATCAGGCATAAAAAAAAAGACATTTTTCCGAATATTTAAATTATTTTATCATCTCTAAATCACTTCACAGCAAAAAATAACAGCTAAATCGTTTGACAATAATTTATAATAAGTTGTTTATATTTGCCCTCATAATTCTAACAACCTAAAAACTTCATTACTTTAAAGGTAACATTTTAAAATTGTGTAAGTATTTAAGATAATTTAAAGACACATTTAGCATATTTATAATTTTAAAGATTTTAAAACATATCCTTTTGCTTATCTGTCCATTTTCTGTTCTTTTTTAATAGTTCTTAAAATCGTAAAAAATTCTTTGAGTGGACACTAATGTTGTAATGGTTACTAATGTTAATGCAAATTTTCATTTCGTTTGGCCTAACTTTTTTAATGTCTGTTATTTGAAACCCAATTAAGGGCCAAATTTCCATTCAAACAAATTGGTTACGATCCACACTGGGTACTTCAACCACCTAAATCACTTTACAACTTACGGTGATACATAAAAAAATATTTTACTTCGTACATTTAGTTTATCAAAATCCAAATTGATCTTCTGCCTTGCAGCTATTTCAGCTCGGAACTCCTCCACCAGATATGCCCAGTATTTGTTGACCCGAGCGTAGTCACCAAGTTGAGATCGAGGCAGAAAGGACAAAATCCTTTTGCCAACGGAAGAAGGTAAGAGTTGAACCTATGCAAAAATTAGAAGTCACAATAAAGTAATAGGTAATATGTGACGATATACCTATAAATAAAAGAAGGTGGGCATTCCCTTTCCTTTTCCTTTTCCTTGGGGATTCCCACTACATTTCGCTTAGCTCGCTAGTGCTTATAATCATATTTAGAAATTACAAAATTCTGTCCGAAATAATATAATCATAATTAGAGAGGAGTCATGACAGACAGTCTCTCAACTCAAGCAATTAAGAACTGTTACGAGTATGTTGTCACATGTGTCCAATTTTTACATGAATGCCCCAAAAGATTGCAATGGTTCAAGGTTCAAGTATGTGAGTATGTTGAGTTAGATAATAAGGCTTGGTTGCAAGCCTTTTTCCCTGTGAAGTTGGGCATACTTAAATTTGTAGTGTGGCATTATTTTATCTTCCGTACACAGTATACTTATACCTATTTGAAGCAGGGATGGCTCAGCGGCATTGGCCCGCCGCGGGCTTGAGCTTCACCGCATGGTGGAAGGGCATTTTGCGAATCCCCGCCGAAAATTTGTCCCCAAGCACCTAACGGTATGTTCCGGCAGCTGTCCTTGAGAGCCAGTAAAATTACAGGCACATGAGACTTAACAAGTACGTCTCAGTCTGACGGGCACAGTGCAATTCGTCGTTGACGAAATGCATCTGTTATGGGCAGAGGTTAGTCCACTTAACATCAGGTGGCCTCGGGCTTGTTACGACACAATAACATAACCACTGGGAGAATATCTCGCACCATCTTTAGCCTCTTTTGATGTATTTAGGATAACTGACGGAAACCAAAAAAAACATGGGGATTAGTTTGTCCAAATATTGAATCCACTAAGGTTTTGGTTCAGAGGCAGTGTGATCGGCCCCTCTGTAAACTAGCACGGAAAGATCTACTCGTCTATACTTATAATAAAACTGTAACAGGTCCAATTCTGTACATAAGAGATATTTAGCAAAAAAAAATTTGAGAGCACTCTGTAGCTGATACTGATGCCAAAACTATATTTTTTTTTATTTTTGTCTGTCTGTCTGTCTGTCTGTCTGTCTGTCTGTCTGTATCCCGGCCGCGCATCACTCCAAAACTACTGAATGGAATTCAATGAAACTTAACACGATTTGAGTTCATACTACGAAGAAGGTTATTGTATACTTTTTATCCCGAAATTCAGCACGGTTCCCTCGGGAAAGGGGATGAAAGTCAAAATGTTACTTAGTTGTAATAAACGAACGCGTAGTCCGATTTTAATTATTCTTTTTGGTTAGAATAGTGATGAGTGAGCCCGGAACCCCATGGGCAGCCTGGCACCCCACGGGCAACCCAGCACCCCATGGGCTACTGAATGGAATTCAATGAAACTTAACACAATTTGAGTTCATACTACGAAAAAGGTTATTGTATACTTTTTATCCCGAAATTCAGCACGGTTCCCTCGGGAAAGGGGATGAAAGTCAAAATGTTACTTAGTTGTAATTTATGAACGTGTAGTCCGATTTTAATTATTCTTTTTTGTTAGAATAGTGTTGAGTGGGCCCGGAACCCCATGGGCAGCCTGGCACCCCACGGGCAGCCCAGCACCCCATGGGCTACTGAATGAAATTCAATGAAACTTAACAAGATTTGAGTTCATACCACGAAGAACGTTATTGTATACTTTTTATCCCGAAATTCAGCACGGTTCCCTCGGGAAAGGGGATGAAAGTCAAAATGTACACTTAGTTGTAATTTATTAACGTGTAGTCCGATTTCAATTATTCTTTTTCGTTAGAATAATGATGAGTGAGCCCGGAACCCTATGGGCAGCCCCGCACCCCACGGGCAGCCCAGCACCCCATGGCCTACTGAATGGAATTCAATGAAACTTAACACGATCTGAGTTCATACCACAAAGAACGTTATTGTATACTTTTTATGCCGTAATTCAGCACGGTTCCCTCGGGAAAGGGGATGAAAGTCAAAATGTTACTTAGTTGTAATAAATGAACGCGTAGTCCGATTTCAATTATTCTTTTTTGTTAGAATAGTGATGAGTGAGCCCGGAACCCCATTGGCAGCCTGGCACCCCACAGGCAGCCCAGCACCCCATGGGCTACTGAATGGAATTCAATGAAACTTTACACGATTTGAGTTCATACTACGAAGAAGGTTATTGTATACTTTTTATCCCGAAATTCAGCACGGTTCCCTCGGGAAAGGGGATGAAAGTTAAAATGTTACTTAGTTGTAATTTATGAACGCATAGTCCGATTTTAATTATTCTTTTTTGTTAGAATAGTGATTAGTGAGCCCGGAACCCCATGGGCAGCCCGGCACCCCACGGGCAGCCCAGCACCCCATGGGCTACTGAATGAAATTCAATGAAACTTAACACGATTTGAGTTCATACCACGAAGAACGTTATTGTATACTTTTTATCCCGAAATTCAGCACGGTTCCCTCGGGAAAGGGGATGAAAGTCAAAATGTACACTTAGTTGTAATTTATGAACGCGTAGTCCGATTTTAATTATTCTTTTTTGTTAGAATAGTGATGAGTGAGCCCGGTACCCCATGGGCAGCCCGGCACCCCACGGGCAGCCCAGCACCCCATGGGCTACTGAATGAAATTCAATGAAACTTAACACGATCTGAGTTCATACCACGAAGAACGTTATTGTATACTTTTTATCCCGAAATTAAGCACGGTTCCTTCGGCAAAGGGGATGAAAGTCAAAATGTTACTTAGTTGTACTTTATGAACGCGTAATCCAATTTCAATTATTCATTTTTTGTTAGGATCCGAGCGAGCTCGGAACCACACGGGCAGCCCGGCACCCCAAGGACAGCCCGGCACCCACGGGCATCCCGACACCCCACGGGCATCCCGGCACCCCACGGGCAGCCCAGCACCCCATGGGCAGCTCGGCACCCCACGGGCATCTTGGCATCCTTATTTAGATTTGCCAGCTTGCTAAGATAACACTCTAAAATCTGGAACATTCGCCACAATCAATTTTGTTAACTATCTATCTTTTGCCGGATACATTTTAGGAACTGCGCAATGGAAGTGTACATATATGTACATATATTTTTGTTCTACCGCCAAACAAGGAGAACCTCGGCAAAAAGATATCGTTTTATAATCGAAATTCCAAAGAAACGCACAAAGTACCTACTTTGCTTCAACATTTATTGTGCGAACCGCGAAGGAACTGTTACTTAACTACTGTCTTCTGTAAAAACAAGCTAGGAGTTATCAAACCCAAAGTAAAAAGCTCCTTTCTGAGCTATGCTTTACTAAGAGTGCTTTACCACAGACCACAACGTTGCTTAATATGAGATAAACAGTGCTCAAATGTGAATAATTAGTTTGCAGGTACGGCAATCGCGTACGAAGTCGCGGGTACAGCTAGTATATAATATGTGTCCTGGCGTCGCAGATTTTGCTCGTATTCAAGTTGTTTCTGTGTGTAATCTGGTGTCGAATCTAAGGAATACTTATCTGATAGTGATTTTGGTAAGTATTTGTGTTGTTGTGTTGGTACGGATCCCTCAGTGTGAGAGTCCAACTCACACTTTACTAGTTTTTATATAGTTTACAGTACGCCAGCCTGGACCAAAACCGTTAAATGTTATAGGTTTACCGTTAAAACATAGAATTCTAGATTTAAAAAAAAACGGCCAATAGCGAGTGGGACTCGCGCACGAAGAGTTCCGTACCATTATATTATTTTTAGCAATTTAATTACTATTATTTTTATCAAATAAACGGCGAAAACCTCTTTTATTGTATGAGAGCCCCGCCTTAATTATTATATATTTTATTTTATTTTAATTAATTACATTTAAAGAGAACATAAAACTAAATATTCTGTGAATACTTAAAGCGTCTAACTGTCACCGTTATTAGTATCGAGCAAGAAACGGTAAAAAAATCAAGTCTGTTGTATGAGAGTATAAGTAGTATTTGTTGTTATAGCGGCAATAGAAATACATCATCTGTGACACAAATCAAATTTCAACTGTCTAGCTATCACCGTTCTTGAGATACAGCCTGGCGACAGACGGACGGACGGACGGAGAGCGAAGTCTCAGTAATAGGGTCCCGTTTTTACCCTTTGTGTACGGAACCCTAAAAACGATAACTACTTGTTCCGGTCTACACTACAATTTAGAAAAAAAGTCTTACAAAATCCACGGTTTCTTGAGCCTCTGGCTTGGGTCTGTTTACTTTCCAAATCTTCCTTTTGGTTCCGTCTTTAAATGTCATTTCCAGCTCTTCCAGTTTCAGGCTGTCTCTCATTGATTTAATAGTTGCATTCCAAGCTGCTAAATTAGCATCTAGCTGGAAATGTAAAGTTAGCTAAGAATAAATTTGATCTAAGAAACTGTTACGTAGAAAATATTTAGCGTAAATCTGTTATGCGCCACAAACTAAACTAAAATGAAGCAATATATTAATAATATCATGTTGTTTGTGATAAAGTTCAAATTGATTTTGAAGACTTTTATCCTAAAATTAAGTTTCTTCTGAGAAATTGCGGTTAGTTTTATGCAATTTGTCATATAAGTTGACGCTAACTATCTTGACTTAAAATTGAATAGAAACATTTATATTTTAGGATTATCGATCTTATGTGTTATACCAATTTGGAGTTTAGTGTAAACATAGAATGGTAATAAATCAAACCTCTTTTTGAGCTTGTCCAGGTGGTTTCTGTGCGTCCGACGCACTTGGAGAACCTTTACTAGAAAGAGTTTCTTTCTTGCCCTGTGAATAAACATTCATAAAGAACAGGATGTTTGAAGATCTGATAAGGAAGTTTGGACTAGTTATTACTTTTATGTTAGTATTAAAAAAATCCTATCGTATATTTGTAATTTTGTAATGTAGTAATTACTTATTTAGTATTTCTCCGTGACTTCATATACACATATAGTACCTGCAGGTATGTTTCAAGTTATTATTGTTCGTTGTATTTTCTACACGCGCGCAGAGCAATTGTTTTGGTAGCTCACTTCCCCTTTCCAGGGGGGGTATATTATTATTACTATTATAAATTTAAATTGGACACCAGTGAGAAGCTGATTGACATTTTTGAGGTCAAGCAAATAAAAAAGTTCAATCATCTTACAAATAAAAAAGAATCATCAAAATCGGTTCAAACAGTCAAAGTTATGAGGTTACAAAAAAAAGATGAAGAGAAAGAAAGACAAAGAAAAGTTTTTTTTTTAATATTGTTCTTTTTGTAATAACGCCTGCTATGCGGATTACATTACAAAATTTCAAATATACGATAGGATTTTTTTTCCCGCACATGACTTAAATTTTTCCTATCGTATATTTGTAATTTTGTTATACATACTCTTTTTTTTGAAGTCAGTTAAAAATCGATTAAGTTGTCATACTTGTGACAGACTGTTTACCATAATTAGTGATAAAAAATAAACTTTGCAAGTATATGAGATGGGATCTACCTTCTCCGGTGAATGCTGAGTGGACTTATCCAGCGTCGGTTCGTTGACCACAATGCATTCATGAATATTCTGAAGTTGTTGAGTCCTGTACCTCTCGTACAGGACCTGAGCTCGTCGGAGTACTGCCCACATCACTGGTCCTCCAGCTACCGTCAGCAGTTCTGATAAAACCATGGCTTGTGCTTCCTAAAGGTGACATTATTAATGTTTTACAGTGTGTTCTATAAATAAAGACGTGTATATCAAAACCGAGAATCGAGGGAAAACAATATTTTTGGACATAACTCACTGGTTCAAGAGTTAGGAACCAGAGGCGATCGCTCTTCATGACTTGCGCCAGGGTGGTCGTCGGCAGAGCCGTTCGATTGTGGTCCATAGGAACTTCATCATAGCTACTCCAGGCAGTTTTTCTGAAAATAATGTAAGTGCTTGATAAAAAATATAACTCAACGAGTGTAATGTTCTTTTATTTCTTTTAAATACAGATATAACCCTGACACACTAACTAGCAACGTATTGTTATATGACTTATTTTGTATAACTTAGTTATATCTTTGAATTCGGCATTTTTAAGGTACCGTACTAGAAAACAGGATCCTATTACTATTCCTCGACTGCACGTCCTTCCGAATTATTTAGAACGGCACGGCCTGTTAAAATTTTCACAAAATATTTGAAAGTATCGCGGATTGTTTAACAAACAACGTTCATTCCTGGTGCAGAGGTTAGCCATCGCCATATAACGCAGGAACGCAGCCAGTGTCATGGGCACCTTTGCACCGGGAATGATCATGGATGGGTTATTTCATAATTAAACAATTAACTTTAAGGTTTTGTGACTTGAATATTTGTAAATTATCGTAATTTTTATGTAATCCACTATGACCTTAATAAATAATAATAATAACAAATACCTAAAAATGAAAATGGATACCCATAAAAGAATCGTGTTTTAAAAATAAATAAATTGCTATTGTAATATATATGACAATTTAATATTTAATGTTATTGTAATATAAATAAATTGTTATAAATTGGTAATTTATACAAGCGTCTAGCTTGGTATGATTATAGTGCAATATGTAAAGTAAAAAAAACAAACCCTAAAAACCGACCAAGTGTAGGTCGGATTCCCGCTATGATATCGATTGGTATGTAATAACAATTTTTGGTACATTCTGTGTTGATTGGTACGGAACCCTTGATATCGGAGTCCAACTGGCACTTTAGCTGTTTTTTTAGATGTATGCCATACGTAAAGAAATCGGATGAAGCTGACAAAGGTTTCTTACTCGCTAACAGAAAGCACAGCATCTTTTGGACGACAATTCCATAAGGACTTCAGGAGTAAGGAGAGTGCCCATGCGCTACGGACGTCAGCCAACAAAGCCAACACATAGCGTTTCTTGTTGGCCCAGGAGATTCGGGAGTACCAGTTTTTTGTAGCCAAAAGATGACGACTAAAACTCGAAGCTTCGTCCACAGTTTCTTCTGTGCCGTAAGGAGAAAATTAGCTATTGATGTCATAGAATAATTATTAGAAACAATATGAATGGATTTATAGTCTGATATAATGTATTGTGCTTAATGAACAACATGCCACTAATAGTCACGTCGATCTAAGTGGAATATTGCTACACATTGGACGAACTACAGGTTCCATAGCATCTTAAGACTGATTATTATACAATACTAACAAAAGCTTTCCCAAGAAGGTTGACGTGAGCAGGAAGAAGCCTAGAGCAGTAGCTACGGTGTGCCACGATGAGGTTGCATGGTTTGAATCCCTCTACAGACTTAAGCTTACCCGCTTAGTTATAGGGAATGTTATGTTTGATCACCAGGATACCTACCACCCAGTTATCTTGACGATCAAACGCAAAACTTGCATCCCTGCTTGGCAAACCGGAGCTAATGCTCTAGACCATCATTGTTTCCCAAGAAGAAAATCTGTTGCCAAGCAACTAGGGGTACTGCGGTAGCTGCTCTTTTGTTTTCAATGCCACGGAACCACTTAGGTACTTGCTTTAATTTTTTTGTTAATACAGCATGATGATGATGGTGTAGTCCTGACCGATTTCGGCCACAGCGACTGTAAGTTCTGGATAAGCATGTTGAATATAGGGTTTTAGAACTAGGTTCTATTGTTCAACCCTTTGGAGCGCTCTCTTGTGGCTTGAGTATCTGGTTTTGTTGGAGAAGGTACGAGGGAATATGACAATAATAATATCAACCTTCAACATACCATAAACCATATCTGTTAAAATTAAGTCATTTAACAAATGCACTTGCTTGGTTACATCAAGAAATGAAATCATTTTTTAATGATTTTGTATTTATAAAATTGTTGGGAAATTTATTTTAAATTGGAAACTGGCACGTCACTTTAGTAAAATACGATTGGCATTGGCATTGGCAGTCATAAATGTCAGGCGAGGGTGTCAGGTATGTATGGAGGGTCAATTAAATTTTTACATGAATAAGGTTCTTTTGAACTTTCTTGTAAGAGGTTTAAGTTCTGGGCGCATAAAATGTTTTATTATTGTGCCTATAAACTATGTTTGTAAATACTGCGTGATCAGATCACGTGGGAATCTGCTTAGGCAAGTACGTACTACTACGATGCAACATTCTGTATCTACGTACATCCTTCAATACTATTCTTAATTCCTCGCAGGGTCAATTTTACAATCACCCTCACGTAGTCCGTATATCTACGTCACGATGTTCCAGTTACGAACCTATCTTACGAACCTGTATCTCATCTGTCAGCCCATTGTCAGTCAGCATCTGCCATGCCGCGGACGGACACGCAAAGTCCTCCACAAGTCGTCTCAGTAAAAACGAGGCAAAAAAGTGCGAACTTCTGTCGATTTATATCCGTCGTATCCTTAGCAAGTCTTTTAGTTGTAACTTACTACCTAATCAAGAAGCCTGAAGGCTCTTTAGGAGATCCTTCGGATCAGTTTATAGTGAAACATATCCCAAATATTTACACTACATTGGAAGGCGTAGATCCAGATGAAAGGGAAGTTTTTCAGGGGTTTCGGACTTCGTTTCTACCGCCAGAAGAAATAGTACTTGCGCGTAGAAACCGGAGGTATGCAAATTCTAAGCGGGAGATTTACGAAGGAAATGTTACCAGTGATATTCTTATTTGGGGATCGGAAGCTGATAAACAAGAGCCTACTAGAGTGAAACGTATGAGCCATTTCACTTTTACCTCTCAGGATTACGAGTGAGTAGCCCAATTTATGTGGTTTTTTTATTGATAAAATCTGTAGGTTACTACTTGTAGGTACCTAAATTCGTTAGGTTTAAAAACCCTAACATAAGATATTAGAAATTGTTGCTGAAAAAATAACCTACAGACCTTTATTGTCTGTAGGTTGTTATTGTTCTTTAACAGATTATTTACCGAGCGAGCGCGAAGCACCTTCGTTTCAGTTTGGGCAAAAATGATTTCGTATGTCTGTCCGGATTTCCGGCTGTTCTCCGCTACAGGTCGCATTTCTCAACTGATTCTCATGAAATGTTGTCTTCAGGTTCGATGCATTTCTTTGTCGATTCAGTTTGAGAATATTTATATGGGGATTGAAAACTTAAAAATGAACATATTTCAGTCACGAGTTATTCAACTCACTGAGCAACTAGTATAAAAGTACTGAATAGTTTACATTCTGTGATATTTTATTTACTAACAATAATTCAATAAAGCTGTGTGCATTCATTTAATGATACAAACGTTTGGAATTGTGTATCGAAACGATTGGAATTGTGCTTTTAATTTAATAAGTACCTATATGTTTTCTACTAGAGTATATAGGTATATTTATTCTTGAGGCATAAGGGGAGGATATTATAGGATACTAATACAAAATAACAGTTACATTACTCAAAGTCTGACAAAATAGTTACCCAAATATTAGATAAACGGTTAGTAGTTTTGAGCACTTCAAATGCATCGACCATCGAACGTTACGACCGCATTTCACATAAACGTTTCATATCATAATACCTGTATATCCCTAAAAAGGTAGGCTGAGATAAACAAACACCTAGGTACTTCAACTAATTATGTTTTACATGTAAAAAAAGCAATAGTAACTAGTTCAACAAAAGGTGAGAAAAGTTGTTTAATGGAGTGAGTGCCGACTTTAAATCCCGAGCTAGCTGAATAGTCTAGTAGCAGGTAGCTAGTGAAGTAATCTAGTAGTAGCTAACAAAGTAATCTAGTAGTAGCTAGCAAAGTAGTTTAGTAGCAGCTTGCGAAGTAGTCAAGTAATATACCTCATACATACAAAACTTAAAAACTTAAAAAATTGTATACTTACTGTGCCTATGTACGAAGCCACCTCGAATGTTATTGTGACGGAACAAGCCCGAGCCCCACCTGATGTTAAGTGGACTAATCTCTGCCTATAACAGACGCATTTCGTCAAAGACGAATTGCACTGCGCCCGTCACACTGAGACGTAAAGTTGTTAGGTCTCATGTGCCTGTAATTTTACTGGCTCTCAAGGACTGCTGCCGGAACACACTGTTAGGTACTTGGCGACAGATTTTCTACTTGAGGGTGGTCGCTAGCCAGGCGGGCATTCGCAAAATGCCCTTCCACCATGCGGTGAAGCTCAAGCTCTGGGCGGGATTCGAACTATGAACCTGCTGCGCGGCAGTCCATAGCCAATGCCACTGAGCCGTCACTGCTTCAAAATGCAAGATTATACCGCTCGTTGTAAAAAAAATCATTTACTCCCACTGCAGGAGAGGAGACGTATCGCAGACATCGCCTACCTCCTAAACATAGCAAACGGCACGATAGACTGTCCGGAGTTACTCGGTCAATTGGGGTAACGTACCCCAGCGGTCACCCTTTTTTTTTTTTTTTTTTATGCCTGATAGGTTAGTCTTTGACCACTCACCTGATGGTAAGTGATGATGTGGTCGAAGATGTTGTTTAGACTAACCTAGTAGTACTGGCTCTCAAGGACAGCTGCCGGAACACACCGTTAGGTGCTTGGCGACAGATTTTCTACTTGAGGGTGTTAGCTAGCCAGGCGGGCATTCGCAAAATGCCCTACCACCATGCTATAACGACTGCCATCCTAAGACAACAACCGGGACCGACGGCTTAACGTGCCCTCCGAAGCACGGATACGCTCAGTAGTAATGTCACTAGCGGTCACCCATCCAACTCATAACAGCTCGCGACGTTGCTTAACTTTGCTGATCGGTTGAGAACAGCTAAGTAAACTCCGCTACGAGCGCTTCAAATATACCCTTAGATAGCCGGAACTCTTATGCTAGTGCATCGTGGAAGTACAGGAAAAATACTTACCTCATTAGGGCATGCAGATGTTATAACAGTACATCTATAGATATAGATCTGGATCTATTTAATACTTCTGCATTGCAATTGAAACGGCTGCTGAATGAGAAATACTTCTCTTAATGTGATGTATTTAACTATAGTTATTATTCGCAACACTGTATTTACGTTTGTGTCTACTGACTACATATATTATTTAAGGCCGGTATTACATTGTCATATGTATATATTTTTATATTGGTATGATAGTGTATTCCGCGCCTAACGTAATTTTATATATCTGTGAAAACTTATAATTGGCTTTCTGGTTTTATATTTCATAAATATTATTGTAACTAGCTGTTAGTTTTCCTTGCATGATAAAATAAGATTAAAAACTAAGATAAAAAATAAAAAAAAAATATGACTAATTTAAATGCATGAGTCCTGAAAAATTTTATCGTGTGAAACATACAACTTGTCATTTCTACCAGCAAGTAAAGTTGGTGCAGGGGGCGATCAACGGGGCGGTGCAGATCAATTAGGAGCTTATAACGGAAAATGAAAATTCATTATTGTTAAGGAGGGGTTCAAAAAATTCATTGCAAAATTTTTGGAAGCGTTCATGGCGAATTTCCTTAACCGTTCTTAACCGATCAGCTAAGCTAAGCGACGTCCGCTGCGTTCATGATTTGGATGGGTTACCGTTAGTGAAATTTCTACTGAGCGCTTCCGTGCTTCGGAAGGCACGTTAAGCCATCGGTCCCTTATGTTGTCTTAGGATGGTAGTCGTCCTAGTTAGTCACCTGGCTAGCTACCATCCTCAAGTAGAAAATCGGTCGCCTAGCACCTAACGGTGGGTTCCGACAGCTGAGAGCCAAAAATTCTAGGTTAACCTGAGCAACATCTTGGACCACGTCATCTTGTGAAAAAGTGGTTAAGGGCTAGCCTATCAGCTATAAAAAACATATTAATCTAGCCGTTTTAAAAAAACCTTCAGCACGGATTAGTTACCAAAATTACCGTACATAGTAGGTATATACTTGTCTTTCTGAATCCAAGCAATGATCCTCTGAAGAGAAGTTCACCTATAAAGTAGTTCAAAGTGACCAAAATCAGGGAATCATATCATCCACTGTCATGTTCGTGAACAACTTTCCCTTAAGCTCGCATCAAAATCGATTTTACTGCGAGGTTTTGAACACCAAAACCGCCCTTTTCGTGCTAGAGAGGCGAAAATATATTTGTAACCAAAAACACTTATCTACAACTATTATTCTGCTGTTTACTTTTGCTGGTGGTAATCTTCACCACCGGGTATTGATTTCCAGTCAAGAGAGATCCCGACGGCATCTGACAGACGAGGGTATTGGAGACGATGATGAAGAAGAAAGTGAGAGCGAGGTCGAAGAGGAATATGAAAGTTCCAATCCTAACGAACAATATGAGGATAACGAAAGTATTGAAAGGTGTGTGGAACGCTTTGAAATCTACTATTTATCATAGCTATTATATATATATCAGTAGATATTATGTTAGTAGCATGGAAATTTTCATCTCGTAATATACCAGTATATTTTTAAATTCTGCGTGGTATCCTTTTATTAGGAAACACCACAAACTATATAACACACTACAGCTACTACAACGAAAGTTTTAATGCAACCTAAAGGCCATTGCAGGCCCAGGATTGAAAGAAAAGTAAATAAGCCAAAGACTTGTGATACACTAATAACCTGTTTGACGCCTTTATTGGATATTTTAAATTAACCATGTCTGTAAAGATTGAGGTCGCATGTGCTATCCCTCCTTCATACATGCTACAAACATTTACATAAACTCAAGCTTAAGACATTTGTGATGCATTGATGTTCCTTCAAATACTTTATTGAAGGTGCTGCAGCATATATTATTGTGGTCTTATCAAGTTTGTTAAGACCCTATTAACCCTTAATAGGGCATGGCTAAACTGTGGATGTTTGCAAAAGTTTCAAAGCTAGTATGTTATTAGTGAAGCATACAGATTTAGGATTTCATATCAGTATTTTTTTACGTGTTTTCAGTTTTTCAGGAAACGATGTGGGAAAATAATTCCTGTTGAGCGATTACAAATGTAAAATGTGTACCATTGACCGTTTAAACTGTGAAATTCATTGTAGGAATAATGTTCATGTTGCCTTATTAAGGGTTAAACTAAGTCAATATTCAAACGACAATAGTCGTAGTTCTCCAAAAAAAAATTGGCCAAGTATTATTTGTATTTCGTAACACGTGTTGGTGACAAAAGTTGCCAACTTTTGTTTGGTAGAGACACAAACATAACTATGATCCTACCTATATAACATTATGTTCTTACATTTATGTAGGTTATTTTTTGTGAATCATCTTTGACTCGAACAACTGTGAAAGGAAGGTACCATCAGCGAAATATTCTATAATGTTCGGAATTATCTTTCCAGATTCTGAATAGATCAGGCTTTGATTTGTTACTTTGCGGAAATCCATATTTAATAATAACAAATATTTTTAAAATATTTTAAGAAAACATCAAATTAATATTTTAATAAAACAAATTGAATTGCGGAATTGTCACTATATATATTTTTATATTTTTTAAGTGTTTTATTAAAATATTAATTTGACGTTTTTTTTAAATATTTTAAAAATATTTGTTATTATTTCCAGATTCTATTGAACAAAAACTAGTTTACGTGTATCATCTGCCGGATTTTTATAATCTGCCAGAATAAATTCCAGAAATTACAAAATTATGGAATCATATTATTATGTTAGTAGGGTGGTATAGTTACATAGTTACCAAGTATAAACATTCAAAAGCACTGCACTAAATGGCCGGGGGGTGCCATGGGTCCGAATCCATGTTCCCTTGACACCCCTAGGGGTTTCCTCCAGGGGTGCCTTAGATCCGGAATGTCTTTTTTATTGTTCACAAAATATGTTACTTTCTTCTTCTGCTAAGTCATTCCTGAATGAAATATCATACTGTATAATTTAAAGATTATTGTGATTACTTTTTTATTCTTATTTCGGTTCGCAGGATACACTCGGTGCAAAAGCTTATTTTTACTTTTTATTATGCTAATCATTAAAATACACCATGCATGCATCACGCGCACATAAGTATACAAAAGGCATGTTTTATCAGAAACACAGTCTTTGCAATTTTACAATGGAAACCTATGATGCCTTATCTCTGCACACCAGGTATATGATAGATGTTTTGAAGAATGCGGTACGTTTATGTCCTTCCATTGTCTTGCATTCCGTGTATGTATTATCCAGTTTCCGAATAATTTAGTGACAATAATGAAATAGCGCCAAATTAATCTTGCATTCTTAAGATTACAGACTGACAAAATAAAGTAATTAAGCGCCAAAGTCAAAATCACATAATTATTATATTTTGAAGTATACGACGCGCTCACAGCAGCGCTACCTACGAGTAGAAACAGTTTTACTTGAATAGTGTTTTAGCAAAATATATCTAGTTCGTAGTAGGTAGAAAATTGTTTGTTAATCTTGAACAGCCAAGTTATTGGCACAAAACAAGTGGTTTTAAAATTTTCTATAGAATAAAAATGCAAAGTTACGAAAATATCTTAATTATATACCGTGTCCCAAAATTCAACGATAAGCCGGCATAGGTGCATGGACCTACTCATGACTACTCGGGAAAAAATAAAAAAAAATTATAACTCTTTTTTTTTTAATTACAGAGACTTTTATAAAGTTGCGCCAACTTTTAATAAAACTTGCCATGGTAGTGTCCATACTTTTTTTTTTAACCCAGACTATAGAAAGTGCATAGAATGTTAAAATCTATGCAAATTATAAGAAAAAAATTTTTTTTTACTGATTTTTGTAAAATAACTACAGACTTTCTGTAATTTTAAAGGATTGTGGTAGATAGCCGTCCTTCTTAGGTTGCTAATGCACAAAAAATATCAAAAATATGTCAAAAATTGTGGTCATGGTAGTTGAAAATAGCATAATGGGTATCGAATATCGATGAAATTTATAAAAGTCTCTGTAATTAATAAAAAAAAACAGTTATAATTTTTTTTTTTTTTTCCGAGGAGTCATGAGTAGGTCCATGTTCCGATGCCGGCTTATCGTTGAATTTTGGGACACGCTGTATGTATATACATGTACCTTACCAAAGAGGGACAAGTTAAGTCACATTTACGATTACAGTTACTAGCATTGTGTAAATAAGGTTTTTTTCGCTTTTCTCCCAAATGGATCGCGATTTCACCATCTGCATCACTGCCTTTCTTTCATTCCTACCCAATCTGATAGTGATAGAATTTCAGCATTGACAGGCTTCTTAAGAAGTCTTATAAAAAAATTCAGTAAAAAAAATATAAGAAATAAATTTCACTAGATTCTTCTGCTGCGTTAAAAAGGGGTCAAAAGTAATAACTTTTTTGGTTTTTATAACAAATGTTTTTGATAATATGCAATTCTCTTTTGTGTGAAAAATGAACCAGGTTCAGGTTATTTTTTTTGTAAAATTTTACTAAAGTCTCATAGAAAGTTTATTTTGTTTGTGATTTGTCTTTGTAATGTGCTTTTATCTCACCGAAGTGAGGTAAGTATACTTACATAATAAGAAAATACGGGGTTTTACCTGCGTACTCTTGGGAGTTGGTCTTAAATTTCATATTAAGTATTGTTTGTTTTATACTGGTATTAGTTTTCAGTACTGAAATAAAAACACTTCTCGAGTCCATAAAATACTTTTAATAACCTCATTGAATCAAAATTCGATGTTGCATCTTAACAATTATAATTACTTATACTTGTCTTACTTGTTGTTCTCAAAACTAGACATATTGTAATAATCACAGATCAGAAAAACAAGGGAGATTTGCCTTCAGTCCGTGTTTGTTTACATAAAAGTGTCGCCGCGTCTCTCCCACCCATTTCACTCTCACATCAATAAAAACAATCAGTATGGCATACATACGCACATTTTGCCACGCACACCAATATTTCCGATTCAAACTAATACACTAACTAATCGTACACATGCAAAAATGGGTTGCGCTTTAGCCTGTAGCCACGGTCACTAGTACACACAAATAGGTACAGCTATTAAAACATTGATCCATTGCGTTATCGGAAGAACTGATTTGTTTGTTGATTTGGACTAAACGGCCAATGTTTTTCTTACAAACAAACTTGATTTAGGCACGATGCGTTCGCACGTGCCACACCTATCTCCCTTTTTTCCTGATCTGAGGTAATAAAACTGTCTCTTCTTCCTTCTAATTTTATAAAGCAATCATACAAGACTACTACGACTTCCAAAAACTCCCTCCATATATTATGCACTCTCGTGTATACGTTAATGTAATTATGTTTAAATTGAAGCTTACGACAGTGAATTTTCTTAATCCAGCATAGTACGACCGGGACATCAAGTTGACCGAGGCCCACTTGATGACGTAGTGGAACAGGTGCGTGGCCAGCCAGAGCTAGAAGAAGGTGAGATGGGAACCTCAACACGTCTGTATAAACCTACTAGGCCTTATAAAGGTAAAACAACTTCTTTTTTACTATTGATACAGAAGAATAACTAATAATTGTTGGTTATATTCGACTTTATTTCCATTTTCCTACTGTTAAGAATGACGTCTTCCTCACTGTGGTAAGGGCGCTTCAATGAGAATGAGGCTGGCTGGATGCTATTCATATGTAAATACCCTTGGTTTATTCTCCAAAACCAAGATGATTAAATTTTTCATTTAAATCGGCTTCCACTATTTTCTTTTATGTTAAAGACTTTTTGCATTTGTATGATGGTCATCTTGCTATGCCGTTTACAGGAATTTTTATGACTTTCACGTTCAGATTTTCTTCAGTAATAAATATTATGCTATAAGAAAGGAAAAGTAAAAGTATAAAAATCCCCACATGCCTATACAACAGAACATATTTGCTTCCATTGTTAGCTTTCATAATACGCACAAAGGATAAACCTGTGCCGTCATTAATCTCACAATCTCTCAATTTGTCAACTAAGCTATTAACGTCATTGTACGGTTGAAAGTGAACCATTTAGCTAGATTCGCATATTGTGTACACAGTCAAAGCAAATTGATAATGGTTTGTGCGACGCGTAGATCGAATTATCCAATTGAGCATTCCACCCAAATGAGTCAAGGTCCTTGCTTGACCTACGTCAGCTTAGGGACAGGACAAGTGTTTGAAATTTTTATAACGGTGCACATAATATTTTTTATACATATTTTTAAGGTATTCATGCTTTCTGGAAAGGCCAAGGAGATAAAAAGACTATAAGAAATACGCAAGCTAGCATTATGAGGCAATATATGGACGTTGAGGCCGATCCTTGTCATGACTTTTATCAATATGCTTGTGGGAACTGGCCTTCATTAAACCCTGTGCCAGCCGACAAAGCAGGGTATGAAAAAAGTTTGACGTTTCTAGTAATTAACTGAGTTCATTTTATTAATGATATATTACTGACAATGTTCATTTTAGATATGACACCTTCGAAATGCTACGAGAAAATTTGGACACGGTACTCAAAGATCTTCTTGAGTTTAAATCCAACGAACTTATAACAAGTGTTTATCCTGGATCTCATTTGGATGTTGAAGATAATTTTTTAAAGTTTGATCCACCTCATAAAATCAATAAGTATATTTTAAACACGACTGATATGCGATTCAAGTATATGTTTAATTCCACGGCTGCTGATGATTACCCCTATGAATTGAATGTTAAAACGGACAATTCTGAAATTGTCAACCGTATAAGAAGATATTTAGATAAAAAATCAAAAGAAATGGGCAAACCTATCTCTAAAATAAAATATAAGTTTCAAGAACTTCTTGCGAAAAAGGACAAACATAAAAAACCAAGATCTATCAGAGCAATTCATAAACTACCTAGAAATACTTTGACAAAAAGAAGAACAATATCAAAAAGGAAATTTTTCATCAAAACAAAACAGATTGCAGTTAGTAGGAAACTACAAATGTATATTGCTAAAAAGAATCGAGATAAACGTAGCGTCCAAGAAATTCAACTTGAAGATCTCTTCAAAACAAGTGAAAAAGATCCGACACTTGGCGATGCGGCACTAAAAGCTAGATTTTTGTTTAAATCTTGTATGAACTATGAAATTCTACAAAAGCGCGGTCATCAGCCACTCTTAGATTTGCTAGATCTTCTTGGTGGCTGGCCAATACTAAATCCAGCATGGAATGCTAGTGATTTTGACTGGCTTGAACTTATGGCAAGACTAAGATTGTATAACAATGATATTCTATTATCAGAATGGGTTGGACCAGATATAAAGAATTCTGATGAATTTGTCATACAATTTGATCAAACTAGCTTAGGTATTACATTATGCTGATGAATATCACATGTAGTAAATATTAGTGTATTTAACTTCATAATTATATCAATTGATTTATGGTTCTAGGTTTACCTACAAGAGATTATTTCCTGCAAGACTCTAATAAAGTCTACTTGGAAGCATACCATGCTTATCTCGTGAAAATAGCATTACTTCTGGGTGGAGATCCAGATCACGTAAAAACCAGTGCTGATAATCTCATTGAATTTGAAATCAAGTAAGTCTACCATCAGGTTACAGTTTACCGCAATAATTTACTATGTAGTATAGTCGTACGCTTTTAATACATTTTACAATATTTACAGCATTTAGTACTGGTTCGAGTAAAACAGGATCATTGCCAGCCCGTTTGATTGTTTCAAGCCTTTTGTATCTCTAGCAAGTAGACCAATCAATCGTATCTATTATAGTTTGCAGAGTTATTGATTATGTATGTATACAGTTTCTTTTAAACATAAATGTTACAAAATGATTACATAAATTCCCATAATAGTCCGGTCAAATTAGACCAACAAATAAGAGTTAAGCTACATAAATTCCCAACAAGCTGAAAATCAGTATGATTGTTTAATATATGATTAAAAATCAAATTTGAAAGTTCCCTATCTTTCCCCTGTATGAAAAAAATATATATTCAAGGTCAAAGGTCAATAAAATAAGTTTTTCGCGATTTTCACCAAAACGGCAAGTTGTATCATAAAAACACTTTTGATAAAAATTGGACTTATTGTTTCTTCGTAGAATCTACAAAATTTTCATAACAAATCTACGGGAAAAGTTTTTTGCATTTTGTGACTTTTTGAGTACTCCAACGATGGTTGGTCCCATAGCAGTTTTTTAACAGTATTAGAAACAGGATCGGTTGGCATCAAAAATGTTTTTGTGTAAAATGGCTATTTTCTTGCAAACTGTTTTTTTTTTAATCGGTGAATGGGGATAAAAATTCCATAAAAAAATATGGATAGTCTCCTAAGACCATTTCCGAGTAGCTGTAACGGATAAGGTACTTCCCCTTACTGCCCCGCTGAAAGTTTCCACCCTGTATACATCTCTATAGTTGTGTTGTGTTTTTGAATCATTATATCTCAAAAACGGTGACACGTAGAAAAAAAAGTATTGATATAATTTTATGATCTAAATTTTTTATTAAGAGTGTTTTTATGATATAACTTGCCGTTTTGATGAAAATTGCGAAGAACTAATTTTTTGGACCGTTGACGTTGAATTATTTTTTTTTTTCCATACAGGGAAAAGATGAGGAACTTTCAAATTGTATTTTTAATCATATTTTAAACAATCCTGATTTTCAGCTTCTTGGGAATTTATGTGGCTTCGAATGTCTTGATTGACCGGACTATAAACTTCTCATCTTCTTCGTTCTTCGTCTTCAAAACTTGAAAATGGTATACACAGGAAAATGGTAAGAGGGTACACTTACCTACGGGGTTGTGTTCACCATTCTCATCATGAGATATGAAGGATGCAGCAGAATTAAATAAGTTAAGATAGTGAATCAATTATTTAGTTGCGTTACTATTAGGCATAGATTTCCCGTACAAAAGTGGTTTCAAAAAGGTATCTTTAAAATGGCGCACGCTCCCTTATCATAGTAGAAAGAGTGAGGAAGTAGGCCATCTCCGGCCCAATTCGCGATATAATTACCTACCGTACCTGCCTGTCTCAGGGTTGTTACTTATTTACAACTAGCGGCCCGCTCCGGCTTCGCGCAGGTATAAAATATATAGCCTATGTCATTCTACATTCTGAAAAAATGATAAATATCGATCCAGTAGTTTTGATTTATTTATTAGTGCCCGTGGCCCGCACGCGATAAATTTAGAGTAAAACAATTCTTCTTTCCCTAAACCATGAAGATTTCCTGCTATCTTTGGAATATCTAAATTCATACACTACATTTTTACTTATTTACTTTTTATATTTTTACCTATTTATTTTATTTTTAGAACAATTAATATATTACAAAATGTATTTATATACAACGTTCACAGCTTCCTTGTCATTAGACAATACAAACATGTTTTCTCTAGAGGTTACTCTTGAAAGAGCGACATACCGTTGGCCATGTGAAAAACAGTCAACGCTCAAATCTAAGCCTGCAACGTTGAAGGTTTGACCCTGCGATTTATTAATGGTCATTGCAAAAGATGTCTTTACCGGAAACTGTAAACGTTTAAATTGGAAGGGTAAATCCGATGGTATCAGAGGGATTCAGGGAATCAATACATCTATCTTCTCCGGTACGCCGGTGGAACCGCCGCAAACGCTACGTCCCGCAATTTTTAAATCTGTAATATATTAATTTAAATCATATGCTGTAAAAAACCAGATCTATAATAAATCAACAATGTATTTAAGGTATTTAATTAGATAAGGATTCATGCTGTATTAGTTAAAATCGCTTCGAAAATTAGCCATTATTTGTCGTAAAAAGTAAATGATAAAAATATGTTATTGTGGGATATCCATAAGAGATAAACATATACCATAGCGGAGTTTTCTGTACCTTTTCAATGTGCTATACTTTGATAAATCTCATTCATTATTTTGTAAATCTCGTAGGGTTCAGCCTGCGTTTGCAATGTAAGCGGAAAAAAATTAATTATTTATGACATCACATTAGCAACCTTGAAAATAACAGTATTTCTCGACTATTTAATGGATGTTATTTAACATATAAAGCTTCCTCTTGAATCACTCTATCTATTAAAAAAACCGCATCAAAATCCGTTGCGTAGTTTAAAAGATTTAACCATACATAGGGATATAGGGACAGAGAAAGGGACTTTGTTTTATACTATGTAGTGATAGTGATAGTGAGTAGTGATAGTGATAGCGATGTACGTACTCGTATATGCTAAATTTCAATTTAGTAAGTACCTAGAAATAGGCAAGGCCGGGAAGTTTTTTTTTTTTTTTTTTTTTCATGTTATTGTGACTGAACAAGCTCGAGGCCCACCTGATTTTAAGTGGACTTACCTCTGCCTATAACAGTTGCAATTCATGACAACTCACTAATTGCACTGCGCCCGTCACATTGAGACATAGCTGTAAAGTCTCATTGTGCCTGTAATTTCACTGGCTCTCAAGGACTACTGCCGGAACACACCTTTCGGTACTTGGCGACAGACTTTCTACTTGAGGGTGGTCGCTAGCCAGGCGGGCATTCGCAAAATGCCCTTCCACCATGCGGTGAAGCTCAAGCTCTGGGCGGGATTCGAACCATGGACCTGCTGCGCGGCAGTCCATAGCCAATGCCACTGAGCCATCACTGCTTCTTTTACTTGTGTTGTCTGGGTTCAGGGTTAGTGAGGTCGATTTTATACCTAAACGATGATAAAACCCTTCACTATGAAAAAAATACCGACAGGCATTACCTATGTGGTTGCGGGGCCAGAGACGAGCGACGCGGGGCATACCTAATGCAAAAATAAACTTATTTTTTTGTCGTAGGCATCACTCATCATCAAATAAAAATAATAGGTATGCTAGAATAAGTGACTTGCTTACCTTTCCTGTTCAGTAGGTAATCTGAACAGAGACAACTCTGGAATCTCTGAATTATTTAGACAGCCGAACACACAACAATAAGTTCTCATGCGATTATCAAACATTTTTCATTTATTTAGCAGTGCCAAAAAGCCGTGATGCGCGATCCTTGTTCAGTGTTAGCCGTGGCTGGCGCACTGAGAAACGGGTCGAGATTTTGTTAGAGTGTATGCGTGCGGGATACTATGGCGCACACATACAAGCCGCGCTCGGTGCGTTTGTATGGAGATAACTTACTTCCCCACTCTTTCTACTATGCTTATATCGCTATATGGCACATACCCTCCACAAGACAATACACAATTGCTGTATTTTATATTATACATGCTTAATTATTATATTATGTATTTCTTTCATAATTATCTTTATGGGTATATAATTAAAAATTTACAAAAGTATATGGACGAACGAGGCCTAAAACCCATCCTACGGGTTCAGAGCCCAGATTGGTAACCTGGCGCTCCACAATTATCTCTTTAATATAGTTTGCTATTTTCAACGTGCAAGTTGGTACTGAATAAATGATTTTAATATTATTATATTTGTAGCTCATACAGTGACAACTTGTTTTTTATTTTGATGTGTGACATAAAGTACGTGACAAAAGATTTTAAATTTTCTGATTTACCCATTACAACTAACCTACGGCATCAGAATCTGTAAACCGGCACAAATATTGACCTATATATACTAGACGCGACATCTCGAACGAGGATAGTGGACCAGTGCAGGTAAGCTGGCCGGCATATTCTCCCCCACACGCAGTTGGGCACTCGTAGAGATTACACGCGCTTTATGTTAGAAAATTTAGTATTATCGTGTATTATATATATTAGGTACCAAATTTCATCACTTCAGTTCATTTCATATACTTTGAGACGAATAGACTGTGATAGCCCTCTATAGAGGGCTATCACAGAACGGAACAGAAAGCCAGAGGAGAGAGGAGGAAGATATATCTTCCTCCTCTCTCCTCTGGCTTTCTGTCCCTACAGAAAGCCACGTGATATAAGGGTTCAATTTTCTCTTCAGTTAAACGGAACCCTAAATACCAAATTTAAAAATACCAGAAGGTGGGCAGTAGCGCCTTCTGAAGCCGTTGAACCTTACACTGCGATCGCTAAGAAGCCTGCCAAGCGTGATGATAAGTGCAAACCG
This sequence comes from Plagodis pulveraria, assembly GCA_963890685.1. Taxonomy (NCBI): domain Eukaryota; kingdom Metazoa; phylum Arthropoda; class Insecta; order Lepidoptera; family Geometridae; genus Plagodis; species Plagodis pulveraria. The sequence continues at coordinate 26,589,462 of OY982955.1, read as the reverse complement.
GGGGAGGGACTTCCCTAAAATGAGGGAAACCTTTAATGGATGTCTTCCAGCTGTTGTGATGTGTGTTGATAGCAAAAACACATTTTTTATTATATTCTTGAGTTGTTAGAGAAGACATATTTTCCTGACCAACATGAATCAGATAAGGGTAAGAAGATGACGATCATCTCTAGCAAACACAATATATGAAATGCAGAATATTTACAGTCCAGCAAAGTTAAGCGTCACATAAATCTTGCATCACTTCCCCGTTTCGTCAGTCTCTAACATAAAATCATCTAAATGATACTACTACCTCACTTTCCAGACTAGCTAAAATAACATCCGCTCCAGAAGACCGGCGTAACGTCTCTGAACTGTACCGGCGCATGTCCCTTCGTAAGCTCGAAGCGCTCGTTCCTCAGATAAAGTGGAGACGGTACCTCTGCGTCGTGATGAACAGGACAGTTGACCTGAATGAGACAGTGGTGCTATTTGCGCTCAGTTATGTCAGGGTAAGTTTTAAAGTCAAAGTCAATATAATTTATTCGATTTAGGCGTCTGCGACGCTCTTATGAAAGTCAATTACAAGTTTTAATATTGAAATTTTCTACATTGTAACTGTTACCTACCTTATTGTCCTTATACCGTGGAAATCGACTCTTTTCCTCTAGTAGCGTGACTCCAATTATAATAAATAAAATTGAAGTTTTGATGAGTGCTCAGACGAAGTTTAGTTGATAACTGCACTGTAACCCTGTGACGATTAAAAATCAATAAGAGCACAGGATTTGCTCGTCTACCATAGTCTCGGTGGTAAAAATGGAAACGCGTCCGGGCCGAGTGTTATAGGGGCTATAGACATCGTATAATAAAGCATTTTACAAAAGGGATAAAATAAGAGGCGAAAGTTGACACCGCGCTTCAGCGTGATTGACGTCCCGAGGATTGGCTAATAATTTATATGTGCGAATAAATATATGTACGTATAAATATGTTAAGAAAGTCAAGCTCAAAAATAGTGGATGGCAAACATCGCCGCGGCGGGCGTGGTTTAAAAAGTGTACCTTGACGCCTCCAAACGGATGCGATCACTTCTAAGCGCCAAATGAATTTGAAAATATGTGCGTGTCTTATTACTTGATGAATCCGAAATCAAAGCGGTCACTGACTTGACTTGAGTTACACTTCTTTACATATTTATTCGTATTTACCCCTCGTATTCTAAGTTCACTCACTTCGATCACTCATGCTCGGTAAATGTAATATATTTAACAATACATTTACCGAACATGAGAGATGAAATAATTCATTTTTGTGTAAAATAATAAACAGGGGTTTAAACAAATAAATTTATCTTTATCATCAATATAATCAGGTCCTAATTAATATCATAACACAAAATGTTAAACAAAATAAATGGTACAAAATAAAACAGTAAAAAGGTTTTTATAGGGCCTATAATTATCGGATAATAAAGCATTTTATAAAAGGGATGAAATTAGAGGCAAAATTTGACACAGTAGATCGGATAAATTTATGTGCCATGCTAATCGAGACACCGTGGTGTGGGCTTGACATTTTTACACTATACAGTTATGCCTATTTTATGTTATTGTGAACGAACAAGCTCGAGGCCCACCTGATGTTAAGCGGACTAACCTCTGCCTATAACAGATGCATTTCATTCACGAATTGCACTCCGCCCGTCACCTTGAGACATAGTTGTTAAGTCTCATGTGCCTGTAATTTCACTGGCTCTCAAGGACTACTGCCGGAACACACCGTTAGGTGCTTGGCGACAGATTTTCTACTTGAGGGTGGTAGCTAGCCAGCGGGCAATCGCAAAATGCCCTTCCACCATGCGGTGAAGCTCAAGCCGGCGGTGGGGATCGAACCAGAGTACTGCGGCGCGGCAGTCCATAGCTAAAACCGCTCGGCCATCATTGCTTCGAAATTCAGTATACATATAGATAATTAGATATATTTTTAAAAGACTTGATGAATTGATGATACTTAAACTTAATACCAGGTGTATTAACTTTTAAAAATTTTGTTCATTTCCAGCATTTAGTTCAGTTGATAGACGATACTGATCCGAGCACATTATCAAATTACTTGCTCTGGAGATTCGTAAGACACAGAGTCAACAACCTGGATGACAAATTTCAATCCGCTAAACAACAGTGAGTTATTTTATGTCCAGTTTATGTCATAAATAAAAAATTTCGACTAATCGCTATCATTTCCGCATGTATTACGAGGAGTGTATTGACAGCGTGTTCAACTGTATTGAGGTTTCGATATAAACGTAGTTTTGTCATATTTTTCAAACTTGGTGAAATTTTATAAGCATGTAGCCTACCTATCTATGCTTCTTTTGTAATTTAAATTCCAAGTGTTCGAACCCAATGAAATTTTGCACTTGTATTCTTCAGCCTAATATAATAGGTACGTCTGATTTGCCAGTTTTTCGTAAAATGACGTTTTCGTGAATTAATACATATAATAAAATTATTATTTAGTTTAATACATATTTTAAAATTATTCGGAAAATTATTTTTGTATGGGTAGTTTTAGTTTCACATTCATATATACCTACTTAACATAAATAATAAAACAAAAGCAAACCAGAAATATATTATATTAGGCTGATGATCACAAAATTTCATCGGATTTGAACACTTGGAATTTATATTAAGGCGAAACTACGTTTGTGACGGAAGCGCTACGAACATACTATGTCTAAATAACACGCTTTATGCTCGCTTGCAATAATTCGAAACATTTAAACAAGCTGAAGGAGCACCAATGGTGAAAGCCTTTCACCATCACCTGATGGTAAGTTGGATGTTGTTCAGGCTGACCTTGAATTACTGGCTCTCAAGAACAGTAGAACATACAGTGTAACAGAAGCGGCGATAGCCGAGCTAACGCTCGGCTATCGCCGCTTCTATATACCTATGGACCGTTTCCCCATTGGTGGTTTGAGTGTCACCGTGCGGTGGAATCCGGCTCGAAGGACCATTGATGTACGGGCTGATTATCCTTACATAAAATTATGATACGATATGATATAAAGTAAAAGACCTATTAACGGACCGGAGGTTTATTTTAGACTGATTGATTAATAGAGTTCACATAAAAATAATTTTCACGACTGCGCCCTCGCAGTCGCGCTTAGTCATCAAAATGTACGTAAACCGTAAAGGTCATTTTGAGAATGTTCACCTGGCTAGCTACCACTCTCAAGTAGAAAATCTCTGTCACTAAACACCTAACACTGTGAGTCTTTGAAATTACTGGCAGATCAGACTTTAGCAACTGTAAGTACTTACGTCTCAGAATTATGGGCGCAGTGCATATAAATATATGATCTTTATAATGCATTGTCTAAACAGATCTGCACTGCACTCCAGATTTTTAAATTACTGTATCAGGCAGTTATGAAAAAAAACCCCTAAGAACGAATTCCGTACGAAAGGTCCGTATATTACATATATTTTTCTATATCCAGATAATGGTCTTCTGAAGAGTAATTCTTCTTCAAAGTGACCTAAACTCAAGGAATCAGCTCTAAACTAATAGTCCGTCATCTGTGACCTCGTTGATCGGTTATGAACTGAAATAGGCAAGCCCGCTACGAGAGCTTCAATAAATGTTGTTGTGTACTCTAGGTACTATACATAATATATATTATTGATGCCCCAGACCTTAGAGAGGCGCTATGTCAACTTTATGTCCACGAACAGTTCCTTTAACACAAAAAGGCCCGTAAACACAAGCTGTTTGCCGAGCCACTGTGTCACATGGTTTCACCCGGCAACAAAAGGGTGCTTGGCTATACCGAGCACCCTTTCGGCTCTCAATACTCTCCGGGACACGAAGCGTGACTGTGATCTGTTTGCGGATGTATGGCCAAATATTGTACATGAGTGTGTGCGTTGTTGTGAAAGGTATGTATGAAATGAAAATTTTGGTTAGTGTTATTTTATGCATTAATATTGTATTTGACTATCTTCAATTATTGTAATTGGTATGTCACCGTTTAATTATATTAAAATGTATAAAATAAATATAGGCCATGCCCCACACGATTTAGAGAATCTTATTACGAGACTGAGTGATTTTATTTTTGTTGTTTTTAAAGGTTTTACTTCATTCTGTTCGGTCGCGAGCAATCACCACCGCGCTGGAAAAACTGTATTTCGCAAGTGAATTCCAATATGGGCATGGCTTTAGGATCCATGTTTGTCCGAAAATATTTCGATGAAATGAGTAAAAATGACACTTTGACCATGACCAGGGAAATACAGCAATCATTTAGAGAACTGCTCCATATGACAGACTGGATCGACGATAAAACTAAGAAACTAGCAGCACACAAGGTTGATGCTATGATGCTGAGGATAGGCTACCCAGACTTCATTTTGAAGAAGATGGAGCTGAATGATAGGTACAAAGAAGTAAAGATACACCCGGACAAGTATTTTGAGAATATACTGAATATATTGCAGCATTTGACGAAAATGGAGCAAGCACGGTAAAGATATCTTTGATATTAAATGAGGTTTTTATTTTCTACTCAAGCCTACTCGAAATGTAAAATAAAATATATAGAATTACAAATTTACTAGAGGAAAAATTATAGTAATCTGCGGGATATATTTTTTCCTCTCGTAAATTTGTGATTTTGTAATGTAATCCGCGGGGCATGCGTTATTGCAATAATAAATATGTTAAATAAATTCTATAGGTTTTGTTTTTTAGTAAAATTTTACTTCCATATTTTATATTTGCTTTTAATGTACAAGCATAAAGTATTCTAGTAGTGTGGTCGTCCCAAATATAATTAAACAGACAAATAATTAACAGATGAAACTGTGAAGCTAGAGTTAGTATTAGTCACTTTAGTATTGACTATTGACTATAGAACTATATAGACTATAGAACAACTAGTTAATATCTATATAACTTATAGATGCCAGTGGTGAAACGTACGAACATGCTTATTCCCGCCGGCTAACATTTCTTTTTTTATGCCTGATAGGTTAGCCTTTGACCACTATCTCACCTGATGGTAAATGATGATGTGGTCGAAGACGTTGTTCAGGCTAACCTAGAAGTAATGGCTCTCAAGGACAGCTGCCGGAACACACCATTAGGTGCTTGGCGACAGATTTTCTACTTGAGGTTGGTAGCTAGCCAGGCAGGCATTCGCAAAATGCCCTAGCACCATGCTATAACGACTGCCATCCTAAGACAACAACCGGGACCGACGGCACAGCCTGGACACTCAACTCATTCTCTATACAAAAGCCGCGTTCTTACTACCTATTACACAGACACTACACAAACGTTGTTTTTGTACACGCGTAAATGTGTGCGTGAACTCTAAGGTTGTCATCGTACGAATAATTGTTGTACTTACCTACCTGACAATCTTTTTATGCTGTTATTATGACTTATTAGATTCCGTAGGTTACGCGTACCTTACCTACCTGCAGTAACATTTACAAGCACAACAATCTAACTCGACAACAATGTACGACGTAGGAATATGCAACACACAACAAGTAGGTAACATTACTTCACATTTCACTCCATTCCTTATACAATAATAGATACCTACACAAAAAGTATGATTCCAAGTTCACAGTTTATACAAGTAATGATAATTATTACAATCACAACAATAATTTATGTTCTTCTTGTATAATAAACAAGTATAAAGTGTGCCGCGTGTCAACCGTAGCGAAGGTCAGTATGTGCATTGCTTTTCTCTATGGTAGGTTACAAAGACACTAAACTGGTTTTGCTGTAAACGAAGATGATATCCACAGATATTTTTTGCAAACGAAAATCTACTAAAATAATCATTATTCGAATAGCAGTTTGAATAAATTACAAAGATAAAGTTTGTCATGTTTGTAAGTTTATTATGTTTGCACTTTTTTCAATACCTACTGTAAATTACCGGTTTTTATACGTTACCTACTGTGTGTATAATTGAAGAATGACAATTATGGAGGTACTTAGTGTAGGTTACCAAGAATGACTTACCTCGTTTTATCCTAAGGGAATCTACAAAAACTCCTATCCTTTTCTCGTTTATTTGATAAGCAACCGTAAATAGCGAAGTTAACCACATTCTCAACTTTTAAAATACTCGTACAATCGTCACACTTCGTCGTCACGTCACCAGCGGTCACCCATCCAACTCATGACCGCAGGCGATGTTGCTTAACTTTGCTGATCGGTTGAGAACAGCTAAGTAAACTTCGCTACGAGCGCTACATACCCGAGCGAAATCGCAAATCGGTTTCTACTTCTTACGACGATAATGATAATTAAATGGTGTATGTTAAGTAACAATGCCTTTAGCATAATATGCAAATGCCTACATTATTGCTATTACAATGCAAGTTCACGTTATACTAAATAGGTATGGAGACTATAGACTATAGTTACAGATATATTGTACCTCGACCACAATTATAGCGGCTTTGGAAAACAATAGCTTGGTGCATAATCCATGTATTTTAATGAAGACCACGTATCAAGTACATTTCTTGTCTCTTTCACTCCTATGTGAAAATGTTGCTTTTTATCATGCATAAGCCGCTCCGAGAGCGGTTTGCAACGCTGAACAATTTTTTACTTCACTGCAGCGAGGAAAACCAAAGCAACATGTCTAGTTAAATAACAATAATAAAGGGACCCCACGTGGTCCCCACGTACAGTCGCCTGCAATAATAAGTATACACGTTGTAATTTTCAAAATTGTGGCAAAGACTTATGTGTCTCTCTATGTGGACAGAAGTATCTTAAAATCAAAGAATAATTTGAATTGTATCACTTATGTGTATATTAACTTCATATGTAATAATGTGATATCACTAGGAATTTAGTGATATCACATTATTATGAAAGTAACGAAGTGTATACTTATTATTGCAGGCGACTGCAGTAGATACCTACTCCTTACAATTTTTACAACAATTTATGTTTTTCTTTAAGAATAGTTATTTTAACAGGCGTCATACTTAGCATGAATACTCATATAAACCGGCTAAGTGCTAGTGAAACTTCAGCTAATAATCCGAACTGTATGAAAAAAAAACCAGTAAATTGAGTACCGATATGGAAACCTCGCTGTGCGAGTCCATCTTGCACTTGGCGGGCATGCTTTAGACAGGCCCTTTCATAACCGATACATACGAAATCTTGGTATTTTTTTATTCTTTTCGACATTTCCTGAACTAAGGCAATGAGTAGATTACCTCAATGATATTGCTATTAGCGTTTTATTTGCTCGCAACCCTGAAACAAAAATATTCGTACTGAAAGTATTATCAAACTTTTTATTCTTTCCAGTATCGGCCAGCCAGTGAACAAAACTCTTTGGAATACAGCACCAGCTGTAGTAAACGCATACTACAGCCGCAACAAGAACCAGATAATGTTTCCAGCTGGTATTCTGCAGCCGCCGTTTTACCACAGACACTTTCCAAGATCTCTGAACTACGGGGGTATTGGAGTGGTCATAGGTACGGTTTTTAATAATTTTATAGTTCTTACAACACATTATCAATATACCTACACATATAATAGATAGATAGATAGATAGAAACACTTTATTGAAACACCTTAAATATAAAAAAATAGTTAAAACAGAAACACAATGCAAAATAAGGTAACAATTGGCGGTCTTATCGCTGAAAGCGATCTCTTCCAGACAACCATTTGAGGAAGAGACATAACTGAAGAGAACCAAGGGATGGTGTTTATCTAGATTATAAAATAGTACTCACAATGACACATAATTTCTAAAATACTACAGACATTAAAATAGATAAAATAATATATATAGGTATATAAATATATCTAATATATACACGTATACAACATATATACATTTAAGTATACATATTAATAATAATAAATACATAAGCATATAAAATATTATATATATAATAAACATACATAATTACATACAACTTAATCAATAAACATAATATATAAATAATGAATGATGTTATCAGTAGTATAAGACTAATATTAACAATGGAACAACGAATTTCAAAATTAAAATAAATAAATTATAGGGAGCTAACGAGTTTCAAGATAAAAGGCTTTCACACGCTCTTTAAAAACAGCTAGTGACTGAGCACGCTTAATTTCAAGAGGCAGTGCGTTCCATAGTCTAACGGCTACAACAGTGAAAGAGTGATCATAAAACGAACTGTAGTGTGAGGGCATATTGAGCATAAGATTTTCCGATGACCTAAGATTACGCACATGAGAGGTGCTGCAATATTCGAAACGCTCTTGAAGGTAATGGGGGGATGTGGGATTGAATAAAACGTTATACAGAAGAGAGAGAATATGAGTATTCCGGCGATGACGAATGGGTAGCCACTTGAGCTTAGTGCGAAATTCAGAAACATGGTCGTATTTGCGCAAGCCAAATATAAACCGTATTGAGAAGTTTTGAAGGCGCTCAAGTTTATTTAAAAGGTCCTCCCTGAGGTCTAAGTAACAGGCGTCTGCATAATCTAAAATAGGGAGTAAGAGTGACTGTGCAAGCGCAACTTTAGTAGCAGTTGGTAAGAAATTTCTTATTCTTCTGAGAGATCCTGCAGAGGCAAATGTCTTGCGACTGACGGCTTCGATTTGCGGGATCCATGTTAGGCATTGGTCAAAAATAACTCCAAAATTAGTGACTGTTTCACTATAAGGAATTTGTACTCCCTCAAATACAACTGGCGTCAGAGTGTTCCAGTCTACGTTACAGATGGTTCGTGAACTACCGATAATTATAAGTTGTGTTTTTAGTGGATTTACTTTTAGACCATAGGCTTTGCTCCAGTCTGATATGTGTTGTAGGTCATTATTAATGGCATCAACGGCTTCTGCTAAATTATTCAGTGAGGCCTGCGAGTATATTTGGAGATCGTCTGCATAGAGATGGTAGGAAGAAGTAATACTTTGGGATATTGAATTTATAAAAATTGCAAAAAGAAGAGGAGATAATACGCCGCCTTGAGGTACGCCAGCAGTTATGTTACACCAAGAAGAAAATTTCTCATCCAGGCGAACCCGCTGCCGGCGCCCAGACAGATAACTGTGAAACCAGTCAATAGCCGTTGGAGATATGTTAGTAGAGCGAAGTATGGCCAAAAGGATATCGGAGTCAATGGTATTAAATGCGTTGCTAAAATCAAGCAGTGACAACACAGTCAATTTTCCGTTTTCCATTCCGAAACGGATATCATCTGTAATTTTTACGAGAGCAGTTGTTGTACTGTGACCTGGCCGAAATCCAGACTGGAAAGGATTAAGAAGATGGTTAGTGACAAGGAAGGAGTTTAATTGTTTGTGGACAAGACGCTCAAGGACTTTGGAGAGAAAAGGAAGAATGGATATGGGTCTGTACTCAGAAAAAGATTTAGGATTGTGTTTTTTTGGAAGTGGAATGATTTGTGCATCCTTCCATAATGATGGAAATGCACTATTTGAAATGGAATAGTTAAGGATAAAGCAAAGAATAGGAAGAATTATGTCCAGAATAGGGATAATCATGTTCCGACTAATGCCATCGACTCCAACTGCATTCGACGCAAGGGACAGGGCACTCTTCCTAACATCACAAGCGGTAAATTGACTAAAGAAAAATTGAGGATGGTCAGGAGTTGCAATATTAGAAAGATGTTGTAATGTTGTTACTTTATCAGATGCCAGTAAGCTACACGATGAAGAGAAATGATTATTTAGGGCATTGATATCAAGATTATTAGAGTCTGACGTTTGGCGTGATTTACCGACTCCTAACGACCTGAGGAACTTCCAAACCTTAGCTGGGTCCTCATTTTCGACAGATTTATGGATATGGCGACGTTGTGCATCTCTACACACCCTATTGCAGCGATTCCGAATCTGTGTGTACTTTTCTTTGTTAACATCGTTGGGCTCACATTTATATTTGGATTTTGCCACGGACTTTTTATGCATGAGCAGTTTGATTTCATTGACAAGCCACGGTGCAGGTTGATGTTTAATCTTAATTGGTCGTAGAGGAGCATGTTTGTCGTAAAGTTGAGTAACAAGGGAATTAAAAATGGATACTTGATCATCAATGGACTCCGCATTTGTAACAGGTGACCAATCAATTTTCTTAGCATCCGCAGTGAAGAGTTCTTGGTTCATACCGCTAAAGTTGCGCTGCAGAATAATTGTAGGCTTCTGCTTAGGAGGTCTAATCTTGTAGGAAAGGAAAATCAGGTCATGATAGGAAAAAGCATCAGCAGACAACTGACCGTGCTTCGCAACATGCGACAAAGATGAGACAATTATTATATCGAGAAGGGACGGAGTGCAATTAGGAAAATAATGAGTAGCGTTAGATGGAAGAAGGTGCATATTGCTTGAATTAATTATGGATTTAAGACGGGATGAACGATGGTCATTTTTTATAAGACAAGTATTAAAGTCACCCATGATAATGGTGTGACTATATGAAGGAGAAATATCTTGTAGGATTGCTTCGAATGAGGCAAAATACTGAACATCGTTAGAAGGGCTATAATAGACTCCGAGAAGAATTTTGGTGTGAGATAGAAGTACTTCAATGAAAAGGTGTTCACCTGCATTTAGCGGTGGAGGCTGTGATGACATGCTAACAACTGAAAAGGAAATATGAGCTCGTAAGTAAATAGCTACTCCACCGCCGCGGCTGCTGGTGCGATCATTTCTAATAAGGCGAAATCCAGGTAAAGGATATAAGATCGATGGGAGACATGGTTTAAGCCAAGACTCGGAGACCATTATAGCGTGAATGCTTTTATTATCAAAAGACGCCAGCATATCTGGGAAATGAGCCGGAATACTTTGGGCATTAATGTGAATAACATTAAGATTTTTTGGTTCATCAGAAAATACTGATTGCAAATTTTCATATAAAGAAGGGATACTAATAAAGCTATCGTCACTGTTGCTACCTTCAGAAGAGTTGAAACTTATATAAGCATCACTGTTATCGTTGCTCGAAACAGACATCATACATAAAATAAATACAAATAATATAAATTACAAAATATGATAAATAATATATAAAATTATAATTATAATATATCTTATAATCTAGGCTCTACTGATTTACCAACTCCACCCGCCGGTAGCCAGTATTAAAAATAATATTATTATATACAAACTTTACAGTTTCTAACTGGGCAAGTAGTTCTAAGAGATTATAATAACTCAAACAAAATACAAAATATAGAAATATACCATTGACACTAAAGAAAAATGCCATCGACAAAAATGACCAAATGATAAACATCAAGCTAAGGCAAAAAAAAAAAAAACTTTTTTGGCATAACGTGATAATAAGACTTTGACATTTGGCTATGGCACATGGATATCAATCAAAGTCACGAACTAATAATTTTATTTACTTGCTCAGTGTCACGAACGAATTTTATTGTACCCTGGCAGATACTGAAGATATTTTTTTTAGAAGGGTACCGTATACCTCATTTTATATAAAACAAATGTATCGCGGGTACACTGAGTCACAATAACTTAGACATCGTTCACAAAGTTCTACAAGATATACCTGCGAGACCTCACTTTTTATGTGCAGCCCGGCGGCTCCTGGGTGCCGCTTCCTTAACCTCTTTGGCGGTTGGAACCACGGCAGGCGTGGCCTGCACGTCTACCTTGTCGAGCTCCGCCATGCAAGATACCCGATGCCGCGCTCCATTGGTGCCGACAACATAAATAGAGCCTTCACGTGTCCAGCATTTATTTACACCAAACCTCTGCCTTGCAGTCATGAATGTATCATGGCGTGACTTCGTGAGAAACTCAGATAAAGTAATGCCAGATCCTTTAAACTGAGTTTTGGCAAACCAAATCTTGCTACGCATCGTCATGTCATGCAGCTTCAAGAGGATTGGCCTTGGCTTTTCTGGTGAAGACTTGCCCATCCTGTGGCAACGACTGATTTCAGTGACTGCAAAGTCTGTCAGTTTCAAGTGCTCTACTATTGCACTCACTACAGCTGAACAAGTTTCTTCCTGCTTTTGTTCTGGAAGGCCATGCAACAGTAACATTTTCCGTCGACTGTGCATCTCCAAACAATCAGTTCTACGATCCAGGAGCTCCACTTGACCTTGCAATGCCTGAAGTGCAATCATCATGCTTGACTTGAAGAGGTTGAAATCGGCTGCCAAGCTAGTGCTAGTTGGTGTAGTAGAGGTCTTGTGCAATTCAACATTGAATTCCTCCATCTTGGCTAGAAACAACTGCCGCATTTCTGACAAAGAGTGTTTTATGTCTTCCATCTTGTATAACCAGTGACTGTGGTCTTGATAAAAAAATAGTGAAGTTGCAGTTCTCACAAAAACAAGCTTGTAAGTAAAGGATTAAAGCTTTCCGGCGGGTAATGTACTCCTAATTTTATATACACATAAGAATTAGACTGAAATATGTATATAATATAATAATTTTGGAAATTAAAGTAAGAGAACTTTTCAATGTGTGCTTTCTTGTAACTACCCTCGGCGAAAGAAAAATGATTAATTATAATAATTATGGCACAGGAAGAGCATTTATAAATGTTTGCTAAATGGGTAGTTATTGTATGAAAGCCGTGGTGATTCTACTAATTGCAAAGTTTACAATAATTTTCTATATTGTTAATAGGAAATTATATAAATCAATTGACAATTATCTCAAACAAAACTAACCCACACCCTTGTGGGCTAGCCTTCACAAAATACCTTCAAAACGACTCTTATTCAAAATAAAAACTCAATTTGTAATACTACCAAGACTAACACCGATCAATTCATGCATTCGCAAAATGCCCTACCACCAAGCAAACTTACATACCAAATAGCCTATTTCTTATCCTGACTACTTTAGCCTACTTAGCAAATATTATATTTCTCACTGAGCCTACTTCTCAAACTGACTACTTCGCTGACTCTTTTTAAAACGTCATCTTCGGACAGTTAGCATCAAAATGAATATTGGTAAAGTCTGTCTCCACAAACAGATTCTCCATTTTTTTATTTTTTTGCAAGTAATCCCATTGTTATAATGTATCGAATAAAAAGGTTAAAGCTTTTACGCTGTTAAAAGTTGGAAAGTACTGGCCACTTGATTATTATCAAGTGTAATATCTTCTAAAAAGTGTATTATCTTCTAAAAGTATTTACTTGGAGTGGTAAATAAAACTCTTTGGGTCTCTCTATTAAAGAGTTCTGTCTTCCCTTTCTAGTTCTTACAGTTAATTTAACTTATAGTTTTTTGAAATATTGTATTTTATATATCCTGGGATTTTTCCTCAAAGGATGGATTACGTTTCATTTCGAAGTCGAAATGTTTTGAGTTAAGCTTTTCTTAATACTCAATTGGCGTTTTGGTAATGGGAAACAAGATTTTATTTGAATCTTTAATTTTAATTTAATTAATAAAATCTTGTTTAAAACAAATCTTTTCTTATATTTATTACCTAAAAAGCCATCTGTCCTGACCTTATCTTCTAAATCGTAATAGCTAGAAATTGTAAATTCAATTTTGATATACGTCATCCAAATATATCAAGAGACCTTTCAATTTGGCCAAGACACAAACACTTTGACGTTGACTGCACTTAATTTATTGGTCGACAGGTAGGCAGTCGACAAAGTAGTCACTTTGAGAAGTAGACTAAATGAGAATAGACAATATGCTGAGTAGGCGTAGTAGTATCAACGTAGTTGCCGCGAGAAGTAGAAATAATAAGAAATATGCAATTTGGTAAGTAGGCGCCTAACACCGAAAGTATACAATAAAAACATAAATAACATAAGTAATATGAATTTAAAAGAAATAATTATATTTACCGAAAATATAAATAAAAATTAAATGTAAAAACAATTTAGCTTCAGTAAGTACAAAATTAATATAATTCAGTAGCTGATATATTATTATAATTGTACTGAGTTCAGCAGATGTCAAAATAATATTGATTCAATATAAACATAACATGCTACATACTACTATCTTAAACTGCGATCCCCAAGACGTATGTCAAGCGTGGGGAATCCGGCTGTACTACCTGCAAAAAATTTCTACTTAATTCTAATTCAATAAATTCGTTATAACTGTTAAACGATTCATCTATGCGCCAGCATTGCAGGCTGCAGCCTCACAATAAAGCTCTGATGACTTATAGCTGCTAATATGTGGTTAGGCAGCTTGTTATAGACTGTTGTACCCACAGAAAAGAATAGTACCTATTATATTTATTTCTCTATGGTTGATCTATGAGACGCGTTAGATTGAACGACTTCTTTATATACTTATTTCTATATATACTGCTATTTGAAAAATCAGTTATACAAAACAACGAAAGAATTCCCGCTCTTAAAACATGGACGCATAGCAGGCGTTATTGCAAACATATATAACAATATTAAAAAAATTATAAGGTTGCTTCATCATTTACAAGACGTATAAAACCAATTGCAAAAGTGGTCTTGTTTGTAGTACAACGCAAGTTGTACTATAACGTGCCGTTCTAAAAGTAGCCTATAGAAAACCTTTTCGTTATTCCACAAACGACTTATATAGAGAATGTAAGTATTTAAGTATAAGGAAGCTGTACATTGCATCTATAGTTTTAAGATATCACAAAGTTGCTCGCCTAAACCCAATTATCTGTCGCTGACATATTAGGTGGAAAGTACCGTCTCGTGAAACAGAATTTTACCGACGATCATATGCTTGGGTAGCACCTTACCTATATACCAAAGCAAATAGACAACTTAACATACTGCACCAAACAAAACACAAATGCAAGCTAGCTTTAAAACAATGGCTGCTATCTTTTACCTATGAGGAAAATGAGCAAATCCTTCATATAATTAAATAAACAATAAAATAAAAGTTATACTTTTATACCTACCAAATTGTACAAACTAATATACCTTAACCTTTTTTTGTTTTTTCATTGTTTTACAAATAATAAACACAATGTCGTTGGCGTTTAGTCTTTTCCCACACAATATTTATTTTATAACCATATCTTACTGTACATATTACATTTATAATTATATATTTTATTCAACCACATATACTTACGTAAACTTACAAATTTACTGATACATATATACTCTGGTACATATGATGCAAAGATACCGCTAAACTCGAAACTAAGCGGTTATATGGTCCTCACGACACAGGGAATCCTAGTGTGGGGACCAAAGTGCATTACTAGAATTCTAGAAGTGTTAATTTTATTTTACGAATCTGTTATTTTAAGCTAAGTCATAAGTTTAGTTGCCAAATAAATTTATTATTATATTATTAGATGTCGCTCCATCCCAATACGATGGTTAAAGAACGATAGGAAAGATTTGAGTTATGACGTCATGTTATGTTAGCTCAATTGGTTAGAGCAAGCTAACGGGGTGGATGGACGCGGGTTTGAATCCCGCACATGACTTAAATTTTTCCTATTGTATATTTGTAATTTTGTAATCAGTAATATTATATAACTTAGGCCACGAGATCACCCACGGCTTCGACGACAAGGGCCGACTATTTGACTGCGACGGTAACTTGCACCGCTGGTGGTCCGACTCCGCTATAGAATCGTTCCACCGCCGTGCTCAGTGCCTCATCGACCAGTACGGACAGTACGTGGTGCCTGAGGTCAACATGAAACTGGACGGGATTAATACTCAAGTACGTCACTTATCTTTATCATATATTTCTGTTATTCATTTAGACGTTGCTTTGTGGAGTTTGTTTGTATTTTGCGCCTTCAGCTTCGCCCTCGCTCACTTCTTCTATCATGCAGGATATTTTGGGTTTAAATAAAGTGGATCCATCCTTTTCTAGGTTACATGCTAAGTCATATTCAGTATTAAATTGTTTATGCGTGAAGAACAAGTACACTTCAAAGTAAAAATCAGACAGACAAACTCACTATGGTGTTTATATATGAAACAGCATATGTGGTGTTTTAGTAGGTATTTATAATAATACCTAAAATTTTATTCATCTATATTATTATTATATCGAGTAAAGATTTGTATTTTTGTATGTAATGAATAAACTTAAAACTACTGGACCGCTTTGAAAAATTCTTTCCCTATAAGAATCCTGCACTAACCCTGATGAACAAATCCTATATAATATTTTCAAAAACTTAGGGATCCGCCTGAAAACTTCGATAATACATTATCGAAGTTTTCAGTATGTGTGCAATACTCAAGTGTGAAAAAAATATCAAAAATATCGTTATATTGCGTACGCTGCGGAAATTGTTGACATTAGAACAAAGTGATGTACTACAATTTTATAAAAGACATCAATATCTACAAAAAAGTGAGCAATACCATATGTCTAACTATTACAGTTATGTCACAATAACTACTTTTTATGTGTTTCAATTTATTATTTTTGTTTAATACCCGTACGAAGCCGAAGAACTGAATTTCTTCTCAAGCTGTTTCTTAAAAATATATATTAGGTCCTTACATATGAAATTGGCGTTTTGTATGGGAGGAACAAAAAGTCGAATATTTTTTAATATAATATATTTAATTAATCAAAGTATGAACCATTATTTTCTATGCACTTTTGCCATCTCATAGGTAGTTCATTGATCCCTTTACTAAAAAAACCAGTCGGACGGGAATCAATAAAATCTTTGAAGGCGATTTGGACTGCCCCATCGGAGTTGAATTTTTTCCCTTGCAAGAAGTTATCCAAATTTCGAAAAAAATGGTAATCTGTTGGAGCAAGGTCCGGGGAGTACGGAGGATGTCTTAGACTTTCCAATTGAAGCTCTTCTAATTTAGTAGCCGTCTGTAGCGCAGTGTGTGGTCTAGCGTTGTCGTGAAGCAGCAGTGGCGTGGAGCGATTGACCAGCCTAGGTTGTTTAGCCGCTAGCTTTTCCATCATGGTTTGCAATTCCTGACAATAGACATCAGCCGTAATAGTCTGGCCAGATTTGAAAAAACTGTAATGAACAATACCGGCACTAGTCCACCAAACGCTTACAAGTAACTTTTTTGGGGTTAATTTTCGCTTGGGGCAGGATTTGGCTGGCTGGCCAGGATCTAACCATTGCGCTGAGCGCTTCCGATTATCGTAAAGAACCCATTTTTCATCACAGGTAATGATTCGGTTTAAAATACCTTCATTATTGTGCCGGTTTAGTAATGTAACGCAGCAGTCGACGCGCGTTTGCCGGTTTGTTTCAGTCAATTCGTGAGGTACCCACCTTTCAAGCTTTTTAATCTTCCCAATTTGCTTCAAGTGAATTAAAACAGTTTTATCACTAACATTGCAGCCTGCAGCTAACTCGGACGTGGTTTGCTATGGATCCGCTTCCACAATAGCCTTCAACTCTTCATTATCAACTTGAGTCTCAGGCCGTCCACGGGGCTTGTTCTGCAGGTCGAAATTTCCAGAACGAAAACGTTGGAACCAAAAACGAACTGTGTTTTCTTTTGCAACACGACCGCCATACACATCATTCACCCTTCGAGTTGTTTCCGCAGCACTAGTGCCACGGCGGAACTCGTACTCGTAAATAATGCGATATTTAAGGTTTTCCATTTTGTAAAATGAGTGACGCAAACAGAAAAAAACAGAAGAAAAAAAACAAATGAATGACGATCATCGAAGCACAAATACATGAGTCTATAGCTGTACAAATTTGAATTCGGAATTCCTTACCAAAGAGGAGAAATTCGTGATTAAAGTGGCCAGTACGAAAAACGCCAATTTCATATGTAAGGACCTAATACTTATCCGCAAACGGTAAAACAATGGGATAGATGACAGAATGATGGTCAAAGTTTTGCCGGGAACCATGATATTAAGATGTCTGAAGTATAAGATGAAAATGCGTAGGAAAGTTAGATCTTATCTTGTGTAGGTAGTTATATACTTAACTTTCAGGGGGAAAACATAGCGGACAACGGAGGCGTGAAGCAAGCTTTCCGTGCGTACCTACATTGGGTGCAACGTCACGGCACAGCCGGCGAAACGTTGCCGGGACTGAATCACACGCATACGCAGTTGTTCTTCCTTAATTTTGCTCAGGTATACCTGCAGATTATATATACTCTCAAACAAGATGTGATGGCTCAGTGGCTGGGGACTGCCGCGCAGCAGGTCCATGGTTCAAATCCCGCCGCGGGCTTCACCGCATGGTGGAAGGGCATTTTGCGAATGCCCGCCTGGCTGCTGCTGCTGGCCTGACCACTCTCAAGTAGAAAATCTGTCGCCAAGCACCTAACGGTGTGTCCTGGCAGCTGTCCTTGAGAGCCAGTAACATTAAAGAAAGAAAGAAAGAAAGAAAAATTCTTTATTTGTGACACAAATAATACGATGAAATTAATTTAAATTAATTAATTTAAATTAATTTATTTTACATTTTCATTACAGGCACATGACTCAACAACTGTATGTCTCAGGGTGACGGGCGCAGTGCAGGTGTGATTGAATGAAATGAAATGTGAATTGTGATGTAATGAAAATTTTATAGGCACTGGTGCTTGTTCCGCCACAATAACATAAAAACAAAAAAAAAACAAATAGAAAATAAAATGATAAAGACTATGCGTTTTTATTATTACACTAAGAGCCAAGTTAAGGCACTAGCAGGAAACGTTACCAGGGGTGAACCATTAAAAGCATGGAGGTATAACAATTACTCTTCGACTTCGACAAAGTACATAAATAATGCATAATGAATCACATAGAGAGAGATGGATTGCGTGGCAATATAAATGTAAACTCGGACGATGTTTGTTTATTTTATTTCGTATCTAGAATTCATAATTTTTAATAGTCAATAGGTATATCAATCACGTCGTCGCCTTCCGATTGATGATTTTCGGAATCGATTTTAATAGGAAATAATCAACATGCGGAGTCAATAGGGCGGTTCGTCCAAGGGTAGGTATATATTGTACCAAAATGTGAGATTTCTTAGTATTGTTTTGCAATACTAGGAAATCTCAAATTATATTGTATTAATTATATTTGTACCTAACAAAACTGTTCTAAAATTGACAAAATTGTAGGCCTTTAAATGTAATCTGATATTCAAACAATGTTCTACTTTTTGAGTGTCATTGTTCCGACAAAATGTCTGGGTAATTAATAAATAAAAAGTAATTAATAATAAAACCCCTAATCTATTGGTATTATGAAATAATCAGGCAAATCTCTTACATAAAATGCATTAAAAACTGAACTTCTTTGAAGAAATTTAGGTAAAATAATATTTTTATGCACTTGTGCTTAAAATGCCTTACATGTAATAGAGTTTAAATAGTCGTTCCAGTCTACTTACACCGGTCATAGACAAAAACTTTACAAGCATTAGAAGTAAATTATATATATTGCTTCTCTTTTCTATGAGCTCTAGACGATGAGAACAAAAATGTTTGTACTTCAATACTCCAATATTGTTCTCATGTAAGCAACATGGCCTCTATGACAATAAATTATCTAAACCCAATATGGTAGAATAAACTCATCGAAACGTATCTAGATTATCAAAACCTAGGTTTATTGACCGAGCGAGAACTTAGTTCGAGCGAAGCGTCTCTGCTTCAACTTGACAAAAATGCTTTGGTATGTCCGGTTGTTCTCTTCTACAGGTCGCATTTCTCAACCGATTCTCGTGAAATTTTGTGAGCAGGTTTGATAAGTCCATTAAATTTTTTTTCCGATTCAGTTTTTAGAATTTTTTTATTATGACGGAGATATTCATTATAAGGGGTTGAAAGTATGGGCGTCTGCGCTTAATTTAATGGCAATGTCTTGATACGCCGTCAGTTGCCTAAAAGTGATATATAGGCTCTCTCTCTCTCTCTCGTATAACCAATTATTCATTTTCCTTGTTTAAGCCAGTATATTAATTCAAGTATTCCTAGGTATGTAAAATTATTGTATATTTACTACTTACTTGCCTATTTCCCATACAACTAACCTTCGCTGGGGGCCGCGAGTCACTGATTTTCGTAGACATAAGTCCTAGAAAATCATTTTTGTTTACAATACATATCTAGGTTTTTGGATTTCTTGACCCATTCTACTATTAGCATGCGCAGTGAACCTTTATTCAATTCTAAGCTTATGCAAGGGTAGACTCGCGAGGTCTACAGCTCAGAGAGCCACTAGTACAAAAAGCTACAGTAATAATTTATTTTTCAGGTTTGGTGTGGTGCGATGCGGCCAGAAGCTATGAGGAACAAGTTGAAAACCGCAGTCCATTCTCCAGGAAGATTTCGCGTCATTGGAACATTATCGAACTCCCACGATTTCGCCAGAGAATTCAGATGTCCCCCAGGCTCTCCTATGAACCCAATTCATAAATGCACTGTTTGGTGAATAATTAAACCAGTTATGATGAACCAAATACCTTAAAAGCTAGCTAACCAAGAAAAAATTTTTTTTTTTTTTTCTTCTGAAAGGTTAGCCTTTGACCACTATCTCACCTGATGGTAAGTGATGATGTGGTCGAAGATGTTGTTCAGACTAACCTAGAATTACTGGCTCTCAGGGACAGCTGCCGGAACACACCGTTAGGTGTTTGGCGACAGACTTTCCACCTGAGGGTGGTAGCTAGCCAGGCGGGCATTCGCAAATTGCCCTACCACCATGCATAACTTACTAAATTCCTGTGATATAAATGCCTGTTATAGGGTATATGATCTTGATACTTGCTCAGAGTATCAAGATATATGCGAGCTTCCTAGCAACAGCTAATCTTGTTAAATTTGGAAGAAGAATTAAGAGACTCGGATTTGATTGTAAAATATTCTCTTCTTTAGTAATAATTCTTACAATTAGGGTTAGATCATTTGTTACTTTGGTTAGGTATGTCACAAAAATAGGTAATTATTTTAGAATGAACATGATTTAATACATTTTTAATATTATATACATGTGTGTGATAAATATTTTGAATTTCTATACCTAAGTGTTTTATAATAATTGGTATATTAAGTATATATACGCTACGTCACAGATGACAGAAAGAACACTCATTATCTAGAAGACTTTTGTATGAATTATTGAAATTATTTAATATTGAAAATAAAAATAGAACGTGCCTTTGTTCGAGAAAATGTTTTATTTGATTTTATGATACATACCGGCGAACGTAATGAAACTTAAGATTTCAATAAGCAAACAACAGGTCCATGGTTCGAAACCCGCGGCGGGCTTGAGCTTCGTCGCATGGTGGAAGAGCCTTTTGCAAATGCCTGCCTGGTTACCTAGCTACCGCCCTTAAGTAGAAAATCTGTCACCAAGCACCTAACGGTATGTTCCGTCTGCTGTCCTTGAGAGCCAGTAATTCTAGGCTAAGCCTGTTAACACCTTCGACCACATCATCACTTACCATCAGGTGCGATCGTGGTCAAAGGCTTAACTATCAACAATAGTACTAGATTGGTACTTCTAGTAAACACGAGTACTACCTACGATCACTATACATGACACCAGTGGTGTTGATTATCTCACTGATGTGACGTTATAGAAACTTAAGAAGCAAGCTAAATAGCGCATCTAGTCGAGTAGGTATGGGTACTATTTCTTAGCACGAGTACCTGCTTTTAACTATTACCACGTAGCAATGGGGTTGAGTACTGTACTTTTCAAGAATCAACAAAAGTTATTGCTTATTGGGGACTAAATCATCAAAGTGAAATTTTGCACGAAATGGACTGCACTGGTACCCATTTACGAAACATTAAAACTTTATAGCTACAAGAGCAATATTAAAATTATAGAAAAGAAGTTCATCAGTTTTTTTTATTTTAATTACTTACCAATTATGAGTTGCGCTTCGTGTGGTGAAAAGTTAAATGATGGAGTTCAGCTGATGCAAAAAGTACCTAGTAGAATATCTCAGAAGCAGGACATCGCCTATGGACATTTGTAACACCAGAGAAAATACCAACGCGCTGCTGACCTCTAAGGAATTTAATGAGGCCCCTTTTGAATAACCCCATAGCGTATCATGCCCTATTCACTAAGTAAATACCTTTTATACCACACCCACTCAGAAAAGGTCTCATTACTCGTTCAAAAACATGTTATAAAGTTCGTCATTTTTCCCTTACAAATGTACGGCGGGGAAAGTTATATGGATTTTCATTCCTTCACTCCGTAGCAGTGAAGGAATGTTGTATGAAAATCCATACCTGCCCTGGTAGCGTTCTTTTGTTTTTAGCTGCTTACATAAAAAAAATCAATCTCAAAAAGGTTTTATATCAAATACTTAAAAAAAAGAGACGTGATTTTTATTTGTAGTCGATTTTCAAAAGGAGGTTGGCAACCTGCACTAAGAGAAAAAAAGCGCGGCAATTTGTTATGTTTGGTTAAATTTAGTTTTTTATTAAATTGATATTTTAACAGTACACTTGTAATTGTTCTAAATAATTTTCCAAAATGTCATCTGATAGTGAAAGTGACAATTTTATAATGATGACGCCACCAGAAATAAGAAATGCAGCTCAAGAAGTCATAAAGAACTTAACGCCTGAGAAGTTTCGAGGTAAGTACGAGAAAACGTATACCTAATGATTTTATTTTCCTCGTAGGTGCAGTATAATGCACTATGTATCACTCGGGAGAAAGTTTTATTTCTGTTCTCGAGTTGCAAAGTTGTTAAACAAACTCTCGAACAGAAATAGATCGTTTTCTCCCCTCGATGTACAATGTACTATTATTTATCTCAATACTATGATGGTAAACATGCTGACGTTGTAAACACGGTATACGAAGTGCTTAGACAGTATAGATAACAATATCCTTATTCTTAGATTTCTAAATGCTGGTATTAAAGAAGTCTTGTTGAGATGGTTTGCTTCATATACATTAGAAACAGCTCTCAGGAAGTAGTCATAGACTCATATTAATAAATACATCTCAAAGTTGAGAGTGATTATAAGATGCAGGTTTTGACAGATACTTCATACTAACCGCTTAACCTCTAAACATCGAGCTTGCGAGGTAGAGGTGGTATTAGATGCATTTCACATGCATCTAATACCACCTCCGATCAACAACCGATCTTAAACGCTTAATATCGGCGGTGTGAATTCGCACATCTGTTGCACATGCATCTAATACCCCATCTACCTCGGAAGGTTAATGTTTAGAGGTTAAAATAATTACGAGCCTTAGAAAGCAATTTTTTAATTTTTTTATGTTATTGTGACGGAACAAGCTCAAGGCCCACCTGATGTTAAGCGGACTAACCTCTGCCTATAACAGAAGCATTTCATCACAAGTCTCGAATTGCACTGCGCCCGTCACTTTGACATAGTTTTTAAGTCTCATGTGCCTGTAATTTCACTGGCTCTCAAGGACAGCTGCCGGTGCACACTGTTAGGTGCTTGGCGACAGATTTTCTTTTTGGGAGTGGTCGGTAGCCAGGCGGGCATTCGAAAAACCATACGGTGAAACTCCATGCCCGCGGTGGGATTCGAACCATGGACCTGCTGCGCGGCAGTCCATAGCTAGTGCCACTGAGTCATCATTGCTTCAAAAGGCAAAAAACATGGCAAAATGGAAGTGTGGCCCAAGTGACGTCCTGCAGGGATCTTTGTTAGCTAAATAAACTAGTCTTCAACGTCGATAAATGATCAACCATGACTTTTACGCGAATAAACTCCCTATCGCCTTCAATTATTTTTTAAGGGAAGGGAAGGTGTGACGTAAATGAAAGATTTCGTATATCCATGACTGTAAGCTACTATACCAAAACCATATATTATACAGGGTGGATTTTTGAGAGGAGACATTAAGGGCAGGTACCATAACCGTTATATTATGGGTTATAAAGTAAGAAATTATCGATTTGTACTGAAAATTTTAATGTTTTTTTTTATTTATCATACTTATTTAATCAAAACCATTACCATTAGTATCTAAACGTTGCGGCCATCTAATAGGAAGGTGATTTATGCCTCTGCGATATAACTCTGTTGATCTAGATTCGACAAACTGTGTGAAAGCATTTTGTACTACCTCCTGTACAGTATTGTATTCAAAAATCACTCGAATTTTCAAAGTATCTATCTGTCTTGTCTTAGCTGAATGAAAAAAACAACTGAAAGTCGATAATCGAATGTTGCACATCTTTAAAAGAAGAACCTTAAAGGTATTTTTTTAATAAAGTTTCACTCAAAAAAACCATGAAGGTTCTATGTCAATTGAAGTACCTACCTAATATAATATAATAAAACAGCAATTTCATACTTTAACTCCTATTACTAAGGTACAGCAAAACACTCCAAGGCGACCATCCATAATATTTGAGATATTCTGAACTGCATTCACAGATTTTGGTAAAAATTTACAGTCAGCTAAATAAATGCTGAAATATTAGAATAGTTTAGCCAATGTAAAAGTTACCATTACAATTGTAGAAGTATCTTACAGAAATGTGAGGAAAAATCTTTTAGCATCTCAAATTGGAAATACTATATTATAAAGTTACGTAGATCGTCTCGAAAGACAACGTTATTCGTAGGTTCAACGTACATTTCTTAGATACTTAAACTTTCGTAGTTATTCAAAAGAAAAGATAAAGTAAAGCAGTGTGTTAAACACCACTTCCTCCCTCTAAAAGAGCACTGTGCTTATTCAGATATATTGTTTCTCAAGAAATTATCACCTCATCCATTGATTGTCCTCAAATTCTTAGTAAATTAATCTACTTATATACAGTCCAGGATCCTTTCGCAAAAGTCCCTTACTTTATGTGCCCCTAGCGAAAACAAACTACATAAATTTCTTTCTTTTTACACACGTGATTTAACGAGATTGTTTATCAGAGCTGTGAGTGTGGTATATGCTTTGTTTTCATACCACTTTATATATAATTATGTTACGGCTAAAGGTAAGTGAGAACATAAACTTAATATTAGTCGGCTAAACTTAGGTTTATCTTATAGAAATAGCTGAAGTTCGATATCATGTTAGTTTGCGTCGTAACTTCTCATCTTTAGCCGGTAAATGTGCACAAACGGCTGCCGCGGAATAAATAATATTCCTCCTTTAGTTTATCATTTTCCAATAAATAACTCTTAATTATTATATTTTAATTACTAAATTTTCATAATTGCAGGTTAAAGTAATTAATTAGTAGATAATCAAATCTGCAGAAGTTTTGTCTTCAAATTTTATGTACAGAGGTACCTGTCTGTGATGAACTAATAGTTCCTTATTATTTTAATGACTAGATAATATCATTTAAATAATAAAATTTCAATAAATTGTATTATTATTTTGGTTTTATGTTATTAACACTGCTAATTTAAATATCCACACCTATGCTCATATTTAAATGACAACTTATTTGTATATTATCTGACCCTATTTTGTTTTAATCTTATCAGTATTGAGTGAATGCGGGTTATCAATAAATATTTAATCATACTTTTTGTTAAGACTAAATTGCGTCATTGTATAAATAATATTTTGAAATAAGACATTAATACTTTGTTCATTTCTTAAGTATTGTGCATAATGACCGTAACAAATTGTTATTAGACTGTATTAATAACACTTTTGCAGAAGGTTGTGGTCACTCTTGGCTAAGTAGGATCGGACAAACTGTTTCCATTGATTTCGGTCCGTGGCCTTCCTCACTGCGGCATAGAATTTAGACGAAGGAGTGGTGTCTCTGATCTGGGCAGACCATCTAGTTGGTGACCGTGCTCTTGATCTCTTTTCTGCGGTGTTGCCAACTTTAACCAGTTTTTTCCAGACTATCGTCACCTCTCCTTCATAATATAGAGTTATTATATATTGGAGTTTATGATATAAGAAGTACTTTTTGACATATTTTTGACGTTTTTTTTTAAATAAAATCGAACCGCCTAAGTTAACTAAAAGGAATATAAACAAAATATAAATCACAGCACCTTATTGCAGGTATTACAATTTTGTAAATCATGCTTGATATATATATATTTTTTTTTTTATGTTCCTGTTTTTATTTTTATATAACTTACTTCACACTTATTAAACAAGATCAAGGATAATTATTCAAATCCATAATTTACTTACAATTTCAAATTTACCTATCTTATAACAAATATCAATAAAAAATAAAATGTACTCTCAAAGTATTAACTTGTCTTCGTCTACTTAATTCATCAATAAAAGTAGATAACATCATTTAAACATATAACTGAAGTCTTATTAATAAAATATAGGAGATGCAACTACTCAACATTTTTCGTTATAATACAAAACATTATTTGTTACGTATGTTAATAATAATGTTTTATTTTTGCATCAAAGACATGTTACATTAATATACATAGTAAGATATTCTAATGAATACATACTAGTTACATTATAATATAAGTATTAATGAAAAAACCATAAAATTATTAGATTGTTCTCTAGCTATCGCAGTAGGATTCCTTGTGTTTGCGATAACTAGACTCTTCCAAGGATTCAACACAATTAGTTAATTAGACACATAAAACTTTGTACGTGCATTTAGTGTTTTTTTATATATGTGAAGTGTGGTGTGTGTCATTTTATTATATTTATGAAAGATATATGTATATGGTATTAGGTAACTTCAATAAATAAGCTTTGTATATAGATAATGAAAACATTCTCATCTCTATCTGCTTTAAGATGTCTTGTTTGTTCTCATATTTATAAGCATTTAACGGGACTTAATCGCGATAAAAACATTTATAAATTTATTTATTTACCTCGACGTTTCGACCAAGTTGCATTGGTCGTGGTCACGAGCGGACTGAAGAGGCGGGTGTCAACGTCTTGAAAGGCGGGTATTATCTCCAACTACCCGCAGTTAACTTAGAAATGTATCGTCTCGACACATAACACTGACAACATCCACAGGTCTTAAGGAAGGTAAAACGCGTTTGGTGCACTTCCTTATCATTGGATTCCATGCAGCTAACTTAAAACCATCCTCTCTATTGAAATTACGATATTTCTTCTGTAAATCATATTTAAACACGTATTTGGTGTAAAATATAAGCAGAATTTATTAAGCACAAGACATGACATAAAAACATTTTTATAAACAGCAACCGAACACAATGTCAGTCATTTCAATAAATTGGAGTCGGCCAGGTTTAGCAATAAGGTTTTAACCCTCCAACACGCCCTCTTAATCCTGGAGGACTTCAAGCATATCTCGTACAAACGACAAGTGCTTACAGCTAGGCAGTGCCTTCGTGAGCACATCAGCAGTCATCTGCTCTGTTGGCATGTACATCAGTTCTAGCACCCTATTCTCAACAGCTTCACGAATATAGTGATATCTAATGTCCACATGTTTTGTTCGCTTATGGAACACTGGGTTACTAGCCAGCTTCGCCGCAGACTGATTATCACTATACAGGGTTACAGTGTGACATTGACCTATCAACTCAGCAAGAACCGCACGGACGTATACCGCCTCTTTGGCAGCTTCAGACAAAGCTATATACTCCGCCTCGGTAGACGAAAGTGCGATACACGATTGCTTATAACAACCCCAGGAAATAACATTCCTACCTAGCTTATAAATATACCCCGTGTAAGATTTACGATCCGCCCCGTTAGCCCAATCAGCGTCAGTAAATCCATAAACATGAAATTTATCATGTTCATCACTTTTTCTGTACACAAGACCTAAATTCATTGTGCCTTTTAAATACCGCAATACACGTTTGGCCGCTGCAAAGTGTTCCGCTGTGTAGCAAGTATTAAACTGACTTAAGAAACATACAGCAAATGAAATGTCAGGTCTTGAGTTCACAGCTATATACAATAAACATCCTATCAGCTCCTGATACGGTAGTCTACTCTCGTGGGTGGCGCTATCAGAAAACTTCAGACCTACATCTAAGGGCGTCTTAGCAACTTTACAGTCACTCATACCGAAACGTTCAAGAAGCTTTTCAATATAGGTTTTCTGACTCTGCTTCAACTCACGACTAGTGCGCTGTACTTTGATGCCTAGCATATGTTTAACCTCACCTAAATCTTTAATTGTGAAGTGAGACTTCAGTGACGTTTTTAGCTTATCAGAGAGCTCGTCACAGTCGTAAAAAACGAAAAAATCGTCTACATAGAGAGCAATAATAATGGTTCGCTTACCCACTCGGCGACTGAAGATACAGCTCTCATACTTGCTCTGCGTGAAATTCTCTGCGAGTAAAACTTCCTTTACCTTATCGTACCAGGCACGTGACGCCTGCTTTAACCCGTACACGGCTTTCTTGAGTCTGTAGACCATATGCTCATTGCCTTGCTTGACGAAACCTTCAGGCTGTGACATATAAATTTCTTCACTCAAATTGCCATTCAGAAAAGCAGTCTTGACGTCAAGGTGATCCATCTTCAGATCTAATTCAACCGCAAGAGACAACAGCATTCTCAACGAACTATGTCGCACAACCGGAGAAAAAGTATCCATGTAGTCAATTCCGAACTTTTGGGTAAAACCCTTTGCAACCAATCGCGCTCTATAACACGCCACTTTGCCATTGGCGTCACGTTTGATTTTAAACAACCATCGATTCTTGACAATATTCTTGTCTGCCGGTCTGTCAACTAGCTCCCAAGCCTCATGCTTATTGAACGAATCAATCTCATCTTGCATAGCTTGCCGCCAAAGCTTACTATCACTCGATTGCAAAGCTTCCTTGACATTCGTCGGCTCACTCAACTCTGTCTCGAGCGCAGACATCGTCCTCGGTACTCTCGGCCGTAAATTATAGGCTGGTCCGTCAGATGGTGGCTTCCGTGGCATTCTGGTTGTATCAGTAGATGAACTCGGCACCTGCTCGTCAGCCTCAAACCACACTTCAGGCTCTACCTGTCTCTCCGCCTCAACCTCAGCCTCTACAGTTTGTAGTGATGGCATCTCCACCTCAAGCTCAGTCCCAGACTGATCACGAACATCCGCATCTTCAACGGTATCTCCGTCATCACTAGTCGGAAAGAAGATCTCCACGGGCCGTTTACTCTTGACACCTGGAAAAATTGTTTCGTTAAAAACAACATCACGACTACGAAAAACTATATTTTTCGCCGAATCGTAGAGCCTATATCCATTACCGTCATAGCCAAGAAATATACAACGCTTGCTTTTTGGTTCAAGCTTATTCCGCTTCACTTTATCAACGTGAGCATAAGCTTCGCAGCCAAACACACGTAAGTGTTTCAAGCTAACCTTCTTACCTGTCCAGGCTTCCTCAGGAGTTTGCCCTGAGAGCCTTTTCGAAGGTGACACATTTATTAAATATGCAGCAGTACAGGCAGCTTCTGCCCAAAACTTGTGGTCTAGGTTCGAAGTATACAAGAGGCACCTTACTTTTTCTAGGAGGGTCCTGTTTAGCCTTTCCGCACAACCGTTCTGTTGAGGACTGTAAGGCACAGTTACCTGATGGACTATCCCCTTACCTTTCAAAAAACCTTCAAGGTCTCTGTTTACATACTCGGTCCCATTGTCCGACCTCAAAACTTTAACTTTGTCACCAGTCTGAGTTTCGACTAGCTTAATAAAGTTTTTCGTGTATTCACTCACCTCGCTCTTACGCTTCAGGAAATACACGAACACCTTCCTCGAATGATCATCCAAGAATGTCAGGATATACCTCTTGCCTCCAAGCGAATTCACCGGCAACGGACCACACAAATCGGTATGGATTAAATCCAACCGTTTTACAGCCACAGACTTCTCAGGATTGCTAGGAAAAGGAAACCGAGCTTGCTTTCCCTTTAAACAAACTTCACAGGCAACGTCTTTACAAGGGTCGTCCTGAAAACTAATATCATTAGCAAGTCCCTGCCTCAAAAGCTTCATATTGTTGGCGCTTAAATGGCCAAGTCTTTGATGCCAAGTTGCAGTGCTAGTAGTAAGATT
Organism: Plagodis pulveraria; assembly: GCA_963890685.1. Taxonomy (NCBI): domain Eukaryota; kingdom Metazoa; phylum Arthropoda; class Insecta; order Lepidoptera; family Geometridae; genus Plagodis; species Plagodis pulveraria. The sequence continues at coordinate 26,559,536 of OY982955.1, read as the reverse complement.
CGCCCTTAGACTGCAGGTCTGAAGTCTGTAAGCCCCTCCAACGTCATTTGCCTTAATCAAAACATCGCCCAGCTTAGAAATTGTACAACCAGTAGTATCAAAATTAACAATACAACCATTCTTAATCAATTGCGAAACAGATATGAGATTTACAGACAGCTTAGGTATATACAACATATCAGTTAACGTCGCGCTATCCGACAACTTAACAGTACCTATACCTGTACACCGCAGTTTATCTCCACTAGCAATGGTGACGTGACCATCTCGCGATTTGAAGTCTGTCATCAAATCACGCCTGCCAGTCATGTTATTTGTAGCCCCCGAGTCTATGTACCACGAAGATTCCGAGTCAGTTCCAGTACTATATGCTGATAAGACACAGTTTCCTGAAGAATCCTTCGCGTTCCGGCAATCTTTCTTCAGATGTCCTTTCTGTCTGCACTTCCAGCACCACGGTTCTCTCTTTCTAGCGGAATTATCCTTCGCTTTTGACTCATCCTTGTGCTGCTGCGCTTTTCTCGTCCAGGAGTCACTCGTACTAGCGCCTTTTCTTTTAGAATACAAGCACTCACTCGAATCTCCACGAGTAGTCCAACGTTGATCCTGTAGCAGTTTCGATTTGACTAGATCAGCAGTAATGACAGCTCCCGAATGCTCTAGTGCCATGATTATGGGCTCGTACTCTGTCGGTAAACCTTTGAGCATCAACGCACCAAGAAACTCGTCATCAACAGACTTGTTCATATTCGCCAATTGCTGCGCTAATGACAATATTTCATTGACGTAAGCTTCCATGCTAGAATAGTTCTCCAGTTTGACAGCGCACAAGTTCTGAAGAGTTCTCACTCTTGAACCGAGTCCTTTATCATCATATGCACGTTCCAGTGCATTCCAGGCGTCTTTCGCCGTATCAGCTGACATCAAATGTGAAAAACATGACTTTTCAACGCCCAAGCAAATTTTAGATTTTGCAATTTCGTCACGTCCATTTTTCACTTCGGACGTTGTTTTGTCATCCTTACCGTAACCGCTTATACAGATCCATAAATTGTCGTGAATCAATGCATTTTTCATAACAAATTTCCACTCGACGTAATTTTCACGTCCGCGTAATTTTTCATGTGAAAAACTATGATTTTTCGTTTCCGACATATTTACAATAACGTTGCACTATTTTTGCTGAACCATAACCTAAAATAAATCATATTTAAACACGTATTTGGTGTAAAATATAAGCAGAATTTATTAAGCACAAGACATGACATAAAAACATTTTTATAAACAGCAACCGAACACAATGTCAGTCATTTCAATAAATTGGAGTCGGCCAGGATTAGCAATAAGGTTTTAACCCTCCAACAATTTCCTTATCTCAATAGCTTCTCGTACTAGTCTGGAGTGGTAGTGACGTTCCGTTGAGAGGACTTTCGGGTCGTGGAGCTCAATCCAGTGGTCAGGTCCTGACTCTAGCAGATGTTCTGCTATAGCAGACTTAAGTCCCGTTAACTACTTATAAATATGTGTTCAAGTCGCGAAAGTCTTAAAGTTACTATTGTTTGTTCTCTTCATTTATTTACTGTTGATATCAGTAAAATTTATACAAATACTCTGGCATGTTAAATGCATTGACCTATATATACAGGTCAATGGTTAAATGCCATAATTTTCTGGAATTGAATTTACTAAATTCAATGCGTTGAAATCACAGATAGATATCTCTGTGGTTGAAATGCATTTTAAGATGTTTTGCCACAAAAATCCGCAGTATCATCTTTCCACAGTTTTATCATTATGATTTATACTTTGCGTGGACTTTATATCAGATTGCTTATCAAAGTTGTTTAATTTAAGGGTTCCGTACCCAAAAGGGTAAAAACAGGATCCTATATTTGAGACTTCGCTGTCCGTCCGTCCGTCCGTCTGTCACCAGGCTGTATCTCAAGAACAGTGATAGCTAGACAGTTGAAATTTTCACAGATGATGTATTTCTATTGCCGCTATAACAACAAAACTAAAAATAAAATATATATTTTAGGGGGGCTCCCACACTTTAAACTTGATATTTTTACCGTTTCTTGCTCGATACTAATAACGGTGACAGGTAGACGCTTTATCTATTCACAAAATATTTAATTTTATGTTCTCTTTAAATATAATTAATTAAAATTTAAAATAAAATAAATAATTAAGGGGGCTCCCATACAATAAAAGAGGTTTTCGCCGTTTATTTGCTAAAAATAATAATACTTAAATTGCTAAAAATAGTATAATGGTACGGAACCCTTCGTGCACGAGTCCCACTCGCACTTGGTCGGTTTTTTATTTTGAGTTATAACATTTTTTATTAATTGTTTACCCCGCCTGAAGATACTTACTTATTTACTTACTAAGATGACGCATCGACCCAAGCTGGATCCTGACCTACGATACCAGGAGACGCCATTCTTTTTGCCGCCTGAAGATGCCAGAGAAAATTATTTATTCAGTGAAAAGTGGGAATCTGAGCACTCATTTTGAAAATATACCATATTATTTGATATTGAGTGCCGTGGGACTGCTGTGCTGCAGGTTCTTGGTTCGATCCCCACCGCCGCGCCGGCTTCAGCTTCACCGCATGGTGGAAGGGCATTTTGCGAATGCTCGCCCTCAAGTAAAAAATCTGTCGCCAAGCACCGAACAGTGTTCCGGCCGCAGTGATTGAGAGCCAGTAAAATTACAGGTATAAGGTACAATTACACTCAACTGTATGTCTCAACCCCCGTGGGGTGCCGGGTTAGAATTGCACCTCCCCATATCATCCCGTGGGTGTCGTAAGAGGCGACTAAGGGAAAAATAGTAGAAGGTGGGCAGTAGCACCTTGAAAAGAACTGCCATCTTACACTGCGATCCCCAAGCCGCCTGCCAAGCGTGGGGATTATGTGGAGGCTGTGTTCAGCAGTGAACGAGTTGGCTGTTACAGTACAGTTACAGTATGTCTCAGGGTGACGGGCGCAGTTCGCAGTGCAATTCGTCACTTATGGCGAAATGCATCTATTATAGGCAGAGGTCAGTCCGCTCAACATGAGGTGCACCTCGTGCTTGATCCGTTAAAATAACATAAGAAAAAAAAAATGCCCGCCGAACATCTAAGTTAGTTATTAGTTACGCACCTAATATTACAATGAAACGGGCAACGTTTAACAGGTGGCTAGGCATTGAGCTAATAATGTGACCATCGTGGGTGACATCCATTGTGATATGGTACTACGTACTAGTAATAATATCTTGATGGTGACATCTTGATATATAACTACAAGCAATAAATTCAAGCATATTCATGAAATAAAAGGTCATTATGGCTTAGTAGAATGAGTGGCGTTCTACTATGATTACCTATGGCTTTTATTTCGTGTCTTTATTTTTGCGATAACTCTGGTAAAATAGTCAACGCAATAATAATGACTGTAGTTTTATTTTAGCTACTCACCACAACGCTGTACCTAGGGTTACCACCTTTTATTTTTGCTGATAAAGTACATTGGTTATTATAGGTAGAAAAAAAAGTACATAGTAAAAAAATAAAGTACAATTTATTTTTTATTATTATTATGTTTATATACATATGTTTTAACTTTTTGCGATATGTATTAAATTAGCATCTCTACTAAACAATGGCACAGCATCTTTGCAGTATATTTAAATTAAAATAAATAAATAATTCGTTTTTAATAAAATGCGGATATGCCTTATTTCTTTCGTCTCGCAATTTGCTATTCATCACAAAAAAACTCTCTCTGTTAAGGCTGACGTGGCGGGTATAGATAATAATAATTAAATGACAAGTTTAAAAAAAATATCATTACACTTACTACCTTTTTGTGCATATTTTGACAGTTCAGTAATATGATTAAAATTACATAACTCATAATAAAAATCGTTTAATAAAGAAATTTCTCCATAGAGATCATCCAAACTTACATTAAATTTTTGCAGATTTAATTTTCCAATTATCTTTTCAACACTCTTGCTCGTAAAGTGAGCTTTATTATATCGTTCTTAGGGCCATAAACCGACACCCTCGTGCATAATAATATTATAAACTAGTACGTAATAGATTATCCCTACAAAGTTAAGTTAGTACAGAACTGCAAATTTAATGCGAGTAAACAGAGCAATTTCAATTTAACCGGGTAATACAGATATGTAACATCAAAGAGGATTATATGTAATAAATCATTTGCCGCGCGCAAAATAAAAATAAAACCAGCGCGCTATTTTCCATAATTTTCGTATGTTGTATCACATTTGTGCAATATATATATTGTTTCCTCGCAAGGGTGTTGAAAAAGGGCATATGAAACTCGTGAGCAACTTGCTCATTATACACTCGGCTGATTTACGCCCTCGCCTACGGCTCGGGCTGCAACACACAGCCTCGTGTTTAATGAGCAACTTAACACACTTGTATCATAATCTACTATAACAATATTATCAAATTCTATATTGCTCTATATTATAATATCAAGTTTGAGTAACCAGTTGGCTTTATTAAAATTAAAGGTACTCGATGGCTTATTCGATAAATAATAAAAATCTTATGAATATTCCTAGTCAGTTCTGGTGAAGATAACAGTCAAATTTGTGTGCTTGTCGCATAGTCAATATTTTTTTTTTTTTTATGCCTGATAGGTTAGCCTTTGACCACTATCTCACCTGATGGTAAGTGATGATGTGGTCGAAGATGTTATACAAGCTAACCTAGAAGTACTGGCTCTCAAGGACAGCTGCCGGAACACACCGTTAGGTGCTTGGCGACAGATTTTCTACTTAAGGGTGGTAGCTAGCCAGGCGGGCATTCGCAAAATGCCCTACCACCATGCTATAACGGCTGCCATCCTAAGATAACAACCGGGACCGACGGCTTAACGTGCCCTCCGAAGCACGGAAGCGCTCAGTAGTAATGTCACTAGCGGTCACCCATCCAACTTATGACCGCGGGCGACGTTGTTTAACTTTGCTGATCGGTTAAGAACAGCTAAGTAAGCTTCGCTACGAGTGCTTCATATATTTGTTTAAAAATTTATATTTAGTTATATAGATATATTTGTTTAAAAAAAAGAGTGCTAAGGTGATGTGGCGTTGGCGAGTGGCGAAATACATCAATTGAGCAATTGATGCATTTCGCGTAACTAAAAAATAAATATGATAAAACTTCTAAAAATCCCAAAGAAACCAAATCATGCCAAATATTGTTATAATATTGTTATACATATAATATTGTTATACATGGGTCAAAAGGAATCAAGTCCCATACGAGGTATTTAGACGCCCGAGCGTAGCGAGGGTGGCTATAGTCCGAGTGGGAATTGATTACTTTCGTGTTAAGCACTCTTCTTTTCATTTCGAATATAAGGAAAGTAAAAAATAGTAGATTTTCTAAATTATTAATTAATAATAATAACATGAATAGGCAACTATTTAAAATTAAGTAATTGTGATATTAGAAATATTTGTGAAATTTAAAGTTAAATTTTGCTTGCAATATTTACGGACGGCTATTGTCCGAATAGGAATTTATGACTTGCACCCTTGTTAAACACTCTACTTTTCACTACGAATATGAGTAATATAAAAAATGATTTTCTATAATATTTATTGATAACAAGAACATGAGTAGAAACTATTTAAAATGAATGCACTTAAAGTCAAAATAGTATAACTTATATCCGTGTTAAACACTCTAATTTTCAATAAAAATATGAGAAAAGTAAAGTATTGTAGTGTTTTCAAAAAATCCATAAAAAAAATCTAAAATATTTACTGAAAACCATAACATGAGTAGAAGAAACATATATATAATTAATTGAGGGATAAAAACAATTTGTAAAATTTTATGTTAGATTTTTTATAATTTTACTTACCATCCTGCCAATTTATATATATATCTAGTCTTTTTTAAATTTTAAACACGGCAACCAAAGCGTCTGACGCGGAAGCCATACGTAGAGACGAGAAGCTATTACTTAAAAGGTATTTTATTAAAGTTGTTTTTAAATTTGCCCTTATAATTATAATTAGTGACTAAAATGTTCATCTAAGATACATTAACTTGAGAGAGTCACATTAATTCTGTTATAATCTAGTTCTTTTAGATTTTACATTAACACAAATGTAGTCGTAATTAGTTTTTAAAATACAGCAAAGTATTTAGAACGAAAAAATATCGACGTCTAATGTTGTTTACAACCATGGTTGCCATGGTTACAAATCATTCCAGCCCAAGATAGGGAAGCATTTACTATGAGTTTTTCCCACTCTTAGGTGGGAAGCAGCGTTTTCCACCCGCTACTCAGATCAAATAAACACTATTTTCCGAGCATGAGAAATGAAAAAGTATTTTCGTGTACTTTATTGTTCACATAAAGTATAGAGAACAATTACCTGAAATAATGTACAATACTTTAATATAAAGTACAGGTGGCAACCCTAGCTGTACCGTATGTTATCGTCGAACGTTCAAGGTTAAGGCCAATGACACAGCACATTTTTAGGTGGTTTATAATATGCCGGCCGGCCGAGTAACACACATTTGTTGTCAGTGTTCGTGATCAGACGTAGGCACCGAGCTCGCGTCTGTTATCATATTCTACAAACAGGTGAGTGTTTATTTGATAATATATTAAAGTCAAATTACATTAAGGTGTGATATTTATCATACAATAACGTAAATTGTATGGTAAATATCCCGTTAGCATAGTTTTTGTAATCTCGAGGTTATAGGTTCGATCCCCGCGTTTGTTATTGCAACATGTATACCTAATTGGGTTATTCTGACAAAGAAATGATTTGTTGGTGCCTGGAGTCGAGGACTGTGCCCGGCCCGGTAGCTAAATAAACTATTAAATTGTGGGAAGGGTCGAATCAGTTCCCATACGAGGTATTTCTAAGCGACCGTGCGCAGCGAGGACGGCTACAGTCTGAGTAGGAGTTGATGACTGTAACAGTTGTTAAGCACTCTACTTTTTGTTTCGAACATAAGGGAAGTCAAAAATAGGGCTTATTCCAGAAATCCCCTTAGCAAATCCCCTGCGAAGGGGATTTCTGGACTTTTTGTCCTGATATCCCCTGCGCGTTCGCTTTGAGTGTTGGAAGGGGATAATTGGACAGTAAGTCCAAAAATCCCCTTAACCATTTAACTGGACAAAAAGGCCAGCCATACCCTTAAGTAATTATTTGCATTAATATTAAATAAAAACAATTGATTAGGTAATCAGTCTTTCGTATTTGGTAAAAAATCATTAATAATAATAACATCAGTAGCAACTATTTAATTAAATTGAGAAGTTACACCTATTTGTGAAATTTAAGGTTATTTTTTGTTTGGAATATTTACGTGCACCTATAGTGCAAATAGGAGTTGATGACTTACACCCGTGTCACACAGGTGTAAGTCACTTTGTTTCACTACAAATATAAAGAAAATAAAATATAGTAGTTTTTCCATAGTATTTATTAATAAAAATAACATGTGTTACCTACTGAAATACCTATTGAAAATTAATGCGCCAGTCCAATTAGGAATCGATGCCTTAGATCCCTGTTAAGCACTCTACTTTTCATTTAAAGTATGAGGAAAGTGAAAAATTGTAGATTTTCTAAAATATTTACTGAAAAAAAGTTAACATGAGTAAAAGATACATATACCTAATATTTTTTTTATATTTATTGAGGAGTTTGAACAATTAGTAAACTTTAGGGTAAAATTTTTGTTAGTTTTTTATAAATAAGTACATACCTTATATTTAGTTACAACCCTGCCAAATTATGTAGTCTTTTTAAAATTTTAAATATGGAACAAAATGCGTCTTCCCCGTGGGCCAGCCCGCTGAGTAGGTATTTTTTAATTAGAGAAGGAAGCTTTTACCTACTTTAAGTTTTTAAATGCGGCTATAGTCCAATTAGGAATCGATGACTTAGATCTTTGTCATGATCCACTCTACTTTTCATATAAAATATGAGGAAAGTAAAAAGTAAGTACCTAGTAGATTTTCTAAAATATTTACTGAAAATAAAATAACATTAGTAAAAGATATATTTTATTTAAATTTATTGAGGAGTTAGAACAATTTGTAAACATTAGGTAAAATTTTTGTTAGATTTTTTTTATACCGTTTCAAACCTGCCAAATTATGTAGTCATTTTAAACTTTTAAATATGGAACTCAATGCGTCTCAATCGGGGGCTATCCCGCAATAGGTATTATTTAATTCATACTGATCATAAACAGATTTAGTGACCTAAAATGTTAAATAACATACACTAACTTAAGAAAGTCACATTAATTCTGTTATAAACTAGTTTTTTTAGCCTTTACATAAACACAAAAGTACTTACCTAGTTCTTATTATTTTAAAACAAAAAAACTTATACAACTAATTTTGTTTAGGTACATATATTAATATATATATTATAATATTGCCATAATAGTGTCTTTTACCCTATAATAATGTTTTAATTTTTTTATTTAGGTATCATTTGCCATGGTCGCAGGCTGACTATCTGTAGGTACTCAATATATAAAAAAAATACAGGATCCCGTGTATCAAGATTCGTTTATTATTTTATTAAACATAGTATGTGATGTCCAATATCCACAACTTCGATGCAGTTTCATGTTAGGTAGTTAGATATTAGGTTTATTTATTTATTTAACTTTAGCCATCGGTGCGCTTTGCGCGCGCTCAATTAAATAGATGACAGATAAGAAAGAACCTTGGTAATAATAAAACAACAAAATAAAATATTATACACAATACTCATTTCTTCTTATGTCTACATGTACACAAATATTATTAAGAGGAAAGATTTGTGTTTTTGTATATAACAAATAAACAAAAAACAACTGGACCGATTGGAAAAATTCTTTCACCATTAATCCTACATTATCCCTGATGAACATAGGCTATATTTTTTCTTTATAATTTTTGTTAAATACCCCTGGGAAGCCTACTAATACTAGTTATACATTTAAAATTGGAATTTACTTGTGCTTTATGGATAATATTCGAACGTATCAATATTTGTTAATTCTTAGACACTACAATTTTAGTAATAATGCATATCTTTATTACCATATATAACGAATAAATAAGTGCTACGACATTCGAAGAAGCCAATACCTTTTCATAAAATATTACCTATGTCCCAACATACCTAATCTATATTATGTACATATACATATAAATACACGATAATATGTCGAAAAATCGATAACTCATTTATAATATATCTAATCAATATACATACCTACTTACTTTTTTTTGTTAACAGTTCGAAGAAACTAGACTGATTAACTCAACATAATAAACATTTTCCATTATCAAAAATGGTGAAAGCGAGGAAATATGTTGTTAAAAAACACTTCCAAGGTGTTCCTAAAAGAGATGATTATGAAATCGTCGAATACGAACTACCTGCGTTGTCTGCCGGAGAAATTCTAGTCAAAACAGAGTTTATCAGCGTGGATCCATATCTTCGGGCTTACAATAGAAGAAACCTTATACCATATGACCAGTTTAGTTTTCAAGTTGGCATCGTCCAAGAAACTAAGGACTCGGACTTCCCGACCGGCACAAGAGTAGTGTCTCATAAAGGCTGGTGCGACTATTACATTGGAAAACCCAGCGCAAAGGTTACGTCACCCGGTGAGAAAATTTACAAGCTACCTGATCTACGAGGACTGCCCAATTCTCTCGGAGTAGGTGCTATAGGTATGCCTGGTGCAACGGCATATTTTGGATTTTTGGAGATATGCAAACCTAAAGCAGGCGAAACAGTTGTTGTATCTGGTGCTGCCGGTGCCGTGGGATCTCTCGTGGGTCAAATAGCGAAGATCAAGGGCTGCAAAGTAATCGGGTTTGCCGGCTCTGACGACAAAGTTGAATGGCTCGAGAAAGACTTGGGTTTCGATAAGGCATTTAACTATAAGAAGGTAGACATCACGGAGGCTCTGAAAGAAGCTGCGCCTAAAGGAGTTGATTGTTATTTTGATAACGTTGGTGGAGAACTAAGCAGTTCAGTTATTAAAGAGATGAACTTGTTCGGGAGAGTATCTGTCTGTGGGAGCATTAGTGCTTACAATGAGGGCACATTGCCTAAAGCGACTATTCTTCAGCCTAGTATCGTGTTCAAGCAACTGAAGATTGAAGGGTTCATCGTATGGAGGTGGGCTGACAGGTGGACGGAGGCTCTGACTGAGCTCACCAAGTGGGTGAAGAGCGGCCAGCTGAAAGCCAGGGAACACGTCACGGAAGGCTTTGACAAGGTGTTTGATGCGTTTGTGGGAATGCTCGATGGAGATAATTTCGGCAAAGCGGTAGTTAAAGTCTAATATTATGTTATCGTTTTTAAGATTTAATTCAATGTGTTTTCTAATTTTTCTGTTTTTTCCGTGATAATTAACTGCTGTCCCTCTAGTCATTTCAATGGTTGTAATGACAGTTGTTACGTTAGGCTATTGTCAGTATACTAATAACAATATGATGTTAGTCATTATTGATCGAATTTTTACTTAGTAGTCAAGGTTATTCATATTTAAACAATTTCAAATATATTCTTATTTAAATTTATTTTTCACATTACTGTAATAAAAATAATAAGTTGTGTTACAGTTTGATGGTTTTTGGTTTATCTCAAGCTATTTGCTCTTAGTGTATTTGGAAATGTTAACATTTACATTCCCGTGACGTGTACTGGCTCTTATTTCTAAATTTATGAAAAATAAATTCACGAGACAATAATATACGCATTTTATTCAATTTTATAATTAATATTTCCTTCTTCAACGTAATTAAGATTTCAGCATCGGTTAAGATTACTCTAAATTAGCTTCTCCAAGTCTTGCTGCGGCATAAGTCACAGGTTCTTTGTATATGCAAGAAAAGTTGCTCTTTGTCATATTATTTGACTCGTCCTGAACATGTCTATAAATATATTTATTAGAGCCTATATCCATGATAGGCTCGAAACGAATGGACCTCTTACAGATGCTGACATAAATCCCATAGAACGTACATGGGATATGTTACAAAGAAAGGCAATGAAATTACCAACTACACGCTTACTTTTGAAGCGCTCGTAGCGATGTTTATTTAGCTGTTCCCGATCAGCAAAGTTAAATAACGTCTACCGCGGTCATGAGTTGGATGGGTGACCGCTATTGACATTACTACTGAGCGCTTCCGTGCTTTGGAGGGCACGTTAAGCCGTAGGTTCCGGTTGTTGTCTTATGATGGCAGTGTTAGGGCATTTTGCGAATGCCCGCCTGGCTAGCTAGCTATCTAGCTAGTACAGTCCTCGAGAGCCAGTGCTTCTAGGTTATCCTGAAGAACATCTCCGACCATATCATCACTTACCATCAGGTGAGATAGTGGTCAAAAGCTAACCTATCAAGCAAAAACAAATAAAATAACAATTGGTGAGCACATTGAAGCCTTTGATTGAACCTTTTGCATAGCAGTGACATTGGCAGAGATATTTCCTAGAAAAACGGTCCTGTCTAGGAAAAGTAACGCAATTTATGCCAGAATGCCATACCGCAACATCTCACATGACACGATAACATGACCACAACCTAGAGATCACGCTTATGTGTGTTCGTACAGTGTCTGCAACCACACGTTGGATATCGACGTTCTCCAACATGCCTACAGTTCTAAATATTTCTTCACTTGTGACATTGATAGCGAAACTTTAAACATTGTTTAAAAAAATTGCAAACGCTCTTAATTAACAAAGTACATATTAAATTGTACCAAAAAATAACTTTGCTACTCTTAGCTTTTCGATTGATTGTGCATTATTTTGTAGCTATCTCATTCATTTAGTAGGTATTCTTAGTATTGTACTATAATTTTACAAAACGGTAGTTTCCTAACTCAAATTATTAATGCCTAGCTTTTTAAGTCCAGTTTAGTTTCTAATCTTGATGTAAACTAGACGCTTACCTACATGATATTTTTGTTTTTACCTATGTGAAACTAATCTTATCTCAGAGTTAAATGTAACACTCATTTCGATAACAAAATGTTATGTTACTGTCACACATTCACGAACATAGCTTCTTACTGTAAAATATCCTAGTCACGGTACAGCAATTGTAAAAGATCCTTGTCACGTGTCCCAAAGTGTAAACGCCTATCTTATTTTTTTACTTTTTTTAAGAAATTATTTTATTATTATTGTTGTTAATCTAAATGAATAGTTTTACCTATTCTTGAGTGTTGGACTGATAGTAGTTTTGGCCAAGGTGTGATCGTCTATTCTAATGGTAGAACCATACATTATGAACCGTTGTAGTAACCAAAATTCTTTTCGGGACGCTAAGACACGCAAGTAGATACTTGCTCCTAGCACTGATCTGACATTACTTTTCTCTATGGATCTGACATTATAATGTCAAACAGTAATTTGATTTATGTATGTCAAATAATATGTGTTGATGTTCGCCTAAGACCTAGGTTTTTCATTTTTTTATGTTTTATTTTTCAAAATTATTGTTTATAAATTATTTTCAAACAATGGCCAGCGGCGATACGCCAAGCCTTCCGAAGCACATGACGTATTCCAAATCACGAGTCCCGATTTTAGGAGCTCTGATAGACTACTTAGAAACCAGCCTACAATACTTGAAGTGCAGGACCTTCACCCAGGCAGAGAAACTAAATGCTAAATCTTCAAGGTAAATAACTATTATATCCAAAACCATGAAATTTTAAGAAACTCTGTTCAGCTACAGACCTGCAGTGCAAATACCGTAGTATATCACGTTAAATTTATACGAGCCATATGAATTTCCGATGCTAGCTTCCGAAATTCGGCGTGTTATACCTACTCATAACTATCTTCTTCTGGGTGTACTGTACTCTTGAAGATGGCGTGCGTGACAAACCATTTCCGGTTCTCAAAGCAACACTAACGATAGTTTTCAAACTCAAATACCTACCTAATTCTTTATTGCTAGTAGGTTAGCCGTGACCATTATTTTATCTGTAGATAATATAACGATTATGATGACTTTTAAGTACTATCTACTACTATACTCGTCTATTTTTCCTTGTTACATCAAAGTTAATATTAATTTTAAAGCAGGTAAGTCTAAGTTAACCCTGGGAAATAAGTAGGTAATATCCCTAAAGGCCAAATAGGTTTCTATTACCCTGAATTTTCGTCTTTGTACCCATATAGGAGGGCTTGGTAAAATATGAGGTCCTTTGCTACATGTAAAACACAATACCGAATCAACCGAATTTACGAGAACGAGTGAAGTTTTTGAATACATTGGGGTCTGAGCATTTTTATGTTTATTTAAGTAGATATATGTTTGTGAAGATGCATGATCTGAGCTTCCTGACATTTACCAGAGCGGTAGCTTATATACGTATATAGAGGTTGGTAGATCGTTTAATATGCAAAATTGGTTGGAGGGTTGTTGAAATAGCGAGTTCAGTGACAGAAATGAAAAAGTCTTTGGTCTCGTTCTGATTATATAATACGATTTATTATCATATTATGCTTTTAAAAAGTCTTGTCTTGTGAAGCATTTGAATATCTCTTGTCTGGCAGTAGCTTGCAGTTGGATTGACAATCCTTATTGAAAACAGGTCTACTTTGTCCGCGTCGTTTCTGGCGGGAGTTTGTCTGCTGCTTGGCGTCACCTCCAATGTTAAGTTCGAAGTGGTGACCTTCGATGAGGAGCCACTGCGCAACGATCTGCATTTTATGTTGCTTAGCAAAGATGATAACCTTTACATAGATGATATTGATGTTTCACGTAAGTTTCATGATATAAAACAAAATAGACCTAATAAGAAAAGAGGAATATAAATAGTTAAGATATGTGTGAGTAGTGTAAGATCGGACTCGATAAGTGCCTATTTAGTGAAAAGGGTGCAATTGGAGGTTAGGGCACATAGTGCTTTCCATACAAACGTAATTTCGTCTTATTTTAAATCCCAAGTTCAAACTCGGTGAAATTTATCATGTGTTGATGTTTTTGACCATTTTTCCGTTTCATTATTTATTTTACATCTTTTTTTATTTATGGTTGCTAGGCAAACCTTTGACCACTATCCCACCTGATGGTAAGTGATGATATGGTCGAGGATGTTGTTCAGGCTGACCTAGAATTACTAACCCTCAAGGACAGCTGACGGAATTTATACTTAGGGTGGTAGCTAGCCTACCACCATACTGTAACGACTGCCATTCTTCTTAGGTTTACGTTAAGCCGTCCGATTACCGATCGACTTAACGTGTCCTCCGAAGCACGGAAGCGCTCAGTAATACCACAAGCGGTCACCCATCCGTGTCATGTCCGCGGCGGACGTTGCTTAACTTAGCTGATCGGTTAAGAATGGCTAAGCAATAACATCGATAGGAGCGGTCCAAAAATAATAATTCCCAAAGGTATTAAACGATATTTACGTAATATTTTGAATATACATAATTAATCGGGAAACTTAAGAGCATGCATGCAAAATATCAGTGAACGCTTATTATAATGTGTCAAAACCTTGGTCGGTTGACAGAATAAATACTGCAAGCTGATTGGTCAGTGGTATTCTATGACGTGATAGGTGACCAATGAGCGTCCAGTATTCGGGTTGTTATCTGATCAAAATACTTTGACAAATATTCCAGAAACGACCCCCCGTTTCTGGAATATTTGTCGTTTGGATGAATGTAAGTATATATTTGTTTTATTTTTTATTATTTTGTTAAATCCCAACATAGGGTAAGTACAGTGTATCATATAGACGTGGTGATGGAATATTTCTGAAGATATACTGGTGCTTTATGGTTATACAAAATACTTACCTTTCATAAGTGTTCAGTGATCATCAACTTCATCATCACATCAACCGGAACGTCCACCGTTGAACAAGGTCTTCCCTATTGTGGGGATTTGGCATAATCCCCACGCATGGCAAGCGTCTTGGAGATCGCAGCAGTTGTCAGTTCTTCAGAAGGTGCTATACTTCCCACCTTCCGGTATTATCTCTACGACACCCATGGGAAGAGATGGAAAAGGGGGGGAGGGGGCTTACATTCTAGCCCCGCACTTCACGGGGAAGATTAAATAATAATTAGACTAAAACACATCAACAGCACCTTACGTATCCCGCATTGTCAGTCTTTACGGTTCCTTGCCCGCGCCAAAAATGAGTATTCTCTGTTAAAAACCCTTGGGTATTTGAAGTACCTAAGATCAATTAAGTGGAATAGTTAACGCGCGAAAAAATTTACTTTTTTTCATGCTTGGGTAAGTACCTACCCAAGAGCAATCTATGGTCTTTTGGGTACTCTGAGCTCTCTACCCAAGGGCAATTAACCGTTTCATTAACCGTTTCATTAAGTACATTTATCAATAAAGTAAACTTAGTTTTTACGAAGGTTGGCGTTTCAGTCAGACTTCACAGTTCACACACAGTGAAATTTTTTTGCAGGTGTCATGTGGTGCATAGAAGCTTCTGATTTAATAGTTATCTTCATTAGCTGCTTACTGATATGGAACTCTTCTTATGTGGTAAATATCAACTATTTTAACGTGGACCTAGTAACTCTAAGTACTTTAATTGTTGAATAATCATATCATACTTACATAATATATTTCATTACACTGGTAATGAAATATATTAGAGATAATTAACAACAACGAAATTGATCTACCTAGACAGTCTTGAGATGCTTGCTTCGCAAAAACGTACCTACGTAACAAAATACGTCCGAAAAGAAATCTGTCCAAGGATTTTCTGTACCAAGGAAGATAACTCAAACACTACATTTTGGACTTGTTAATGCCATACCAACCACTTTCCCGTTCTAAACAAGTGAGATTAACGAGAAATTACAAGGATAGGTCATCAATAATAAAATACTTAAATATAAACAAAATGTAACACAAAAATTTTATGATTAATGTTTATTATTATAACCGCCTACTACCGAAATTATATTTTAATAACAGCTTTTCCTACGTTCTCTCCTTGCAACATCCCTATAAAAGCATCAAAAATATTTTCAAATCCTTCTGTAACGTGCTCCCTAACTTTTAACTGTCCACTCTTGATCCATTTCGTCAGCTCTGCAAACGCTTCTTGCCATTGGTCAGCCCATCTTCCTACTATGAATCCTTCCACACGGATCTGCTTTACAGCCAGATAGGGCTGCAAGATCGTTGCGTACATCGGCTGGCTATCGTTATACGAGCTGATGCTCCCACATATTGATACCCTGCCAAAGTCGTTCATTTGACTCATTATCACACTGCTAATCTCGCCACCGACATTGTCAAAGTAGCAGTCTACTCCATGTGGTGCAGCCTGCTTTAACGCAAGGCTAATATCGACGGTTTTGTAGTTGAATGCCTTGTCGAATCCAAGATCTTTCTCCAGCCACTTCACTTTGTCATCTGAACCGCAAAATCCGATGACTCGGCAACCCTTGATCTTCGCAATTTGCCCGACGAGAGAACCGACAGCGCCTGCTGCACCGGTAACAACAACAGTCTCACCAGCTTTTGGTTCACATAGATCCAAGAATCCGAAATAAGCTGTGGCTCCGGGCATGCCGACAGCACCTATGCCCAAAGATGTTGAAAGGCCTTTCAAATTTGGCAGTTTATAGACCTTGTTGATAAAGTCAGTATGGTCAACAGTGTTGATGACACAGTAATCGCACCAACCTTTATGGGAAACAACTCTGCTGCCGACGGGATACCTTGGGTCTTTAGAATCTTCAACAACAGCTACTTGGTAACCAAACTGGTCGTAAGGAGGAGTACGTGAATCATGATAGGCCCGTTGATAAGGATCCACGCTCACCCACTCGACCTTCACAAGAATCTCACCATTCTTGAGTGGTGGCAATTCTTCCTCAACAATTTCATAATCTTCCCTCTTCGGAATGCCCGAGAACCGGCCCTTGACCACGTATTTACGAGCTTTGACCATGATGTCGCGTCTATAACTAATGAAATTTAGTAGTACCCATACGTTTAGTATACTTACATACATTGATAAATAGCAGATTATATTGTTATCTATGAGTAACGTGGCTGATAAATCCAATCGATCGTTACAATCACTTTTTTGTTTTTGTTAGTTTCACGATGATTTTTTTTTTAATCACATATTATATTGATTTGGAGAAATGCTGTGATATAGGTAATCCACGTCATCAACAGGAATGTATTTCTAATCGGGTTTCTTATCAATAGATTGTGCAATAAAATTATCTGCTCTACTTCTAACATTTTCTGTTAATGTATGTATTACCTACATTGTAGCACATACAATACACGCTACATTTGAAGCAGTGATGGCTCAGTGGCTTTGGCTATGGACTGCCGCGCAGCAGGTTCATGGTTCGAATCCCGCCCAGAGCTTTAGTTTCACCGCATGGTGGAAGGGCATTTTGCGAATGCCCGCCTGGCGAGCGACCACCCTCAAGTAGAAAATCTGTCGCCAAGCACCTAGTGGTGTGTTCCGGCAGCAGTCCTTGAGAGCCAGTGAAATAACAGGCATAATGAGACTTAACAGTTATGTCTCAAGGTGATGGGTGCAGTGTAGTTCGTCACTTGTGATGAAATGCATCTGTTATAGGCAGAGGATACCGCATATCATCAGGTGGGCCTCGCGCTTGCTCCATCACAATAACATTAAAAAAAAAAAATTATGTAGTACCTACCTACCTACACTGGCTGAGTAGAATAACATGTTGCTGGAGTCAAGGACTCTGTTTTTTGACATGGTGCGGAAAATTATTTAGCCAGCCTGAAATTTGCTGAGGTATTTTTGTATTTTAGAAACTTTTTAAAGAACGCGATAATCTGCTGAACGAAACAATATTTGAATAAAATCTGTAACTGTGAGATATTTGAGTCGGAGATTAAAGTTGAGGTATTATGCGATATTGGAGTTTTTTTTTCAGTGTTAGCTAACCGTTTGGCGTTTCCGAATATCACAATAGCAGGAAACGTTAATTTTTGAGTCTAATTCTAGTTGAATTTGTATATATTAATATTCATTTATTCCATAAAACATAGGTTAACAATGGTGACAATTAGGAGAAGTACATCCATGTTTCGCCTTATCAGCATATGAAAATTATATTATAAAATTGACTAAATTACAAAAATAATAATTAAATTAACATGTAAAAATTGAATAATTAGATAATGAATTGCGAAAGTTAAACAATAAAAATTCAAGAATGAATACGAATAATGTCAATAGCTCACAAAAGAATATATAAAATTATTCACAATACAGTCATTAGATAATATTTAAATTATGATTGTACATTCTTTCATTCAAAAAATCTCTTATGTCATAATATGCTTTTTCAGTAAGGAGACCATTGAGTGCAGTTTTCAACCGTTTATTATAGTTAAGAGACCTAATTGATAATGGAATTTTATTGTAGATTGTAGGTGCCATACAGTTTACACTTATTCTCTTAAGAAGGCTTTTTTATTTATGGGTTGTCTCTAAGTTACCTTGACGTCTGGTTCCAGTAGGTTTAAATTTAAAGTAATGAAGGTTACAGGTGTCCTGTCCCTGTCTTCGGACTTTCGATAACATCCCACCGTAACTTGTTCAATTCTTCCTCCAGCTCGACCATCTTGTGGTCCTCCCTGAGCGTACGTATGTTGTGTGTTGCCAGGGCCAAGGGTCGTCGTTTTTGAGGTTAGCAGCCAGGCAAATCTTCCATAACTACCTACTTTTATTACCAAACAACCCTCCCCCCTTTCATATTGCGTTCTTATCACTACAAAATAGACTTCTCAAAGTCGATGAAATTTCAATGGCACCAACTTGAAGGTTAACTCAAAAATAAAAAGAATAAATAAGTTATGCGTGATTACCAAGACATTAGTAGTTTTGTATACACACATAAAAAAATACAGGCACAGGTTCATTTGGCGTCCATTTGCGGGCTCATTCCGCGGGTGATAGCGGCGTGCGAAGAATAGCACCCCAGGATGGGTCCGGCAACGAAAAACAGTCGCGGTTCGCGGTTCTGTGCGAAAGCATGGAAAGAGTGATAATATAGTGATGGAAGGAGTGGTAGAGGTGGAACACCGTGTGGTTCTTAGTTGGTACTAGGGGGCACTGGTTGGGGCACTTGCTGCTGTAGGAGTAATGTCCCGGTTACCTCCCCCAGTGTGAACAAGAATGCACAAATGCATTTTCAGCATGAAATAAGAGGTGACACTGGTTAGCTGTGAATGATGCTGGCCGTCCGCCTCGTGGCTCGCAATTCGAGACAGAAAGTAGAGTGATCCTGTTTGTTACTTTTACCCTTATGCATTGGATGTACGAGACCCTTGAAGAAGAACTTTACGTGTAATCTCCGACTTACAGTGCTTACAGCCAAAAATTTCCCACTAAGAAAAAAAGCATATTTAATTGCATGTTTGTATTGCTAAACTTGTTAGTAAAACACGTTAAATATTCGGTAAAAATATTTACTTTACAGATATGTAGTAATGTTTTTAAATCCCTATACCATTAAATAGAGACTATATGAAAATGCTTAGAACCTAGGTACATAAATGTCTAGTTTTGTTTATAGTATTTTTAAACCTTAACTACAGCTTTTCCAAAATTATCTCCGGCAAGCATTCCGATAAATGCATCGTATAATTGGTCAAAGCCTTCAGTCACATGCTCTCTAGCTTTCAGCTTGCCGCTCTTGATCCAGTTAACAAGCTCTATGAACGCCTCGGGCCACCTGTCAGTCCATCTCCACACAAGAAAACCTTCGATATATAGCTGTTTAAACACAATGCTCGGTTGCAGAATGGTTGCTTTTGGTGTTTTCGCTGGATCGTCGTTGTAACTGCTGATACTGCCGCAGACAGATACTCTACCAAACGTGTTCATCTGGCTTATGATTATGCTGCTTATTTCTCCACCAACGTTATCAAAATAACAATCAACTCCTTTAGGCGCAGCTTCTTTCAGAGCCTCCGTGATGTCTACCTTCTTATAGTTAAATGCCTTATCGAAACCCAAGTCTTTCTCAAGCCATTCAACTTTGTCGTCAGAGCCGGCAAACCCGATTACTTTGCAGCCCTTGATCTTCGCTATTTGACCCACGAGAGATCCCACGGCACCGGCAGCACCAGATACAACAACTGTTTCGCCTGCTTTAGGTTTGCATATCTCCAAAAATCCAAAATATGCCGTTGCACCAGGCATACCTATAGCACCTACTCCGAGAGAATTGGGCAGTCCTCGTAGATCAGGTAGCTTGTAAATTTTCTCACCGGGTGACGTAACCTTTGCGCTGGGTTTTCCAATGTAATAGTCGCACCAGCCTTTATGCGACACTACTCTTGTGCCGGTCGGGAAGTCGGAGTCCTTAGTTTCTTGGACGATGCCAACTTGAAAACTAAACTGGTCATATGGTATTGGGTTTCTTTTATTGTAAGCCCGAAGATATGGATCCACGCTGATAAACTCTGTTTTGACTAGAATTTCTCCTGCAGACAATGCAGGTAGTTCGTATTCGACGATTTCATAATCATCTCTTTTAGGAACACCTTGGAAGTGTTTTTTAACAACATATTTCCTCGCTTTCACCATTTTTGATAATGGGAAATGTTTATTTTGTTGAGTGAATCAGTCTAGTTTCTTCGAACTGTTAACAAAAAAAAAGTAAGTAGGTATGTATATTGATTAGATATATTATAAATGAGTTATCGATTTTTCGACATATCGTGTATTTATATGTATATGTACATAATATAGATTAGGTGTTAGGATTAGGACATAGGTAATATATTATGAAAAGGTATTGGCTTCTTCGAATGTCGTAGCACTTATTTATTCGTTATATATGGTAATAAAGATATGCATATTTACTAAAATTGTAGTGTCTAAGAATTAAAAAATATTGATACGTTCGAATATTATCCATAATGCACAAGTAAATTCCAATTTTAAATATATAACTAGTATTAGTAGGCTTCGCAGGGGTATTTAACAAAAATTATAAAGAAAAATATAGCCTATGTTCATCAGGGATAATGTAGGATTAATGGTGAAAGAATTTTTCAAATCGGTCCAGTTGTTTTTTGTTTATTTGTTACATACAAAAAATACAAATCTTTCGTCTTAATAATATTAGTGTATAGTAGATATAAGTACTATTTTCTTTCAACAATAATACGAAAATTAGACAGTGCAATAATAATGAGATTTAAGTTTTTGTTTTGTTGTTTTGTAATAACAAAACAACAAAACAAAAACTTAAATCTCATTGTCTCAATCAATCTCATCCTAAATGAAATAGATGACAGATAAGAAAGAACCTAGGTAATAACCTAGGTTCTTTCTTATCTGTCATCTATTTCATTTAGTGCGCGCAAAGCGCACCG
This sequence comes from Plagodis pulveraria, assembly GCA_963890685.1. Classification (NCBI taxonomy): domain Eukaryota; kingdom Metazoa; phylum Arthropoda; class Insecta; order Lepidoptera; family Geometridae; genus Plagodis; species Plagodis pulveraria. Next base: position 26,538,106 of record OY982955.1, on the reverse strand, counting down.
ATGATGGTTAAAAAAATACCTACTAAGCGGGATGGCCCCCGGTGAAGACGCATTTTGTTCCATATTTTAAATTTTAAAAAGACTACATAATTAGGCAGGGTTGTAACTAATGTAAGGTATGTACTTACTTATAAAAAAAACTAACAAAAATGTTACCTAAAGTTTACAAATTGTTCAAACTCCTCAATAAATATAAAAAATATTAGATATATGTATATTTTACTCATGTTAACTTCTTTTCAGTAAATATTTTAGAAAATCTACTATTTTCCACTTACCTCATACTTTAAATGAAAAGTAGAGTGCTTAACAGGGATCTAAGGCTTCAATTCCTAATTGGACTGGCGCATTAATTTTCAATAGATATTTCAGTAGGTAACTCATGTTATTTTTACTAATAAATATTATGGAAAAACTACTATATTTTATTTTCTTTATATTCGTAGTGAAAAGTAGAGTGATTAACACGGGTGTAAGTCATCCACTCCTATTTGCACTATAGCTGCACGTAAATATTCCAAACAAAATATACCTAACCTTAAATTTCACAAATAGGGGTCAATTTATTTAATTAGGTGCTACTGATTTTATTATTATTAATGAGTTTTTCACAAATATGACTATTTTTGACTTCCCTTATGTTCGAAACGAAAAGTAGAGTGCTTAACAACGGTTAAAGTCATCATTTCCTACTCGGACTATATCCGTCCTCGCGGCGCACGGGCGCTTAGAAATACCTCGTATGGGAACTGATTCGACCCTTCCCATAACCCACAATCTACTATTTTGTTTCGCTACCGGGCCGGGCACAGCCACAAATAATTTCTTTGTCAGAATAACCCAATTAGGTATACTTGTTGCAATAACAAACCGACGCGGGGATCGAACCTATAACCTCGAGATTACAAAAACTATAAGTACCAACGGGATATTTACCATACAATTTACGTCATTGTATGGTAAATATCACGCTTAAAATAATGTATAATATTTTGACTTTAATACATTATCAAATAAACACTCACCTGTTATGTAGCAGTAAAGTTTGTAGATTATGATAAGTGATAACAGACGCGAGCTCGGTGCCTACGTCTGATCACGAACACTGACAACAAATGTGTGTTACTCGGCCGGCCGGCATATTATAAACCACCTAAAAATGTGCTATGTCATTGGCCTTAACCTTGAACGATCGACTATAACATACGTTACAGCGTTGTGGTGAGTAGCTGAAATAAAACTATAGTCATTATTATTGCGTTGACTATTTTACCAGAGTTATCGCAATAATAAAGACACGAAATAAAAGCCATAGGTAATCATAGTAGAAAGAGTGGGGAAGTAGGCCATCTCCGGCCCAATCCGAGATATAATTACTATATATCTCAATAATTTTTTTTTTGTACCACACTTGCCTGTCTCAGGTTTGTCACTTTTAGTAAAATTTTAATTCAGTGCCAATTGATTGGCATGGGCCGGGAAGTCGATTTTTTTACTTATGTGTTGTGTGGGTTCAAAATATTTATAATTATATATTACTAGCGGCCCGCGCGCCGGCGCGCCCGGCGGCCGGGCCGGCCGGAACCGCCGCAAACGCTACGTCCCGCAATTTTTAAATCTGTAATATCTTCGAAGATATTCATTTATATCATAATATGCTGTAAAGGGCCATATAGATCTATATTAAATTAACAATGTATTTAAAGTATTTAATTAGATAAGGATTAATGCTGTATAGGTTAAAATTGCTTCGAAAATTAGCCATTACTTCTCGTAAAAAGTAAATGACAAAAAAAAATATTGTGGGATATCCATAAGAGATAGACATATACCATAGCAGAGTTTTCTGTAGACCTTTTCAATGTGTACAATACTTAGTACATTATTTTTATAAATCTCGTAGGGTTCAGTTTGCAATGTAAGCGGAAAAAATGAAATTATTTACGACATCACATTTAAGTTCTGTGCGGGATCCCGCACATGACTTACATTTTTCCTATCGTATATTTGTGATTTTGTAATCACATTAGAAACTTCAAAATAATAGTATTTTTCCACTCTTTCATAGATGTTTTTATACATATAAACCTTCCTCTTCAATCACTCTATCTATTAAAAAAACCGCATCAAAATCCGTTACGTAGTTTAAAAGATTTAAGCATACACAGGGATATAGGGACAGAGAAAGCGACTTGGTTTTATACTATGTAGTTATGATGAAGTGATACTGATGATACAATTCAAAATATGATTTTAGCTTACCACGCGATAGCGCTTGTAATTATATTTCAAAACATTAGTATCTATCATAAGAAGTGGAATAAAGTGATTAAACTATTACATAAAAAAACATCGTAAAACAACCTCAAAACTAACGCCTGTCATCCATTCTCGGTAATACATTCGAGTGGGAAAGTAGGCCTGCTTACTTCGTCTTTCTGATAGAAAACTACCTAATAAAATCTATAGGTATCTCACTCATCATCAAGTAAAAATTATATGTTGTCGTTCTCGGGTTTTCGAACGAAATCGGATGTGACGTCGGCAACGTGCAACAACCTCACAGCGAACTTCACGTCGTGGTGGCGTCAAAATGGCGGCAAAGGGAAGGCTCAGGAGCTCACTTTTGCTCGAGCCTTCGTAACGACAAGTAGTCACTTACTATTATATAATTTAAAGATACTTATGTAGTGTAAAAATTATAATACAAGCTATTCTAGATTTGCTAAGAATTAAAATAAAGTTACCTGATTTAAATAGATTCAAAGCTTAAAGTAAAAGTCTAGTCTTAACGGTTTTGTTAAGATATTTGTTTAACATTAAAAATTGTTGAGGTTACTCTGTGTTACCGTATAAAGATAATAAAGTGATTTACTAATACTGGTTTTTCTCTTATATAGGTTATAGCATACCTAATAAGTGACTTGCTTACCTTTCCTGTTCAGTAGGTAATCTGAACAGAGACAACTCTGGAATAGATGAATTGTTTAAACAGCCAAACAAACACAGCAATAAGTTCTCCTGCGATTATCACACATTTTTAATTTATTTAGGGTCGAGACTTTGTTTGAGTGTGCGTGCGGTACGCATAGATACTATGTGGCGCACACATACAGGCCGCGCGCGGTGCGTTAAGATATTTTTCTTATGACCCCTATTTTGTATCCACCGGTCTGCCGGATTTGCGGTTATTTCTCCTCTCCGGCCTGCCGGAGGGCGGTCAATAGTCGTGTTTACATATTCACCATAAAATCTGCGTAAGTTCGATTTTCATAATTCAAAAGGTTTTCGTGAGGATGGATCCTTGGATATACGAGAAAAAATCCATAATTTTCTGATATAACAGTAAGTATTTTGAAATTTTTTATGAAATCTGAAACCAGCTCAAATTACATTTTGGCGCTAAAATATTACGTCATTTAAAAATAATCTCGTAACTACTTCTACAGTAATTAACCTAGAAAGCTGTAATTTTGCATTTGTATAGGCAACAAGTCAATAACGATGTTAAAAGAAATTAAAAGGATAAGGATTGATAACTTTTTTTTATATATTTTTTTATTTGACCCCCGTTTTTGTCCCGACCGGAATTCCGGGCGTCTAAAAAAAAGGTTTAGTGTGAAGCTTGTATTTATCCGATCGTTATTATTCAAACGTTGTTAGTAAGCTACTATCATTTGGCTATACAACAAAAAAACCGCATTACTCTATGGTAACGAGAAGTTACTCAAATCATGAAATGAAAAAAAAAAACTTTCACTCGATGCATTTTGTCGCGCAAACACTCACCGATCGAAACTTAAGTAATAAATAATCTCGTAACTACTTTTAAACCTAAAAATCTGAAATAATTCAGGTGTATAGATTACATGTAAATAATCATCAAAAGAAAAACCAAATTCGTTAATAATATTGTTTTTGAGAAAAAAAAAATGCGCTTTTGTACAGTTTTCCCGCTAAAATTCTTAAAAAAAATCGCGTTGTTTTAATCTCGTTACTACTTTTAAAATATTTATCCTTACAATCTGGTATAATTCATGGGTAAAGAACCATAATAAATACTCACATTAAAAAAAAAACATAATTGTAGGTGGAATAGTCTCGGAATTTTTTTTTTTTTTTTAAATTATAAAAAATGCTGTTTCCCGCCATTTTCGTCGTCTGTTCAAACCCCTTTTCCTGTAAAATTTTCCATGAAATGGTCTATTTTCATTTATTTTCCCGTAAAGCGAATATGATGAGGATTGCATTGGTACCAAGAAGTTTATATGTTGATTGGAGACTGCCACAAATAAACTCGATTAAAAAACAAAATACCTCAAAATCTGGAAATATATATTTTTATTCGCTGTTTGATCCACTCAAACTAAATGGATGAAAATGTTATTTTTGTATGGTATAGGTAATATATTAGGGTATGGGGATGTTAGGGTGACATGTTTAGGTTATGGAAAACTACTTAGTACTACAAAAAAACGTTACGGGGCGTCGCGGGATAAAAAAACGTGGACATTTCAGGACAACTCGATCGTACCCCATTGACAGATTGGACTTATGTGTAACGGATCAAGCACGAGGCGCACCTGATGTTGAGCGGACACCTCTGCCTATAATAGATGCATTTCGCCATAAGTGACGAATTGCACTGCGCCCGTCACCCTGAGACATACTGTAACTGTACACATCCTCCTCATAATCCCCACGCTTGGCAGGCGGCTAGGGGATCGCAGTTCTTTTGAAGGTGCTGCTGCCCACCTTCCAGTATTTTTCCCTTAGTCGCCTCTTACGACATCCACGGGATGATATTATGGGGAGGTTCAATTCTAACCCGGCACCCCACGGGGGCTGAGACATACAGTTGAGTGTAATTGTACCTTATACCTGTAATTTTACTGGCTCTCAATCACTGCGGCCGGCACACTGTTAGGTGCTTGGCGACAGATTTTTTACTTGAGGGTGGTAGCTAGCCCGGCGAGTATTCGCAAAATGTCCACCCATGCGGTGAAGCTGAAGCCGGCGCGGCGGTGGGGATCGAACCATGAACCCGCAGCACGGCAGTCCCACGGCACTCAATATCAAATAATATTGTATACTAGCTGTACCTACCTGCGACTTCGTTCGCGATTGCCGTACCTGCAAACTAATTATTCACATTTGAGCACTGTTTATCTCATATTAAGCAACGCTGTGGTCAGTGGTGAAGCACTCTTAATAAAGCATAGCTCAAAAGGAAATTTTTACTTTGGGTTTGATAACTCCCAGCTTGTTTTTCCAGAAGAGAGTAGTTAAGTAACTCAGAGAGTTCCTTCGCGGTTCGCACAATAAATGTTGAAGCAAAGTAGGTACTGTGTGCGTTTCTTTGGAATTTCAATTATAAAACGGTATCTTTTTGCCGAGGTTCTCCTTATTTGGCGGTAGAACAGGCGGCGGCTTGTTTTGAAGCAGTGATGGCTCAGTGGCATAGGCTATGGACTGCCACGCAGCAGGTCCATGGTTCGAATCCCGCCCAGAGCTTGAGCTTCACCGCATGGTGGAAGGGCATTTTGCGAATGCCCACCTGGCTAGCGACCACCCTCAAGTAGAAAATCTGTCGCCAAGCACGTAACGGTGTGTTCCGGCAGCAGTCCTTGAGAGCCAGTGAAATAACAGGCAAAAATGAGACTTAACAGATATGTCTCAAGGTGTTGGGCGCAGTGCAGTTCGTCACTTGTGATGAAATGCATCTGTTATAGGCAGAGGCTACCGCTTAACATCAGGTGGGCCTCGCGCTTGTTCCTTCACAATAACATAAAAAAAGAACAAAAATAAATTAGATTGTACACTTCCATTGCGCAGTCTCTAAAATGTATGCGGCAAAAGATAGATAGTTAAAATTGATTGTGGCGAATGTTCCAGATTTTAGAGTTTTAGCTTAGCAAGCTGGCGAATCTAAATAAGGATGCCGAGATGCCCGTGGGGTGCCGAGCTGCCCATGGGGTGCTAGGCTGCCCGTGGGGTGCCAGGCTGCCCATGGGGTACTGGGATGCCCATGGGGTGCCGGAAGGCCCGTGGGGTGCCGAGCTGCCCTTGGGTTCCGAGCTCACTTGTCACTATTCTAACAAAAAATAATAATTCAAATCGGACAACGCGTTAATCAATTACAACTAAGTGTACGTTTTGACTTTCATCCCCTTTCCCGAGGGAACCGTGCTGAATTTCGGGATAAAAAGTATACAATAACCTTCTTCGTATTATGAACTCAAATCGTGTTAAGTTTCATTGAATTCCATTCAGTAGTTTTGGAGTGATGCGCGGCCGGGATACAGACAGACAGAAAGACAGACAGACAAAAAAAAAATACAGTTTTGGCATCAGTATCAGCTACAGAGTGCTCTCAATTTTTTTTTTGCAAAATATCTTCAATGTACAGAATTGGACCTGTTACAGTTTTATTATAAGTATAGATTTTCAAAATGAGCGCTCAGATTTCCACTTTTCACTGAATAAATAATTTTCTCTGGCATCTTCAGGCGGGGTAAACAATTAATAAAAAATGTGATAAATAAAAATAAAAAACCGACCAAGTGCGACTGGGACTCGCGCACGAAGGGTTCCGTAACATTATATTATTTTTTGCAAATAAACGGCGAAAACCTCTTTTATTGTATGGGATCCCCCTTAATTATTAATTTTATTTTATTTTATTAATTTTATATTAATTATATGTAATGGGAAGATAAAACTAAATATTCTGTGAATAGTTAAAGCGTCTCCTGTCACCGTTATTAGTATCGAGCAAGAAACGGTAAAAAAATCTAGTTTAATGTGTGGGAGCCCCCCTTAAATATTTATTTTATTTTTAGTATTTGTTGTTATAGCGGCAATAGAAATACATCATCTGTGAAAATTTCAACTGTCTAGCTATCACCGTTCTTGAGATACAGCCTGGTGACAGATGGACGGACGGACGGACAGCGAAGTCTCAGTAATAGGGTCCTGTTTTTACCCTTTTGGGTACGGAATCCTCAAATTAAACAACTTTGATAAGCAATCTGATATAAAGACCACGCAAAGTATAAATCATAATGATAAAACTGTGGAAAGATGATACTGCGGATTTTTGTGGCAAAACATCTTAAACTGCATTTCAACCACAGTGCACTTCAATCTATCTGTGATTTCAACGCTTGAATTTAGTAAATTCAATTCAAGAAAATTATGGCATTTAACCATTGACCTGTATATATAGGTCAATTTTTTTTTTTATGCCTGATGGGTTAGCCTTTGACCACTATCTCACCGGATGGTAAGTGATGATGTGGTCGAAGATGTTGTTCAGGCTAACCTAGAAGTACTGGCTCTCAAGGATAGCTGCCGGAACACACCGTTAGGTGCTTGGCGACAGATTTTCTACTTGAGGGTGGTAGGTAGCCAGGCGGGCATTCGCAAAATGCCCTACCACCATGCTATAACGACTGACATCCTAAGACGACAACCGGGACCGACGGCTTAACGTGCCCTCCGAAGCACGGAAACGCTCAGTAGTAATGTCACTAGCGGTCACCCATCCAACTCATGACCGCGCGCGACGTTGCTTAACTTTGCCGATCGGTTGAGAACAGCTAAGTAAATTTCGCTACGAGCACTTCAAGAATGCAATTCAATGCATTTAACATGCCAGAGTATTTGAATAAAGTTTACTCATATCACCAGTAAATAAATGAAGACAACAAACAAGACATCTTAAAGCAGATACATATGAGAATGTTTTAATTATCTATATACAAAGCTTATTTATTGAAGTTACCTAATACCATAAACATATATCTTTCAGAAAAAGAATAAAATCACACACACCACACTTTACATATATAAAAAAACACTAAATGCACGTACAAAGTTTTATATGTCTAATTAACTTATTGTGTTGAATCCTTGGAAGAGTCTTGTTATCGCAAACACAGGGAATCCTACTGCGATAGCTAGAGAACAATCTAATAATTTTATGCATTTTTCATTAATGCTTATATTATAATGTAACTAGTATGTATGTTATCACTACATAGTATAAAACAAAGTCGCTTTCTCTTATGTATGCTTAAATCTTTTAAATTACGCAACGGATTTTGGTGCGGTTTTTTTTAATAGATAGAGTCATTCAAGAGAAAGGTTTATATTTATAATAACATCCATTAAATAGTGGAGAAACTGTTATTTTTGAGGTTTCTAATGTGATGTCGTAAATAATTAAATATTTTCCGCTTACATTGCAAACGCAGGCTGAACCCTACGAGATTTATCAAAATAATGTACTTAGTATTATACACATTGAAAAGGTCTTCAGAAAACTCCGCTATGGTAGGTATATGTCTATGTCTTATGGATATCCCACAATAAAAAAAAAATACAAATATTTTTAACGACAAATAATGGCTTATTTTCGAAGTGATTTTAACCAATACAGCATTAATCCTTATCTAATGAAATGCTTAAATACACTGTTGATTTTATATAGATCTATATGGCCCTTTACAGAATATGATTTAAATGAACATATTCGAAGATATTACAGATTAAAAAATTGCGGGACGTAGCGTAATTGTTTTACTCTAAATTTAACGCGTGCGGGCCACGGGCAGTAATGAATAAATCAAAACCACAGGATCGATTTTAATCATTTTTTCAGTGAATGACATAGGCTATATATTTTATACCCGTGCGAAGCCGGAGCGGGTCGCTAGTAATGAATATGTTACTAAGTTACTATGTATATTAATGTAATATGTCTTTGATGCAAAAATAAAACATTATTATTAACATACGTAACAAATTATTTTTTGTATTTCTAAAAATTGTTGAGTAGTTGCATCTCCTATCTTTTATTAATAAGACTTTAGTTATATTTTTAAGTGATGTTACCTACTTTTATTGATGAATAGAGATAAGAAGACGTAGACAAGTTAATGCTTTGATAGTACATTTTATTTTTTATTGATATTAGTTATAAGCTTGGTAAATTTGAAATTGTAAGTAAATTATGGATTTGAATAATTATCCTTGATCTTGTTTATTATATCAAGCATGATTTACAAAATTGTAATACCTGCAATAAAGTGCTGTGATTTATATTTTGTTTATATTCCTTTTAGTTGGGTGGTTCGATTATATTTAAAAAAAATGTATCATAATTATAAATGGTTTAGTTTATATACCCAGCTCAAAACTATTCGGGCTCCCGCATTGGCCTATGCATTGTTTTTTAATCAACAGGTTTGATCCTTGGATCAAATAAAGATATTTTTAGAAGCAATCCGGAGTCTGGCATTATGCCAAGTAGATGCCAATGTTTTCATCATCTATTACTATGGCTTAAATTAAAATTTTATCATTTCTGCCTACTTCTTCAGGTATGTAACGATACAATGTTCATATATTTTTCAATAGTCTTTTTAAGGTATAAAGGCAAAATAATAAATATAGCTTAAAATCACATTCTCACACCCGTATACTGATAGTACATGTAGACCTGTATATCCCTTAAAACCTCTTTAGGATAGAGCCAGGGGAAAATTCACTAACATATACACAATTTTACTAAATGTTTCAAATGCGCCAAATGTCTCATGCAATAGGTGGCAAGCTTATATGCATTTTCTGTGTGCAGTACCAGATTTCCGGCTATAACTGAAAATTTTTCCGTCGGGAAAACCCAATGACAATAACCGACCATGAGATCGAAACGGAGACAGTTTAATTAAATGTTGTTTTGGCTTTCCATAATAAATATAAAAAAAGTCTCTTTTTAAATTTTAATATGTCAAGAAGTACTTCTTATATCATAAACTCCAATATATAATAACTCTATATTATGAAGGAGAGGTGACGATTGTCTGGAAAAAACTGGTTAAAGTTGGCAACACCGCAGAAAAGAGATCAAGAGCACGGTCACCAACTAGATGGTTTGACCAGATCAGAGACACCACTCCTTCGTCTAAATTCTATGCCGCAGTGAGGAAGGCCACGGTCAGAAATCAATGGAAACAGTTTGTCCGATCCTACTTAGCCAAGAGTGACCACGACCTTCAGCAATGAAGAAACGACCGTAGAGAGAGAGAGAGATGAAGGAGAAATAAGCAGCAAAAGTTATATTAATACAGTCTAATAACAATTTGTTACGGTCATTAAGCACAATACTTAAGATAAGAACAAAGTATTAATGTCTTATTTCAAAATATTATTTATACAATGACGCAATTTAGTCTTAACAAAAAGTATGATTAAATATTTATTGATAACCCGCATTCACTCAATACTGATAAGATAAAAACAAAATAAGGTCAGATAATATACAAATAAATTGTCATTTAAATATGAGCATAGGTGTGGATATTTAAATTTAAAATTAAAAAATAAAACTGCATTGTTAATAGCATAAAACCAAAATAATTATAACATTTTATTGAAATTTTATTATTTTAATAATATTATCTAGTCGTTAAAATAATAAGGAACTATTAGTTCATCACAGACAGGTACTTCTGTATATAAAATTTTAAAACAAAACTTCTGCAGATTTGATTATCTACTAATTAATTACTTAAACCTGCAATTATAACAATTTAGTAATTAAAATATAATAATTAAGAGCTATTTATTGGAACATGATAAACTTAAGTGGAATTTCGAATTACAAGGAATATTATTTATTCGGCGGCGGCATTTGTCCATCGAATACATTTTTAGTCGTTTGTGTACATTTACTGGCTAAAGATAAAAAGTCACGACAAGTAACATGATATCGAACTGTAGCTGGTTCTCGAAGATAAACCTTAGTTTAGCCGGCTAATATTAAGTTTATGTTCTCACCTACCTTTAGTCGTAACATATATATAAAGTGGTATGAAAACAAAGCATATACACCTACTACACTCAAAGCTATGATAAACAATCTCGTTAAATCACGTGTGTAAAAAGAAATAAAGTTATGTAGTTTGTTTTCGCTAGGGGCACATAAAGTAAGGGACTTTTGCGAAAGGATCCTGGACTCTATATAAATAGATTAATTTACTAAGAATTTGAGGACAATCAATGGATGAGGTGATATTTTTTATGGGTATATTTTGAGGGAAACAATATATCTGAATAAGCACAGTGCTCTTTTAGATGAACGAAGTGATGTTTAACAAACTGTTTTACTTTATATTTTCTTTTGGATAACTACGAAAGTTTAAGTATTTAAGAAATGTACATTAAACCTACGAATAACGTTGCTCACTTTCGAGACGATCGATGTAACTTTCAAATATATGAAGAATTTGAGAGCTTTTCCCTCACATTTCGGTAAGAGTCTTCTACAATGTTAACTTCTACATGGGTTAAACTATTCTAATATTTTAGCATTTATTTAGCTGACTGTACATTTTTACCAAAATCTGCGAATGCAGTTCAGAATATCTCAAATATCATGGATGTTTTGCTGTACCTAAGTAATAGGGGTTAAAGTATGAAATTGCTGTTTTATTACATTAGGTAGGTACTTCAATTGACATAGAACCTTCATGATTTGAGATTTTTGAGTGAAACTTTTATCAAAAAATACCTTTAAGGTTCTTCTTTTAAAAATGTGCAACATTCGATTATCGACTTTCAGTTGTTTTTTTCATTCAGCATAGACAAGACAGATAGATACTTTGAAAATTCGAGTGATTTTTGAATACAGTACAGGAGGCAGTACAAAATACTTTTACACAGTTTGTCGAATCTAGATCGCCAGAGTTATATCGCAAAGGCATAAATTACCTTCCTATTAGATGGCCGCAACGTTTAGATAATACTGGTAATGATTTTGGTTAAATAAATATGATAAATTACAAAAATACTTTATATGTGTCAGCCAAAGAAGCCAGCCTGAAATTTGCTGAGGTATTTTTGTATTATAGAAACTTTTTAAGGAACGCGATAATCTGCTGGACGAAACAATATTTGAATAAAATCCGTAACTGTGAGAAAGTTGAGTCGGAGATTAAAGTTGAGGTATTATGCGATATTGGAGTTTTTTTTCAGTGTTAGTTAACCGTTTGGCGTTTCCGAATATCACAATAGCAGGAAACGTTAATTTTTGAGTCTAATTCTATTTGAATTTGTATATATTAATATTCATTTATTTCATAAAACATAGGTTAACAATGATGACAATTAGGAGAAGTACAGCCATGTTTCGCCTTATCAGCATATGAAAATTATATTATAAAATTGACTAAATTACAAAAATAATAATTAAATTAACATGTAAAAATTGAATAATTAGATAATTAATTGCGAAAGTTAAACAATAAAAATTCAAGAATGAATACGAATAATGTCAATAGCTCACAAAAGAAAATATAAAATTATTCACAATACAGTCATTAGATAATATTCAAATTATGATTGTACATTCTTTCATTCAAAAAATCTCTTATGTCATAATATGCTTTTTCAGTAAGGAGACCATTGAGTGCAGTTTTCAACCGTTTATTGTAGTTAAGAGACCTAATTGATAATGGAATTTTATTATAGATTGTAGGTGCCATACAGTTTACACTTATTCTCTTAAGAAGGCTTTTTTATTTATGGATTGTCTCTAAGTTACCTTGACGTCTGGTTCCAGTAGGTTTAATAAAGTAATGAGGGTTACGGGTGTCCTGTCCCTGTCTTCGGACTTTCGATAACATCCCACCGTAACTTGTTCAATTCTTCCTCCAGCTCGACCATCTTGTGGTCCTCCCTGAGCGTACGTATGTTGTGTGTTGCCAGTGCCAAGGGTCGTCGTTTTTGAGGTTAGCAGCCAGGCAAATCTTCCATAACTACCTACTTTTATTACCAAACAACCCTCCCCCCTTCCATATTGCGTTCTTATCACTACAAAATAGACTTCTCAAAGTCGATGAAATTTCAATGGCACCAACTTGAAGGTTAACTCAAAAATAAAAAGAATAAATAAGTTATGCGTGATTACCAAGACATTAGTAGTTTTGTATACACACATAAAAAAATACAGGCACAGGTTCATTTGGCGTCCATTTGCGGGCTCAGTCCGCGGGTGATAGCGGCGTGCGAATAATAGCACCCCAGGATGGGTCCGGCAACGAAAAACAGTCGCGGTTCGCGGTTCTGTGCGAAAGCATGGAAAGAGTGATAATATAGTGATGGAAGGAGTGGTAGAGGTGGAACACCGTGTGGTTTTTAGTTGGTACTAGGGGGCACTGGTTGGGGCACTTGCTGCTGTAGGAGTAATGTCCCGGTTACCTCCCCCAGTGTGAACAAGAATGCATAAATGCATTTTTAGCATGAAATAAGAGGTGACACTGGTTAGCTGTGAAAGATGCTGGCCGTCCGCCTCGTGGCTCGCAATTCGAGACAGAAAGTAGAGTGATCCTGTTTGTAACCTTTACCCTTATGCATTGGATGTACGAGACCCTTGAAGAAGGACTTTACGTGTAATCTCCGACTTGAAGTGCTTACAGCCAACAATTTCCCACTAAGAAAAAAAAGCATATTTAATTGCATGTTTGTATTGCTAAACTTGTTAGTAAAACACGTTAAATATTCGGTAAAAATGTTTACTTTACATATATATGTAGTAATGTTTTTAAATCCCTATACCATTATATACAGAGTATATGAAAATGCTAAGAACCTAGGTACATAAATGTCTAGTTTTGTTTATAGTATTTTTAAACCTTAACGACAGCTTTTCCAAAATTATCTCCGGCAAGCATTCCGATAAATGCATCGTATAATTGGTCAAAGCCTTCAGTCACATGCTCTCTAGCTTTCAGCTTGCCGCTCTTGATCCAGTTAACAAGCTCTACGAACGCCTCGGACCACCTGTCAGCCCATCTCCACACAAGAAAACCTTCGATATATAGCTGTTTAAACACAATGCTCGGTTGCAGAATGGTTGCTTTTGGTGTTTTCGCTGGATCGTCGTTGTAACTGCTGATACTGCCGCAGACAGATACTCTACCAAACGTGTTCATCTGGCTTATGATTGTGCTGCTTATTTCTCCACCAACGTTGTCGAAGTAGCAGTCCACGCCTTTGGGCGCTGCTTCTTTGAGAGCCTTTGCTATATCTACCTTTTTGTAGTTTAACGCTTTATCAAAGCCTAGTTCTTTTTCAAGCCAATCTACTTTGTCATCTGAGCCGGCGAAACCAATCACTTTGCAACCCTTGATCTTTGCGATCTGACCAACGAGAGAGCCGACCGCCCCAGCAGCACCTGTCACCACAACTGTCTCACCAGCCTTAGGCTTACATATTTGTAAAAAACCAAAGTATGCTGTAGCACCTGGCATGCCCACAGCTCCAACTCCAAGTGAGTTAGGCAAACCTTTCAGATCAGGAAGCTTGTAGATTTTTTCTGGAAGGCTGGTCATTTTATCACTAGTACTCCCAATGTAGTAATCAACCCAGCCTCTGTGAGAACATACCCTGGTACCAACTGGTAGTTCAGGGTCTTTTGATTCCACAACTTCGCCGACATTGAAACTGAACTGATCATAAGGCACACTTTTCCTACCATTGTAAGCTCGGAGATACGGGTCAACGCTAATGTATTCGCTCTTAACTAGTATTTCTCCAGTTTTTAATTCAGGAAGCTCATTTTCCACAACTTCAAAATCGTCTCTTTTAGGTTCACCTTGGAAATACTTTTTGACAACGTACTTTCTTGCTTTTACCATGGTGACGGTGTTTGGTAAGTCTCACAGCAATGTGTACAACTTTTTCTGTATCACTGATACGTTGAATCTGGTAACAAAACAAAAAAACAATGTTAATGTATACATACCATATCGCCTGAATATCCCTAAAAAGGGAAGGACTACTTTTTCGATTCTATGTAAGCTATCATCCTATGATCCATTTACCAACGTGAGCAGCATGTCGATGCCGTACATTTGTCGTGGTAACAGATAGTTCCTTTGATGGTACCATGGCAAATTTATTTTGTCATGCCATTGTACCAGTAATGGTACTGTTGCAAATTTATTTTTTCCGTCGTACTATTAGAGGTTATTATGGTTATTGTTGTGGGTGTGGTATTAACTTTTTATAAGTTTACGATTTTATACTCCCGTTTCATTCTTACTAAGCTGCCGAAGGCAATCATGAGCAAGATTTAAAGTTAAGCGTTAATGATTGTAACCGGAAGAGTATATTTGTTTGCTTTTAATGACAGGTCTTACAACAAGTGTCGTTTTGACACTTGTTACAATAACTTTAAAGTCAATGTGACAGCTGTCAACGTGACACTTTTCCTACTAATTTTAAGAATACGTACTTGCAACCGAACAATGAAACAACCTGCAGAAATATGACACCAAAAGTCACTTTAATAGCTGTTATATCTGAGACCTAGTAATTTTTATAAATTTTTATCCTTTATATGAAACTAAAACCAAGTAATATGACAAACTGGCAGTTTGACACCTGTCATATCTAAAAGCCATTTCTTAGATTTTTTTTGAATATATGCAACTCAAATATGAAATCAAAATCCAGAAACACGACATCAAGTGCCAATTTGGCCGTTGTCACATCAACAACTACCATAATATCATTATCTTACAAGATATTCAAAAACTTGCTTCCTTTGGACCAAACAAGCCTAGAGACAATTAAGTCTAACGATTCAATGGTTGGTACCATTGAATCGTTAGACTAAAACGTTAGTTAGTTAATAGAAAACAGCATTTATCGTGTTAGTCAAAGTCAACGTCAAAATCATTTATTCAATTTAGGCGTCTTCGACGCTCTTATGAAGGTCGAATTACAAATTTTAGTATTGAAATATTCTACATTGTACTGCCACGTTCAGCAAATAAATTGTATAGAACCACTGCGAGAAGAACGGGCAAGAAACTCGGGGCCATTCTTTTAAACATCTTTTAACAATGTGTTACATACTTACTATATAATAGAGTTCTTACAATATTTGTTTAAATTATGTAGGTGACATGCAATAGCTTGGCGGAGGCGGAATTGTCCAGGCATTTTTGTCGTTTAAGTAATCAGAAACTGTGAAGTAGGATTTCTTAATCAATATGTTTTTCACGTGCAAATTGAATTTTCCTTCTGTGAGCGTTGTAATATGTTTGGGAACACAATTACCTAAGAAGGACCTTTTATTTGTCTTTGTTAATCTAAAACCTGGCACCGCTATTTTATCTTTATTCCTAATATTGTAATCGTGATTGTCACTGTTTAATTTAAATTTACTAAATTTTTTACGAACATATGTTAGTACATAATATTTTCAAATATATACAGACTTGGTAAAGTTAAAATATCAATTTCTTTAAAAATATCCCTCAGAGATTCCCTGGGCCCATTTTATATGTGGCTCGAATTGCACGCTTTTGTATGATAAAGATTGTCTCTATCTCAGCAGCAGTTCCCCACAGCAATACACCATACGACATAATACTGTGGAAGTACGCGAAATAAACTAGGCGAGCAGTAGCTACGTCTGTTAACTGTCTTATCCTAAGAACTGCATATGCAGCAGAACTAAGTCTTCCGGAGAGATCATGTATATGTGGATCCTACTGTAAAGTTGAATCCATTTTGATTCCCAGGATGACTGTCGCATTGTCAATAGGGAGTTTATCTGGGCCAAGCTTTATGTTTGGTTCAACATAAGGAACATTTGGTAAAGAATACTTTAAACATTTCGTCTTTTTTGAATTTAAGAGAAGATTATTAGCGGCGAACCATTTACAGATCTTAGATAATACATTATATACATGAGTCAGTTCACTGTCTTTCCTATCTACTATAACAATCAGGGAGGTATCATCTGCGAATAAAACAATATCGCAGAAATCTTTGACCATGCAAGGCATATCATTAATATATGTTAGAAACGAAAAAGGTCCCAAAATTTATCCCTGTGGTACTCCCATTTTACCAATGACCAGGAAGAAGTATTGCCATTTATTCCAACTTTCTGTAGCCTGTCTGACAGATATGACTCTATAAGATTTAGTTACTACTGAGGTAATGGTACTACGGCAAATAAATGGTAGATACGCCTTACCAAACTTGAGAAATCGTAATTTTTTTTTCACCTACTCTGGACGTAACTTCCTCTTCGCGCCGCGGAAGATCACTAGACCGGAGCATTTTCCACTGTTAAATTGACGGAAACATTAAAAAAATTTAGATGCATCTGGACTGCGGAGTCTCTGGACAGCTGCTAGTCAGTGCCATGATGATTTAAAACAGTGACCTCACATTATCATGGTCTGACTTCATACTTTTTATAGTTGGAAGTCGGTTCCGTTATTTTAATATGTTTTTCATTCCTTTTAGTGATTAATTTTTTTTAATTCCTGATAGGTTAGCCTTTGACCACTATCTCACCTGATGGTAAGTGATAATGTCGTCGAAGGTGTTGTTCAGGCTAACCTAGAATTACTGGCTCTCCGTTAGTTGCTTGGCGATTTTCTACTTGAGGGTGGTAGCTAGCCAGGCGGGCATTCACAAAATGCCCTACCACCATGCTGTAACGACTGCCATCATAGACAACAACCGGAACCGACGGCTTAACGTGCCCTCCGAAGCACGGAAGCACTCAGTAGTAATGTCACTAGCGGTCACCCATCCAACTCATGACCGCGGCGGACATTGCTTAACTTAGCTGATCGGTAAAGATCAGCTAAGTTATATTAAATATAGATAATGCACTCGCCTAAAACACTGTTCACCATCGACAACAGTTGCAATTACCATAAAATCATAGTCAATTTTCATTATATTATGTAATAATAACAAATATTTCAAAAGTATTTTAAGGAATATTAAATTAATTATTTAATAAAACACTTAAAAAAATCTTTATAGAAATGATATATATCTAGTGACAATTCCGCTTAATTTCCTGTTAAGCCGACGTGATGTCACAAACGCCACGCAGCCAAACCGGAAGAGTATTCGACGCGTTTCGCTTCTAAACGAAACATCCTCAAGAGGTCTTGACGAGCGCACGATCGAGACTAAAGAGATTAAAAATGGATTTCCGCAAAGTAACGCCTGAATCTATTCATTATTATATTATGTATTTTGCAAATACATTTTCAGTTTATTGACTACTAGCGGCCCGCCCCGGCTTCACACGGATATTTAACGAATGTTTTAATAATATTCTATAGCATATGCTCATCAAAGATAACGTAGGATTCTAATGGTGAAAGATTTTTTCAAAACGGTCCAGTAGTTTTATGTTTGTTCCTTACATACAAAAATGCAAATCTTTCCTCTTTATAATATTATAGTAGGTATAGATAAATTTAAAACTATTCAAACGATTTTGATGACATTTAAATGGGCCTTACTTTGAGGTTCAATCAAACATAAAATAACATACAGTTTGTTGAACCAATTGAGAACGTCCACTTTTTAGAAATCGTTTAAAAATGGTATTTTTGTGGGTGCTAGTAACTGAATAAGACCAATAATGTGATTTTTACAATCTAGGTCATCAAGAGATGCCATTTCAGACAATGAAATGGCATCAATCGGTGTTACATTCATGAATAGTTTTCATCAAATCTCACTGCCATAGTTGAAGAATTGATACAAAGAAGCGCTGAAGCATACTTTCATAATAACTTTGAGTAGACAATAGAGTAAAATGATAATACTTTTCAAATAGATGCGATTATCGGATTTTAAAATTTTTAGAACGTTTTTTTTTATTTGCGTACATTTTAGCGTGGATTAGATGTAAAAATTCATTACCGTAGGAGGATAACCAAAAGATAATTTGAAAACAGCACGAATTTGTTGCCAAAATTTCTGTACATTATATATTTTTTCTGAATCAAAACAAAGATCCTCTGAACAGCAGTTCACCTTCAAAGTGAGCAAATAAGGGAATCGCCTCCTTAATACTAAGTTCAAAATAACAACCCGACACCGAGATAACAAATGAGACACATTTAAGTTTTTTTTCTTTTTTTTTTAATGTTATTGTGACCGTTCAAGCCCGAGGCCCACCTGATGTTAAGTGGACTAACCTCTGCCTATAACAGACGCATTTCGTCACAAGTCACGAATTGCTCTGCGCCCGTCACCTTGAGATATATAGTAGTTCTTAAGTCTCATGTGCCTGTAATTTCAATGGCTCTCAAGGACTGCTGCCGGAACACACCGTTAGGTGCTTGGCGGCAGATTTTCTTCTTGAGGGTGGTAGCTAGCCAGGCAGGCATTCGCAAAATGCCCTTCCACCATGCGGTGAAATCTCAAGCTCGCGGCGGGATTCGAACCATGGACCTGCTGCGCGGCAGTGCCACTGAGCCATCACTGCTTCAGAGTGCTCAAGTTTTAATAATGAGAAATTAAATAACATTTTCACATGGTAAGAGTCTGAGAGTCCTAATTATGGATATCAGCGGGAGGTGTCGCTACTGTTCTAGAAAATACAGGTAAGATATTTAGAATTTACGTTAATGTATTTGTTCTCCATAGGTATTTATATCTTGTAATTGTATTTATATCTAAAGGGTTTTTCAATAAGGACTTGACAACTTTTTTTCAAAATATAATGCAAACCATTTGAGATATTTCAAAAACTTTAGTATCGGGTTGAAGTACAATCAAAACATTTATGAATGGAATTCGACTTCGTTCATATGACCACCGCGGGCACGTTTGCAGCGGTCGATTCGTTGGACCCAATTTTCGATGACTCGGCCACACATTTCAGCCGAAACGGCTGCTATTTCGCGTTCAATGTTGGCTCTGAGCTCTTCCAACGTCGTTGACTTGTTGGCATAGACCAATGGCCTGACGTAGTCCTAAAGAAAAAAGTTTAGAGGCGTTAAATCGCACGAACGAGGCGGCCAATCGACTGGTCCATTTCTTGAGATAACGCGCTCATCAAACTTACTCTTCAATAAATCGATTGTAACTTGTGATGTGTGGCTTGTGGCACCGTCCTGTTGAAACCATATGTTGTTCAAGCCCATATCTTACAATTCTGGCCAAAAATAATCGGTAATCATGGTGCGATAACGATTACCGTTCACAGTAACGTGACGATCATTATCGTCGACGAAAAAATATGGCCCTATGACGCCGCCGGCATGCAAACCGCACCAAACAGTTATTTTTTGTGGATGAAGTAATGTCACGAGGCACATGTGGATTTTCACCCGACCAATAACGCATATTTTGCTTATTGACGAACCCATTCAGCCAAAAATGAGCTTCGTCACTAAAGATGATTTTGCGATGAAATTGATCATCTTGGCGCATCTTTTCCAGAGCCTAATCGGAGAATATACGTCGCTTCAAATGGTCCATCTGCTTCAATTCTTGAGTCAACTTGGTCTTGTATGGGTGCATACCAAGATCCTTACGCAATATTCGCCATAAAGTGGTCTGTGCGATGCCCAACTCTTGAGAACGCCGTGGAATTGACTGATTTGGATCATTTGCTACGGACGTTTCAACGGCAGCGATATCTTCGACACTTCGACCAACCCGTTGTCTCACTGGCATAACAACATCACACAACGAATATGTAGACTCAAATTTTTGCACTAAACTTGTTACTGCCTGTCTACTAGGACAAGAATTACGACCGAAAATCAGAGTTAACGCTCTTAAAGTAGCGGTCACCGACTCCGAATTTCTGTAGTACATTTTTATAATTTGCAGACGTTGTACGTTCGTGTACTTTACCGGGATGAAAATGTTAAGTTTATTGTATAAATCAACAGTGAAAGTTTGATGATTAGTGAAAGGGTGCGTTCAGAAATTTAATTCAAAGTTGTCAAGTCCCTATTGGAAAACCCCTTAGTATTTGTGTTATATCTGCATATTTAGAACTCGACTGACTACTTATAAGCAATCGAATAAATTATAATTTTATATTTGGAAAATGTACAAACCATACGAATCCGATAAAAAAAATTATATTCAGAATCTACACAGGCAAATGCTTGCAAGTCTATGCTACGAACGAAGTTAAACAAAAGTAAGCCAATACATGTTTTGCGGGATACCTTTCTTTCGGAACCGAAGTTCGATACATCGACGAATTAGAGTAGGGGAGTTTTCCCAGTTTCGGACTGTTTTGAAGTCCTTCGTCTGGGAGTCACGATTGCACGAAGCGACGAGCACATCCCGTAGACCTAACTACTAAACTGGAGGGAATTTTTCTTTAGTATAACGCACGTCCTAACCGGTGCCTTTTATGTTAATATGGATAAAACTCGTGATGTTTATATAACGAAATCCGGTTATTTAAGTATTGGTAGGTAGTTATTACCGTAAAATGGGGTGACTTTCAAATAACAAGGCGACTTTGATGATTACTTGTTTTGGTAACTTTTTCATCAATTTTAAAAATAATTCTTAACGTATCAGTGTATTCTTCTTTGTTTGGCATGACTGATAACCTTTATAGTGACAAACACTCACAAAGTTATGACTGCAAAACTTTATGAATGCGCTTGCATTCTTGCGCGTGTTTATTTATACTTACTCCATTTTATAATCATTGCTTGGGTACTAAAATGGTTCTTACTAGGTGCAAATTACATCGCTATTTTAGGCTGCGGCTGACATTTTGTTTACTATAAATGAAATATTCAATGGGGAATTAAAGTCACATGACTTAAATTTTTCCTATCGTATATTTGTGATTTTGTAATAAATAAAGTCGTCATTACCATATTTTTTTCATATTTATTACGAATTTATTCATGAAAATACAGCCATTTTAATTTGAGTTCTAATCAATGTAACTCCATTTTATGGTACAAGATCAAAGGTAGATAATAATAATAATAGTTTCATTTATTTCAACCAGTGATAGTCATATTGATACAAATTAAAATAAGGCAACAAAATGATCAAAACAAAGTAATTTTAACGTCTCTCGAACAACGCGTGAACCTGCGGGCTATCATGTTGGCCTTCACAGACAACGCCCTTCGTTCCCTCTCTAACGGCCGCACTCAGAGTCAGTTAATGTAGCATTAAATCGTTCCTCAGTGAAGATTTAACTTTTTCCACACTCAGAAACAGTTAATTGTTCCTAAGTCTGCATCGTCTCAGGTCAGAGGTAACCAAATGCCCGAGATACTTAAATTATATGACCCATTTCAGTTCAGTACCGCTTAACTTAATGGCTGGTATGGTATCTGGACATTTCCCTTGTGCCCGAAAAAACATGCACTCACTTTATTTGGTATTATAGAGCAAACCGTGACCCTCAACATATCTTTCACACACTGCCAAGAGTTTGGATAACCCACAGACTGACGCACTCGGCAGCACCATGTCGTCCGCGTAGCTAATATTATTGAGACAAACTCCATCAATATGGCAGTACACGTGTAGGTTACACGTGTACTGCTGAGCTCTTGGTGAGCCCCCCCCCCCCCCCCCCTGCCTCACCCCGCACTTCAACCTATACGGATCCGACAGTGCACCTAACCACCGAACAATGTTGATAAGGATGTCGTAATACTTTCATATCAACATTTTAACGTTCGTTACCTACCTACTGAGATAACCTCACGCAAAATATTATATACCTACCTAAGTACTATCTAACTTAAAGGCAATGATGGCCGAGCGGTAACAGCTATGCACTGCCGTGCCCTGGTTCGATCCCTACCGCCGCCGGTTTGAGCTTCACCGCATCGTGGAAGGGCATTTTGCGACTGCCCGCCTGTCTAGCTACCACCCTCAAGAAAATCTGTCGCCAAGCACTTAACGGTGTGTTCTGGCAGCAGTCCTTGAGAGCCAGTGAAATTACAGGCTTAACAACTATGTCTCAAGATGACGGGCGCAGTGCAATTTGTGACTTGTGACGAAATGCATATGTTATAGGCAGAGGTTAGTCCGAGCTTGTTCAGTATAAATAACATTAAAAAAAAATAGATGTGCCTACTTACCTACCTGCGTAAAGTTTGCGTGTTCTGCGGGAATTTGTTTCCCAGAGCCAGTTTCTAAGTACTTCAATTAAAGTATCACTTACCAACAGGTGAGCTATCAGATAAATGTATAATCATTGTAAATATAACGTTTTGATTAGATGCACTTATACCTTTTTTATTCTGTGCTTATACATAATATATTGGATTCGCCTCACCTCACCCACAATCATAATCCAACGGTGCGCGTCGATTTGTGTCACGTGGTTCACAATACACATATATTTTACCATTTATAGAACGCTAAGAGAAACAAAAAAAACACCTACTTACCAACAAGCAAATATTGCCTTATCTTATCCGGCTTGATACAATTTTAGTACATAGATATATTCGTCAAAACGTCGAAACGTCTTCACTAGGCTACTTTACAATTGAAACTAGTTAGCGACTCCAGCCAACCAGCGAATCACGCTTGACTTTTGGTTTGGTAGTGACATAACAATTGACATGATAATTATGACGATGAGCGGAAGATATGATGTAAACACACACATAGAATTTTCGTACTCGAGTCTACATTTGGAGGTAAAGATCGCCGCCATATGAGAACTCAGAGCAATAGTTTGTCAGAGTATGAGAACAATGAAAAGCGTTAATATACCCTATTTACTTACTTCATTAGGTAAGTGTGTAGGTACGTATACGAATTCCATTGTATTCGAATAACCCTTTCGTACGCTTGACACCACCGCACATAGGGGTATTTTGCTAATCTACGCGGCCAAAAATAGATTTTACAAACTGTAGATAATGTTGAATATGATTACTACCTGAGCTAGGGGTACATTCCAGGGAACAATAACCCGCCCTCCCCGCTCCACTACCTGCATTAGTCGCGTCACGCAATTAGTCGGAATCATATACATAGAACTTTGTGGTCGGAATCCGATCGTTCAACTATGTAGGTGTTTGTGTCTGTTCTCGGCGCTCGTGCAAAAACATTAACATATTAAATATATTGCGTGAACTTAGGACGTGTTTGTGATGGATCCTGATGTAGCAGGTATTTATGCTGTATTTTATTATTATTTTTAAATATTTTCATCCTTACAAAGGTAAGATATAAACATTTGAAAGTACCTACATGTTTGGGCGATTTTTCATTATAAATATTTTATTTCTTCTTCTATTTGTTTTACTATCAAGTTAGATCCTGCCATAATTCCATAGACAAATGAAAGTTTGAAGCTTTGTAAAAAGTAAAAAAAAAACTGCCGCGGATAAGTGCGGATACGTTATGTTTTGATAATTTGAACTTATTTTGAGTTATGTAAAAAAGAAATGTAATTCTTATAATTAAAAAAAAACTCTTTGTTGTAGGTTTACTAGGTAGGTTAGCCTGAACAACATCTTCGACCACATCATCACTTACCATCAGGTGAGATAGTGGTCAAAGGCTAACCTATCAGAAATGAAAAAAGTGCCGTTACAGCTCCTGTGAAAAGCAGGTAAGTATAAAAATCTTAGACGTACCTACATTATATATTTATAAATGATATCTCAGGTTACGAGTAAGTACTCAAATATTACGAACTAAGGTGCGTTACCTAAATAAGACAGTAAAAAGTTTACAAAAATTAACCGACTTCAAACCTAAAATACGCATTATTAGCGACAACTCAAATACTACTCGTCAGATCTATAAATAATAATAAATAAATAATAAAATCATTTATTTGGCAAAACAAGGCATGTTGTACATAAAATACAAAGGAGCCCCTGGTTCCTAGACTAGGCTCAAGACCCGTGGCATAGGTTCCAGGTCTCTTTCGTCGGACTAATACAGAAATTATGCGTTAAGTTTAGTTACAAAAGGATACTAATTAAGTAAATAATTTATAATTTTTATTAAATATTGATATGATGGCGATATAGAAGATGAGTTATTTAATTTAGTGTAGGTATAAAAGTATAGTAATCTGGAAAAATGGGACCAGATGACAAGCACCAGCTTAATAAAACCACTCCGTTTGGATAAAGTTTTGAATATTTACATCGAGCAAAGTAATAAAAAATATGTAATAACAGACACAAGAGACTTTTAACAATAGGTGTTCCTCGTGTGAGTGAAACAAATGAGAACAACAAAAAAGACACACTAAAAATGTTTCTTAGTCAACTCTAGGAGGTTGTTAGGATTTTTCCAATAACCCTGTATAATCATAATATATTGATGCATTCATAAGTATTCATCGTATGTATGCTGCAAGCAAATCCTGACCCCCAAAGGCGTATACTATGGTATATAAACAATATCATCATTCATTAAATAACCTTTATTATATACAATAAATAATCTTTATTCCTGATGACTGAATGGATTGTTCCATTTCTTACAAGATACGTCAAATATAGAAGTAAACTAAGGAATACAAATATAAAGTAATATATACATAAATATGAAAAGTATACTCATCAAATAAAAGTACAATACAATAAACAAAATGTTGGATGCTGTTCACAATTTAAACAAGCCCTAGCGTCGACAATTTACTTTACGGACGAAGTTCGTAGATATGAGATTGGACATTGTTAATAATATATTATAGTTTGTATATATTCCTCAGACTTTAACAACGGCTTTTCCGAAATTTTCTCCGGCAAGCATTCCCATAAATGCATCATATAGATTATCAAATCCTTCAGTGACGTGTTCCCTGGCTTTAAGCTTGCCGCTCTTGATCCAGTTAACAAGTTCTACAAAAGCCTCGGACCATCTGTCAGCCCATCTCCAAGCCACAAAACCCTCGATCTTCAGCTGTTTGGAAGCAATACTTGGCTGCAGAATGCTTGCTTTTGGCGTTTTCGATGGATCTTCGTTGTAACTGCTGATACTGCCGCAGACAGAAACTCTACCAAACGTGTTCATCTGGCTTATGATTATGCTGCTTATTTCTCCACCAACGTTGTCGAAGTAGCAGTCCACGCCTTTGGGCGCTGCTTCTTTGAGAGCCTTTGCTATATCTACCTTCTTGTAGTTTAACGCTTTATCAAAGCCCAGTTCTTTCTCAAGCCAATCTACTTTATCATCTGAACCGGCGAAACCAATCACTTTACAACCTTTGATTTTTGCGATCTGACCTACGATTGATCCCACCGCTCCGGCAGCGCCCGTCACTACTACCGTCTCTCCAGCCTTTGGCTTACATATGTCTAAGAAGCCAAAGTAAGCTGTAGCACCTGGCATGCCCACGGCTCCAGCTCCAAGAGAATTAGGCAAGCCTCTGAGATCAGGAAGTTTGTAGATTTTGTCGTCAGGGCTGCTGACGTTTTCACTAGCGTTCCCGACGAAATAATCCACCCAACCTCTGTGAGAAACTACCCTCGTACCGATAGGCAAGTTAGAGTCTTTGGACTTCACGACTTCGCCGACGTTATAACTGAACTGATTATATGGCAGGGTTTTACTGCTATTGTAAGCTCGGAGATACGGATCAACACTAATATACTCGCTCTTAACTAGAATTTCTCCATTTTTTAGTTCAGGAAGCTCACATTCGACAATTTCGAAGTCGTCTCTTTTAGGCTCACCCTTGAAGTATTTATTGACAACATACTGTTTTGCTTTTACCATGATGTATGCGTTATGTCAGATTGCCTTAAGTATACCTATTTAATATTTTTTGTTAAGTATTGGTTTGTTTTATCCCTGGATCTGTGAACAAAAATAAGTTAGTGTAGATATAAGTTGTTTTAATGTTAATTTTCCTATACTCGCATGCGGTGTGCTCATAATGATATAGTACGGGTTTAGAACGTCATACGTGTTTCAAAAACGCGTTTATACAAAAAATATTTAGCCCAATCCATTCAAAAAAAATGTACGCCGCTGTTCTAACCCAAACTTCTAACACCACGGCCGCCGCCGTACGCCGTACCTAGTTTGTAGTCGGGGACACACTCGTTTATTTATACTAACAATAACTCCCCAGGCTAGTTGGCATAAAAACGTAGCCAGCAAAAAAAAAGTTTCACACTTAATAATAAATGTTCCTAAGACAAATTGAAAAAGTGACATATCCAAGTCCAGCCATGGCGTTAATTCAGATAAATATAAAAAATTGTATAGAGCACGGCGCACGAAACCAGTGAAGCCAAAAAATATGTCCTATATATAGTATGTCCCTTTCAACAGTATGGCAAAACCATGTAGCGTGAAAGGGGCAGTATGATAGGAGCATGGTCTTCCTTGGCTTCACTTTTATCGTGCACCGTGCTCCTTCTGTACTTCTATAATTTATCTTAGGTTGTTAGATATATCATAATATACGGCCACATAAGTGGGTTAGGAGAAAGAAGATGATGAAGTTGTTCTCAAACTGTATAAAAACTTAACAATAAAACTAACAATAATAAATTGCCTCCCTATTTAGGGTTTTAAAAACTAAAAACACTCAACATAACACATAATTGCCGTATATCTACATAGAGTACCTGCGTACCCACTGACATTGTTGGAGAGGAAAGGTCGTCTACTCAATTGGTCTATGCATACATACCCACTTAGATGTCGTACGATTTTATTTATAGAACTTACCTACTAGCAAATAATTGATCTAGGCACAGTAATAATGGAGAAGCCCACTGTGAAATTTGTTCTACACAGATGTTTGTTGCTTAAAATTGGTAATTTTCAATAGAAATTACATAATAATAACAAATATTTTTAAAATATTTTAAGAAAACATTAAAGTATTAATATTTTAATAAAACACTTAACATATAAAAAAATATAAGCTAGTCACAATTCCGCCAAATATTTCAGATATATTTTTTATATTTTTTAAGTGTTTTATTAATTTAATGTTTTCATAAGATATTTTAAAAATATTTGTTATTATAAATATGGATTTCCGCAAAGTAACGCCTGAATCTAATCATTATAGATATTACAGATAATTTCTAAATATGATTACAAGATCCATCGCATGCTGAGCGAAAATCACTTTTACAAATTAAGCATAAGTTTTTTTGTTCCGAACGGGAATCAAATACTCGTCTTCCGATTTCGGCGGATGCTTATTCCTCTCGGCCACCCAGAACCTTACTCTTTCGAGCGGAAATTTGGTTCTATAATTGTGCTACTTTAACCGTCACAGGGCGCATCCGGCGCGAAATCGGAGGACGCGGGCTCGATTCCCGTAGTTATAATGTAAACAAAGAACGAGGAAAAAGATACTTTTCTTTAAACTTTCGCGAACTAAGCTCGTGTTTCTAAATCCTAACGGTCCTAAACGGTTTAGAAACATGAGCTTAGTTCACGAAAGTTTAAAGAAAAGTATTGAAAACCGATACGGGCCGGATATTGCACAAAAATTCACCACCTAGTATATCTGCGAAAAGAGTCTATTCGTGACCACGGTCAATGCAACTTGATCGAAACGTCGAGGTTAGTATAAATATAAATATTTAGATGTTTATTCGTGCGTGAAAAGACCCGTTTAGGATTTAGAAACATGAGGAAAAAGATATCAAGAAAAAATAGCAAGACCAGTTCGTAAAGTACACTTCGGTACGTAACATACATAATAATTATAGCCACCTCTGCATAAAAGTTTTCCCCATTTTAAGTAAATTATTTTTCAATCAAATTCAAAGTTTAACAAAAATATACGATACTCACCATGTAGGCATAGTAATAACACTACACGTAATTAAGTAGTTACTTCTATATTGTTTACTAATATTCAAGAGGAAATAATGCGGCCACTTGCGTTGACGTTATACACACAAATACCACAATGTAGTAGGAAAACGCTTCTTAATATTATGAGGAAGAGTCATATACACATTACGAGTATATTGACCATTTTTTCAAGTCAACCAAGTCTAGCGGTAAATAGGTTCCAGATGTCGGCATCTTGTATGGCTGTTTCGACACGTTTGAAAACAAAATGTGAGCTTCTTTTTGCCAGTAATTTGATACAAGAATTGTGAACTTAAAACGTGATTTTTATTTTTATTTCTGGACCTCTTGCTCGAACCCTATTCGTGAGCTAGTATTTGTATTTACTCATATTTTTTATCCCGAACCCTTTATCCGGATAAAATAATAAAAAACACAGAGAGAGTATATTTTTTTATTTTTGAGCATTTACGTATTAAGTATTATTAAATAAAAACTACTTTGAGATTAGATTGCATCTAATCTCAAATTAGTGTTGTAAATAAAGTATATTCAAATTACCTACATAAGAAATAAAAATCTCAATGTATCTTGTTTGCTTGAAGAAGCATATTAAAGTCAGAATTAAGTCCCTATTTAAGTCTGAATTGAACAAAAAAATTTCTCATACGATAGTTTAATTTTTTTTTTTTAACTTGCGGTATCCCTTCTTTACAAAAATATACCACGAACTTTATACTAAGATACTACAATAAAAGCATTTAGACCACCTACAAGTCCAATGCTCCAGCCTACTACCAGTTGGCAGCGTTCCCAACATGCTATCTTTATTTTATTCATTAATTAAATAACAACAATAAAATTCTATGATATATCAACTCGCTACCTAAATATGTGAATTTAGCTGATATGTATTTATTTATTTCCATTTGTACTTACATCTTTACAGGTAGGTAGGTATACACGATTAATATATATTCATATATTAAATCAGGACATCCTCACACTCTTAATAATCTAATTTTAGTAAACAAAACATGTGTAGGTGCTAAACTTATCGCATTATAAAAATATTATTTACATATGAATACACTTCAACTACAACTGAACACGGAAGTCATAAAGTTCTATCTAACTACAGTAACCTCTATTTCATGAGTCGATATACTTAGATCGGTAATTTCAAATGAATCGTAAAATTTAAACATAATTTTTTGCTTGTTTTATATTATATCTTCTCCAATATCAAAAACAAAAAAAAAACACTACCAGAACATATAGGTAGATACATATTTCAATTACACTGAAATAACTCACAGTAACAGTCACGCACCGCACAGCTGTTTGTAGCAGGCTGTTGTGTCTCTCTGATCTATGAGGCTGATGGTTTCATGGGATATACTGCTCTTAATTTAGCCAATGAAGTTGGTTCATTGTGAAACAATATTTTATTTAGGAAACACAACTGTGAAGGAAAGTACAACATTCAAACAATTTTATCGCGTTTGTAACTACTGCACATCATTCAAACTTAGAATTCTTCGTGTTGTTTTGAATATTTATTGAACACCAATGCAAATGATTTAAATTTAACAAAAATATTAAATATTCCGTTCACTCATAGCATATTTAATATATTCAATAAGTATTATAGAAATATATATAAGGTAGGTACGGTAAAAATACTTCTCCAATTCTGGAAAATTTGCGACAAAGCCAAAGAAAATATGTAAAAAGTGACGACAGCGTTCACCTTCATTTGAATTTTTAGACAGTTTACTCCTTACCCAAAGGGTAAATGAGCGACCCTATTACTAAGACTCCACTGTCCATCACCAGGTCTGTCTGTCACCAGGCTGTGTATCTCATGAACCGTGATAGCTAGACAGTTGAATTTCCACGGTTGATGTATTTCTTTTGCCGCTATAACAACAAAGTTACTAAAAATCTGCCAAGTGCGAGTTCGACTCGCGCATAATGGCTCCGTATACCCTTCGTGAAAACTAAAAAAAAGGTTATAAGTAATAATAAAAGGTTATAAAATGACAATGATTAACTATGTAATTTGAATTGTGTATACTTGTGTATGACTTGAAAAATAGTTGCAATAAATGATTTTGATTTGATTTGAATAAGTATAGTATCTAATGTTGTATATACTCGTATGTAATGGTACGGAACCCTTCTTGCGCGAGTCCGACTCGCACTTGGCCGATTTTAATTATTATACTTACATAGATTTATACTATAGTATTATTTTAAAAGGGACTTATTTCTTTGTCACAAACAAAGCATACTCATCTTTTTAATTATTTTCTGCACTGGCCTCATTGTACAATAAAACCTATTTAATTGTTTCGAATTAACCTTATTTTATTACACAACAATTTCCGAAATTTTAATCGGTGAGCATTCCAATATTATTTGTGCGTTGGATAGAACTGGGGCGGTGGTGCTAGATTAAAATTTTGAATCTAGCACCACCGCCCTAGTCCGCCGACGAAGACGTACGATCGAGAAAGTAGTATATAGGTATACCTGCTTGGTTCTAGAATCTAGATCGTTAGTTCGAAGAGTGAAAAACTCCTGAAGTTACCAATATAATCAAGGCTTAGAATAGACTACAAAATATTTTATTTGCGACAGTACAATGTCATTATTATGGTGTTGGCGTATCTGTAAATGCCAACACCGTACTTAGGTACATCATAAAAAGCATAAAATAATAAACTTACAATAATAAAATATAACAAGGAGCTAAACCGGGTATTATGCTGAGTTGGAGCCAATTTGTAAATTGTAAATTGCCAATGTGTTTTGATTTGTTTTTTTTTCCCTTGTTAAGTACAAATTGGCTCCAACTCAGCATAATACCCGGTTTAGCTCCTTGTTATATTTTATTATTGTAAGTTTATTATTTTATGCTTTTTATGATGTACCTAAGTACGGTGTTGGCATTTACAGATACGCCAACACCATAATAATGACGAATAAATTAATAATAGATTTTTAATGCAGAATCATGTATTTCACCTACCACTACGTAAAAAAAAGAAAATCTGTCGCAAACACCTGACGGTGTGTTCCGGCAGCTGGCCCTGAGAGCCAGTAATTCTAGGTTAGCCTGAACAACATCTTTGACCACATCATAGGTGAGATAGTCGTCACTGGCTCGCCTAAGAGCTATAAAAAAAAAGAAAAATAGAAAAAGATTCGATACGTGATATCTAACTAAATATTCTACACAAACAAAAAAAGGTAGAAATAAAATAAAATTAAATATCTACCCAATGCTAAGCGGTCAAAAATGGATCCATCTCGGCGTATCCTGGTTGAGAACCAGGGCTGTTCTTCCGATGGATCCATAATGTGACGTCACATAAATATATTCTACCGATTTGATTGTGATTACAATAGTAAGTATATTTTTTGTTCGGGATAGGGAAAGAGTACCTACGGTTTTTACTGTATTTTGATATTTAGTTATTATTGAGTAAGTTTGCTTTCCCATGGTCCATTTAAGTGCCTATTACTTCAGAAGAAACTAAGGAACACTACAACTGAGACGGAGAAATAGAAATACTTACGTAAAGGGAGAGAAGTATATACTCCGCCGCGCCCTGGTAGAATTTTTTATGTCATAAGTACATACCTATTTTTTCCATTCCTGTGTTGAGCATGAAAATGTTACTGATTTCAGAACTCTCCCTTGAGTGAGTACCTGTTTCTGCCATGGATGGGTGTCTCACTTCGCGGCCTGTTCCTGCGACAGGCGCCCACGGTGGGTGCCCTCATCTACACAATAGTGGTCATCAACGAGACGATCAATCCACTGTTCCTTACGGCATTCTCTTTTCTGTTTTGTAAGTTATTTATGCATTTGAATATTTACCACCTGCATTATGTGTAAATTAGTGAAATGGCTGTACGTGAGGGTCTCACTTAGTAGTCGAAAGTGCAGTCAGTAACGAAATGATAAACGCACTGTTCTTGACGGAATTTACTTTTCTAATTTGAAAATATTTTTACATAAGCACGAATGTAGATAGTATTCCTCTGATGAATGAATCAATGCTTATTATCTATCATGGCTGTGGATGGGGGTTGTCTAAATATATCTAACCCGTTTCTGTCACGGCTATGGATGGATGTTAAACTTTGCTATCTTTTATTACGTCAGGCGCCTGCTGCTGAGACTCTCGTCTGCACGATTTATTAGTAATTGACAAGCGATTTAATCGTTTTGAAGCAGTGATGGCTCAGTGGCATTGGCTATGCCGTGCAGCAGGTTCATGGTTCGAATCCCACCGCGGGCTTGAGCTTCACCGCGCATGGTGGAAGGGCATTTTGCGAATGCCCGCCTAGCTAGCGACCACCCTCAAGTTGAAGATCTGTCGCCAAGCACCTAACAGTGGGTTCCGGCAGCAGTCCTTGAGAGCAAATAAAATTACAGGCACATGAGACCTAGGCCTCAGGCTTGTACAATAACATTAAAAAAAGCGTACAACACGGTTTATTTGACTGCAGTGCCTTTTATATATTTAAAGTTGGCTATGTGTACGAATATTTTTTCCCTTAGGTGAGAACAAAATCAGAATAGAAATAAATAAAAAAAAAGTGATGCACAACCAAATAAAGGCCCAAATACTATATATGTAAAGAAAGGTAAGTCAAGTTCAAAAACTATACACCGGCTAGCACTCAAGTGTTTGGTCGTAATCTCCGACCGGTGTTCGAGCAGTAAAGATGCTCATCAAGGAATGCGGGCAGCTTCGAAACGCGCACTAAGCGTACGCGTTTAGCAGACCAAACACCTTGAGTGCTAGCCGGTATATTCAGTAAATATTATGTCAAGTCACGTTAGTTTTTATGAAAATAAGTTCAAAAACAGTAGAACGCAAACCTTACCATGGTGGACGTATAGTTTAAAAGTGTACCGTGCGATCATTTCTAAGCGCCAAATCAATGAACCAATCCCATTGTATTTGAAAGTTTGTGCGTGTTTTGTTACGATGATTGATGATTGGGAAGTTAAAGAGTCCGAAATCAAAGCGGTAACAGGATGACAGTTACACTTCTTTACAAATTTATTCGTAGCCCAAATATTATTGTATTTTTCGCATTATTAATATACCTATTTTGTAGGATTGTCAGAAACAACGCAGTTCACGGCATATAAATTTAATGACTGCCATACATAATCTTCTGTTCGATGTCGTAAGGAGTGATTTATGGTGAATATCGCCCATGAGCAGCACTTACGCCGATGTGAGTGAGGTGCACATTGGGGTCACAATAGGGCTTCTTACCATCATAACGCCCTTATTACACGAACGATAGCGGACTGCCACCAAGGAAATCACTCCCGAGGAGGGTTTGCCGCCTATAACACCGACGACAAAGCTTTTTTGCAATCATACTCATGTGCTGTCCAGTGTAATGTTATATGTAACATATTTTTATTAGAAATTTTAAAGAATTTATGACATGGATTTTGCCCGCCTGGTCATTGCAGTTGCATTGTCTCCTTGCCCATTATGCTTGATACTGCACTGCGCTTTTCACTCCGAGACGGTAGTTCTTATTTCTCGTTCGTTCAATAATTTCACTAGCTACTATGCCCAGTGTTGTTGGAGAAATAATATAGCACCGTTCCCACATGTGTGGGATATGTTACTGTATAATCAAGATTATCCACTGCTGAACACAGCATCCCGCATTGAGAAGGGGTTTGCCATATTCCCCACGCTTGGCAGTCGTCTTGGGGATCGCAGTGTAAGATAGTAGTTCCTCAGAAGACGGTGAACGCACCTTCCGGTATTTTACCCTTAGTCGCCTCTTACGACACCCACGGGAACAGATGCGGGGGTAACATTCTAGCCCGGTACCCCAAGGATGAGATGCGTATATGTAGATAGGAAGATGATGATAACAAGAAGTTCGTGTAATATAAGGAGAATAAGTCTAGATTTATTTTGCACAAGCGTAAATTAAGTAAAGCAGCTGCTGAGCAGTCAATTATAAATAAATAGGTACTCGGCTGGGACTCGCGTTATATTTACCGGAAAGATTCCGACCAGTTTCGGGCTATATTGTAGCCCTTCGTCTGGGAGTCACGGTTGCGCGAAGCGGCGAGCGCGGGCCTCAGCACGTAACTGACGAAGGGCTACAATATAGCCCGAAACTGGTCGGAATCTTTCCGGTAAATATAACGCGAGTCCCAGCCGGGTACCTATTTATTTATAATGGACAAAACTCGCGATAGTTTTCTAAGTGGAGCAGTCAATTCTTTGATCAACAACTGGATTAGTAATAATTATTGTAATTTATATTTTTGAAGCTGGTATTTGTATGAAGTAAGCAAAGAAGGTTATAAATCTTATTGTTTCTTTTGTCCGTATTATATTTAATTTAAATCGAATACGGATGCTCACGTTGTTTATATAAACAACTACATAGACGCGAGGACCTTTAATTGGCTCAATGGTGCTTATTTTTAATATGCTATACTGTAAACGAAGGCTGTAGGTGTGCCTATAAATATATGAATAAATTGTCTATGCTCCAGTGCTAGAAGCCCGCCTGTGGTTGGAGATAGTCCGCGTAGTCCGCTCGAGATGGGAACGGCGCAACCATATCGTCGCCCTGCGTGACACGCACTGCGAGGTGGAAACGCTTTGGAGCAACGACGACGTCCAGAGCGTTGAGATGCAGAGCTATGTCTATTGAAATTGACTAATGACTAGTTACCTCCTGCCTAAAGCCGAAGATACACATGCTTGTAGAATGGAACAGTAGCTTGCATGCTTGTTAACAGCAATAGAAGTTACTGGCACTTCTATTACCGTTAATGGATGTGGATAGATTTGCAAGTTAAACTTATATGTATTTGCGTCCTTGCATGCATGTACTTGCAGGACGTATACACAAACCAGTACACGAGACAGCCTCCCGCGGCCCCTCCCTTACGTTGCATGCCAGTAAATCTAATATTGTCCTATCCACTTGCGTGGCAGATACAGGCATGCCAGTTAGCGTATATACATGAAAGTAGGCGACATGTGCAAGCTTTTATGCAAGTGTGCCAACTACAGTCATGTGTATTCCCGCCTTTATTCTCGGAACATGATTTCGCTTTTTTATATTTTCTACGCAAGTATGTTTTTTGCTACATAAAGTAGTTTTTATACTCTACGGATTACGGACGAAATTATTATGTACATATATAATTAAGTATTTTGTGTCACAAATGAATGAAACTAAAGATTTCTACTTGATTTAGGTCTGGAGCACTTAGCACTAAGTCTGGATAGTTGCTTACTGCCTTCCTGTAAAGTGTGTGTGTCTGTGTGGTGAATTTTAGTCTCCTAGGTAAATGGCGTTTTGAGTTCTGTGGAATTTTTGTATGTGTTGTGTACACCAATAAAATTGTATACGTTTAATTTTGATGCATTTGTTTTTTTTTGCGGTGATACAGAAATTCAGCTGTTTAGAATACCTACGAAATCTTTGTTAAATAGAAGTATAATACTTAGAACAATGTAGATATAGATACCTAAATATATATAAGTATGAAAAAGATACTGTTTTCGAAAAGTTGATAATTAAAGATTTCCAAGTAACATAGCTAAGACTGATCTTGCATTAGGAACCTGCGAAAGTAAACGAAGCTATTATGAGCGTAAATCTAGGGCAAAAGAAATTAGTAATTTGGCTCTGTCCCACTAATCCACTGAACAAACTTGTTTGTTGGATTAAATTCAATAGCTTTTTATATACTATTATGTATATAGACTGTATGTTACGAATAAATACATATTAATTCGTAGATGGTACGCTACAAAAACAAATAATAGATGGTTAAAATATTATAACAGTTTGGCAATCGTGTTTGGCCATGAGAAGAAGATGAGTTCGTATAACATACAATCTATATACATAATAGAGTGGTACCCGAGCCGCTTTCCGGGCGGTTTGCTAGACAGCGCGGCGCTCCAGTTAACACAGCATTAAAAACTATTAATTTTAAATATATTATCGTTAAATGCACAAAAACTACTTATATTGATTATTCAGGCCTGCTGAGGAATCTGTAAGTCTGTCTAAGATTGAATATCAAAAGTGGCTATAAACATTGACTATAAACTTTTCTACACAAAATCCGTTAATCTTAAAATTATCTAAATAATGGTAGTTCTTATTCTCTTTTACAAATGATTGGAGCACAAGATTTTATACCCCGGGCGGGAATCGAACCCGCTTCCTCCGATTTAGCGCCGGATGCCTAAACCACTGGGCCACCTGGGTACGCTCTTTCAAGCCAAAATTTCGTGCTTCAATTGGATTACTTTAACTGTCATAGGGGACGGTGCGCCATCAACCAAGCTTCTAGACTTCATCTGATCGAAAGAAGTGCTATTTCTAACAATAAACTCTCGGTATGATGTCGCTACCCTTCTATATTTCTAAATATTATTACAAGTACCATCGCGTGCTAAGCTAAAATCATACTTTACAAAATGTTATACCCCGGGCGGGAATCGAACCCGCGTCTTCTGATTTCGCGCCAGATGCTAGTTCTTATTCTGTTCATGCTAAAATACAGATTATGCTTCTGACAGCCCTTAAGTTTCACTTTTGTGTTCAATTATGACATTTCATTCGTTACTTGATGCACTCTAAACTGAAGCATAATTACCTAAAATAAAATAATTCCACTTTTAGTTTGGCTATTATCAGTTTTACACGAATGTGGATTTTAGTGAACAGAAAAACAATTTAATATTCTCGTAACATCCATTTTTAAGAGAATTTTAAATTAAGAAAATTTATGTAGTATCTACACCAATAATTATATAACAAATTATAACAGCGAAACAAAAAGCACAATCAAATCAGTGGATTAGTATACCGAAGCATAATTGCCTAAAATTAAATAGAAAAATTCCATTTTTAGATTGGCTATTTTCAGTTTTACACGAATGTGGATATTAGTGAACAGAATAACAATTTAAAATTCTCTAAACTTCCATTGTTTAGAAAATTTATGTAGGATCTACACCAATAATTATGTAACAATCAAATCAGTGGATTAGTATACCATGTAGAATTAATTCCATTGCTGAGTGAAACAAACAGTGGAATTAAATACCTACATTACTTACTGGGTTTATGGATTATATCGGAACAATGCCTTTTTATATGGTCATGACTGTTATCACATGAGG
This sequence comes from Plagodis pulveraria, assembly GCA_963890685.1. Classification (NCBI taxonomy): domain Eukaryota; kingdom Metazoa; phylum Arthropoda; class Insecta; order Lepidoptera; family Geometridae; genus Plagodis; species Plagodis pulveraria. The sequence continues at coordinate 26,500,274 of OY982955.1, read as the reverse complement.
TGCCCGGAGTCCCGAAATGTGCATGGATGCATGCTAGCAGAATGCAAAAAAAAACATATTAATTACCAAAATTAAATTTTTATTTAACCACGCTTTGATTAGGATAAGACTATACATAAAATAACAGATTATTAACTTAACATCTAAACTATTCTAGCGCCTTATTATTTATAGTTAAAGGTATCTAAAGTTTATCTTTTTTTCAATAAAAAACTTTCGTTAAAACTTTTTCAACATTTTTTTTTTTTTTCGGTTCGCACACAGAACTAAATTAAAGACAGAAAGTAGGTATAGTTGGCCTGCGAAGTGTGTCCAGCATGCGATTTAAAAATCTCCTACGGCAACGCGGTGTCGTCACGAGTGAAGGAGAGAGGACCTCTCTCCTACTCTAGTGAATAAGATAACTTAATCTAACTTGCACCTAAAGTGAACAACTGAAAATAGGAGAGCTTTCTCATGGCCCACCCATTGTGTTCAACTGTATGTATGTTGGTGAAGTTTGGTGCAGTTATTACCTTTGATTTTCTCTGAGATATTACAAAAATACGATTTAAAAAAAAGCCTGAACATTGATATCTTGCGGTTCTGTCATAATGGTAATTTTAAGTTTTATCCTTAAGGTTGAACTGGCCGGTCGCTTCTCCATACAAACGCCGTAGGGTGATCACTCTCTTATTTGAGATTTTAGGTTCAGAATTAAGCATAGTACCGATTGATCTCGTCATTATCTAGGCTTGTATGATGCCGATATTCAAAAAAGATAATTAAGTTGGAAGTTATCAACCTCGAAAATGTTATATGAAAATGTTTCGAAGCTCATAACTCTCAAGTTAATTACCTTACTAAAATTTCGGCATCATACAAGCCTAGATAATGACAAGATCAAACGGTATTATGCTTTGTTTTGGACCTAAATCCTCAAATAAGGGAGTGATCACCCTACGGCGTTTGTATGAAGATGCGACCGGCCAGTTCAACCTTAAACCGTCTCTTTGTATAGAATTGGCTCACGCTAGGACGATATCGTCCATTTATGAATGAAATTATATTGATCTCATGATCTATGATGGCCATGGATTAAAACTTATAAACATGCTCCGGAAACCTGCGGTATATTACAAAATGTTAGATATACATTTTAGATCCATCGAAAATGTTACATTATAAGTACTTTATTTTTTATTTTGTTACCGATAATTATAAAGTATCGTTAACAAAATATAAAATTAGACTTTGTTTCTTTTTGTGTCGTTCCTGTGCAGTTTACTATTTTCTATGTTTTAAATTATTTCAATAATAAGGTTAGTATCTATACTAACCCTATCCTTCATTTCCAGGCTATAAATTTAAGTTAACCAAAAGTTTAAAATGTAGGAAAAAATAAATTTCGTAAGACGTTCTCAGTTTTTTTTTTATTTAACTTACAAGCATTATAAATTTTATTTATGAAGGCTCAAACAGTATTAGAAACAAAAAGTAATTTAACACAATTTATTAAACTAGGGCCCGGTTTTTAAATAATCAGACAATACACATTTACACAACCAATTAGAAAAAAAATACGTTGTAAAAAAAACTGATTTACCTATGACGCTTAGCATTAGACAGGTGACCAGGACGTTTCCTCACTTCACCTCAAAAAAAACAATTGTTACAGTTTTATTCGCTTAACATATTAACAGTTTGATCTTATTTATCTGATGTTAAAAAACCAGGCCGAAATATACCTACTTACATTCAGTCTGCCGGTGTGTTTATATTATTGATTCAGAATCTAGGCTTATTTTAAATGCGTTTTCATCTTTGATTCAAAATAAAGTACGCGTACGTATTATCGTGAATATACAATAATCAGTCAATGGTAGCAATTCTGTTGGCAAAAAACTAAACTTAACTAAAATTTAGTAAAATTAGATTTAGAAATGTCAAATGAACGTTCCTTATTCTGTTGGCGCCATAGTTTAGTTAATTCACTGTAAAATTATTAAAGTTACCAAACTTATTAAAACTTGCATATTTGCTATTCTGTTGTACCATAATTTAGTCAGATTTCAGATTATTCATCAACATTTAATTGGTGTTGACTAAAGCTGTAATGTTATTTATAACGTTAATTCATATATATTTTTGCGGATTTTATCATAATCACGGCTTTCTTAGTCGGATAAACAATGAAGCATGCAGCTATGTGGTTGCTCGACTTCTGGATTCTCCGAAAAGGATTGTATTTTTCGGTAATTCTAAAGCATAACTAGAGACAAAAGCTTGTAGGCAAACTTGGATTTATAAAATCTTTGCACACCTGTAATACCCAGAGGGGTGGCAGATGTTTTATTTGTAATATCCACTTTTATTAGATAGACTTCGGACAACTATGTGCTTTGTTATTTATTTTTATATGAAATTACAAGTAGATCCTGTTACTGAACGTAGGCTTTCGAGATTGCTAAGTGCCTGCTAAGACCTGTTGAAGCTGCTCTGCCAAGCACCGTGGCAAAATCAATATTTTTGGGCTTTATCACTGTTTTCGATTATAAACAAAGTTCCATAGGTAAAAAGCAGGTATCAAAGACAAAACAACTTTAATCGTGCGCCATCTAGCGTAGAGTAGCGGCAAAGTGAATTATATTTAGTATCGATAATTTGCGGTTTTAAATTTAGTTCGAGGTAATAGCAAAATGACTTTTGGAAAAACTAAAATAAGAACTTTTTAATTAGTTAGTATAGTTAGTGAGCGAACAACAGAATTGCTGCCAATATATCTCTATAATAATCTGTATATGATAAGATTTTTATCTTTTATTATGGTACCACAATTAACTTCATCTGTAACAGTGTGTAAAACAAGTTTTGTTTTTATATAGCGAAAATTTAATCTTTTTTTTTCATATACATGTGCTTAGTCTATAGAGTCCAAAAATACATAATCTCTATGTCAGTCAATGTTAAATACCTAGTCCACGTGTATACTTCAAGTTAAGTGCAAAAGAAAAAAGAAAGTTAATTAAGTAACGTGTTTTGACTGAGATTTTAAAAGTATATGTAACACGATTACGCACGCGTACTTTTTTAACACATGTTTTTTGTAGATATATACCAATTTTAACTACGTACTAACTACAAAAATAGAAATAGACACGATACCAAGGACCTAATTACAGTAAATAAAATGTATGTTCCATAGCTCGCTCTTCAACCAGGACCATATTTTCAAAAATATATTTAAGTAAACGTAGTCCTAGTTTATGGTGTTAGGATGTACTCAATCACCACTAATTCTTGTATTATTAGTTTCTATTGAATTTTTAATAATAGTAACTCCATAATATATACCCAATCTACAAATAAATATGTAAAGAAATGTAAGTCCACCTCAGAAAACAGCGAAACGCAAACATTACCGCGGCGGGCGTGGTTTTAAAAAGTGTTGGTACCATGCGACGCAACATTACCTTGACGCGACCATTTCTAAGCGCCAAATGAAATAAACCAATCCAATTGACTTTGGAAGAGATTGCTTATTTTATTAATTGTGAATTTGATTGTCCGAAATTAAAGCGGTAACTGAATGAGAGTTATACTTCTTTACATATGTATTGGTAGTACCCAATACATTTATGGTGGCATGGTTGGCAGTACAAATAACCCACTGTAGTCGCGCGTTTTTGTTGAGATTCTCAGAGGTTTCGGCCATATCCGATTTCATCAGGTGAGTTCAATACTAACCCATAATAGTTTCATAAGTTTATTAACAGTTATTTAGACCACGGTGAAAGTTCGGGGTAGTCCCCAGTCCCCACAATATTTTTATCAAGCAGCGCAGCAACCCTAGCGAAAACGTGAGCGAACTAAAAGTATGTTTGGCAGAAAACGTTAACTTAAAATTATAAATCTTGAACAATGAGTAACGAACATAAGTATTCGCTTCGTAGTATGAACATAAGCTTCGCGCACTTCTAAATTACTTTGGACATTTGTAACAATTATGGAACCATTTATAAGAGGGTATATGTATCAACAATATTTAATTTTATTTACTGCAATAGGACTCGTTTCATAACGATCACTCACGATGTAAAGCTGCAAAAAAGTCACGTTCACGTATTGACTCTTTTCGGTGCTGTTTCGGCTTCGTCGCTGGCCTTGCGTTTTCTCTTGATGAGGTGAGAGATATCAGAGGCTGCTGCTTTTGGTGCTGAACTGCTGCTTGAAGAGAAGCCAGAGGAACTGGCTCCGTTTGAAGAACCAGCGCCGTTTGAGGGCATCAAGCTTTCGCGGACGCGTTTGATCGTCTGAAAGGGCAATTACTTATTTTTAATTATGAAACTAACATGGTTTTCTCTAGTCTTGATCGTTGATAAGTAAGTACTACCAGTTTCTGGATTTGTCAGTCTTGATCTGTTGTGAATACTGAACGCTAATTGGTCGCTTATCGCGTCATTGGTTGCCATCAACCAATGAGCGTTTATTAGTCTGTCAATTAATCAAGACATTCGTTCCAGAAACTGTAAGTCTGACTAAGTTCCAACCAAGTACTTTGGTAATATAGGAATTTTTGATACCCGCATTGACGTCTCCCTTCGCACCCGTTGAAACTGTAATCGGATTTATCCAACTTATAAAAGTGGTTAAGACTATAAAGTAAGCGTACGGCATGGAAATTAAATGCTCGGCACATATTCTATACACGTTGAAGCTACTTTACGAACTCTTCAATAGAATATAGAACTTTTTTGTGATATAAATAGGGAAGTAGATGCCTGCCAAATCTGTTGAATAATTTCTATGTTTTCACTTAGCATGCGTCAATGCTCCTATAAAAATAATACTAGTCAAATTTAAAAATGGTTTCATCGATTTGGTGTTCAGTGTTGATCGTATATCAACCTACCAGCCTAAGTAAATAGTCCTCTGCTATTTGGGTAGATGTCGCCAACGTCAAAAAAGACGTGTATTCAAACGGATGGAGAACTTTCGACTGTCCAGCGCCCGCTTCCATGGCACAATTGGTAGTGCACCAGGACGGTATTCTGGGGGTTGCGGGTTCAAGTCCCGCTGGAAGTTATTGTTTTCCATCCGTAATAATTTCTACCTACTACTATTGAAGAACTTAAATAAATGCTGATAACAAATATTTGTAAAATATAAAAAAAAAAACATAACATTAATATTTTAATAAAACACAAAAATGTATTATCTAGTGACAATTCCATGTGCATGTGGAAATATTTGTTATTATTAAATATGGATTTCCGAAAAGTAACGCCTGAATCCATTATCTACACTAATTATATTATTATAAAGAGAAAAGATATGTATTTTTGTATGCAAAGAATAATTTAAAGAAAAAACCACTGGACCAATTTAGGTGAAATTTGGTATGGAAATAGTTTGAGACCCGAGGAAGGACATATGATAGTTTTTATCCGGAGACCGACCCGTGGTACAACTGCGATGTCCAACTGGTTGTACTACTGAGAAGTAAAGTTACCCATGTTTCAACTCTTTTTTTATATATTTATGATTATGATCCATGGTACAACTGTCCAACTGGTTGGACTAAGGGGAAATGAATTTATCTATGGACTAGTTATTTATTTATCTATAGTCTAGGGCAAAGTCATATTTAGGTGCGACGACGAGCGAAGCGAGGAGGAGCGTTAGGTTACTTGTGACTACAACATCGCGCGAGCCGAGCGAGCGAAGCGAGCGTGCCGCGGAGCGGCCGGCGATGCGCCACATAAATTTAATTTCATATACTACTTTTGGTGATCATTTACTACTTTATCCCCTTTGTCCAACCAGTTAGACAGTTGTACCATGGATCATAATCATAAATATATAAAAAAAAAGTTGAACCATGGGTAACTTTACTTCTCCATCGCAGTTGTACCACGGGTCGGTACATAAGTACTGATTCACCTCAAGCTGTACTCATATATTTTTCATTAACCCAGCAAAAAGTGAGCTCTAAAAGTAAACCAAAATAGTGTTGTTAATTACCTTTCACAAGAAAAAGGATAGATTTTTTGAAACCTCTTTTCAACCGTATTTTACAGTAGCCTAGTTACTTCTTACCAGTTATAACCCACTGTCCACCTTGAATGAAACATGGATTGACAATATGTTATAGACTACAATATGCACGGTGGAAGGGCATTTTGCGAATGCTAGCACCAAGTGGAAAATCTGTCGCCAAATACCTAACAGTGTATTTTAGTAGCAATCCTCGAGAGCCGGACTACAGAGAGTATATAACAGCCATTACAGTTGACCACTGTCACGTCTCAGGGTGATGGGCGAAATGCATCTGATATAGGCAGAGGTTACCGCTTAACATCAGATGGGCATCAAGCGTGTTCCGTCACAATCCCTTAAAACATTGCGTCATTAACTTTTTTTTCGTTACTAGTTTACGTCATTATCACTATCTACCTGGGGCCCGATTCTCTTAGCTATTGAACGGCGTTAACGCAACTTAATTGCATGAAAATTGTAGTTTTTGACCATATCCGTAGTCTGCCCGCTATTTAGGTTCGATCGCAAGTCAGTGGCTAAGTTTTTGACATATTTGGTATTCTGTAAGCTATTTTGTTGCGATTGCGTTGCTACAATGGCATAAAATCTGTTGGATGATTTTAGATGGAAAAATAGCTAAATGATTTATATATGTTTATTTATTGTATTGTTTGCTAGAAAACCACTGTAATATGTTTTCACTGATGCTAGAAGTTTTCATTATTATTTCAGTGGCAACATTTGCAAGCCATAGCACATCCATAACGATAGCGACGCGATTGCTATACAACTGCGATTAGAAGCCAGAATTAGCAGACTACCGAATTTGACATTAACAGCAGTTCGATCGCAGAAGCATCGCAATAGTGTGGCGTTTGGTCAATAGCTAAGAGAATTGGGGCCCTGGTCTCGTCTGCCCTACACAGTAGGTACCTAACTTTTAAGTATCTAGGGAGTACCCATCAGCAGGCACAGTGAGGAACATACAAGGTGAGAGGGGCTGGAGGAGCCTCCTTGTACTGTCTTTTATACATATAAGTAAGTATGCCATAAATTAAGGCGTGTGTGTAACTTAATGAGAAAAAAAACTACCTACGTACTGAACTAGTTCCATTTAACTTGCGTCACTTGGTTTATAGATTAAGGGTGAACTGGCCGGCCCGTTTTCCATACAAATATCGTAGGGTGATCAGTGATCACTCCCTTATTTGAGGATTTAGGTCCAAAATAAAGCATAATACCGATTGATCTTGTCATTATCTAGGCTTGTATGATGCCGAAATTTTAATAAAATAATTAACTTGAGAATTATCAGCCTCGAAACATTTTCATATAAAGTTTTCGAGGCTCATAACTTACAAAGTAATTATCTTTTTAAAATTTTGGCATCATACAAGCCTGGATAATGATGATATCAATCTGTATTATGCTTAAGTCTGGACTTAAAATAAGGGAGTGATCACCCAACGATATGTATGGAGAAGTGACCGGCCAGTTCAACCTTAAGGACTCGTGTCTCCCCTGATGGCCCTCGTGGAGACAAAGATAATCTTTGTCTCCACGAGGGCCATCCGACTCAGAGGCAATGCTAAGACTGATATTATAATAATATCAGTCTTAGCATCGCCTCTGAGTCGGAGACAATAACATATATTACATATCATAAATTACTTATTAATAATATTTTGAGGCACACGGTTACTCGAGTAGGTACTCAAAATACCATTTTAAAAAGTATGACCTGATATCTCACCGGTATGATTGCCATCAGGAGAGACATGAATCATTAGTCGGTATCTCAATATCCTACAAATAAACCTTAAATACTTAAGTTCAGCCCTTTCGTCCGTCCATCCTACACATAACTTATAAACTGTTTGACCTAAAAAACTAGTAATGTAGCTTGTTACGCTAGGAAGGGACATAGAGGAACATCTCTAATAAAAATAATACGGCACCTTGTTAAGACGCTTTCCCTAGCCTACCTGAGGTAGGTAGACTCAAAATGAACCTAGTTTCCGGACCTTCGTTTACTCTGTTATTAACATAATTTTACAAAGATTCCCATGCTTATACTGAGCCCATCACCGCATCGGGCTCGTTGATTTTCTACCTTTATATTTTCGTGTCATTCTTTCAAGGAGTTTCTACTAATGTGTTTATGGAAAGCAGATACACATTAGTAGAAAAACAGGCGTTACTCCGATATCACTTCCACTTGGCAGCCGGAGGCTAACATTAGTGTATTTTTTATCCTTTAGCCAAAGAGCTATTCCTACTATCGTTTCTCGTTATGATGAGGATCCCGCTCTCAGAGCGGGATCCCAAGTAATCACAACCTATACCTGCCCATAAGGGAATCTTATAGTCTTAATTGGGTCAGCCATTTTGATCCGCGTTTTCGTGTTATGTTGTTGAGTTTCATTTATGGTTCGTTACTAGAAAACTAGATCCTATTACCTCTGTGAAATCGGGCTTATGACATCAGGTGTTACTTTGACATCTGACACATCTAATACCTATTTGCTTATATTTTTTAAGATTATTTTCAACCCAATCATGAAATAATAATCGAGAAATATGACATCAAGTGTCATTTTGACAACAGTCACATTTGAAAGCATCAACATCTACCGTTATAAAAAATATTTCTACATTATTCTGTTTTCCGTTGAATAAGGCAAGGCCAAGGGTTTTTTCAGTGTAGCAATTCAATCAATCCACGGTTAATAGAAATCAGCATTTTCGTAGTACCATTGAATCAATGGTACCGGAAGGCCGCTGAACCGGAACGTTGCTGTCCTTTTGCATATCCTTTAAAGAGCTGTCTGTATCTTTGGAACCGTATAAGACAGTAAGTTGAATAGTCTTATATCTAACATATTACAATGAATAAAAAAACCAGCCAAGTGTCGTTCGCATTCCCACTATTGATCTCGAAATGTATGAAAATAAATAGCGATGATTTAAGTACCTACATTCTGTTGAACCTCGGTATGAGAGTTCAACTAGCACTTGGCCGGTTTTCTTTCAAACATGTCTCATGTTATCCAAGAATATCTACAAAAACAACTCCTAGTGCCTAGTATTTTTTTCCCCTACATTACCATGTTTTTACGGAAAATCTTTCGATGCCTATATACATTGAACTTAAAAAAAAACGGGAGAAGCGGCCCCCATACCTCGAACATGGCAATGTTAAATCAGACTGAATTGGAGCGCTCGTAGCGAAGTTTGTTTAGCTGTTCTTTACCGATCAGCAGTGCAGCAACGTCCCCGCCGTCACGAGTTGGATGGGTAACCGCTAGTGACATTACTACTGAGCGCTTCCGTGCTTCGGAAGGCACGTTAAGCCGTCGGTCCCGGTTATCGTTATAGGATGGCAGTCGTTATAGCATGGTGGCAGGGCATTTTGCTAATGTCCGCTTGTCTAGCTACCACCCTCAAGTAGAAAATTTGTCACCAAGCACCTAACGGTGTGTTCCGGCAGCTGTCCTTGAGAGCCAGTATTTCTAGGTTAGCCTGAACAACATCTTCGACCACATCATTACTTACCATCAAGTGAGATAGTAATTTTCTCCTTATATTGTCGTGATATTAGAGCGTACCCTATCTTCCTTTTTTATTTAAATTGATGGCTTTATTCTTAGAATTGTTTAAAATTCTTGACTACGGGTATTGTACTACATCAATGGCCATGATAAGTACAAAACGAAACAAATACCACATGGCCATTAATGTTTACAGTTTGCTGAAATGATAAACGGTTTTTAATGTTGAACATATTTATTTCCAAAAGTATAAAATTTCAGTACAAAAATGGCCGTGTGGTATATGCAACTTACGTCTAAACTTAGCAGTACAAATGGAAAGTATTAAATGCAGTAGTATGCAGTCTTATTACGCGAAAGATTTATAACGCTGATTATACTTAAAATTAATTATACAAACTTATTTTCAGTAGACGAGTATTGTCGAAATCTAATTCCTTTTTATTCATAACTTAAAAAATTGAGAACATTTAGGGCGTCAGTCTGACTTGAGCCGGTTTATCAATCACCTTTAGCGTAGGTGTACTGTGAGTTCAATAAAAATAAACATCATCTAGAACTGTATACCATATAAGTGTATTGGAGTAGTTGCCAAACGGAACTTATATTATAATGTATAAGGCGGAAAATTGAACAAGGTTGCAACTTACCTACTATATAATAAGCCTATACTAGATTGAAAGTTCTCATGAGTATAGGACATTTTAATGTTATACATAACCACTAAAACAATCTAATTTAAACATGTGAACTCAACTGATGAAGTGCCTGGGATATGTTCGAAACATTGATCGACAATTGTACCAATACAAGTAAATACATATCAGTTATATGTATGAAAATACATATTGGTTATTTAACACATTAAAAAGCCTGTTCTTTAGATACTAACGAGATGTGATCAGTCTTATTAAAGGTAATGTACATAACTACAGGAATATTTAAACAGGATGTGAACATATAATACCCATTTTAACTCATGCTCACTGAGAAAATTATAACAATAGGAATAACAATAGAAATGGACAATATTGTCTCAATAGGGACCAAAAGGAATATTATCCATCTGTCACATATATCGACAAAGGACATGCAAACCTTCACTGGTCTCAAACATAATAAAACATGAGATTCTAGTTTTTTCCTAAACAACAACCTAACATAAGGCACGCAATATAAAAAAATAATACTGACAACACTAACAAAGAAATTTATCACAATTTTTAGACAATTAGGCTTTTTGGCATTTTTCACTGAATTAGGAACTCAATTCTTACGATTATATTATTGTCATGGAATGTATAAGACTTACAAAATTTTAGCACTAATTTTAACACTTAATTTACAGTTGTGTTAGTTCTTAGAAAAAAAATTGCAAACTGTCGAGTTACTGAAAAATCTAATAATAGTTAACTTCACAGCTCAATTATGAATGGGCAAATTACAAATACTATAAGGTGTTATCAGCAAGAGGTGTTGATATGATAACAATAATGGAACATATTGATCCTGACTAAAATTTTTTAAATCTCATTGTTCCTTATCTAGACGTAAAATTGACTTCAGAACATGCTTAACTCGTGCAGTCTGCAAAGATCTTCTGAACTAACCCTGGCACTGTACCTGACAATGATTCTTTTCCTTCAACATCATACCACGCAGCATCTTCCTAGTTTCCTCTAAACAATCGCAAGGTCTTACCTCTGCTTTGTAATCCATCATATCCTGAATCTTCTCTTGTATTTCAGGCAATAGTTCTTTTAGCTCTTTGATTTCTGCGTCGACGGAGTAATGAGGGTCGGCGGAGGTATGCTTTTTAACTGTGGCGTCGTCGCCGGAGGCGGGGTTTTCTAGAGTTTTGATGCGGGATTCGAGAATGTTCGCTGCGTTTTTGAAGTGAGTGATTGCATCTTCGAAACTGGAAGCGAGGGAGTTTGCGAGACCTGCAATTAAAGTAAAATGGCGATCAGCTAATCTTATTTCTGATATTACCATGGGCCAGTAAAAGTAACTATGGAGTACCGTGCAGGGGATCAATGATTCGAATCGTGACTTGAGCTTCACTGCATGGTGGTTGCACATTTTGCAGATGCTCATCAGGTTAGCTACCATATTAAAAAAAAAATTGTCGCGAAACCTGTAAATGAGTGTTCAAACAGCTATTCTATAGGGCCAATTTTCTTCTAGATTTAGGCTCTTTAAATATCCCACCACATTAAAACTTAACAATAGGTGAGACCAATAACTAACCAATCAGCAATAAAGAAAAAAAAAATTTAGTGGTTTGCTCAAACACACTTCTATTAACTTATTAGGTACTGGGTAGGACCTGCGTTATATTTACCGGAAAGATTCAGACCAGTTCCGAACTGGTTTGAAGTAGTTCGTCTGGGAGTCACGATAGCGCGAAGCGACGAGCACGGGCCTCAGCGCGTAACTGACACTTCTATTCTTGGTAAAGAATTAATCATTAGCTCTTGGCTATAGTTGTCTATAATCATGCAGGAGCCTTGAATTATTTACAATAGAAAACATAATGCTTTATAACCACTGACTTATTAAAAAATGGGTGTTGGGTCATGAATAACATTCTCTGAAAACTGTAAAGTTATCTTTTTCGTATTATGAAGTTTTTGCATTCCAGTATAGAATTGATTCATTTGGACGTTTGACTTACTGATTGGTCAGAAAGAATTGCCACTGGTGGGTAACCGGGAATTCTTTCTGACCTACCTATTATGAAATACCCATTGAGAGGATGCTGAAGCAACAAAGACTGATACACAATAAAATTGCTCCTACTTTTGAGTATTTTTTCTCTTGAGATTCAGACATATGAACACAAACCCAGCATTAATTTGTAAATTTTTATCACCTCTATATAAAAAATCTCCTTACCAATTTGATAATGGGTTTCAGCAATGCGCCTATCATCACTCCCATATAGACTCTTTTGTAGTTCAAGGCAGCTCTCTGTAATGTGCATTAATTTGAATATATTAATATGTATATAATAAAATAAAATACTGTCTAAACTAAAAGAAGGCTGGAGATTAATAGAGTAGAGAACCCCCTGCATGTTAAGGGCTTTAAACGGTACAGAATTCATGATAATTGTTAATAAGGTTATGGAGTTTTGATACTGAGGCTCGTATTAATAAATGCGCAAAAGCTCTTCCAAGCGCTCGTTGCGAAGTTTACTTAGCTGTTCTTAACCGATCAGCAAGCTGTTCTGAACCGGTCAGCAAAGTTAAGCAACGTCGCCCTCGGTCACGAGTTGGATGGGTGACCGCTAGTGACATTACTACTGAGCGCTTCCATGCTTCGGAGGGCACGTTAAGCCGTCGGTCCCGGTTGTCGTCTTAGGATGGCAGTCGTAATAGCATAGGCATTTTGCGAATGCCCGCCTGGCTAGCTACTAATAACTGTCGCCAAGTACCTAACGGTGTTCCGGCAGATGTCCTTGAGAGCCAGTACTTCTAGGTTAGCCTGAACAACATCTTCAACCACATCATCACTAACCATCAGGTGAGATAGTGGTCAAGGGCTAACCTATCAGGAAGCTCATATTAACAAATGCATTGAGATAAATCTTAAGATGCTGTTGTGACGTTTAAATATGTGGAACATCTGAAAAAAGCTGCGTCTTAAGTTCAATATAAACTTTGAGATGTGTTTGTGATTACAAGCCTTAGTACTTTACAACTACTGATGCTAACAACTTTGTATACACTGTTTTTGGACAATCGTGACCCAGAGGACCAAAGGTTCCAAGACAAATGTGGATTTGATTTAATTGACATACACATTTCTTATTATTTACTGAAATTTTGTGTTAACAATTTACTATTATATATTTTTTTAAATGAGGTATAATCGTTTAACAAAATACTACAAACTATTAACAACACTACAGGTACTATAATGAAAACTCATTTGAATAAGTCAGTTCAGAGCTCTAGCTTCGACCACATCATTTTTTTTTTTCTTTATGTGAAATCATGTTGGCCTCCATACAAAGTACCTAATTCCTCCGAAGCAAATCCCAGGTGTGCAAGCCAAGCACTCAGTCTAAACTCAACATTAATATAAGCATAGTACTCAGTACTCACGCATGTCAATGACAGCCTTATCGTAGGTTTCGCTCTCCAAGGCGACCTCCCCCAGCGCGAGATGCACGTCTGCGAGCAGCGCGCGCGCAGCCGTGCCACCGTTTTCCTCTACACGACGGAGCAAAATGCTGCGGGCCAAATCTGGAGAGTAACAGACGAACGAGACATAAGAACTAACGTCTCACTTACCATCAGGCCATTGATTGGTCCCACTGTTCACTTTTTAGTAGAGAGATATTGATTATGGTCTAAGTTGAGTAAATGGAAATGTTTATATGAATGAATAAAAATGTTAATACCATATATGTAAAAAAAAAATTAAAGACCCAAAATAAAAGCGGCCAAAGCCAGGAGTTCGAAGCGCTCGTAGCGAAGTTTGTTTAGCTGTTCTTAACCGTTCAGCAAAGTAAAGCAACGTCTGTCGCGGTCATGAGTTGGATGGGTGACCATTGTAAGGTGGAAGTGACATTACTACTGAGGGCTTCCGTGCTTGGAAAGGCACGTTAAACCGTCGTTGCAGGTTGTCGTCTTAGGATGGCAGTCGATATAGCATAGTGGTAGGGCATTTTGCGAATGATCGCCTGACTATCTACCACCTTTAAGTAGAAAATCTGTCACCAAGCACCTAACGGTGTGTTCCGGCTGCTGTCCTTGAGAGCCAGTAATTCTAGGTTAGCCTGAAAAACATCTCCGAACACAATCACTTAGCATCAGGTGAGATAGTGGTCAAAGGTTAACCAATCAGGAAAAAACAAAATAAAAAAAAGGAATAAATCTATGTTGATTTCATTCGCGAATAAAATGCTTACCTAGCATCTCCCAAGCTAGCTGCAAGTTGTCTACATCTTCGTCGGCATTTTCGTCTGCATTCATCATTGACACATCAGCATCGCCGTCACCATCGCCGTTTGATGTGCCCTACAAAAAAAAACACTTTTCGAGCTCGTAAAGTTCTTAGTAATTAAACAACTTTAAACGGTTTAAATCGCGTATATTTATCATTATTTTTGTCCCGACGTTTCAAACACTTTGCAGTGATCGTGGTCACGGGGTGACTGAATGTACGCGATTTAAACCGTTTAAAGTTGTTTATTTACTATGTGTAATAATCGCGAAAATCGTAAAGTTCTTGTTTGTACCTGATTTAAGCGAACTAAAAACAGCTTTTTACGCTCTAGTGGTTGAAAATACTTTTTTCAGCACAAGTGCATAAAAGTATACTTTTATTTAAACATGTTCAAAGAAATTCAGTTTGTAATATTTACGTGCCTGGGTCTTTAATAATAGCCATAGATAGATTGCGGTATTATTCAAGACCCAGGCATAAATTCCCCAATGTTAACGAAATAGTTCCATTTCCTCGCAATAAAAGAAGCTGATGGTATAGCTCGTGCATAAAACTTAGATTCCACTTAAATATTAATTTATCAACTCTCTCTCTCTCTCTCTCTCGGCTAAAATGACTTGTTTTATATACTTGCAAAATCTACTATTTACCTGTTCAATTGTGTATCTATTAATGTGAAAGTGTTCACTCACATCTGTTAAAAGTTGAATGAACTTTGATGACATAATTACGGTAACATCTAAATTAGTTTGGGTCTCGATATATATCTACAATATTTTATTCCGATTTACACAGGGATACAAAACAACCAACTACGACGTGGGTAAAGCCGAGCGGCAGTTAGTATTTAATAGCCAATCTCACCACAGTAATTCTTTGAACTTACAGCATTTCACTGGATCCAATAAGACCTGTTTTCAAG
Organism: Plagodis pulveraria; assembly: GCA_963890685.1. NCBI lineage: Eukaryota > Metazoa > Arthropoda > Insecta > Lepidoptera > Geometridae > Plagodis > Plagodis pulveraria. Next base: position 26,484,824 of record OY982955.1, on the reverse strand, counting down.
CGCACGTAGCGTAGTTTGCTTAGCCGTTCTTAATCGATGAGCTAAGTTAATAAACGTCTGCCGCGGTCAGGAATTGGATGGGTAACCGCTAGTGACATTACTATTGAGCGCTTCCGTGCTTCGGCGGGCACGTTAAGCCGTCGGTCCCGGTTGCTATCTTACGATGGCAGTCGTTACAGCATGGTGGTAGGACATTTTGCGAATTCCCGCCTGGCTAGCTATCACCCTCAAGTATAAAATCTGTCGCCAAGCCGGTGTGTTCCAGCCGCTGTCCTTGAGAGCCGGTAATTCTAGTCTAGCCTCAACAACACCTTCGACCACATCATCACTTACCATCAGGTGAGATAGTGGTCAAAGGCTAGCCTATAAGCTATAAAAAAAAACTTCTTTGAATTCATTTCGCTGGATCCAATAAGACCTGTTTTGAAGCGCTCGTAGCGTAGTTTTCATAGCCGTTTTTTACCGATCAACTAAGTTAAGCAACGTCCGCCGTGGTCATGAGTTGGATGTGTGACGGCTAGTGACATTACTAAAGAGCGCTTCCGTGCTTCGGAGGGCACGTTAAGCCGTCGGTCCCGGTTGTTGTCTTACGATGGCAGTCGTTACAAGCATGGTGGTAGGGCATTGTGCGAATGCCCGCCAGGCTAGCTTTTTTATTATAATATTGAGGCGGAACAAAGATGAGGCCCACCTTATGTTAAGCGCACTACCTCTGTCTATAACAGATGAATTTCGTCACAGTTGCACTGCGCCCGTCACCCTGAGATATAAAGTCGAAACATGGACCTGTGGCATGGCAGCCACAGGTCCATGTTTGGCCTCGGCCATCATTACTACCGGCTCACTTCAAACTTCAAGTAGAAAATCCGTCGCCATTTCCTAATGGTGTGTCCAGGCAGCTGAACTTGACAGCCAGTAATACTAGTTTAGCCTGAACAACATCTTCACATCAGCACTTACCATCAGGTGAGATAGTGGTCATAGGCTACCTTATAGGGTATACAAAATACCAATTTTTTATTTTTCCTTGTTAACACCCATAATGGTTCCTATAATATCAGAAAGTTGAGTTTAAATAATTATTACTACCGTGGGTAGATTGGTTATTAAATACTAAATGTTGCCCATTGCTTTTGCCACATCAAAGCTTTACCTGGGTTTAAAATTCAATTTCCTCGCAATCAAAGTAAGAAGCTGATGGTATAACTCGTGCATGAAACTTAGCCTCCACTTTGGTTGATAAGACCACTGTTGTTGACAGCTGGTTGATGAACATGGTGAAGGGGCCCAAGGTCTCACCACCATTTCCCACTAGACATAGCTGCTCCATAGTTAGCAATCTAGCCAAGTGTTGGCTTTGGCCCATTGGCATCGGCAATAATGATAACAATAGAATTTCATTCATAACTAGGACATAGTGGTTCTGACGATGCCAACTTATTAAGCTAATATAATGATGATACAATGCATACCGGTTCAGCATCATCAGCCGTACTACTGCCTGGTTCCTCATTGACTGTGCTACTGCCTGGCTCTTCATTAGTAGTTGAATGGGCTTCACTCTTCTTCACAGCGTTGTTGCTTTCTTCACCATTCTCTGCCACTGGCTCAGCTTCTCCATTTTGTTCCTCCTCAGCATTATCATCTTCATCTGAATTTTAGAAATGAAACTAATCTTAATTATGCACCATTTGTTTTTATACCTTAATGAATGTTTCATCTCATTAGCTTTCTAGTTATCTTTTATTACTAGCTGTGCTCCACGGTTACTGGTGGTAGATAATGATGATAAAAAGTATCCTATATCCACCGCCATCATCATCAGTCATCTATTTCCATACCAAATTTCACCATTATTAGTCCAGCCATTTGAGCGTGTAGAAGTAACTAACATACAAACACACTCAAAAATGTTCGCCTTTATAATATTAGTTTGATAAGGATCAATTTTCATACCAAATATTCATTAAACAAATATTTCACAAACCAACATAACGTAGAGAGATAGACAAAACTATTCAGATTTACTATGTTCATAATGGTCATATTATTTCAGTCCGAGATTTTGCAGAATTATAGATCTAAAAATACGAAAATTTCATTCTTTTTAAGTGTTAATGATTAATGAGCAACTTTTTGCATAAAACCGCACACAGTCATGGATTATTATAAAAAAATGCGGATTAATTGCCACGTCTTTGTGAGCCAGCCATACCGCCGTCGATTTTCTTAAAAATTACATCTGTCAATTTGTTACAGCTAATGGCAGAATACCGGGACCCTAATAGGTATTTCTTTTCAAAAATTTTTTTTCTTCATACTGTGAACTTTCCATAATATATGCAGACTTTTTTAATATGGCAGTTAGAAAGGCTCGTGGGCGGTAATTATAAGTTAGTTAAAAAACGTTCCGGGCTGGAATCACCATGGTTATTTTGATTCATCCAAAGGCGGGTGGACGCCACTAGGCTATTGAATGCATCATTGATCACCTCCATACCTGTTACCCACAACTTTGTCCCACCCCTACCCCTGTAGGTTCCATCTCGAGTGAGTGCATCTCCTACTACTTAACTCACCCTACAAAAAAACTCACATACTGAAAACTTACAACATAAGATTTTTTATCATTACTGTACACAGAAAGATTAAATGATAAAATTAGTGGAAGTCAGTGTTCATAATGTACCTTCATTATCATCTTCTTCATCTGCATTACCAGTTCCTGGCATTCCATCACCAAGCACCCCGCTTTCTTCTCTCGATAAACCTAAAAGTGCTTTGCCATACCTGCAACATACATAACATATTGAGCAGAATAAAACACATCAAGATAATTTATTTATTAATAACATTTACAATATTTCCTTCAAAATCTACAGGATCAGATATATAGATTATTAAAATGGTAATGGCTCATAAGCATAGTAAAATGGGAATGAAAATTTATTGTTTGAAAATTTAACCAACTAACCCATTACTTAGTTAGAATTGCAAACCATTTTTTTTTAAATAAACAACAAATTTCTCCTCATAATGCAAAAATTTAGAAAGAAATTTCCGTGAGTATTATGAAATATCCTAGCACAGTGCTTTTGACCTAATAATAATAATAACAAATTTAACTCCAATTCCAGTTTTTTTTTTTTTTAGCCCGATAGGTTATTGTTTTGCCACTATCTCACCTGATGGTAAGTGATGCTGTGGTCGCAGATGTTGTTCAGGCTAACCTAGAAGTATTGACTTAAGTAGTATTACTATTGTTAAATAATTGTATTGTGAAGTCATGGGCCAGGACTCGCTCCATGACAGAACTACTGAAAATGGTGAGAGGCTGTGCTATTTTGCAGCTGCTAATAATCTGTACATAGCCAGCACAAAGTTCCCACACAAGTCTATACACTAGGCTACCTGGCGTGTACCTGGTAGGAACTTATTTAACCAGATAGACCATGTGCTGATTAGCAAGAGGCGACTTACAAATATACTGGATGTCAGAACATATAGAGGAGCTAACTGCGATTCTGACCATTTCCTGGTTGTAGCCACCATGAAACTTAAAACCTCATTGGTCCAGAACAGTAAAGGCGAAAGAAGAGGTAAATGGGACACAGAGAAGCTTAAAAATAGAGTCACGAGTGAATGCTTCAAAACCGAAGTTGCACAGAAACTTCAAACCAACAAGCCTGATAAAGAGGTCAACAGTGACTGGCAGGCTATCAAGCAAGCGGTAACAAGCAGGGCCAGAACTGTGCTTGGAGAGAGACAGATAACAAGGAAGGAAAACTGGTTTGACCATGAATGTGAAACACTGTTAAAGAAGAAGAACAAAGCAAGGCTGGAACTACTGCAAAATAACACAGAATCGAACAAGCACCTATACAAAACAGCAAGAGATTTAAGCAGGAAAGTTGCAAGACAGAAAAAGCGAGCCCTAGAAAACAGAAAAGTCATGGAAATGGAGAACATGAGACATCCAAAACTCTTCAAGAGCCTTCTACAAAAGAGTCAATGAATTTCGGAAAGGTTTTCAGCTGCGTATGTGCACATGCAAAGATGCAGATGGAAAAACCATAACGGACAAGCCCAGCATCATACGCAGGTGGCAAGAGCATTTCCAGCAGCTGCTTAATACTAGCGGAGGAAACACTCAGAGCAATGAAATGCCTACATACTATGATGTGGAGGAAGACCTACCGAAACCAACCTTTGCAGAGGTACGCAGATGCATCATATCGCTTAAAAACAATAAGGCGCCAGGGCTGGACACAATAACAGCAGAACTACTGAAGAATGGCGGCCCTACTCTAGAAGTAAGACTTTATATGCTCATTGAGAGAATCTGGGAATGCGAGGAGATTCCTCAGGAATGGCAGCTTGGGATAGTAACACAAATACTCAAAAAAGGAGACAAATCTATCTGTGCGAACAATAGAGGCGTTACTGTTCTTTCTGCTGCTTACAAGGTGTTCTCAGGACTATTGTACTGGAGGCTGGTGCAGTATTCTGAATGCATTTTAGGTGAATACCAGTGTGGTTTTAGACCCAATCGCTCCACCACAGACCAAATCCACCTAATGAGATTGACCCTGGAGAAGGCATATGAATATGACATCAATCTGCATCACATGTTCATAGACTTCAAGCAGGCTTTAGACAGCATTAACAAGAAGAGTATTCTGCCAAGCAAGCTTGTACGCCTCACCGAGGCCACTCTGAGGGGCTCCAAAACATAGTGGCAATCCAAAACAAACTATCTGAACCGTTTGTAATCCATACAGGAGTGAAACAAGGCGATGCACTATCATCCATCATTTTCAACCTGATCCTGGAAGCTATCACTCGTGGCCTGAACTTACAAGGCCTTATCAATTATAACACCTCACAGATGGCAGCATATGCCGATGACATAGTAATTACAAGTCAAACTCAAAGCAGTATGATCAAGCACAGTACTAACCTTGGGAAGGAAGCAGCTAAATTTGGCCTGCAGATCAATGCAGCTAAGACGCATTATCTTGTCAGTAGCCGACAGCCTATGCAGATAGTGGTAATGTTACTATGCAGTATAGCTCTGTTACTGGGGTCAACCATTTCAAATACTTGGTCTTAGAACTCAATGCACAAAATTCAGTGGAAGAGGAAATAAAAGCAAGAATCACTGCCGGCAACAAGCGCTACTATGCGTGCAAGCAAATGCTGAGTAGCAAGCTTCTCACTGCCAAATAAAAAATCGCCATCTACAGAACAATAATACGCCCAGTGGTAACTTACGCGTGTGAAACCTGGACAATAACCCAAAAGGATGAGCAGAAACTGAGTGTGTTTGAAAGAAAAGTTTTACGGAAAATCTTTGGGCCGCTGCGGGACGAAGACGGCGACTACCGCATCAGAATTAACCACGAGCTGGACCAGCTAATTGAGAGAGAGACTATAGTCCGGTGGATTGAAGCGCAAAGATTGGGATGGGCAGGGCATTTGGTGAGAATGAAAGACAGCAGAGCTGTAAAAATTATCTCAGGTTGGACTCCCACAACAGTCACGGCCACGGGGCAGACCGAGAAAGAGCTGGATTAACTGTGTGGAAGAAGACCTGAGCAAAATGGACAAACTCACAGCCTGGCGGAAGACAGCCAGAGATAGAGCAAAGTGGCCGAAGTTGGTAGAGGAGGCCAAGACCATTGGGTTGTAGCACCAAAGGAAGAAGAAGAAGTATTACTATTATTTAGTATACATTTCAATGCATTATTTTGTGGACAAGATTGATTTACGTATAAAAATCTAACCACAACAACAAGAATTACCTCATCTATCTTGAAAATAATTTAAGTTTCATGTTATATGAATGCCGCATATTTTATGCATATGCCGCTAATTTATTTTATGAGCATTATATGCAGGTCAGCAATGGCATCATAAATGACGTTATATTGCTATTTTAATGTCTGTTAAGCACAGTATGAACAACCATTTGCACCATATTTGTGCATATATTTGCAAGATTAGAGCTAGATATTCAAGGTAGCCTGAACAGCATGTTCAACTACATAATCAATCACTAACCAACAGATGAGATAGTGCTAAAAGGCAATAAACAAAAGAAATACTACTATGTGTCACATATTTAACTGAAAAACATAAGTTAAACTAAAGTCACAATTCTTTATTAACCCTAGATAGCTTACCTTTGTCAAAATGATGACTATCCAATGAAAATATGAGTGCACATTTCTAATTATTCCACCAAGAGATTCAACATTTCATGTTAATTTAGTAGTGGCTAGACTCGGCCAAATGGTGGTCATGCTTAGCCGGTAAGTGGTAAGTTGTTCTGTTTATGAGATACCTACTACTTAATCGTCAAAGTGCCCATATGTGGTGAACTTACAATTGGTTTCTGTCCACCTAGGGGCCAAATATTTACTGTAATCAAATGATATAGAACTTGTCTTGATAATACCAAAGAAAACAGGCATGTTTTCTCATTAGAGTTCCTTATAGTGTTTGTAAGTTAAAATGTAAAATTGATCTCCTAATAACAAGTGCCATTTTAGACATAACTAAGTACTTAAGACATGAATAAATATATATACAATGGTATATGTATCTTTAATTTTTAAGTATATCTTTCTTATGGTATTAACTTACACTACTAGGGTATGTTCCATTAGTCGCTGAGAACGTTATTTTCGATAATTTTGATCACATTCTGCGTCTGTGGTTGTGATCACGTGATCGTTTGTAACTGTCATCCCCGTTCCATTTTTGGATAAGAACGCTAAGAATGCCACTAAAATTTGCCACTTCTGTCACTTTTGACATTAGATGTAGCGTTTAAGGCGAAAATAACGCCAAGACCCATGTGGAAAACTTTTTGTGAGTGTGATCGTTTTTAGCGTTTTTAGCGAATCTCACTCAAATGGTACGCACCCTAAAATATAAATAGTATAAGATACAAGCATTCAAAATGTGGTGGTCAAAAAGTATGACTAATAGTTAACCTATTAATGTAGTTTGAGAAGGTTATCTACCTAGGGTTAAGTGAGCACAGATGTATTTAACAGCGAATTCAAAATACAAGCATGTTCAATTTATTTTGTAGCTAGGTTGTACTTTTTAACATGCTATGCCAGATTCACAGAATATATTCAAAGTCTAATATATTTTTTCTATATTTCATTGATTACATTTGTTATGGGTAAACATAATTCTATATAATCTGTGAAACCACAGATTTGTTAATACCTACGGATTGGCATTAATATAGCCAAAATAATTGATTTTCAATATTTTTTTCTCAAAAACTGCTTTTCCTGATTTAGAAACTTTGCATGTGTGCTTATAATTAACCTTTCTGTGAAAAAATATCCCCAACACGACAGACAGCAAAGGAAAACTGTGCTTCAAGCTTGCCAGTTAGATGCAGTATTCAATGTATGTGCAACCTAAAGATGATAATGGGTTAACCTTCAAACATCAAACTTGCCAGTTAGATGCGGTATTTGATTTATGTGCAACAGGTGCAAATTCACATGCTCAATCTTAGGCGGTGAACAAAAGTTAAATCTTGGCATTTTATATTTATATACAATAATAGTGGTGGTAATACTAATTTTCATACAAAATAAATATTTAAGGTCAGCTAGGCTAATTGCGTCTACGGGGCTAATGCGTCTTTATGTATTTATTTGAAACCTGCTTGACCTACCTACACTTCTGCCATCTAGTTCCATTTGCTTAAACTAAATACTTTACATGTAGTACGTACAGACGGCGTTGTAGTAAACTTTTCCAAGAATTCAGCCATTTCGTAATTGGCACATGGTGTGGACAGTTTGTTACTGCGAGAGGTAAGTGAAAAATCCATGTTCATCTTGAGTTTTCTCTAATTAACTGTTTTTATTCAATAATTATTGTAAAATATAGTCAAGGAGTTGCTTATAGAGACAGTTATTTTTAATTTAATAGATTTATTTGAGGAGATAATGGTATTGCCATTTTTTAGGTTAAGATTAATGTCTTGGGGTAAATGCGTCTGTGTTTACGGGGCAATAGCGTCAGTATTTTTTTCGCATGACGCATTTGCCCCAAAACAGAATTCGTCAACCTTTTTATATTCTAAAATATTGATATAAACATGAAATTTTGTAACAGAATTTCATTATGTACCTTGAGATTTTTATTAAATAATTACACTATTTTTTTAATGTAGCTACTTTGTTATTAATATACTGATAGGATGTATCAGAAAGGGGATATCATCTGGAAACATAGTCTAGTAAGAACTAGAAAATATAAAATTATATGTTCGTCCATATGAGTAGTGTTTTGAGTTGATAGCCTCTTTCCGTTATACATGTGTAAACATGATTATGAATAATAAAAAAGTACATAATATTAAATGTGAGTAAGGATGGACCATATTTTTAAGTAAAATAATTTGTAAGTGCCTTATACTTTTCTAAATTCAATTTGATCTCGTATATTTCTTAATGGAACTGACTGATTTAAATTAAATACAGTTTTGTATTGTATTCCAGATTGTTTTATTTACAATTGTCACCACTATTAAATTTACATACTTACCTACTTTACAGAAGCACTTAAGGATGTAGCTTGCGCGTGAGTTTATTTTTAACGTAACATGTTGACAACATCTGGTTTTAGCATGGGGTAAATGCGTCTATAAAAACTAGACGCATTTCCCCCATATTTTATAATTTGTCTCTAAATGTGTCAATTATTTTATTTAGCTAATTTAACTGTCATACTATTGCACACAAATTGGAACAGAAAAAAACTACCTTGATTTCTTCACGATAAGCTTGCTTATACTATATTTACTTAATAAAGACGCATTTGCCTCTATTGGGGCAAATGCGTCTAAAATTCTGTTTTTTTTAAAAACGCTCAATATTAAACTTTTCTAAGATTCCTGCAAAACAATCACTGCCAGAAGTTTGTTCAGAAATAGTCGTAGATTTGGCTTGAATTTCAAAAAGTGGGATATTGCCATAAATTTGCTCTAATTATGGCGATAACTTGAAGTGGTTGGAAAATATAACGCAATTACCCCGGTTGACCTACAATTTTAGGTTGACTTACCATAAGTATGCCTCAGCACATTGGTCAGCAGTGTCTCCATGTTCCTTAGCAAGGAGTTCACATGCATTGGCAAGGGCTTCAACTGCAGAAGTGAAGTCTTTTACAGCAAGATGGCGACGTCCAGCTGCAAGGAGTTCTGGTGCAGACCAGGTAGATGCATCTGCTACTTCTGTCATCTAAAATATTTAACTGGCTCATATAAATATATCTAAAAATTATGTAGATATGTAGTTTTCTATCATGTTGTATGATACATGATATGACATGTGTAAACTTCTCATTCATGTGAACAAAAGTTTACAGTGGATACTGTTGTAACAGATGTTTCTAGAGCGGACTAGTTGTCAGAACCAAATTCAGAGTCAAAGTTAATTAAGTACCTACATAACTACTTTTTCACAACTTTTCCCGGCACACTTAACGGTCACTTCACTGCTATAACAATAGGTACCTACATATAAAATAGCATATTATACTTGCTCACAGGACACCACGTGTCGATTCGGGCAATGCAATCTAATTATTTACAAGCTAAAACTATCAAGTAGAAGCTAAGAGACCCAAATATATTACCCGACACTATTTTATAACAAAAATAGCACGGTTTTTGAAGCGGCTGAGAATGAAGTAAGCCAACCTTTAGACTCAAATAACTATCTAAATCGATCTATTAATGAAGAAATACTGCAAGTACTTACGTTGGACGTACTGATCGTGCTCTTTTATAGATTGTAGGATACTGTGGTTAATAAATGAAATTATACGTTAGATCTATTAACTGCAACTCGGATCCGCTATCCACCCGGTTCGGTTCAGCCCACAGACTATAGATAGGCAGGTGACGTAGTAATATGTCCTTTTTATTCTGTGGTAGTACTATTACAAGCGAACGTTCCGAACCTACATAAATTAATGCGTACTCGGAGTAAAACTTTTCACGCTAACGGCTAACAACGTCATTCACAACCTTAGAGTAGTTTTGTATGTATACATCTGAAGATTGTAACTTTTTGACAATCTAAATTGTTTGTTAAAAGGTTCCAACCTTACCTGACATGAATTTCATGTTTTTTATTGTTATTAGCTGTCATCGAGAGTATAAAGATATATAAATAATATAACGTGTTTTTTTCAAATACCATAAAACGTGAACATTTTTGCTACCTACTTCCTCGCCAAAAGATAAAACATGACAAAAAACATATATAAAAAAGATATTTTTATCAACACTGTCGTTAATTGTGGTTATAGAACAACCGTGTCATTCCGTACATACGAGTGAGCCCATACTCCACTTGATGCCAATTTCGCTATTTTCGATAATTTTGATCACATATTGCGTCTATGGTTCCACATTTAATATGAACCATAGACACAAAATGTGATCAAAATTATCGAAAATAACGAATTAGGGGTCAAATGGAATGTGCCCTATGTTGAAAGACAACCAAACAACTACACTCTGAGACTATGAACGTAGCCTAGCCATTATCTTTACTTGTTCTGCCTTCTGTTTCGCGCCAAAAGCATTTTTTTTCGATTATAGCGTCTATCACCATTCCGGAATCGCGCTTTAGAGTAAGGTACGCAGTAACTACACCATACACTGCAGCGGTTGGATGAAATCGCAAGATGAACAGATTTAATGACGAATTCCGTGACGTCATAGGGATCAATGCGCCATTTCGTTGAATCGGAATGGAGATTACATTGCTATAATCGCTTTTGGCGTGTATCGGAAGGAAGCTCAAGCGCAGTGTACAGTGGACTGTAGGTTATATATTAGGTCCTTACATATGAAATTGGCGTTTTTCGTACTGGCCACTTTAATCACGAATTTCTCCTCTTTGGTAAGGAATTCCAAATTCAAATTTGTACAGCTATAGACTCATGTATTTGTGCTTCGATGATCGTCATTCATTTGTTTTTTTTCTTCTGTTTTTTTCTGTTTGCGTCACTCATTTTACAAAATGGAAAACCTTAAATATCGCATTATTTACGAGTACGAGTTCCGCCGTGGCACTAGTGCTGCGGAAACAACTCGAAGGGTGAATGATGTGTATGGCGGTCGTGTTGCAACAGAAAACACAGTTCGTTTTTGGTTCCAACGTTTTCGTTCTGGAAATTTCGACCTGCAGAACAAGCCCCGTGGACGGCCTGAGACTCAAGTTGATAATGAAGAGTTGAAGGCTATTGTGGAAGCGGATCCATCGCAAACCACGTCCGAGTTAGCTGCAGGCTGCGATGTTAGTGATAAAACTGTTTTAATTCACTTGAAGCAAATTGGGAAGATTAAAAAGCTTGAAAGGTGGGTACCTCACGAATTGACTAAAACAAACCGGCAAACGCGCGTCGACTGCTGCGTTACATTACTAAACCGGCACAATAATGAAGGTATTTTAAACCGAATCATTACCTGTGATGAAAAATGGGTTCTTTACGATAATCGGAAGCGCTCAGCGCAATGGTTAGATCCTGGCCAGCCAGCCAAATCCTGCCCCAAGCGAAAATTAACCCCAAAAAAGTTACTTGTAAGCGTTTGGTGGACTAGTGCCGGTATTGTTCATTACAGTTTTTTCAAATCTGGCCAGACTATTACGGCTGATGTCTATTGTCAGGAATTGCAAACCATGATGGAAAAGCTAGCGGCTAAACAACCTAGGCTGGTCAATCGCTCCACGCCACTGCTGCTTCACGACAACGCTAGACCACACACTGCGCTACAGACGGCTACTAATTTAGAAGAGCTTCAATTGGAAAGTCTAAGACATCCTCCGTACTCCCCGGACCTTGCTCCAACAGATTACCATTTTTTTCGAAATTTGGATAACTTCTTGCAAGGGAAAAAATTCAACTCCGATGGGGCAGTCCAAATCGCCTTCAAAGATTTTATTGATTCCCGTCCGACTGGTTTTTTTAGTAAAGGGATCAATGAACTACCTATGAGATGGCAAAAGTGCATAGAAAATAATGGTTCATACTTTGATTAATTAAATATATTATATTAAAAAATATTCGACTTTTTGTTCCTCCCATACAAAACGCCAATTTCATATGTAAGGACCTAATATATGGAGGGTAGCACCTCTACCCTCCATAGTTATAGAGAGTATATTATATATTATGATTTAAAATAAAATAATTTATTTACAACAGTGGCAAATAAACAATGATAAAGTATTTTACAAGTAGAATAAAAATTAGGCTTTTTTTTATGGGATAGGATGGCAACTGAGCAGGTGGCTCACTTGGTGGTAAGTGATCACCGTCGCCCACGAACATCTGCAACACCAGAGGTCTCGAGGATGCGTTGCCGGCCTTTCGGGAGGGAATATGGTCTCTTCTTGAAGGCCCCTAAGTCGTATCTGTTCGGAAATACTTCACCAGGCAGCTGGTTCCAAATTGTGGCAGTGCGAGGTAGGAAATGCTATGAAAAACGCAAGGTTCTGGACTGCCAGACGTCAACATGAAATTGATGAAACATCATGCTTTGTCGGGACGTCCGATGGCGAAATTGAGCTGCAGGTACTAAATCGAACAGTTCCTCGGAACACTCCCCGTGGTAGATACGGTAAAAGATGCAGAGTGATCCATCATCTCTACGCAGTGCCAAAGGGTCAAGACAACCGGAGAGAACTGATCATCGACGATTCGAGTCGCTGCGTTGAATGCGGTCAAATGGAAGAAGCTGGTACTGGGGAGTTCCCGCCCAGAGATGAGAGAGTACTCCATGTGAGGCCGAACCTGAGCCTTAAAAAGTTGCAGGCGATGGGCTGACGTAAAGTACCGTTTCGCCTTTCCGAGTACACCTCCTTACCTTTTTAGAGGCTAATTTAGCCTTATCTTCCAAGTGACAGCAAAATTTAACGACGTTTGATATGTCGACGCCAAGTACTCCGATGCTAGTTGAGGTGGCAAGGGGAGTGACTTCAAAACGGAGGGATACGACAAAAAACGCACAAACTTGTGTCTTCTTGGGGTAAATTGACTAAGTTCAATCGGCCCCATTTCGAAACATGTGACAACATGGTCTCGACTTCAGACACAAGTTTGTTCCGACTCTCCACAACGTTTTACCGAGAAATTTTAGCACGGCCGGTGTATGAGGCATCTCCGGTACCGTCATCCGCATAACAATGAATATCGCTTAGCTGCAGCATGTCATTGATGTGCAAGAGAAATAGAATCGGAGATAGCACACAGCCTTGCGGAACGACAGAATTAATTGGCTTCAAGTCGGAGCATGCACCGTCGACAACGACCTTGATGCTCCGATCTGCCAAAAAACTGGAGATACACTCGCACAATTTCTCGGTACGCCCATAGGCAGGAAGCTTCGAAAGAAGCGCTTTATGCCACACCCGATCAAAGGCCTTCGCTATGTCCAAACTAGCCGCCATCGCCTCACCCTTGTGTTAGCGATCTATATTAGTATTGCGTTGTGAGTCTGTGGTCGTGAGAAATTTTATGAGTTATCTGTGACGCGCCTACGGCGCCTCTAGCGGCAACGAATGGCAATTGTGTGACGTGGAGAAATACGCGGGAAAGTTCTGGGATTTTCTATAAGATCAGCTTACGAAGTGCATTGTATTGTTGACAATAATTGTAAATAAAGTTATGTACAAATGAATACAGTAATTTATTTTATCATTTCAGAAGTGACAACGCAACCAACACCCACTGTATCAATGAGAACATGCTAGTAGGGCAGGAATTTGAAAATGAAACTGACATACGCCGTCTGCATCGAAAAGCTGGTGAGTTCAATCCATGTATTCATGAAGCTGATGGTTCAATCTGATAAATGAGTGTTAGTGACATAACACAGCAGATTAGTTATCTGTTATAGTTAGTATTATAGTTAATGAAGGAAAACACATGAGTACATTGAACGGTTAGTGACAAGGCCAGTAATTATTAAGGCCAGCAAATAAACCAAAGATTACAGAAGAAATAAACGTCGACAGTTTATATATTATTTGCGAAATATTTATATGCCAGTTACTCTTATAAATGAACATACAGTTTGACCCGCGTTTAGTTAAAAGTTCGTGATAATAATTCTCTTTGAGCGAGTGAAGATTTCGGTAAATGAATTTGTATACCCTATATATAGATATATACCGAGTCGAATGATTAAAAAACAAAGTTACTGCAGGTTAAAATAATATTAGATAGATTTCACGTAATATTGTGTGTCTTTTGTTGTGAAATATTTTATTTATTATGTAATAAGGCTTAGTTCGTAACTGTAATTATCTTTCAAAGTAATTTTGGCATTATTTCCCTTATCTTAGTACAGAACAGTAACTGTGGAACCAATAAACCAAGTACGCCACAGCTGACCCAGTGTCGGATGACGTTGTTCTAGAACGTGATTTAGACGCTATAGGAAGCGTCGCGTCGTCGTCGCAATAAAAATATTTAATGTTCAATAACTCATTTGACGTTGGTATGATGGCCTAACTAGTGTTTCTTTATATCTTTGAGTGAGAGGCAGAAGTGTGGAAAGAGTGTAGAGAGAGTAGCTTTCCAGTGTGAAGAGAGTAATGAAAATCTTCATACAATAATGCTTAGACATAAAAGGAATAACATTGATGAATACTATTAATCCATTGGCATCGGTGATGATGATAGCAATAGAATTTCATTCATAACTGGAACGTAGCGGTCCAGTACGATGCCAACTTATTAAGTCTCATTAACCATTACGAAATAACCAAAAAAAAAAAACAGTAGACTGTTTAACACAAGGTACCTTTGACCGTAACGTAGATGAATGCTCTAGGGCTGTAATTTAGGGAACCTGAAGATTTTATTACTTACCTTCGGAAAATATTTGCCAAACGCGAAGAAGTACCGAATGTAACTTAAATGTTCACACCGTCCTATATCAGTCCATAATAAACAAAAGCAAGTCATGAGTGCGACAGACTTTAAGCAAAGGCGTCCCGGTGCGACTTGTTTTAATTGTACTGTAAATGAACCTTTCTGGTAAACCACGAGATCTTGTTAGGCGTGGATAGTGTTTATGAGTGCATTCTGATTCAGCTAAGTGTGACAAAAAATCTAGTAATGTTGACAGGACAGAGGCTGGATCCAATTAAAAGCATTTTTATATTGAAGTTCCGGTATCATCAAATTAAAAATCCTAAAAATATACCTGGATTGTCAGGTTGTTAAGTTTTATAAGGATCTCAGTAGTAAATGTACACTAATTAGTGACGAAGTAAAACTAACTAAACCTTGTATTGTATATTACATTTGAAGTTTGAAACAGGATTTGAACACCTTGTCCTACCTGGAGTTTGTTTCATTGACGGGTATGCAAATATCTCTTCTTGAGCTTAATTTCAGCAACTAAAATCGCAGCTTGCAGCTATTGTTACCCGAATTCGTGTTTACTAAATAACCCAAACAGAATCAGAAGACAATGCCTATCTTAAATATCCGCAAATAAATAAAAGAAATTTACGTCGAGGCAGGAGCCAATCAAGATGATAATGTGAAAAGTAATTGAGCTTGCTGTTAAACGAAAATAAGGTTGTTCTGCGTTCACTACTGCAGAATTAGGAAACACTACCTTGACATTCATGTACATAAAATAAAAACACAAAATCCATGTAATACAGAGCATATCTTTAATCCCATCCGGAAAGAAAAAAAAACAAAAGTATGATTGAGGACTTCATTGGGAATGAAATTATACGAGGATCAAAAAGTAAACATTCGAGCCCCACTGTACCACTTGGGCAAAACGATGAGCCCCGATTATGCGTTAATGTCATGATTTTAAATAAAAGGACGTACAAGGATAAATATCCCATTCCGGTAATGGAAATGTAATACCTAGTAAATGATCCAAATCAACAGATTGAATGGGCAAATACATTTCACTACCCTCAATTTGACTTCTGGGTATCATCTCTATTGTTAAAAACTCTAAAGATCTAACGGCATTTCGATATCCCTACGAAATTCAAGTTTAGGCGTCCAACAATGCTAAAAGATAATCGAAGCAATGCAATGGCGTCTTACAAGAGACCACTCTACGCTGTGAAAAACAAGCAATCTGAACCGGAGATAAATTTAGCTTTACAAAATATAGTTGAATAGATGACATCTATTATTTTTTTAATAAATCTTGAACAAAAATACACCTATGATTAGTTATCTAGATAGAATTATCCTAGAAAGGAATAAGGATATTTCTGTAACGATGTTTTTGGCTCTTTATGCAGATTATATTTTGAAAGAAAAAGTTCATGACGATTCAGTACGTGCAAATCTTAATAATTACTCATATGATTTTTACTTGTTGTCAAAAGTAATTAGCAAACAACTGTAGTTACCTCTTATCATGTTTATGTCAAATCTACCCTATGTTAAGGTATAATCTGTTGGGGATATTGCATAAAACGAGAAATTCTGGTCAAGGCCCAAAAGAAATGTTTAGGATCTGTCGGTGACCTAAAATTACAGATTCTTGTACGCCACATTTTTTAAAGTTAAAATTATAAGTGACATTCATAATGTGGCACTATTTGGCCCTATTCCACTTGACGATTTTCTGTTATTTTAATTTAATACAAGACAAAAACCACAAAACTTAAATAAAGGTGCCCACATATAGGTCCGCAGGTTTTAAGAAGAGTACCTATATGTGCAATGGTACAGGTTCCAAAATATAATATCAGTTGCCAAAAACAATACAGCAATCGGAAAGTATAATGTATTATGGAGCAAATTATTCAAGTTTCTTATATTAAAGAGTAATTATACATTGAATTAATATTTAAAATAATAACTGATGCTCTTCTATGTAAATTTTAATTAATATGTATATAATATTTTATTTGTAAAATTGTCACCATAAACCTGAATATTAAAAGATTACTTTTAATAAATGATATTAATTTTAAATGTATATAATTGTTATTTTTAACCTTCATTACCTGTTTAATTTTGTTTGTTCGGTATGGACGACGCTGTAATTTATAATTGAAAACCACAATGTAACACAGTTTAATACTACATTAATCTAAATCTAAACTGCTTATCTCTGATTACGGCACTTGTTTCACATCCAATGAGTTTGCTGAATATGTACAAGAGTTAGAAATGAAACACGTAGAGAAAAGCTAAAAAAAAGAGTGGCAATACCGACGGGTAACGGCTTAGTTGAGCGGTATGACCGCACACTAGTGGCATCGTTGGCAGTTCGGGCACACGGCAACGTTGAGAAAGATTGGGAATTACAACTCAACACTGTTTGAACATACGGTTGACAAGGGAACCTAAGAATTATTATAAATTGAATTTAGGTTTCAGTAAGTGTGAATATTCTTGAACCATAATAATTATCAATATTACCTAAATTACGAAGATGAAATATCTGAAGGATAAAATGTTGACCAAACATTGACAAACAGGACAAGACGTAACATGGACTATTGCGAAAACTCAAGAAGAGTCGCTAAAGTATTAAATAAAAGAAGAGAAGTTCTGCTAGAGTGTACGGTTTGGTACTTATACTGTACACAACCAATTATTAACCAGGACGAAAGCAACAAGCTTACCTAGATCTTAAGTATTACGGCATGTCACATACCTACAAGGTCTCCAGTATTTAGACATAAATGTACTAATTTATTCGTATTCCGAGCACATTACCTAAAATGCAAGATTACACTGCTGCAAAAATGCCTAACACGTCAATGGTCTCTATGTCTATATTTCGTTTACTATGAAATGCCTAAGCTGCACTATATATCTTCAATGCTTAATGCGCAAGTTTGTTTGGAAACTCTTTTGTTTTAAAGGGTTGTATAATTCGATACTGGCACTTGAAAATGTAGTCTATTTTGTCCTTATTCGCTATAGTTAAAAGCCATGGATCACTTTCTCCGAGACACACGCTAGTGATAAAGATACAAATGATTTAATTTAGTCGGACCTAAGCTGGGATTACGCACGAAGATAGAGAAACTAATAATAATAGTAGAGAATAAAATCTTTATATGCTTAATTACATTTACATGTCTTGCATTACATATTATTCTGATCTCATTACTTTAATACCAGTATAATAACTAAACTGTGTGTTCAATATTTAATACAATAGTTGTATATGCGATTTCTTCGGTAACCTTTTTAACCACCTTGTTTAAAAGGTCTTGCATACACTAAAAACATATAAATTAGTATAATAGAAACAACACAAGTTTAAGTAAAAGTTTTGTGATTTGTATGTATATACAAAGTACAAACTAGAACGGATTATGTTAATGAAAACGACAGCATAGATACTGCTTTGGAATTTTCTGAACATTTCAGGTCGGAGTGAGCGTGCTGCCGACGGTTTTCTGCCCAGCATGGCAGTGTCGAGTGGGTATTGGAGCGAGCGTGCTGCCAATCACCAGCTAAGAGTGAGCATGCTGCCTTTGGTCTTCTGCATGGCGGTGTTGATGAAATTATGGAGCAAGCGTGCTGCCTCATCAGTGAAGAAAACTCGGAGGAAGCGTGTTGCCGATGAATTTCTGACCTAGATATTGGAGTGAGCGTACTGCCAATACTGGTCACTCTACAAGTAGATGTTGGGGCGAGCGTGACGCCAATCACTACTTACGAGACTTCTGAGGTAGCATGTTGCCGATGAAATTCTGACCTAGATATTGGAGTGAGCGTACTGCCAATACTGGTCACTCTACAAGTAGATGTTGGGGCGAAAATGCTGCCAATCACTACTTACGAGACTTCGGAAGTAGCGTGTTGCCGATGAATTTCTGACCTAGATATTGGAGTGAGCGTACTGCCAATACTGGTCACTCTAGAAGTAGATGTTGGGGCGAGAATGCTGCCAATCACTACTTACGAGACTTCGGAGGTAGCGTGTTGCCGATGAATTTCTGACCTAGATATTGGAGTGAGCGTACTGCCAATACTGGTCACTCTACAAGTAGATGTTGGGGCGAGCGTGCTGCCAATCACTACTTACGAGACTTCGGAGCGAGCGTGCTGTCGATTGCTTTCATTTTCTTGGATAGAAGAATAATAAACAAGCGTGCTGCACCACTACTAAGCTCGGATTGAGCGTGGTACCGATCATTAAGTACTCATGGTAATGAAACTTCGGGGAGTCAGCAGACTGCCGTTTTGCTACAATCACAAGTTATAGACCCAATCTGACGCGAGCATGATATATTTTGGTTGATAGTGAATAATGCCATAAGAATGAGGACATTCTGACAGACGAAGGATGGCCGAATCACATTTTAATACAGATATACATATTTAAATATAGTACGATCAGTAAGTTTGAAGTACATAGCAGAAATTTATATGATGATTAAGTAAAATATTTTGTTTGAGACACCTCTGAGTTCTATTATATACTTTGAGACCTTTGGGTGTGTATAGTACGAGAATTATCCACCGTAAGGATTGTGATTATGAATGGAATTGTAAAAATTTTGAAGATTATAAGCCTTATGATGCTTGTGTATTTTCTACAGTACGAAGTAATGGCAGTGATTAATATCCTTAAAACTGCCAGTGATTAATATCCTTAAAACTGCCAGTGTCCGAAGTCAGACACTGTTAATAACTTGTATTCATTTCTATCATAGATCCCTGATTTATATGGACCATATTACGAGGTAATGTCAGTTACTATCTTTAGAACTGCTAGTGTCCGAGGTCAGACACATGTCAGAATGGCCGATTGTTAGCGATCTATATTAGTATTGCGTTGTGAGTCTGTGGTCGTGAGAAATTTTATGAGTTATCTGTGACGCGCCTACGGCGCCTCTAGCGGCAACGAATGGCAATTGTGTGACGTGGAGAAATACGCGGGAAAGTTCTGGGATTTTCTATATGATCAGCTTACGAAGTGCATTGTATTGTTGACAATAATTGTAAATAAAGTTATGTACAAATGAATACAGTAATTTATTTTATCACTTGGAATCCACCACCTCCGCCCATCGATTCGTAAGGTATACTAAAAGATCACCAGCTGAGCCAACCGCAATGAAAACCGTACTATCGGAGGAATGCCATCAGGCCCACTCGACTTATGAACGTCCAAGAAGAAATGATGTTTTACGTACTGCACTTTGCCGGGAAATTATATCCGGCATCGATGTATCACACCGTGGTATAGTCGGTGGTGAGTTCCCTTGGTCATCCAAAGTCGAGTTAGACGCAAAGAGAGAGAGCCCAGAAGATCGGCCTTCTCCTTTGCGGTGTGGGCGAGTGTGTCATTCTCTCTGTGCAGGGACGGTAAAGATGACTGACAAAAATTCCCCTGGACAGCCCTGGCAAGAGACTAGAACGCACGTGTTCCTATTACGTGACGCACGTGACCTATTACAGGCAAGCGTAGATTCGCGAATGGTCATCGCAGTCTACGCGCAACCAAATGTCAGATAGGCCTCGTACTTCAAGGCTGCTGAGACGACGAGCACAGATATCCTCTCTGATATAGAGACATACCCCCGCCTGCGCTTAATAGGAGTGTTCCAGTTTGTATCCTGGGTATGTGAGGAATGAGGTGTCTGTCGGAGAGCATTTCTGTGTTTCGGTCAAAAAGAGCAAGGCCGGCTTGGCAGTCTCCAGGTGGTAGTGGACATCGTTCAGGTTAGAACGAAGACCCCGTATGTTGCAAAAGTCCACAGCTAGCATGGTGTGGAGTGACTTTAACCTCCTGCTTCGTTTACCTCAAGCAGCAGAAATAGGTATGAGCATGGTTTTGCCCCCTCCAGAGTACGCAGGGCAGCCCGAACCTCCTTCAGGTTCAGGTCCTGGAGGTAGAAGCCCGGAGAGGGATTCTCCATCGCTTTCGCGGCTGGTACCCTACTGGAGTAATGTCTCTTTAAACTGTGCTGCCATATACATATATACATATGTTCTCCCACAAATCGATCGAAACGCAATGGTAAAGCCAATACTTCACGTCGATATCAAGAGGGAGAGTGGTACTTCCCCGGTCGTGCCAGCCCATGCAGCTGTAACCCATAGAGCTACAGCATGGCACTACCACTGGGATTAGGTTAGGTAGTCGCCTTGTGTCGTAAAATGGTCTCCATCTCAGCATATGCTAGTGTAAAACCAACGCTGGTCTTCCTTTGGAGCCGGCTTTGTAACGTCACGGAGGTTATTTTGGACAACAGCCCTTTATGAAAAATACACTTGAAATTAAATACATTACATAATACACACAAAAAACTTACTACAGTAAAACAAAATTGACAATAGTAGAACAAAAATCAAAACCGATATCTGATTATTAAATTCTAAAATATAGAAAATATCTAAACGTATGATGAACTAAATTAGGGCAAAGGTATACAACAAGTAAGATTGTGCAACTGACCAGACAATCCGATGTGGTTCAGAGCCGTTATTGGTACCTAAACTAAGAATTGGCTCGCGCACTTACCTCTTCAATAGCTCTGTAGTCAGTACCTGTCTTGGCTTGATGCCGGTTGTGATGGTACAGTTTGCACAAATATGAACTTTTGGTTACTTATTATACCTAGGGCTTTGCCCTCGACAAAGTTGGCACGAATGGCCGACAAATTAATCGAAACTAACAAGAAGTGGCTCAGACATGAAAATTTATCCACTTTCGACGAAAGCAACAACGAAAAGACGTTAAAGTAAAGGTCATTTTTCAGGAGCAGGTAATAAGAGTTGCTAGTACAAGAAAAATAAGTACCACACATTATGTGATGATACCAGATGAAAATATTGACTCCATTGGCTAAAGTGAACAGCTGTTATATCATCACTGATGAAAAAATATGGTGAGACTACATCTCAAGATACGATAGAGATGACTAGTTTCCAATCTTCAGTCTATAAAATAAAACGAAAGATAAACCTACAGCTCAAGCTACCTCACTGAACCAAGAAAGTATAGCTAACACTACAGCCAAAGCTCAAGAGAATTACGACAGTAATGGCGGGTCTTGAAGCTTCAGTGTATCTAATAAGATGAAAAAAAAAACTTCAGTTCTATCTATAGCTCAAGAAACTGACGATGACGATTACTTTTTTTTTTCTATCAACTAAAGAAAATTATCAATAAATCCAAATAAGCATCTGTTTATTTGGATTTACTAATTATGTACATTTTAGTAAATTATCTACGTTCTCACGTGATTCGTCTAATTGCGGACTTATATCCTACTTTTTTTTTTTATAATTGAACCAATTATTTTTAATATGTTTCATATATTGTCTTACAAAATGTATTATTCATTACTAATAATAATTTCCGCAAAATAATGCCAATGTCTATTGATGAACGTTAATAATAGCCAAATACTTAAAGGGTAAATCTTTGAACAAAATAAATAAATACATATTTTTATTACCATTACAAAATTATACAAACTTATTTGAGTGCAGTAGATATAATTAACAAGTTCATATTAGAATATCTAGATTTATGAACAGCGGTTCCACACTAGGCTCTTGAGCCGTATCGTGGAAACCAGTTAGATAAACGGTATGATACGAGTATTAGACGCAAGAGGTATTTCCGTTAGAACAAGTAGGTAAAGTATGTTTATTAATATTTAATTTGACTGTGCGTGTTAGTTAAGTAACAAATAAATAAAAGGCATGCGTGTGTATGTGTGTGAAGAGTAATTTTCGAGAAAGATGTGTAATGTAGTATATCTGTGTGTTAAAAGTTATCATTAGAATGTGCTCACAAATAAATAACATCTTCAGAATCATCATATGACTGAGTCAACAACCACTTCTTAACTAAATGTTTTGTTCCTAAAGTGGATTCATTTTTTGAGTCAAGTTTTCCTGAGACTTTATTGAATACACGTGGAAGTAAGAAATTTGGATGCCGCTTAGCGAAACATGAAATAACAATAATAAATGAAACATGAAAAAAAAACCGACAGGCAAAATTTCTTTCTTATTTAGTTGGTAGAAGAAAAGGAATATTGGTTCAGATAATGAATAGATTCAGGCGTTACTTTGCGGAAATCCATATTTAATAATAACAAATATTTTTAAAATATTTTAAGAAAACATCAAATTAATATTTTACTAAAACACTTAAGAAATATAAATAATATCTAGTGACAATTCCGCCTAATTTTCCTGTTAAGCCGACATGACGTCACAAACGCCACGCAGGTAACCGGAAGAGTTTTCGACGCGTTTCGATTCTACACGAAGCATCCTCAGGAGGTCTTGACTCTTCGAGCGCACGATCGAGAATGAGCGGCCGGCATTTTTTTTTTTAGGGAAGACATAGATGCTGACTACCGCTATACGGACGTCCAGCTCCACCGGGTTTTGGGCGAGGGAATGCCCTCTATAGCCCAGGAAGGAGAAGTGCCGAAGGCACTTCTTCTGAGACGGGCGTATAAGGCGAAAAGCGCCTTATACCTCCGTCTCCTGCGGGCGCCGAAAACGCTTCGCTACTATCGGAAGGAGTGACAGCGAGCTCAAGGGCACCACTGTGGTTCGGACCTCGGCTTGTCTCGCTGCCGAGAGACAAAGGGGGAATCGGAACTAAATGCCCCGGTACAACTGCAGTGTTTTACCGTTGAGAATGGGCCCTACTGAATATTGCTCTGTGACTATTTGGAGAGACACTAATTGGGACTTTATTTTTGCCTCGAGCTCGCCGGCGAGCTCGGTGTTTGATAGTGTAACCTCTGACAGAGCGGCCGGCGGCTCAGCACGCCTTTATATAGACTCTAGCTGAGTTATCGCGCCTTTTTCTAGACTCGAGCGTGAGTCACTGCTCTTTGTTGTAGCTAACAATTTGTAAGATATACGTTTTTAAAGTAACAATTACATCATAATGGCAGTAAATTGATTACAAATAATAATTTTAAATTGTACATATTATGCAATGTGTTTTTGAATATGAATACTATCGTAAAAAATAATTAAAAATTTACTTCCTAACAAAAATATAAAACGTAGATTTTGGTTTGTTCGTGAAGATCAAGCCATTTATGTAACGGAAAAGATCGTTTAGAAAACAATAAAAAATCCGGTGTTTACAAACTTACCTGTGACGAATGTAACAGTGTTTATATTGGTCAAACTGGCCGTAATTTTGATATTAGATATAAAGAACACAAATCCGCGTACAGGAACGACCATCCCGAACAGTCTCACTTTGCAAAACATTTAATTGAAAGCAGTCATCAACTCCTTGATAGTAATACCTTTAACATTTTACATTGTTGTGATAAGGGATTTCGATTGTGTGTATTGGAACAGTTAAAAATATTGAAACATAGTGCAGGCGTTGCACTGTTGAATGAACAGACGCAATTGGTTTCATCACCACTGTTACGTATTTAAAACAATATTTGTTATTATTAAATATTGGTTCAGTTGTAAAGGTGGACAACGGGTTTCTACAATTCAATTGTTTCCTTTCAATTATTTAATATTTTGATATTTTTTCCTGTTTAAATTATATTATTTTATAATTTCTCATGGAAGACTGTTTGCGTTATTTTGATCAAAATATACATGGATTGGCTAGATCCGCGATAGATATGATGCAGGATGTATGGTTGATAATTTTATTGGTAAATTAAGGTTAAATAAAAATATACATCTTTTATACTCCTAGTAGTGAAAAAAGATAAGAAAATGAACTCACCAGAATCACCGGAATCACTGAGAGGCTCCTGCAACAGTGGAAACAACTATTTATAGCCAACAAAAATTGTTAAAAATAATAACATATCGAACTACCTTATAAAAAAAACAGCTTCTCCCTTTTCATGGGTACTCCTGTCAGTCTACTCCAGAACAAAATAATAAGAAAACAACACCATAACAATTAACTCGAACCCCTCTCTACCTCAATCTCCCAAGAAGGTTGGTCACCGCGAGAGAATCAGACCAAAACCCTCCAAAGATAAATAACATTGTATCAAAAAACCCAAATTTATGTTATATACCTACATACAATGTCAGAACTCTATCAACTCATGCACATGATAGACTATTTGAAAATTGGTTTACTATTTATTGAAATATATGGTCATTTTCACTTGATTGGCTTTATGGTTAAGATTTAAACAACAGGTTTAATGTGACATTCTAATTTCGTTTTAGAAATACTCTGCGTCGGTGCGCTTGCCAAATCTGATATGTGTTTAATTGCAACTTTTGAGGAGGAAGAAAAAACTTATTTACTCATTGATTTTTCATCTTATCAAAAGAGTTGAATAACAATTTAATGCCAAAAAATGTTTTTATTATGTGACAACAATAATTTTATATTAACCCTCTGCTCTCCAAAAGCACATTTTATTTTTTTGTTACTTTCGATGCACATATCAGATTTGACTGGATTAATAATTTTTGTCCGGACCATTTTTTTATGAAGTAAGGTAATGTCACTAATACTTATATATGTTCATATTTATTAAAGTCTCAGCAAACAAAACATTATTCTGTCCCAAATGGCCACCTTTGGCTTTTATACAGGCCCGGCCATCCTGTCTGGCCACTAATCTATGGATTTACTGTTTCCATGGGAAATTTCGCCACAGCTTGCTCAAGAATTTTTTTTAAATACAGAAATGTCGCTTTGCTTTAGAGCAAGGCATGTCCTCTAAAACTGACCATAATTTGTAGTTTAAAGGGTTGAGTTCTGTAATTTCACTGGGTTTCAAGGACTGCTGCCGTTAGGTGCTTGGCGAAAGATTTTCTACTTCACAAAACAATTAGAACTTAGGTATTAAATGATAACGTATTTTTTTTTATTTAATTATAGTATTCAAATACAGCGTAGCTTCGTTGTTTATTCCTAGACATATCTATTTCTGTGTGTAAAACATTGATGATTTATTATACTTATTGCCATATGTATAGAGCTTGAAATCACACAATTGTCAATTTTAAAGAGTACTGATTTGACTGAGATTTTAAGTGTTTGTGACGGTAGTCCCTTCGTCACCTTGTTTGTTCCTTCCTATAAAAGGGGTAGTGTAAGGCGAGTAGATTCACTTTCTATCGGACCGCCGTACCTAGCAAACCTCCAGTGGTGTCGAAATAGTCTTTGGCGACGAGGTGCTGCCAGATTCACTTTCTATCGGACCGCCGTGCCGAGCAGAGCTTCGGGGGCGACGAAATATATTTGGAAAGTAGTCTTTAATGAAGAAGTGCTGCCCAATCAAGATGTTGTGAAGTTAAGTAATTTATTATTCTCTTTTATGATATTACATAAGGACAAACCACGTTTAAATGTAATGGTCCTTTTGGACCTTTTGGACCATTACATGGTTTGTTAAAAAGGTTTTGACAATTATATATCGAATAAGAAAATATCTGTTTATGTAAACAATGACTTTATATGTTAATAAATAATAGTTGATGAACCAGTAAAAGTGTTAATAAAGTGTATATTATAAGTCTATGTAACACATTGTTAAAAGACGTTTAAAAGAATGGCCCCGAGTTTCTTGCCCGTTCTTCTCGCAGTGGCTCTATACAATTTTGTTTGCTGAACGTGGCAGTACAATGTAGAACATTTAAATATTAAAATTTCATAAGAGCGTCGTAGACGCCTAAATTGAATAAATGGTTTTGACTTTGATTTTGTTGTTTAAATCCAACTAACACACACATCCTGGAGCTATTGGATGCACTAGAAAATACAAAGTTCGACATCGTTGGCTTACCGGAAGTTAGACGACTGGGTAATAAAATACAAGAATACGAAAAGGTAATACCTACTTTACTACATTGGACAAACTCCAGGACTATATGGAGTGGAATTTCTAGTGAAAAGGTATCTCAAAAATTTCAAAGAAAGTTTTATTGGCTTATCAAAACGAGTGGCACTCTTAAAACTAAATATAAATGAATTCAAAATAATCTTTATACGGGTATATGCGCCGACAGACGGAGCCACTGAAGAAGCAAAAGAGGCTTTCTATGACACTATCGAAAAAGCTGTTAAACTATCTGATGAAAACGTAGTAATTATGGGCGAATTTAACGCGCAAATATGACAACTGATACGCGAAGGCAATCAAGTTATAAACACATTTGGGTATGGCAAAAGAAACTGCAGTGGCGAACGACGAATTCAATAAGCACACGAAAATAACCTCAGTATAATGAACAGTTTTTTTAATAAGAAAAGCAAACAAAGTTGGACATGGAAATCGCCCAATGGAAATACCAAAAATGAACTAGACTACATACTTACCAACATACATAAAAATGTTCAAAATGTTGAAGTGCTAAATATTCAATATCCGTCAGATCACAGATGCGTAAGGACAACTTTTAACTTCAAATGTATCATAAAAAGAAGAATCAACTACTCGGGCGATTCAAAAAGCACATTGAAAAATAATGCAGACATTTCTAGGTATATAGAAGCACTCAGCAAACATCAAGAGTCTCTTAACAACCATGAAGGTGACACAGTCCAGATTTACTACAATAAGATAACAGCCGCTGTTGAAAAAGTTTAAAAACGTATCTACCACATAGCAATAAAAATTGTAGCGCTTTATCTGAGCGCACTAGAATATTAATAACACGTAGAAAAGACCTACAAAATACGAAGCCTAAATCAAGAGCAATGAAAAATGAATTAAGTGCCCTCTACAAACTTATAAGCAAGTATATACGACAAGACTACTAAGACCACGGAAGACAAACCATAGAAAGACACCTCAACACATCAGGGAGTTTAAAAAGAGTGTAAAGTTCTATGAAATGTTATCTGTAGTCGTGGCGCACGTCACCTATCAAGGTTTATATGTGCGCCCTAATTTTTTTCCATTTGCGTGTTCTTGACTGTCTACTGGGAAGGGTAAATTAAAGTACTACATCACCATTAAATTATTATACTTCAGAATGACTATTTTAGTTACATAAAAGGTGTCACGAATGCGATGGGCTGAAGTACGGACGCTCGGTAGGTACAAACGCGGGGGGCCAACTGAGCGCATGAGGCGACTTTTGCAATTTGCGCTCACGTTGAATGAGTTCCTTTTTTTTTTTTTTTTTTTTAACGTGTGAAAAATGCATTTACGCATTCCCGCCCACCCCGGGGAAGGTGGCCGGGATATGACGGGCTCGACACCAACTTCTCCCACAGCAGCAAGTGCCCCTACCGACTAAATAACACACGGTGTTCCACCTCTACCGCTTCTCGGCGGGATCGCAGGGTCGCTTTAGCACTCAACCACGAACCCGCCACGGTTGTCCGTTGCCGGACCCCTCCTGGGGTGCTACCCCTCACGACGCACCAGAACACATGGCACGTCGCTACCACCCGGGGACCAAGCCCGCTAATGGGCGTCAGACGACCCCGCTTCCGACGCCCTAGGTCCCCCTGCGACGGGTCAGATGAGTAGCCCCGTCGCCTGCTACTTCGGCCGCAGAGGATAGGGAGAGCGGCGCCTCGCTATACCAACACTCCTCCTCCCCTGCGGCCCCTCCGCGTCCGCCATCAAACGGTGGCGGCCCCGCCGTGGCCACGGAAGGTAGGGAGAGCGGCGCACCGTGATACCGGCACTCCTCTCCCGCCGTGGCCCCTCACCGTCAGCTGTGGTGTCGCCCATACAACACCACAGCCCGCCTCAGATGCGGTGCTGCCCATACAGCACCGCAGCCTACCCGTTGCCGCTCCAGTCTGGACTTAGAGGCAAAGCCCAGTGGAGCGGTGGCCCCTCTGGGACCGGCCGACTGCCCAAGCCAGCACGGCCCCTGGTTCCTCTTCGCTTCACCGTGGGTGACGAAGCCACGGCTACTAAGCCCCACCGCCACGACAAGGCGGGAACCCTTCGGGGGGACGTTGAATGTGTTCCTACATCAACCCCCTTCTTATATAAAGAAATTTTGACATCACTTACAACTTAAAAACATTCAAAATAAACTATCCTATGTCCTTCCCCGGGTCTCCTACTATTTCCATACCAAATTTCATCCCAACCGGTCCAATAGTTTTTAAGTTTATTCGTTGCATACAAAAATACAAATCTTTCCTTTTATTATTTTTATATTAGTATAGATAACAAGCCGTGGTTGTCCAAGAAAAAAAAAACAAACATCCAAACATTCATATTTATAATATTAGTAGGATTTGATTTTATGCTTGTTAGGAGGTTTATATGCAGAGAAAATTCCAGTAATATTACATTAAAAAAAAACTGTCCAAGCGCGAGTCGATCCTCGTTTTTAAGAGTTCCGCGTAACAGCCCGTAAGAGGAAAATGGTTTTTGGTATTTTAATAAATTTTACACTTATTGGTTAAATAGTGAATGTGGTTCATATCATATCGAAATTTCAGCCGTTTAGTGTAGTAGCATATTTGAGCCGTTTAGTGTAGAGACGTTGAGTCTGTGGGGACCAGGAGCTCACCGTATTTTCCTTAAACTTATTTTTAACTTATAAGAGCGCTTGGTCGATGCAGCGCGTGATCAAAATGCTGGCACCTATTTGCCTCTATGAATAAGCTCAATTGCAATTCAACAGGGCAATGCTGCTAGCATGCTGGGCACGCTGCCAACTGGCTGGAACATTTGGACTGCCTGCGAGTCTACTATGACTTGTAGGTGGTCTAAAAGCTTTTATTGTAGTAGCTGTAGTGTTGTAAATAGTCCGTACAATTTCGTTAATAAATGCATACCGCCAGTTGTTTTTTTTTATTAAAAAATATATGTAGACTGGTAAAAGTTATATTCCTTGGTTCCATTGGCCAATGCGTACACGGTTAATTGATTTTTTTCCGTCGTTCCGTCAATGGAACGTCCAATACAACTAAGGAAAAACTATTTTTATTTTCTGTAACTGTTATAAAAGTTCGAATTTTAAAAGCCTTTTCCACGCTAGCGGATAAAAATCACTTTGCCGCGCAGATTTCCAATAACAAGCAACACTTTTCCGAGCTTGTGAGGTAAAAAATAATTAACTTTATAGGTAGGTACACCCTTTTTTTGTGACTATAAATTCATATCTTACATGTTGTTCACTTTACCAGTATTGATTGAAATATATAAAAATAAATTAATTAACTATGGTGCAGGGTGCATCGCGTAATGACACAGGGTGGGTATCGACTTTCTCCCCGCCCGCCCAATTACCACTAGTGAAGGGCGGGTTTGGCATCGCTTTGTGATTATACTTACTAATTTATTTATAATATCCAGCTTGTACGAGTAATACACAATGGGATTGTCATCGGCAGCTTCACCTCGCTGCAAGGTATTGGTTTGAACATGTGTTATTGGTTGTTCCAACAATAAATTAGTCGAAACGAAATAGTAATTATGTCAACTTCTAGTATATGAATTCCTGGAGAAGTTCGCGTCCAGTGATAATAGGAAAGCCCATTGTAACACTTGTACTTTTTAATAATAAAAACTATTGAGCGCATAATAACTACAAAAAATTTAAGTTCATTACAGTTGGAAAAAAATATTGTCATGCTACCCTTATCCCATAATAAACATAAAAACATCGAACTTACATAATAATGTGCGGATGCTAAATAATTCACTAAAAAAGTAAAAAACCCCGACTGCATGTTATATTTATAAAATGAAGTCTATTCAGCAGTATAATTTTTTGAAGCCCTTCATTTTGATATACATCTTGATGGGATTGGAAGAAAACATTTTTTTTTCTTACTGTATGGCGTCTTAAATTCTCCAGTTTGTTTTTTTATATTTTTTAGTGTAATTTGTACTATCAAGACAAATCTAATGATATCTCATACATTATGGTAACCATGGCAGATACTCTGGCCAAAAACGGAGCAAAAAATCAGGTATGATGACGTGAAGAACCTTTGCAAGCCAGAATGGAAGTACGGGATCTTCTGCGTTGTCACACTGAGAGAGAACAACATAACCTGTGGAGTAGGTGTGACAGAATTGTAAACAAACATAAGCCACGATCCCTACTCTAATCAAGAAGCCTGGCTAGCTACCACCCTCAAGTAGGAAATCCGTCGCCAAGCACCTAACGGTGTGTTCCGGCAGCTGTCCTTGAGAGCCAGTAATTTCTAGGTTAGCCTGAACAACATCTTCGACCACATCATCACTTACCATCAGGTGAGGTAGTGGTCAAAGGTTAACCTACCAAGTAACCTGAATTACTTCCTGCACAAAGATGCCTTAGGTAGAAACTGGCGGGGGTAAATCGCAAAGCACCCTAAAGCGGGACGTATGTGCAGGACATTTTGAAGCAGTGATGGCTCAGTGGCATTAGCTAAGGACTGCCGCGCAGCAGGTCCATGTTTCGAATCACCCTCAAGTAGAAAATCTGTCGCCAAGCACCTAACGGTGTGTTCTAGCAGAGAGCCAGTAATTCTAGGTTATGCCTGTTCACACCTTCGACCACATCATCACTTACCATCAGGTGAGATTGTGGTCAAAAGCTTACAATCAGCAAAAAAACACACGTACCTCCTAAAAAAAATTAATAAGAATATGTAAATTCTAGGGCCGGCAACTTTAATCCATCCAGCCGTTTCAAAAGTAAATCAATGTAAATGATTTACTGAAAATGCGTAGAACTGTAGCTTGTCTAAGCATTTTTTACCATTTGTATTATGGTGAATGTTCTGATTAGCTCTTTATTGTTATTCTTTCCTTACCATTCCTCTCCTGTACAACTCATTGCAGACTGGCATAGCATACTGTTCAGAATCTCCAAAACAAAAAGCTTTTCAGTTCCTACCTTTGTCATGTAATTAAATTGAACAACGCTCTGCCAGCGTACGTCCTTGCCGCTATGAACTTGGGTCTTTTAAGTGGGGCATGCAAATGTCCTCTGTTCATCAGGCGTGAGGAAGTCACTTCAATTAACCACTAAAAAAACACTTCGCATTTATTTGAGTAGTCATATAGGTACTATCGACTGTAAACCAACATCATTACATATAAACAATCAATCATATAAAAGTCATCAGCTCGACTCCGCGACAGGGGAATGTAATAATCATTGTTTCAAATCTGAATCTCGCAGCTCTTTTCTCCAGCTAGAGCAGTAGAGACGGTATCAAACAATCTGAAGCAGTGATGGCTCAGTGGCATTGACTATGGACTGCCGTGCCGCAGGTCCATGGTTTGAATCCCGCCGCGGGCTTGAGCTTCACCGCATGGTGCAAGGGCATTTTGCTAATACCCGCCTGGCTAGCGACCACCCTCATGTAGAAAATCTGTCGCCAAGCACCTAACGGTGTGTTCCGGCAGCAGTCTTTGAGTGCCAGTGAAATTACAGGCACATGAGACTTAACAACTATGTCTCAAGGTGACGGGCGCAGTGTAATTCGTGACTTGTGACGAAATGCATCTGTTATAGGCAGAGGTTAGTCCGCTTAACATCAGGTGGACCTCGTGCTTAATCCGTCACACTAACAAAAAAATGTAAAGACAATATAGCTTTAATATGTTATATAAAAGATAAATTATGTACTAAGGAATACTTGCCTAATAAATTGTTCCATTTTCCAATACACCTTTTCCATCTACATTTTTACTCTATTCTTAATTATTATATATTATAATAATATACATTCTGGTAAAATACGGCGACAGACATGCGTTAAAATGTTTGATTGACCACGGATTAAGCATTTTGAAGCGAAGAATTAATCTAATACACAAACCTTGGGTTAAATTGCAATTGTTAGCCTTGCGCGACTTGCTTGTGTCGTCACCTAATATATCGATACACAGTTTTCGCCCGTCCCATCCCTAACGCTCAAATTTTCCACTTTCCTCAGTCCAAGTCTTCACTCCTCAGTATGTCTGCACCAACCGCGCGGTTCACACGTATTTCAGACGTGAGCACGCTCCCCTTCGCGTTAAAACCACCCTTTATCGTACCTATCACGCGAAAACACAATAACTTGAATGAAAATTACAGTTTTAAAATGTGACCAATGGATTAAGTGAACACAACCCGTTCAGTGCGGGTGTAAGAGTGACTGTAAGTATTTTACTGGAATATAAAGATACAATATGTCATGTTTTGTGTTTGTTAATTAAGGAGTTTTAGTACTAATTACGGTTAAGCTCGCGGCTTAGTCACCGCTTAAGTTAAATGGTTTAAGTTGGTGGTTATTTTGTGTAGAATTGTAAATGAAACGACCTATATACGATTTCTATTATTCCAAGTGTCGTTGCTAGGTGATATTCTCGTATTTACGAGGTAATATATACCATTATGCTTAGAAAGAGTCTGTAATACCACCTAAAAGTCATACTACCTAAAATATTTTGTAGATGAGCACTAGAATGCAAGTTTCTATATAGGTACTTGAATATGATGGCTAAAGCTGGTCACACAAAGCTACAAGTGCAGTGTAGCGCAAAAGTTTAAAGCTTTGTGATAGTGCAACACATGTATTAAGCATTGCGCTTACAATGACGTGAATGCTTTTGCTCTCATTTGTTTAGCCCCCGAAGGGTAAATATTTATCTCGATTCTCGTCCTAAAGCAGCAAGGAAATGGCCACCTGGCGATTTATTTTTTCACTAGTCATTACAATTAGGTCTAATTCCAAACATACCTATAGCTCTACCTATGATTTAATGCCGCGTATGAGTGAATATATTTAGCACTAATTAACTCTCAAGGCACCATCACACTTTATCTTTAAGTATGACTTTACAGATGAACTCCAATACTCCAAGAGTTTGAATAAAACCATTTCAGTATTACTAAACCATAATTCCCAATACCGTTTTATCGCAACATCATTGCAAAATATTGATAATTTAATGGGTTCTACTCCTGTACCAATATACAATTAAATTGTTTGAAAAATTTATATATTCAACTACTTCTGTGGTCTTTTTGTTAGAATGCGAGGTCGACACGAGCGCCAACGTTCTGAACTCTCTCAAAAAGACCACCAGATGTGAATAAATATAGTTGGAACGTTAAAAAAGTGGAATTCATGCTAGTTTTATATAATTTTACATTCTCAGTACGAAATCGAAAAAATTAACTTCACCTCGTCAGGTGAGGAGAATCATCTCCTCGGCGACCAGATGAGAAGTTTCAGTGTGATACCGTGCAAGTCAAGGCCACGAAAATTGCTCCCCACGGCAGTCCAGCGCGCGCCTACATCGCCTACCACAAGCTCGCGGGCATGGAGGCCCAGACGGCCACGCCGCCGGCCGAATGCGAGTGTGGCGTACACCCATCAGTGTTCTATCTACTGGCCACGCTGCTGCTTACAAGGTGAGTACAAACAGCTCATTTATTTCGGTATTTCTAGAACCACGGCATGCCAGCGCGTTCCTACATCAGCTGCTACAAACTTGCTGGCATAAAAACCCAAACCGTCTGTTTTCTTCAGTCGTGCACCCTTCAGTGTTTGACCTACTGACCATGCCTCAATCGATTATTCCCGAAAATCACTCCCCATAGGGCGAATCAAACCGTTTGTTTCGTTCAGTTCGAACTATCCGGAATAGGAATTTAGTTTTGTTAGACTGCTAAGAAATGGACAGCTACACCGACTCCGAGTGTAACGGACGCATGTAAAACTCGCAATGGTTGGTTCGGTATTATTACTGCCCATGGCACTATTCACTAGTTGAGTACTGAGCTCTCATTTATTCTCAACAAGGTAAATAGTTTTTTCAGCGCACTTATGTAATGTTGACTACCTTAGTCTGTTACCGAAAGTAGATCCTATAAACATGCTTGTATAGGTATGGTAAATAAACAATATCATCTCCTTTCCCTACTTACGACTTTACCTACTAAGAGATAGGAATCATACCTTCCTTATTTTGGTACATTTATTAGCCTTTGCTGCTGACCCGCTAGGTGAGTAGTTAGACAATAGTACCATGCATTGAAGAGAGCTAGTTCTTTAGGCATGTCAAACTATTTACTTTAACTGTTCTTAAACTATTTAGAATAATTTAGATCAACTTTTTTATTTAATTACAGAAACTTATATTTGCTTTGTAATCATTTAGTTATTCACTTAATATGCGAGCAGCAAGCTCACATATTAAGTGCAAGCAAATATAAGTTTCTGTAATTAGAACTATGTAATCAACAATGTCCAAATTTAAATATATTTTTAAAATTGATATATCACTTTTCATTTTGTGGGCAGGGGAAATGCCTGCGCCTTGCCCTGCCACCACGGCCGTGGTGGAAAGAGATATCTGGGACTTAAACCCACTAAAACCTCCCCTGTGAGCAGTTCTTCGCTTAGGAAAGATGGGTTCGCGTCAGCTCATTTAATTACTCACTCTTGCCCCAGATATTGATATACTTTGGTCGACTGTTAAAAATAGGTTGTTCCGTTTTCACCCTATTGCATCTCATTCTATAAGGTATGATATTCTTAAGTAATTCTTAACTATATTCCTAACTCAACCGGTTACATTTTTTAACTTAAATTTTGAAATATGACACCCCAAAGAATAAGAATTGTGTTAATAATACTATTTGCACTGAACAGCATGTGTCTAATAGATATAAAGTAGTAGGCTACATACATTTTCTAGTACTTTATAAAACTTATCAAATATATCTGGCCGTCCGCTGATCATGGCGGTAAAACAGGGCATAATTAGTTGCTGAAAAAAGGAAATGACAGAAGCACACGCCCCGTGTCTATGGCTGGCCTTGATTTTATGTATGAAAATATTGCTTTTAAAGCATTATTATTATCCAGGAAGAATATGAGGGAATATATTTGTATGGAGAATCGCACTCGAATCTCTTAATAGAAAGCTCTGAAACTAATTTGTTTTATTTAGGTCACCAACACTGTATAGTCGTTTTTATCATTGGATAACAGTTTTCTTTTAGATTTCAGTGTCCTTAATGTCATAGCACATTAATCATCCAATTAGATCCAAAATTAGAATTTGCGCCAAAAGCCAGCTTGATACTCTTTTGAAACAATGAATAATTAAATAAAAATAAATTCCTTTTGCATGCACGAAGCAGAACAGTAAACACTAGCGCAATTGCTACAAAATCACGTAAACTACTGGTCTAATGTATTCTGCACCGCAGAAATCTCGCGCAGAGCAATTTTCATAAATTCATGGAATGAGTGGTCCCGACACTCATCTAAATAGCTTCGCAGCCGTGACGGGGATACCTATTACGATTTCAGTCATGCTGGCATCCTCAAAATGTTGTTTATTACTTGAGGAAATAATGTAAGATGTACCCGTTCGGCGAGATATGTACAAGTGGGTATCACATCTAAGAGTTTATGGAGGAAAAAATAGTACAAATATCCCTCCTTAGATATCGGTGCTTGAAATTAGGTTTTGCGGCTTTTAAATTCAATCTTAGGTGCTGAATAATATCTCGAGCTTTATCCATAATTATTTTATTATTGTTATGTTTGCAATAACGCCTGCTATGCGAACCATCCCAATACGATGGTTAAAGAACGATAGGAAAATTTTGAGTTATGACTCATTGTCATGTTAGCTCAATTGGTTAGAACATACCCCGGCTAAAGGGGTGAATGGACGCGGGTTTGAATCCCGTGACATACACACATACATGACTTAAATTTTTCCTCTCGTGTATTTGTAATTTTGCTATAATTATTATTTAGAAACCAGCTATTACTCCGAAAATTTACGCAAGCATTTTCAAATATATTTTAACTTTAAATAAGTTACAAACTGATCAGAGAATTTCCCGGTATTATCACCCGAATGTGTCGTTTTTTTAATAACATGTACAAAAGCGGAGTGTCACTCGTTTACCGACTAATCACGGAAATCTCGAAAACAACTTGACCTTTGAGGCTGAAATTAGTTTATAGTAGAGAGATGTCAGCTAAGAACGATTTTTTTACAGGATCGGATTAAGGGGGTCCAGTGGGACTTTAATATTTGTCTAAATTAAAGTTTGTATGAAAGTACTACATAAAACTACTTTTTTTAATATAGAACCAAATTAACCTTTAATCGTCATCTTTCATCAAGACCGATCGGCCTTTTATGAATGAATTTATATTATTCTCATTATATTAATCATGATTGAAAGGAAATTAATAGGGGTTAATATTTAATAATATAAAAAACCTGTTTAAGCCAAATCTTTGCATTTATATTTCTTTAGTGTGTATATTTTGTAGTATTTTATGTATGATACTACTAAGAAACTACACCAAGTGATTTCTTAGCTGTAGAAGGCAGAGGGGAATCATTTCGTGAAAGATGTTGTTTAATACGTTTTAATATAGCATAGGTATATTTTAACTAATATTCGTAAATGGCTTTGACTCATCAGAGGTACCCTAATCAACTGCTCATTATTACTCGATAAGCATGTACCGACCGTAAATTTAATATTAAAAACATGCAGTAATACCACCAAGAATTATAACTATATTATTGCAATACATCGTAATATTTATGACTGATTTCATCGTCAAAAGCAAAGAGCTCAAACTGAAACAATAGAGAAACCTATGGAAAACATGGAGTCGAATATACTAAACACATTGGAGCGTAAGCGGCTTTGCCGAGAAACGGTTTTAGGTTTCACGAAGCAAACAGACTCTGGGAAAATCCGGTGTTTTTGTTTTACGAGGTATGAGGTACTGGTTTGCTTTTTAACCGCCTTACAAAAATCGTTAGTTCTCAATTCGCCACCTTTCTTTTTATGCCTGATGATTACTTGAAGACGCCTATACCGATTCGAGGAATTCTGTTTATTTAAAAGGTCATACTGATTTTGATGAAATTAAATTAGAACCTGTGAAAGGTTCCAATTTCATCCAAATCAGTTTAATAGTTATTATTTTTTTATTATTATTATTACCAATCTAGTTGAATTTGGAAGAATGTGCGTGTTTTGTTAATTGCAAACTTGATGGATCAGAAATCAAAGCGTAAAGTGCATGAGAGTTACATTTCTTTACATATTTATTCGTAACTTACTACCGGACTTACCCAGTATTTAACCTAATTGGCATCAAAGATTAAGTAATACATAAGCTATGAATAATATATTGTAGCGAGGGTATGAATTCTCAAAGCTCGTATATTTCCTTATTTTTGCTTACGTTTGGAGCTAAGAGCCGCGATTGTAAGGCGTGCTCTATTGCTTACTTATTGATTCTGTACCTACATAGCGTCAGTCGTAGTACCGTAGCACAGTACACTTAGTACTGTGATCGTAGTGCCGCCGTAGTGCCATAGCATCAAAGCACCGTAGCATCAAATGCTACGAATACCCGTAGCATCACAAATATAATAAGATTAAAAGCTAGATTTAACGGTAAAACGTCGCGTAGCTTTATTTATAACAACATACGTTGTATGAGAGACGACATGTGTGTCGGATGGAATAATAAACCAGGCATCTGGCAATAAAACAAGGGTTATAAAAAGTTGAATGGGCTAGAATAAAATGTATTACTTGAGTCCATCTAAGAAAGATTTATAACGCGAGTCTTTTCCTGGTTGGTTTGGTTAGTTGAATAGAAATGGACAAAAATATCATTTGTTCGTTTGTTTATGTGAATATTATTGCTTGGATTCAGATTTGTTTTATTTATTGCTTTCATAAATATTAAGAGTTGTTATTATATGATAATGGTAAAAAGTCTTATATATATTAGGTACCCCGTAGGGCATAGAAAGTTGACAGATTGTTTTCGTAGTATGAATTATACTTATCAATAATGAAAAAAAGATCTAAGGCATTCGTTCTGATTGACTATATTTTTATAAATTTTGTTTCATAATTTAACCTATTGTGATCATCGATAATGATAACAATAGAATTTCATTCATAGGCCCAAATGGTTCTGATGATGCCAATGTATCCAGTGTAGCTGGAGTGTACTGAATAATAATTCAAAATATTAAATAATTTGTTCTCAAATTGAGTCTGTAATTTAAAAATAATCAAATTGAGTCAGTAATTAATATAAAAGTGCGAGTTGCACTCCCACGCCGAGAGTTCTGTACAAGCACAGAATGTACCCGAATATTTGATATTTTTTACGCTTATAACCGTTTTACAATAGAGTAAAAAGAAAAAAAGCCCGACGAACGGACACCCGAGGCTTAGTAATAGGAACTTACAAGTTACAACCATTTCAAACATTTTAATATTAATTACTAAAATAAAATAACATCATATCACACTTTTATGTAAATAACATCATATCACACTTTTATGTATTTTACTATATGAAATGTTGAGAAGGACAAGTCATTCGCCTGATGATAAGCGGTCACGCCTGTCCATTACAAGTGTCACAATCCTCGTTCTGCTTGACACTGCACTGTGCTATTACTCCGAGACTCTTATGTCTCTTTTGCGCAATAACTCCACTTGCATCAGTATCCTTCACAATACAGTACTGTTTGCACACTTGCTTTGAGGCATTATATCTGACACTGCGGTGGTACCCACCAAGACGTGCTCTTGCTGTAAATACCGGAATCCTGGTGCAAGGTTGAAATTATTTACACAAAACTTTTTTTTTATTTGGTTGTGGCGGAGTAATTACGACGCCTTTTTTTTTTTTTTTTATACTGAACTGAGTAGCACTTGACCACTATCTCACCTGATGTTAAGTGATGATGCGATCGATGATGGAGCGCGCTTAACCAGAAGATACCTATTCACTCGCGTTTTGAAGACCCCCATATCGTACTTAACCGGAAACACAGACTCAGGCAGGGTGTTCCATTCCCTGGCGGTTGATGTTAAGTAAGCGGTAACCCTTGCCTTTAACAGGTGCATTTCGGAACAAGTGAATTGCACTGCGCCCTTCACAGACATACAGTTTGTTAAGTCTCATATATGCCTGTAATTTTACTGGCTCTCAAGGACTCCTGCTGGAACACACCGTTAGGTGCTTGGTGACAGATTTTCTACTTGAGAGTGGTCGCTAGCCAGGCGGGCATTCGCAAAATGCCCTACCACCATGCGGTGAAGCTCAAGCCAGCGGCGGGATTCGAACCATGGACCTGCTGCACGGCAGTCCACAACAATGCCACTGAGCCATCACTGCTTTGAACTTGGAACAAATACCTATTTCTTGGTCCTAGATTGAGACAGTATAACCACGGACAACTATTTACTGAATACTTCCCGAGGGAGTGCGATATCACCGATATCGACGCCGGGAAATCCACTGTTGCAAGCTATTTCAAACTAAAAACTATTTTGTATGAAAATGGCGGTAGGTATTCCACTACTTTTCACTTTTGTACTATATATACAATACAACAATGTACTTTTTACAACAATGGCTGTATAAAAAGGAGGGACCGAGAGCCGGACCGTAGGCGAAACACGTCCGGATAATAATAAAACTTAAACGTAACGCTGAACCTTTTGTGTGGAAACTCACACAAAATTTATATATACTACAGAAGTGGTCCCAAAGTTGAAGTTTATACCTAAACTCCATGCTTTAAAATTCTTAGACTGACGTTTAATTGTAGATTTGTCACCATTCAGGTATATACATATTCGTAAATACATTATATGATACGCAAACCTCCTTAGTCAGAAACTCCTCGCAACAGTAAAAAAAATAACAGCTGAAAAAGCCTGTTTGAATGCCAATCAGGCCCAGCTCAATTAAGTTCCCGCATTGCCCCTGTTTTGTTCATAGCTTCAAACCTTCAATATGATGTTTTTGGTACATGTTGGTTAAGTAGTGTAGTAGCATTCATAATATAATGAAATAAGATACTCCTAGGTATATTAGTTTTTAAGATAGGGCCGTAATATAAACGGAACTAAAATTTAAAACTTAAAGGGCCGCCCATTTTTATACTTTTCATAAATACAAACATAAATATACATTGGGTCAATAGATGTCATCGTCAAAAATTTATTGACTAGAGTAGAAACTATATATTCAACGAGTTTTAGACGAAGGCATTGAATATGGTAGGATTCAAATAGTTTTTGTTTTTAGCTACCTAAGTTCGACACAAGATATATATCTTCAGGGTTTTCTTAATTCCGTTTACAAACTAGAGACCGTTGACTTGATCCATTAATAGATAGGACTTTTGGTACGGAACGCTAAAAAATACCCGAGAAACTATTATTTAAGGCTTTCTAAAGTTGAACCTTAAAAAGCCTTAAAAATTGTATGTTGATGCTTATTCAAACCTAAATGGCTGACTTATACAAATTACCACTTAATGCTTTATAGGCTATGAGAAAACATTAAAAAGTATTTATGGTGCAAAAAAAAATTAGTCGTATTTTGAAGGACCTAATATTTAAGATAACTTGTTGAAGTCAGTACCAAGCCGATCCAAAACACTCGTGAGCTCCCATTCACAAGGGCTTCCATTTGTAAATTTTTAGATATATATGTATTGCATACTGCTTACAAAATACATTTTCACTCGCCTACGATACTATTCACCAGGGATCCGTGTTACAAATCCAAATACAAATGTAGTCCAGGTATTGAAAAATACTTTTCTCAGGTGTAAAAGGTGAACTAAATAATAGTTTAAATATTTTAAACTCTGGAGGTAAACTCAATACCAAACAAGTAAAATTATTGATATAAAAATATCAATTAAAAGAAAAATGGCGATTTAAAAAAATACGAAAATCAGAGTCCACTATTTCTTGGAAGTTAGTATAAAAATTATACTTTACAGTACATTACTTACGTTTCATAGTAAATAAATGTAATAGTCATAATTAGATTTTTTTTTCGATGTTTTCGTCTGGTATTATGTGATGAGGACACCTAGTGCTAGTTTTTTTACTCATAATTATTGCCTGATGTCTCTGCTATATAACAATAAAAATACCATTGATCAAAACCATCTACTATTTTTATTATTAATTTTTAGGTTACCTTTCCTCCATAAAATTAAAAAATATTTAATTTAATTTATGTTAGAAATGGTTGATTTTTGGATAAGGGCTTTCGGGGTGAAATTTATTTGTTTTGACCCCCCCTACAACCCACTACCAGGAATAGGTCGAATTACCAATAACCCTGTATATTACTAGCTATTATCTTATAACCGGGTAATAGTTAATAAACACTCTAATTTACTACGTATATAACGTGTATAAACCACCTAAATCCGATTCCACGACAATGAAACGCTACCCAAACAATGTCAGCACACAATATTAACATTATTTGCTTTCACGTTTCACCTTGTCGCTACATCAACATCATCAACACAAATGGCAGGTATTATACAAACAGTGTAGGTTACAAACGTTTGAAGCCACAGATGTGGCTTGAATACGACAGCAAGAACACGCCACAATTTACGTTGTAATACGTATAAATTACGTCTTACTTACTGGGAAAAGCTCTTAGGCCATTCGTCTAATCTTAATTAACCAAGATTACAACATTTCGTTCTCTAGTGTAAGTGTAGCTTTATCTGAAATATATTGAATATGTATATTATACGTATATGTATTGAAGCAATGATAGCCGAGCGGTAATAGCTATGCACTGCCGTGCCGCAGGTCCCTGGTTTGATCCCCACCGCCAGCTTGAGCTTCACTGCATAGTGGAAGGGCATTTTGCGGTTGCCCGCCTGACTAGCCACCACCCTCAAGTAGAAAATCTGCCACCAAGCAACTTACGGTGTGTTCCGGCAGCAGTCCTTGAGAGCCAGTGAAATTACAGGCACATTAGACTTCACAACTATATCTCAAAGTGCATTTGCTATAGGCAGTGGCTAGTCCGCTTAACATCTGGTGGGCCTCAAACTTGTTCCGTCGCAATAATATTAAAAAAAATATATGGTATCATTGCCAGGATTACAAAATATTGAAAAATAAAGATGTATCGCGATCTCTTTTACAATTGTTAATTATTATGGTGCTTATTGCAGTGATAGCTGCCTTCGATAAGTTTATAGGTGTTTTCATTTGTAAGCGTTCATAATGTTAAAATATTTTATTTTCATTGGATTATTATGTAATTTAATCAACACCCGTAG
The DNA here is from genome assembly GCA_963890685.1 of Plagodis pulveraria. NCBI lineage: Eukaryota > Metazoa > Arthropoda > Insecta > Lepidoptera > Geometridae > Plagodis > Plagodis pulveraria. The sequence goes on along the minus strand of OY982955.1, from coordinate 26,441,757 downwards.
GGTGCCGGGTTAGAATGTCATCACCCCATTTCTACCTGTGGGGTCGTAAGAGGCGAATAAAGGTAAAATACCGGAAGGTGGGCAGCAGCGCCTTCTAAGAAATATTAAACTGCGATCCCCAAGACGCCTGCCAAGCGTGGGGATTATGGCAAACACCCCCTAAATAGTTAGGCTGTGTTTAGCAGTGAAAAATCCGGTTGATACCGCATTATGTAATTTCCTATTATTTCGTATTTTATTTCCCCAAATTTTTAACATATAATTACAGCGAGACGAAAAAATATAGTCATGTGCGGGGTAATTTTTGAAAGTGGTTGAGTCTATTTTCTTGTCCAGTCTTGACAAAAAATCGTGAATAACGTCCGCGACCCACAATAACGAGCCGTCATATTCCGCTAAGTAACGGAAGCGTATTTGAAGGCTTTAAATGTAGGACTGATCACACGTCCACCATACAGTTCAGACCTCGCACCCTGCGACTTCCTTGCTCGTGTTATTAAATAAAAGGATAGGGGTTTGTTTTACTAATTCTTTTTTACAATATACAGATGACAAATAAAATGTTCAAATTTGTTACATAATTAGAGAGGTCTAGTTAAGTAAGTTAAAAAATATTAGTTTAGATATAATACATTTTTTAACGGAACACACCTAACGGTGGCAGCTGTCCTTGAGAGCCAGTACTTCTAGGTTAGCCTGAACAACATCTTCGACCACATCAAAAATATTTCTAAATATGGTTACTATCACTATCGCGTGCCAAGCGAAATTTTTACATTAAGGTTGAACTGGCCGGTCACTTCTCCATACAAACGTCGTAGGGTGATCACTCCCATATTTGAGATTTTAAGTCTAGACTAAAGCATAATACCGATTGATATCGTCATTATCTAGGCTTGTATGATGCCAAAATTTTAAAAAGATAATTAAGTTGTAACTTATGAGCCTCGAAAACTTTATATGAAAATGTTTCGAGGCTCATAATTCTCAAGTTAATTATTTTATAAATATTTGAGCATCATACAAGCCTAGATAATGACGATATCAATCGGTATTATGCTTTGTTTTGGACCTAAATCCTCAAATAAGGGAGTGATCACCCTACGACGTTTGTATGGAGAACGGGCCGGCCAGTTCATCCTTAACAAATTATTAGAGCACAATATTTGCCCCGAGCGAGAATCGAACCTATATCCCCGATATCGCGTTGGATGCCTTAACCTCTCGGCCACCAGAACTTGCTCGACTGACCGCCATATTCACTTAATGCTTTTATGGGTTTTTTTCAGCATTGCATATAACCAAGCTCACATAGTGTTTATTATAGGGTTAAGTCAGTTAAGTGTAATAATTTGGAGGTAAATTATGGTGTGATTTCACTTTAAAAGGTTTTTGATGAACAATGAACCCAACTCAAGGGCAAAAAAGACCATTAAGCTTGTCAAACAAATTCTAGTCCAGTGTGAAGAACTATGAACAGTACGTGAACCGCCACCGCCCACAACATCAACGGCTGGTATCAATTACTGACCCAATGGGTACTGTATACTTTGTGTAAACAACGTACGAGTTGAGTGGCCTTAATGTCATTACCCTAAAACACACACATTAAATTCATTTACAGTATGGGCAAAACGGGACGCGACCCAACGCAATACACGAGGTCAATATTGAAAAGCTAACAAAAGCTGCTAGAAGAAAGCGATAACACCCAGAAAAAATAATTAAACCGTCATTCAAATTGAAGCAATGATGGACGGTAATAGCTATGGACTGCCGTGCCGCAGGTCCCTGGTTCGATCCCCACCGCCGGCTTCAGCTTCACCGAATAGTGGAAGGGCATTTTGCGGGTGCACGCCTTGCTAGCTACCCCCCTTAAATATAAAATCTGTTGCTAAGCACCTAACAGTATGTTCCGGCAGCAGTCCTTGAGAGCCATCAAAATTACAGGCTTATGAGTTTAAACAACTATGTCTTAGTGTGACAGGCGCAGTGCAATTCGTCACTTGTAATGAAATGCATCTGTTATAGGCAGAGGTTAGTACCACTTAACATCAGGTGGTAATTCACGCTTGTTCCGTCACAATTAAATAAAAAAAAAGCATCATGGCGATATTTATACATTTTTATCATAACTGTTATGGCAAACATAATTTCATAATTATATTTATATAGCCAAGTGTATAATTATTATTTTTATATACACCTACCGGCTTGCCCGTTTGGTATGGGGCTAGAATCGCACCCCTTCATATCTTCAGTCAGCAGCGGAGCTTACACTGCGATCCCTGAGCGTGGGGATTATGTCACCCCCACCCTTTATGGAGGATGCAGGGAGGATTTTAATCCACTGTGGACGTCTTCCGACTGTTGATATGATGAAACAATAAAATGTATATATTATAATTTCTTAAGTATTGTCATGAATGTCAAAATGGTACATCATTAAAAAATAATAATCATAGTTTAGTTAATTTATAAATAACACCACTTTACAGCGTCTTGAAAAAATAGTAGATTTAAAACCAGCAATTTCTTTAAATTTATATTTTTTTAAATCTGTTTTTTTTTATGTTATTGTGATGGAACGAGCACGAGGCCCACCTGATGTTAAGCGGTATCCTCTGCCCATAACAGATGCATTTCATCACAAGAACTGCACTGCGCCCATCACCTTGAGACATACATGTTCAGTCTCATTTTGCCTGTAATTCCACTGGCTCTCAAGGACTGCTGCCGGAACACACCGTTAAGTGCTTGGCGACAGATTTTCTACTTGAAGGTGGTCGCTAGCCAGGCGGGCATTCGCAAAATGCCCTTCCACCATGCGGTGAAGCTCAAGTTCTGGGCGGGATTCGAACCATGGACCTGCTGCGCGGCAGTCCATAGCCAATGCCACTGAGCCATCACTGCTTCAAAATGTGCATTTTATTCATCTTTTAACTGCTGGTTTGTAAGCGACCGGTGCCACATACTAGTAAGATGGACCTTTTATGTATGACATAGTATTTATAAAACAACTATACTATATATACTAACATGGATGTCTCAGCATGGCCATGTGAACAATGTGAACAATGCAACACTGTATCGTTTTATAACCGGCGTTATAACATCGTTAATAAAGTACTTCGTACTTTCGTATTATTTCGTATACAATCCTACAGCTTCTACAATGAAAGTATTTAGATATGCCTTTGCAGGCTCACAGGTAGTCCGAATGCTCCAGCCCACTGACAGTAGGCAGCATGCCCAACATTTTGGCAACATTGCCGCGTTACATTGCAATGCTTACACGTTGAGCCAAACAGGATCACGCGTCGCATCGACCAAGCGCTCTGATAAGTTATGGAAATATTATAATAAAATTCACCTCTAGTATATGCCTAGTTAAAAAATAAGTCAATATTTTTGTCTCGTCGAATAACATAATATTTTACCACGCCGAAAATTGGTTGCAATCGTAGACAACTGGTTTTTTTTACATATTGAATCTGAAAATTCAATATATTGTAATATGTTAGTAGAAAAATAATACACATGTGTACATTATTTATAATAGTAAAAGTAGAATTGATTATGACTAGTTGTTTAAAAATCACAACAAATACCAGAGAATATAGTAGTTAGTAAGGGCTTCGTTGGTGAAGTGGTGTAAAGCGTTGCTTTGGTATTTCGAGGTCCTGGTTCGATCATCGGGTAGTTATGAGTTTTTTCTGACAAAAAAATTAAGTACAATAGGGCTGTTCCCGTTAGATGACAAAACGCTCCCCTCTATTACTCTGGACCAAAACGTGGACTGACCTCTGCCTACTCCTTCAGGTATTTACATGCTTGTAGATTTGTTTTGTTTCAAAGAACATGTGTAATTTCCTTGAAAAGAAAAACAAATTTTATTTGATTCCCGTTAGCTTTGACCTTTTCGCCTAATCCAATTTTCCCACCTGCTACGTCGTAGCTGCGTAGCAACAAAATGTCGTAGCTACCGTAGCCCGCAAGCAAATGGGACCATTTTACTAAAAAAAGGAAGAGACATGTTTGCTACTTCAGACTGTACAGTAACTAGGTATTATTTTACCTGAGTTGCTGTAACTGTTATGTTAGCATCATCATCCTTATCTTATCCCACTTTATATAGGGTCGCTACGATATATTTTTTTCTTTAATTGAAGAATTATAAAGTGTAGTTTTGGCTTTGGTTTTTTGACTGGCATCCTACCTGACACCAAGCCTTGTGCGTTTAATTAATAACAAAACGCTACATATCTCTTTTCACTATTGACTTTAAATGGAACTAATACGGCCTACCCGAGCGCACATGTTTTATAAGTATTTTTTTATTGTATATACCATTAACATTTACACCCTCCCTAAGGTGTCGTGACCAAACGAAGCATACCCGTGATTCTATGAACATAAAAAAAAACATCTATTAAAATAAATGCGCAACAGTAATTTACTGTGAAGGGGCTCGCATTCATGTAAACAAATCTGTACTCGCGTTGATGCGACTAGTGATACACTGCTTATTACCCTTAGCCGCTTTTTACGATATCCAAAATGAATATGTAGAAGAGTATGCCGGAAACTGTACGGTAAGTGTGATGTCACAAAAAACAATCAGCTCGTTTTAGCAGCAGAATGCTTGGTGGCATTAATTTGTGTACAATTACTACGAAAAACTATTTTGCTAAAAAAACTTACGTGGTTTGGACACTTTTTTGACTTACTTATGTAGTATATTTTATCATTTTAACGAATGTTACTCACATTTAAAAATTGGATAGTTTCAACTATAGTTTGCCGCACTAGTGCGAGATGAGACACGAATGCAAACGTCCCGAACACTTCTCGAAAATAAACACCTGATGAGATTGAAACTATATTTCAAACGATCCAATTACTATACATACTGCTAATAACTAATTTTATCCTATTTTGTCTGGGGCAAGCGGTCTGGCCAGCCTCCCCTGCAAGAAACTTTTCCACGAAGATAGAGAGTATTCACATCACATAATATGTGTGCGCTATTGATTTATATATTACGTTATAAGTTGGTAGGTACTATATACGGCAAGAATAAAAAAGTTATCTTATTTTTCCTAGTTATGAAGAAGAAATCATCATATTTTAACAAAAAACCAACTTCAAAGTCTTTAAAAATACTACATACCTCAAATATTAAGTTTTCAAGTTCACAAATAACACAATCAAAATTAGGCTATATTTGACATATATTAAAGCCGAAATCACCGTGCTCTGTAAAATTTATCTTAGCTCAATGTAGGCGAGTTGCTCATTGAGTTACTTTGTAATCTGGGGCACAGTACTTGTTTACTGTGTTCGTACATTTCCTTGCTTTCCTAGAATTTCTCAGTATTGCGGAAAGCTCCCAACGTGGAACTCTCTAGTGCTTTTACGTGTTTTAGTCCCCCGACCGATACAATATTAAAGGTTTTATATTATACTCTCAGCACACTTTATAGGTGTTATATTCCCTAGATGAGACTGTTTTATAGAAGCTAGGTAAATGGGAATTTTATGGTTCGGAAAAAAATACATAAGTATAGAGGGAATAAAGAATGAACTGAATAGGTAGTATAATGAGTATAGTAGTACAATGAAGCGCTCGTAGCGAAGTTTATTTAGCTGTTACTGCTAACCGATCAGCAAAGTTAAACAACGTCCGCCGCGGTCAGGAGTTGGATGGGTGACCGCTTCTGACATTACTACTGAGTGCTTCCGTGCTTCGGAGGGTACGTTAAGCCATAGGTCCTGGTTGTTGTCTAAGGATGGCAGTCGTTATAGCATCGTGGTAGGGCATTTTGCGAATGCCCGCCTGGCTAGCTACCACCCTCTAGTAGAAAATCTGTCGCCAAGCACCTAACGGTGTGTTCCAGCAGCTGTCCTTGAGAGCCAGTAAATCTAGATTAGCCTGAACAACATCTTCGACCACATCATCACTTACCATCAGGTGAGAGAGTTGTCAAAAGTAAACCTAACAGAAAAAAATTGAATATCAATTGTTGGCATTTTGAGTAATACACGCTAGATACATTTGCTTCCTTTAGACATCCATGAGATCAATTTGTTGCTTCTCTGCTAATAACTTTTATTACAGAAGCTTTTGCAAAATAAAATAGTGTAATACATCGTCACAGTTATAAACATAGATATAGAAAGGGTATGATTCGTCCGCACGCTGCGTACCTTAAACGCGGTGTAGGTACCTAAATGCATTAGAAAAGGGTAAAACCAAACAAGCGGTAGGCATATCGAGATTTAGGTCCATTGAGTTTTAGATCAAGAATAAAATACGAGTAGACCTAGTGAAACTTAGATCCATTGATTTTTAGTTCAAGATCTACTTAGATCCATTGTGTTTTAGCTGGAGAATGCAAAACTACTTTATTGTTTACTAGCTTATACCCATGGTATTATCTACATAATATATCTGTCACTTTATCTCTGACTTTGAAGTCATTAATATACAAACTATCAAGCCAACTTTTGTTTAGAGTATGCAATGGTAGTCCTTCCGAAAAATGTTGATGTTAAATCTCTTTTTAATCATATAGTACAAGATAATATTACGTAGCCTAAAGTCTGAACTGACACAACAAACATACCCTGCAAAAATTGACACTGTTCAATGTTATTGCTTACACTGCGATCCTCGACCAAGCACGGGGATAACGGAAACCCCACCCTGCACTCCCCCCACTCACCCCAAAGTTAAATATTGCTAACATTACAAAAGTTGTATATGTCACCGTTTTATTGTACTAACCGTAAGTTTATAATAAATCTAGTTAGATTATAAACTGTCGATAGATTGTGAACGGAAACTAAAATTTACAATTTAACGTTTAAATTTTCGTAAGATTATAAACTGACCATGTCCAGCCGTCAAATTGTAAATATGTGGATCAACAACAATTTACCATAGATCTACGAAAGTATTACAGTGGCCATAAGTAAAATACGTAGGTACAGGTTTTTAATGTATTATTTTTTGGCTTATGTTTAACTTACAGATATAGTAGAGTAACATATAACAGACAAAAATAGTAAATGATCACCAAAATTAAATACGCAATTTAATGTAATCTTATAACCAAAGTTTCAAAATCTCGCTGTCCTATTTAAGCAAAATTACTCAAAATAAATAATTGTTAACCCGTAGTAAAGGTCACCAAAATTAAATTCTTGTGTTGTAGTCACAAGTAACCTAACGCTCCTCCTCGCTTCGCTCGTCGTCGCACCTAAATATGACTATGCCCTAGACTAAATGATATTTAACTCCTCGCTAAAATATAGTGATCATTTACTACATTTGGTGTCCGATTAAATTTTTTGGTAAAAGAACTAAGGGTATCAAAGCATTTTATGGTGGTTATTATTTTAAATCCCTTAGTTTTTTTAATGCACAAACTCGAAATGAACATGTTTTTTTTTGTCTGACTATTCTTTTTGTTCTAACTCTATGAAATGAACTCATGGCAACTATAACGGCGACCAATCAGAGGACGGTTCACAATTTCGCGGGCGATTATAGATCGTTATAATCTCACTAGGGAGTTTATAAACTAACGTGTCGTACAATTACCCGGTGACATATACAAACGATATGTTTTATTAGGCATTAAAAATTTTATTAAGCGTTATAGTCGTATTATTACAATGCACAATTTGTGGAATAACAGTTAACAAAAAATCGGTTAAGATAACCAGTACTTCCATCGTAAAGGTGTGATCACATAACAAAAGATCCTAAAAGGTAATATGTGTCCTCGGGCTATGATTCGAAGGTAAAACCGGAAGGTTAATGACATTTTCCGGGCCCTTACCTCGTGTCCTTTAACTCACAACTAGCTAAAGCTTGTTAAGTTCCCTAGTCACGTAATGCGAAGATTTGACCGAGTTTTATTAGTTCTGTATACAGTAATGGAGCGCGTCCATCAAAACTACTATTGGGTTGGAAGATATATAAAGTGTGCCTGTGTGTAGCTGGTAGGATTATGTCATGACGTAAGCTACGTGGTAAATGAAATCAGACTTTCGGTCCTGTTACTGAGCACGTTTTACTGTTTCAATATCACAGAAAAGGTGAAGATTTTCTGTAGGTTATGTTCGACCTGGTAGTACTATAGATTACTCTTGAAACGATTGAATCAGAATCGTTTCAAGAGTAATATTCAAGACTATAGTACTTGAACGATCTGAAACTGGTGATTGAAAATTCGCACTACTTTTAGTAGCAACGAAAATTATTTTTTTAAGAAATATTTATAATTGTAATTGAGGAAACTGATGTATTACAATGCATTATATATATATACACAGGGTTTTCCAATAAGGACTTGACAACTTTTTTTCAAAATATAATGCAAACCATTTGAGATATTTCAAAAACTTTAGTATCGGGTTAAAATACAATCAAAACATTTATGAATGGAACTCGACTTCGTTCATATGGCCACCGCGGGCACGTTTGCAGCGGTCGTTTCGTTGGACCCAATTTTCGATGACTCGGCCACACATTTCGGCCGAAACGGCTGCTATTTCGCGTTCAATGTTGGCTCTGAGCTCTTCCAACGTCGTCGGCTTGTTGGCATTGACCAATGGCCTGACGTAGTCCCAAAGAAAAAAGTCTACAGGCGTTAAATCGCACGAACGAGGCGGCCAATCGACTGGTCCATTTCTTGAGATAACGCGCTCATCAAACTTACTCTTCAATAAATCGATTGTAACTTGTGATGTGTGGCTTGTGGCACTGTCCTGTTGAAACCATATGTTGTTCAAGCCCATATCTTACAATTCTGGCCAAAAATAATCCGTAATCATGGTGCGATAACGATTACTATTCACAGTAACGTGACGATCATTATCGTCGACGAAAAAATATGGCCCTATGACTCCGCCGGCATGCAAACCGCACCAAACAGTTATTTTGGGGAAGAAGTGGTGTTTCACGAAGCACATGTGAATTTTCATCCAACCAATAACGCATATTTTGCTTATTGACGAACCCATTGAGCCAAAAATGAGCTTCGCAACTGAAGATGATTTTGCGATGAAATTGATCATCTTGGCGCATCTTTTCCAGAGCCTAATCGGAGAATGTACGTCGCTTCAAATGGTCCATCTGCTTCAATTCTTGGGTCAACTCTGTCTTGAATGGGTGTATACCAAGATCCTTACGCAATATTCGCCATAAAGTGGTCTGTGCGATGCCCAACTCTTGAGAACGCCGTGGACTTGACTGATTTGGATCATTTGCTACGGACGTTTCAACGACAGCGATATTTTCGACACTTCGACCAACCCGTTGTCTCACTGGCACGGCAACATCACACAACGAATATGTAGACTCAAATTTTTGCACTAAACTTGTTACTGCCTGTCTACTAGGACGAGAATTACGACCGAAAATCAGAGTTAACGCTCTTAAAGTAGCGGTTACCGACTCCGAATTTCTGTAGTACATTTTCATAATTTGCAGACGTTGTACGTTCATGTACTTTACCGTGATGAAAATGTTAAGTTTATTGTATAAATCGACAGTGAAAGTTTGATGATTAGTGAAAGGGTGCGTTCAGAAATTTAATTCAAAGTTGTCAATCACGTCCCTATTGGAAAACCCCTTATATATATATATATATATATATATATATATAAACAAATAACATTAAAATACGCGATTTCTATATATATACAATTATACCAAGATATCATGAAAAAATGAACAATAACAAGCATCTTATTTGTTCAGTTATTTATATAATAGTTAGAATGAATGGTTGGCAAGCAAAGATTTATTTTCTGTACCCATAAATCATAGTTTTGAACTGACTACAAAGTCTTGGTTTCTTGTCCGCTGACGTGATTTTTCATGGAACAAATGGCACTTATTTTTTTTTTAACACTTTACATATAAAACAATTAAATCTTGTTGTAAATAATATTCCACGAACACGAAGAATGTACCCAGTCACTATATATGCAAATGTTAAGTACCTACTTTTATGTGATAACATAGATGTTATCAGAAGGTTGGCTGTTTTGGTCTAGTGGATGATAAGGTATAAAATACATCATCTGTGTAAATTTAAACTGTCTAGCTATCACCGTTCTTCAGATACAGCCTGGTGACAGACGGATGGATGGGCGGACAGCGAAGTCTCAGTAATAGGGTGCCGTTTTTACCCTTTGGGTACGGAACCCTAAAAAGGAGTAAAATCAAGACTCGTAGTACGTACACTTACTTGTCGGTATGAACTCCCATAACATATCTATAGATAAGATTTTTTGTTCTACTTTTTTGTGGGGTTGTGACGAAACAAGCACTACTCTCACCTGATGTGAAGCGGTAACCTTTACCTATAACAGATGCATTTCTGCGCTCATCATCCGCGGACATACAGTTTTTAAGTCTCATGTGCCAGTAATTTTACTGGCTCGCAAGTATTGCTGCTGGAACACATTGTTAGGGGCTTGGCGACAGATTTTCTACTTGAGGATGGCAACTAGCCAGCAGCCTACCTAGTGGTCATTTTCAAAATGCTTCCACCATGCGGTAAAGCTCAAGCTGGCGTTGGGTATCGAACCATGGACTTTTGGCACAGCAGCCGAGCTTTTACCGCTCGGTTATCATTGTAATTTTTTTAACAAAACGCCTTTGTAAGTATTTATGTTATGATAAGTCCGGTAATGTAAAATATCATACCTACTTATACACAACTCACAAAAAACGAACTTCATAAAACGTAGTTTTATAGTACGTAACTCAAGATTATCCAGATAAAAGTCCAAAGTTCGCGTCTGGAGTTTCTCACTAATATTGGATAGCTGGAACGTGCTTGCTATTCTGCAATGCAGGCTTATACCAGCGTCGAACGGTATCGATCGAAAAGCTTAAAACTCAATTTAAAGTTATCCCTAGACTGCCGAGAGATTCAAAGGACGCTATTGTACTAGACTCATATTTCAAATAATTGTACACGAATATACATACTTGAATGATTTTATAGCATATCTACGGTTCCCAAGTGTCTGCTGTAAGCTCTTAAACTTTCCCTAAGGCACCTCGCAAGCGTGACCATTATGTCAATTATCCTCTTCGAAACTCCACTTAAGTTTAATTAGATGATTATCTCGTAGAAAATCTCTTGAGAAATCTTTAACGTTTCGATTGGTATATAGCTTTTCCAACAATAGCCCTCTCGGGTTTCTGAATAGCACGTCTGCTCTCTAATGAAAACTGACTCGTGGCTGAAATTCTTGTTTGCTTGCAACACTGTACCTATAATAGACCAGGGCTAAGCCTTTGAAAATGGTAAATAGTAAAAAACAATAATAGTAGGATGAAACTCGTTAAAAAAGGAAGAGAATATAACAAAAGTGAAACGAAAAATAATTTACGGGCGATCTGAGGTCGGGAAGTGGAAAGGGGTGAGTTTTTTTAGAGTAAAAACGGTTTAGCTCGATTTCTGGCAAAACTAAAAGTCCTATGGAAAAAAATTATACAACAAAGTTGTAGGTATTAAAAAGATTTACATCTTTGGTACAAACACTTTTTTCCCTTAACCTCAAAATTTAAGTGAAAAATTCAAATAACACAGTTTTTGTTTCTTTTTATTATTATCTTATACAAAACAACTTTTTTGTACTTAATTTGGTGAAAACTTAGGTACCTTTTATGTCACAAACTCACTGTAATTTTTTTGATTAACATTATTTATTTTTTCACCTTATTTTGACTTAATATCGATAGAGCACCCTTATTTTCAATAGAAAATTCGCGCTTCAAAATAGGAGTCAGCTTTTTAAAAAAAAAGTAGATGGGCTTTTGTTCGTTAAAATTTCTTCTTTCCGATAATGTTATAAAATATATTATTAAGGTAAATGTTGTTATAATAAATTTGAGTTTTTCACATAAGTTTTTTATAGGTTACAACTTTGGCATATATTTTTTTCCATAGGACATGTAGTTTTGACTGAAATCGAGATAACCGACCGTTTCTTACTCTTAAAAACTCTCCCCTTCCACTTCCCGACCTCGGATCGCCTGTAAATTATGTTTCCTTTAATTTTTGTTACATTCTTTTCCTTTTTCAACCGGTTTCACTCTACTATTATTTTTTGTTTCAGAAATTATCTACCCTAGTCTAATAGCCTTTGGGCTATTACAGTATTTGTACTGTTCTCCCCTTCTATACTAATTTTTACCTTATCTTCTTCTTCGTAACATGATCCCGATCATATAAAACTGGTACAATGTCTTCTCTAACTACTACACGATGAACACATTAAAAAAATTGTTTTCACTGGAAACGCACAACACAGCACAAGGGTATAAAATCTTAAAATGCTTCTGTTTTCTGGCCAGCCGCCTGTTTAACGCCAATTCTCTTTGGAAATGCTATCGTTGGTAATATACCCTTGGCATGGAGACTTGATGTGCGCCCAATGTACAGCAACTCCCCACTCACAATGGCGTCAGTGGCATCATGCTGCTCATTAGAAACATTTTCCCCTTTGTTGCCTTTTACGCAAACTTACGTGTAGCGTAGTTTCTATGCTATTTTGTTTTCCGCAGGTCTATGACAACGAATACTATGCTTATTTAACCCATGACGGGCAGCGTTGCAACATCAGAAATAATAAAAAAAATACTTATATATAGCTACAGATATCCACATAGACCACCTGAACTACGAATAAAAATGTAACTCAGAATGAGAAAATAGATCTGACTCTGCATTGCGTTTACCGCATGTCTCGAATATTGAATTAGATTCAATTAGCAATCCGAAATCACGCAGCACAATTTACATGACAAACTATTCTACATCTACCGTACAAATGATCTTGCAGCGTGTGCAACAATACATATACATATATCGACGTTAATAACATACGAAACTTATCTTACTCACTACATCCGAGTACACACAGTCCACTTATGCACTGCTCGAGGAAAATGTAGAACATCCTGAATATTTGAACCGTTCTTGACAATAATTGTGATGTACGACGTACTCTGGAGCTCCTCGTAGACGTTTTGGCGCCTCAACCGACGCGGGCCATCGATCCTGGCCAGTACCCCATTTGTGTATCACCATAACTGTGTCATGCAAGTGAAGAATCTCTTATAGTATCAGAATATTCGAGATTACGTATATCAGGTGCTATGAATGTTTGTTAATTTGAACGAGCTAATTTCGATGCTTATTCGCACGTAGTTCGAGGTTCTCGAGTTCGGTTCTATAGGTTAAATTCAATTTCAGATGTTTATGATTCAAAATAAAACAAAGGAAATTTGATACATTAAATAATAACAAATATTTCAAAAATATTTTAAGAAAATATAAATAAATATTTTCGAAAAACACTTTATATTCTTTCTAAATATGATTACAAGCACTATCGCGTACAGAGCGAAAATCACATTTACAAATTATTGAACTACATAGTTTTTTGATTCTAATGGGAATCGAGCCCGCGATCTCCCATTACGCGCCATTTTTTCTTCATCCATTCGCTAGCTAACCGGTGCGAATTCGAAGGACGCGGAATCAATTCCCGTCTGAAAAAAAAATTACTCCAATAACTTGTAAAAATATATCTGTTGACAATTCCGTCTAATTTTCCTGTTAAGCCGACGTGACGTCACAAACGCCACGCAGCCAAACCAGAAAAAAAATCGATGCGTCGAAGCATCCCCAAGAGGTTTTGACTCTTCGAACGCAGGATCGATAATTCGATAAAAGAGAATTGAAAAAAATCTTCTTACGGAATTTTTCAAATGTCTCGCACTCAGCGATTCTATAAAACAAAATTCCTTTTTCTTCCTATATAGACCTTGATTTATATGTTTGTAAAAATACTTACCTAAAAAGGAAACGTTCCAACAAAAAATTGTTTCCTAAATGTATTGTGCCAATGCTTTCTGTTTACGAAGCATGAAATAATGTGTCGGTGTCGACAGTAGACAATTCCAAAGAAAAGGGTAGACATTCTATTTTATTTTACGACAGTTCACCTGAATAACACTGGGACTAAATAACGTTTCTTTGCATTGAAGGAAAGTTTTATGTTCATTTCAAAGTAAACCTTTTTGTTTGTAAAGAATACTGTAACAAAGCGGCTTTTATTTAGTTTTGTATATATGTTTTTATTGATGCAGGACCCGATTTCACAAGTTTTTCCGGATCTTTTATTTATTGGGTTTACAATAATGTTATTATGAACTAAACAAATAAGTCTATCACTTATTCATTCCATTTGCTATTACTCATAAATTATGTTATTTGTTTGCCGTATAGTCCTGACTTTATAATGATAATTTTCCATGAATGTCGTAAGCGCTGACTAAGAGAAAATGCGCTTAATGGACAGCACACCACAACGCACTTCGACTTTAGTGGTTGCTGCACATTAGGCGTATAACAGGAAAATATGTATATTGTATATACAAGTAAGGTGGATATTCCATATACCCAACGAAGCGATTTGCTTCTTCGTTCAGCATACGAACCGCCAGGGATTGGAACACCATGCCTCAGTCTCTGAGTCTGTGTTTCCAGTTAAGTAAAATAGGGGGTCTTCAAAACGCGAGTAAATTTTTTGGCTAAGTGCGCTCCATCATCGATCTCATCATCACTTAACATAATCATTTATTTCTCCAGCTTCATGTGTACAATCCTTATTAATCATCATGTACAATCCTTACAAAATTATTTAAGATATAATAGTACATATTATATCTTAAATAATTTAATATGTACTAACAACATGAAACCCTGGTGGGCACTTTAGAGTTTGTTGGACTGTGGGTAGGACTAAAGTTTTATAACTATAATCTTAATTAGAATTAGTTAAAAAGTGACATCAGGTAATACCTGGATAATACTTGACCACTATGGTCAAGTATTATCCAGGTATAAAATAATGCGATTGTAACGCCCTTATTTACCTACTGTTTTGTAGGTATATAATTGCGTCGAGTGTATTTCCAATGAGTGTTTTCGTCAGGAGGCGGCCGCCCACTCACTGCGACAACACTCATAAGTCGAAGCCGTACAACACGCACTTGTGTTGTATTGTCTTATTCGTTGTTAGAGAAAACATATGTAAGGATCCTAAATAAAGTGGGATAAAGGAAGGATAATGATGACCATAACCGGTGAATACCTTATTTCCTCTCATGGGAATAAAATACAAATTATGGTATTGTAATAAATTCCATGTCCATCTTTTCAAAAATAACTCCAACATTACATGTAAAAACCACGCTTTCGGTTTCGGCATATAATAATTATCAAGTTAGCATATTTTTCATGGGACGTTGCAGATCTTGCATAATCTTTCTTAATCAACTAGATTAGACAACGTCCACTGCGGTCATTACTTAGATGGTATTAACTATTGAGCGCTTCTGTGCTTCAGGTACATCAAGCAATCGGTCCTGGTGGTTGTCTTAGGCAGCAGTCGATTTAGTATGGTAGTAGGCCATTTTCCGAATGCTCTCCTGGCTACCTACCACCTTCAAGTAGAAAATTTGTCCGCAAGCACCAACAGTATGTTCCAGCAGCTGTCCTTTAGAGCCATTCTCGATTTGCCTGAACAACATCTTTGATAACATTAGGTGCAAGTAGTGTCGAGGCTAGCATATCATTGTTTTTGTGAGTGTTACATGGAACTAGTAATGTCACTAATCTGCAATAAATATGTATTATTAACTACAAATAAATATTTAAAGAAACGTAAGTCAAGCCCAGAAATAGCTGTAGAACGCAAACCTTACCGAGGCGGGCGTGGTTTAAAAGGTGTACCGTGTAGCGCAACAACATACCAATCACAACCAACCAAACCTCAACGCGACCAATCGGATGCAATAATTCTTATGCGCCAAATCAATTAACCAACTCCATTGGATTTGGAAGATGGTGCGTGTTTTTAACTTGATGAGTCCGAAATCAAAGCGGTAACTTTATAAGAGTTACAATTCTAAACATTTTAATTGTAGATTATTAAGTAATATGTTTACATAAACAATTATCTACACTAAATACTTACTTAAATTCCATGCAGCGTAAAATAATACCGCTCGCTTTCAGTTAGTTTCTCCCCAAGTTTACTCATAGCACCTAAGTATAGAAGTTTATGAAGCTGTAAACCAGATAATTTCGCACAGAAGGCTTAACATCATTCATGGCTTTACCAAGAAGATTTCGTGTATAAAGCAATAAAAAGGAAGCAACCACTCCTTCCTCCCGCATGATCTCGTTTTGGGGGAAAATTGCTCTCTTTATGGATCAGTATAAATACAATATTTTCGCAAAGCTTTTTCTCGTACGCAATTTTGCCTGTATAACAGTATTTGGTGGAGTTATAATAGAGAAAATAATGTTATTAATGTTTAATCTTAATTCGTTTTTATTAGTATACTTATGTAACTTATAAGTTATGAAAGTATATATGATAACAATGTTGAAAGTTGAATTTTATTGTTGCCAGTCGCTAAATATTAGGCATAATGTGAAATTGTTTTGACACTTTCATCGCTGTCCACCGGGACAACATGTGGGGAAAGGATTCGGTGGGTTAATAAGGTCATATTTTTATTTAAGTAATAGTAATAATAACCAATCATAATACTAATAGTTTTTATATAATTCTACGTAGTTTGTGCTCGCTCATTCTATCGACAGCATTTCAACTGGGTAGACGTATCGAATTTCAAGAATATTCACTGTGAAATGTTTCTGTGTTATAATAAGATATATACTGTGTTATGATACGTAAATAATAAGAGTGCCAACGTTGACAAGGTCTACTGCTTATTGTCAAAAGGCGAGATTTTGTTGAAAAACAATTTTTATACCGGTGCTTCGTCACTTCGTAGAGGGTCACTAGAAAACCTGAAATTAAAACTAACGTTATCACTATCACTATCATTTTCTCTGTCCCTATATCCCTATGTATGCTTAAATCTTTTAAACTACGCAATGGATTTTGATGCGGTTTTTTTTAATAGATGGAGTGATTGAAGCGGTAGGTTTATATGTATATATAACATCCATTAAATAGTGGAGAAATACTGTTATTTTTGAGGTTTCTAATGTGATGTCGTAAATAATTACATTTTTGCCGCTTACATTGCAAACGCAGGCTGCACCCTACGAGATTTATCAAAATAATGTACTAAGTATTGTACACATTGAAAAGGTCTACAGAAAACTTTGCTATGGTATATGTCTATCTCTTATGGATATCCCACAATAACATTTTTTGTCATTTACTTTTTACGACAAATAATGGCAAATTTTCGAAGCGATTTTAACCAATAAGGCATTAATCCTTATCTAATTAAATACCTTAAGAGCCCTTTTACATTTTGCAGCCTTCTCACTCGCACTTTTAAAGATAATTTCAAATAGCAACAATATGGTTTATATTTTTTAAAATGTGGTCAATCATTATTTTGCTGCATGCAACTATAGATGTTCTCTACTAATTTTCATTTTGATATCTGTTATGGGGGATCCAAAACGCGTAATTTAGTTATTTTAAATTTTGGGCCTCTAATTCTAATTGGACTCAACATGTAACAAAGTAAAAATATGTTGAGAACATCTATAGTTGCATGCAGCGAAATAATGATTGACTACATTTTAAAAAATATAAACCAGATTGTTGATATTTGAAATAATCTTTAAAAGTGCGAGTGAGAGGGCTGCAAAATGTAAAAGGCCTCTTAAATACAATATCAATTTAATATAGATCTATATTGCCCTTTACAGCATATGATTTAAATGAATATTTTCGAAGATATTACAGATTTACAAATTGCGGGACGTAGCGTTTGCGGCGGTTCCGGGCGGCGGGAGCGTGTAGTACTCGTAGTGTAAAAATGTAAAAAGTAAATAAGTGTATGAATTTAGATATTCCAAAGATAGCAGGAAATCTTCATGGTTTAGGGAAAGAAGAATTGTTTTAGTCTAAATTTAACGCGTGCGGGCCACGGACAGTAATGAATAAATCAAAACTACTGGATCGAATTTAATCATTTTTTCAGTGAATGACATATGAAATGATATATTTTATATGAATGATATATTTTATACCCGTGCGAAGCCGGAGCGGGCCGCTAGTACAATGTAATACAAAAACTTTTTACCGAGCAAATCTAAACTTGATACTTTATTATACTTTTTCTAAGGTAGTACAATGGAAGTCTTATTGCTGTGTAGTGATATCTTCCAGGCAAACTTTAGATGGACAGAAACAAGAGAAGAGATAGACGGTGGTGAACAATAAATTAAAATAATTCCAATAGGCACGTCCGAACTTTGACAGTTGGTAGCGGCCATCTTGTTGAAGCTACATCTGTCAAATTGGTTGTCATTTATTCATTCTGTTTTGCCAAATCATCATGGATAGCTATAGCATTCAACAACACGTGCAAATGATAAAATTGTTCTATCAAAATGAGTGTTCTGTTCGGGCAACGCACCGCGCGCTTCGCCCACTTTACGGTCGCCATAATCGTCCTACCGAGAGGACTATTCGTCGTGTGGTGCATAAATTTGAGTCCACTGGTTCGGTAAATGATCGATCAACACCTGTACGTCAAGGAAACGCAATGTCTGCCGAATACATTGCCGCTGTCCGTGAGAGTGTGCAGGAGAATCCGAGGCAGTCGATTTCGCGTCGCTCACAAGAACTCGGCCTTTCACAGACCACAAGTTGGCGAATTTTGCGTCGTGACTTGGGCCTGCACCCGTATAAAATTCAACTCACCCAGGAATTGAAGGTAAACGACCATAGACAAAGACGTGTGTTCGCTGAATGGGCACTGGAGCAGTTAGCAACTGACCGTAATTTTCACAGAAAAATTATCTTCGTAATAAAACACGAATGTGTACTCATGTAATAATAGTATCACATGGGTGTTTTGATACTTAATTATGAACAGTTGCATACAAAACTTTATCTACACCCATGATATGAATCATCTATAAAAAGTTCTGAAATCATAGATTGGTGTACACTTGTACAGTGTTGTAAGAACTTTATTAAATTCATGGAAAGTTTAATTATTGTATATCTAATACAAACATGTAATACTAGACTTATTTATTATAATAATTCTTTAAATTTTGGATCGTACAATTATTGAAATGCACTTGAATTAAAAGTAATACAATAATGAAGATTAAATTTAATAATATTAATTTTTTTATAAATTTAATAATAATTCTTGAAAATATATTAAATGCATATCTTTATAACATGACGTACTACTTTTTGATAAACTATTTTAAGCCTATTTAACTTACGATTGTTATTTACGTCGAGAAGGCGTCTCGGGTTTGCGCCTTTCAGAGTCGCTTCATCACAGATTCGTGCGCTAATAATTACCGCGCCCGCGCATGCTTACTTTTGTAATTACAATATCATACTCATGATATCAATTCCGATTGGTTAACAGATCGGTGTAGTACAGTTACCTATATTGACTTACCTATTCACATCTGCTTGCCAGGAAGCCATGCACAGTAATAAGGCAAGCCTACCTAGGCATATTCTGTGTGTTAAAAACTATCAGTTGAGATTAAATTTTTTCGGTTATGCAAAGAGTGAAGGTGATGAAAAAAAAATAGATTAAAATTATTTTTTTTATTTATTATTAATATATATTATATTATATTATATTATATTATATTATATTTATTATAATTAAAATTTATTTAATTTAATTAAAAATAGCTATGAACACTTTTCGATAGGCAAGTTATCATAGGCATGTTTGTTAATGAATATGTTTGATAAAAAATATGTCTCATCAAGTTATCTGAAGGGTGAAGGTCGATCTCCCACGGCTCTTAGACTATAATATAGAAAGAAAAAATGCTTCATTTCACAGAAAAAATACAATAATCACCGTACCACGAACAGTGAAAGTATCGATCTTTGCACACGCAATAAAAAAGAAACAATATAAACAGACCCTAAAACTTTGTAACTGAAAGCGGCAAAGTATTATGAAATTATGAATCGTGCGGTATACACGAAGTTACGTAGTTTGATTGTCAAAACCACAACCGACCTCAACAAACATAATATACTCGATGAATGTTTCCATTGAAATGAGCAAACATTTTGAGTTTTTTGTTTTACAGCTCAATGTGGCATTTTCTTTAATATGAATAGATGTCCGGTACCACTAACGGTAGAGCGAAAACCATTAACATTTGAAAAATTCTTTCACCCATTTTAGTAAATAATACGGGATAACTCACTTGAATAAGTCAGATAGCTCCGACTATAATTTCAACCACATCCGGTGGTCTTTTTCAAGGAGAGCTCGGGACGCCCGCGTTCACGTCTCGCTGAGCACTTGAGTAGAATTGAGATACCTGACTTATTCACGTGAGTTATCCCGTATTATTTACTAAAATGAGTGAAAACCACGTTAGTTTTTAAAACAAAATTCTTTCACCATTAGAACCATTCATAATCCCTGATAAACATAGGCTATAGAATGTTTATTTATTTTTTAATTTTATTTAATACCCGTGCGAATCCTAGGCAGCCTACTGTTTCAATATATTTGGTGTAGAACGCCATATAAACCTATATTCCATTTACTTTCCAAAAACATAGGCTATTCCATTTCACAATTATCGGGCTTCGTGCTTTTTTTACTTAACAGCTCTCAGCTTAATGAGATAGCATGTTTACCAGGGAACTTCCTAAGGGACGAGCGACGCCTGACAAATGTTAATTCTAGAATGGAGCTCGCTACGGAATATACATTTATTTCTATCCGAAGATATATTATTCCACGAGTTTAATAAAAAAATATAATAAGAATTTTCGCGTTAATAAAGTAAAGTAGGTAAAGGTGGTCTTTGTTTTATGTTGGATTTTGTTCATTGTCCGAAACTTACTTTCACAAACACGCGTCACGCCCTTTCGATCTTAATAAAATTCAGAGAGACGTTAGCTTATAGAATTTACAAGTTCGTATCTTTCGAGATCTTTACGAAGTTTCGGAGTAGGTACCTGGGTGATATAAATATTAATTTAAGTAAGTGTACGAGTTATGGCGGTCGGGGTTGTTTGAAATATAAAATCCTAAAAACAGGAGGTAAAATTTTCAAATTAACTTACATCAAGTAGAAAAAGAATACCCTTTTATAAGAAAGGCATTTGTGTGTACATATTATAATAGCAGACCAAGATTTGTTGTTAGTTTAAACTATATCCTTTTCTCGCTTAAAAATGGATAAAATTAAAAAAAAAATCTAATCTACCGCCAACTATTGGACAATTAATAGGGTAAACCTACCATGGTACAACTTAGGGCCTATTCCATTTGACGCTAATTTCGATAATTTTGCCCACATTTTGCGTCTATGGTTGTGATCAATGTGATCGTTTGTGACTGTTCTCCCCTGTTCCATTTAGGATAAGAACGCTAAAAATGCCACTAAAATTTGCCACTTCTGTCACTTATAACATTAGATGTAGGTAATTCAAACTGTTCCAGTAGCTTCATAACGTTTATGGCGAAAATAATGCCAAGACCCAAGTGGAACCACTTTTTAGGAGTGTGATCGTTTTTAGCGTTTTTGGCGAATTTAACTTCAAATGGTACGCACCCTTAGGGTATGGTAGCCAAGTTATAGGCGCATTGCGCTGCTTATGTTAATACGAGTCTCGCACTATGCGCAGTTTACGTGTTTTTGACGATCCTCAGACCTAAATAGATGATGCGGGTGTATGTACTTCGCATGCCAACAGGTTGAGCAATGCTCTTTCATCGACGCCGTTTTATTTAGTTTTCGCCATGGACCTATATATACTAGACGCGACAGCTCAAACGAAATTCGTCGACCAGTGCAGATATGCCGGCCGGCATACTCTCCCACACATGCAGCTGGGCACTCGTAGAGATTACACGCGCTTTACGTTCGAAAATTGTGTATTTGAACATGTAGCCCCGGAAGCCTTTTATAAGCCTAAGCAAGCAGTATCGCTTTGCTTTTATACAAATGGGAAGAATCAGCAAAGTTAAGCAACGTCCGCTGCGGTCACGAGTTGGATGGGTGACGGCTACTGAGCACTTCCGTGCTTCGGAGGGCACGTTAAGCCGCTGGTCCCGGTTGTTGTCCTAGGAAGGCAGTCGTGTTGGTAGGGCATTTTACGAATGCCCGCCTGGCTAGCTACCACCCTCAAGTAGAAAATCTGTCGCCAAATACCTAACGGTGTGTTCCGGCTGTTGTCCTTGAGAGCCAGTACTACTAATTCTAGGTTAGCCTGAACAACATCTTCCACGACGTCATCACTTACAATCAGGTGAAATAGTGGCCAAAGGCTAACCTATACGACAAAATAAAATGTTACTTTTGGTGTTCTTTGTGACTTTTGCTACATATTCTATTTGAAAATCATATATAAAAGCACCTTTCGACGAGTTAAATTCGTGTCTTGTTAATAAAAAATCAATAGACTTAGTAAACTTATTAATAGATTCTAGTCGGCATCCTTCGAATACAGATTCTAAATAAAATGCTAGCCCCGTTCCATAATGTGGAATCCAGAGCATTATTAACAAAGTTTGAAGTATACTTGAGAAACTTGAGTGCTATCCCATTTACTTTTGCTACCCGTCAATGGATTTTCTCATCTTAATTTAAAGTAAAGCAAGCTATATGACTCATAAATCCAATTTTTCTTCGTACTTTATTTAACCATCGTATTAGGATGGAGTGACACCTATAGTTTATCCCGCACATCAAACACAAACAAACAAACAAAATTATTTTTATTGACATAATATAAGATACAGCAAATACAATGAACCCATAGGTTCCCGAACTAGTATTTAACTGTATTTCAGGAACCAGTGGCTTCTCCCTTAGTAATTTCAATACAAAAAAAGAACATTATGTCATTGAAGTGTCTGTTCCTAAATGCATTATATGTAATGAATTAAAATCATGATTGAAAATTGAATGAAAGTGAGTATTGTAATTGTTGTGTTTTGTGTCTATTGAAGTGTCGTGAATGTGTGTGTGTGTATGTAGTGAATGAATTGTGTAGTGTTAAAATTGTTTCCTCTAATTTTCATGTAATCAAAAATTCGAAAGCATTTTTTCAATGCTTTCATAATCAAACGTTTCGAGCCATGTTAGTATGATCTTTTTAATTTCGTAGTTGGATTTTCTTTTTAGCTTAGTTATTTTATTTAATTTGTTGTATAAATGTGGAGCCATTATTTTAAACTGATTATGTGCAAACCTACTATATACCCTGGGGATAGGGCATTGGTCTAGTCTCTTTGAAGCTGGAGGTAGTGTGGGTACGGTTTCTTTATGGTAACGCCGTATGCTTTCATATATAAATAGTTTTCGGACAGAAAGCACTCCTGCTTGCTTATATACGTCAGTAGTAGGGTGTTGTCGTGGTAGATACATTAGTACTTTCAGGGCAGCACGTTGCCCTCGTTCAGCAATTATGAGATGACTTTTAGCTGCACTTCCCCATGCACAGATGCAATACCTTGTTATGCACTCACACAAAGCTTTGTAAGTATCAATAGCCAATTTTAAATTAGCAACAGATCTTAGATTTTTAAATATATATATAAATTTCCTTAATCGAGAAGCTAGGTTATTTATGTGTGTAATCCAGTTTAACTTATCATCAATCCATACCCCAAGGTATTTGATATTGTTAACACGATCCAAAGACGAGCAACTACATGGGGAATTAAAAACACTATTCCGATTACATGGAAAAGTATGTATTTTTATTTCTATGTCGACAGTAGGTTCCCCTGCAGCAGTCATACTAAAGCACAAGAATTTGGTTTTCGCTGTGTTAAGTGAAAGGAGGTTATCCTCTAGCCATTGTGTAGTATGTGCAAGAGCTGTTTCAGTTTGACATTTTACTTTCTGCCAAGATTTATCATGAAAAAGTAACACAGTATCATCTGCAAACATTATTAGGTCCGTACCTGGCAAGGTAGTGCCACATAACTCATTTATATAAATGAGAAAAAGGGCAGGGCCAAGGGTACTTCCCTGCGGAACGCCAAATGTACATACTGCGCTCTCACTGACATACTTCTCCACTCGTACTTGCTGTGATCTATCCACAAGATAGTCAGAAAACCAGTCCAGAGCTAATCCTCTTATTCCAATGTTTTCCAATCTCATTAGTAATATGGGAATCGAAACGGTATCAAAAGCCTTCTGCAGATCCAGAAACACCCCTATACATTTGTTATTATCGTCAAGATACGAGGTAATTAACGTAGTTAACGCCAGGACCGCATCTTCAGTTGACTTTTTCTCTCTAAAACCGAACTGATTTTGATGTAATAGGTTATTATTCTCGCAATATCGCATTAATCTTTTTTTCACTAATTTTTCCAAAATTTTCGAAAGATTGGATAAGAGAGAAATAGGGCGATAGTTTCCTGGATCTGCTTTATCACCAGTTTTGTGAATTGGACAAACAATACCCTTTTTAAAAGCTGACGGAAAGGTGCCTGTTTCGAAGCTTATATTACATAGGAATGCAATGGGTTCCACCAAATACAAAACAAATCTTTTCAGTATATCAGCCGTGATCTTATCCCAACCAGGAGCGCTGTTTGACTTAAGCCCAAAAATAATATTTTTAATTTCGACAGGGTCTGTGGGAGCAAGAGACATAGAATTAACGGGTTTATCATAAGCTTTAGTACTTAAAGCTAGTTTGCACTGAGTTGTATTCATCATGTCTAACGATTTCTCTGCTAACTTTTCGCCAACGCTAGTAAAATATGTATTTACAGCGTTAAGTGAATGTGTAGGGTTGTTATTAATGCCTAACAATTCACGCGAATGCAATTTCGTTTGTTTTAGGTTACATACTTCTTTTATTAACTTCCACGTTTCCTTCACGTTACCACGATTTTTTAATAACTTAAATTTATAATAATCTCTTTTTAGGTTCTTTATAAGTTTATTGCATACATTTCTGTATCTGGTATATATTTCTTTTAAATTATTATTTTCTGGTTGTTTTTTTGCCCTCATGTGTAGCTTGTCTCTTTTTCGTATACATTTCACCACTCCTTTAGTAATCCAAGGCTTGAGCGGTTGGTTTTTCCTTGAAATAGATCTTATTTGAGTATTACTATTAATTACTGTATGAATTTTTGTTATAAATAATTCTGTTGCTATGTTGACATTGTTAACTTTATATAAATCTTCCCATGATTCTTGTTTCAGTAGTTCTTGGATTCCGTCAAAATTAATTATTGTTTTACTAAATTTTACTAATTCTTTAATTACTTTGCTTTTATTTATATGTAGGAGAATAGGAGAGTGGTCTGTAACTTTTTGTTCAAAAACAATCGTTTTCCAGGTATTCCGAGTTTTAACCATGAAGTGGTCTAAACACGTGGTGAATCTAGTAGGACGGTTTATTCCTTGTTTTAGGTCATGCACAGCCATTAGATTTAAATAGTCATGAACGTAGATATGAGTCTAGATTAGTGCCCGGTAAAATATTGAGATTAATATCTCCGGTTAAAATAACATTAGTTGTAGATACATTTTGCAATATAGTACCTAACGATGCTACATAATTGCTTGGGTTTTTGAAGCTCGGTGATCGATAAGTACATATGATCGTATAATCCGGTACAATATTAAGCACAAGGCAATTTCCATTGATAAAATTTTCTGGTTCCTGGCACGCTACGCTTAGTACATCGCGAACGTATACAACTACACCATCGTTCTGGTTTAGGCTGATTGTGGTGCAGAACGTATTATAATTATCAATGCTAGGAAGTACGCTATGAGCATTTGTCCAACATTCCGTTAACACAAAAACATCAACTGTGATATCAAGGCTAGTTGCAAATGCAAGGAACTTGTCAAAGTTACAATTAATGCTACGTATATTCATTGTAAAAATTGTTAAAGAATCCTTAGTGGACATGCCAGAGTTCAAAATTTTCTGACAATCACTATTTTTACTTATTAGAACACATTCAACATTTTCTGACACATCAACTTCAGCGGTAATAAAAGAGACATCATCCATTATTGATTATAGAAGTAATAGGGTGCAAGTTAATAATAATATGATTATTCCATATTATAATTTTGATTATGCAGTAAAAAGATACCCAACTAAATATTATATTACTAGAAAGTAATATGTAGAGGCATTCTAATGTTACTTTTGATAAAATATGCGTATGTATATATAACATTGATTTTAAATTTAAAGTATGAAAGTTGAGTGTATGTGTATTGTGTGTGTTTATGTTAGTGTGTAAAAGTTGATTTTGCATGTACGTGTTTATAGTATGTACACGTAAAGTAGGGATTATACAGGTGTCTAGACCTAATTTACTAAAATAACAAAACAAGACAACAAAAAAGCACAATATAGTTACAGCTTCAATATATAGTCACATATTCGTAGGTTTTAAATTGTCTAAGTCCTTCAAGTTGTTGACCTTAATGACCCTTCTGAACGCCTTAGGTATATTTTGCCTCTAGATGCCCAGCAGTACTTGTAATTACTACCTTTTGCAAACTCTCTGGCATTAAAGAACAGTTTCTTTGCTTGCATTGTTAGGCATTCAGAAACAAAAATCGGCTTTGGTGATCCCTCAATTTTTAAGTTAGAGGTATTAAATTTATTGGTAAGGTTTTTTTTGTTATATGCCTTTACAGACTCGATGATCTTATCCCTTGTCATCACTGTGGAGAGCTCTGCTACTATAGGATGACTATATTCGCTTTTCGTATTCACGCGGTAAACATCGCGGACCTCCGCGGGCTGTATTGGTACACTAAGTGCACTTCCCACTTTTTTAATTATATTAATTAGGTCCTGTTTTGTTTCACCAGTTTTTTTGGGTACGTTTCTCAATTCAATAGTCGAACTCCGTTGGTTACGCTCCATCTGCTCTAATCGAGATTCCAGACTCGTGATGTATTGGCGGTCTATATTTTTTTCTTTTTCTAATATGGCAACTCTGGTGACCATCTCATCATATTTTTGACCAAGAAAGTCAATAGAAGTTAAAATATGTGTATTTTGCTCTGTGTGCCTCTCAATTCCACCCTGTATTTTGC
Organism: Plagodis pulveraria; assembly: GCA_963890685.1. NCBI lineage: Eukaryota > Metazoa > Arthropoda > Insecta > Lepidoptera > Geometridae > Plagodis > Plagodis pulveraria. The sequence goes on along the minus strand of OY982955.1, from coordinate 26,414,587 downwards.
TTGTTAAATTATTAAATTTTTCTTCCTGCTCAGTCTTTAATGACGCAAGCATAGCCATTATTTCCGCTTTACTAACGTCAGATCCCACTTTAGTTTGTTTATCTTCTTGCACTGGGCATAGGAGGGTTGCAAATTTGGCATCTTGGTCCTTCTGTAATTTAGCGAACATTTCGAGGATTTCTTCCCTGCTCACATCGTCTTTCCTTTTACGTTTACGTGCAATGTTGGGTTCACTACTAGCATGACTATAGTGTGAGATATATTCAGAAAATATAGATGTTACAAAAATCGGATATAGAGTAATATTGCAGAGATATTGTGAAACTACCTAAATAAAAGTATATTTGAAGCAGTGATGGCTCAGTGGCATTTGCTATGGATTGCCGCGCAGTAGGTCCATGGTTCGAATCCCGCCGCGGGCTTGAACTACAATGCATGGTGGAAGGGCATTTTGCGAATGCCCGCCTGGCTATTTACCACCCTCAAGTAGAAAATCTAACTTAACAGTAGTCTCAAAATGCTGCGCAATGCAATTCGTGACTTGTGATGAAATGAATCTGTTATAGGTAGACGTAGACGTAGTCCGCTTAGCATCAGGTGGGCCTCGAGATTGTTCCGTCACAATAATAAAATATAAAAAAAATTCGTCAGAAAATGTTTTATCTACGAGTAACACAGACTAGTAACTGATCGCAGAACTCACTAAGTTAGTAAAGGATATGCAATAGATGCCTAACTGTTTTAATCCGTTATAACCAACCTTTGCTGAAAATTAAACTGTATTCATATCGCGGAAGTATATGGATGTATTAATACAATGGCTCTACAACTGGGCATATGAACAGGGTTTACCTCATTAACATAAAAAGTTATGCTTATTTGTACGAGATGTAAACGTGCAAGAATTAGAAATATTAGAAGCAATAGTTTTCCTGGGGGTTCCAGGTTCAAATTCTGTAGCGAGCAAATTCTCGTCAGTATCTACCTACTCGTACCACCTAAAAGTAGAATATCTGTCGCCAAACACTCAATAAGGTGTACCGGCTTGCTTCTTTTGAACTAGTAATTCTAGGTTTAAGCTGTTGAAACTTTCAAACACCTCGACTTACTTACCTACAAATGAGATTCTCAAGGGTTAACTTGTCAGCATAAACAAAAAAAAAGTGTGCCGCTGTTGAACACCTATACATTTGATTTTTTTTATTTACTTATTTACTATAATAAGCACGTCATAACCAATTATACTTATTATCAATTTGTACATTATAAGGTTTATGTGCACATACATAGCCAAAATGAAGACATCAAAAACTAAAGTTAAAAATTGCACAATTCATTCAAAGTAATGGATACTTCTTCATCACTTTGCCTTACCCTATTCTCCTTTATATGCCACAAAAGTGAAATGGCGTAGCATCAATCAAAAAGATCTATTGCTCGTTCCACTAGTTAAAAAAATATTTTTTCCAGCTGTTCGACGGCGATGCTGTGCGCCGCCATCATGACAGAGCACTGGGAGCATGTGGGATGGGAGCATGCAGCTGTGGCAGCCCTCGCCAATACATCGAACACGGCCCTGCAGTGGTTACTTGACGAGAAAGTTGCCAAGGTAAGCTTAGTGCTGTAATATTTGTTTCTTATGAGATCAGATGCCGATTTTAGTCGTGTTTTTGAATGTGACTCCGTTTGAGTTTTTTGTTAACAATAAAATTCCTTTTACTTTTGTATCATATCAAATCGTATTTGTCACTTTTAATTGCTATTTAATAAATCATTTGAGGAGGAACTATGACAATATAAAAGTTATAATAACATTTTACTTTCACGGTTTTATTGTTTTAAATATTTTAGTTTTTTTCTATGTAAGCTACGCTAATTTTATATGTTGGTTCAAAGTAGTAAATTTTAGCACATTGTGTATATCATATTCTGTCAGACCTTGTTTTAAACATTGTAATGGTCAATAAACTATTAAAAATAGGTTTGTTTAATGCGGGATCCCTCGGTACAAACCATGATAACTTTGTAGCTGCAGTCACTCGAAACGACTTAGACATTCTGGCAGTGAATGAGACTTGGTTGAGAACAGGCGAGGAAAGTCGTGCCCCTACGATTCCTGATTATCGTATGCGTCACGTACCCAGAGGGGAAGGCTACCGCACGCGAGGGGGTGGCGTCGGTTATTATATAAAACGGAGTGTTTGTGTACGTACCTGGTCTCACCCAGTAGATCCACTGCATAAAACAGTTGAGCAGATGTGGTTATTAATGACCCTGAATGGTAAGAAATTTGTAATTGGTACTGCTTACCGTCCCCAGTGGGTAAATGTGGACTTATTTCTAGACGCAATTACAGATTCTATTACATGTATACCTGAATATGATCATTTAGTTTTAGTTGGTGATTTCAATATTAATTTATTTAATAAAGACGATGGAAATACTATAAAGTTAAATGCCTTTTTATCGTCTCTAAATCTCTCACAGTTAGTATCCAAACCAACTCACTTTACTGACACAAGTCAGACTCTAATCGATCTCGTTTGTACGGACTTACCTGCTAGAAAAATTACTTTAGAGCTGGTAGGTAGTCTTTTTGGACACTGCCTTGTAACTTGTGAGTTCCACGTCAAACGTATAAAGAGCTTGCCTTTTGCTATTACTTATAGACCTAAGAAATATATTTGTCTTGATAAATTTAACAAGGATGTGGAAGAGATAAAATGGCATCAAATATCGGCGTCTGTTGATTTAAACGAAATGGTTAGCATTTTCAATCAAAAAGTTTTGGCTATTTTTGATCTGCATGCACCTTTAAAGATTATATCTATCAGAGAGAGGTCTAAACCTTGGATCACTGACACAATTAAGCAAATCATGAAATTACGCGATGAAGCATCAGCGATTTATCATAAAACTAAATTGGACAGAAAAAAAGATTATTATAAAAGTTTAAAATCAACTGTAAATGTAGCACTGTATCACGAAAAATCTGCTTATTTTAAATACAATATTAACTGTAATATCAATAATCCGAAGAAATTATGGAAAAATATAAGAAATACCCTATTGCCTAAAACTAACATTGAACTCCCTTCTTTCTTTAATAATCCCAACGTAATAAATACAAATTTTTTGAACATACCCGACTCTTCTGGTGTTACTATTTCTCAACTGACATACTTTGAGTTTCATAGGTTTAGCGATGCAGTATTCCACATAGAGCCTGTTAGTTTAGACATGATAATAAATATAATGAAAAGTTTAAAATCGAATGCAGTAGGTTGTGATAACATAAGTTTAGACATGATCATCATGACTTTTCCTTACACTATACACACTATAAAAGAGATGATCAACATGTCAATCTGTACCTCCACATTCCCAGACATGTGGAAGGTAGCCGTTGTGCGTCCATTGCCTAAGCACTCAAATCCAGTTGACATCAAAGATCTCAGACCAATAAGCATATTGCCGTGTTTGTCAAAGATTTTGGAAAAAGTAGTCTGTACTCAATTAACTGAATACTTAGAAATTAATAATATTTTACCTGAAGTACAGTCTGGTTTTAGAAAAGGCCGGAGCACGGCAACTGCATTGTTGGATGTCACTGATAACATACTCTCATCGCAGAGTAAGGGAATGTGTACTTTGCTGGTTTTACTCGATTTTTCTAGAGCTTTTGATTCCATAAATCATGATCTTTTATTATCTAAGTTAAGTTTTTATGGTTTCGACCATAAGGCATTAATATGGTTCAGAAGTTATCTAACAGATCGTTCTCAATATGTCAAACTCAGTTCTAGTGACGGTTCTCGATTGGAGTCTGACAAAGTGGCTGTGAAGAGAGGCGTCCCTCAGGGATCGATACTGGGACCGATTTTATTTATTTTATACGCAGCTGATATATGTAAGCATATAAAAAAATGTAAATTCCATATTTACGCAGATGATATTCAGGTATACATTTCTTTTAAGCCTTCAGAAATTGATCATGCAATATCCACTCTAAACAATGATCTTTGTAGTATAAGTGCATGGGCACATCAAAATGATCTTTTGCTTAATCCCACCAAAACCAAATACCTACTATTTGGTAGTCAGTATCGATTAAGTAATTTAAGTCCAACAGTGAGTGTTATGATTAAAGATGAGCCCATAGAGCAAGTTCACGAAGCGCGTAATCTGGGTTTGCTTATGGACTCTGCACTGCACTTCGAAAAACATGTTGGGAATGTAGTAAAGAGTTGTTTTTATAAGCTCAAAGTGTTATACAAAATGAGGCCATTTATAAAGGAAGTTTTACGTATTCAGTTAGTGGAGTCACTTGTCTTGTCCAAATTAAATTATGTGGATGTAGTCTTTGGCCCTTGTCTGCTAACGAGGACCCAGAAACTCATTCAAAGAGTCCAGAATGCCTGTGCACGATTCTGTTTCGATATTCCTTTTAGAGCTCATGTGACTCCATACCTAAATAAAAACTGTCTACTGAAAATGAAACATCGTCGCAAACTACACTTAGCCTGTATTCTTTTTGGTGTTATAAAATATAAAAGTCCTAAATACTTATTCGAAAAATTATCCTGGGTATCACATCACAGGCCATTTGGACCGCGGCAATGTGCGATTCAACTTTCTACACCTCAGCATGGCTCAGCTGCTTTTCGAGGTAGTTTTCGCTATGCTGCGTCCAAATGCTGGAACAACATTCCACCTCCAATCAGGAACCTGCAAAACATTAGTGGGTTTAAAACAAAATTAAAGCAATTCATATTCAATCACCAAAAAAAACAAGAAAATCTGACACATGACACAAGTGCTATATAGAAATTTACTTAATTTTACCATAGAATATATAAGTAGGTACATACCTTTTTTTAGTTAAAGCACATTTTTATTGTTTTTTCACACGTTATTATTCACCATTTCAAGTGGGACACATGATAACGATAGACACATGTTTTTCAATTAATTTTCCTTTCTTTTATGTTTTTTATATGTAATCCTCTCTAAATACCTATTTTGGTGACTAAGGTAATATTGGTTATTGTAATTTTTTTAGTTTCTTTTTTTAGTCTATAACTGCATATTAAAGCATTGAATTAAAAATATGTAACGGTTATCTTGTTAAGAGTAAATTTGAGCTGTTGTAGCATTAAACCTCCGTGACGTCACGAAGTGGCTCCAGCGGAAGACCAGCGCTAGTTTTAAATTAAACTAGCATATGCTGAGTTGGAGACCTTTTTATGATGTTAAGCAATCGATCATATGAATTGTATTTATCTCTTTTATGTTTTAATGTATATTGCTGAAGTCATAAATAAAATATTTTTTCATTTTCATTTCATTTCATTTTCATTTATGTTAATACTCAGTTTGACCGGTCTCGGACCCATTCAACAATAAGCATTTTTATACCCACCATACTATAAAATGAATAAATACTATAAAGGAGACCTGATACAAGTGCTATATAAGACTTACTTCAAGGTTTTAAGATATTGGTTTATATTTATTTTGTAGTAGTACTTGCCTAAAAAGTTGCAGCTAGCATTAATATAGTTTAAGTGAAATCGGTGTCGTTTTCAAGTAGGTAAATTTAGTCATTTTAAAAATATTTACATATGTTCAAATAAATTACCTATTGTTATATTTTTCGTAATATATATTTCTAATTCACTGGATAACTGTAGCATTGGTAGACATTGTTACATTTCTTTTTGGAATCTTTATTTTTTTTCCACTGCAATTGTATTTCTAGCAATAATTTAACGGTTATCTTGTAAAATTTGAGCTGTTGTATCATTAATCCTCCGTGACGTCACAAAATGGCTCCAACGGAAGACCAGCGCTGGCTTTAAATAAAACTAGCAAATGCTGAGTTGGGGACCAATTTATGATGTAATGCAGTTATTTGTACACTGTGTCTGTCACATGTGCCTTTTATGTAAATATTCTGTTGTAAATTGCTTACTTCAAATAATTTAAATAAATTAATTTCATTTCATTTCATTTCAAATGATATATAGTTTAATTTCATTCGGTACTTGGTTCTCGGTGCCTAATTCCAATGGACCCTTTTGACCTATTCCGAACACCAATCGAATCTCCGTATTGTGGAACAAACGCAAGATCTTATTGTTAAAACTCTTTGTTGTCATTAAGGTTTCCCTATTCGGCACGAGAGGGCGCTAGTGTCTGCTCAGCTTCCCTCAAACCAAGATACTTGTTAGAAGACAATTCCGATAACGGGCATTAAAAAAACATATATGTTGCTTCTTTGCTGTCAACTATGTTCTAGGTTAGCTTGAATATTATCTTCGACCACATCATCACTTACTTACACTTACTTTATCAGGTGAGATAGTGGTCAAAGGCTAACCTATCAAGCATAAAAAAATGTAGGTAATAAATCTTTTATCGTAGGTATTTATTATTTGGTGTATCGACATCTATAGGACCGAATGAGGACATTTTTCTCGGACTCGAAAACTATTCATTATATAAAAAAGAAACAATACGGCAATCAGCTCTTTTCGGTACGCGACCAACTACAATCCCGAACAAAAATATAAATGATAGATACTGCTGGAGAGTTCTTATTTTAATAATTTTGGAGTGCTAACTTGGTTTATTATGCAAAAATACGTATCTATATAATAGGTATTTTTTAAATATATTATTGTGACGGAACAAGCACGACGCCCACCTGATGTTAAGTGGACTAACCTCTGCCTATAACAGTTACATTTCTATAACACGAATTGCATTATGCCCGTCACACTGAGACGTACAGTTCTTAGGTCTCATGTGCCTGTAATTTTACTGGCTCTCAAGGACTGCTGCCGGAACACACTGTTAGGTGCTTGGCGACAGATTTTCTACCTGAGGGTGGTCGCTAGCCAGGCGGGCATTCCCAAAATGCCCTTCCACCATGCAGTGAAGCTCAAGCCCGCGGCGGGATTTGAACCATGGACCTGCTGCACGGCAGTCCATAGCCAATGCCACTGAGCCATCACTGCTGCCAAAGCGCTTAATATTCGCTCTGCGCTCAGTGTAGATGGTCATTTTCATTTGCTTGGCGACGATGAGCACGTGCATGTAAGTATTTTGTTTTATAATTTGTGGTCAAATCAATGAAAGTATTTTTTCTTAACAATTCCTGACATTCTTGTAACGTGAACATGTTCTTTATTTCCTTTAAAGTCAATTCGTCAATGATATTATCGGAGTTGTTTCTACAATAACGATAACTTGCTCTAATTTTTTTTCTTTAATATTTATTATAAAATCCGTAGCAGCCACATGGGCAAGTGAAGATATGACGGAGTCGAGCGTACTGAGCACACTGAGCACAGCTTTCACTTTGTTTGTCTAGCGGTTCATTTAACTGGGTTTGCTCAAGTGGCAATGCTTAGCTGAGACTGCATCGAATTAGAGTGAATAAAAAGAGCAGCTAAGTGCGAGTAGGACTCACACACCGCGGGTTCTGTACTAACAGATAATGAAGCATAAATTCGTTATATTTTATATACTTACAGTTTTTTTGCGGGACTTTCGAAACTCACTTAACCAGTTTTTACTTTTTGGTTATTATACTAGAGATATAGATACATAGAAATATAATAGAGATATAGAGACATAGACATATACTTAATAGAGATATAGAGACTGATTATACCAAGTCTGACGCTTGTAAGAAGTACCGTTTTTACGATAGTGCAAAAAGATAAACACGTTTCTTATTCAACGAATAAGCATTGCAACCTAACGGGGCAATGCTGCCAGCATGCTCAGCACGCTGCTAACTGGTAATGAGCTGGAGCATTTGGCGAGTGAGTCTGCAATGACTTATAGTCTAAATGCTTTTATTGTAGTAGCAGTACTTTTGTACGTAGTTCGTAGTATTTTCTTATAAAAGGCATACCACCGGTCAATAAAAAAAAATACCGAAACATGGAACCAACTTCGACACTCAAATTTGTGAAATAACTTCTTGAAGTGGGTACCATGATGGTTCAAAAGTACCTATTATCACAATATTGTGCGTATGATACCGACTTCGACAAGTTATTTCACACATTTGAGTTTTGAAGTTGGTTCCATTATATGGTAAAAAAAAATTGCACCCGTTTTAGTAACCCTTGCTACTTATGGGATCGATTGTCATTCACCGGAAATTACTTTATCATTAAGATAGGAAAATACTTTTCAGTTATTGGAGTATAACTCAAAAACGGCTTGACCAATTTTGATGAAATTTAAACGGGACTACTCGGCAAGCATCAGCATTGAAATAAAAAAAGAATCTCCACAATCGGTTCAAAACTTCTGAGGTAACAAAAATAAAATAAAAAATACAGGAGAATTAAGTACCTCCTCCATTTTTTGAAAAATGTATTTTTACATGTAATTAAAACCTTTTATTGACGGATCTTAAAAACAGTAAACTTGATTTAATTATAGTCCAATACTTTTGAGGGGGTTTGCCATATCCCCACGCTTGGCAGGCGTCTTGAGGATCGCAGTGTGAGATATCAGTTCCTCTGAAAGCGCTGCTGCCCACCTTCTGGTGTGTTACCCTTAGTTGCCTCTTACGACAACCACGGGTAGAGATGAGGGGTGACATTATAGCGTGACATCCCACGGGCATAGTCCAATACCTAATGTATAACAACAAATACAGCCAAACAAGCGCGGGTCGGACTCCCGCTTATATTCTCGAATATTTTCATAACGTACTTTTGCGTAGCTACCTCACGTACAATCCATCCCAACCCGAGACTGCCAAGTGGACTGGTATTTCAAGTTATTTCCCTAGGGACTTGAACTTTGCGTTGTAAATCGAAATTGTCAGCACGAAAACCAGGCAAACGCTGACAAATAAGACTCGTCCATTTAAATTAAATGGTTACCACCAGTTGAATCTCCCGCGACTTTGTAGGCGTGGGATTTAATTAGTAACACTGTATATGTAACGCGCAAAACGTAATATACATATATTTCATACTGTGAAGTAAGCAATATAAAAAGAAACTGATTTAATGATCACTTTCCTACTGAGCATTTCCGTGCTTCGGAGGGCACGTTAAGCCGTCGGTCCCGGTTGTTGTCTTAGGATGGCAGTCGTTATAGCATGGTGGTAGGGCATTTTGCGAATGTCTGCCTGGCTAGCTACCACCCTCAAGTAGAAAGTCTGTCGCCAAGCACCTAACGGTGTTGAATGAATAATGAATAGATTCAGGCGTTACTTTGCGGAAATCCATATTTAATAATAACAAATATTTTAAAAATATTTAAAAATATTTGTTACCTAACGGTGTGTCCTGGCAGCTGTCCTTGAGAGCCAGTAATTCTAGGTTAATCTGAACAACATCTTCGACCACATCATCACTTACCATCAGGTAAGATAGTGGTCAAAGGCTTACCTATCAGGCATAAAAAAAAATTACTTATATGCTGTCCTTTGACCATCATTTCACCTGATGGTATGTGATGTATTAGTTAAATACGTTGTTCTGGCTAACCTACATTTACAGGCTCTCAAGGACAGCTGCCAGACACAGCGTTAGGTGCTTGGTGACAAAGATGTTCTACTTTGTGGACCACCATAATTATATTCAATACTCAATTATCTATTGCAACATATGTAATACATTCAGGTCTTATTTCACATGTTTATGTGTGTAATACATATGACCATATAAGGGTATGGCAATGGTAGGAACTATTATCTACCAAGATAGCCAGACCATTCCCCACCACTATGCTATAATGACTTTCATCAACATTAACCCAGCCACAAGACAACAACCGGGACCGACGGCTTAACGTGCCCTCCGAAGCACGGAAGCACTCAGAGTGTGATCACTCATCCATCAAATGACCGCATCGATATTGCTTAAGGCTTGGGATCACGCCAACGACCTTGAAGATCTAAGCGGGGCGAGCTAATTATCATCGCGCAAGCATGCCACTCGCACGCAACAAACATCGCGGGTTACATGAAACTGGCATAATACGCAAACCGCGTCATAGCCAAGAAGAAAGAAAAAATAAAAAAAAAAAAAACATCGCGGGTGCGCTGCAGCGCGGGCATCTACGGGACTAGCGAACATCGCGCTCCGGTCGTCACAGAATAGCAATAACAGAACATCAGGATCAACGTTTCTAATATTGTCTACCTATAAAGTGAAGCACTAGGCAAGCTAAGCTACGATCGAAGTATGTCTATACATACTAATATTGACTCATCTGCGAATTTTATAGATGGATGGAAAATAATTGTGTAACAGTAGGTGTCACAACTGGCGGCCTTATCACTAGCGATATATTCCAGGCAACCTGTTTATGGAGAACAATAGTACAAATGCTATAGATGGGAGTGTAACATAAAGAAACAAAAGTATTATATATATAAAATATTTAACGTTGATGTAATATAAAATACCTTTATACCTAAGGGCATTTAGTGATTGCTCGCCTGGCTAGCTACCACCCTCAAATAGAAAATCTGTCGCTAAGCACCTAACAGTGTGTTCCGCCATCAGTCCTTGAGAGTCAGTGAAATTACAGGCACATGAGACCCAACAACTGTGTCTCAAGACACAGGCGCAGTGCAATTCTTGACTTTTGATGAAATGCATCTGTCATATGCTGAGGTTAGTCCACTTAACATCAGGTGGGCGTCGAGCTTGTTCCGTAACAATGACATAAAAAATTAATACCATTTAATTCATGTAGCCAGTCCAATACTAGAACTGCGGCACTTTATACATTTTGAGCTAAATATAATTATATACTGTGACCACGCGGTGTAAAAACTTTTAGCATTGGTTTTATGGGCGGCTGCCTTCTTTATTCTTATTAGGTTATTAAAATAAGGTACTTTCCTGCGTAATTTAATTTTAAATATGAACGAACGCCCAGTGGGTATGTCAAACAAAATACACCCGCCACAGTAGGTTGTTTTTCATGCGATAGTGATCGGTATTTTATTTAGGTAATACGGCCTCAGTTATAATGTTTGGGGTGGTTGATAAATACTAATATAATCGGTCCTGTTCGAGTCGGAAGAGTACACCCAGGTTTCCCTTCCACAATACAATGTATGTATGTGTTGTATATATATAAATAACAAATTACATATATGTTATGAAAGAAAAGGAACTGGCTTTAAGTATTTGCCAATAAGCCTATACCTGGATGACTTGTTCTTAAAAGCCTGACGTCAGCATTGCTGACGTAATCATCACCATCACCAGAGTAATCCATGGTTAGTAAGTTCTTTATTCCTAAAACTGTATTAAATTTTACGCTCTACTGTACTAATTTCCGCTATTGCTCGAGTTAACTTCTATAAAATATATAAGAAGTACCAACTCAAAATTTTACCTAATATTTCTATAAAATACTACCACTTCAAAATTTTCCCTTTAGCGGAGAAATTATAGTGAAGGCCAACTAGAATAGCTTGTCATAACTTTCCAACTAAGTAGTCTGAGTTGTCAGAACAATCCTGTTCCATTAATACAGAAGATGGGACGACTCAAGTTTAATAAATATGACATTCGTCTTCTGAGAACTTAGAGAGAACTTTTACATTGTCGTTACGTATAATAAATACGCTATAAAAATTTCCCTCTCTTCACAAACTTCGACAGATATCTTGTAATGTCTTATATAAAATTATTGAAAGAATTTATTTTTCAAATCACAATCTATGGAGGTCTTATAAATTTATACGAAATAAAAAAAAACTAAATGTGACATTTATCCACAGGCGTGGAAAAGATTTTTGAAATTCGAACCTCGGTATAAGTTCCAGAAAAATGAATTTACTTTAAATATGTTACTTTTATTTTTTGCTACAAAATAATGCAAGCTTACTACATTATTTATAAGCTGTTTTTCTTGCACCTAGCATTTTCCTCTTTGTAGTAAGTTGAACAATTGTGTGTTTTGCTCGGCAGCAAAGTTATTTTGCATCTCGTACCCTAGAAACCTAGAATCCTTCGCTTCCTCAGATTCCAATAAAAGCACTGGTGCCAAATGTCAACTTTGCAGCCTTACATAACAAATAACTATTTCAGCTCTCTCGACACGCACGATGAAAGTCATTTTCACAAAATTAATATTTGCAGTGAGTTTTTGAACACCCTTTGGTGTTGTGAGTAAAAGTAAATTTAAATAAATAAAGAACATACTTATCAACTTTTGGAATATATCGTCACGCGAAAAAAAAACAACACGATTCTGACTGGTTCTGAAACTAATTTATTGGGGACAAAATGTGTAATCTTATTTATTGTAATTATTATATTTTTTTTAAATGATTAAAGTGATAACAGTAAATACTTGTAGTAATAAGAACAAATATTACTTATGTTTTTTAAAAATATCATGCTATGTTTCGGTAACATTTCATGCAATAAAATTTCCGAACGCAACCTACATAGAGAAGAAACGACAAGACATAGAACATAGAGAAAAATAAAACATAAATCGAAATGGCGAGAAAGTTATTCCTTGTTGTCAGGTAAAAGCTGTATGTTTCACAAGAGTGCATATTTTTTTAGGTCTCGTGCCTGTAAATCCCTTACTGCGCGCTGAGAGCTACTCAGCTAGACTACTGTCTATAAAAGAATCACTCGCTACCCTCAGGGTATAATTCTACACTTCTTCGCTAGCTCGGGATTTAAAGTTGGCACTCGCACCAAAAGAACAACATTGATCTATTGTTGAACAAATAACTATCCACGACTTTTTGACCAATAGTCTTAACTTAATTCTTAGTCCACAACAGTAACTGCCTCTATTCCATTAATATGGAGTCTGTACAATATATCTATTGTAAAGTCGAGCGTGATTTTCGAAACCTTTAACAAAATCTAATATAAATACACAAAAGTTTGTATCGGAAAGACGCATGAGTCGTTCATAGTACCTACAAGTGTTTTATTGATGTTTTTGAGAACATTTCACTGTCAAAAAGAGTTCTACCATAGATATTTGAATAGTTATCTATGGTTGTACCTAACAACGCGGAATGCAACCACACATGCGTGGTCAAATTGCTGCAACGGTTAAAGAAGAGTTGTGTTTTTATTTTATCAAGAAGAAAAATTAGTTTATGTTTTTCAACACCCTTGCTCGTAAAGTGAGCTTTATGATATCGTTCTTAGGACCATAAACCGAACTATAACACCCATGCATAACATGCATAATAATATTATACACTAGTGCGTAATAGAATTATCCCTACAAAGTTAGTACCTAACTGCAAATTATATGCGATTAAACAGAGCATCTTCAATTTAATCGGGTAATTTATCCCTACAAAGTTAAATTAGTACCTAACTGCAAATTATACATTGCATTTTTAATTTAACCTATAATACAGATTTGTAACATTTATTTATTTATTTAAGATGCACCAACAGTGTACATATTAAAAAATACATTATATAAATAATTTCTTACAAATTCATGACAATTAAGTCATGACGAGGCCTGATATGTACACCTCTTACAGGCGCATACATCATTCGTTGTAATAATTATACAGTGAAGGGCATATTAATTATAAGTAGGCAGTTTCTCACGACACTTAAAGTCACTTTTACTAAATGTTTCATGAATTTGACTACTTTTAAGTAAATAAAAATGTGAGAAAGCCATTCATTCATTTTAAGTATATAGATTCGACTGGTAAGTTCGTAAGAACCCGTTTGAAATTGTAATAATACAAACACTTAACTAAATAGATTTGAATACAAGTACTTAATACAATTATTAAGATTATGCAAAATAGACTAAACATATTATATTAATTAAAGACATTTAACATTAATCATCTCTGTTAAGAGATCTTATCAGTTTGTCTTTGAAAACCCTGAGAGAATCGTGAAAAATATCTAGATCCTCTAAAGATGCGTTAAATTCGTTGTGACTACGACACATTCTTCAACATCAAAGAGGTTTATACGTTTTCAAGCATAATACAATTGCCGCGCACAAAAAAAAACTTGCGCGCGATTTTCCTTAATTTTTGTATGTTGTTTGTATCGCATTTGTGCAATATATATTTTTATACCACACCCACTCAGAAAAAGTCTCATTACTCGTTCAAAAACATGTCATAAAGTTCGTCATTTTTCCCTTATAAATGTACGGCGGGGAAAATTATATGGATTTTCATTCCTTCACTCCGTAGCAGTGAAGGAATGTTGTATGAAAATCCATACCTGCCCTGGTAGCGTTCTTTTGTTTTTAGCTGCTTACATAAAAAAAAACAATCTCAAAAAGGTTTTATACCAAGTCCTTAGAAAAATGAGGTGTGTTTTTTATTTGTACTCAATTTTCAATGAAAGGAGGTTGGCAACCTTTTTTTGCACTACGAGAAAAAAGCGCGGCAATTTGTTATGTTTGGTTATATTTTGATTTTTATTATTAATTTAACAGAACGCTTTTAATTATTCTAAATAGTTTTCCAAAATGTCATCTGATAGTGAAAGTGACGATTTTATAATGATGACGCCACCAGAAATAAGAAATGCAGCTCAAGAAGTCATAAAGAACTTACTGCCTGAGAAGTCTCGAGGTAAGTACGAGAAAACGTTTAATGATTCTATTTTCCTCGTAGGTGTAGTATAAAGCACTATGTATCACTCGGGAGAAAATTCTATTTCTGTTCTCGAATTGCCTTAATAAACAAACTCTCGAACAGAAATAGATCGTTTTCTCCCCTCGATGTACAATGTATATATTATATATTTCCTCGCAAGGGTGTTGAAAAACGTCGTATGAAACTCGTGCGCGTTGTTTATTACAATCTCTACTCCATTTAGGCCTTCGATTGTAAATCCTAAAGCCCGTCTCGATTGTAATAAACAACATTGCGCACTTGTTGCATAATGTACTATTGTGTCAGAATTAGAACCTCTTTATTGCCTCAAAGTTCTAGATGGTGGTCGTAAGAATGAGATATAGAAGATCAATTTACTCGTATTATTATTTAGAAAATTAATTTATTTCTCGTGTGAGAAACATGCTATCAAAGCTTATATCAAAGCACGCAGCAACGTACCATGACAGTTATGGTAGGTAACCGTTTCGTCCGAAATGCAAGAAAATGTGAGAATATAATAAGTACGTTTCACATGGACGCCGTTCTTCGATTGCCAAATCATATGTGCCGATTGAGGATTTTAAATTTATCTATCGATTGACATGGTTTTGAAAATCGACAATTTCGTTTAGGAGGAGAAACAAATTTTATTCCGTAGCTTCACAGTTTCTTAACGCAAATTTTTCAATCGAGAAGTTTTAGCTCTACAGACAAAGTGTATGTTGAAAATGTAATACTTGAGATTATTCTAACTGTCTAGAATAATCTCAAGTATGTAATATATTTATTTATTTTTTCGTGAAAGTAAATCGCTTTTAAAGTCAGTTCTGATTTGTATTTCGCTCCCACAGTCGCTTTCCAACAGGAAAATGTATACGGAAACCATGATTTGATTCATGTTTTAGTGTAGAGCTTCGAGAAAAACATGAATGAATATACATGTTACATATCCACGTAAAATTGGAATCGATGATACTGGATTTACTAACAAGCAATATGAGGCTTTGAGTGAATAGTTGAGAAAAGCAGTGGCATGGCACCGGTTATGAAAAATAATAGAACTATGTCATTGTAAAGTCCTCGTATATGTAGGAATAAAAGTGGAGCTCAAAACTGCGGCGGGATTCGAACCATGGACCTGCTGCGCGGCAGTCCATAGCCAATGCCATCCCATAGCCAGAGCCATCACTGCTTCAAGTTCGATTCCAATTTTCCCACCGTGTGGGTATTATATGTGTGTGGGTCACTATGCTTTTCGAACATAAAATATGATGTTTTATTCTTACATATACGCAACCTGATATATGAAGCTAGAAGGCAAAGTCAGTATTCCTGCGGCTTTGCGGAACAATCCTGTGGGGTACGAGCTATAGTGCAAACGGCTTGCTTCTGCATGCGGAAAGCGCGTAACCAATCCGTACAGTAGCCCCAGAGCTCCACGCCATATCATTGCAGTACCTAATGAACCGTCGCGAAATGGTACGACCACACATCTTCTAGTAAAAACCGTGCAATCTTGTACAGAGCCAAGCAGACAGTACGTCCGGCCCAATCTTCTGCACATTTTGTCAATGTGGGAGCTCTCTGTCTAGTTCGAAACCTAGGAACATTGTTTTGTTGCATCTTCAAACCTCCGTCCGCAAGTACATTGCCTGGAATTCCGGCTTTTTAAACAGAAGTGAATAAAATTAGTTTACGAAAATTGAACGCTTGTCTATTTTATCGAAACCATAAAGCTGCCTGCTGAGCGTTTACCTTGTAAGTTGCTATTATTATTTAGCTTGTATTCAAGTTTAATTATCTATAGATGATGCTGTTACTGCTGCTGCAACATCGTCAGCGTACATCGTGATATTTTTTTATGCCTGATAGATTAGCCTTTGACCATTATCTCACCTGATGGTAAGTGATGATGTGGTCGAAGATGTTGTTCAGGGTAACCTAGCAGTACTGGCTCTCAAGGACAACTGCCGGAACACACCGTTAGGTGCTTGGCGGCAGATTTTCTACTTGAGGGTGGTAGCTAGCCAGGCGGGCATTCGCAAAATGCCCTACCACCATGCTATAACGACTGCCACCTTAAGACGACAACCACGACGGCTTAACGTGCCCTTCGAAGCACGAAAACGCTCAGTAGTAATGTCACTAGCGGTAAACAGCGGAGCATGCGTCATTGCAAAGATTAATATATTAAAGCAATCCTTTTATTCCCAATACCAACTTCCCTTTTCATAAAAAAATCTTTCAGCTGTTACAGGAGTGGGTCGTAAAGCGTCATAAGTCGTAAAAAAGTGGAATTCACTCTTAATTCTATAATTATAGAAAATGCCACATTTTTAAGACTTTTTAAGAACGGAATGTTTGAAATTCCTAAGCAGGAAGTCCAAGTCCAGCATGAAATCTATTTCATACGTTCCCTTTGCTTGTCGATTAAATGAACGTAACATAACCTCTAGGCAACTTTTACAAATTTCTACAATAATGATAAGCGTTAGATTCAACTGGCTCGTTATTGTGTGGGTGTGTGTGTGTATAAAAACGCCGCTTTTGAATATCGAAGTACTGGATTCGATCCCCGGGCCAGGCATGGCATCGGTGGGAGTACAATGGTACGAGTAAGAGACAAGTTAAAACATAATCTATCAGCTGTAAAAAAAGGAAACTGTCGTTAGAACATATGTTATTAAAGATATTTATTATTAGATTAGTGTATGTATGTTTTTTATTATATTAGGACTTGCTCTGGATCCTTAAGAAATTACTTAAAAACAAATGATAAATCGACTTATTTAATTAATTTTTATAATAATCAATATAATGTAATATTCAAACACTGAGTTTGAAGAACTAGCACTGATTTCACGATTAACGTTTTTTCGATTTTTAGATATTACGGTTTATGTTTAGTTATTACATGTCTTTCCAAAGGGTGTGCAATGTTTTTAAGGTTCATGTATAGATGTGTTTGTTTATTGTGACATAAGGTTTAAATGATTTAGGGGTATCGTTAAATTACGTCTTCCCGTTTTACATTGGCTAACTAATATTTACTAATATTTTTAGGCAAGGCGGTCATGTTTATATTATTTTATTCGTTTTTTCATTTCACGGGTGCCTATGCTATTTTCTCCCCCTTCTCAGTCAAACATGTTACGACCGGACTGAATTTACCTTCGAGTATAAGGATGACAAATATTCTTATATTTTAGTCATTTGGCTCGGATAACTGTGAGACATCAGAATACTGTTTCTTCTGCAAGGTTAATTTGAAAAGGCTTTCGTCATGGCTCAGTTTTGAGTCCCTTATTTGATATATCATTATAAATTTCAGTAAATTGTGTAGTTTTTGTTTGCGTTAATCTATGTACATTGTTTAGCATGAATCGATTCAGGTATATTTTTTTTTGGGTTCAGTACCAGTACACAAAAACAATAGATTTTGAACAGATCAAAATCTATTGTTTTTGTGAGATTAACCTGGGGCCATATGTGTTATTTAAATGGCAATGAAAATTATCTTCATTTCGATATTCGAAGTCCATAATGGGGGGAACGACAAATTTATGTAAAACTTAAGTTCATGTCCATTACCAAAATCAGGCCCCTGATCTTAAAATCTTATCTATGGAATGTAGGTAACTTTTAACCTAGTAAATTGAAGACTATCGAGAACACATAGTTATATAAGTATATAAAAACATGTATATTATTTATTTACCGCGACGTTCCGACCAAATTGCATTGGTCGTGGTCACGAGCGGCTTGAAGGGCGGGTATCCATTCAAATTCCCGTTAAATGCTTGTAACTGTATATGGAATGTAGTCGATAGAAACTGTCTAAGCTTCTAGTTTTACAAAAAAGTCCCTCTTCTTGCCCCTTCCATCGACCGCCTTATAAGTTACGAGTATAGCGTGAGTAATGCCAAAGACATCGTTACTCTTTGGCACGGCATGGCAAATTATCAATGACCATGAAATTCCCAGCTAAAAAAACTATTCAATTATTTTTGCCGAAATTAAGGTTACTTACTGGTAAATATACCTACTGTACCTTGACTTTTCTCAACGTTGTGGTTTGGTTCTGCTTTTTCTCTGGGGATTTGGCTGGCTCGGCTGGTATTTACCAATTTAATATTCTGTCTTGGTACCTACTACGTTAATTTCGCTTGATTGGATCCCTGCGTCGGATTACCTTCCTAGCTTGATTAGGAACCTGTCTAGATTGCCAATTGAAGGTAATCAATTTTAACTAAGGTAAGTTGGGTGACCTGCTGGAACCCGTCTTTCGAAGGGTAGTTCCACGAGTAAGAAATAACTATTATATAATCTGCGTAACTCAAAGAGTTTTGAATAATGTTGTATTTTTAATTACTTACAGAATGCAAACTTTTACTACACACTCTCACGAAAGCGCAAAGTAAAACATTAAAATGTAAAATAGGTACATATCAGTGCGCGACTCCCATTCGCACTTGGCAGAGAGATTATTTTTAACTGATTTTAGCGGCTAGCCATTGACTACTGTCTAACTAACATGTTGTTAAGTTATGATGTAGACTAGATTGAAGCAGAATATTTTGCCCCGATCGCCACTGAATTGTTTCTTTGGAGTACAGCTATATAAGTATAGTACCGTGCATCACCACTGGGGGCCACCGCGGCGACGTTGGGCTAAAGACTAATATATATCATTCGCCACCAGAGGGCCCGTTTTAGTGGTGTATGTTATTAGTATATTGTCCTTGCCCGTGGGGTGCTAGGCTAGAATTGCAGCCTGGGGGGGGGGGGATATTTTGTGTGTGTGTGAGAGAGCCGTAACATAAGATAAAAATACCAGGCAGCAACTCATTCTGCAGAACTACCATCCTACACTTCGGTCCCCAAGACGCCTGCCAAGCACGAGGATTATGGCAAAACCTGCATTCCCATGGGGGTGGGTTTCTTCAAAGTGGAAAGTATAATAGCTGTTAATTATTAATAGACCACCTAGTTTTGATTTAGAACGGAAACTGGATCTGTAATAACTGAGGATTGACAATACATTTGTGTTTTTAAATCCGTTATGGCTCAGTAGCAATAACTATGGCATATGGACTGCCACAAAGAAGGCCCTAAGTTCAAATCTCGCCATATAGGTTAGTAGTTTTACCGCATGGTGGTAGAGCATTTTACGAAATTCAAATCCCACGTCAAGTTGAAAATCTGTAACCAACCAAGTATTGTGTTTTGGTGGATATCCTTGATGGGCAGTTTCCAATCTATTTCAAGCCTGTAAACCATTTCAATCACATTAATACTTTCCATCAGTCGCATTTTACGGATAAGCTCACAGTAATATAAAAATAAATGTTGTTCAAGTTTATTTAATAGCTGTAAAAACAATACAACTTAATACTTTTACTCTTGCAAATGAATCATCGAGAGTGGTAAGTAACTGTGTGTTGCATGGAAAGCAGCATTCATAACATAACAGGAAGCGGGAATACGGCAAAAACTATTTAGCTAAAAGGAAACTTTTGGGGCTTACATGTTACGAATATCTTGCGAAAGATAGAAACAGTAGAAAAACAAAATAGATAATCTTTAGTGCCATCATGTCCTTCTCTGTAGCAGAATGTTTCCTATATAAATAACAATTTAATAAAATATATTTGTTGATTTACATTAGTACTAAATCACATTTTTTTTCAATGGATCATCTTTCTTTCTACTCATATCCTACGTATTATTAATAAATACCGTAATGTTTTTAAAGCAATGATAGCGAAGCGGTAATGGCTATGGACTGCCGTGCCGCAGGTCCATGGTTCGATCCCCACCACCGGCTTGAGCTTCACCGGATAGTGCAAGGGCTTGAGCTTCACCGGATAGTGCAAGGGCTTGAGCTTCACCGGATAGTGCAAGGGCTTGAGCTTCACCGGATAGTGCAAGGGCTTGAGCTTCACCGGATAGTGCAAGGTGCGAATGCTCTCCTGACTAGCCACCACCATCAAGTATAAAATCGGTCGCCAAACACCTAATAGTGTGCTCTGGCAGCTGTCCTTGTAAGTAAAATTGCAGGCACAATGAGACTAAACAACTATATGTCTCAGGGTGACGGGCGCAGTGCAGTTCGGACATGTGGCGATTTGCATCTGTTATAGGCAGAGGTTATCGCTTAACGTTAGGTTGGCCTCGTGCTTGTTCTGTCATAATACCATTGAAAAAGTACATTAATCTATTGTAAAAAATCGGCTAAGTGCAACGTAGAATGTACAAGGAAATTGTTATTTTTAATGCTTTTCTAGATCCATATAGCTTAAGAATAGGGTCCCGTTTTCTAGTACCTACGGCCACCTTTTTTCACTCCAACCCTCTGTGGGAATATTCTTGTTGGTGGTTTTACTTTCCTTTTACCAGCTATATTTCCGTAAGTGAAGGCGTTAAGATGGTAAAAAGATTATGTATATCACCTATGCAGGAAATCCCAATAAACGTCTACGTGAGTAGTGGCATGATGCTCATTAAGCGCACTGAATCCCTTAGTCGACTTTTACAACCATTCCGTATATTTAATCACATCAGCGCTCGAGAGTCAATACCTCGTGAGAATGCAATGCTTCGTAGAATGACAAAGAAAATGTAGAATCGCAAAGCATAAAGATCGTCAAAATAGATTTTATTGCGGGATTATAACTAAATTTCTTTCGTTTATGTTGTTTTTGAATATTTATATTTGTGAGTTACAAAGCCTTGCATATTAATAATTAAAATCATAATGGCTGTTTTTATAATTACCTAGTAAATTCATGACTGTTAATTGGTATAAACAAATTGTTCGTTGCTTCTGTTCCAGCTAATCTTCGTGTCTTTTGTAATACTTTCTTACACGAAGACACGCCATAATGCAATATAAAAAAAACTTTAATGATTTTGCGATCACGCTTATATGCATTGATCACAAAATGTACAGTGTAAGCGTTGTTTGAAATCATGATCATGACATACCTCTTTTAAGCTTAGAGGAGATCTATCTTCATTAATGCACGTTCCTACTGATACGATATGCAATAAACGATGAAAAAACCGTTTAATTCATATACTACAGTAGGCAAAAGCAAAATCCTATATACCCAAAAGCATTAGGTGTACAATTCAAACAAACAGTTTGCGGGTTCGTTATCTCTGCGTTTTAAAACCTACGAGCACAATAAAATTACTGTCTAAGTTTAATTTAACTATTTTTGCTTGGTTACTTTGTTACACCAATAAAGAAATTAACTACATAATTACTGGATTGTTGAACAATGGAACTTTAAATTTAATTTCACGAAAAGAATTACAAATTGCTCGAGTGATGAGGGAATTATGAAACTGGCTGATTGATTGAGAAGTGAATTGGATTATCCTACTACAGATGTATAAAAGGTTTGACAGCTCTGGCTGGGGGACTGATATTTTTGATTGATTGCTTGATCTCACCCAATTCAGCTTTGTGTAACACTTTGTGAAAGTTGAGTGATAACTATTATGTCTAGAGAACTAGACAATACATCTCTACTAGGTACATCTCTTCTTTTTTTATAGAATTTTTTGTCGGTTGTTTGCCTTTACATTGGGGTTCTAACACCTTTTACCCTTTACTTTGGTTACTTGCTCGAAGCCTTTTATTCACCAAACACTACAAACTATATACTATAACAACACTACAGCTACTACAAAGAAAGCATTCAGGCAACACAGACGCCATTGCAGTCGAAATTCTCCAGCCCACCACCAGTTGGCAGCGTGCCTAACATGCTATGTCGAATTGCAATGCTTAATCGTTGAGCCAAGTAAGTAAGACAGTATTTTAGTCATGCATCGCACTGATCAAGCGTTATGATAAGTTTTGGAAAATAAAAAAATCTCCCCGCCCCCACGGGCTCTAATGCCTCGACAGCAAACGACTTACTACAGTAACCACTACCGAGACTAGCCTATTGCGCCATAATACTCGTAGCCACAGCGCAGCGCCAACCCTCACGTTTGTTTAAAAAAGAGGGGCTGGTACTAAAGTGTCAACGCACGTAGCGTCCCACACTTAGGGCCTCACTAAATTCCCCAGAACAATTCATACTGTCAGGTATTTTACCATCGTCACGCATTAGACCATTCGGTTCGGGAATAACTGCAACTTTGGCGCTGGTAAAAGGTCATCGTTAAGTCTGGCTTGGCGGTAAATTTGATCAGAACTTCGAGAGTAAGAGAGGCCATGTTAACCGAGTTGATCAACTGCTGTACCACACTAGTTGTGATGGACAATACAACGTTTTGTACCCAAACGTAAGCTAATAGCGATATGAAAAAGCCAATGGATCTATAAGGTTACTAGTATTGAAAGAAGGGAAAGCCTGTAACCAAAAATCAGATTCTCGCACAAAAACAGCGAGAATACGAGCACGATATGATAGACGCTAAGACGTGTCTTATCCTATCTGAAAAATCTATCCGTGCTTGTTCGCAGAGGGGACGATTCCACTGTCTCTAAGAGGATAAAACCTTATTGAATTCAGTATTTAGGCAAGCTACTCCCGATATATTTTTGGCATCCGTCAGATAAAGATGGTGCGATAATTTTTTCCACTAATTTCTTTTTAATGTCTTCGGGAGACAAAATATCTGGTAATGCCACACTAGATGTTTTGCGCATCCCTGTGACTCTCAAGCACACAGGTAGTGCGGCTTACAACCAAGCCCTATCATCATTAAAAACCGACACTAACGTCTCTTTTTCCAAGTTGTCTAAGCTTCTTTCCACAGCTGACCACATCTTAAGTTATATGTAAATTTCACAATAAAAAGGCAAATTCCAATAATGGGAAAAGCCTAATGGGCGTTCTATTTTAAATAATCTGCTAGAGGCGCGTGTATACTTTTGAATTAGTTCTTCGACAAAAGATAAAAAAGATTAGTCAAGAAATGGTGAACCCAAAAACGAACGTTTGTCTACCAATTTTAAATTAGACTCAAAGGAATTTTTCAATAATCCTTACTTTACACACGTAGGACAAGTATCGCAAACAAAAAGTTCACATATGGAAAAAATTGCTCAAGGACAATAAGACGAAACTCGTCACTCGCAAATCATCCAATACAGTGTTTGCATTACATATACTGGTACATACTCATATACATGTCTCTAATATTTAAATGGGACCACATGACAAGCACCAACTTCCGAATATAAAAAAACATCAAAATCGGTACACCCAGTAAAACGTTTTGACTTATTATGACACACAAAAAAAATCTGTTGTATTTAGAATGTCCTCCTTATTTGAAGTTGGTTACGGCATAGATAAATGAACAGACATTTATCTATGGTTACGGTTAAAAATCAGTTCATTGACGGACTAATCGCGTATCAAAATTATCTACAGTTGGTGGGAGAACCTCATCCTTTTTTTGAAGTCGGTTATAAATAAGTCGGCTATTGGGTTTTAGGTAGGAGAAGGCAATATTTTATAAAAAATAACAATAGGTACTAATTAAAAGAAAAATTGCTGCAATTTTGAATGTTAAAAGTACCTAACTGATATTTCTTGAAAGATTTTTCCTCACGCTCTCTTTTTTACACCAAAACTGCAGTTTCATGCTGGAGAGGGAAAAAAAAACAAGTATTATTTTGAAGCACTCGTAGCGACGTCCGCTGCGGTCATGACTTGGATGGGTGACCGCTAGTGACATTACTACTGAGCGCTTCCGTGCTTCGGAAGGCACGTTAAGCCGTCGAACCCAGTTGTTGTCTTAGGATGGCAGTTGTTATAGCATGGTGGTAGGGCATTTTGCCCGCCTGGCTAGCTACCACCCTCAAGTAGAAAATCTGTCGCCAAGCACCTAACGGTGTGTTCCGGCAGCTGTCCTTGAGAGCCAGTAATTCTAGATTAGCCTGAACAACATCTTCGACCACACCATCACTTACAATTAGGTGGAGAGAGTGGTCAAAAGCTATCAAGCCTAAAAAAAAGTATAATGAATTTACGCGGAAGCCATTGTAACTTGTATTCCAGTTTCGGACAGCGTATACATAATTGCTTGAACAAGGCTAATAGCTTAAGACCTTGCTAGCTACATAAATCACCCTGTTTTAATAAACTCAACCCCAACAAGGGAAGGAACCATTTTTTGCCAAGAATTTTTGCTAGTTATAATAATATGAAGAAGGTAAGTACCACATATTAATTAATCAACCTTCAAGCCAAAGGTGGTTTATAGGTAACCGGCCCGAGGTCACGGCCGTGCGGCCTCCAATTTATGTAGTGACTGGTTGCTCCTACCTCTACTCGCTTCGAATAATCGATTTCGCATCGTTCACTGGAGGTACTAAATAGATAGGAAGACCATGCGCATGTATTTTAGTATACAGGGTTATTTGTAAAATGCTAACAACCTCTTAGGGTTGACTTCTGTCCTATAACAGCTAGAAACATTTTGATATGTTTTTTTTTCGTTGTTTTTTTTTTAATGCCGAGCCTAGAGCACCCGTCACGGCAACACTGGACCGCGCCGTGGTCCCTTTGAATAGAGTATTGAATGTTTACATCGAGCAAAGTAATAAATATATGAAATAATGAATTACAGGCACAAGAGACTTTTGACATCAGGTGGTCCTCGTATTTATTCAGACATATAAAAAAACACATAAAAATAAAAAATTTAAAAATTAAAACAAAAAATTATCTCAAAATGTTTCTTAGGAGTAGCAGAAGTCAACCCTAAGAGGTTGTTAGCATTTTACCAATAACCCTGTATAAACATAATTAATTGATAATAAAAACACTGTCTTGTTAGCGAAGTGGTGTAAAGCATTGCTTAGGAATCTCTTAGTCCTAGGTTCAATCGCTGGTCTCTTTTACTATACTATTTATTACTGTATCAGCCGGATAGTCCACTGGTGAACACAGCCTCCCCCACTAAGGGGGGTTTTGCCATGATCCCCACGCTTGGCAGGCGGCTTGGAGATCGCAGTATAAGATATCAGTTCCTCAGAAAGTGGGCACCTTCTGGTGTGTTAACCTTAGTCGCCTCTAACGACATTTTCTTCTAAAGAAGTTTTCACTAGTATGCCGGACTGGAACTGTGCCGAGTACTAGATAGCAATAAGCTCGCTACCTTTTTTCAAAACATATCGGGCAAAGCGTGATTTGTGAATGATTCGGGGACAAAATAAGATTTGATAATTTCCCGCCTTCACACCAACATATACAAAAATAATACCTTGTCAATGACAAATAAAGTCAACAATGCTTCTATAACTTCTACTTATAGGTCCCTAATAAGTTAATATGAATAAAACTCGCGATATTTTCAAAGTGAAGTGCTATAACTTCATCATTAACAGCCATAACATCCACGGCTCTGCCTCCCCATAATCCCCATGCTTGGCAGACGTCTTGCGGTCGCAGTGTAAGATGGCAGTACCTGGAAAGCGCTACTGCCCACCGTCTAGTATTTCCCTCTCTTTATTACCATTTCGTAGCTAGGTATTTTATAGACACTTTATGATACCTTCGTTTATAATTCTAACTTTCATTTCGTTTAAAGGACAGAGAAGAGCTTGAACTGACACATAATTGTATAGGGAAGTAGGAACCATAAAATGTTATAGCAGACAGAAGGTCTTCGTACTCGTCGCGCTACTAATACAGTTTTTTTATTGCCGTAGTTCGGCTTTGTCACTTTTAATAACTGTAATATTCTATCATTATTCCAGCGATTTACTAGATGTTATCGCTAGCAACACGACCCTCGAACCAACCAACTTATAAAGCATCCTTTAATATACAGGATGGCGCATATATTATGGCGCTAAATTATTTTGGGGCACAAAAGGTGTAGACTCGTTTGTTGTAGGCACATGGATGGTTTTTGGGGATTAAATTTGTTGATTACTATCTAGCCTAATGTGGAGATATTTTTTTCTTTATAACTTAATTGGAGCAGTGATAGCCCAGTGGCAATGGCTATAGACTGCCACGCATTAGGTCCACGGTTCGAACCCGCCGCAGGTTTGGACTTCACGGCTTTGGACACATGGTGGTTGGGGCATTTTGGAATTATCGTTTGACTATCGGCCCTAGCAAATATGTCGCCAGGCACTTAATTGATATCCGGCAGCTGTTCTCCTTCCTAGATTAATTATATGCCTGCTATCCATCTGCGACTAATTCATAATAGCAATAATTTGTTCATGTCTTAGAAGCCTTTAATTTTTACTAAGTTATTTTCTTAAGTGAAAGAATATTTGTAATTATTTGAATATTATTATAACATTAACCTTGAATATTATTATAACATTGAATCAAGAAATATTTTAGTTAATAAAGGATTCAATTTATCCTATATTATATAATTTTGTTTATTGGTCCCACGAAAAAGGGGTTTTACTGCCTCGGGACCTAAATTTTACTAGCACAGTATGTAAGTATAGTACGTACATTAATCCCCACTCTTGACCTAGGTACTAAGTATACTGTATGGTATAGTAGTCCTTTTGTTTAATTCGAAAAGTATAACTAAAATGTTTGTTTGTTACATTGACCTATATATAGGTCATTGGTTTGTCTATTCCCCACTATTCACCTAGGTACTAAGTACACTGTATGGTATAGTAGTACATTTGTTTAATTCCGAAAAGTATAACTAAAATGTTTATTTGTTACATTGACCTATATATAGGTCATTGGTTTGTCTATTCCCCACTATTGACCTAGGTACTAAGTACAATGTATAGTATAGTAGTACTTTTGTTTAATTCCGAAAATTATAACTAAAATGTTTGTTTGTTACATTGACCTATATATAGGTCATTGGTTTGTCTATTCCCCACTATTCACCTAGGTACTAAGTACACTGTATGGTATAGTAGTACATTTGTTTAATTCCGAAAAGTATAACTAAAATGTTTATTTGTTACATTGACCTATATATAGGTCATTGGTTTGTCTATTCCCCACTATTGACCTAGGTACTAAGTACAATGTATAGTATAGTAGTACTTTTGTTTAATTCCGAAAATTATAACTAAAATGTTTGTTTGTTACATTGACCTATATATAGGTCATTGGTTTGTCTATTCCCCACTATTGACCTAGGTACTAAGTACACTGTATAGTAGTACTTTTGTTTAATTCCGAAAATTATAACTAAAATGTTTGTTTGTTACATTGACTCATATATAGGTCATTGGTTTGTCTATTCCCCACTATTGACCTAGGTACTAAGTACACTGTATAGTATAGTAGTACTTTTGTTTTATTCTGAAAAGTGTAACTAAAATGTTTGTTTGTTACATTGACCTATATATAGGTCAATGGTTTGTTATGCTCCCGTGTTACGAACTGTCATCCTTCATCTTAATTTTTTTTCAGTTAGTGTTTTTTTGCTACATGTCATACTTAGTACATCATTTTTAGAAATATCAAATTGCTAGCTACTTAATTTACTATCTGTGATAGACCCGCAATAAAAATGGTGAACAAAGGCGAACAATTCAGATGCCCCATTCAATAAGGAAATAAATTAAGATTATATGTACTCTACTAAATGAGCTGTAGGCATTGGTATCCCTAAGTAGGGTGAGAAAGATTTTTTCCGAAATATATAATATTTCATGCATTAACATACTCTTTACAGTTTTTCTTTTATATGTACAAATATGTTGGTCTTTATACATTTCGATTTCAAATCAAAAACCCGTGACATATACGATACAAATAGATAGACAGACAGGCAGCAGACTGACAGCAATAACACTATTTTATTTATTTTATTATAAAATTACAAACATGCATCCCAAGTCAAATGTCATTAAATTAAATTATATAGATGTCAATTATACAGATGTCAATTATGTCAAGTAATAATAATAAAAATAACTATAACGTATCATATTTTTCACAAAATGTCAGTAGTAATATATAAATATTATTCCATTTGTCACAAACCATGTCACATTCGGTGTTGGCGTCAAGGAATGCGTTGAGACCGGTAAGGGCTATGTACCCTTTTTATAAACTACATGCCTTAAAATGTTGCCCTACCTGTAGGTTAGTAGGTACTTATATGTTATAACTTGAATGTTAGTATATGGCCGAGTGTAGATCACAAGTGATAAATGAATAAGTTTAGGTAGGCGTAGATAATACAGAGTGAACATGACACGCTAGGTTGAACAATCGATAGACATAATACGTACCGAGTGTACAGGGATTCTTTCACAATAATTCCGCTTTGGTTTGAAATCGTAGAAAAGGCTGCACGAGTACGAAGGCAGTATTGGTTTGTTCAGGTATAATCCAATTCTCCCGAAACTAAATAGATATGTTACAATGACTTATGTGTTTTTACATGCTTCTAAAATGTATTGCAACTACATTACATTTTGTAACAACTGTTTTGGTAAGTCAAAATTTGTCATGCTTCAAAAAGCAACAAAGCCTATTATTGCCTACTATTATTAATTATCTTAAGACTCGAATTAATATATTCATCTCAAAATTGTGATGGATCTTATGATGATATTTTGACGTTTGATGTATGGAACATCTGTCAACGCAGGTGACGTCAATGCAGGATATATCGCCCCTAAATCTGTCAAACATGTTAAGGTTGAACTGGCCGGTCACTTCTCCATACAAACGTAGAAGGGTGATTCCTACCTTATATGAAGTTTTAGGTCCCGAACTTAGCATGATATCGATTAAACTCTTCATCTTCTAGGCTTGTATCGTCACGGATTTTTAAATGATAATTTAGTCTAAAGTAATGAACCTCGAAAAATGTATATGAAAATGTTTCGAGGCTCATATCATAAGTCTCAAGTTAATCATCTTTTGTGAAATGTGTAACGATACAATCCTAGATGATGAGGAGATAGAACGATATCATGTTTATTCTGGACCTAAAACCTCAAATATGGGAGTAATCACCCTTCGACTTTTGTATAGAGTAGTGACCGGCCCAGTTAACCCTTAAATAAAAATGTCAAATTTTAGACGCATTATAAATACAACCTTCGTACATATTTGACTGACTTAAGTAGGTACTTCGCTATTCCATTCTTCTTTCACAAAAGCCTGCATCTATGTATGTACACTCGAGAGCAATGAATCCGGGTCACTTAAAGAATGTTAAAAATCTCGGAAACTAAAAATGATAGGTTAATGCAATAAATTGTATTTAATAGACAATGTAATACTCCTTAAATGAAAGTAAAAAAAATATGAGTCACCATACATTTTATTAACACAAAATTACATAAAGAAAAAAACTGCTGATCTCTCCTTAAAACAAAAATAGGAAACATGAAATTTTTGAACTTTATTACGATTTTCTTGAATTTTAATACTTCGTATTGCCTCCTCGTGCTTCCATTACTGCGTTTACGCGGTTTGGCATGCTGTACACCAAGTTCCTTATACGATTTTGGGGAATATTCTCCCATTCCTCTGTGAGAGCAATTTTGAGCTCACGAAGCGTGATTGGGGGAGGGTTTCGTTGTTTTACGCATCTGCATAGCTCGTCCCAAGCATGCTCGATCGGGTTGATATCCGGGCTGCGCGCTGGCCACTCCATACGAGTAATGTTCATCTCTTGAAGGTAGTCATTCACAATCCTACCTGTATGAGGTCGGGCATTGTCATGCATAAATATAGCATCCTCACCTAAATTGACCATAAATGGACCAACGTGATCATTGAGGATTTCTTCCACATATCTTACGCTAGTTAAAGAGCCGTTTTCTATGATCACCAGCTCTGTGCGACTTTCAGAAGAAATTCCGGCCCACACAAGTACAGACCCACCACCGTAGGCTACTTTTTCTTCGATGCATGCTTGCTTGAATCTTTCCCCTGGTCTTCGATACACTCTGTGTCTTCCATCGTGCTTGTAGAGCATAAATTTTGATTCGTCGGAGAACATAACTTTTGACCAATCTTCAATACTCCAATTTACGTGGCTCTGGGCATATCTTAGTCTCGAAATACGATGCCCACGCTCCAGTTTAGGGCCGTTTGCAGGTCTAAGGGGTTTTAAGTTAGATTCAGCAAGCCGACGTCTTACTGTCCATGCACTTGGGTTACTTCCTCCGAGGCGTCGAAACTGATTGGTGAGTTCAGTTCCTGTGAGAAAGCGATTTCGAAGCATGGTGTTCACCAAGTATCGGTCTTCTCGTGCTGTGGTACACCTGGTTCTGCCCGTTCCTGGTCTGCGTAGGTTAGAACCAGTTTCTTCGTAACGTCGGAGAACTCTTTGTACTGTTGACAGCGACACACCGACAGTCCTGGCTGTATCGCGCTGACTCCGGCCGGTTTCCAGCATTGTAAGTATTCTGGTGCATTCTTCAGGCGTAAGCGACATAATTTCAGCTTGAATAATGAATATAGAGCACTATCAACATGGTTTATGTACCCACATAAATGACAGATTACAAACAAAAGCAAAACCAAATGCTGTAATTTCGTAGTTCCATCTTCGAAAGTGGCCATTTTTCAAATTTGATTTTTTTATGATATAACTTTACAATAACTAAGAAGTTTTAATACCTTCATTTAAGGAGTATTACATTGTCTATTAAATACAATTTATTGCATTAACCTAGCATTTTTAGTTTCCGAGATTTTTAGGATTCTTTAAGTGACCCGGATTCATTGCTCTCGAGTGTATATTGAATTGCAATACAAAGCTCCGCCAGGCACATTAAATGATAATATCACATAAAACGAGCGCTTTCTTTGACCTCGTACGTCATTTATAAATGGTTCTGCTCACGATTCACGGCCACTACTCGATCAGTGTTTGCCGTAGCAATGAATGAATGGTAAAATATACCTATATAATGATATGTAAATAGTTATGAAGATGCCTACATAATGTGCTATAAATGATTTGGTTTGATTTGATAAGAAAAGTAACGAGATTCATTCCGAACAGGTGTAGTGTAAATACATTTTCAGTAGCAGTCCGGGGTCTGAACAGGTACCGAGCAAATAATCTCACACAATAAACTCACGTACCTGGTGAGACATGTTGGTTTAGATAACTGTGCCTAACACTTCTCGGATAAAACGAATTATATATACTTATGTATTAATAAATAAACTAGCTTGAACTTTATTGTCTACAAACACTGCCTACATATATGATATATATTCATCCGTCACACTAAAAATATTGAAAAATTTCAGACTTCATCACACGTAATCGAAAAACGATATTTGGCTTTAGAAAGCCAAATATCGTTTTTGAATGTGCCTACTACCAGTTGGCAGTATAGCTTAGTATGTATTAGGATTGTCCATTCCAGCCCCCCCCCCCCCCCCCCGCGCTCCACGGGGAATTTAGCCTTACTAGGCTAGATATAATATCGCTCAAATATTATATAAAAAAAGCAACAATAACTATATTATTCCATTTTAAAAATAATCTGATAAAAGCATAAACACTCAAATTATATAGATGATACTCTAATAACCGTTGGTACAAAACTGCGGGTCGTGCCTTCTAGCGATAATTTATTTATCCTCCCCACCCCTAAATTACCGAAAGTAATTCCATGTGAAAATAACACACCCACTCAAAATTAGACACGTAAATAATTATGTGGCTCACGATATGAAATACTAATCGAATTAGGGAATAGCAATTTGTTAATGAGCATTAGTGGCATTATAGGCTCAGCTGGTGGGAGCCTCTACTTGAAGCGTTAATTGTGATGGAGAGATAATTTGTTTAGTTATTTTAGCGAATTTTGGGAAACCTTCTGAGGCACTTATTTAAGAGTTTTCTAATTTACCATATAAATTGCCATAATAAAATAGTAGGGAATCGCGCCGCGTCTTCCCGTTATAGGTCGTGTTTAAATTTCTCCTGAGAGATCTCCTGCAAATGTTTATTTTTGTAACATTACAGAAAAACTAAACACTTTTGTCTTTGATCGTAATGAAAACTTTGTCTCATGCTTTTCGTGGCTAGTGAAAAGCATATACACAGTGTCTTGCTCATATGCGAGCCCGTCGAGCGCCATTATGGTCATTGAACTGCGGTATGAGAAGCACGTTAGTAACTGTTTTAGAGACTGTTTCTACAGACTGAAGGGTACTTAACATTTTTGTAGAAAGGGCTGCGCGCAAAGTTAGCTTAAACATTAGTTTTGTTAATCGATCGTTCGTTTCTCAATCGTGCGCTCGTATAGTCAAGACCTCCTGAGGATGTTTCGTATAGAAGCGCAACGCGTCGAAAATTCTTCCGATTTGGCTGCGTGGCGTTTGTGACGTCACGTCGGCTTAACAGGAAAATTAGGAGGAATTGTCACTAGATATATTTTTGTATTTTTTAAGTGTTTTATTAAAATATTAATTTCATGTTTTCATAAAATATTTTAAAAATATTTGTTATTATTAAATATGAATTTCCGCAAAGTAACGCCTGAATCTATTTATTATTAGTTTTGTTTGAGCTGACCTACATGGACACAGTCTGTTGGTCCAAGACTGAAACCCAACAAAAAAAACTCATGCAAAGGGTTCAAAATGCCTGTGTTCATTTTTGCTTCCATATCCCGTTGAGGCCACATGTTACTCCATTTTTAAATAAGCACGGAGGCTTAAAATTATGCACCGCTGTAAACTCGACTTGGTTTGTCTTCTTTTCGGCGTCATTAAATATGAGAATAGTCTTATCAAACGTCAAGTTGTCATGGAGCGGGCCTTTTTTTTTATTGTCATGAGGAAAATGCATTTACGCATGCACACCCGCCGGGGAGCAGGTGGTTATGTCGGGCTCAGGGTCATTAAGGACCCCACTACCGACTAAAAACCTCATGGTAATCCGTCATCTTCGACTAGTGACAGGTGCCGCGGGGTCACTCGCGCTCTCATCCGCAGCCCCCATTGCTGCCCGCTTGAACGGGCCCAGCATGGAGGCAGGCCTAGTATGTTTCATTTTTTCGACGCGGCTCGATACTGAACGGCATAGTTCCGCTGCTTTCAGAGGTAGCTCTTGCTATGTTGCGTCAAAGTGTAAGATTAGAACAATATCTCGGCGCCAATCAGGAACCTGCACAGTATGCACACGTTTAAGTTTAAAGTTATGAAATTCATCTACGAACACCAAAAGAGTGAGGACCCTTTAGTCAATTACATCAATGCTATTCAACCAAATATAATCTTACATGATTTTGATTTCATATACATTTTTGCTTGTTATTTTATCGATCGAAACCTTGATAAAATAATATCTTCCAATTTTAAATTTAATACAAATTTTCCCTACTTTCTTTTATATTATTTATATATGATGTTATAGTATTATTTTGTTAAAATTGTGTTATCTTTAATCTAACATGAAAGTATCCTGTAGATAGTGGCTTGCGTGACATCACCGCCTGTTCCAACGGAAGATCCGCGCTGGTTGATTACAACTAGCACTATGCTGAGTTGGAGCCGGTTTGAGACAGAAAAGTTGAACACTTATTTATTGTTATTATTTATCTGCACTATTCATTTGGTAATATTTTATGTGACAAATACATTATTTTCTATCTACTATCTCTCACCCCCCCCCCCCCCTTTTCCTGCCGCGGGTAGATGGGACGTAGTACTGCCATTTGAACCAATTGCTGAGCAGTTTACTACATATCTAAACCAATAAAAAGACAGTGTGTATTTCTGAAGCAAAATACAAATTGTGTATAGGACCGTCTCTTGCGCGGACGTCTCAATAGTAAAGATTTGAGTTTTTGATGAATGTTTTGAAAACCACGTCATAAGAGATGCACCTTTACGGTTAAAATCATAGAGAAAACCACTTTTCTATGATGAAAACTATAATCTCATTCCACTATCTCAGGCCCGGTGCTTACAAGCGCGGGTTGGATTGCTGTGTGAGATGAAAATGTTGTATTCAAACATTTTTGATATGATATTTGCTCAGCTTGCGAAAGTGGTTGATATTATAATTAGAATAAAATAAACTCGTACATATTCAGAAAATTCTTGCCTTATTTATATTTTAGGAGACCTTATGTCGGCTAGGTGAGAGAGGGAATACTTTGAACTGCGTGGGAGAAAATTGTAGTCTTATTTTCATTTCGGTTGCCAACAATTTCTTTAAAGGCGTATTTGGCTCCTCTCCAAAATGACCCAACATTTCAGGTTCTCAGTAAAATTACAAAAATATCTCTGAAAAAATATCTCGGAAACCAGAATGTTCATCAAAAACAGTGTTTTTTATTGTTGTATACATACAGCATACGGTAGGTGTACAAAAATGTACCTATTGCAATATGGTATGTTCTACGGAAGTTATAGTTATTAAATAACTTTTAAATAATAATGAGTTTTAGTCAAACTCTGACTTTCCCAATAGATAACCCATGACAAATGAGAAACTATGCGACATTTGACATTGCCGACCTCACAAAGTGGGAGATAAGGACAAGCATGCAGAAAGTACTCCCGTAATTTAATTTTTTTATTTTATTGTGACCGAACAAGCACGAGGCCCACCTGATGTTAAGCGGATCTCTGCCTAAACATATGCATTTCGTCTCAAGTCACGAATTGCACTGCGATTGTCACCTTGAGACATAGTTGTTAAGTCTCATGTGCCTGTAATTTCACTGGCTCTCAAGGACTGCTGCCGGAACACACCGTTAGGTGTTTGGCGACAGATTTTCTACTTGAGGGTGGACGCTAGCCAGGCGGGCATTCGCAAAATGCCCTTCCACCATGCGGTGAACTTGTACCGGACTTCTAGCGGACCTGCGGCACGGCAGTCCATAGCCAATGCCACTGAGCCATCACTCCTTCAAAAACTATAACTATTTTCATAACAATATAGCATCGTAACAAAATTCACGTTCCTATCGGGTTACTAAATTGCTTGCTTGACATTACTTTGCGTTACCGCATGAAATACCCACCTAACCACTTTTGGCTTGTTGAGATTTATGGTCTCAAAAGAGGATTTACATTTCCAGTGTCAAAGGTTAAATGGGCTTTCATATGAAACGGTTTTATTGGTTACTTTAAAGCTATTCTAGTACATTTTTGGATCTAATTTCTTATTATATTACGAATAATTTATTTAATCGTAGTTTTTATAGTGTAAATGCAGTACAGTCATACTAAGAGTTGCCATACATCCGGAATTTTCAGTGTACGGAAATTTGAGTCCGGAATATGGCAAAAATTTCAAGACATCCGGAATTCTCATACAAATGAGAAGAAGAAATATCATAAATTGAATATTTAAATGTGTTTGATCAAATTTATGTTAACCGCAGGTATTCAACACAGTGATAATTTTAATACCTATTATGTAACATTTATTGCTGGTAATGTTGGTATGATAGAATATAAATAATGAATAGATTCAGGCGTTACTTTGCGGAAATCCATAATTATTAATTACGAATATTTGAAGAAAACACTGAATTAATATTTTAATAAAAACACTTCAATAAATATATCTAGTGACAATTCCACCTAATTTTCCTACTAAGACGTGACGTCACAAACGTCACGCAGCCAAAACAGGAGAATTTTCGACGCGTTTCGATTCTACACGAAGAATCCTTAGGAGGTCTTAAGTCTTCGAGCGCACGATTGAGGTCGACGTCACGTCGGCTTAATAGGAAAATAAAGTGGAATTCGTGAATTGTAATGTTTTTTTATATTTTTTTAAGTGTTTTATTAATTAACTTTAATTTCTTATATTAATATATTATGCACATACGTACTTAGTTATTCCTAAAATTTGTTGAAAGTGTTTTAAGACATATGTTTTTGTAGGTGAATTAATGTATATATATTAGGTCCTTACATATGAAATTGGCGTTTTTCGTACTGGCCACTTTAATCACGAATTTCTCCTCTTTGGTAAGGAATTCCAAATTCAAATTTGTACAGCTATAGACTCATGTATTTGTGCTTCGATGATCGTCATTCATTTGTTTTTTTTCTTCTGTTTTTTTCTGTTTGCGTCACTCATTTTACAAAATGGAAAACCTTAAATATCGCATTATTTACGAGTACGAGTTCCGCCGTGGCACTAGTGCTGCGGAAACAACTCGAAGGTTGAATGATGTGTATGGCGGCCGTGTTGCAAAAGAAAACACAGTTCGTTTTTGGTTCCAACGTTTTCGTTCTGGAAATTTCGACCTGCAGAACAAGCCCCGTGGACGGCCTGAGACTCAAGTTGATAATGAAGAGTTGAAGGCTATTGTGGAAGCGGATCCATCGCAAACCACGTCCGAGTTAGCTGCAGGCTGCAATGTTAGTGATAAAACTGTTTTAATTCACTTGAAGCAAATTGGGAAGATTAAAAAGCTTGAAAGGTGGGTACCTCACGAATTGACTGAAACAAACCGGCAAACGCGCGTCGACTGCTGCGTTACATTACTAAACCGGCACAATAATGAAGGTATTTTAAACCGAATCATTACCTGTGATGAAAAATGGGTTCTTTACGATAATCGGAAGCGCTCAGCGCAATGGTTAGATCCTGGCCAGCCAGCCAAATCCTGCCCCAAGCGAAAATTAACCCCAAAAAAGTTACTTGTAAGCGTTTGGTGGACTAGTGCCGGTATTGTTCATTACAGTTTTTTCAAATCTGGCCAGACTATTACGGCTGATGTCTATTGTCAGGAATTGCAAACCATGATGGAAAAGCTAGCGGCTAAACAACCTAGGCTGGTCAATCGCTCCACGCCACTGCTGCTTCACGACAACGCTAGACCACACACTGCGCTACAGACGGCTACTAAATTAGAAGAGCTTCAATTGGAAAGTCTAAGACATCCTCCGTACTCCCCGGACCTTGCTCCAACAGATTACCATTTTTATCGAAATTTGGATAACTTCTTGCAAGGGAAAAAATTCAACTCCGATGGGGCAGTCCAAATCGCCTTCAAAGATTTTATTGATTCCCGTCCGACTGGTTTTTTTTAGTAAAGGGATCAATGAACTACCTAATGTGAGTAACCCCACCTCACTCGCTATAAAATACTACTACCTTATGATTAATGAATTGATGAATTTAATTAATTTTTTTATTAATGAATCAAAAATATGGGACTCTATTTATTTTGTATAAAGTTTTAGGTCAAGATAAAAGAATCCCAATATTTAATACTACTACTAAGGCTTGTGATCGTCTATTGTTTTTGTTCTATTATTTGAGTTTAATACTTTAAAATTATACCTATTCTATTTAATCACTATTATAAAACATAAAATCCACGTATCGTTAAGAACAAAATACCTAAAAGAAATTACTTTTCCTGGTGTAATCATAAATGCAATATTAATTTAAGTAATGTAAACTTTAAACACAATGCTGCTGAAAAACATAAAAAAACATACAAAAAAACGAAATATCCATAAAATGTTTATAGAATAGAACTTATTGTACTGGCTTAAGGCACCCGCATGCGGCTGGCTGAACATGCATCTAACCTTTCTGTATTTCAGGGAGTTTAGGCAACCTTGCCCTCTCTTATGATTGTTTTGGGTTTCAGGGTCCTGTAGAGAGAAAAATAAATTCTAACGTGTTCAAAAGAAGTTCCTAACTACCTGAAGTTTTTTTTTTTTTGTAATTAAATCAAGCAAATATGCTGGCCCTTGTTTACGTTAAATTTAAAATTATAGATTCAAATAATTAAGCTGGTTCGTTTTGTTTTTGTATAGACAAGGTCTCGTTATGTATAGTCAATGTCATATCGTCAAGTCTTCTTAAGTTATGAAAATGGTTCTACCATAGCGAAAGTAGGTATGAATTTATCATATGTGTTTTGTTTCATAAACCTTTTGTTTTACGCATTAGCAAATACAATTTACGCTTTTGTATTTTTATGTACGCAATGCCTTATTGATCAAGTTTTATTAAGCATATAAATTTGCTACAATTTCGTGCACACAAGCTTGTAAGCAACCAAGACATATTATCTGCTGTGTATATGTGTTGATAGGTAAAAATTTAATTTGTTTCTAGTGTTTGGAATAGCTGACACGCATAGCGTTTCTGCTGGAAAACTGTTTTCCTACGGTGAAAATCCCACGGTGCGTCGTTT
The DNA here is from genome assembly GCA_963890685.1 of Plagodis pulveraria. Taxonomy (NCBI): domain Eukaryota; kingdom Metazoa; phylum Arthropoda; class Insecta; order Lepidoptera; family Geometridae; genus Plagodis; species Plagodis pulveraria. The sequence goes on along the minus strand of OY982955.1, from coordinate 26,375,861 downwards.
CTTGCTATCACGACGAATTGACAGTCATAATGTGACGTCATGAAAAGCGGATACCGCTAGAATGGCCAATTTGGACTTATATTCTTTTCATATGATATAAAGGTTTAGGAAATAGTTGCCCAGGTCTTTGAGCGGCCGATGCCAGTCTACCAAATTTTCCCTGATAAATAAGTGTCAAGTGATAAAATTATAATATAATATTTTCCATCCGGAAAATATATGAAGAATAACTTTAGATACAAGCTCATTTATTCTTTATTGTTGTTTGAGCTTAAGCCGACCCGTTTACACGTGTGGCTTTGTTCCATAACATCGAGTTGGGCTTTTAACTTTAGCTCTGTATTTAATTTATTTTCATTAGAGCTAGATCAAATATAGTATTTTGATCTTTATTTAAAATATATCATCTGATAGTGAAGCATAAAAACACTCACTTTGTCATCTGCCGCAATCATCAATTGATATTTTATACTTATATACAAATAAATTCTCCTTTTTGGGAGAGTGGCGACGATGTTCGCACATAGACTTAAAACTCAGACATTTTTAGTCATCCTAGCTTTGGTGTGATCAAAGTGCCTGTCCCAAAGGAGAGTATACATATTATAGATAGGTGAGTTAGGTTTATCGCAAATAGCCAACTCGATCATGTGTATATCTTTGTATGCCTCAAAATGGCAGGTGTGTTAAAGAAAGTTATAGTTCGTGCAAAAATTATTACATTTACGCATATGCTCGCCAAATCTTTGCAACAAAGGTTTTATGAAACATAATCACATTTTATGATTGTAAAAAAACAAATAATTATTCACTCAAGTTCATAGTGTCAATCTCATCTCAGTCTGTCGTGTGAAATATTAAACATATTTTACTGTCTAGGTTTATTATTATTCTGATTCTGTTTCTGATTCTGATTCTTATTTCTAATCCTTTGCAATGATATTTACGCTTAAATAAAGATCTTTATTTAATTTGTATAAATTCAATTAAACAAATGGAGTCAATGTAAAGTCAACCTAAAAGTCACACAAAATACATTCCTTTGGAATCGTAAATCAATAATGTAACAATTTATTTCTGCGCTATATTTAAGCAGACGACAGGGATCTAACCAGTTCATCTGATCTTGCTAAATGTCTAATCGCTCAACATTAATTAATGATTAGAATATTCAAGATCTGTTAACCCCTTTCAAAATATATAGTAATAAATGTAATACAAAACTTAGGTAGCGTTCTAAAATTTATATTTAAAATAAAGTATTTAAATGTTCATTGAAATTAATTAATTTATTATTAATTTATTTAATTCAAGAAGTAATAACTAAATATTTTTATTACCGGCCAAGGTTAATTAATTGTTCACTCAGTATAATAAGAATATTTAATTTAAATTGTGTATTTAATATCAATAATTAAAGCGTTTAAACCATCAAATAAATCAATGAATAAGAGATGAATTTTGTAGATTAAATATTTGAAACATCTCTACTAGTTAAAAGAAATATATTTATAAAGTTATTCATATTTAAATCAAATATTGATTTAATTAATTTATGCAAAGGAAATACATTTTAGTACGCTAGACCAAGCACTTATTCTAGTACTTAGCTTTCAAACTGCAACCCGAAGACGGCGAATATTCACTGAATTTACATTTACATTTACATTTATATAAAAAAACACTCGCGCGGGCGATTTTACTAACTTGCTTTAATTATTTCCGCCGACTTGGCGGATCAAGCGTTCGCGTATTACTAAACGAATTTTAAAACAGACGCTTCAATCATTTGGGTTAAAACCATATTTTTTTTCTCTCTCGAATAATATCTATCTCGCTCACTCGTAATAGAACCTCGCTTCATTCTCAACTTTATTGTTCACATGTCAGACTGGTTGTGAATTTTATTGCTTTTTTTTCCTAGAAAGCCCTTAGAGAAGTACCCTTCCTAAGAATTTTAGTCGTCGAACGTCAAGTAGTTTGCGATTTATGATTTTAAAACAAAGATAAACCCAACATTTTTTTGTCTTACCAAATGTTTCTAAATAATTCTCAAGCACTGTGAACCCAAGTTTTTCGACTGTTCTCAAAATTGTAGTGACAAAAAAAAATACATGTCTCTAATATTATTTTATCTGAAGGATGTAAAGTGACACATCTTGAAAGAAATTTATTACTTGCATGTGTGTTAAAATTTTGTAGATAATAGATGCATAAAATTTTATGGTAGGTAGGGTCTAGGCGGTTACACTATGAGATGGTAAAAGTGCATAGAAAATAATGGTTCATACTTTGATTAATTAAATATATTATATTAAAAAATATTCGACTTTTTGTTCCTCCCATACAAAACGCCAATTTCATATGTAAGGACCTAATATATATGTAAAAGCACATTGTTTTTTTTTCAAAAACATACGTCACTTTCTTTTAAAATATACCTGCAATGAGAATCGATCTAACAGAATCGACAGATGCCGATTGTTTTCTTTTTACCATTTCCCGTTAAAGAAAAAGTAGAATCACAAATATGTAGGAGCATTTATAAGTGCATACGCAATTTTGAAGCTAATGTCCGGAATAATGTGTTTAGTCCTATTGCCTTGATTTTATATGGCAACCCTTGTCACACAAGACTCCATTTTCGACGAACCATTATATTTTTAATGTTGAGTGATGCTTATTATGTACCAATTGCCCTTCTGATGGTAAACGCCACGTCTCTCTATTACAAAGTGTCGCCATTCTCATCCTGCTTGACTGCACTGCGATCATCACTCCTTAAAGTTATTTCTTATGTCTCGTTCGCCTAGTAATATCACCAGACACAGTGCCCTTTAGGACTTAAAACAGTAGTTTTGCACACTGCTGCTTCGAGTCAGATTATCTGACAATGCAGTGGTACCTAACAACACGGACTCTTGCCAAAGAGACCTACCCACCTTTTTACTACTTAAACAGTAAGTCCATTGATACACTTCAAAGTTTGTTTTGAAGCATTGATGGCTCAGTGGCATTGGCTATGGACTGCTGCGCAGCAGGTCCATGGTTCGAATCCCGCTCAGAGCTTGAGCTTCACCGCATGGTGGAAGGGCATTTTGTGAATGCCCGCATGGCTAGTGACCACCCTCAAGCAGAAAATCTGTCGCCAAGCACCTAACGGTGTGTTCCGGCAGCAGTCCTTGAGTGCCAGTGAAATAACAGCCAAAATGAGACTTAACAGGTATGTCTCAAAGTGATGGGCGCAGTGCAGTTCGTCACTTGTGATGAAATGCATCTGTTATAGGCAGAGGATACCGCTTAATATCAGGTGGGCCTCGCGCTTGTTCCTTCAGAATAACATAAAAAAATATAAAGTACGGATCTTTCCACAATGGCATTACTATTATAATATGAAACTTATTATATAGAGTATTTTTTCGATTCGAGCAAATTGCTATTCTGTGACGCTACAGAAACTCCAGTGAAATGCGACAAGCAAGAATAAATCCGATTTCAAGTTTTATATCTAGCCAATCAGCTTCTGCACAAACTTTCGACGTTTCCTTTTCTTCAGTCAAATTCAATACGGACTATGGGCACAGAATAATAATAGCAGATGCTGCTATTTTTTATATATATAAAATCACATCTAAAGGGAAAATGTTAACCGTGATAGCCATTTGCATGAACCCACAACGCTCTTTGAATCTCATCTGGCGTTGAGCTTTGAAGCAAAACTACAATATCATTTTGAAGCACTAGGTCGTCATACTCTTCGCTTGTTCTTAACCAATCAACTAAGTAAAGCAATGTTAGCGCTCGGATATGTTTTTAGGTCAGCCTTCGACTGCAATGTCCCCTGATAGTAAGTGAAGATGTGGTCAAAGGCGTTAACATGCTTAAAGTTAACGCCTTTAGGCTTAGGCCTAGAGTAACTATCTCTCAAGGACAGCTGCCTCAACACACCACTGGGTGCTTGTTGATTTTCTAATTGAGGGTGGTTAGCCAGCCAATCACCGAAGCTACGTTTTTCGTGTTTCAAGCTACACTTTAGACAACGAAAATCGAATAAGCGGTACGAAGTTTTTTGATATGGTCTGTGGTCAACCGACCGCATCGCTTATCACGAATCTCTCTACGCTGTGGAATCTACTATAATACTTTGAGAAAGTTAGATGCCTCAATCTGATTTAAGCCTTAACTTTGAGAGAATAAAAATAATTTTGAAAAACATAGCAATCACAGAGTTTAAGTTATGGATCAGAGAAACGATGTCGCTAAATGTTTCAGCAAAAAAAGGTTGGTTGGATATGAAGAATTAACGTTGATGCCTTTTTCTCCGTAGAGCATTCGTGTTATTTCGTCAAAAGATATTCTAATTTGCTATACAGTATGCCGCCTTGTAAGGCATAAAATTTGAATTTTTAGCGCTCGTAACGAAGTTTGCTTAGCCGTTCTTAATTGATCAGCTACGTTACGCAACGTCCGCCGCAGTCAGAAGTTGGATGGGTGACCGCTAGTGACATTACTACTGAGCGCTTCCGTGCTTCGGAGGGCACGTTAAGCCGTCGGACCCGGTTGTTGTCTTACGATGACAATCGTTACAGCATGGTGGTAGGGCATTTTGCGATTGCCCGCCTGGCTAGCTACCACCCTTAAGTAGAAATTCTAGGCTAGCTTGAACAACATCTTCGACAACATCATCACTTACCATCAGCTGAGATAGTGGTTTAAGGCTAGCCTATCAGCTTCAAAAAATAATAATTATGGTGCAACTTTAAAAAATAGAAAATAATGTTTTATTTATTATGTTACGTTATGGTAACGTGGAGTCTTCGTCGCATAAATAGACAGAACAAAAACGATATCTAACTAATAATAACAAATGTTTTAAACATAAAATTAATATGTCAGAAAAATTCTTAAAAGTAAAAAATATATCTAGTGACAATTCCGCTTAATCTTACTGTTACGCCGACGTGACATCATAAATGCCACGTAGCAAACAGGAAAAAAATCGACGCGTTTTGCTTCTAAACGAAGCATCCTCAGGAGGTCTTGACTCTTTGACCGCACAATCGTGCGTTTCAGCAAAGTAACGCCTTAATCTAGTCGATATCTAACTATTTTAATACTAATTTTTTAACCCTTTTATGATATAAAATTGTTAAGCCCATATTAATGTTCTAATATTGTCATTTTGCTTTTAATGCTTGCTAAGCGAACTTAAAAGAATACATATTAATGTACCAGAAGCATGTAGTGTTTGATAATATAACGAGTATAAGGGCGAGTAGGTATTAAGATTAAAAATTATAAAAAACACATAAGAATACATATAAGTAACGTAAGTACGTCTGTGGCGGAAAACTTAAAATAAACAGTGTTTTGCTCTTGTAGTTAGGTTTGGTGACTATTCTATATAATCATAGCCTTCGCGGGATAAGAAGAATAATGCTCTGAATATATCCCCTAAAAAGTCACTAATCGTTTATGAACTTCACTTGATAAATTACCCTTAAATCGACTAAAATATAAATAAAATACCTTTACCTAATTTTAACAAATGTAATTTTTGCATTTATTTTAACAATTTTTACTAGGTAATATAATTAATAGTTTCTATAACTTGTGTTTATCATGATCAATTGCTGTTGTTACTCTACATAGCAACAACAAAAAAACGTTTAATTTTTAATTTGACGCTATAGATGAACCTTTACGAAAATAAGTACCAAACCGGCACCGTAAAACACATATTGTAGTATGTATGATTTATAGCTGATATAAGTAAGAGTAAGCGAAGTACGAGTAAGTCATTAATGGTGTAAATATATATGTAGCAACAATTCATATGACTTTTTTTTTACGTGTCTTTTTTATAGTATTAATAGTACAGTTGTGAGAAATTCTTATCGTCATGATCTAAGAAAACATATATTATTGAATCATGCTTTTCGTGTTTTAGTTGGATGGGTGACCGCTAGTGACATCGGTCACCCATCCAACCTATCCAATTATCAAGCATGGGTGACTATGCTTGATATATATAGAGGCTATATTATCAAGCCTTAACAAGATTTGATAATATTGCCTCTCACAAACTGTGACTTAGACACGACTTTATTATATTTACTTGATTTCTGCATAATTAGGACTCGACTTTAACTACTTTTATGAAATTAAATAAATTATTTCCTATTGGGCAAATGTACAAACCATACGAATCCAAATAAAATAAAATGTTGAAAAATAAAGAATTGAACCTACACAGGCAAATGCTTGCTAGTTTATGCTACGAACGAAGCTGAACAAACTTTCAGAACCACAGTGCCTGAAGATCGAAAATTCGGAGAAACAGAAAGGATTGAGCTGCCCAGGTAACGAAAAGGTCACTTCTAATAAAAGTACGATAAAATATGATTTCAAGTTTAATCATGCCCGTCCAATCTAACAACGCGAACTTTCTACGTTTCCTTTTATTTCAATTTGATACCAGCTACGTACGAGTGTGGGCTTATCTATATGTCGGCCATTCCATAGTCGTTCTCGAGTAGAGCCTCCATCATTTATCTTGGTTGAATAGGAAATGGATATGAAATATCTATGAACCATGTATGTCGTTTGTGATATTGGTCCCAATGTAAAAATACCTAAAGTCGAGCTCATGTACTTATTTACTTATTTTTATCCTTTGAAACTTGCAAGAGTTCCTGTTTCATCTCTAATGTAGTTGTATTTTGTACCTTCTCTCAGACGCTAAATAACTAACTGTCTCTCAGCCATAGACGTAGGATTTCTTCGCTAATCCTAAGCCTATGCTCTCAGCATCCTTGTCTTTACACACGAATGACATTTAGAAATATCAAGCACATGGTGTGTTTTTGTGTCCGCCGACAGCAACAACCTCACACTCGTAGATATCGGAATTTATCGAGTATTAAACGGTACTCGATTGAAAATCATCCCCGTCGTATAATACGACCCCTGGGACATATTATAAGCACTGCGTAGATGACTCAATGACCAGATGGGCATAAATAAATTCATAAATTTCCATTGAACATACATGATGTTTTACACTTTTATTCCTGTCCCAAGAGAATTAAACTCCTACGCTACCTATTAATGATAATCATCGAAATGCCAAAATATATAAAAATCACTAATTTCGGAACCCAGCCTAAGATAAATGTAAACAAATGGTCAGGGAACAATGTGACATCAGTCGATGGCGAGTAAAAATATACTATTTAAGTGTCAATATATTGAATATTTTAGTTCAGTGTCTTGTTTCGTGATCTTGTTTGTTAAACTGGTAAAATTCTCTTTACGTGGATCAAAAGGTGGCTTCTAACACATGAATAAAGGTTCTTAATTAGCAATAGAACCTTTTGTGCGAGTTCGCCTGGGGAAATACTGTCACCATACTTACCTATTTCTACCGCCAAGCAGTAATGATCACATTACTGTTTCGATATGAGGTGCATGGGTGCCGGTGAAATTACACGCACTTGAGACTTAACTACTTTATGTCTCAGGGTGATGAGTGCAGTGCAGTTCGCCGCTGACGAAATGCATGTGTTAAAGGCAGAGGTTACCGCAGAACACCAGGTGGGCCTTGTGGTTGTTCCATCACAATAGCGTAAAAAACTTGCTACTAGAAAGAAGTAAGCGGAAATCATTGATAACGGGTCAAATTATCGTTAATTTGTTCGCGCGCTTTTAATTATAGCAATATTTATTACATTTTATTATTTTTTTAAAGCGCAAAACCGAACAGAATTTATATATTCAGCTATTTATGCTGGATTGCCCAATAGATGCGCTTACAGCTATACAAATTATATATAACATAATACGTGTGTGCTCGTAGCTAATAGTATTGCTAATTTAATTATACCAAAAAAACAGTGAACAATAATAAAATCCTCATTGATGGAATAGTCATTCGGATGACGAGGCACGGTAGCGCCGCTATTGTCCGAGTCATTTGGTTTGGGGAAGAGGATATCTTTTACATTTTTGATATAAATACTATATCTTGGATAAAATACGTCTAGAACAGGATATGTTACAAAATTAAGTTTATATAATATATAATGTAACAATAATAATAAGATTATTATTGTTTCATTTTACTGCTTTAGAACTGGAAGTAAATTAGGCACGAACGCTGCTCCAATTAGCGATAACATAGTGAGAGCATTTAGTTTTAGCACACACGTTCAGCGTAGATTCTATTATTATAATATCATTCCTAGTATCCCAATAAAACTATAAAGTTTGAATGTTACCCCGAAATTGATTAAACCGTCAGTTCCATCGTAATTCAGGTCAAGGGCTGGGTTCGCAAATAATTTAAATGCGGGTAGTATGGTGGGTGGCGACCTTCGTAAGTTGCACCCTGCGCTCACACGCGAAGTTTACTGATCGATGATAAATTATAGTGCAATGGGAATCATAGTACATTTATATAACCTGTGATAATTGCGGTACAGTAGACGTATGCAGGGAGGAAATTATTAATATAGGGTACTTTTATTTTATTAAAATAGAGCATTTTGGAGCCACAGAATTGAAAGATCCCATCTTTCAATTGTGTTGCTGCAAAATGCTCTATATTAATAATTGAAACAGAATTGAAAGACCCCAGCTTTCAATTCTGTTGCTCTATATTAATAATTGAAACAGAATTGAAAGACCCCAGCTTTCAATTCTGTTGCTCTATATTAATAGTTGAAACAGAATTGAAAGATCCCAGCTTTCAATTCTGTTGCTCTATTTTTGTACTTACATAACTTTGATTTATAATGAACATACGAAGACATACACTCTATTGATGTAATGTTGCTATTGTGGCTTTCAAAACCAACGCATGAGCACTGAATACTAAGCTTAACGTATTTCAAGAGAAATTTGAATATTATATAAACGAACGATAATGTATCAGAATGAAATCCCGTCGAATTAAAGTTATAACGTAAACATATGAATTATGGTTATCGAAAATGTTGGAGGTAGTATGGGTACCTACCTACCCTACTACTCATATATCTTATTACCTAACTATTTAAAGTAAGGCTCTTTTAAAATAGAATAAGTAACAAAATGAACAAGCGTGGCAGAATTACATGCTAATGACCCATCTTCCTACACTTATACAACTCATTTTGGGGTCGATACTATATGTCTTCAACAACACAAAAGACAACACTACTACTTATTAAAAATATGTTCGCTAAATTCACACAGGATAAAGCAAGAACGTGATTGGATAAAGTTTTGGTTTCAGTTTTATTGCTGGCCTTAGCCTGACGCCAAATCTCTTTGAGGAAGGTCTACGTTGGTGTCTTATACCCGCTAGATTTCGGGTAATCAGAGTGTTGTACGCCCAATATGCAGCTATACTCGTATACACCCCGCTCACATCCCTCGCTGTTTGTTAGGTGCATCATAAATACGAGATTTTTGGAGCGCTCGTAGCAAAGTTTACTTAGCTGTTCTCAACCGATCAGCAAAGTTAAGCAACGTCGCGCGCGGTCATGAGTTGGATGGGTGACCGCTAGTGACATTACTACTGAGCGTTTCCGTGCTTTGGGGCGCACGTTATGCCGTCGGCCTCCGTTGTTGTCTTAGGATGGCAGTCGTTATGGCATGGTGGTAGGGCATTTCGCGAATGCCCGCTTGGCTAGCTGCCACCCTCAAGTAGAAAATCTGTCACCAAGCACCTAACGGTGTGTTCCGGCAGCTGTCCTTGAGAGCCAGTACTTCTAGGTTAGCCTGAACAACATCTTCGACCACATCACCACTTACCATCAGGTGAGATAGTGGTCAAAGGCTAACGTATCAGGTATAAAAAAAGGCCTGTTTCAGAATGTTCGAGTAAGTAAAAATATCAATATATTCTATATAATATTCTATATATATTCTATATAATATCAATATAATAGTAAAAACATCTATCTTTGCGTTTCACCGTCATCGATTTAGCCTATCCATCGGTTAAAACTTGAAACGCGCTGCATGTTAACTGCCATTTTTATCATTCAGTTATTTTATGTTCTGGGTAGTATTACTGGAACTTACTCGAACATTCTGAAACAGGCCCTTAATATGTAGAGTATGTTCCAAAGGAACACGCTGCCAGTTGTGTGCACTTGTTATAAAGATCAGGACAATAGCATTATATGCGATGGTCAGTAAAATTTCATGATCGTGTTATTTTACTGGTAAAAGTTGATGCATCAACAATGGCCAATATCTTTCTCACGAGAAAAGTAGGTACTATTTTTTTATTTAACGACATGCTCAAGTCATGATTGTGAAACTTTGAATTTGATCATGGGTTAAGTTTTCCAAACATATATATAGATTATTTTCCATACATAAAGTTTCGATATATTTAAATTACTTCCCAAGTATTTTCACTCTGTGAAATTTTGCATTTATTATTTTTATTGATATTCGCTTAGCCTTTGACCACAATTTAGCGCTTACCATCAGGTTAGCCTGATGGTAAGCGATAATGCAGTCGAAAGTGTTAATAGGCTAAGCCTAGAGTTACTGACTCTAGGCTCCTAGTATGTATTTTTTTTATATCGGGTATTTTTAATATTATTCGGAGTAACAAATTTCTATGGGAATGCTTACTTTAATACTTAAAGAAAAAATAGTTAATAAAACTTAAAACTAGCAAAACAAACTATTAGACTCAATAAAACGCATGTAAAATTTTACAGATCAAACGTCATTAAAGAAAACTCTTTTGCGCAGTACCGCGCCATATTTTAAAGCAGTGATGGCTCAGTGGCATTGGCCATGGTTCGAATCCCGCCGCGGCTTGAGCTTCACCGCATGGTGGAAGGGCATTTTGCGAATGCTCGCCTGGCTAGCGACCACCATCAAGTAGAAAATATGTCGCCAAGCACTTAACAGTGCGTTCCGGCAGCTGTCCTTACAAGCTAGTAATTCTAGGTTGAGCCTTTTAACACCTTCGACCACATCATTACCATCAGGTGAGATTGCGGTCAAAGGCCTACCTATAACCAATAAAAAAAAAGTTCGTGCATGTTGTAATTACCAAAGTACCGAGGTATATATGTACAGAGTCTGGGAAGGGTACACGTGGAAGGTATAATTCTTATAGGTATACTAACTGACCTTCATACATGCACTAAAAGCCACACGTGGTCGTTTGTACGTAAATTACCCTGAATTTGCTTAGGGTTGATTTATTGTGACTAGTAACGCGATTTATAGATGCTGATGGACTATTTATTATTAGGCTGGAAATCTTTTGCATAAAAAACAGTTACGTTACCGAAAATCACTTAGGAAAAGGCTCCCAGAGGCAACCAGGCGTCATCAATTTCAACTCGCTTCGTTAATTCCAAGTTGGTTATAAATCATTGTGTTTTTTGTTCGCAGTTTAGAAGAACAGAAAGTAAGGAATGCTTTTTCTACTTTTCGGGTTCGTGTACGAGAAACCCCTGTAATTAATAATAATTAGCCTACTCTTTTAAGGAGTGTCAGGTGTCGAAATTTGTACAGAATATACAAGTGAATTTATTGGGCATTGTAATAACAAAAACTAAAGTAAATAATTAAATGCATTACTTATTTTTTTAAACGATTTTTAATGTTTAAAACCAAAGGGCATAACGAAGCTCTATTAATGAGACTCTTCTGCCGGTCCGTCCATCCGTATGTCACGGGTCTCTAGTTCGAAAATGGATGAGTTACAAACCTGAAATTTTGATATATTTTATAGAACGTTGCTGGCCCAAAGAGGAATACACGGCTAGAAAACCAATTAAATATTTTTTCATACATAATAATCGACCGAATTATATCCAGGACCAAAGGAATAAATGTGCCAAGTTTTATCAAAATCGGCTTTACTGTTTTGTAGGTGAGTGGTAAAGACAAGACAAACACACATTTTTAATACTTTCACACCTACATACATAGCGCATACTTAGCATGCTTTACTTGTTCCCGGGCTATACGAGGTTTTAAGCATTACGAAAGTTTTACAAGTATATTGTTACTGTTTATGTATTATTATGATTATTTAATACTTGAATGAATGTAAATTAGGAGGGATTAATGCTAAAACTATAAAGTTCCTACGAATAAATAAGTAAGGACTCTCATACAGTTACCGCTTATTCGGTCTCATCAAGTTCACAATTAACAAAACACACAATCTTCCAAATTCAAAGTATTGGTTAATTGCTTTAAAAATTGGAAATGATCGCGTCCAATTGGTCGCGTCAAGGTTGTGTTGTAGCGCTCGGTACACTTATAAACCACGCCCGCCGCGGTAAGGTTCTCCTTCTACTGTGTTTGAGCTTGACTTCCATTTCTTTATATAATTATTCGTAGTATAGTCAAACACAATTTAAACGCCGCGATGCGAAGGTATCTAAAGTTCAAACGTTCATTATCCTTAACTTGCAAAAAGGTTCATGAAGCAGGAATTTCTCTCATAAAACTTATCCGGTTAGTCCGCCTTAAAAGCTTCGACGCAAAAAATACAAGTAAGTACAAGCTAAGTATACATTATGTATATACTTACTACAATATTACTCGGGTCTCACGTTCAACTTACCCGGTATTCATGAATTTGTATGCGTGGGAGAAGACGTGATCTGATTGGTTATTGAAATGTTATGTACCTAATTTGCAGTCAATACAAGAATAGAAATACATATTATGTACTTAATGAAGCAATGATAGCCGAGCTATGGACTGCCGTGACGCAGGTCCATGGTTAGATCCCAGCACCGACTTGAGCTTCACTGAAGGATGGAAGGGTATTTTGCGAATGCTCGCCTTGCTAGCTACCACCCTCAAGTACATAATCTGTCACCAAGTACCTAACAGCGTGTTTCAGCAGTAGTCCTTGAGAGCCAGTGAATTTAAAAACCATGGTTTTAAAATTTACTGGCTACTAAGTGCACTTAGTGGTAGTTCTGCATAGATCGCTACGAAGAAGCAGGAAAGCAAACATAGGAACCGGTAATGGCTGTGGTGGTTACTATCCTTTTGCGGAAGGGCTTCTAATTTAAAAAAGCAATTATGAAGTTATAGTTGTTTTGCAGATGGTTAGTTTTAGTATCATAAATATTTTTTACATTATATTACGCCTTGGGGTGCCGGGCTAGAATGTCACCCTCCATCTCTACCCGTGGGTGTTGTAAGAGGCGACTAAGGGTCACTCACAAGAAGGTGGGCAGCAGCACTTTCTGAGGAACTGATATCTCACACTGCGATCCCCAAGCCGCCTGCCAAGCGTGGGGATTATGGTAAACCCCTCAGCAGTGGACTATCTGGCTGATACAGTACAGTACAAAAACATATATACATATTATGTATATGAAGGTATGATAGCCGAGCTATGGACTGTCGTGATTCAAGTCCATGTTTAGATCCATGCAATTTGCATAGAAATATTCTATGCAAATGATTGTTAATTTTACTGGCTCTTAAGGACTGCTGCCGGAATATACTGTTAGATGCTTGGCGACAGATTTCCTACTTGCGGGTGGCATGTAGGCTCGCATTTGCAAAATGCCCTACCACCATGCGGTGAAGCTCAAGCCGGCGTTGGGGAATACTTAAGTATAAAATCTGTTGTCAAGCACCTTATAGTGTATTTCAGCAGCAAACCTCGAGAGCCAGGAAATGTTTAAACCACCCAGTGATAGTTCTGCATAGATCGATACGAAGAAGCAGGAAAGCAAACACAAGAACCGGTAATCGCTGTGGTACCCTTTGCGGAAGCTTCTATTTAAAAAGGGCAATTATGAAGTTTTTTTTTTGTTTTACATTCTTTTTTATTTTTTTTACCGGCGGTATGCCTTTATTAACAAAATACTACGAACTATATACAACACTACAGCTACTGTCATAAAAGCATTTAGATCCCTATAAGCCATTGCAGACTCATAGGCAGTCCAAACGCTCTAGCCCACTACCAGTTGGCAGCGTGCCCAGCATGCTGGCAGCATTGCCCCGTTGAATTGCAATGCTTATTCTAAATTACTATAAGTTGTTTTACATATGATTAGTTTTAGTATCATAAATCTTCATTACATTATAAATATATATTTATTACTTTAACCTGTGAGATTGTTTCATATTATCAATCATAAACCTTTTTGCTACGAGTTATGCTATAAGCGTAGCAAGTGGAATTCTGTGGTCTCCACATACCCCTCCGGACAGCAGAGTGTGTACTTATCCAAATTTCATCTAAGTAGTATATCATAAAAATCACTGTTATGTTACAAGAAAAGCAAAAACATAACATTTGAAATATACTGTCGTTCATATGTTGTTAATTTAATTAGCTAAACGTGAAGTTTGCATTGTAACCATGTCAAATAATATGTTTTTTTACCTTTGAGTAATACTCGTACAATCCCGTTTTACTCATAATAGTCTACTGGAATAAATGTTACAACAAAGTAAGGCTGTGAACATTAATGTACTAATTTCTGGGATTGCTGTCTTTGCAAATATAATCTATATCCTTTCCGAAACTATAAGAATTACAAGGATTTCACATTCAGATCCAAATTATTTTCCCGTTTTAAGAATTTGAACTCATGAAGAAAAAGAACGCAAAGTAAATCATGGCTTAAAATGTTACACGAGAAGCCTGAAATGATATCATTAAACTTGGTTTCCTTAAGGTCTCCCTTCGCCGGTTTATGATAATATTGCGTCTATCACGGAATCACGAAACTTCGCAACAAGGTCGAGGAGACATTTCACCTGGAATGTATTGCTTTCCAACTTAAATGGCCCGGCTTTGTGGCTTTGGTATTTTATTGGCCAATAATTTAAGCTGGCTTTTCTTATTTATTTAAATTTCCATGGAAAACTGTTTATGAATTTTCAGATTAGACTTGTTTGAGCGGTATTTTCTGTTGGGTTACTTTGTGGTGATTTATGTGCGGTTTAGTTGAATGGGCGAGCTTTTTGACTTGGCGTGACGTGGCAGAGGTGTGTAAACACCCATGTTTCGGATAGCAGTTTCCAATGAACTACTTCTGTTTATACAATATGAATCGTCAAAACGAGCAGATAGGTCCATTTAAGTACCAGTTCTCCACAGTGAAATTCGTTCACTAAGCCGAAGTGGTCTTTGACAAATAACAGACTGGGGGTGTAGAATAGATAGACCTTGTTTTGCATGCAAGTGAGCGAAACTAAACTACGCAATATTTAAATAGCGTAAAAGTTTATTTTTTATAAATTCATATGTGAGTTTTAAGAGACGGAAAAATCTTACATGTTCTTATATTACATAATTTCTACCTATTATTATAAATAAAATATGTATGAATGATTTACTAAATAGACACAAAACTTGATTAAGCAAAATTATAGAGCTGTAGATATTAATGTTTTTTTTCTATGGAAAAAAATATAAGGAAAGCTGTTTTCGGACCAGGCACAGTATTTGTCATGTTTAAAATATTGTATGTTTTATTCATATCTGTAAGGTGTTCGACAGGTGTTAGTTGGAGATTCGACATTAGTGTTGACAAAAGGTTACTTGAAGTTTTCAGCAACCCAATCAGCGTCTGACAATGGATTAACAGGCATTTAACGTTATTTAAAAACGTTGTGAAAGATTTTTCGCTAACTTGTGTTTTAGAATCTGGGTGGTATACTCTAGCTAAAAAACATGTTCAAAATTTGCCTTTTTAAGATTCACTTCACCTTAAAGATCTTGATTTCTGGAAGGTGTATGAAATTCAGTACTATACTGACCATTAAAGCAACATATTGCACTACTTAATGTTGAGCTGACACCTTTTCCCGTAACTAATATAGACATTACCGTTACCGTTACCCGGGTAACGATATTTAAATTTTCAAGGTATTTGAAGTGTGAATTTCACAGTTAAGTACACAGCTAAGATGTTCAAAGAATTCCCGAAGTTCGAAAGTACTAATTTGATTTTTGAAGCGCTCGTAGCGAAGTTTACTTAGCTGCTCTGAACCGATCAGCAAAGTTAAGCAACGTCGCGCGCGGTCATGAGTTGGATGGGTGACCGCTAGTGACATTACTACTGAGCGTTTCCGTGCTTCGGAGGGCACGTTAAGCCGTCGGTCCCGATTGTTGTCTTAGGATGGCAGTCGTTATAGAATGGTGGTAGGGCATTTTGCGAATGCCCGCCTGGCTAGCTACCACCCTCAAGTAGAAAATCTGTCGCCAAGCACCTAACGGTGTGTTCCGGCAGCTGTCCTTGAGAGCCAGTACTTCTAGGTTAGCCTGAACAACATCTTCGACCACATCATCACTTACCATCAGGTGAGATAGTGGTCAAAGGCTAACCTATCAGGCATAAAAAAAAAAAAAAAAAAATAAGTCGAATCTTCCATTCCTTCCTCTATTTTTTTTATTCTCACCATTGACCTATATATACTAGACGCGACATCTCAAACGAAATTCGTCGCCCAGTGCAGATATGCCGGCCGGCATACTCTCCCACACATGCAGCTGGGCACTCGTAGAGATTACACGCGCTTTACGTTCGAAAATTGTGTACTATCAATTGTGTATCTTGAATAAACAATATTCGAACGTAAAGCGCGTGTAATCTCTACGAGTGCCCAGCTGCATGTGTGGGAAAGTATGCCGGCCGGCATATCTGCACTGGTCGACTAATTTCGTTTGAGATGTCGCGTCTAGTATATATAGGTCAATGATTTTCACACGATAATATGTGCCGATGCCTATCATATTTTTTAATTTCCGTACTATCCTAAGTTTTTTGGCACCATTTAATATCAAACAGCGTTGCTCATTTTTCACAAATCAAATAAGACGACTACCAAATTAGGTGAATATTGAGTTCTTTTGTAGACTCGACAAATTGAATTTAAAGAACTCGACGCGACGGTAACGAAAGGTCAGACGTTCACCTCAAATTTCAAAGAAGTTTCCCGAATTGAGGGCAATAATTTAAGCCAAAAGGTTATCTAGTTACTTCTTCTTAAAAGATTCGACGAAAAAAATATAAATATACTAGCTGCGTGTGGCTTATGTATCCCGCTATATTACTGTGGTACAACAAAGGATCACGTACAACTTGCCCAATATTCATTAGATGTGTAAACGTGAGGAGAGATGTGATAAATTTCTTCCACTGTGATTGATTATTATAAATTATGTACTTACTCGTACCAAATAACCAAGCATTTATATTCTGGTCTAAGTAGCGTATATTGTGGAGCTTAGACAATTTATGAAGATAAATGAGTGCTTGCTGCCCATGCTTCGTGCACATAGTAGAAAATATGTGAAGGGTAAATTAAACACAATATCGTCTTTTACGCCAGTTTCAAAACAATTTCAACACAACACAATCACACCAATTAGTGAGATTTTTTTCTCACTAGTTCAGCTGTAAATGATACTACTTTTACACCTGGCTTGTATGTCTGAATAATCAATTAAATTTTCAAACTGAACTAAAGGGAAGAGAGGTCAAGTTTTTAACTCAGATTGCTATTGTTATTTCTTTTATCTTTTGTTCAGTCGAAAATAGAACATGCTCTTGCACCTAGTTTTATTTAATTTACTCATTTTTATTAACATATAAAGACGGAGTAGTTCTAAAAATATAGTCAGTAATGTTAAACTTCCAAAGTACTAGGCGTAAACGTTCACCTGTAATTTATTAAGACTATAAATGTTAATTCAAAATAGGAGGGTGAGAAAAACGGGAGTTCTTAGCACGGGGAAACCTAGTAAGAATTCTTGTTTTACACTCATGTTTTCTTCATTTTATATTAAATTTCTATACTTATATACAAGGTTTATATAGTGTTAACTAGACAACATGTTTTATAATATTATGTATCCTACTGTTGCAAATAAATAAGCATTATTATGTTTATTTATTTGCATTATGCTTAGTACATTAATAACTTAGATAGTATTCACATATGTAAGATGTTAGACTGCAAAAGTACTAGGAGTCCATAAATGTTTTAATATTTAACTTGTACATCTATAACTTGAGAAGTATAGTAGTAAGAGTAAGTTTAAGTAAATTGCTGAAATTGAATTTTTATTTGGTGGGACGTAATATCTGATTTCAGAACTGAACAAACGAGAAAATGTCTCAATAGTTCAATCAACTGAACGAACAGGAAATACATAAATATCACTAGTTCAGTGAACTAAACTCGTCAGTTGAACTTAGTGGGAATAGACGAACAATATAATTACTAATTATTTTTTTATTGCTGATCGGTAAGCCCACAATCTGAACACACCGTTAGGTGCTTGGCGACAGATTGACGATGCGGTGAAGCTCAAGCCCGCGGCGGGATTCGAACCGTGGACCTGCCGTGCGACAGTCCATAGCCAATTCCACTGAGCCATCACTGCTTCATGTCTAAATATAAGAACTAAAAAATATAATAAGTCCCATTCAGTCGAGAAAATCACTCAAGAAATGTGAATAAATTTGAAAATATAACGTTGCTGCTGACACATCATAATTATTAATTCATAGGTAATGTGTTTCTCCGCGTCTTTCTATCTCATTCTCTCCACAAATAGAGGAAAAGCGATAGACATATAATATATAAATTAAAAACCTATAGCAATACTATTTTGAATCACCATTTGACATTGTATTTTTTAAATCGACATTTATTTTAAACTTTGACATTTTATAGAATATTTAATGTTTTTATAATATTTTATCATTAGTGTAAGTGGTGTTTGTAACCGTTCTAATTGAATAAATAAATTAAATTAAAAATAATATCCTAATAAATTAGTATATTCTGCAATCTATTTGATCGACTTCTCGTAGCACTGAAAGCTACGACGCTACGAAGCACTAACTACGCGTAGGCGTAGTTACTAATAGAGCCGTGTAGCCTGTGACGTAAACCGAGTTGTATTCGATAGTACTTCAAGAAATTCAAGAGATTAGTTGTCCCACCACTATCTCACCTGATGTTAAGTGATAATGTGATCGGTGATGAAGCGCGCTTACCCAGAAAAAAGAATACCAAAATGGATGAAGAAAAAATTGCAACACTATAAAATAGGTGGAGAGTCGCTCCACCTATTTTATAGTGTACCAACTTTTTGTTTCATAAAATACGTACCTGCAAAATTCAGGATCGTCTAAAATCCTACAAATATCAAAGTTTTCAGGTGTGGCCGCAAACTTTTCAGGGCCTTTTAGGATTTAAAATCCAACCTTCAAAGGTTCGGAACGATTAAAGTTATTTTCCGAGTGCGCTATAACGCAGTACGTACAAGGCCCCTATACGTAGGAAGTCTCGAGGAAATTTTAGTTTGTGCTTCGCAACATACTCAGCAGTGTATGCTAACGTTTGAGAAATAATTGTGGGAACCAATAGAGTTTAATTGACATCTTATACTAATAACAGAACAAAAACCTTCAATAGTTTTTAGCGTATTATATTTAACGCCCGTCCAGATTATTGTTATTTCATAATATATGTGATGGAGTACAGCATGGGGTTCTTCAAAAAGGGCGTGAAGAGATTTCTTCAGGGTCGGCAACGCGCGAGTGATACCCCTGGTGTTGCGAGCGTCCATACGCTACGGTAACTGCTTACCATCAGGCGGGCCGTATGCTTGTTTGCCAACTTAGTGGTATAAAAAAAAATATATATATAATTAATATTATGTTTCTCTACCATCAAATACATAACAACACTTAAAAAGAGATCACTTATATGTTATTAATTTTACACCACGTTTTTATCAACTCAGCTTCTTGTTTTTTTGTTCGTCTGTCTATCGTTCCCGTTAAATTCCTGCAACACAAATTTTGAGCACTTCCCGGTTAGCTATACGATTGAAAGTTTCGGGGTAGCTCACAACTCGATGACAATGCATTATTTAATCACTTTCTTGTTTATCTGTCATTCTGGGTGGAGTCTTGCAACTCAAAGTTCCAGCACTTCCCAATTTTATTCTTTTTACGGCGTATAGCAACGCGTTCTTTAGATTATTTAATCTATATTAAGTCTTGTTTCCAGATCGAAGACACAACGAGTAGAAAAGGAGGGGGGACCTTCCTAGTGCCGATGAACGGCGGCATTTGGACTATGTGCGTGTCTTTAGAAGGTATCTACCGCCCTATTAACATTATAAATAAAGTTATTTAGTATTAAGTAAGTATAAGTTTAATCAAACTGAATCGCAGTCTATATATTTGATATTTCTTTATTCCTTATAATTACTGAACGGATTTCGATAAAAAATTTCCACAGCAAGGTAAAAAAAATCACCATTTGTGCCAATTTATGACATAATTACCGAGGCAGTATAAACTGAACCTAACCTTTTATACTCCCTCTTACATTTTACCTAAGACCTTTGTTGTCTGTGAAATTCGAAAAAGGTCTGCTCTTAATTAGACAATGTTTTTTATGTTACAGAGGAAGAAGTTAAAATATTATATAGAGCCGGCTTCCCTACGGAGCCTACGTGCACAAATTATTTATCTAACAGTGACTACGACGAGCCTAGAGCAGACTGGCAACACCGTAAGTATTCATACCTAACTTTTTAAAATGTCACACATTTTTGAAGCGCTCGTAGCGAAGTTTACTTAGCTGTTCTCAACCGATCGGCAAAGTTAAGCAACGTCGCGCGCGGTCAGGAGTTGGATGGGTGACCGCTAGTGACATTACTACTGAGCGTTTCCGTGCTTCGGAGGGCACGTTAAGCCGTCGGTCCCGGTTGTCGTCTTAGGATGGCAGTCGTTATAGCATGGTGGTAGGGCATTTTGCGAATGCCCGACTGGCTAGCTACCACCCTCAAGTAGAAAATCTGTCGCCAAGCACCTAACGGTGTGTTCCGGCAGCTGTCCTTGAGAGCCAGTTCTTCTAGGTTAGCCTGAACAACATCTTCGACCACATCATCACTACCATCAGGTGAGATAGTGGTCAAAGGCTAAACTATCAAGCATAAAAAAAAAAAACATATACCTTTTGGATGAATGACTTTGAAAAATGGATATATTTAAAAAAAAACGTACCCTTATTTAGTTCTTCGAGATTTTTTAATAAAGTAATATCAGGGTTATCAACACAAGACCAATTTTGTTATGGATGTGTCTCAAGTACAGGCTTAGTGCAAATTCGACGGGTCTGGTTCTAGCACGCAAATATATTTGTGGTATGTTTTTACCAAAAAAAATCGTTATCATGGAATAGGATACTTAGCACGAATCTTATAGGCTTTTGACGGTTTTTTATTACTTTAAAGTTTGTACAATGGTCATATCAAGGGCCATGTTTGTATGTCTCCGTTAGTACAAATTAGTAAGTAAGATAAACTAACTTAAAATTCAAACTGACTTATTGTAAATTCTCTTTACAATAGTAGATCACATGGTGCGATTAAATTGAACAAGAAATCAATAAAAAAATATTTTTAAATTAATTGTAATCACCAATTGAAATTTAGAACACATACTTAAAACAAAAAGTATTATTAAATTTTATTTAAAATAGATTCCAAATTTCACTCATATTATGGAATCGATTATCTGTGACTAAATTACACTGAGGCCAAAATACCCTAACACTGACCGATGGCCGGTGGCGTATGCTTCGTAATGGGCTCCCCTTTTCTAGTAGGAAAGCGTTAAAGTCTGCCAAAAGAAAAAAAACACCTGGTTTTCACATTTAACGTTGCATTTAACCACTATTTCACTGTATGTACTATGTAGTTCTATTAACTTAACACAATTTCACTATAATGTTTGACTAATTCAGTGACTAAAGGAGTGACTTACGCAGCGGTTCAGTAGCGATATAATGGCGATAGATACCACTGAACGCGCGAAACTTCCATAATATCAAGTGGCATATAAGTTTCGTACGTAAACAAGTAGGTATTCATTAAATATTTTTCGATTCAATAAGACAAGAACGTTTTGGGCAGATAATATAATTAGTCACCTTTTAAAAAAACATGTTATTTTCTGAAACTTCCTTTTAAATGTATACAAAATTTAGTTGCTGTATGTGGATTTTTTAATTAGTCTTTTTGTTATGTTTGTTATTTCTAGATAGCTGTTAATTTCCCTAAGATTCTTAAATAAATAACTTCACAGATAAAGTTAATACTAAGTATAACAGTGTCATTGAAAAATTCTACTTTACGTACTTACCTATTTTTAATACCAACCAATCAGCTTCATGTATTTTATAGTAACCATCGAACATGTTATCTCCGCGTGGAATCTATTTATGGGTTCTATAACCTACCTACGTACGAAATGACATTGTCATAAAAACAACGTAAAAAAACATTTAATCTACGTTATGCCATATTTAGACGATGGTACCTACCGCTCGTAAAACATCCATAAGACTGAAATACAACGTGCCTTTATAAACTGTGGAACCATAATGAAACTAAACGTTAAATATTCAAGAAACGTAACTGTATTTATGAATAAGTAACACCATTCCATCCCTCCCTTAATTCCACCTCGAGGCCTTTAGCAACTTTTATGAAAATCTACATTTATGATAATCGTGAAGGTCACTTGCCGCGTTTGTGGAGAGGTGAAAACGTCGCTTTGGAATATCGAAATCATTAGTTTGATCCCGGGCCGGAGAGCAACTAAGTTTTCTGACAAATAAATTACTCCAGCAGTTTGGAAAACGTGCCCGGTAGTTGGCAATAAGCTCGGTCCCATTGCATGGACCCAAAAGTCCCTGTCGAAACGTGGATGTTTAGAGACTTCTGGCTATCGCTTCGGATAATACAGGCATGAGTATTACATATATAATATTCTTATGAAAATTTGGAAATGAATATTAGATTCATTTCAAAATATTAGATTCGGCGAGTTAGTGTCAAGCGCAAACCTATCCATAAAAAGCTGTTTCTTATTTAGAATCAAGCCACCTGGAGGCCAGTATCAAAAGCGAGCAGCACATTTTGTATTAAAATGAACTCATTTGCCTCAAACATGCCCTAACCTGCCCGGTAAGCAAGAACTCGGCTGGCGAGGCGTGGCCAATCCTTGGCCGGTAAGCAAGAGGCACCTGCTTCATACAAACGCTATCACCGCATACAGTCTGGTTGCAACCCGATCCAGTTGCCTCGGCGTCAGTGTTTTCTCAAATCTGTGTCTTTGTAAATAATAATTTTTTGCTTT
The DNA here is from genome assembly GCA_963890685.1 of Plagodis pulveraria. Taxonomy (NCBI): domain Eukaryota; kingdom Metazoa; phylum Arthropoda; class Insecta; order Lepidoptera; family Geometridae; genus Plagodis; species Plagodis pulveraria. Next base: position 26,352,672 of record OY982955.1, on the reverse strand, counting down.
GTGTGTCTGAATTAATATTGAAATGTTTGAGACACAAATTCTGTATTCTAAATGTAAGTACATATTTAAGTGTAAACTGAATATGTATAAATATATATCATTTAAATATATATCAAAGCACTTCTTTTTCCTTAACACCAAAGAAAAAGTTCTTTACAAATTAATTCACTTTCCTATCGCACGACCTCTCACGGCGGCAAATGGCTCATGACTGGAATGAAAATTAAAATGTAAGGCGTCAACCAGGTTCTAATTATTACCTTGTAAAATAAGAACAGGACCGGAAAATATAAACCCACACTAATTTTCGTCGAAAAGGCATCTCGCTCGACACACATTTAATTAAATTTTTCACTGGAAAAAAACTACTTTCGCTGTAAAGGAAGTATATATATTGGAAAATCGCAGGGTTGTGTGCCTACTTATTAAAAAAGGAATACTTTTTATCATACTTTGTAATTTCCTGACCTAGAATTTTTAATGAGAAACACGTCCGCTTTATTACCCCACGGCCGACTCTATATAAATGTTTTAGTGAAATCGCCAAATAAATAGCCGGCTTAGGTAAGATAAATGATATTATATAGATGTAGTAGCTTAGAAGCAAACGTTTAAAAATTAACAGAATCATCAGGAACCTTATTGTCTAATTAATAATGGTAACTTCACTTTGACATTTTCCTTCAATAAGGAAACCCATTATAGAGATCAACTGTCAAATTGAAGTTAATTGATATTACCGTTGCAGTTAAACACTGAGGATATAAAAAGAGCAAATTAAAATTTCAAAATTAGTTAAATACCGAACACTAATTATATACAATAAATGTACTACTATTAAACATCAAACTATTAAATAATTATTAAACCGCTGTTCGTTACGTCAATTGTCATTAAACAATGCCTCATACGAAACCTTAAAAAAAGTGTAAAATGTGAATAGGGAAGTCGGCATCGCCTTGCTTTGATTTTCATGAAACCCACTTTTGCCATTGAAAGGCTGACGCTGTTTGAATTATAATGAACGTTTTTCAAGAAACTGAAAGGCGGTTGACAACCTATTTTTAGGTCTTTCATCTGGATATAAAAGAGTATTAATGGGCTTGTTTATATACATAGCTGTTCTTATTAACATTTGACCTGGCAACGGTTGACGACAGAACGGTCATGACTTCAGCTTCGTTGAACACCGTCCGTATTGTCCTCGTTTTAACGATCTTACCTACAATTAACTTTTTATCCGTTTTATCTTTCCCGATCCATTTTTATTTTAGACTAGCTTCGCCCCGCGCTAGCATCCGCGTAGACTGAAAACCTGCGTGAAAAGTGATGATGTTGAGAAGTATCCTGTGTTATACAGAACCTAAACTATCTAAATTCAAAGTTTCATACAAATTGGATCGAGCCGATTCAGCGTGAAGGTGTAACAATCCTCACTCACAAACTTTTGGATATATAATATTATTGTGATTATATTATTTGTTTATATAGTAGACAAGCTCTTTGAACGCTATCCTACCTGATTGACAAGTAAGGACCCACTAGAAGACGTTTTTCCGCCTATATTAGAACCTAGAATAATTTAAGGACAGCTGCCAGAACGAACCAGTGTTCAGCCACAGATTTTCTACTTTAGGTTGGTAGTTAGCCAGGCTGGCATTCTCAAAATGGCCTGCTATTATGCAAAAATATTATAAATACTATTTCAGATACTTACATTACATGTTGACCACTCTATCACTTCTGGGTATGTTATTACTAGGTGGAAAAAAAATGTCTTGCTAATTGCAAAGGGAACTGGTTTCCCTTTTTTTTATGTTATTGTGACGGAACAAGCTCGAGGCCCACCTGATGTTAAGTGGACTAACCTGTGCCTATAACAGTTGCAATTCATCACAAGTCACGAATTGCACTGCGCCCATCACATTGAGACATAGTTGTTAAGTCTCATCTCTCACTCCCTACCCATGGAACACACAGTAGGTTCATATTTTTTCAATAAAATAACACATTTATAGAAAGGTACACAGTAGCTTTCTTGACGACAGATTCTTTACTAGCCAGTGGTATCCCTATAATGCTGTACCATTATGCGGTAAAGCTCAACCTCACAAGCCACAACGGGATTCGTACTATATATACACAACAGCTTCCATCCCAACAACAACCCCTTCAAAAATAAATTACTTGTGTCCGTTTAGATTAAAAACAAGTAGATGTCTCTCTTATATCTTGAGTTAATAAACGCTTATATTTCCCTCGTACAAAACTTCTGCGAAAGAAGACGAGAATGAGATAACTTAGCTCAAAATTTCATGATAAAGTTCAGTTACGTTAAAATATACAAATATACTATAAATTGCTTGTGTTTAGTAAGTACCTACTTACTTATATTGTATAAGCAGGGTACCAAGCAATTTAGAATAGAGTTTGAGCATTTGGTCTGCACAAAGTCAAAGTCAAAGTCAAAATCATTTATTCAATTTAGGCGTCTATGACGCTCTTATGAAGGTCAATTACAAATTTTAGTATTGAAATATTCTACATTGTACTGCCACGTTCAGCAAATAAAGTGTATAGAGCCACTGCGAGAAGAACGGGCAAGAAACTCGGGGCCATTCTTTTAAACATCTTTTAACAATGTGTTACATACATACTATATAATAGAGTTATTACAATATTTGTTTAAATTATGTAGGTGACAGGCAATAGCTTGGCGGAGGCGGAATTGTCCAGGCATTTTTGTCGTTTATGTAATCAGAAACTGTGTAGTAGGATTTTTTAATCAATATGTTTTTCACATGCAACTTGAATTTCCCTTCTGTGAGCGTTGTAATATGTTTAGGAACTTTATTATAAAACCGCACACAATTACTTAAGAAGGACCTTTTATTTGTCTTTGCTAATCTAAAACCTGGCACCGCTATTTTATCTTTATTCCTAGTATTGTAATCGTGATTGTCACTGTTTAATTTAAATTTACTCAAATTTTTACGAACATACATAATATTTTCAAATATATACAGACTTGGTAAAGTTAAAATATCAATTTCTTTAAAAAGATCCCTCACAGATTCCCTAGGACCCATTTTATATATGGCTCGAATTGCACGCTTTTGTATGATAAAGATTGTCTGTATCTCAGCAGCAGTTCCCCACAGCAATACGCCATACGACATAATACTGTGGAAGTACGCGAAATAAACTAGGCGAGCAGTAGCTACGTCTGTTAACTGTCTTATCTTAAGAACTGCATATGCAGCAGAACTAAGTCTTCCGGAGAGATCATGTATATGTGGATCCCATTGTAAAGTGGAATCCATTTTGATTCCCAGGAAGACTGTCGCTTTGTCAATAGGGAGTTTATCTGGTCCAAGCTTAATGTTTGGTTCAACATAAGGAACATTTGGTAAAGAAAACTTTAAACATTTCGTCTTTTTTGAATTTAGGAGAAGATTATTAGCGGCGAACCATTTACAAATCTTAGATAATACATTATTTACATGCGTCAGTTCACTGTCTTTCCTATCTACTTTAAAAATCAGAGAGGTATCATCTGCGAATAAAACAATATCGCAGAAATCTTTGACCATGCAAGGCAGATCATTAATATATGTTAGAAACAGAAAAGGTCCCAAAATTGATCCCTGTGGTACTCCCATTTTTACCAATGACCCGGAAGAAGTATTGCCACTCATTCCAACCCTCTGTAGCCTGTCTGACAGATATGACTCTATAAGATTCAGAGCTTTTCCACGAATACCATAGTGGTAAAGTTTACGAATCAGAGTGCAGTGCTCTACACAGTCGAATGCCTTGGAAAGATCACAAAATACGCCAATAGCATCATGTGAACTCTCCCAGGCTTCCAGTATATGCGACATCAATTGAACACCTGCATCTGTTGTGGATTTGCTCTTGGTGAAACCAAACTGATTCTCATTTAATAAATTATGCTTGTTAAAATGGGATAGTAGTTGTTTGAGCATAATTTTTTCGAATACTTTACTCAGAACAGGTAAGATGGAAATAGGTCTATAATTGCAAGGGTCAGATGTAGACCCCGACTTTAAAATTGGAGTGATTTTACTTTGTTTCATTAAATCGGGGAAGTTTCCACTATCGACACACAGATTGAATATTGTTTCTAAATATGGTGCAATAATGTAAATTATAGACTCTACCACTTTTACTGACATACCCCACAAGTCTTCAGTACTCTTTATGTTTAAACTTTGAAATGTTTTTATAATTTCAAATCTTGTGGTGTGTCTGAAAGAAAAGTCCGGTGATTTGCTTGGAAAATTATGTTTTAACAGAGTTTCTGCTACATTGGGACAAGAATCCAATGACTTAGTGGCTTCTAGGGGCAAGGTAGAGAAAAAATTTTCAAATATATTCGCCACCTGTATTGAATCAGAGATTTGATTATTATCAATAGTTAAGACATATGTTGAATCTCTAGGTTTATTTTTACCAGTTTCACTATTTATAGTCTTCCAAATGGTTTTTATTTTATTTTTAGACTTGCTAATTTTGTTTCTAATACAAAGAGATTTAGCACACAAGCAAACAGACTTGAACATTTTTGAATACTTCCTAACATAATCATGAAACTGTTTGCAAGATGTTAAATTTTTCCTGCGATCTCGGGCACCTCAATGTAACTTTAAAAATTATAGAGTAACGAATGTATAAGTGCTTATATTTAGAAAACTGATGCTGTTTAATAGGTATAAAATTGTTTTGTGTCCTGTGATCTGTAAAGATTAACCCATTTGACCTTTTTCAGGAATGCAGAATCTATCAATATCGTGCGCTCTGGTCTGCCTGATAGTCCTGGGCAGCGCGGCGCTGGTTGGTGCTTTCGGCGTGTGTAAGCATCAGATCAGCGCTGTCCTCATCACTGGAGTCATGTATCTGCTAGCAGGTTGGTATCAGGCCTCAGTATATATTTAAATACTAAATAGAATTTGCAGTTTGCTCTACCTGATAGACAATTTTGGTGCGCTGGTCGATAAGCATCAGATCTGCACAGTGCTCCACGCACTGTAGCCTGTATTGGCTATCAGATGTGTATCATATTTCTAAATATGATTACAAGCACTATCGCTTGCTAAGCGAAAATCACATTTACAGATTATTATCACTAAAACGCAATCGGAGAATGCGGGTTTGATTCCGCCCGGGACAAAAATGTTGTGCTCGACTCGGCTCGAATGTTTGTAAATGAGATGTGTATTACATTAAGATTGCAGAATCAGAGCAATGCAGAGCGTTGGTCGGTGTTTTCTGTATGTGCAACTACGAATAATTCATATATATTCGTACGTGTGCAAGAATTATATTGCTGGCCTCATCACTAGAGTTATAAATTTACTAGAAAGTGGGTGTCCGTTTCCATAAAAGGGAATGCAAAATGTGTCCTGTGTGTGTTTCATCCGCTCTGATACTCCAGAGTTGGTTGGTTTTCAACCGTTTGCAAACTTGAGGACCTTTTTCATCTTTTCAGTTACGTGTTAATTACTTTGCGAAGCAAGCGCTGCCGGCGTTGTGAGAGCCTCTAGGCCTGGATTTAAACCAACTTACTTATCTGTAGGACAGTCCAGTTATTTTTTTATTTGCTGATAAGTATGCCTGTAACCGCAGTTTTACGTGATGGTTAGTGATGATGTGTTCGAAGGTGTTAACGACTGGATCAAGAATCACGGTGTGTACTGTTAGGTGCTTTGCGGTGAAGTCCAAGCCTGCTGCGGGATACGAACCACCATTGACCACCTGCATGGCAGTCCATAGGCATTGCCACTGGGCCATCACCGTTTCAATGTGTGTGTTATAAATACTCATATATTTATAAGCGCAAGAGTTAAGATTTGTTTCGTGTTTTGATAAAGCAATAGTGGCACATAATATTTTATACATTATAAAATGTCATCAATATTTTGTACATTATAAATTTATTTCTTATTTATTATCTGTGAATGTCTTGATTACAGGTTTGTTCGCGATGTTCACATTATTAATAATTCACTTCAAACGCATCCAGCGCGTCTCATCACGAGGAAGTTCTCATGGTGATGACACGGGAGACGGGGTCATTGGTCCCAGGGCTCCGGCCTTACCCCTCCTCTCAGCCAGAGAATTCTCCACATCCTGGTCTTTGGAGCTAGGCTGGGGAGGAGTAGCATTAGCGACCACCACATCACTATTGTGGATCTTACTGTCTAAAATTATGAGATACAACCCTATTTCAGCTATGCTTTTGTAATATTATTCACAAACAAGTTATTGTTACAAATTCTAGTCAATTAAATGTTGCATTTTTTATTTAGTTTAAGGCGAAAAGTCATATGTGCGCGGGAAATGCAAAATATAAACAAATTTTCGCTTTTCGATTTCATATTGTGCATATTACTGAAATTCGCGTCATTGCAATAATATTGCTCATATTATTTTCGTGTTATTGAAAACATTGTGTGATTAATTACTCCCTTAAACCATCAAAAATAATAAAATGTAATATAGATAATATTTGTTACGACATATGTAATCTGTATAGTCTATTGTTTATTATTCTATATATATATATATATATATATATATGTATGTTCAGAAAATGGGTTCCAAACTAGGCGCAGCCTGTATCTTGGTAACTCTTAATAACCCATAAAGTGTTGAAAATTTTATATCCCCCCATTGTACAATTTTTTAATTTCTTACTTAATATAATTACAAGTTAAAGAGCATCCTACGTGTCTACCAAGCTACAAAATGTAATAATAATTCAATTTTTAATTTTCCGCCATAGAAGTCAGCGTTCTCCCTATAGTATGTAGTGAGAGGAAACGATTGTCAGCGCCATTTTAGTTGCGTTTCTTTATTGAATCGGCTTATGTAAACATATTAAAGTCGTATAACTTACAAATGTAAACTTACTAAGTAGTTACGAAATCATATTTCATGTAGGAATGTTAGCTTAAGTCTAAGTTACCTTACACACTGTAGATATTATAAAAAAAAAGTATTTTAAGTTCCAATAAAAAATTAAAAATACGCTTTTAAAACAAATATTTGGTCTGTAAATCTTAAATATACTATTTTATACTAACTATAAGTTTGAGCTTATAAAATATACGTCTGCCTAAAACAAAAGTTATGTGTGATTATATCCTTTCGGCTGTTTAAGACCACAGGAAAAATGTGACTCTATAATTAAAAAATTTAACATACATTATATTACGTGCATTAGTGTATTCAACATAACTCCGAAAACAATTTTGTAACTGAACAAATCGCATTTGCAAAGGCATAAATTTGTGTTTTTTTATTAAGATAAAATACTTATGGGCAAATTTTTCGTCCTGCTCCTTTTGTGAAGCACTGAATAAGGTGCGATGAAAGCCTCTCATAAATTCATTGTTAATAATTATATTTAAAAAAAGGATTTAACACATTTGCTTAAGACTAAAGTTCCCAGTCATTTACGCTTTAACTTAACCTTTGTGAGCTTTGATTATAAAGCTTTAGGTAATCACCGAGCTTGCTGCCGTCCAATGCTCTATTTTAATATAAATGTCAAAAATAATTTTATTTACCTTACTAAATTTTTAATGTTGTCCTATCTATAATGCTTAAAGTATTGTGTATCTATTTCTGAACACGAAAGAAAAATGTCATGGTACTTTCGCATTAAAATTTATGAATAAAAGAGTTATATAACAAAACTTCTAAAATAATAGAAGTGAAACACCTACACAAATTTAGTGATCACATATAAATGTGAAGAATTTCGAATGATTATAAAATTTAATTCTTCATCTGCTTTATTTCATATAGAGAATACAATCGTGTACCTACCTCCAGTCTCCTGCTGAAAATAAAAGACACATTGTAAAATTGTGTAGGGAATTAAATAAAAAGACCTTGCTTTAAAACTCCTCAAACGTTAAGAGTGTTTTGACATTGTACTTTAATAAACCATAGATAAATAAATAGTAGGACCATTGCTCTATGAATAAACTAATATTTTTGTAGTTCTAATGCTAAATATTTGATTTTCTGAATGTTTAGTCATCACAAAGCGATGGCGGAAAAAATTGAATTATTTGCTTCTAAACCTCTATTGTTAAATATTATATGAATAAGTAGATGTTACCAACGAACATTAGTTAGTAATATTTTATATTAAATTAAAAATACTGAATGTTTTGTAAGTTTATCATGGTGCTGTGAGAATTGTTAGTTTGGTTCGATGATTGATTAGGTTTAGAAATTTAAATATTATTTATTGTTATGAAAAAGGATACAGAAATAATAGCATAACTCAAGCGTAACTAAATGAAATGTCTAGTCTATACATTTCTTTTACTTACGCTACATAAAAACAACAACATATGTTATTGCCCTTATCATGAAAAAGGTGAGAAAATGAACTTATTTCTGAATTTGTTGACTAATTTCAAATAATATACCTACTTAGACTGTTTGTTTCATAGTTACATGCTTCCCAAATGATGTGTATTTTCTCTGTAATATAAAGAAAATAAAATTTGATTTGCAATAAAATGCTAATTCAAATGTATACATTTATCATGAAAGCTTAAGGAATAAATCACTTAACGATGAGTACATTCGTACAACTAGTAAATTGAAAATAAGCATAGCGCACACCACTTTGTATATAGGTATGAGTATTTTATCAATTAATTAATTGATTGATTTTATGTTTGTTACATACTAAGAATTGTAAGCTTAACATAAGGACAATAGCACGTAAGGACAGTCATTGCGGGACTTTATTAAAAATCGTGCAATAACCATCTATTCAAAAATGTTTTCTGCTGATTTTGTCACCCATTCCAAACCTCAACAATACCAGATAACAATACCAGCATTGAATAATTATTAAGATGTGTTTCTTTTATATATTCTCGGATAGATAAATGTTTCACCGAGGGTTACTGCAAAATCAGTTACCTAGTGCTTACTAAATTACGAATGGAAAAATTTTAACCACGAGCGGGAATTTGCAGACACCCTACTTAAAACCATCCCTGTGGTTATCATATGTGAAATATAAATATAAATATGTGGTTATTAAACAATACTGAGGTAACACAGTTTGGAGGAAAGACACCACAACTGGTAGTGTAAACTGTGATTATATTAACTGCATAAGAATAACAAGGCTCAGAGAAAATGTAAGGAGCCCCGTTTTAATGTACTTCTTTTTAATACTTACCTATGCTATTGATATTGAGTAAGTAAAAAAGTCAATAGTTACAAGATTCTTATTCCCAGATCATTTTAGTTTTACTTGTTTTTACATTTATTACTATTTCACGTGATGGTTGAAGGTGTGGTTAAACATGTTGTTCAGGATAACTGAATTAATTGCTCTGAAGGATAGCTAACGGAAGCCACCGTTAAATGCTTGGCGACAGATCGTCTAGTTGTGGGTGGTAGCTAGCCATTTTTCTCTCTGTATGTGCCTTTAGAAAAGCGTACTGCGTCATCTCTGCTTCGTTGACGTACAGAGTACTATGACACATACGTAAATGGAATGATGATGGTGGCGGTGCATCAGTCCGTTTTGACGTCACTGGCCGTGACGTAGGGGGCTGGTGGCATTCGGGTTACGGGGTCAGGAGGCGATGGCTGCGCAAAACAGCACAGTTGCGAAGTTATATGGGTGCTGCCTTACCAATGGTATACTATAAGGTAATAGTTAATGGGTGTTTAAATACCTGTAGGTACATCATATTTTCTTGTAGCGATAAATACTTTATAAATCATGATAAAAATAAAAACGTTAATTATTTTCAATATGAACCAAGAAAGATTTTATATGTATTACATATACTTTTTTTATGTGATTGTGACGGAACAAGCACGAGGCCTTGATGTTAAGCGGTAACCTCTGCCTATAACATATGCATTTCGTCAAGTGTCGAACTGCACTGCGCCCGTCATCCCGAGACATACAGTTGTTGATTCTCATGTGCCTGCAATCTTAAGTGCTTCACAAACTGTTAAGTGCTTGGCGACAGATTTTGTACTTGAGGGTGGTAGCCAGGCGAGCATTCGCAAATTGCCCTTCCACCATGCGATGAAGCTAAAGCCGGCGGTGGGGATCGAACCATGGACCTGCTGCACGGCTGTCCATAGCTATAACCGCTCGGCTATCATTGCATAGTTAGTTCAAGGGAATAAACAGCCTGTGTCTATATTTACTTATATGACATAGATATTTCTACTTTTAATATAGATAAACGAATTCAAGTACTATGAAACAAAACAATGATTTTAGTTAAAATCAATATTAAATATGAATTAAATAAAAAATAAAATTGATAACAATATTTATTCCCTCTCTATATTCAGTAGTCCAATTAATGTGTTTATCGTAGTTCCATAACAAAATTAGACAGTTTTGTATGTATTTACACATTATTGTTTATGCTTATTGGACATATATATACACATATATAATATTTACATCATCGAGTATGATAGTCAAAGCTGATTTGGTCGGCTAATATCATAAAAACAGTGAGAAAACTATTCAGATTTATATCACTAGCCTCTCGAAAACGCAAATAAGTTTATAAAGTAATTCACTCACTTAATTTAATCATATGATTAAATTAGGAGTATATTAACTCTGGATTTTTGTAACACATAGCAACACTTTCACTTATATATATTGAACAATTAAATCCTTAATATTATGTTGCATCAATCTTCATTGAGCAATGTGTCTTCAATATCAATATCTTCAGCCTTCCGTTTCTTAGGCCGAGGCCTCTTCCCGTGCATCATTTCCAATTTGATTCTCTTCGCTTGTTTCTTCTTCTCTTTGAGTTGGAGTTTCCTTTTGGCCGCCTTCTCTGGGTTGTTGACTTTCTCTTGTAGAAGTAACTGAAAATAAAATGGATTTATAGATTAAACCTTATTTAAAATAATTAAAAAATATATACGAAGGCGTCACGCTTTTATATCCCCGAAGGAAGAAGGACAGAAAAGATAGCAGTCATGATAATACTTTTTAGGGTATGTTTTTTTTATGTTATTGTGACGGAACAAGCCTGAGGCTCACCTGATGTTAAGTGGACTAACCTCTGCCTATAACATATGCATTTTTATAACACGAATTGCACTGTGCCCGTCACACTGAGGCGTACAGTTGGTTAGGTCTCATGTATCTGTAATTTTACTGGCTCTCAAGGACTGATGCCGGAACACACTGTTAGGTGCTTGGCGACAGATTTTCTACTTGAGGGTAGTAGGTACTTGAGGTTGATGACCTTAATCGTTCAAAGTTGTTAAGGATATTAGAGGCTTGAATTTTTCATAGTAACAATAGGTCAAGTGGGGTCTACGAATAAATGTGTTAAAAACTTTACCGCGGCGGGCGTGGTATAAAATGTGTACCTTGAGGCGCAACAACATTATTTTGACGCGACCAATCGGATGCGATAATTTCTAAGCGCCGAACCAGTTCACCAATCAATTGAATTTGGCAAATCTTGCGTGTTTTGTCAACTATGTACTTGATGAGTTCGAAATCAAAGCGGTAACTGTATGAGAGTTACACTTATTATTACTAGTATAGATACATATTATTGCATAATTAATAAATTTATTCTATTACGATAAGACAAGAATTGCAATGTTTAAGGATATTATTGAAAAAGCACTCAACATGCTAAATGTGAGATGCTGTTTAAAAACATGATGGTAAGTGGTGGTTATAACTTATCATAACCACTTGCCGCAAATTTCTATACCATACGACTACACTGTCCGTCGCGATCGAAACGCTTGCGAGAGCTAATTTTACTACTATGGCCATCTACTGACAAATACTTGAACTAAGTAAACAGCAAGACAGATCCCCTATGGGTGCGTTCGGAAGTCACTGCATGAATGTAAAAGTTACCCAAGTGCTATTCGGATATTAACTCAGTGATTTTTTTTTATTCACTTGTAATATATTATACTATTAACTTGTAATATATTATACTATAGGCAGAAAAGGTCACATTCTTATTATAAACAAATATGTACAACACAAGTCAATTTTTTATAACAGATAACAAAATTATGCATCATGTGAACTCTCAAATGACAACTGAATACCATCTTGGCCGTCCTATTTTGCATAGAGTAACACTGTAAATGAACATTTACACAGTTTGTATTTGGATACAAACTGTGTAAATGGTGATATCGGGTGAATAAAAAAAATCACTGAGTTAATATCAGCATAGCACTCGGGTAACTTTTACATTCATGCAGTGATTTCCGAACGCACCATAGGGGATCTGTCTTGTTGTCCACTTAGTTCAAGTATTTGTCAGTAGATGGCCATAGTAGTAAAATTAGCTCTCGGAAGCGTTTCGATCGCGACGGATAGTGTAGTCGTATGGTATAGAGTTTCCCTGCAAGTGGTTATAATTTATAACCACCGCTTACCATCATGTTTTTAAACAGCTTCTCACATTTAGCATGTTGAGAGCTCTTTCAATAAATTCAATAAACATTGTAATTCTAGTCATATCGTAATAAATTAAATTTATTAATTATGCAATAATATGTAGTTATAATAGTATTAATTAATAAGTGTAACTCTCATACAGACTACAGTTACTGCTTTGATTTCCAACTCAAGTTCATAGTTAACAAAACACGCAAGATTTGCCAAATTCAATTGATTGGTTAACTGGTTCGGCGCTTAGAAATTATCGCATCCGATTGGTCGCGTCAAAATAATGTTGCAACAACATTATTTTGACGCCACCAAACGAACGCCTCATGGTACACTTTTTAAACCACGCCCGCCGCGGTAAAGTTTTTAATACATTTATTCGTACACACCACTTGACTTATTGTTACTTTAAAAAATTCAAGCCTCTTATATCCTTAACAAATTTGAACGATTTAGGTCATCATCATCAACCTCAAGTACCTCCTACCTTCAAGTAGAAAATCTGACGCCAAGTTTGAGATTATGGTCAAGCTTTTTTTTTCATTTTGCAGAATTAACAGATTACGGTTTTCGTTGCTACAAAAGCGGGGAAGGTAGTTGGCTCATAATTAGACGAGGAGAGGAGGAATTAGGAAGGTATATCCTACCTTTAAGTCTACTACGTCCCTTACATTACAAAATTACAAATATACGATAGGAAAAATTTAAGTCATGTGCGGGATTACATGACTACTACGTCCCTTTTGAAAAACACCTATGATTGGAGAGACCACACCTGTAGGGAGCATCTACCCTCTTGGTATTTGCGGTTCTTACTTAGCTCAGGGACGAATTCTTGTTATCGTTACGAACCTTGCAACTGCAACTCTACGGTATTACTCGGTAGTTTTGATTTTACAAACGCATAAAAATATTCGACTTAATGTTGAGGCGAAAGATTCGCTTCATAGCAGATGATTGGATGAGCAGATCTATGATTCCGCACAATTTCAGTCCGTACGTGTGTGTGTGTGTGTGTGTGTGTGTATGTGGGGGTGAGGGTGAGTGTGGGTGTAAAAATTAATAAAATAATAATATAATTCCACTGTTTGTCAGTTATAATGATTCTGTTTTTGTTGAGTACATTTAAATGGTTGTAAAAACTTGGAAGTATACACCTCCAAATGGTTGTAAACCATTTAAATTTCATCAATATCGATCAAGTAGTTTTAACCTATAGTGAATTAAATGAAAAGATTATTTAATAGTAATTGCAACTATTGTCGATGGTGAACTGTATTTTAGACTAGAGAACTTGGAAACAGTTTTTTTTTTTATTATATGGAACCGTTTTCCAACTCAGAATAGTATCAAATGACTTGTGGAAGTCGGTCCACGATAATGATAGGTTTTGGTAAATCAGCATGGTACCGACTTCAAGAAGTTATTTGATACTTTTCAGTGTTAAAACTTAGAAGTCGGTACCATATTTTTTTAATTTCTACTTTGTTGTGGTAGCAGCCAAGCAGGCATTTCAAAATACCTTACGATGGTAGGTATGCTGTATATTTTGGCGGTATCTATCCACAGTCAATGCGTTCCGTGAAACAAGTCATACACTCCTTTAATCTTATACAGGGTTTAGCAAAGGCCAGGGTCACAAAACATTTGACTTAAGGCCGACTATTGCCCCTGCTACTTCAGCAGAGGCAATAGTCCGCCTTGAGTTGAGACCAATTTTGCAATGACAGTCCTATTATGCATAATATGTAAGTATGCTGATAGAAAACCTAATAAAATAAGAAAGCAATGTGTAACTAACATCATGATGATGATTATGATGATGAATGTGTAACTAACCTTTTTCCTCTCAGCCCGTCGCACATTCAATCTCATCTGAGCCGCGGCTACCAATTTCCCATATTCTATTTCCCCAATCTTTCGTCTGAGCTTCTTTCCCAGTCTACCCGCAAGTTGTTTAGCTGCAGACGCTGGCGCCGCCGCGTCTCCGGTGGAAAGTTCCCGAACTATTGGCGGGAGGATGACGTCGATTATGGCTGTGACCTCATCAGCTTCTAGGGAGCTTATCAGATGTGTCCACATAGTGAATATCGATGTTCTCTGAAATCAATAAAAGTAGGTTCGTTACGAAGGTTCATTCATTAATGTTGGTGGCTGCAGAGACGGAAAGATAAAAGTTTGTTTTGTTTATGAAATTCAGTTGTATTTAATTTAGATTAGCATATGTTTATAATTTTAATGAATTATTGTATTAATTATTTTAATTATCTAATTATTTTTTTATATTTGTATTTCTCTAATGGCTAGCTTCTGAGTTTATAAAAGCAGTACAGATAGGTAGATAGATAGAACGTCAAAATACTGATACATGATTAATTTACAAATAAAATCTTAAATTAATATTACAATAATTGGCGACTTTATCGCTTACAGTGATCATACAGATCCCAGCTTAAGAATATAAGAAACGTTCCATACTCTCTCTATGCACTTGCCGGCGGCACGAACTTATCAGCGGGCGAGGCAACAAAGCATGCTATTTCACCTATACCTTTGTGGGAAAGGGTAAGACTCCGTGATGAGTAGTAAGAAGATAGTGCTCGCGCATCACACACCCGTATTGCATCTACGCTAATTACGCACACTTGTTTGCGATATATCAATGAAAGCCGAACCATGCCGAACGAATTACGATGTTTGACGACGGACGGAGATAGTGTCTCAAGCTACGTCACGACGTGTGTAGGTATTTCTTATAAAATAATATTATATATTCACAGAGGAATACATTTTGGTTCGGACAGTAGGTACCTGTTGTTATAATTTTCGTTCGTTTTATAATAACATACTGATGTTCATTCACCTATAGTAGGTAAATATTTAGTAAGTAGGTACAATGATTTGTAGGTACATAGTAAATGTATTAGTTTGTTCTTTTCATATTGATGTAGTAAATATTTACCTACAATAATTATTTATTACATAATTAGCAAGTTACTGCTTTTACTACAACATATTTTGTAAAGCAGTGACGGCTCAGTGGCATAGGTTATGGACTTCCGCGCAGCAGGTCCATGGTTCGAATCCCGTCGCGGGCTTAATCTTCACCGCGTGGTAGAAGAGCATTTTACGACTGCCCGCCTGGATAGCTACTACCCTCAAGTAAAAAATCGGTCGCCAAGCACCTAAAGGGAAGCAGTGATGGCTCAGTGGCATTGGTTATGAACTGCTGCGCAGCAGGTCCATAGTTTGAATCCCGCCGCGATATTGAGCTTCACCGCGTGGTGGAGAGTTCGTAGCGAAGTTTACTTAGCTGTTCTCAACCGATCAGCAAAGTTTAGCACCGTCGCGCGCGGTCATGAGTTGGATGGGTGACCGCTAGGATAATACTACTGAGCGTTTCCGTGCTTCGGAGGGCACGTTAAGCCGTTGGTCCCGGTTGTGGTCTTAGGATGGCAGTCGTTATAGCATGGTGGTAGGATATTTTGCGAATGCCCGCCTGTATAGCTACCACCCTCAAGTAGAAAATCTGTCGCCAAGCACCTAACGGTGTGTTCCGGCAGCTGTCCTTGAGAGCCAGTACTTCTAGGTTAGCCTGAACAACATCTTCGACCACATCATCACTTACCATCAGGAAAGATAGTGGTCAAAGACTAACCTATCAGGCATAAAAAAAGGAGCATTTTGCGAATGCTCGCCGGGATAGCTACCCAAGTAGAAAATCTGTCACCATGCACCTAACGTGAACTCAGTGGCATTAGCTATGGACTGCCTCGCAGCATGTTTATGGTTCGAATCCCGCTGCGGGCTCGAGCTTCACCGCTTGGTGGAAGGGCATAGGGCATTTTGCGAATGTTCGCCTGGCTAGCCACCATCCTTAAGCAGAAAATCTGTCAGTAAGCGCCTAACGGGAAGCAGTGATTGGCCAGTGGCATTAGCTAGTGACTGCCGCGCAGCAGGTCCATGGTTCGAATCCAGCCGCGATATTGAGCTTCCCCGCGTTGGTGAAGAGCATTTTGCGAATGCTCGCCTGGATAGCTACCACCCTCAAGTAGAAAATCTGACAGAAAGCACCTAACGGGAAGCAGAGATGGCTCAGTGGCATTAGCTTTGGACTGCCACGCAGCAGGTCTATGGTTCGAATCCCGCCGCGGGCTTGAAATTCACCGCTTGGTAGAAGGGCATTTTGCGAATGCTCGCTTGGCTAGCTACCACCCTCAAGTAGAAATTCTGTCACTACACACTTAACGGGAAGCAGTGATGGCTCTTAGCAATGTACTGCCGCGCAACAGGTCTATGGGTCGAATCCCGCCGCGGGCATGAACTTCACCGCATGGTGGAAGGTTGTTTTGCGAATGCTCGCCCGGCTAGCGAGCTTTGAGATGAGAGTGTGTCGTACCGATTTCAAAATCTGTTTGTAAGCGGTAATGTACGATGGCATCATGGATCTACCAATCCTGGTAGAACACATTTGGAATAAAAATTCTCTACCTACCCGTAACCGATTTAAATTATTTCCAATAAAAATCAATAACTAATCATAGGTTATTTTTGATTAGGTAAGTGCCTACAATCATCGCTAAGTTTACCATATAAACTTTCGTACTACCTTAGTTATAAGTACCTACTACAAATATACATACTTATTCTACTAATTTACGTAGGTAGATACATAGTACTAACTTTATTATTTGTTGTGATCTTATAGCTATGTAGATAGGTATGCAATGCAATGCGCGCCCGCGAATGTCGATTTGACATCGGTGACAGTTGCGTGCCTAGGCAGGCCTATATGATAAATGATAATTATATCGTAGATAGGTAGGTATCTTCCATTGAGCTTCTAATTCTAACCCTTTACTACTTTGTGTTAGGTAGGTACTTTCTCGAAGCTATATTACTGCTTAGACTATATTCTAAAAAGAATGCGGACTACCTACGTCCATACCATATCTAACCAAATGCAGCTTTTTATATTGTCTAAGTGTTGCTAAAATGATTAGGTACTCACCATAGCTATCATGACCTGCGTATTAACTAATACCTACTAGGTACTAACTTAGGTGAGAGTAGGTGAGTACCTAGACATAGTTACGTATTTATATTACCCAAGTACCTATGTATATGGATTATGGCGTCCGACACTTACTATCACGAACAAACTAATCAAATGCGAAAGAAAATTCGGTCCCCAACTCCCAACATATGTAAATATATATATATATATATATATATATATATATATATATATATATATATATTTACATATTTTGGGATATATATATATATATATATATAAGTACGTAAGTAGGCATAGGCACTACATATTGGTAGTGTATACATACGTGCACACCAAAAAGCAACAGGGCATTCCTACAATATAATATTATGTTCTAAGATCGCGGCGCGGTGCACGTGACTTTTGGTAGTGTGCGTTTTGTTAATTATATATTAGTGTGCTGCGCATGAGACCCGCCCGCCCGCTTCCCTCACCGCGGAATGGAAGTATTGACATGAGATGCCCAATATTTTGAACGAAAAACTAGCGCGCAAAACTATGTGTGCCGACCTTTGGCTCTAGGATGTTTATGATTATACTACTGGATGTATTTGTTTTCCAAAATGTTATCTAAAATGATCATGAACTGAGCTATGCTTCTATGTAAATAATTTTAGGGATTTCATGCTCTATAAGTCGTTTATTTACGACTAAACATGCGCTAAAATTCGTGATATTACAGGGATGTTTCGAGGCTTATAACTATCATGTGAAGATTTTTTTTACAAATCGGTGCCAAGACAAGCCTAGATAATGAAGAGATAAATCGATATCATGCTTAGTTCTGGACCTAAAACCTCAAATAAGGGAGTGATCACCCTACGGCGTTTGTATGGAAAAGTTACCGGCCAGTTCAACCTTAAGGTACGAGCATCTTAGGAAATGCGCCTAATGAGCAGCACATCTCACTCACGGGTGAGTGTTAGTAGGATTTTGCTGCACATTTGCGCACAACTGCTTCTCCCGATCTTAACGACCCGATTACCCGAAATGTAGGGAGCGTTTTTTCCGTGCTTCGGAGGGCACGTTAAGCCGTCGGTCCCGGTTGTCGTCTTAGGATGGCAGTCGTTATAGCATGGTGGTAGGGCATTTTGCGAATGCCCGCCTGGCTAGCTACCACCCTCAAGTAGAAAGTCTGTCGCCAAGCACCTAACGGTGTGTTCCGGCAGCTGTCCTTGAGAGCCAGTACTTCTAGGTTAGCCTGAACAACATCTTCGACCACATCATCACTTACCATCAGGTGAGATAGTGGTCAAAGGCTAACCTATCAGGCATAAAAAAAAAAAAAAAAAAAGCGGCTATATATACTACCAAGGAGAGCATTCCAAGGGCAGGTTGATATCAGGAAGGCAGGCGGCCATAAAACCGGGAAAACGAGATGAGCAAGGAAAATGGGTGGTTTGCGAGGAAAAACTCTACCAATCAGATCGCTGTGCTCGACGAGGCTAGGAAAATAAAGCGATCCTATTATATGTATTTTTCCTCTTACATCCCTGGTCGATACGCAGCCTAATGGGGAAGGCTGTGTTTAGCATTAGACAATCCGGTGGTAACAGTACAGTAAACTAGCATGGTAAGGGAATGACACAAGGAGGGAGGAAAAACACAACAAGGAGAGTGATAAGTACGAATGTAGAAGTAGGATACCGGAAAGCCAAAAAAGGTTGTGACGGACAGCGTGAAGAAGGATTGTTTGAAAGGTGTGAATAATGAGATGACGAACAACAGAACCAAATGAAGAAAGAATACGTAATGTGCCACATAACAAGAGGAGTGTTAAGTATGAATGTAGAAGTAGGGAAGAGGAAAGTCAAAAAAGGTAGTGGTGGATAGCTTGAAGAAGGATTGTTTGAAAGGTGTGAATAATGAGATGACGAACAACAGAACCAAGTGAAGAAAGAATACGTAATGTGCCACATAACAAGAGGAGTGGTATGAATGTAGTAGGGTAGAGGAACGTCAAAAAAGGTAGTTATGGACAGCGTGAAGTAGAATTGTGTGTTTGAAAGGTGTGAATAGTGAGATAACAAACAACAGAACAAAGTAAGGAAAGAATACATAATGTGTCGCATAACAAGAGGAGTGTTATTAAGTATGAATGTAGAAGTAGGGTAGAGGAAAGCCAAAAAAGGTTGTGAAGGACAGCGTGAAGGATACCTTACTGTACTGTATCAGCCGGATCATCCAATGCTAAACACAGCCATCAGCCTCCCCCATTATGGAGGGGTTTGCCATAATTTTCACGCTTGGCAGGCTTCTTGTGTATCGCAGTGTGAGATATAATTTTCTCAGAATGTGCTGCTCTCCACCTTCTGGTGTGTAACCCTTAGTCGCCTGGGTGTCTACGACGGGTAGAGAAGGGGAAGTGACATTCTAGCCCGGACTCCCCGGGTCCACTGAAGGATTGTTTACAAGGTGTGAACAATGAGATGACGAGCAATAGAACAAAGCAAACAAAGAATACATATTCTGCCACACAAAAACACACATAACAAGAATGTTAAGTATGAATGTATAAGTAGGGTAGAAGAAAGCTAAAAAAGGTTGTGACAGACTGCGTGAAGAAGGATTGTTTGAAAGGTGTGAATAATGATATGACGAGCGAGAGAACAGAGTGAAGAAAGGATAGACATTGTGCCACACAACAATACACATAACAAGAGAAGTGTTAACTATGAATGTAGAAGTAGTATAGGAAATCCAAAAAAGGTTGTGAAGGACAGCGTGAAGAAGGATTGTTTGAAAGGTGAGAATATTGAGTTGACGAGCAACAGAACAAAGCGAAGAAAGAATACATAATGTGCCACACAGCAAGACACATAACAAGAGAAGCCTTATATATGAATGTAGAAGTAGGGTATAGGAAATCCAAAAAAGGTTGTGACGGAGAGCATGAAGAAGGATTGTTTGATAGGTGTGAATAGTGTGATGATGAGCAAAAGAACAGAGTGAAGAAAGAATACATATTGTGCCGACAGCGGGGACAAAAATAGGAAGGTGAAGATACCCTAATCATTTTTTTAGATCTATCTATACTTACAATGTTCATAGATGTCGGTGCTTTAGCGACTTCCACGTTCACAGCTTTCCTCAACTTGAACAGAATCCATCTTATATTGACTTTACTACTGATTTCTGAATCTTCTGCCTCCTTTGACTTGTTCGACAGCTTGAAACTCGACATCGCATGGACTAGCTTGAATATTTGGAATAGCACTGCTGTCACCTGTAATGCGATAGTGAAAGTTACTTAAGAGCTTTACAGTCCCTAAATTGTTGCTTGCAGACGGCCAATACGAATGCCTTTGACACTCATCCCTTGATGGTGGGTGATGGTGTGTTCGATGATGGTAAACAGGCTCAACCTAGAATTACTGTCTCTCAAGGATAGCTGCATCATTAGGTGCTTGGCGACAGATATTTTAAATGCGTGTGGTAGCTATTTATATATTTGTTAGCTTTATTATGCAAAGAGATTCGAAGCATTGACCCCCTATATGCCAGTCCGTTCCTATATTGCCACAGTTTCATTAATTAGTGTCGTACTTTGCTCCTGTTTTAAAATTTTTCATGGTATTATTATTATACTTTTTATCAGTTGAGAAGGGCATTTGGAATGCCCTTCTTGATGAAGGGAATGCCCGCCTGGCTAGCTAACACTGTCAAGTAGAAAATCTGTC
The DNA here is from genome assembly GCA_963890685.1 of Plagodis pulveraria. Taxonomy (NCBI): domain Eukaryota; kingdom Metazoa; phylum Arthropoda; class Insecta; order Lepidoptera; family Geometridae; genus Plagodis; species Plagodis pulveraria. The sequence continues at coordinate 26,331,443 of OY982955.1, read as the reverse complement.
GCCAAGCACCAAATGACGTGTGACCAAGATGTGGTATAGGATAACCAACCTGAACAACATCTTCAACCGCATCATCACTTCCCATTAAGTGGAAGTAAACAAACATTTCATTTTTATTAATAAATTTATATAAGTATAAAACCCTAGGTAAGTTATAGTAAATAAAAATCAGTAAACATTCTCACCTGTTCAGCCATATCTTGACTAACACTAGGCGTGTATTGAGCACACAGATCCAACACTAAACTCCGAAGATTATCCTCTGTATCACAGTAAATAAAACCTCTGTCACATTCCTCTTTACTCTTAACAATCGCGTCTAATTCATTCACATGTATCACCGACAGTATTTGCCCTATAATCTTAGCGGCTCTCAACCTGACCCAAGCGTGAGGATATGCCAATAACGCTTGACACTGCTGCGCTATATCGTCGTAATCGCTAATATACTTCTTGTTTGTCATACTTGACGGGCATTGTATTGTGACTCTTTCGATTAAGTTGAGTATTTGTATGAGGCTGTGATCTTTTTCGTGTTGTTTTTCTTCGTCTGTCTGCTCCTCGGATTGGTCCAGTTTGATTTTGACGAACCTTCCTTCGGTTATTTCGTTGGTTAGTAGGATTATTTTGCCGTTGACTAGAGATAGGATGGTTTTTAGGCGGGTTTTGAATTCGTCCCCTTCGACGTTTACGAAGCGTGTGCTGAGCTGCGCTGCTAGTTCAAAGTGGACAGGCTGGAAGGAATAGTACATTTTGATTAGTCTCGTTGCATAATTAATTAACCCTTTCACTTCACAAGCTTGCGAAGGGTATTTTGAGAGGTTTTTTTTTTGTTATTTTAAAAATACTGGATTTTATATGTTTTTGACTGAATAAGCCCGAGGACCACCTGATGTCAAAAGTCTCATGTGCATGTAATGTATTATTTCATATTTTTTATTACTTTGCCTATGTGAGTATTCAAAACTCTATTCAAAGAGACCACGGCGCGGTCCAGTGCTGGCGCGGAGGGCGCTCTTAGCTCGGAGTAGGTATTAAAACACAAAAATATATAAACAAAAAACACACAAAAATGTTACCTAAGACCAGCAGAAGTCAACCCTAAGAGGTTGTTAGCATTTTACTAATAATCTTATATATGAGTGATCTGGCTTTAACACACAAGTCAGCACATTTATTATTATTTATTACGAAATACGTGAACTTTTTTTTAAGCGGATGGCGGGTTTTTACCTTCACCACGGATTATACAAATGTTTCATTCAGAAACGTTAAAGGCAGATACTTACATAGGTATACAGCCATGACGGAGTGGAAAAAAATAAGATAATTTCGACGTTTTGATAAAAAAATATATTAAAATCGTTTATTAAGAATATTAGCTGAGTATTTAAGTAACATGTAGCGTGATTGAAATTAAATTCCTGTTTAGATAACATTTAAGCACAATTTTTCAATTGCGTGTAAACTCATAGCTTGAACTTGGATGACCTGTGATATGCTGAGCTATAAATTAAAAAAAATACTTACCAGCCTTGGGTTTCATAACAAAAAGAAAGTTCGAGGGTTTTATATGGGGCATTACGGCCAAGTTAACCTGAATATTTAGATTCTGTTTACGTGCAAGTGTGATGAAAAGGTTTGTAAAATTTGAACGTATATAACGGTTCAAATAAGTTGTAAAATAACAATTTCCAAAGTTTTTAACAATTGTTAGTTTTACTTTACATTTTTAATATAAATAAACACTAATTCACTGGTAAGCTGTTTTTCTTGCATCTAACATTTTACTCTAAGTATTGAAGTAAAAAAAGTGTTTTGTTGGGGAGCAAAGATATTTTACGTCTGGTAACCTTTGAAACCCTCGTTACGCGCAGCATTTTATATTAATTTTAGAACCCTTTGCTTCCTCGGGGTTCAATACAAGTAAGTACACGCGTCAAATATCAACTTCTATCAATCAATATCATCTTTGCAACCTTGAATAACAAATAAAATATTTTGTCTGTCTCGTCAGTGTGTGTAAAAGCGCCACTTTTGAATCGCAAGATCAATAAGAAGATTACATCTGTTTAATAGGGATTCGGTCAAGCTTATTAGTCTTGACAAAAAAAATTCAGTAGCAGCGCAGTCTTGAACTGTACCCAGTATATTACACTAGGCTCGCCCCTTAATACATGTGACCAAAACATGTTTGTGAAAACGTGGGTGTCTAGACACCTCTGCCTACCCCTTCGAGAAATACAGGCGCGTAGTTATATATTATAAGGTATTCGCAATAATTACACAAATAAATTGAACAACTAACGGATTTTGCATTGCGTGATCTAGATCACTGCAAAGTATTTGAAACATAGGGATAAGGAAAACTCGATTTAATACGTTAAAATTATTTAAATTACGAGTTGTATACAATCACTTGAATATCGGTGTCACGGAATCGCTTTTTAATTTGAAGACGCATTCCTGACCATAATTTTATTTCCTGACGCCCGTAGGGAGTTTATGTTCCTTATACACTGTACTACCATAGTATAACTAATTACAGTAATTCTAGGCTACCCTGAACAACATCTTAGACCACATCATTACTTACTATCAGGTGAGATAGTGGTCAAAGGCTAGCCTAGCAGATATAAAAAAAACCCAGAAAAGTAGTTCGACTGGAAGACCATATGCAGGAGATTCAATTGGCTCTTCAAGTCTGGATACTCAGGCTAATCCATACCTCTAAGTTTTATAGGTAGCTATATAATATGCATATGTATACAATAGCAAATCAATTCGTAGCTACCTACAGACACAATTTTGATGATTTTTACTAATTTTATTCTCTTTAAACAAATTACACAGCCTAGACATACTAGATATTAGTCATAGTCTACTGTGGCATGTGCGTAAGGACGCGCACACGTGCAAAGTGCGTTTGATACCGCTCTATGAAACCAAACTACTTGTCTAGTTTTACTATGGTACTGCGCACACTGAGCGGTCGAGTTTTTTTTTTTTTTTTTTTTTTTATGCATGATAGGTTAGCCTTTGACCACTATCTCACCTGGTGGTAAGTGATGATGTGGTCGAAGATGTTGTTCAGGCTAACCTAGAAGTACTGGCTCTCAAGGACAGCTGCCGGAACACACCGTTAGGTGCTTGGCGACAGTTTTTCTACTTGAGGGTGGTAGCTAGCCAGGTGGGCATTCGCAAAATGCCCTACCACCATGCTATAACGACTGCCATCCTAAGACAACAACCGGGACCGACGGCTTAAAGTGCCCTCCGAAGCACGGAAACGCTCAGTAGTAATGTCACTAGCGGTCACCCATCCAACTCCTGACCGCGCGCGACGTTGCTTAACTTTGCTGATCGGTTGAGAACAGCTAAGTAAACTTCGCTACGAGCGCTTCAAACGTTCTAACGTTCGGCGTTCGTTGGTCTTGTTTGAAGTACAACGTAAGTTGAGCTATAGGTGTCGCTCTATCCTCATACGATGGTTGAAGTAGAGCAAAAATTAGGAGTTATGAGTCATAACGTCATGTTAGTTCAGTCGGTCAGAGCATACCCCAGCTATAGAGGGATGGACGCGGGTTCGAATCCCGCACATGACTATATTTTTTTCTCTCATAATTTTGTAATGTAATCCGCAGATGCAGGCGTTATTGCAAACATAACAATATTAAAAAATTTCAATATTGCCGGACATAACTGTAACTATATTAAGTGTAAAAATATTAAGACTATAAAATTTTAATCAATTATTTACATAGACCTAATTAGAATTATTTAAGTGGTATAAATATGTGTTAAATGTACTTTGGACTTGCCTGTAGAAAAATTACTTAAGGGCTAATAGAACTTGTTTATATCTTTACATAGCGAACAGTATCGGGTATATGTGCAAACTGCAAACATCCAACCGATTGCATACTTCACAGTGAAAGCAAACTTCAGAACTCTGAAATCTGTACCTGTATAATGTATACCTGTATATATATATACCTGTATACCTGTATGTATAATGTACCTGTATAAAACTGTAGACCGGTCACTGTGATCCGATGCCTTATTATCTATTAGTTTATCCCTGTGATTTGAGGCGATCAATCGACTATAATAATACTTTCTATTGGACAACAAATAATATTATACGCTTTGCTCTGACTTAATTAAAGCTTGTGGAAACTAAAAAACAGGGCAGGTATAAATCACTAAACAATAAACTGACTCATCAAATCATGAACTTAAATTATAAAAACTTTTGCAAACAACAAATATTTTTTTTCCAATTTATGAATATGACGTCATCAGAATCTTCATTTTTGAATTATGAACAATAAATTCATTAATATAACAAATTTATACTTACCGTTATTCAAATCTTACCATTGACATTAACGAATTTGTGACTTGCTAGAATTAGTATATTTTTATTATTCTTAAATTTATCGAGTATATAATATGATTTTATGAAATATTATTGACATAATCTTAATCTTTATTTTGTATAATTCTAATGAATTTATATAGATATATTGTTATTACAAATTATAGTAATTGTCAAAGTGAATACATAATTGAAATATATCCTATTTCAATTATGTATTTAACATTATTTTCTAGTAAACAATCATGCTATAGAGGTGGATGGACGCGTTCGAATACCGCACATGACTATAATTTTGTCCATCATAAATTTTTAATTTTATAATAAGCATTTATAGCATAATTGCTTTGAAATTAATACCAACCTTATTTTAAAATGACTAGAGTAACGTTTACGGTTATAATGACCAATAAAGATTTCTGACTCTGAAAATAATTTCTGGTGACTGTATGCATTTGGAAAAATTAAGGAATCACCTTACCCTTGTGTCTTTGAAGAATGTCATGACTAGATCGAAGAGCTTGTTCCTTTCTGGAGTCGCGAACCGTTTCAACATGGCTTCTATACAAGTGGCGGCCGCCGCGCGACATTCTGGATCACTGTCGTTCAGCATACACGCTCCCAAAGATAGAAGGAGATGGGAGTCGTGGTTCTTTAGCTGATTCTGTGGACAATAAAACATATAATTTGAAAATAATCAGTTGTTCCTTTGTGAAAATTCAGCCAGACTTCACTCTTCAAGGGTTCCGCATCGCAACACCTCATTTATTTTTTCCTTCTTGCTGACATTAAACATATACAACTGTTATTTCAAGTCTTTAAGTATATTTTACTATCTTGTTAAATCTGACATGCCTAATTATAATTGTTTTGTATTTAGTTAATGATAATAATGAATTGTACCTCTATGACCTAAGGTCTAAATAAATTATTTTATTATTATTAAAGAAAATCTGTTGCGTCGGCGTTCGGCGGCTTTAGTATTTGTTGGTATACCGAAATTCAAGATTATAGCTAGTATAATTTTTGCGATAGACCACACAACAAAACTGGTCTAAAAATGGACCACTTTGATGGCCCACATTTACTATACATACATGAAGTACATTTTACTTTTTTTGAGCTTGTTACGGTGATATTTTACTTACCACCCTCATCCTACTCGTCAGTACATATAAATATGTAGTACAACATGTCTTCTCTAACAGCACAAAGTATTACAGAAGAACATATTCTAAAGTATTATTACTTACAAGCCTGAGGACAATACGAGGAGGTACCGGTTAAACGATCTGATTGAAACGAAAAGTTATGACCTCGTTATGATGTTTAATTATGAAAAGAAGCCAACAGTTTTATAATGAAAATTAATGCACTGATTACTGAATTAATAAAATGATTTACTGAAAATTACAAGATTATTAAAGTTCTAGCCTTAGATATCTCTGTTTATGGCGATGTGCGAAGCGAGACGTTAAGGCGAGTGTCCGAAACTACATTAGCAATCAAGTATTTTTTGTAGTAAGATAAGTCAACAGGATCATATGATATAGTTCTAATATTCAATTTCATGTCGACGTCTGGAATTCCACAATTTTGCGATTTTCACGGCATTTTCTACCTCGCACTGCCACATTATGGAACCAGCTGCCAGGTGCAGTATTTCCGAACGGATACGACTTAGGGCCCTTCAAGAAGAGAGCATATTCCCTCCTCAAAGGCCGGCAACGCATCCTCGATACCTCTGGTGTTGCGGATGTTCGTGGGCGACGGTGATCACTTACCACCAGGTAAGCCGCCTGCTCGTTTGCACTCTCACCCATAAAAAAAAACGTAAGCCTCACCAATTGCAATTTATTGATGATCATCTCAAGAAACTTCAAAGACGACTCTCGTCCGTGCTTCAGCTCGTAGTTAAGCTGCGATGTGAAAAACTGGATGTAATTCTCCAACCGTTTACCGGGAGAGTAGTTGGTCAGATAGTTCAGGAATATGACTCGAGATTCCTCTCTGAAAACAAGATAATATACAATTTTCAGGCCCAGATAGTTATTGCCTTAGGATAGCACTCGTTAAACTGAAGTAAACTCTTACATGAGATATATAAAACGTCACTATGTGAATGTTTTTTATCATTCGTGTTAGGAAAGTAAGTCGTAGTGCGTTTAGATTAAATGATTATATACTTAAAGGACCTAAATAATAATATGCTTAAAATTAAGCTTAAGAAAATATTATTGGAAAAATGTTATTATAGCGTAAGCGAATTCTTGACGGACAAAAATCTGAATTTATATTATTGACATTAATATTCGTGTTTAGTTTATATCCACTTTTTTGTATGTATCTAGAATTGACTTTTATAATTGACATTGTATTGACATTATTTTGAAACTTGTGTGAATTGTTCAAGTGCCTAGAATCATATTTTTCTCCTTTGCTATTGTTAAATTATCTAATAGATTGACGCCTCTCAAAAATTTGTACGCCTATATGGGCAAAACATGATGATCACTATACTTAATTATGACACCAATATGCATGCGTTTGTTATGTATAATATTCATGTTTTATGCAAATAAATGATTATCTTATCTTATCTTATCTTGACTATGATAGTTTTATACCGTTCATACTAAAATCCACATACGTGTAACATCTATAATGACCATTCTAAAAAAAACTAAAAATGGAACCGACTTTAACACTCAAGTGTTAAATAACTTATTGAATTCGGTACCATGATAGTTCAAAAGTACCTATTATCAGCATATGGTGCGCATGGTACCGACTTCGACAAGTTAATAACATAGTCTATGATCTTGTATCTGAACGGTTGATTTTATTCTTGCTCGCAACAAATAAATTGCTAAAATTGGGTTAAAGTTGGTCTTAAGTCTGAAATAAGTGTTTAATGTTTAACAGTGTATGTGTGTGATGCAGTAGTGACGTTTGCAAACAATTATATAGCTTGCAAAAAAAGTTACCATCGGATAATCACATTGATTCTGACGGTAATTTATCTAACGGTCGTGCACTGTGCTTACTGTGTCTCTAGTTGGAAAGCGTCGCTGTCCTGTGTCGCTCTGTGACGTCTCGAACGCAAATATCTGCAGTACTCTTGCGTAAGCTGTGACATTGAACGCGATCGCCTGCCGTACTATTGCGTATTCTGTGACGCGAAGCTAGAAAGGAATTGTTACGGCGATGGCAAGTAAACAAAACACTTGCGCGGGATGCCGTGCAACTATAATGTCTCGAAATTATATAACCTGCTCTTCATGTACACAAACCTATGATCTTGAGTGTGCAAATATTTCCGAAGCTTATTTTTTTGATATGTTAGCTAACGAGAAGAGATCATTTTGGAATTGTCCTGAGTGTTTAAGCAAGCAACCTAAAGCTGCAAATAGTAACACACCCGTTGGGGCCACACATAGCTCAGGGGTCCGTAGGAAAGTTAATTCGTGTCAGATAAGCCCGGAGTCATGTGGTAGTAATAGTGAGACTGATAACATAAATATTGTGAGAGGCACGATATGCCAAGACAGCATGAGAATTCCAGACCGCTCGTTCATGGATGACAGCCACTATTTGGAAAATATGCGTATCATTATACGTGAAGAACTTGAACGTATTATGGAATGCCATGTTTCATTTGTTATTCCTAAGCTGATCGCGGAACAGACCGAACAAGCCACCTTATCGTTACGTAATACTATTGCTGAACTCAATAATAGAGTAGCAGTACTTGAAACCCAATTAAGACCTCAGAAAGACTTGCTAAAGAACTCCAATGTGTCGAAGGATATACAAATTTCTCCATCTCTTTCTTCCATCGTTCACGTCCAACCCACTTCCAGTAGCACGCAGGTGATGAAGTTGGCTTCCTCTGCACCTAGGTCTGCGGAACCGATGGCTCAAAGTCATACTGAAATAAATAAGTCCACCAATAGCCACGTGAATGAGATTGAATCTTCCCAACGGAATGAAGTGCCGAAGACGCGTCGCTCGAATGCTGCTACTGGAGTTACGCGAGGAGAGGCTGCACCTGGCACGACTAAGCTTGAGGCTGCTGAGCGTCGACGGTTTCTCCATCTTTATTATGTCAAAATCGGCACTACGGAGGGTCAAGTACGTGACCATCTGCGAACGATACATGAAGATAATACCTATAAAGTAGAAGCCCTGAAGGCTAGAGGTAGTTATGCATCCTTCAAATTAGATGTACCATCCAGGTTGGCCGATACTATCATGTCACCTGCTAACTGGGCCGTAGATATCTGTGTCAAGCCGTGGAAGCAGTCCTTTCGTCCGAAAGCCAGGAAAAGCCAAGAACAGAGTTAAACCTATACATCTGTATTACCAAAACGTTAGAGGCTTGAGGAGTAAAACTGTAGCTTTCAGTAACAACCTCTTGGTGAATTCTTGTGACGTTATCGCTCTCACAGAAACATTTTTGAACAGTTCGGTGTCAGATGGTGAGCTCTTTCCTCCAGAGTACGTTGTAATGCGTAAGGATCGTGTGGGTGACGTCGGCTGGGGAGGAATCCTGTTGGCTGTAAGCGATCGATACACACCCAAATTGATTACAGATATCGATGGCTTAACGGATGACAAAGAAATATTATTTGTAAAAGTTTCTTGTAAGAACATAAAAATTTTGATATGTGTTGTTTATATACCGCCTAGCTATAACGATAAGCAATACCTAGATGTCCTCACCTGTGTCGAAAACGCTATGTGTAAATATTCGTCACATCTCGATGTACTGATTGTTGGTGACTTTAATCTCAATTCTTGCAGTGCCAATGTAAAGATGCAATTTGATTTATTCATTGAATTTTGTAAATTAAATCAACATAATACTATTTTAAACTGTTATGGCGGCATGTTGGATCTCGTGCTATCTAACTTGGAATCTGATAGTGTTAGTATGTTCGAAGATGTGGTTCCGCTGGTGCCCGTTGATGCTTACCACCCAGCGTTTGAGCTGACGTTGCTACTAGCGTGTGGTGCAGATTATTCCCATACTGATTCTGATATACCTCCTATGCCCTGCGCAAATGCTTATGCGCCTAATTGGAATTTTCGAAAGGCTGATTTTTACTTACTGTACTCCAATGTATTAGCTATTGATTGGACTGATGTACTTGTACAGCAGGATGTTAATACGGCAGTAGATATTTTTTATGATAAATTAAATGATACCGTGAGCAATCATGTGCCTCTTAGAAAGATTAATGGTTTTTGTAATAAGAGACAGTATCCACCATGGTACACTTCAGAAATTATTTATAAATTAAAGATAAAATATTTTCATTTTTGTAAATATAAACAATTGGGGCTGCAGTTCAACCATGAAGTGTATAAGTACTACAGAACACATATTAAAGTGCTTGTACATGAAGCTTATTCCAGACATATAAAGCTTATCGGTAATGTTATTAAGAGTGATCCCGCACAATTGTGGAAGCATGTCAGAGATAGGCGGAAAAACAGGCCTCTGTTAAATGAGTATATTTTAGATGGCACTACGGTGGCGGGTCGGGAGGCTGTGTTAGCGTTCGCAGAATACTTTAGCTCTGTGTTCCTCAGCAATGTTCCAGTTCTCGACGCTGAGGCAGCAGCGCGATCCTCCACCTGTGTTGACTCACGGCTCATTACCTTGGACAGCGTCACAATGACCGACCTTCACCGTGCTGTTCGTCGGTTAAAGGCTGGCTCGGCAGCAGGTCCAGATGCGATACCACCATATCTAGTAAAGGATTGCTCATCGGCGTTGGAAGTTCCATTATTATATCTCTTTAATCTCTCGCTCAGTTCTTCTTGTTATCCTGCTAGGTGGAAATTGTCGAAGGTGACTCCTGTGCCGAAAGCTAGATCATCAACAGACATTACAAACCATAGACCCATCGCTGTTCTATCTGTTTTTGCTAAAATATTTGAGTCTATTATCAACCACCATCTCACTCGTCAACTTGAATCGAGCTATGAAAATTCGCAGCACGGATTCCGGGTCTCTCGCTCCACAAACACGAATCTTATCACGTTTGTTGATTTTGTAACTAAGTACATGGATGCTGGTTGTCAAGTTGACGCTGTATTTCTTGATTTCAGGCGGGCGTTCGATGTGGTAGATAATGACATTCTTTTGGTCAAACTATCCTCTCTAGGCGCCTCACCTAAGCTTTTGAAATTTTTAGCTCATTATCTCAGTGATAGGCGGCAATATGTACAACTGCAAAAGTACATATCTGACGAATTTTTCACCAGATCAGGAGTAAGTCAGGGTAGCACACTTGGGCCAACCCTCTTCCTTACTATGATTAACGACCTACCAGCAGCACTTCACACAGCTCAATGTTTAATGTTCGCTGACGATTTGAAAATCTTTCTGCCCGTTAGCGAACTGGATGACTGTATGGAGCTTCAGAAAGATGTTGGGTCGTTGGTAGTATGGAGTCGGTTGAATAAGATGTCCTTTAACGTGTCCAAGTGTAAGGTGATATCCTTCTCCAGATCTCCAATCCCTTTAATACACCAATACGCATTAGAAGGATCTGCATTAGAGAGGGTGAGTCAAATTCGAGATCTAGGCCTGAATTTAGATAACCGTCTAGATTTCCGAGAGCACACCATTTCTATTTGTAAAGAGGCAAATAGAATGCTAGGATTTATAATGAGAACATCCTCGCAATTCCAAGATGTTAGTGTTGCCATCATGCTCTATAACGCGTTCGTTCGCAGTAAGTTGGAGTATGGTGCGATAGTCTGGGATCCATGTGAAGCTAAATACAGTTTGCTCATTGAAAGAGTGCAGCGAAAATTTGCTAGATTTGTTTACAAACGGATGTACGGATATTACCCGTACCTCTTTCCTTCGCTATTTGTCTCAGGAATGATTGGAGTGGATACGTTGGAGTTCAGGCGTAAATTGCTGCTAATTATCCATTACTGCCAATTATTACGTAATAAGGTGAACAACCCGATTGTGCTAGGTACTCTTGCATTATTTGTACCCAAAAAGTACACTTGTGCCGGCAGTCGTCGAAGGCATCAGCTGTTCTCACCTCCCATCTTGAGAACTAAGCACGCCAGTAACGCACCTACACCTAGACTACTGGCAATATTGAATATGTTTTTACACGAGGTTCAACATGTCGATATATTTAACGACAGCATGAACACGATTATTGTCCATTTAAATTTATTTCTAAGTAGATATTTAAGATAGTTAGCGTTTTGGTTTTTTAACTGTTAGCATACTATTATTGTGTCTGATAAATAAATAAATAAATAAATAAATTAAATACTTTTGAGTATTGAAGTCGATTCCCTAATAATCTAAATCGGTTCACCCAGTCAAAACAAACATAAAAAACAGTCTAATAAATAACCTCCTCCTATTTTTTAACTCGGTTAAAAATAGTATCGTTATATTCAATTGTTGGTAATTTTTTATCAGTTTAGAGAGCTATAAGTTACATAACGACTAAATCTGCGCAAAATATGGACACAACACACAATTGAACATAAATGAGAAATTTGAAGACTATTGTTCGCAAGCGTTATACGATTTTGGATTTTAAATACGAACAGAATAAGAGCTACCATTATTTAGGGCATTGTAATCTTTGGAATTCTTATAAAATCAACACCAGTAACAAAAATATTAAATAGCCAATAGTATATATAATAAATATAACCCACCTAGATCTGGCTGATTCACTCAATATGCAGATCCGGGAAACTTTTTCCATGACTTCGTGTAGTTCATTGGACACAAGTCGCGCCTCTAAGATTGCTTTGAGCAGAGAGAACGAGTTGCTCTGACGTTCGTCATTCTGACAGTCCTCTTCTGCATACAGGAGTAACGTCTTTAGCTGGTCTGCTTCCAGTTTGAAGTACTTCACGTTGCGGATTAGGGCTGTTACAGCCTGGAATGATAATCAAAGAGTACTTTTTTAATATTGTTATGTTTGCAATAATGCCTGCTATGCGGATTACATTACAAAATTACAAATTTACGATAGGAAAAATTTTATTTCATGTTCTGGATTCGAACCCGCGTCCATCAACACTTTGAGCCGGGGTATGCTCTAACCAATTGAGTTAACATGACATGACGTCATAACTCAAATCTTTCCTATCCTTCTTTAACCATCGTATTGGGATGGAGCGACATCTATAGTAAATCTTACCTACAAAACCTACCTATCGTAAATTTGTAATTTTGTAATCAAAGAGTATTATTATAACTTTTTACCCTCACCAGGCCTAGCTCACTCAGCACTTTAGTTACAAAGCTACAGGTACATAGGCGTATCCATCCGCGCTGGATTATTCTACGGTGCGAGATGTGTCTATGCGACAGAAAGAGAGACGCTTTGTGGGTGAATATAAATTTTTTTTTTATTTTTTTTATTTCTAGTAGGTAAAAGCCTTTAACCACAATCTCGCCGGATAGTAAGTGATGATGTGGTCGAAGGTGTTAACAGGCTTAACCTACAATGACTGGATCTCAAGGACAGCTGCCGGACACCCTTAGGTGCTTGGCGACAGATTTTCTACTCTAGGGCGGGCATTCGAAAAATGCCCTTCCACCATGCGGTGAAAAGCTCAAAGCCCGCGGCGGGATTCGAACCATGGACCTGCTGCGCGGCATTCCATAGCCAATGTCACTGAGCCAACATTGCTTCAACTGAGCCATGACTGCTTCATTGAGCCATCACTGCTTCACTGAGCCATCACTGCTTCAAAAAGTACTCGGTGCTTCGTGAGCTGAAGTACACTTTATTGCTTTGTAGCTAGTCACTTATTTATTAGAATGGCTTGCCGCAGTGGTCGTTTGGTCCATTTTATTCTGTGCTTTCACTTAATAACTAAGTTTCTATATGGTTACATCAGCGAAACGAAAAGAATATTCTTCATTAATTGAATTGAAATTTTCTACCCAACGAGAAAAAAGAATCGTGTCTAGAATGGACGGTCAAGTATAAAGTTAGGGTGGTGAGATACAAAAAAAAGGTGTTACCTTCCTGCTTGTACTGAAACTAAAGGATACAGTTACACAGGTTATGAGAAAAACGATACTGATTAAGTACCTTATCATTATCACAAAGCATTTACAGTTTACCTCTTCATTTTTTCTGATCTCCTAGTACTTTTCGTATGGGATTGTGAGGGAACACGCACGAGGCACACCTGATGTTAAGCGGTAACTTCTGCCTATAACAGTTGCATTTCGTCATAAGTAACGAACTACAGTGCGCCCAACACCCTAAGACATACAGTTATTAAGTCTCATACTAGTACCTGTAATTATTTCATACTGACTCTCAAGGACTGCTGCTGGAACACACTGCTAGGTGCTTGGCGACAGATTTTCTACTTGAGGGTAGGAGCTAAACAGGCTAGCATACCAAAATGCTCTTCCACCAAGCGGGGAAGTTAATGCCGGATGTGGTGATCGAACCAAGGACCTGCAGCACAGCAGTCCATAGCTATTACCGCTCGGCCATCATTGCTTCTACTAATTTGCTGATACTCTGGATGAGACTGGTGGAAAACGTGATCATCTTAAACTTATGAAATTAAGTCATTATTATATAAACAGTTTCAAATCGCAAAGATATCTTTATCTTAATAAAGAAAGCGACTTTCTATCCTAGCATGAACATTAGGAAGTCAATTTCCTTACCTTTATACTGCTCTACGAACAGTATGTAGTTAAGGCAGTTTATTTCCTAAACTTCACACCAGTGTGATGAAGCAGTGTGAAGGTTAGTCGGCCGTGGTAGCCTCAAGTAAGAAATCTATCGCCAAGTTATTAACTAAATATACCGGTTAACGCTTACGTGTTTAGTCGTAATATCCGGCCGGTGTTCGAGCAGTAAAGATGCTCATTTTGAAAGAAGTTGCAATAGTGTGCGAAGACTTATGAAGCAGTGATGGCTCAGTGGCATTGGCTATGGACTGCCGCGCAGCAGGTCCATGGTTCGAGTCCCGCCCAGAGCTTGAGCTTCATCGCATGGTGGAAGGGCATTTTGCGAAAGCCCGCCTGGCTAGCGACCATCCTCAAGTAGAAAATCTGTCGCCAAGCACCTAAAGGTATGTTCCGGCAGCTGTCCTTGAAAGCTAGTAATTCTAGGTTAAGTCTGTTAACACCTTCAACCGAATCGTCACTTACCATTAGGTGAGATTGTAGCAATAAAAAAAACTAACTCGCCTGTTGGTGTGATAGGATAAAGATACCAAATTGTTATTATAAGTATAAGCTTAACCTAAATGAGAACAGGCTCTCAAGGAACTTTTAATTGCTTGGTGATATTGAGGGTGGTCGCTAGCCAGGCGGGCATTCGAAAAATGCCCTTCCACCATGCGGTGAAGCTCAATCCCACGGCAGGATTCGAACCATGGCACTGCTGCACGGCAGTCCATAGCCAATGCCACTGAGCCATCACTGCTTCAAAGTGTTCATACTAGCCATTAGTTTTTTTTTTTTATGTTATTGTGACAGGACAAGCCGAGGCCCACCTGATGTTAAGCGGACTAACCTCTGCCTATAACAGATGCATTTCGTCAACGACGAATTGCACTGTGCCCGTTACAGTGACACGTACAGTTGTTAGGTCTCATGTGTCTGTAATTTCACTGGCTCTCAAGGACTGCTGCCGGAACACACTGTTAATGTGACTGATAATCATTATATATAAAATATAATCCCAAGGAAGTATATAATTTTTATGACAAGCGGTTATCTTACCTTGAAAGCATTCCTGACAAGGTGATAGTTATCATTCTGCTTGCTTATCTCAAACGTCGCATACTTGTGCAAAATCGTAAACACCATCTTCACTATATCCTGAATCATTTCTTCTAAACTCGGTGTACTAACTCTGATCGTCCACAATGTTGAAATACACTTCAAGGCGACTGTAGTCACTTTTACGTGATCGCTCTTCAACGCATCGACAAGCAAAGGTATCAACGGATCTACGAAAGCTTTGCAATCTACTCTAGACACTTTCTCTCTTTTCAGAATAATGTATAATATATTCAAGCTGAACTCAACTAGGACATGTGCATTCGCTTTTCCCGATAGCTTAACATTTTTCGCCTGTGATTCCTTGTTTCTCTTTGGAGTTTCAGGTATAATGTAACAGTCAGGCTTCGCTCTAAGCATTTTCTCTCTCTGCGCTTCTGAAATCACTCTCTTAGGAGCACCGAGAACAAACTCTGGTATACTTTCCGATGCAATTCCGTGTAAAACAACAAATAATGATTCAACATCTATAAACTTATTCGTGACTAGACCACTGCTAATGTGCATAAGAGCCTCTTGAACTTTCAAAACGATTTTCTTCGAATGGTGCTTTTGTAAAACCTCTTTGAATGGCAACAGAAGGTTAATTAAATAGTCCTCAGTAACATTCTGTGCTACGATCATTAATGTGACATAGCTTTTTTTGCTTGGTTTCGCTTCTGGCGTTTTATAGTGTAACTTATCGACTTCTTTCTCTTCAGATAAAGCTCCGAATAGATCGTTAGTACAAACATCCAGTATGTAGTTTATGTTCTCAGTTACATCACCAGGTTTGAACTCTGCTTTTAAGGCATCTAACACTGTGTGAATAGTTGCTACTAGTACGTGAACTTGGAAGCCTCTAGTCAGTAGTAATGTGAGGTGTTCTAGGAGGATTCCCAAGTAGCTTGTGCCGACGGTAAGCATAATTTTCTTAACAATATCTCGTGCCATGATCCGCACTTGTTTCAATGGTGATTTCAGGAATGAGCAAAGTTTTATAAAGATTCTGAAAATAATTATTGAGTCTTATAAAAAAGTGCTGTTGGACTGAGTGAAAGACAAAATGCGCAACCGAGGAGTTCATTCATAATTGAAGGACAATAGGAGAGTGAAAAAACATCACAGATGTGTGAAAATTTCTAAGTACTTTTAAAATAGTTATTATATATTTTGTACTTAAATACAAAAATATAATAGTATTTTGTACCTGTATTTAAAATACACAATTTTCAGTGTATTTGTATTTTATATTTAAATACTTTTTCAAAGGTTACATCTCTGAAAAACATATTCTGCAGACCACAAATAAGCGGGACATGATAAGAAAAGTGATGACTTTCCTTATAAAGGAAGGTAAGATTTTTTTATCGAAATTCATAATAGCGTGGTGGGTGCTTAAATTAAATAAGTGACTTTAATTATTAAGTGAATGTAAGTTGAATTATAGGTGTCGCTCCATCCCAATATGATGGTTAAATAATGAACGAGAGGAAAATCTTCATGTTAGCTCAATTGGTTAGAGCATACCCCGGCCATAAGGGTGGATGACGCGGGTTCGAATCCTGCACATGACTATAATTTAGAAGCGCTCGTAGCGAAGTTTACTTAGCTGTTCTCAACCGATCAGCAAAGTTAAGCAACGTCGCGCGCGGTCAGGAGTTGGATGGGTGACCGCTAGTGACATTACTACTGAGCGTTTCCGTGCTTCGGAGGGCACGTTAAGCCGTCGGTCCCGGTTGTCGTCTTAGGATGGCAATCGTTATAGCATGGTGGTAGGGCATTTTGCGTATGCCCGCCTGGCTAGCTACCACCCTCAAGTAGAAAATCTGTCGCCAAGCACCTAACGGTGTGTTCCGGCAGCTGTCCTTGAGAGCCAGTACTTCTAGGTTAGCCTGAACAACATCTTCGACCACATCATCACTTACCATCAGGTGAGATAGTGGTCAAAGGCTAACCTACCAGGCATAAAAAAAAAATTAAAAAAAATTTTTCCTTTCGTAAATTTGTAATTTTGTAATGTAATCTGCAGAGCATGCGTTATTGCAATAATTAAAATATTTAAAAAAGTGATTTCAGTTTTGAAGATGATGATTGGAATAACTGGAATTGACTTCCTTGATAAATGCCCTATTATCAAAGTTTAAGTTTCGTTTCGTTTTAAATATGTAAGTAGCTTTTGTTTTCAGCCAAAACATTATTTTACTAAATACCTGCATCATATTCAAGAAGAAAATTATAAGAAAACAAAGTAAAGTAAGAGGCGTGCAATTGTTAGCTTACCCCGGCAGCTGATACTTGAGAAGATCTCCTGGAAGTCTCTGCAGTAACTTAACGAGCGCCAAAGCAATGGGTACACGTTGCATGTCTTCCTCTTGCCGCTCGATGCCGTTGCGTCGACGATTCACTTTGTGTGACTCTTCATGCTCCGTCATTTTGCCGATTGCCCTACAAAATCGTACAACTTTTTATTAAAATACCCACATCTCTTTGTGAACGAGTTCGTTTTGGGGAAGTGCTGTCACCATATCTATTTTCGAAGCAGTGATGGCTCAGTGCCTTTGGCTATGGACTGTCGCGCACCAGGTCCACGGTTCGAATCCGGGCTTGAGCTTCACCGCACGGTGGAAGGGCATTTTGTGAATGCCTGCCTAGCTAGCGACCACCCTGAAGTAGAAAATTCCTGAAGTAGTAATTCTAGGTTAAGCCTGTTAACACCTTCAACAACATCATCACTTTCCATCAGGTGAGATTGTGGATAAAGGCTTATAAGCAATAAAAAAAATACTGCCGCCAAGCAGTGATGTTTGCATGACTGTGTTCCAGTTGGAAGTGCATGGGTACCGGTGAAATTAGGCACATGAGACTTACCAATTGTAAGTAAGTCTCAATGTGATGTGCGCAGTGCAGTTCATCACTTTTGGAAATGATAGATAGATAGATGCTTCTGTTATAGCCAGGGGCTACCGCTTAACACCAGGTGGGCATCGAGCTTGTACCATCCCAATCCCATACAAACTCCTATTAATAGCTTTTCGCAAAATCTGGCATCTACAGAAAATCTAATAATTTGGAATATTATATTTTCTTATGTTTTATAGTCAATTTATTTTTGAATATTTGATAAAAATACAAAATCTCTTACCGATTCAACTGTGGCAGTAATCCAGCAGCCAAAGACTTGACTATTCTCTTAGCGACTGAAGGCGAAACGCTAGTTATCCTTTCAAAGGCAGGCAGATTTGAAACTTCTTTTGTATCATCTTCTATCGCTGCTTCTGCATCCGCGGCTTTTAATTCTTCATCTACATCTATCTGATCTTCTTTCACTTCTTGCTCAGGAACATTATTAGCACTTTCATTATTTGCACCTTCAGTATCATCGAGTTTTACTTCACTTTCTTGTAACTTTATATTAGATGCTTTTTGCTTCTGATCTTCGTCAGGCTTAATTTCAATTTTAAGTTTTCCTGTAGCCATTTTGTTGATCAGAGCTTTGGGAAGCTCTATGTGTTTCACTTTCGAGAAATCGAAATGGAATGCGTCTAGTATTCCAATCAGAATACGAGTGAGCTGTTTTTGATGTTCAGTTGCACGCATTTTGTTCAGGTATAGTTTGAGGATTACTTCGTAGTGATACCAAGGGAGTAACCTACAGCAAGTTGCGACTACTTCAATACCAGCATCTATCAATGAATTTTTGTCGGTGTAATTGTCATCCAAAAGATAAGTTGTCGCCAATGGCATAATAAAGTTCGTCAAAGTCCTAGGCGTGGGACACTTGGTAAGTTTCTTCGCAACTTTGCAGAACTTCATCAGTGCTCTCACTCGTCTGTGCATTTGTAAATGACACATGTTTTCAAAGAAATCTACTTCAATATCTTCTTTGTTTGTCAAAGGAGCTAAATCCGATAGAACCACGTCAGCATCAGGACATTCCTTAGCCAACGTGCCCAGCAACGCTATACTTTCATTTCGAATTGTCTCATTTTTCGTATCTCGAATTCCATTCGATATTAATGACAAAACTGTATCTCTAACTAAAAATTGTCCTTCGTTTGTAGATCTAAACTTCATTAATAATGGGGGTAATATTTTTTTCAAACATAACCCGGCGCTATCCCTTAGCCCAATATCCTTTTCAGTACGAATAGAATAAAAGCAGTTGTTTACAATGAGAATAGCGAGGTCAATATCTATCTCATCATTATCCGCTAGTTTATAAATTTCTTTATATGCATCAAGCCTTCTATCAAAGTCCGGTTGTTCTATCCACCTCTTATTATAAGCATTCATTTCACCAACTATCTGAGCTATTCTTGAAAGTACATCATTGTTATTGATTGAGCTTTCTGCTATAGAAGAAAGAAGCTTAATAAGAAGCTTCCTGACATCAACCGGACTTACTTTGTTGAACAAAACAGCTATATTCTTGATGTAAGCTTGCGGATTGGTGCTGTGTCCAAGTAAATTGATAATAGTGTTTACGGCATGTTCCATATTTTCCTCTGCCATATTCGTGCACACTTTTTTTACCAATATTGGTAACAACAGAGCTAACAATTCATCACAAATTTCCGGCGAAGCGACCAACTCTGTCACTCTCGATAGAATTAAGAGATCTCTTTTATTGACAGTGGTAGATTTTGCTGTATTAGCGAAACGTCGTTTCATCACTTCTAAAATGTTTGCTATATGAGGGATCAATATTTTACTGCCGTAGTTAATGTTAGTCATTTGGGTTTCGTTAACCATTATATCGCATTCAATAGCTGCGGTGTTGAAAGAATGCATCGCTGGAATTTCTTTATCGTCTTCATCTTCAGTCAAAGTTAGTAGTTTCTCTATCATATCAAGTAGCATGTTAACAACGATTGATGATATATTTGATACAGACAAAAGCTTAAACATAGCGGACAATGGAGTCAATGACTCTTTCTCTGAATAAGTAATTAGCAATACATAATATCTTGGATTCAAACACCATGTGTTCAACAACTTTAGCAGTGGTGTGGGATTGTGAACTCCTTCAATGTGAAGTTTGCTAATCAAAGGCCATAGCAATGTCTCGAATATTACATATATTTCATCTGGAGTCCATGGGTACTTGTCAAATTGTTCAAATAATTTCCTCAAAGTAGTCAAAGCAATAACCCTTAGATTCTTTAATATTTTGACATATCCGATATGGACTTTGTCTCCTTGAGCTAGAACTCCTCCGATAGTAGAGCATAGCCCATAGAATATGTTAAATAATTGCGACAGCAACTGTTCTTTCATGTATCCTCCAAAGTATTCCCTTACCACATCAAATAGGTTCAATGCACTGTGTAACTTTCCTGGGGCAATAATTGACTTCAAATTAAGGGAAGATAATATGTTATTATGAATATCTCTCGGTCCAAGTGTCATACAATGCTTAAATTGCGGAAAAGCCATTTCAATAAACATTTGTAGCTCGCTTTCATTACATCCTGCTAGATACCGCAATACTAAAGATCTCCTAGTTTGTCCTCCCCCTTTCTTGTCTGCAGCAAGCTTTGATGTCATCTTTCCATACAGAATTCGCAATATGAGTGGTACTACATGCTCTCTGTCTTCAGGGTGAATGTTCTTAGCATCTTCGGTAATTTTAAACTGTGTCATTTCATCTTTCATCTTCTTCTCGTCAACCAAATTAAGCAAGTTGGTTTTGTAAGCGACTACACTTTTATTTTTGTAGTTCAAAATACAATCCAATGCATATTTTTGAAGACCTGGGTTTTTGTTCTTAAGAAACTCCATGTATAGCTCCCAGAAGACTGCTTCTTTGTGTAAGGCCCTAGGATTTTTAAAATGGGCTAGGACTTGCATTATATTGATAAGAGTTTTAAATATTACTTTTCCTGAAGCGCTTTCTTTCGCATCATCAACTTCATCGTTCATTTGTTCAATACTATGAGTACTATCTTCAGGTTTATTTTCAGGTTCTTCGTCTATCTCCATTTTACTACTTTCGCGAACTTCCATATCAATCTTCACTGCGTTAGCGTTCTCATTATTTTTGTATTCTTCGTCAATAAAGTTTAAGAATACTACGACAACGTCGCGGTTTTTCGCTTCACAGACTTGAACACAGTTCGTCATTACTTTTAATATCAAATTCCTGTAATTATAAAGATCTGGCCTTTCCATTATGCTGTTATATTCTGAATATAAATCTACTATATTTTTGTTATCAGTAACCATTTCTTCATCAAATTTGAATTGCTTCAAGTTTTTCTTTGCATTTACAAATGATGATTGTAATGCATAGTGAAATTGGGGCCAAAATTCATCAACTGTTAGTGCATTGCCAAAATCAGCAATGTATTCAGAAACTGGTTCCCATAGCAGTTTGAAATTCATATACAATACTCCAAGCATATAGTTCAGAGCAAATAGGTGATAATCTGTACCTTTTGCTAAATTAAACTGTGTTGTGTTGTAAGTTAATTTCTGCAATATGTTTAGCTGTACTCTGTACTCTTGAATAGATGGTAAAATGGCTTCCACGTTGTAACATTTGCTGAACATAGAGAATTTTTCAACAGTCCCACCAACTTCAACAGTTTTATTTAACTCTTCAACATTCTCAAACAATTTATAAATGTGTGTAGTGAGCAATCTGACTATATGAAATGGAGATGATACATTGCTCTTTAGATATGAATCTACTAATGACAAATGAGGATAAGTCAGGCCATTTTCATGTTCATATGCGGTCAAATATAGGTCTATTAAATGCAAAGCGCTCAAATAGTTAGGATCAGCAGCGCAAGGAAGTATTATAGGCAGAAATTTTTCAATATCACAGATTTTCTTAATATTTTTACAACTTGAGATATGTATGGCGCTTTCTAAAGCATTAGCTAAGAGGAACAAAACCCTTCTAGCACATTTTGAGAGTGCCGTATTGTCACATTGAAATCTGTTTATATCTTGCAGACCTTCAATATTATAGCTCGCTAATACATTCACCAGTTTACCAATTAAACTGCTCAGTACTTGGATACAAAATTCAACATCAATCTTTTCAATATGTGGTAAACAAAATAGCACATTCAATAATTTCAGAGGATCCTCCACAATATTCTCCATATCCTCATTGACTATTGTACTGAAATGCTCCATAAACTTAGGCAAATGTGCTCCAAAATCTATAGGATATTTCACCCATTCAAACAGTTTGATACCGTTTTTGGAAAGAGGAGACTTCTTCAAACATATTTCTGTCAATGTACACATGGCATCATTCTCAAATCCAGATTGTATAATGAAATTTATAAATGGTGGTAGTATATGCATATCAAACTGGGAGTAGTCAATAGTATTTTTTACAAAGTTTATTAATATATTGGGAAAGGGCAAAGGTAGCAAAACTTTGACTATTATCCCAGCATGTTCTTGAGATAGTGACACATTTGGAGATAGAAGCAAAACTGCACCAATTTGTGAACAGACCTCTAAAACTTTCTCAGAAGACTGTTCACAAATTACTTTTATTAATAGAAGTACAAACTGCGGAGGGTTGGTCAAGTATTTTCCATTCCGGTGTTCAATAACTTGTCCAGCAAGCCTTAAAATGTATTCTAAGCCTTTGTTGTCTTCATTATCTTCTTTTAAAATTTCTTCAGTAAATTTTGAAACACTGGTCCAAAATATTACATATTCTTTAGGTGAAATACTTTGCAAACTGTCTTCAATAGCCTGTGTCAGGACTTTAAAAAGTACATCCTGATGGTCTTTTACTTCTTTTAAATGTTGAAGCAGTTCAGGCAAGAAGGTCTCTATGCAACTGTGAAACTTGCCTGTCACTCCCCTCAGAATTTCGAATAAGAGATGACCACATCCTATTATAGCCTGAAAATGTTGCACATTAAATCAAATGTATGGTTATTTAGACATTATTTTATATAAAAAGGCGTTAAACAAATATAGCTTTTTAAATCTTGTTAGTTACATTGAAACTAGCTGCATCCCGCGTTTTTCCCGCGTAATGATGATGATAAAATGATCTCTATAGCAAATGTCCGTCTTGGTGGGCCTAACCAAGTATATTAGTGGGTACGACCCCTGTGTCAGATATTCTGCCTCGAAGCAGTAGTGTGCAAGCAATGTGTTTAGCAGGACTGCAGCAAGTGAAATTACTGGGCGAAAAAGACATAACAATTTTTTGGAATGTCTTGGGGTGAAGAGCGTAGTGCAGTGTCAAATAGAAAGAGAAAGTTGATACTGAAACTGTAATCCCTTATCATCAGAGGAGTGAAGGAGTAAGCAACATACACAGTCACTCACAAGCTTTCACATTTACAATAGTTAGTGTGGTGCATTTTATATTATCAGCAGCTGTTTTAAAGAGATATTTATACAGGTGCAGGTATTAAATTGTTGGTCTGTATTTTACTTTAATGAATGTTGTACAGGGGAAGTTAAACCTTCAAAAACATAACAGAAAGCAGGTTTAACTGATTTTGTGAGTAGATTTTTAAATCCGTAGCTTATTTTATATTCAGAAACAAGTGTTTCAACTTACATCATTATTGCTTTGCAGGTAATTTAACACAAGAGTTATAAACTTCTTCTTATCTCTTATATCCCTCACAACAAAAGCAAAGCTCTCGGCTGCAAAGTTATTTATATACTGCGGTTGTGTTTCACTTAACAATGGAATTATTCTCTTTAACACTACAGCTATGTCTTTCTTCAAGTATGGCTTGAGAACTTTGAACAAGAAAGCAAGACATATCAGCGTCCATTCTAGTCGTTCTGCATCTTTGGTGTTGAGTAATTTTATAAGAATGTCTAAGAACTTTGGAAAGTGCGGGTAGAAGTCTTCTCTCAAGTCTTTTGCTAGGGAGACCAATATTCTGTAACAATAAATGTTCAGTGTAATTTTAGAACAGGATGGGCAAATAATGTCATCTTCCTATCCTTATTTCACTTAAGCGGGGTTGGTATATTGTAATGTAGGTATAGTTATATGTCCCCCTGAAGGTTCACGCCTTGCCGTGGCGGTGGGGCTCAGTAGCCGTGGCTTCGTCGCCTTCGGTGAAGCGAAGAGGAACCAGGGGCCGTGCCGGTTTGGGCATTCGGCCGGCCTCAGAGGAGCCGCTCCACTGGGCTTTGCCTCTAAATCCAGACTGGAGCGACAACGGGTATGCTGCGGAGCTGTATGGGTGAGATGGGCTGTGGTGTTATGTGTGTAGCACCACAGCCCATGTTATGTGGGCGACACCTCAATAATTCTAACATTGTAATTTTCGCATTAGATATTAAGATAATTATTTATTGTACACACCACTATATTATTAAAAAAAACTTAATCAAGTTTTAAAATGGGTGATCTTATCACTGACGATCTCTTCCAGGCAACCTTGGAATGGAGAAGAAATACAGGTATAATAAGACCATTACTGCCTGCTAAGCGAATATGCTTACAAAATTACAATGAAAGGCTAGCCTCGAATTATTGGCTCTCAAGGACTGCTGCGGGAACACACCATTAGATGCTTGGCGACAGATTTTCTACTTGAGGGTGGTAGCTAGCCAGGCGGGCATTCGCAAAATGCCCTACCACCATGCAGCAACGACTGCCATCGTAAAGGTACAAGTTGGTAGCGGACGACATGAAGCTGCAGCAAACGACGTGTCGCAGCGACACTACTGGTTTCTACGTATTTCTATGAAATTCCCTCCGTAGTTAGCGACATCAGTCATTTTCCCATCAGCCTTCTTCTTGGCTGGTTGAGGCGTCGAGCCATGGCTCATGGCCTCTGCATAATCTCGTGGGGCTACTACCCCACGGTAGCTAGTCACTGCGCAGGCTACTACAAGTTTATTGCCGCTCTGCGCAGTGTATGTAGGCACTATATATAAATATTTTTTTTTTTTTTTTTTTTTTTTTTTTTATAGTGCTTCCTTTTATTCTTTTATTTCCTTTTTGATATGTAGTGTCTTGTTCTCCCGGTACTGCTAATGCTTCCCTGGGTTCTTACGTGTATTCTTCTTCTTCTTCAATGTTTTTGCTCTTCTTCTTCTTGTTCGTGAAGAAGAAGAAGAGCTAGCTTACCATCTTTTGGTGATTTTATGGTATCGCCTTAGTCGGCTTCTGGGGCGTCCCCCCCACCCGGTACTAGTAATTCCCTGGGTAGGGGTCGCCACTTACACCTCATTTCCGGCGGTCTGGCGTGCAACGGCGCTATCCCGTGCAAGTGCCGGTGAGGGCCGTTGTCCGCTGTGTTAAACATCTTCTTGGTGATGCGTATGATGAATTCCTCAACTGTTTCGAGCTTCAGACTTCTTATGATTGTGTCGTTGCGGACATAGCGCCCTGCTCCTGTTATCACACGGAGGGCTATGCTCTGCTGGGCCTGTAGTCTCTTTTTATTAGTTGCAGAACAGAGGTTGTACCAAGCTAGCGACATGAAGCTAGCGACGCGTTGTCGAGCGGCAGACGGCAGTGTCGTCCGACCGCAGATCAGTAGTGCCGCTGCTGACGCCCAGGAGCAACGACACGTAGAGCGTGTTTCTTTTCAAAATGGATTTCTTTCATATCGCTTTTTAAATGGTTTTTGATCAGTATTTGAATAAGTTACCTCACTTGCTCTGCATTTAATCATAGGATGGGTGACCACTAGTGACATTACTACTGATCGTTTCCATGCTTAGGAAGGCACGTTATACCGTCGGTCCCGGTTGTTGTCTTAGAGAAAATCTGTCGCCAAGCACCTAATGGTGTGTTCCGGCAGCTGTCCTTGAGAGCCAGTAATTCGAGGCTAGCCTGAACAACATCTCCGACCACATCATCACTTACCATCAGGTAAGATAGAGGTCAAAGGCTAACCTATCAGGAATTTAAAAAAAACACTAGCGGTCACCCATCCAACTCCTGACCGCGGTGGACGCTGCATATAACATATCACATAATTAATAACTCAATTAGCAGGTTTTAAAACAAGAAAAAAAAAAAGTTTTTGACATCATCATCGACTGACAAAAGACATCCACTATATAAGATAACCTTACCCATTGAATGCCGCATTTAAGTGTTACTAGCCAGTGGAATTCATTAGCTCCTGCAACAATGTCAGACTACCTGGTAATGTAGCCTGCTCATTGCAACTCCAACATATAAATTCTAAATAAACAAACTAAGCTTTCCTTTTATGGGAATCATTTTGGGGATTTCATGTTTTAGTAGTAGTTTATTTACGTCTGAACTTGCGTAAAAATTCGCGATATTGCATGGATGTTTCGAGACTTATAACTTTCAAGTTAATTTACTAATGTGTAACCATACAAGCTTAGATAATGAAGAGATAAATTGATATCATGCTTAGTTGTGAACCTCAAATAAGGGAGTAAACACCCTTCAATGTTTGTATAGAGAAGTGACCGGCTAGTTCAACCTTATGAATTACATAAAATGGATGCCAAGTAAGTAAGTACCATAACATGGATGAAGTAAAGTATCTGGGACTGTGATTGGATTGGCGACAGACATGGAGATGGGTGTCTTCAAAAGAAACAAGATGAGCTGAACCTCAGACACTGACCATTAATGCGCCTTTTAGGAAGACACTCAATACTCTCAGAACCAGTGTGTACTGTGTTAAACAACAAAGTTCTGTTATATAAAACCATATTGAAAACCATCTGGACCTATGATATAGAGTTATGGGTATAGCTAGCAATTGCTTTAGAGAAATACTACAAAGATACCAAAACAATGTTTCGAATAACAACTGCTGCGCCATAGTTTTGCAGAACCTCAAAATGCCTACTGTTAAAGAAGAAATCGAAGAAATAGATTCTGCCGTTACTTTGCAGAAATCCATATTTAGTTATAACAAATATATCTAAAATATTTTAAGAAAACATTGAATTAATATTTTAATAAAAACACTTTAAAAATAAAAAATAGCTAGTGACAATTCCGCCAAATTTTCCTGTTAAGCCGAAGTGATGTCAAAAATGCCACGCAGCCAAACCGGAAGAATTTTCAACACATTTCGCTTCTACACGAAGCATCTTCAGGAGGTCTTGACTCTACGCTTGTAACAATATTTGTTATTATTAGAAATCTGTTACTGCAGGTCCAAATGCTTAAAATTCTATTACTTCAAGCTACTTTTCTAGAAAATTTCATAAAGATTAGATTAGAAATTTGATAGTTATTGTAAAACAAATATACATAGATATTGTCGGGCCCCGATTTGTCACAAATGTTTGCTTTGCTCAATTAATAATAGCATACTTACTCCAATAATGGCTGAAGACATAACTGATCCTCCAAATTCAAATACTTCTCAACTATATCAACCACGTCATCTTTTTTGTGCACCAGTTGAGGCACAGTAATTATTCCATATACTTCTCTTCTAAACTTTTTAAAGTTCTGTGTCAAGTTCAGCACATGCCATTTCTGTATGGCCAGAAAGAAGTGACTCTCATTTTCATCCGGGCATTTTGTGTACTCATGTTCGATGTGATATAATGCTGCATGCCGGATATCTATGGAGTTTATACGCTCAGCGAATGGTATGAACTAAAATAATAAAATCAATTAATATAAGTAACTAGTAATTGCATTAGTAGTTGTTAGGGACTTATTATGATGGGTGTTTCAAATATTCTAAAAATTCAATCAGAATTTTGAAAGTTACTGTCAAACAATTAGAAAAGTTATCGAGCGCCAGCTAGCCACAAAAAATATGTTTTGCTTCAGTATTAATCATATGAACTTGAACAATAAAATCTATTTTGTTACTAGGTAGGTAAGTGGTAGTTCTAAGAGACCTTATAACAAGTTTTGGTGTAAGTGAAAACTAAATTACCCTCTCAAGCAACTATGAAGTGCAATTCAGTAATAGCGATGAGGTTATGTATGATCCTGCAATTTATAATATGTGCAGTAGACTGCTCAATCTGTTATCAGTTCCAGTCCAACAGAATATTATATCTTTTAACGAAATTAGGAATATTGTAAGATCGTATTGATCTACATGTATACAAATTCAATGAAATAATACGAACCTTTCATGTAAACAATGGTAATAATGAATGAACTTACTCGAAATGTATTGGTAGTTTTGTGCTTCACAGGTTTACTCTTCATTTTAATAGTAAAAATATCAAATCACCCAATAACAACACGAAATTAAAATGAATAAATATCACATGCCTGGCGTGCGGCGCTGTGTTTTTATTTTTTAGTTTTTTTTTCAGATTTTACGCAATAATTGCTGATCTGACCACAGACAGAACAATATTTACTAATCTACTGCTACTGGGGTGCGTTTCTGCAAGCGTTCGGACAAGACACATTTTGATCTAAACCATAGACTTAGAATTTTTTCGCTAAGCTCAATTCTACGCTACGCTGGTCTAAACCGCGGATGCACGCCCGCCCGCGCCGTTCTAGCACTCCAATTGGTTAATATTTTTTTTGTTCGATGCGTTTGGCATTATTTTCCTTGGAGTATATCTGAGGACCACTGTTGGATTTCGTAGTATAATTATACTATTTGTACCAATATTTCATAATGTATAGTATGAAGTATCGTAATGCCGCTATACTACGCGATAGTACCATATTTTTAACTTCAGGTCGACCGACTTGTATATTTGGTGAGCCGTATTACTTTTTAATATCTAGATACCCTGTAATATCTAGAAGGGCTAAGCGCTTGGCGTGACAAGCCTGTAAATTATCCTTTAAGAAAAAAAATGAACGCTGATTGCGAAAGAGTGTTCTGCAAAATTAGGTAATAAAGTTGCTATTCGCGCCATTGTCTCCCTGCTACTTTCTAGCGATGCTGTAAAAGAAAGTTTATCTAATAACTGCATAGAATTAATGCCGTCTGAAAATATTTTACGTCTTGTCAATTCTATAGATGAAGTTCCGATAGGCGGATTAGCCAAGATCGATGTCCACTTACCTGAACTTGATTTAATATTTCGTGGATATGTTTGTCTCAAGTAGACATTTTTTTTATTCAGTTGAGACTCAACTGGATAAAAAAAAATGTTACTTATCATTTTCGAACGCATTTGTATATTAATAAACATAACAAAAACTCTGAAAAACGAAACGAAATACGATATAAATAAACTTGGAAAATCGAACGTGGTATAGCTTTGAATGAGAAGTATAATTTTATTTTCTGTGTACAATAGTTTTTTGATAGTCTGAATCCAACCCTGCTGGTGACTGTTTGGAGTTTAGAGTAAGGGTGTATACCATTTGACGCTTAATTCGTTATTTTCGATAATTTTCAACCAATGTACGTCTATGGATCCACACTAATATGAACCATAGACACAAAATGTGATCAAAATTATCGAAATTAACGAATTTAGCGTCAAATGGTATACACCCTAGTACAATAGTATTTATTCTGTGTCTGGGGATAAGTCTAGCTAGTATATATTCTACTTGATCTATGGTCTAGCTGGTGGTGTTTTTGAATTTTTGCATAATCCTATAGTTTACGTTTATTTACCGCAACATCCAATCACACAGTTGTTATGATATGAACTTAAAAACACACTCAATTCAATGCTTGCTAGATTTGTGAATTCCTTGCCGTTTGGCTTGTCCCAACGAGTAACTAAGCTATACTTCCAAGGTAAGTTAAAGGTCTCTTCATGTCTGTCAATAGCAAAACCCTATTGGTATTACAAATACATACTTACGGACGACACTGGGCCCAGGAATTGCTGCTGGAACTGCGAAGGGCCCAAAGAATAATATTAAATATCCCACTACCGGTTATATTATGTACAGTTAGGCAAATAAGATAATATAGAATGATGTACAATTTGTACTGCCAGATATATATTATTATGTAGAATTTAGGGCGCATTCGGAAATTACTAAGTGAATGTAAAAGTTACCAGAGTGCTGTCAGGAAATCACCTGGGTAAAATTATACATTCGCTCAAGGTTGTCCGCAAAACAAGTAAAAGTTGTGGGTGTCGTAAGAGGCAACTTAAGGTAAGGCGCTTTCTGAGGAACTGATATCCAAGGCGCCTGCCAAGCATGGTGATTACGTTCAGTAGTGGACAATACGGCTGATACAGTATATAATGATTGTTGATGCTTGTTTTGAAATTACTAAGTTTTCATAATTACATGATGTTTAACACTGATTAACCTCTACATCGCCTTGGTGTTGATATTTTCAAGTTATAAATGGACTTCTATTGCTATTATTATCTACAATGCTGCCTATGAGTGAACTGATAGGTGTTCACTAGTTCTGAACACTTAGTCACATAAAATTTACTTACAATTTCTTATAAACCACTAGGAACACCTACGATATACAAACATCATAATAAATAATGACTTACTATCACTGGTATTTTTCTCGTAAGCCCCCCTTCTGTTTACAAATGTGTTGTGAAAACAATAGATGGTACTTTTATCTCTTTCCAGCTTATATATGTAATAAATATATTAAATGTAATAATATGCAAATCATGATAATAAAGGTAAGTTTGTTATTCATAATCTCAGGCGTAAGTTTATGTAA
Organism: Plagodis pulveraria; assembly: GCA_963890685.1. Lineage (NCBI taxonomy): Eukaryota > Metazoa > Arthropoda > Insecta > Lepidoptera > Geometridae > Plagodis > Plagodis pulveraria. The sequence goes on along the minus strand of OY982955.1, from coordinate 26,300,695 downwards.
GGATGAATACATAATAATTGAGGATATGGTGGCAAAAGGTGTTATGGTACTGTATGTATTATGTCCTTCTTAAGTCACTTGATATAAACCTGACAATGAAGATAACTAATGTAAGAATGTGTTATGTTCATGAAGTACGCATCCACAGTATTGTACATAAGTGTAAGGGCCCCTTAACTACAAATTTATGAAGAAAGCAGTTGAACTAATTATATATATGTAGCGCATGAAAGCGCTAAGTTCAAACATAACTCATTCATTTGTGAACAAGTAAGGGAGAGTGTACATTTTTCAGTTCTAAGTAATTAAAACAAATATCATATTTCATGCATATGAATATTCAGCTTTCCTGTAAACCAATTACAGTATTCATTTTAAAAAAATATTTATAATATTTGTCACTGCTTAGAATGTTATAGAATATCATGCTGCTGGAGAAGCAATGAAATTTGACTGAAAAAAACCTGCTGAAAACAATAGTTTGTTTTATATGACCATAGATTTGCAACAAACAATGCCACTTGCAAAAATACCAATTGGTAAAGCATTTTATCTGAGACAGATTTGGGTCTATTATTTAGAAATCCATGTTGTTAAGTCAAGTCTTTTTCAAAATGTTGTTCTGTCAAAATTAAGAACATTTCGCCGTGGTCACAATTTGGATGGATGAAAGCTAGTTGCATTACTGCTGTGTGCTTCCATGCTCCATGCGGCATGTTAAGCCATATAGGTAGGGCATTTTGAGAATGTCTGCTTGGCTAGTCTATGCAGTGCCGTTTTTATACTGTTAAAGTTGATTTTGTCGAATGCTCCTTCAATATCTATGAAGGCCCCCTAGACATAATGCCTTAGTTTCAATGTCTCGATCTATTCTTGACACTACCTTATGTAAAGCCGCTTCTTTTGATTTTCCTGAACTGTAGGCATGTTGTTCTGGATGAATAGGAACTTTAGTTAATATGCTATCTCTGATGTACCTATCGCATAATCTTTGTAAAGTTTTTAGTAGGCAAGACGTGAGGCTAATTGCTCTGTAGGTCTTAGCGTCTGTATAATCACTTTTACCCGGCTTTGGTATAAATATAACCTTTACCTCTCTCCACCCTAATGGGATATACTTATATGCTAAGCATGCCCTGAGGATCCGGTTAAGGTTCATATATGTGAGGGTTTCTCCCCATCGAAGTAGACCTGGGAAGATACCATCAAAACCGGGTGCTTTGTATGTAGAGAATGTTCTTATTGCCCATTTTACTCTTTCATTGGTGACCACCGTCTGCGCGACTAGCCAGTCCGCTTCAGTGGGTTCTGTTCCAGGGATGTGTCCCCAGTGAACACCCTCGACTAAATGACAGCCGGGGAAGTGAGTTTGCAGTAGTAGGGCATTTGTTTCTTTTATTGAGTTAGTGTATGTGTTATCTGGTTTTTTAAGGGAGCCAATCGGCACAATGTCCTCCGGGATGCCCAGCGTCAAAAACATTGTGTCATCCGACTGCCTGCTATGGGTGTAGATCATCCAAGAGTTAATTTGGGCCCATCTGTTTTGCTTATTGAGTACCAGACCTACGTCTTCTACTGTTCTCTTGCAGTTTGGAATGAAGAGGGCCGCCCTGATTCTCTTGGAGAGTTCTTTCTGGCGTTTCGACTTTCATTCCCATGAAGTCAGCTGTGTCTGCGATCATTTTTCGGATCCACTGCAGCGAAGCGTCATCCTCACACCATAGCTTCAGGGCTCCATCAGCGATGATGGGTTTGCCTCTGAAACCAGGGAAGAAGTCGCTGTTGGGGTCCCTAGCTGCATTCAGGATGCACTCTTCCAGGTACCCTTTCACTGCATTGGCCTGTTCTTCAGTCAGTTGTTTGTTGTCCACGCCTGTGATAGCTACGCAGAGGTCGTTCTGGACGATGTCGGCGTAGCTGGCTGGGGTGCGGCGTGAGCAGTCAAGTTTCGCCTTCTTGCTATCACCCCTCGGCGAGACTGTTTCATCCAACCGCGACCTTTTACACGGTTCCGTACGGGCTGGTGCGTGCGCGGACCTGGCGATGGCTATTGCCGAACGTCTCTGTCGGTTCTGGCGGTTGGCGTGCTTCTTTTGGCTTCCCTTTCCTTTAGGCTGGCCTTCCTCAGTGGGCACTTTGGCAAGGTCCACTGTTGGATTGGCTTTCGGTTTGGGAGCCGTCTGTATCCTTTGTTTGTAGTACTCGCTGTTTCCAGGTGTACTAAATCTGGGGTCTCCAGCCTTGGGCTTTTGTCCATCCGTACGCGCTGTCGGTCTGGGGTCGCCGGTTTTACACGTTTGTCCCACAGGACGTGACTTGCTGGGGCTTCCGGCTGTGGGCCTTTGGCTTACCAGCTGCGGTTCGAGTTTACGGTCTCCAGCTTTCGGCTTTTGTCCTACCAGATTGGCTGTCAAGCGTTGCTTCTTGAGTTTCTGGTTGAGTTTATGTCTCTGTTTCTTGTTTAGTTTAGACACCCGGGAGTTTGTTCACTCCCCGGGTTTGGAGTGGTAAGGTGGTCTCCGGCAAGCCTTTGTCCCCTGTACCCTCCTTTTTTACCTTTCGGTCTCACGACCGTCCAGTTAGCAGAACTGGTCTCCGGGGCGGCGAACGCCTCCACGAGATCCCGAACTGCCTCCCCTTGACCCTGCGGGGAGGCGGGGGGGGGATTCGACGATAGGTTGGGTTTTAAAAATTGTTCCATGTTGTTTAAGAATTCGCCTTCCAGGTTCCCCATCCTCCACGGAGCTGAGGATATCAAAGTTATTTGATATCAGGGCTACCAGTCCGGTATAGACGTAAGGGTCATGTTGTCTACGAGCCTGAGCGGTGCAAAGAGGACCACACCAACCCGACGCAGTATTCCGTGCTCCGCCGGCTGCAGACCCTGTTAACCCCCACCTCTCGCCAGGCAGGAGCACAAGGCTGCCCACCAATGCTGAATTGCCTAGAGTGGCTAGTCCTAGGCCCCCCGTTTAGGGTGAAATTCACACCAAAGAGGAGTGTTGCGTTTTTGCGCTCAGCCTCCAGGATTGTTGCATCCACCCATACGGGCCCCCACGTACAGCATCAAGACACGTGGGTGGTCAAATCCCATCCCCTCTTACCATCCCTTTATTTTAGGATGGTAAGACCCCAGATACTGGACCACTAATTATCCGGAGCGGATAGGATAGATTAGACTAGGGGTGGGAATTACAGTGATTGGATGGGAAATAGTACGCAGTGTGGACGGGATGGGAGGGTGGGAAAAGGGTACTTACAGTGAGTTTGCGTCTAGTGTTTTTGTTACGTCTGTTCCTGAGGGGACCAGACCAAATAACAGGCGGCACCACCGACGACGCTACGACCTGCGCTCCTTTCCATAACCATACGCCGAACCTGCTCACCGGACAGGTGGCCAGGTTAGGGTTAGTTACTAAGTGTATCGTTATGCCATTACACTGAACTGAACCCCCCCCCCCCCCCCCCCCCCAAGCCCCTGAAAGGCTAGCCTATCAGCTATAAATAAAAAATATAATAATCAGAAATAGCAATTCCATACAAGGTAAAACAACGGCAATTTAAATAAACATTAACATACTTTCTCATTGTTTGTTAAAGTTGTATAAATACAACAGTAAATACAAGAAGGTGTCTATGTATATTATATTTTGTTACTAAAGAGAAACTTTATAAACCAATGGTTTTACCCTTAACTTTTGCAGCCCTGGTACGTAACCAGAAGAAACCGCACAGTACAAGTGTAATCCACCAATACACAAACATGGATGTTAAGATTCTACCCGCACTTCAGGACAATTACATGTACCTGATAGTGGACAAAGTTACAAAGCAGGCGGCTATTGTGGATCCTGTTGAACCAAAAACAGTACTAGAAGCTGTGGAGGAGCATGGAGTAAACCTTACAACAGTGTTGACTACTCATCATCATTGGTAATCATATTTTTACAAATTAAATGGAGCACAAAATTTTATGTCCCGGGCGGGAATCGAATTCGCGTCCTCCGATTTCGCGCTGGATGCCTTAACCACTCAGCCACCTGTGCACGCTACATGTAGCCGAAATTTCGTGCTCCAATTGTATTACTTTTAACCGTCATAGGGTACCATCAACCAGACTACTAGACTTTATATGATCAAATGAAGTGCTTTTTCAAACACTTAACTCTCGGAATGATGTCGCTACCCTTCTATATTTCTAAATATTATTACAAGCAATATCGCGTGTTAAGCGAAAATCATATTTTAAAAAAATATTGAAGCATAATTTTTTTTATGCTACGGGCTGGATAATTTTATGCTCTTTTGATTTGGCTTTTGTGCGCCAATAAATTGGAAAAACATGATTTTCGCTTAGCACGCGATAGAGTTTGTAATCATATTTAGAAATATCATTGGTAATATTAATATTATTTTGTTTATAAGTGCAAATCATCGAAACATTTCTTGTACTGCAGAATTTAAGGTTAGAGTGCATGTAGCGTTTTCCATACAAACATAGTTTCATCATATTTTAAATACCAAAGTTCAAACTGTGTGAAATTTTGCACGCATATACCTGAGCCTAATGTCTATGCTGCTAGTTTGCCAGTTTATCGATTTATTTATTATTTTAGTTCTAAATATGAAAATAAGAATTAGCATACAAAATTATTTCTCATTTATAAGTACTTATTCTAACGGTAATCTGGCAAACCAGAAACATAGATGTAAGGACATAGGTACATGTTAAATTTCACCGAGTTTGAAAACTTGGTAATTATATAAAACATCGCGCTATCGCAAAAGTACAAATTTTCGACTCGAAATATTTCCGGTGGCCGAATGGAATAAGCATCCGATGCGAAATCGGAAGAAGCCGGTTCAATAACCGTCCGGAACAAAAAATGTTGTACTCCAACAATTTATAAATGTGATGACAGAACTATGTTTCAATGGAAAGCGCTACGAACAGTCTAGCCTTAAAACAAATTGGTCAAGCTGATCAAATAAACTGTTTTAATCTGTATCAAATATATATTTGATTCGGTTTTTTTTCAATTTTTTATTTAACAACAGTATAGTGGGGTCTTGTAAAAGTAAACATTAAGTTACATTGTAAATATTTGTAATTCATAAGGTAAGTATTTACGTGTAGTTGTATGAAATGTTATTATTAAGTTACAAATTATATCACACCATAAATCTGAAAGTGTGTTTGTCATTCTGTCACGCTGCAATGGAACAAGGTATCCATGAGTTTTTTTAGAGAGAGATAGTTGACTTCTTTTATTTATGCTGCTAGTTTGCCAGTTTTTCGATTAATTACTTATTTTAGCCCTAAATATGAAAATAAGAATTAGCATACAAAATTATTTCTCATTTATAAGTACTTATTTTAACGGTAATCTGGCAAACCAGAAGCATAGATATAAGGCTCAAGACATGCATGTTAAATTTCACCGAGTTTGAAAACTTGGTACTTATATTATATAAAACATCGCGCTATCGCGTGCTGTGCGAGAATCACATATACAAATTATTGGAGTACAAATTTTCGACTCGAAATAGTTCCGGTGGCCGAATGGAATAAGCATCCGATGCGAAATCGGAAGAAGCCGGTTCAATAACCTTCCGGAACAAAAAATGTTGTAATCCAACAATTTATAAATGTGATGACAGAACTATGTTTCAATGGAAAGCGCTACGAACAGTCTAGCCTTAAAACAAATTGGTCAAGCTGATCAAATAAACTGTTTTAATCTGTATCAAATATATATTTGATTCGGTTTTTTTTCAATTTTTTATTTAACAACAGTATAGTGGGGTCTTGTAAAAGTAAACATTAAGTTACATTGTAAATATTTGTAATTCATAAGGTAAGTATTTACGTGTAGTTGTATGAAATGTTATTATTAAGTTACAAATTATATCACACCATAAATCTGAAAGTGTGTTTGTCATTCTGTCACGCTGCAATGGAACAAGGTATCCATGAGTTTTTTTAGAGAGAGATAGTTGACTTCTTTTATTTATGCTGCTAGTTTGCCAGTTTTTCGATTAATTACTTATTTTAGCCCTAAATATGAAAATAAGAATTAGCATACAAAATTATTTCTCATTTATAAGTACTTATTTTAACGGTAATCTGGCAAACCAGAAGCATAGATATAAGGCTCAAGACATGCATGTTAAATTTCACCGAGTTTGAAAACTTGGTACTTATATTATATAAAACATCGCGCTATCGCGTGCTGTGCGAGAATCACATATACAAATTATTGGAGTACAAATTTTCGACTCGAAATAGTTCCGGTGGCCGAATGGAATAAGCATCCGATGCGAAATCGGAAGAAGCCGGTTCAATAACCTTCCGGAACAAAAAATGTTGTAATCCAACAATTTATAAATGTGATGACAGAACTATGTTTCAATGGAAAGCGCTACGAACAGTCTAGCCTTAAAACAAATTGGTCAAGCAGATAAATAAACTGTTTTAATCTGTATCAAATATATATCTGATTCGATTTTTTTTTTCAATTTTTAATTTAATTTCAGTATAGTGGGGTCTTGTAAAAGTAAACATAAAGTTACATTGTAAATATTTGTAATTCATAAGGTAAGTATTTACGTGTAGTTGTATGAAATGTTACTACTACTTTTCTGAGCACTATCCACCACCAACTAATTATGCTCACAAAAACAAAGAAAATAATTTTAAGTTGAAAATGCGGAGAAAGAAAAGAGAGTTAATAAAGCAACTTAGGAATGCCAAGGCCATGGGCGATAACCATCTAAGTCATCAACTGTCCAGGGCATTAAGATCAATTCTTAAATTAATTCAAGGAATATCATTACAAATAACAGAAAATCGCGATAACTTGAATAGAGCAAAACATGAGGTTAATTTCGATAAAAACCCTTTTCAATACTCAAAAAACATTTTCAATGAAAAAAGTGGACAGCTTCTCTTGACCAATGAACAGATTTACGACCATTTCAAAAACACATACGAAGTTCCCAAGCATGGGAGTTCATATGAGGATCCTACTAACCAAAGGCCACATGATCCTCATGTTGAGTTTAAAATCGACTCACCTACTTTGGAGGAAATAACCAATCAATTGAAAAAGAAAACATCTAAATCAGCTCCAGGTCCTGATGATATATCATATGTAGTATATAAAAAGTGTCCATCGGTTCGTAAACATCTCTTGAATATCTTCGTTAAGATCTGGTCAAGCAAGCAAATACCAGTGGCATTCGGAAAAGCAATTTTTGTCCTCATTCCAAAAAAAGATGAAGTAACTCATCCAAAAGATATTAGGCCGATCGCACTAACCAACACAATATCCAAAATATTTCTGTGCAGCATGAACTGTTGTTGTTCGCAATGAAATGGTATAACTTTCCACTTGTAGTCAGTGACATCATCACATCATATTACTCTCAATTAAAATTTGTTATATCATCCAAAAAGGGACATACTAACAGCCTGCAATACAATGTGGGTTTGTTCCAAGGTTGCTGCTTGTCACCAATAGCATTTAATATAGTAATTAATATTTTAATTGACAAGCTAATTAGTCATGAAAAAAAGTGGGGCTATCGGTTTAAGATAAATAACAGATACACAGAATCCATCTTAGCTTTTGCTGACGACCTTGCAATACTGACACGTAACCCAAAACAGTGTCAAGAACTTTTACGAGAAGTGGATGAGTTCTGTGCATGGACTAAAGGATTGAGAACAAAACCTAGTAAATGCCACTGTCTGTGTCTGGGTAGATGGAACACCAAATTTACCTCTTACGATCCGGGACTCTTGATAGGAGGAGAATGTGTTTCCACAATTGCTGAATCTGTGCCATTTAAATTTCTTGGTAGGAAGATAGATTACAAAGGACGAACACCATCTCTAGACGCAGTTGTCGATAGCTTTCTGAAAGATCTTAGTATGGTAGACCAACAACCAATAAGCAACGGTAAAAAAGCTTGGATATACGACAACTACTTAACATCACGTCTGACTTGGCATTTTCTAGTATACGACATTACTAAATCCCTTTTAACAAAGCTGGATGTAAACGTCATTAGGAAATTGAAGTCATGGTTGGGGCTCGCACTTTCGGCAGACCCATCTACTATATTTAGGGACCAAAATAATTTTGGGATGAAATTAAAGAAACCATCGGAGCTCTATAAACACCTAAGAGTTACCAAAACGCACGTCTTACTAAAATCTCAAGACGATATAGTCGCATCTCTCCCAAAAGACAAAAGTGCCTCGGATCTTGATTCAAGGCTTCAATTCCATAAACGATTTATGATAGGTGCACAGTCCAGCAAAGCGGGTTTTGGGTCGAGGAAGAAAAGTGAGGATAAAGACGTAAAATCTTTTCTACAACAAGACGAAAATGATAGCTATAAAGCGCATGCAATGAGCTTGGAAATGCAAAGTGAGTATAGGTAATTTTGTATCCCTCTGGCATTAAAGTGGCGCACCTTGATATACGATTGGTCACCTGCCTTATTAAAATTCTATCTTAACGCCTTTCAGATGACCCTCCCAGACCAAAGTAATTTAGTAAGATGGGGGAAAGCCACCGAAAAGTCTTGCGGTATTTGTCGGGAGGCCATAGGTACAGCAAGGCACTTAATGGTAGGATGCAAGGTGCTCCTTGACAGGGGTCATTATTCCCGTCGCCACGATAGAGTCCTCGAAATCATACGTGAAGCAACGAGTCTCTCGGTAGCTAGAGCAAAAAAAGGTTTGACCACGAACAAACGACACGTCGCTTTTGTAAAAGAAGGGTCATCTACAAAATCTAAATCCAAGCCTTACTCCATCTTAGGCGCAGCTCCCGATTGGACTCTTTTGATGGACACGTATGAAAAACATTACAAAATCCCTGAGGATGTTGGTGTTTCGTCATCCAGACCAGATATATTTCTATACTCAAAGCATCTAAAACGCATAGTACTTATAGAACTTACTGTGCCGTGGGAAACAAACATACCTAAAGACCACACAATAAAAACTAACAAATATTATGACCTAACAAATGAATTAATCAAAAACGGTTATGTGGTTAATTTATATGCTGTAGAAGTCGGAGCAAGGGGTATACCAGCAAAATCCCTATACAACCTACTAAAAGACCTTGGCCTGTCAAGAATAACCGTAACTTCCATCCTAGAACGTGTATCCAAGGCGGCATTAGTAGGATCTTACCAAATTTGGTTAGGCAGGGGAGGAGGCTCGAGCGGTGAAAGGGAGCATTGATGTATCATAAAGGGGCCCCTTAACCTTACTCACTGGGTTGCAAGTCCCAGGCACCTTGACTGGAGCCTCTTCCTCTGCAACGCTATGGACCCGGCACCCGCACGGTGAATCCATGGAATGCTAAGTAAATTCGTCTCATTGAGTTACAAATTATATCACACCATAAATGTGAAAGTGTGTTTGTCCTTCTTTCACGCTGCAATGGAACAAGGTATCCATGAGTTGTTTTAGAGAGAGATAGTTGACTTCTTTTATTTATGGCTTCTGTGGCGTATTTCACAATTCTGCCAATGTCCGTACATTCTAGTGCCATAAATCATGTGGGAAGTGCATAATAGAGAACGGTTAGTGTTTTCAAGGGAGAATCTAGCAGATGTTTTTAACCATGATGACTATTTTATCTAAAACCACAGAATAAAAAGGGCCAGAAGGATAATTCCGCAAAGCCATTCCAATAAATAAGCGACTAGCTACGAAGCAGTAAAATGCACTTCAGCTCGCAAAGCACGGAGTACCTAATATTTATATTCACATACAAGGCGTCTCTCTTTCTATCGCATAGCTCTGGACGGCGATTCTCGTGCAGTGATATGAATATCATAGTAGATAAATATCGAGAAAACATGGCGAATATCGAGTCGTGTTGTTTTGTGTTATTCTCGCAATATCACTTTCGATAAATATCAAGCCCTGGCGATCGACACGCAACATTGCGATATCGGGATTATCATTATACTTTCTATACACATGAACACAACTTCATCTGTGAACATAATTTTTTATATCTACCACTCGCGAGAATAGCATTTTTGTGAAAAGTCGATATTTTTGGGATATTAATAGTCTATAGGTGATACGGGATAAATATCGAGAATCGATAAATTTATCCCAATTTTGAGAATTGCCCCCCTGATCTCTTCTAACGCGGCACGCACCGAGAATAATCACGTCCGGACGGATACTCCGATGTACTAGTAGCTTTGTACCTAAAGTGAAAATGCGCCAGGCTTAAGTAGAAAATCTGTCGCCAAGCACCTAACAGTGTGTTCCGGCAGCAGTCCTTGAGAGCCAGTAAAATTACAGGCACATGAGACCTAACAACTGCACGTCTCAGTGTGACGGGCACAGTGCAATTCGTCGTTGACGAAATGCGTCTGTTATAGGCATAGGTTAGTCCACTTAACATCAGGTGGACCTCTGGCTTGTTCATCAAAATAACATTAAAATATACGTATATATATTTAACTCTTAATTTGCCGCTTTTATTTTTCATATAGTTGTTAAAGACCCTTTAGCTACTGTTATACTTGTAACTAAATTGTTGGTTAGCTACCCATAAAAAGGAAGTAGTGCTGGAGAAGAATGCTTGTGGGGTCGTGGACCGAGTTTCGTACGAACGTCTCGATACTCGGCATTAAGCAGCCTCTTTCAGCTATAGTGCAATCGCGGATCCTCGTATTCTTCTGACATGTTTTGAGGCGAGGTAGTCAGTCCATTGAGCGTATTGTCGTTCAGGGCACAGTAGAAGGCACTAGACTGCGCGGTAGGTCACCCATGCGATGGACTGACCAAATTAAATCTGCGGTGGGCGGTACCTTGCATGAGTGCACCAGGATGACCGTGAACAAAGGGCGATGCCGTGACATTGTGAGGCGCATTACATCTGCCCCCACTACAACTACATGATGACCACGACCGCCCAGTCAACAGCATAACGACAGAGAAGAACCCATAAAATGCAGTTTATAACTGTTAATTATCCGACTGGGACCTATACCTAGACCAATTTATAAGGCGAATGTTTCTTTTCGTCTTCATTTAAGGTGTCTTTTGTGGTCTTTCTTAAATATTGACTTTTCGATGAGGCTGATACTTTTATAGTGTTAGCTACGTTATAGTGATAATCACCGTATATAAACCGCCGTAAAAGTAAGGTATATTTTATGGTCAATACTGCAATTATTATCGTGTAACAAGTTCAATTCTGAAAATACTTTACGGAAGGCGTTTTTTGACGGTTTTGTTTTGTTATAAAACATGGTACATTTTTATTGATTGGTGAAAATCATCTTAAGACTTGTGAATTCACCTTGCGTAGTTACAATTCAACGGTAAAAGATCAAATTTGATTTAAGCTCCATGGTCGTTTTTCTCAGTGTAGAGGTGCTACTGTATCTGTGTATTTTTAGTGCCTAATTTAACGTAAACGTGAAAAAATATAGTAATTAAAATATTTATTATTCAAACTAATACCACAGCTAATACTGTAAATAACACGATTAAAACCTTCTGCTAATGTTGGTCACAATAACTTCATAAATTATAATTACGGTTAATTATAAACAATAACCTTTATCATAGTTATACCTATGTAATTCGTTACATGTAACTACTATTGTATTAGTATGTACAGTAGGACCAATTGGAGACCACCTAATTAATTACTTACCTACATAACTTAAACAAACGAGTGCGAATATCGAGTACGAGTCGATTTAAACTTCTGTATCAGCCGGAAATTACACCTCCCCCAATATTCCCCAATATTGGGGGAGGTGAAATTTCCGGCTTCGGTTTGCTATAATCCCCACGCTTGGCAGGCGGCTTGGGGATTTTAGTGTGAGATATCAGCTCCTCAGAAAGTGCTGCTGCCCACCCTCTGGTATGTTCACCCTTAGTCGCCTCTTACGTCACCCACGGGTTGAGATGGGGGGTTGACATTCTAGCACGGCACCGAACGGGCTTTAAAGGCGCGGATTTGAATTACTATAATAGTTACGTATTACGTACTGATTCTAATGTTTAACCGGGAATGTAGATCACAGTGTACTTGGATTCCCGGTTAACACGATACAAGTAACATCTGAGTCAGCATTTGAGTGGACTCTGTTAGAGTATACTCTGATCATGTCAACGCGGCTTTAGCATACCAGCCTTAATATTTACCGATTTAGATGAAACTTGAATTATAGATAATCGATCCTTGATTATCACATAAGATACTTTCATCATTGTCTACGCAGATGAAACCGTGGGGTGCAGCTAGTATAAGATAACATGGAATCTTATCTTTTTATTTCAGGGATCATGCTGGTGGTAATGAATCCCTTGTGAGTATGCTCCCCAATCTCACAGTGTATGGAGGTGATGACCGTATCGGTGCCTTGACAAAGAAGGTTGGACACAATGATAAGTTTAGCATTGGAAACCTAAATGTGCAATGCCTTTTCACTCCATGCCACACATCTGGACACATCTGCTACTTAGTTACAGCACCAAGCGGTTTGAAGGATGATTATGCTGTATTCACAGGTAACTATCATTATCCAATAAAGAAGCAGTGATGGCCCAGTGGCATTGTCTATGGATTACCGAGCAGCAGGTTCATGATTTGAATCCCGCCGCGGGCTTTAGATTCACCGCATGGTGGTAGGGTAATGCCAGCCTGACTAGCTACCACCCTGAAGTAGATAGTTAGCCGTATCCTCTCATAGCGCAGCATTGATATTGCGAGCTGTCTCTCCTGCGTTAGAACCACGCCGAAACTCATTCGTAAATACTGCAATTTTAAGGCTTCCATAATTAGGCGGTATAACCTATCAAGTGTGAAAAAAAGATTGCATACTCTCAGCCTTTTTATCATGAATATAATAATAACAAATATTTAGAAAAACATGAAATTATAGCAAAGCTCTTAAAAAAATATCTAGTGACATTTCAAGACAAATAAAAAGCCAAACGCATCATAATACTTCCTGTTTGGCTACTTGGCGTTTATGCGGTCTCGTCGGCTTATCAGGAAAATTAGGCAAAATTGTATATAGCAGATATATTTTTAAGTGTTTCTCTAAAATATTAATTTTGGTGGTGATACAGATTGCATCATTGCATACAGAGCGGAGCGACTTTAGTCGTCCCCTCGCATCGCCCGCGAATCCACGTATCACTGGTTGTTCTTTAGTATAACATACCTACCTTTTTTTTATGCTTGATAGGTTAGCCTTTGACCACAATCACACCTGATGGTAAGTGATGATGTGGTCGAAGATGTTGTTCAGGCTAACCTAGAATAATATACGCCGTTGTACGATAACATTATATACAGTTTGTAAACGGATATTATAAGTGAATACCGAATTCTTTTATCTTTCTATTACATCCCCCTACTGCTCTCTCTAAAGCGGGTTAGATCTCATCGGCTAGCTATTTAGACACGCACATAAAGTGTGTCAGTGTGTGTGTAAAGTGTGTCGCCCGTCCAACACGGCAGCACATTACCAAAATAATAATGTTTTAATCTAATGTTTTCTAAGAATATTAATTGTTACTATTAAATATGGATTTCCATGGAGTAACGGCTGAATCTATTAATTAACATGTATGTAGTCCATAAACTCACGATATTCACCTCTTTACTCAATACCAGGCCAATTTTGTTCAAATATAATAACATAATTTGTTTTACAACAGGTGATACCTTATTTATTGGTGGATGCGGTAGATTCTTCGAGGGTACTGCTGACCAGATGTACACAGCTCTCATCACCATCCTAAGCAACTTACCGGACCATACTAAAGTGTTCTGCGGCCATGAGTACTCACTTCAAAACCTGAAGTTCGCAGCACATGTAGAACCGGATAATGAAGAGATACTGAAAAAGATTCAGTGGTCGACGGAACAACGAGAGGCGGGACAACCGACTGTAAGTTTAGTTTTTTTACTTTGAACCACGTGCCTAATTGGAATTCCGTTTTATTTTACTTACTGTATTTTAAGAAATAGTATCTAAACTATATCTTGGTACTTGGTGTGCGGGCTCTTTTCCGCAATTTTGCCGCTCTTGTGCAGCCTATTTTGCGTGGAGTTTGGAGGCTGTCGTTAATCCAGCCATCCAATATCGGCCAGGAAGGCCAGCATCTAAACTATATCTAGTTAATATCATATGCAGCGTTTAGCGTCTTTGTTCTTAGGACAAGTGCAAAAGCTATAACTGCCAATTGTATTTAACAGTATTAAGTGTAAAAATATTATAATTATTAATAGTATAATTTAATAATAATTAAATTTTCATAAATTATTTGTATAGTCGTAATTAGAATTCAATATAGTTAAGTAGTATAAATATGTATTTGTTGTACTTTGGACTTGCCTGTAAAAAAAAATACAAAAGGGCTAATAAAACTTCTTTATATCTTAAGTGTTATCTTCTAGTAACTGAGATCTGAATTTAAAAATATCAATAAAAAAAGATAGATGTAAAGCATCGTATCTGGTAGCCAAATTTTCTTCTAATAATATGAGGAAACCTAAGTCACAACCGAGATATATTTTATCGGTTTTCAATATTTGTAAAAGATCGTTCGAACGCACTAGTAACAACTGCTAAAACACTTAATTTTCTCTAGGAATATCATGTATTCCTTCCGCTTCATGACTATAATATATTATTTATTCCATTTTAGTGTAATTTTATTGTAACTCCGTAACAAAAAAGCTTATTTTTGATATATAATACTGTATAATAATTTGATATAACTATATCATTGTATGTTACCTCAAAATTCAAATCAATAGTATTTTTTTTATGTTATATATAATGTGGTATGCATTTATTAACAAAATACTACAAACTATATACAACACTACAGCTACTACAATAAAAGCATTTAGATCCCTATAAGCCATTGCAGACTCATAGGCAGTCCAAATGCTCTAGCCCACTACCAGTACCACTATAGTATTAATTAAAACTAATCATCATCATCAGCTGGCAGACATTCATTGTTGAACAAATGTTTCCCTCATAGAGCGCCACAAAGAACGGCTACTAGTCACTTGTAACCATTGGCTACCCGTGTCCCGCTAGGGGAGGCTGTGTTCTTCATTGGACAATCCGGCTGATACAGTAGATTTTTATCTTCATTTTACCATTTCAGGTGCCGTCAACAATAGGTGAAGAGAAGCTGTACAATCCGTTTATGAGAGTGATAAAGGAGTCTGTGATGAGACATGCTAAAAAAGCAAACCCTACTGAAACAATGAAGGCTATCAGACAGGAAAAGGATAACTTCAAAGGTTAAACTTTAAAATCATGTTTATAAATGACTAACAGGTCTATTCACACAGAAATTAACATCAAAATCATAATTTACTACACCTCAATGTTTGAAAAGTTGCATTGAACGTGGTCACAAATACACTGAATTATAATGTTGTCTTCGGTATTCGAGATTATTACACATAGTAATTAAACAACTTTAAACGGTTTAAATCGCGTAATTTTATCAAAGTCAAAGTCAAAATCATTTATTCAATTTAGGCGTCTACGACGCTCTTATGAAGGTCAATTACAAATTTTAGTATTGAAATATTCTACATTGTACTGCCACGTTCAGCAAATAAATTGTATAGAGCCACTGCGAGAAGAACGGGCAAGAAACTCGGGGCCATTCTTTTAAACATCTTTTAACAATGTGTTACATACATACTATATAATAGAGTTATTACAATATTTGTTTAAATTATGCAGGTGACAGGCAATAGCTTGGCGGAGGCGGAATTGTCCAGGCATTTTTGTCGTTTATGTAATCAGAAACTGTGTAGTAGGATTTTTTAATCAATATGTTTTTCACATGCAACTTGAATTTCCCTTCTGTGAGCGTTGTAATATGTTTGGGAACTTTATTATAAAACCGCACACAATTACCTAAGAAGGACCTTTTATTTGTCTTTGCTAATCTAAAACCTGGCACCACTATTTTATCTTTATTCCTAGTATTGTAATCGTGATTGTCACTGTTTAATTTAAATTTACTCAAATTTTTACGAACATACATAATATTTTCAAATATATACAGACTTGGTAAAGTTAAAATATCAATTTCTTTAAAAAGATCCCTCACAGATTCCCTAGGACCCATTTTATATATGGCTCGAATTGCACGCTTTTGTATGATAAAGATTGTCTCTATCTCAGCAGCAGTTCCCCACAGCAATACGCCATACGACATAATACTGTGGAAGTACGCGAAATAAACTAGCCGAGCAGTAGCTACGTCTGTTAACTGTCTTATCCTAAGAACTGCATATGCAGCAGAACTAAGTCTTCCGGAGAGATCATGTATATGTGGATCCCATTGTAAAGTGGAATCCATTTTGATTCCCAGGAAGACTGTCGCTTTGTCAATAGGGAGTTTATCTGGGCCAAGCTTTATGTTTGGTTCAACATAAGGAACATTTGGTAAAGAAAACTTTAAACATTTCGTCTTTTTTGAATTTAGGAGAAGATTATTAGCGGCAAACCATTTACAAATCTTAGATAATACATTATTTACATGCGTCAGTTCACTGTCTTTCCTATCTACTTTAAAAATCAGAGAGGTATCATCTGCGAATAAAACAATATCGCAGAAATCTTTGACCATGCAAGGCAGATCATTAATATATGTTAGAAACAGAAAAGGTCCCAAAATTGATCCCTGTGGTACTCCCATTTTTACCAATGACCCGGAAGAAGTATTGCCATTTATTCCAACCCTCTGTAGCCTGTCTGACAGATATGACTCTATAAGATTCAGAGCTTTCCCACGAATACCATAGTGGGAAAGTTTACGAATCAGAGTGCAGTGCTCTACACAGTCGAATGCCTTGGAAAGATCACAAAATACGCCAATAGCATCATGTGAACTCTCCCAGGCTTCCAGTATATGCGACATCAATTGAACACCTGCATCTGTTGTGGATTTGCTCTTGGTGAAACCAAACTGATTCTCATTTAATAAATTATGCTTGTTAAAATGGGATAGTAGTTGTTTGAGCATAATTTTTTCGAATACTTTACTCAGAACAGGTAAGATGGAAATAGGTCTATAATTGCAAGGGTCAGATGTAGACCCCGACTTTAAAATTGGAGTGATTTTACTTTGTTTCATTAAATCGGGGAAGTTTCCACTATCGACACAAAGATTGAATATTGTTTCTAAATATGGTGCAATAATGTAAATTATAGACTCTACCACTTTTACTGACATACCCCACAAGTCTTCAGTACTCTTTATGTTTAAACTTTGAAATGTTTTTATAATTTCAAATCTTGTGGTGTGTCTGAAAGAAAAGTCCGGTGATTTGCTTGGAAAATTATTTTTTAACATAGTTTCTGCTACATTGGGACAAGAATCCAATGACTTAGTGGCTTCTAGGGGCAAGGTAGAAAAAAAAATTTCAAATATATTCGCCACTTGTATTGAATCAGAGATTTGATTTTTATCAATAGTTAAGACATATGTTGATTCTCTAGGTTTATTTTTACCAGTTTCACTATTTATAGTCTTCCAAATGGTTTTTATTTTATTTTTAGACTTGCTAATTTTGTTTCTAATAAAAAGAGATTTAGCACACAAGCAAACAGATTTGAACATTTTTGAATACTTCCTAACATAATCATGAAACTGTTTGCAAGATGTTAAATTTTTCCTACGATACAGATCAAACAAATAATCTCTACTTTTTCGAATACCTGTTGTTGCCCAATCACCGAACTTCAACTTTCCATCTATTTGTTTTTTTATTTTTGGACATACTTTTTGAAACTCAGTGTTTACTAAAGAAAATAAGCTATTATAAATGTCATTTGGGTCACTATGAGAAAAATTTGTAATGCCAAGCTTAGCTTCTATGTTGGTACTGAGTATTTCCAGCCTACTAGTTGTTAATGGTCTATGTTCAATTTCATACCTCTCTGTTTTTCTGATTCCATCAAATTTTATCGCTAGGCCCTCATGATCAGATCTAATACCCTTCATTATTGACTTTTCTTTAGTCTTACAGTTTGAGTATATATTGTCTATACAGGTAGCTGAAGTGTCTGATATCCTAGTGGGCTCACAGAATAGAAATTTCAAATTAAATGACTTAAACAATGAAATAAGATCAGTCTTATTTTTAGTATTCAATAAAATATCTATATTAAAATCACCACATACAAATATGGGTTTTTTGCATTTTGAAATTTTCTGTAGTATATTTTCCAAAGTGGATAAAAATTCTGTAAAATTTTGAGCACGACCTTCATCTGTTGGTGGTCGATATACGCACAACACGAGATGCCTGTCCACCTCCACACAAGCAACCTCACAGACACGTTCGACAGAACATCTGACCAAGTCACGGCGTTCTTTAAATTTTAAATTATTTTTTACAAGTATAATACACCCTCCTCCTTCTGCAGATGATCTGTTAAACGCACTACCCACACTAAAATTCTTAACATTAAATAACATTTTATCTGCTCTAAGCCAAGTTTCAGTGAAACATAATATGTCAAATGGATATTTATCTAAGAATATTTCAATTTCAAGTATTTTGCCAGGGAAGCGATTTATATTTTGGTAGTATAGTGCTATGTCAGAACACTTCCCTGTTGTCTCTCTTAAAAGTTTAAACTGTTTGACTGAACATTAGTACATGTACTAAAATCTGTAGCGTCAAAACTAGACTTAGTTATATTTCCTATAACCGACTCAATATTATAAGCTACCAAAGTAGCAATTAAATTTTTATATTTCTTAGGTAGGTACATCCTATCCTGAGTCAACATAAAGTGAGTAATAAATTTATTACAGTCAAAAAATAAAAGTTTGTCTCCATGACGACATGTCATATTATATAAAATTCTATTTAATGAGTGAACTCATTCTGGCTTTGAGTCAGTGCATCTGAATAGGGAAATGCACATAACATGATTTGATACGCATCAAGATTTAACAATGAAGTTATACTTAAGAAGTTATATCATTATTTTTGTCCTGACGTTTCAAACAAATTGCAGTGATATGTGATTACTACACTGAATTATGTTCATGTTAATATCTGGAAATGCCAACGGTAAAGCAGGAAGTCAGCTACCACAGCAAGAAATATAAAGAAAGGCTTAGTAAGCATATAAATGAACTGGCAAAGAAGCTATTGAACACAAATAGATATAATTATAATGTAAAACGCCTAAAAAGATGGCATGTACTGGACCTTGACCAAAGACACAAAACTTAAATACATAATTATACGGTATCATTTAATGGAATGACACCAACACCTCAAAATCATGGAACACATCTGATTATGGCTTGAGAGCCGATTGCAGATAACAAAGAGGAAGATAAAAAAAAAAAAAATTTTAATTTGTGTGTTAATGAAACCCTTTAGTGATGTACGAACATGAGTTCACGAAATTTTAAAAACAGTAAACTATAAACTGTTCCAAACTTAATTGCATTTATATGGACTTGGGATTTTATGTTGTTTTTATTTTCTTGTTATATCTTTATTAAGTATAAGAGTTTATTTTATTAATAAATAATATTTTGCCAGATTCAAAACATCTGTATTATAATCTATTTTTGTTAATCTACTTCTTTTGTAATGTAAAATTATTGTTGGTGAAATAAAAGATTTTTATACTTAAAATTAATTTAATTAACCATATAGCTGACTTTCACGAGATAGATGTTGCTTGAATGTCATTGTTCCTTCTTTATATTATATTGCGACATTTGTTCTGCATACTTCTCTTTTGACCTCTCGAACATAGCCACATAAATCTGGAAGGTAAAAAAGGTCGTTTTTAAAAGGAGAGATAAAATAGAGGCATTTATCTATGGCACCTGAAATATTTAAACTTTTTTATTCCTGGGTATATGATATTTAGTACCAGGGTGTGATTGTTAACTTATGCTTATATTGAACATTCAACTTTTATATCTAACCCTGCAAAATCAAAGTAATACATTTATTAATTGCAACATCTTGTTAACTGATAAAGACACTAATGGAGCACTTATATTGGAGTTGTTAAACACTCCGGGCCTTTTCAGCAGGTGAAAATACACTAAAAGGTTAAGATTGCTTAACATACCATAAACTTCTAGTGCTCAACCATCTGATAGATCTGATATTTTTTTTTTATGCCTGATAGTTTAGCCTTTGACCACTATCTCACCTGATGGTAAGTGATGATGTGGTCGAAGATGTTGTTCAGGCTAACCTAGAAGTACTGGCTCTCAAGGACAGCTGCCGGAACACACCGTTAGGTGCTTGGCGACAGATTTTCTACTTGAGGGTGGTAGCTAGCCAGGCGGGCATTCGCAAAATGCCCTACCACCATGCAGAGATATAGATTACTTCTCAATTCCTATGTTCAGCACTTGCATTTCGTTCCGCACCTTAGTGGCAATTGGTTTGTTTGCGGTCAAACTTATAAATGAAAACTATAAATTTAAATATTATACACTAACCAGCAAAAACACATTTGGGATGGAATATGTCGAATATGTACGTACTACCTACTCACAAGAATTTCATTTCATAAATAACTATATATTTACTTGTTAGCGAGTTCTGAGGGAGGAATTTTCGAGTGTATCCCACCTGGCCCGGCGCCGGGCCACAAGGGAAAACAAAGTTTTAACTGGCCCGGTGATATGTTTACCGGGCCAAATGACACAAATTAAGTGCCATCGTCCCCGGTAAGTTGAGAAAAGAGGATACGCCTCGTTAGTAATGAAATACTAAATACTATGAAAGGCATTTAACTTATAAATCAAACTGCTTAGTATACAATAGTAAGTTTTTATTATGAATGACGCGTATCAACTTGTGTCATAAATCTCAGGCGTCAGTATAACGCGCTTTTAACATCTCGACCATATTGGGCTGCTTTTTTTTAATTGTCTTGTTAAGCTTGCTGTGCCACGCTTCCAGTGCATTTGTCATACGATGAGTTGTCCGAAAACGCACCACACGTTTATAAACTCGTCATGCAACCACTGCTTTAACATGTAATCACGAAATATCTTGCTATTTTTATCATCGGGACTTTGAGCAGCTACATACCACCAGCTATTAAAAATTTCATTTTGTGGCAGAAGGGGTAGTACAGCACTGAGGGCTACTTGTCTGCGGGTTGTTTTTAACTTGGTGAGTTGTAATGTAACTCCTTTCCTTTCTTCCACACCCCTAGCTAATAATGAAAGTAGCAACCTTTTGTGATTACATTGGGGAATACTGATACAATAGCGTTCATGACGGCCATCTCATAATCAGTTTTAAAAGTTTCTGGGATCCAGTCAGGTACTTGAGCTTTCAATAAATGACAAAGAACCTTATAATAATAATAATAATAATAAGCATTTATTCAAGAAAAAGCACAAATTTACAAACATACATATTGTTACGCCAGAGAAATTCAACATTTTGCTTCTTGGGTATCTGCTGCCGAACTAGGCGTGTGGCCTGTATTTCAGCATACAGCGCCCTCCCCTATGGTAGTGCTAGTCTAGCATAAAAATAATATCTTTACCTTACAACAAAGCAGTAGTGCTATAATTAAAAAAAAAGAATCAGTTTCAATGCTTAGCTTTAACAGCAATGAGAGCTAGTTAGTTATATAATATTATATTATAGTGTTGGTATACAATTACAGGAGTTGGTATATTTTAATCATAAATTTATATATTTTTTTACGTTTTTTATTTCTATATTTGATTACTGTTCCTCTTTTTGTGTTTAATGAGAATGTGTGTGTGAGCGGAAGAGGGTGTGTCATTGTGTTGCCTAAGTGATTGGTTATGCAAAAATACATTTATTTTAGTTCCTTTTAATTAATTTCCTATACCTATAAACAATTCGAGTAACTTTTGGGTCACTCATTACGAAATTACTTTAAGTAGGTCTTCAGTCGATTCATATGAAAGCGACTTCAACCATGCCGTGACTTTAATTTTGACTTCGTGTTTTGCTAACGGGTATATGTTCAATTTTCTGTTTAGTGTGTTGTAGAGATAGGGACCTAAAAAATGAATAAATCTTTTTATAAAAACTGAATTGATTCGTTCCGTTTGGTAACATACGTCAAACTTTCGCCGTTTTATTTGCGTTTGCTGGTCATAACTAGTAGCTTTGTGTTGCTTTAAAATTATATTAACAATAAAAAGTTGACGAACGGTCAAGACATCACAGGAATTGTAATATATGTGTCCGTAATTTTGTCATTTAATTTTTTTTTTTTTTTTTTTTTATGCCTGATAGGTTAGCCTTTGACCACTATCTCACCTGATGGTAAGTGATGATGTGGTCGAAGATGTTGTTCAGGCTAACCTAGAAGTACTGGCTCTCAAGGACAGCTGCCGGAACACACCGTTAGGTGCTTGGCGACAGATTTTCTACTTGAGGGTGGTAGCTAGCCAGGCGGGCATTCGCAAAATACCCTACCACCATGCTATAACGACTGCCATCCTAAGACAACAACCGGGACCGACGGCTTAACGTGCCCTCCGAAGCACGGAAACGCTCAGTAGTAATGTCACTAGCGGTCACCCATCCAACTCATGACCGCGCGCGACGTTGCTTAACTTTGCTGATCGGTTGAGAACAGCTAAGTAAACTTCAAAACTTAATGCGTATGCCACTGGCACAATATTTGTGTGTTCTTCACCAATAGCACAATGTATACTGTAAAGCTGTTTAAAAAGCTCTGAGCAACTTTTGAATGTGTCATCTCCAAAGAAAATGGCAAATATCAAAATTATCTTTCCTTCGTGTGAGTAGTCTGCTATCAAAAAATCCAAATATTTTTCGGGTACCTTCACTTCGGTCAGATATTTGTAGGCAATTTTTTTCAACACAACGTAAGCATTTCTCGATCTATATAACGTACTCTTAACTTGGTGTAGTTCTGGAATTTGTTTTATTAACCCTTAATAGGGCATGGCTAAACTGTGGATGTTTGCAAAAGTTTCAAAGCTAGTATGTTATTAGTGAAGCATACAGATTTAGGATTTCATATCAGTATTTTTTTACGTGTTTTCAGTTTTTCCCGAGTTTTGGTATGAAGCTACTGTAACATTATATACTGAAGTAACGGTCGGAAAATCTAGTGCTGTTAATTCAATTTTGCATTTGTATAAACTCTCCTCTATTTCATTTTTAGCAAAATCTGGCATGCACCCATGAATTTTCTCTCCTACTTTATCAGTGCCGCCACCTCTTTCTATATATTTTAAAGACGATATGTCATTTGAACATCTTGGACTTTCGTCGACCATAGCTTAGAAATCGTTATGTGTTATTTAATCAGCAGCACCACATCAACGAATATTTAAATATTTTTAACCACTCATCATTTTCATAAATTAAATGTTAAATCAAATATAACTTCATTTACTAAGTTGCAGATATTGCAGTTTATAAATACCACCTGCACATTAACTTTGACTGACCGTCACCGACTAACTGACGTTACAGGCAAGTACCCGCATACCCGTAAGTTAAATCGGCTAAAAAAGTCATTTAATATATGTCAAACTTACGTTAGTTTTAATCAATTAGTACTCAATTTAGTTTGATTAAAAACTTTTTGGCTTCATTCATTAAAACATTGTTATTATGTTCAAATTCAAAAAGATCTATTAGTAGGAAGTCTATTTCCAGGTTGAGATTTATGATACAAGTTGCTATGCGTCATTCACAATAAATACTGATTATTTGTATACTAAGAAGTTTGATTTATAAGTTAAATCCCTTTCATAGATGCATGTATTTAGTATTTCATAACTTACGAGGCGTATCCTCTTTTCTCACCTTACTGGGGACGAAGGGGGGGAGACGAATTACTTAGCATTCCATGGATTCACCGTGAGGGTGCCGGGTCCATCGCGTTGCAGAGGAAGAGGCTAGAGGGGCCTGGGACTTGCAACCCAGGAGTAGGATTAAGGGGCCCCTTTATGATATATCAATGCTCTCCTTCACCACTCGAGCCTCCTCCCCTACCTAACCAAATTTGATAAGATCCTACTAATGCCGCCTTAGATACAACGTTCTAGGATGGAAGATACGGTTGTTCTTGGTAGGCCAAGGTCTTTAAGTAGGTTATATAGGGATTTCGCTGGTATACCCCTTGCTCCAACTTCTACAGCATATAAACTAACCACATAACCGTTTTTGGTTAATTCATTTGTTAGGTCATAATATTTGTTTGTTTTTATTGTGTGGTCCTTAGGTATGTTTGTTTCCCACGGCACAGTAAGTTCTATAAGTACTATGCGTTTTAGATTTTTTGAGTATAAAAATATGTCTGGTCTGGATGACGAAACACCACGATTTCGATTTGGTAGATGACCCTTCTTTTACAAAAGCAACCTGTTGTTTGTTCGTGGTCAAAGCTTTTTTTGCTCTAGCTACCGAGAGACTCGCTGCTTCTCGTATGATTTCGAGGATTATATCATGACGGCGTGAATAATGACCCCTATCAAGGAGCACCTTGCATCCTACCAATAAGTGCCTTGCTGTATCTATTTTGATACCTTGATTTGTGTCATTTGGCCCGGTAAACATATCACCGGGCCAGTTAAAACTTTTTTTTCCCATGTGGCCCGGCGCCAGGCTAAGTCACTGGGCCAGATGGGATACACTCGAATTTTCTCTCTCCTCTATGTAGGTAGCAGATTTATACCAGTGGAAAATCCAAATAGCCATAATGATATTGTTGAAAATAGATTTATTACTTGTAATTTCATAGTCTATGATTAGTAACTAAGCAACGGTTGTTAGAAAATTTTCCTATTGACTGATGTAATGTTCTTCTACAAATAAAATACGTTTACAGCTTTATCACAAGATTTTAATATCCTATTGGCCTTTTACTGCGCTGCTCCCAGCCCATGTCCATCAGGTTATGGGCCCAGCCATAGCCAAGTGATAAAGGTATTGAATTACAGACATGCAGAGTCCAAATTTTACAAAGTTGTCCGGCCAGTCCAACTATGGGACTTGGGCATTTGCCATGGAGATGTTCCTGATTGACTGTGACCTATGGGACTGCATACAAGGTACTGTAACCGAAGTAAACGATTCGACAAAGAAGCGGGATGCTAAAGCTCGATCAAAAATTTGTCTAATGTGTGCTGAGAGTATTTATCCTCTTATAGTAAACGCACAAACAGCCCAAGAGACGTGGATAGCCCTAAAAAATGCATATGCAGACAGTGGATTGACACGGAGGTTGTCGCTACTACGAAAATTATTCAGCATTAAATTAAATGACTTCCCGAACATGGAGGTTTATTGTACAGAAATACAAGCGACTCAGCAAGCCCTACAGGCTATAAAGGCAGGTTTAGAAGATGAATTTATTGGAATTATAATGTTAGCTGGACTTCCAGAAACATACAATCCATTAGTAATGGCTTTAGAGCATTCAAGTGTCAAAATCACATCAAGTAGCGTTGTGGCTGCCCTATTGAAGGAGGGCCAACGCAAGGTACATGATAATGGTGATTCTGTCTTAATGTCAAAGACAAATAAGGAGCCTATGAAGAATAAGAAGGTGATAATATGCCATTTTTGTAATAAAAGGGGGCATTTCAAGTGGCAATGTAAGCAGTACCAGGAATCCAAGAAGGGAAGAAATACTGCGGCTACTGCAGGACCATCTATAGGAGAAAGCAGCATGAGTTGTGCAGAGACAGCTGGCATTGCTAGACAGTCAAGTGAGTGGATTCTTGATTCTGGTGCGTCATCGCACATGACTTCTAAAAGAGATTTGTTGACAGATGTTAAAAACGCCCAACGTTGCATCAGTACAGCTGGTAGTGAAAATGTTGTTTCCATTTTACAAGGGAACATGAAAACAACTGTAAATAACGACGGACGACATGTCAACATAAATTTTAGAGATGTTTTGTATGTACCAGAAATTTTGATGAATTTACTATCTGTAAGTAAAATTGCTGCACATGGTCATATTGTTATTTTTGATAAAAAATCTTGTAGAGTTTTTAAAACAGAAGATGTTTCTTTACATGTAGGTAGGGCGTTGTTAACAGCATCAGTTAAAAACGGGCTCTATGTTTTAGATCAAAATATTGATAAGGCAATGGTTGTTCTTGATGACAGGGTGAAGATGAGTGCACACGAACTATGGCACCGGAGGCTTGGTCATCTTTCCAGAGTACAAATGCGTAAGTTGAAACCATTAGTACATGGACTTAACTTTGGAGCGGAGAACACTGAGCCATGCGGAGCATGCTGTAAAGGGAAACAATGCGTAAAGAAATTCACAAAAGGAAAAGCGAACAGAGCCAAGGAGCTTTTGGAGATAATCCACACCGACCTAGCAGGACCTATGGAAGAAGTGACATGGGGTGGAGGTAAATATTGCCTAATTTTTGTTGATGATTATAGTAGAAAAGTTTTTGGCTATTTACTGAAATCTAAAACTGAGGTACTCGGTAAATTCAAAGAATTTAAGGTCTTGGTGGAAAATGAGACGAACAAGAAGATAAAATGTCTCAGAAGCGATAACGGGACTGAATATACTGGAAACGAATTCCAAACGTATTTGAAAGAAAATGGAATACGTCATAAGACGAGTGTAGCTCACACTCCTCAGCAAAATGGAGTAGCGGAACGCACTATCCGCACTATTGTTGAGAAAGCGAGGTGCATGCTTCAAGATGCGAAATTGCATAAGCGTTTTTGGGGTGAGGCAGTCAACACAGCCATATACCTAAAAAATAGGTCACCTTCAATGGCAATTTCAACTGTACCTGAAGAGATATGGACAGGAAAGAAACAAGATGTGTCTCATTTAAAGATTTTCGGAAGCAAGGCACACGTTTTAATAAAGGGCAATACAAGAAAGAAATTTGATTCTAAGTCTACTGAAATGATTATGGTTGGCTACAGTGAGAATCAAAAAGGATACAGATTTGTAGATAACATAAATAATGTGAGGCGAGTAACTGTTGCTAGAGATGTTGTATTTGTGGAAGGAGTGTCGTCCAACACTGAAGTGTCAGATGAAAAAACACCTCAAACCGTAGATATCTCAGAAATCCTAGCAAATAGACCTGAACCAGTAGGAAGTATAATCCCAACTGAATTTCATGAAATTGAATGTTCAGAACGGGAACAGGTCAGCATAGAGAGGGAACAGGAGAGTTCAGAGAGAGATGGAGAAGAAATAGACGATGCTGATGATTTCCAGGACTCGATAGATATAGGTTTAGATCAGCAATTAATAAATGAACATAGTATTACTAATTCAAATGATACTGAAATTGAAGAAGAGCCTGAAATTCGTGAAATCGTAAGTGATCGCCGGTATCCACTACGGGAAAGACGCCGAAAGGAAGAAAAAGACATGGTCTATAACTTTCATGTTTCGGACGATCCAGACCCGCAATCCTTACAAGATGCTATGGACAGGACTGATAAAGAGTTGTGGTTTTCAGCTATGGTGGATGAATATAATTCTCTGATCGAAAATGAAACTTGGGATATTGTAAATCGACCATTGGACAAAAATGTTGTTAAATGCAAATGGGTCTTCAAACTAAAAGTTGGAGCAAATGGTACAGTGCAGCGTCATAAAGCTCGATTGGTGGCACGAGGCTATTCTCAGAAGTATGGAGAAGATTATTTTGAGACATTTGCCCCAGTTGTTAAATTGTCTTCCATACGTCTTTTGCTCGGACTTGCAGCTGAAATGAATTTGGATATTCACCACATTGACGTCACAACAGCGTTCCTAAATGGTGACCTCAATGAAGATATTTACATGGAACAACCTCCGATGTTTATAAAGAAAGTTGATGAAGGAAAAGTATGTAAGCTCAAGAAGGCCATATACGGATTAAAACAAGCGGCTCGTTCATGGAATGTTAAAGTACATGCACACATTATAGAAATTGGTTTTACAAGATCCAAATATGATCCTTGCGTTTACATAAAGAAAAGTAAAGAAGTTTTTATAGTTATTGGTCTATATGTTGACGATTTTTACATATTTACAAATAATGCTAGTGAAGCTTTACATTTAAAGAATGAACTTGGTAAAGTTTTTAAAATTAAAGACTTAGGTGAAGCCAAAGAGTGTCTAGGAATGAGCATTGTGAGAAACCGTCAAGAGGGGGAAATTTACCTAGATCAACGAAACTACACAAGGAAATTGTTGCAAAAATTTGGAATGGAAGAATGCAAACCAGTTGGAACTCCAATGGAATGTAATCTGAAACTTGCTAAAGGGAGTAATACAGAGAATACTAGATATCAAGAAATAATTGGATCTCTAATGTATCTGTCTACTTGTACGAGGCCAGACATATCTTTTGCTGTCAGTTATCTAAGCCAATTTAATTGTTACAATGATAACATGCATATGACAGCATTGAAACGTGTGTTACGGTATCTCAAAGGTACAATGGATTATGCCCTTTGTTACAAGAAAATGAACAAGCCTCTGGTCGCGTATGCTGATGCAAATTGGGGTACCAATTCGGACGGCCATTCATTTTCTGGTTACTGCTTAGTTTTTGCTGGTGCTGTAATTTTGTGGCATGCTCGCAAACAGCAATGTGTTGCGTTAAGTACTGCTGAAGCAGAATTCATTGCTCTCTGTGAAGCTGCTAAGGAAATTGTTTTTATAAAAGGGATTTTTAATGAGTTGTGTACAAATAGTAAGCCTGTAACTGTGTACAGTGATAGTCAAAGTGCTAGCAAGATGATTTACAATCCAGTCACTCATAAGAGAAGTAAGCATATAAATATAAAGTACAATTATGTTAAAGAGTTAGCTGAGGCAAAGGAAATAATTATAGATTACTGTGAAACTAGTTCCATGCCTGCTGATGCTTTAACAAAATCTGTAAACAGGGTTAAACATAATTTTTGTTTTAACTATATGGGATTACAAAGACTATAAACTTAAGTAGGGGTGTTGAAAATAGATTTATTACTTGTAATTTCATAGTCTATGATTAGTAACTAAGCAACGGTTGTTAGAAAATTTTCCTATTGACTGATGTAATGTTCTTCTACAAATAAAATACGTTTACAGCTTTATCACAAGATTTTAATATCCTATTGGCCTTTTACTGCGCTGCTCCCAGCCCATGTCCATCAGATATACAATCAGTAATGATATACAATTATCATAATTTTTTTACCAGTTGTCTGTTGTTTTTAAGAGTGTAAGAAATAAAAGTATGTTAATAATTAATAGAATGTATAAAAACAATAATTTAGATATTAATATTTTCAAAAAATTATGTATGTACTAGATATCAGTGTAATATATTTTTTAAAAATCTATAATAGTTAAACATATAATTTACGCTTTCATAAATTTATTTTTTTGGGTGGGTTAACAATGGGGAACCAAAGTTTTGGTGGAAAATAGATCTATTCAACCTGTAAGTGGGCTCGCTAAACAATAATGAAATATACTACCTGAACTGAAACTGAACATTTAGCCTTAACACCCAAATACTTACACTTTTTTCCTCATTGGTAAGTGACCTCCATCTAGATGCAAGTTGCCTTGTGACCTCTTGTTTAGATGGTTCCATACCCATCTCTGAGTTAGCTTCTGCCACAACCAAAGGTCTCTGTTCTTGACAAAATTGAAAAAAGGCATTGCAAGGCTTCTTTGGGGCATTTGGATCTCTTTCAGGCTGAAACAATGTGTGTATGTTAACTCAAGCAAAATTAAAACTAGTTTTACAAAACTAGAATCTATTAACAATTTAATATTTATGTGTAGGAAAGCAAATATATATTTGTACCTTTTCCCCTTTAGTCTTTCTTTTGGGTCCTGGCTTTTTTCCTCCTGTGGTGTTGTTCTGTTTTTCTACTTGCTTAGAATTTGCCTGTGCTTTAGCCGCGGGACGAGGGTTTCTTACAGTGGTCTCTGGTCTGGTCTCAACTTCCAGAGAAATAGTTCTAAAAGCATCGCCGTGTCTGTCCAGCCTTTCGACTAAGAGTTTGATATCTTTCCGATACCGTTTGCTTATCTTCTTTACCTCATTTATCCTGTAACATTACCTCACCTTAGTTGTACTACAGGCCAGAAAAACGAATAAGGACTCGTCTAACTATAAAAACACAAACCTATTTACAATTCTTTCGTTATCCTGTTGCAAGACTTCACATCGTTCCAGCAGTATTTGATATTTTCGTCTATATATATCATCTATGGGTGGTAAACTAACCATATCATCTGAGTCGTCAGAAATATTCGAGTTTAGGTGTTGGACTGTCATTTTAATTTATTTCACAGCTACAAAGTTCAACACGATCGTATTTCTTTTCGTGTTTACATTATTGTTGATGACAGTAGAGATGCTCAACTCAACAGAACGTCAATTTCGATTCGAGTAATCGATTTACAAAACGAAAATATTTTTTCGTACTAATACCCCATTCCAAGTGGAACTTACCGTCGTCGTATGATAATCCATAGAAAATGTACATAGTACATTACCTTCTCTCTCTACGTAGTACATAAATAATAAGGAAGGGTATTAGAACGACTAAAGCACTATGCAAACCGGACGCGAGGCGTGCGCTGTTGGCGGTCCCGCGCAATCTGTAATGTAACGCGGCGTCTTACGTGAGCGATGTTGACGCGAACGCGATGCGGCGCGAAAACAACAAACAGTCAATACCTATATAAGTGGCCTACGTGAACAAACGCTCGAATGGTGCGGTGCGGCGCGGCGTGAAACGAAGCGAACGCGATTAGTCGGTTTGATATTTTCGGGCGGACTGGTTGCGGTGTATCGTTGAAAAAAATTATAAGTAGAAATTTTGATTTATTTATATCCAAGAATGTCCTATAAGATGGGATAAAAGGAATAAAAGTTTTCACAACCGGTTATTATCGTGAAATTATGAAATTCCCCATAAATATGCACACACTATTAGTTTCAGATCTCTGCCGTACATACTAATGAGTTTACCTATAATATTTGCTTGAGTCCGTCTATGACAATAAACAGTGTTTACTGAACGGACGGCGGCCATGGCGGTGGTGCGGTATGATTCGCACGCATGTAGGACAAAGCCGCCGCGTCGCACCGCATCGCATTGAATTCGCGTCTCAACTCATCGAATCGCGTCGCAATCGCGTCCGCTTTGAATCGTCTACGTAGGACGTCGCGTAAGTGATTGTATATTGGAAGCCTTCACACCGAGCACCCACGCTGGACCCGCGCCGCGCACCGCCCGCGCACGCCACCCACGTCAACAAGAGCGCCGCACCCGTGCGGGTCACGTGCTCCTTCGGTGTTACTAGTTTTGTTTATGATTTCGATGTTTTATGGGATAAAATCAAAGAACTAGTATTTAATGACTAAGAGCTTATTGCGCCAACGTTAATTTGAGAGTCAAAGTAGGGTTAACTTGGTTTTTGTATGACAATTTACACTTAACTCGAGTTGAAGTCGCGTTTTCTCGTTGGTGCAAGTGGGACTAAGTTGCTTCTTGGAAGCTCTGCTCTGTACAAATTTGTATGCGTGTGGTTGCGGTTTCAATGTAAAGTTCGTAATCACTTTTCAAATCTAATTCAACACAGCGTATAGTATAGTCTGAAATGTTTAAGCTAGGGCTTATTAAATAGTTGTGTAGAAGTATCGATTCTAATTGATCGAGCCAGCACCAAATGGGAGCGTAGTCTCTGATACAGCTTACACAAAATTTTCCATTTGACGCTAATAACGTTATTTTCGATAATTTTGATCACATTCTGCGTCTATGGTTGTGATCGTGTGTAACTGTTCTCCCCTGTTCTATTTAGGATAAGAACGCTAAGAATGCCACTAAAATTTGCCACTTCTGTCACTTTTGACATTAGATGTAGCGTTAATGGCGAAAATAACGCCAAGACCCATGTGGAACAACTGTTTGGGAATGTGATCGTTTTTAGCGAATCTAACTTCAAATAGAAAGCACCCATAAATGCTTTCGTATGTCCCCTTGTTCTCCTCTACAGGGTGCATTTGTCAACCGATTCTCATGAAATTTTGTGAGCAGGTTAGATATATCTATTGAATTTTTTGACAAGTCAGTTTTTATAAACTTTAAAACTGATAGAGATATGGGGATCTAAAACTTTAAAATAATCGTATATCGGCCATATAGAAAATTGATTGTCAAAAGTTTATTGTGTCTGTACTGTATCAGCCGGGTCGTCCACTGCTGAACACAGCCTCCCCTATTTAGGGGTATTTGCCATAATCCCCACGCTTGGCAAGCGGCTTGGGGATCGCAGTGTAAGATAGAAGTTCTTTAGACGGCGCTGCTTCCTTCCAGTATTATTCCCTTAGTCGCCTCTTACGACACCCACGGGATGATATGGGGAGGTGAAATTCTAACCCGGCACCCACCTCACGGTGCACGTGTAAGTATGCAATTGTGGATAATACATGGCGGCTCAGACTGCAAAGTCTCCGGTTCGTCCGGCTATTGTCCGGCTATAGTCCGGTTTTACGAAAGCCCTTCGTGGCATATCTGAGGTCAAAACTCTTATTGTGTCTATTTTAAGAATATTTTGGAGCAGGTTATATATTATTTGGATTTTAATGACTTTGGTTTTTCCATACGGATTTTGTTGCTTAGTGATTGGAATAGGTATTTTGGAATAGCGAATTGAGGAGGAAATGAGTGCCGGACGAAAAAAATCAACATTATTACCAAGTGAGCACAAAGCGTCTCCGTTTCAGCTTGGACAGAATTTTTTTCCTATCTGTCCAGGTATTCCCCGCTACAGATCGCAGTTCGCAAACGAAATTTTGTGAGTACTTACATAAAAAAAATTTCGAATCAGTTTTTAGATTTTTCACAAATTCAAATTGAAGTGTTTATTTGCCAGAATACATCATACTCGTACAATTACATTCTAATTTCGTACATTTTATGTTAAGTCACTGTATTCAGCCTGCAAGCAGGCGTGCAAATTTTTAATATTCTATGTTAATTAAATTTTATGTCATGTCTATATAATATACATTATCATCATGAAAATAATTAATTTCACATACATCACTTAGTGTACTTTAAATATTATTTCATGCTGTAAAAACAATTGTCAGATAGCCAACTATTCACTTTAGCTCTAAACACATTACCATTCAAGATTTTAATATCCTCTGGTAATAGTAGATTATGCTACAAGGGAGCTAAGTTGCTCATTATACACGAGGCTGTGTGTTGCAGTCCGAGCCGTAGGCGAGGGCGTAAATCAGCCGAGTGTATAATGAGCATGTTGCTCACGAGTTTCATACGCACTTTTTCAACACCATTGCGAGGAAAAAAAGTATATATTGCACAAATGCGATACAAACAACATACGAAAATTATGGAAAATAGCGCGCAAGATTTTTTTTTTTTTGCGCTCGGTAAATATATGATTGTTGATTACATATAAACCTCTTTGATGTTACAAATCTGTATTTTGGTTAAATTGAAAATGCTCTGTTTACTTGCATATAATTTGCAGTTAGGTGCTTATTTAACTTTGTAGGGATAAATTACCCGATTAAATTGAAAATGCTCTATTTACTCGCATATAATTTGCAGTTAGGTACTAACTTAACTTTGTAGGGATAGTTCTATTACGCACTAGTGTATAATATTGTTATGCACGAGGGTGTTATATTTCGGTTTATGGCCCTACGAACAATATAATAAAGCTCACTTTACGAGCAAGGGTGTTGAAAATTATTATACGCCACTATGTACACATTAAAAACATTTCTTTTGTAAATATATTTACGGCAGGGAGGTTGATTTGTGTTGATTAAGAGTTTTAACGAACCCCCCGAAGGGTTCCCGCCTTGTCGTGGCGGTGGGGCTTAGTAGCCGTGGCTTCGTCACCCACGGTGAAGCGAAGAGGAACCAGGGGCCGTGCTGGCTTGGGCAGTCGGCCGGCCCCAGAGGGGCCGCTCCACTGGGCTTTGCCTCTAAGTCCAGACTGGAGCGGCAACGGGTAGGCTGCGGTGCTGTATGGGCAGCACCGCATCTGAGGCGGGCTGTGCTGTTGTATGGGCGACACCACAGCTGACGGTGAGGGGCCACGGCGGGAGAGGAGTGCCGGTATCACGGTGCGCCGCTCTCCCTACCTTCCGTGGCCACGGCGGGGCCGCCACCGTTGGATGGCGGACGCGGAGGGGCCGCAGGGGAGGAGGAGTGTTGGTATAGCGAGGCGCCGCTCTCCCTATCCTCTGCGGCCGAAGTAGCAGGCGACGGGGCTACTCATCTGACCCGTCGCAGGGGGACCTTGGGCGTCGGAAGCGGGGTATTCTGACGCCCATTTGCGGGCTTGGTCCCCGGGTGGTAGCGACGTGCCATGTGTTCTGGTGCGTCGTGAGGGGTAGCACCCCAGGAGGGGTCCGGCAACGGACAACCGTGGCGGGTTCGTGGTTGAGTGCTAAAGCGACCCTGCGATCCCGCCGAGAAGCGGTAGAGATGGAACACCGTGTGTTATTTAGTCGGTAGGGGCACTTGCTGCTGTGGGAGTAGTTGGTGTCGAGCCCGACATATCCCGGCCACCTTCCCCGGGGTGGACGGGAATGCGTAAATGCATTTTTCACACGTAAAAAAAAAAAAAAAAAAAGAGTTTTAACGAAAATACATAAGTCCCTAATGTACATACATGGAAGTGGCAGAATATTGCATTATTTAAATAATGGTTTGCAACTGTCCATAAACCATGCCTTGTTTATAGCCCTTACACACCTTTTTTGCATTATGAAAGCCCTGTCTGACTCTACTAAGTTACTCCACAACAAAATACCGTAGCTGAGGACAGATGATACGTACCCGTTACCAAAACGGAGGTCATTAAAACGTAAGAAAAAAATGGCTACATATACGAGATGGACTTGTGCACGAAGGGAGTTGACTCCCAGGGAGCACTACAGGGATGCTTTTCACTCTAACGTCGTCGTTTACTACCATATAAGAGTATGAACTACGAGTCTGTAGTGTGAAGTATTTAATAAAAAAAAACTTCGAGTAGAGCGTTCGGTTGTAACAACTTGACCGTTCCGAACTTTCGAAAGTCGTTCAAAGACTTGTATTTGTGCAAGTCTTTGAACGACCTTGCATCTTTAACTGACATGACCTTGTAATTTTTTGATGAGAGAGTTATGGGCACTCTTCTCTTTTGTATTTTGCAGGTAATGGTAGTTATTGTTTTTTAAACATCATAAAGAGTCTATATATTTTGCTAGTTCCCCGACAAAAATTGATATTTGAGGTTATGAAACAACCGTGTCGCGTCGTCGTTCCGAACCTTGGAGTAAGTTAAAACAGCTACACTCTGAGGCTTGGAACGAGACCCTGTGCGCTACAGGAAAGTCCTCAGTGTAGTGACTATGTGTGCCATATAAAATATAAGTTCGAGTAACTACCGTTCGCTTCAGTTACCTGTTCTAGCACCGTCCTGTAAAATGTTCATGGTTCCTTACTAGAAATTGGGATGCTATTGCTAAACCTCAGCTGTTCGCCCGTCCGTCGAAAGTGCTATATCTTTGAAACGGTAATAAGTAGCCGAATGTCACAGTATTAGTAATATTTCCCTACAGATAGATTCCCTAGGATATTATAACAAAAAGCTAAAAATAAAAGGCATTCCCAAACAGAAAACGTTTCTTTCTTACGCTCTTTGTATTTGCTCTGTCTTAAAAACGGCAATACATCTCGTAACTTACGGTAAGGGGCGGTGTATCGCTTGTCATACGTAATGCTATGATTTAACGGAAACTACAGTAAGATAATATAATTTTTATCGAGGAACGAAGCAGTTTGAAGCGCTCGTAGCGAAGTTTACTTAACCGATCAGCAAAGTTATGCAACGTCGCCCGCAGTCATGAGTTGGATGGGTGACCGCTAGTGACATTACTACTGAGCGCTTCCGTGCTTCGGAGGGCACGCTAAGCCGTCGGTCCCGGTTGTTATCTTAGGATGGCAGTCGTTATAGCATGGTGGCAATTTGCGAATGCCCACCTGACTAGCTACCACTCTCAAGTAGAAAATTTGTCGCCAAACACCTAACGGTGTGTTCCGGAAGTTGTCCTTGAGAGCCAGTAATGCTAGGTTAGTCTGAACAACATCTTCGAACACATCATCACTTACCATCAGGTGAGATAGTGGTCAAAGACTAACCTACCACACATGAAAAAAAAAGTTGTATGGCAATTGACATAATTAGTACTCTTTAAAGCCTTAGACACACCTAACGCGGGGCGGTAGCGTGGCGTGGCGGGCGCGGAGCGTGAGCAGTGCGGTAGCCTTCACACCGAATGCCAAAATGCCGCTGCGCCGCAGCGTTGTGTAGTATTATTGTTTTATTACACACATTTCCAATAAGAAAATGTTCTAATGTTATGAGTAGAAGTTTGAAAGCCCACAAGCGCCTAGTAAAATTGCGATATCATCGCGTGGATAAAATGTTTGCTAGTGATAAAGACAAGTTGTATACAAAATTATGTTTAATAATAAAGTCCTGCTCTTCCCGGCATTCTGGAAGCTGGAAAAGATGATGAGGCGATCACTGAATATTTTGTGCTCGTCCCACATATAAAATTATTTCGCGTTTAATAAACTTTTTACCATTTACAAAGCAATATATAGTTTGTCAATGAGTTTCCGTTGCTATATCTTTGAAACGGTAATAAGTAGCCGAATGTCACAGTATTAGTAATATTTCCCTACAGATAGATTCCCTAGGATATTATAACAAAAAGCTAAAAATAAAAGGCATTCCCAAACAGAAAACGTTTCTTTCTTACGCTCTTTGTATTTGCTCTGTCTTAAAAACGGCAAGATGTTGTTCAGACTAACCTAGCATTACTGGCTCTCAAGGACAACTTCCGGAACACACCGTTAGGTGTTTGGCGACAAATTTTCTACTTGAGAGTGGTAGCTAGTCAGGTGGGCATTCGCAAATTGCCACCATGCTATAACGACTGCCATCCTAAGATAACAACCGGGACCGACGGCTTAGCGTGCCCTCCGAAGCACGGAAGCGCTCAGTAGTAATGTCACTAGCGGTCACCCATCCAACTCATGACTGCGGGCGACGTTGCATAACTTTGCTGATCGGTTAAGTAAACTTCGCTACGAGCGCTTCAAACTGCTTCGTTCCTCGATAAAAATTATATTATCTTACTGTAGTTTCCGTTAAATCATAGCATTAAGTATGACAAGCGATACACCGCCCCTTACCGTAAGTTACGAGATGTATTGCCGTATTTAAGACAGAGCAAATACAAAGAGCGTAAGAAAGAAACGTTTTCTGTTTGGGAATGCCTTTTATTTTTAGCTTTTTGTTATAATATCCTAGGGAATCTATCTGTAGGGAAATATTACTAATACTGTGACATTCGGCTACTTATTACCGTTTCAAAGATATAGCACTTTCGACGGACGGGCGAACAGCTGAGGTTTAGCAATAGCATCCCAATTTCTAGTAAGGAACCATGAACATTTTACAGGACGGTGCTAGAACAGGTAACTGAAGCGAACGGTAGTTACTCGAACTTATATTTTATATGGCACACATAGTCACTACACTGAGGACTTTCCTGTAGCGCACAGGGTCTCGTTCCAAGCCTCAGAGTGTAGCTGTTTTAACTTACTCCAAGGTTCGGAACGACGACGCGACACGGTTGTTTCATAACCTCAAATATCAATTTTTGTCGGGGAACTAGCAAAATATATAGACTCTTTATGATGTTTAAAAAACAATAACTACCATTACCTGCAAAATACAAAAGAGAAGAGTGCCCATAACTCTCTCATCAAAAAATTACAAGGTCATGTCAGTTAAAGATGCAAGGTCGTTCAAAGACTTGCACAAATACAAGTCTTTGAACGACTTTCGAAAGTTCGGAACGGTCAAGTTGTTACAACCGAACGCTCTACTCGAAGTTTTTTTTTATTAAATACTTCACACTACAGACTCGTAGTTCATACTCTTATATGGTAGTAAACGACGACGTTAGAGTGAAAAGCATCCCTGTAGTGCTCCCTGGGAGTCAACTCCCATCTCTGAATTCAGTCTTATATTAACCTTACATTAAAAAATTTAATTTGTACTATCACATGTCACTATAGTAAACTTACTTTAGAACTTCAACGCGAGAACGGGCTGCATGCATTGAATCAAGACATTTGTGCGATAGAGATAGCGCTTTATCAACGTTGTTGTTTCGTGATGGCCACGGTACGAATCTAAGTATCAATATTTTAAGTTTGAAATAATGATGTTAATTTTTTAAAAGGTGGGAGTTGGGCCCCTGAACTAATTTAAGGAATTATGAATTTGTTTTTAAACTGATACCCAACTAAACTAAGCCCTCGAAAATACAATGAGAAATCACAGTTTTTAACCAGTGCCTTCGCATCGGATTTTCCAGGTCTAAAGAAGATATAAATAAAATCAGTAGATGACCTCATCTACAGAAATGGTTCAGAAATTTCTAGTTTTAATCCCTTTTAGTATCAAACATAAAGTTAAATCACAGATACCCATAGTCATAGTAAAAGGATTCTCTGTGTAGTGGGAGTCATGGATAATTAATTATTGTCAAATGGATTCAAAACTATGAAAGAAAAAAATGGTGCTGCAAATTAGTTACCCTCTCAACATATGTTTTTTTAGTAAATTTAATTTAATTGTTCGATAATAGTAGATAGAAGCAAAACAGCAAACTTGCAACTTATACAATTTTGTACATACCGAAGAATATTTGTTTTACCAGATTTAGGTAAGCGATGTAGAAGCTAATATTAGGGTTATCATCTCACACTGAAGCATCTTCAAGAACCCGACACCGGTAGATATTTTGTTCAAAGATTACAGATTATTTTTAGTTTAGACATTGATGAAAAAAATAACAAGATACGATATTCTACCCATCTTGCTTCCACTTTTTGGCCTCCGTGGGTACTTTCCCAACTAGTCGAACAAAGTTGGCAGTCTGGTCGTCATCTGCCCATGCCGACTAGCTTCGTACATACTTAACCGTTCGTACACACGATTAAGTTTACATGACGCTAGTAGCTTGATCAAGTCGGCATGATCGACATTAGATTTTTGCATCAAGTGGACTTTGTCATGTAAACTGATAGCCAAACACGGGATATATTGCTTGCATTTTACGTGACTTGGACAGCTTGTTAATTTTTACTTAATCGATTACTTGTTGTAATGTATCGATATAAACAAAATTCAATAATCGATTACTTTGTCTTCGATATTAGTTTTTTTTTCCTTTTGTCCGGATATGGCCTCGCACGTCTTGTGCCAGTGTCATGGTTTATTAAAAGTCATTTGTGTTTGTATTATTTCTTGGTGTTTAGGTCAGCGTTGCCATAATAAACAGATTTCTCCGAATTTATACAGATTTTTGATTTGCGATACAGTTTAGGACAGGATCCAGAATGTTCAATTATGACGACTAAATTGGCGTAATCAAAACATAATATTTAAGTACTTAATTTTGTGCCATTTATAGCGTTTAATTTGTATTTTTATTTGTTTGTATGTTTGGTGTTAAAATCATATTGATATAATGGACATTCCAGCAAAACCCCAACAATCAACGCGATAATCTCATGAGGAAACCCTTGGTGACGAATTTGACACTGACTCATCTGACGAAGAATCGTAAGCTGCATAAAATGTCTTACTTCTTTGTTTAAAATTATTTGCATTTATTGAAAAAAAAAAATAGAGTATATAATATGTATAAGCAACATTCTGTATTTTATTTGTAATTGTTAAGAAAAAGGATTTAAGTTATTGGAGAAAATCCTCCTTAGTAGTTAATCTATGCACATACACAATGATATTTGAATTTGATTACGAACAAGTGAGTTTTGTTTTAGTTGTCTGTCATGTGCTAATAAAAGGTAAAATTGTATATTTTCGATGTTGTAAATAAATTTGGTATTTTACAAGGAATTAGTTTTCTTCCTTAAAAGATCCACATATCATGGATATAAGTTAGGTTGGATACCTATAAACAAGTATTTTATCATGGTAGCAGGAGCGTCTAAAGGAACAAATTTTCTATGGGAGGAAAATTTTGTGTAAAATAAAGAAAGGATTACCAAGTAAGTACCTATTAGACCATAATTACGATGGAAGGAAATGACGAATTTAAGTTACAAATATTTGATGGGAACCATTATGATAAATGGAAGTTTCGTCTAAAACTTTTTCTCAAAATGAAAAATTGTGAAAAATGTATAGAAAATGAAGTTAAACCAGAGGAAATAACTGAAATTGAATGGAAAAAGATGGAGCTGAAAGCAGAAAATTATATCGTAAATAGTATTAGCAACTCGCAATTAGATATTATCATAACTGAGCAGACAGCGTACAGAATGATTAAAAAACTTGACGATATGTATCTTGTTAGAGGATGTGCAAATAAGCTTTTGATTAAAAGAAAATTATTGGAAACAAAATTTAAAGACGGGAATCCGATAGAGTTCTTTCAAATATTTGAAAAACAAATAAATGATTTAAAAAATACAGGCGAAGTAGTCTCTGAAGAGGATAGACTTAATTATTTGTTATTATCGTTACCAGAAAAATTTTCAACAATCATTAATATTGTAGATGCTTTACCACAGAAGGAACAAACAGTAGAATATGTTAAATCAAAGCTCTTGTTGGATTATAAGAAAAATGAAAATGAAAACATAGAACAGTCTTTTGCAAGCAATAATTCCAGTTCAAAGGTGTGCTATGAGTGCAAACAAGAAGGACACTTTAAAAGGGATTGTCCCAAGCTTTTCATCAACAGTCGTCGTGGACAAAGCACTTATTATCGTGGTGGTCAAGGTAGAGGTTACCGAAGGTATAGAGGACGCAGAGGTACCTACAGAGGTCAACGAGGTCGAGGTAACAATTCTTACATTGAATCTACAGCTGGACATTCTGGCATCGGTTTCAACGTCGAAGTGATGACAGCCGGAGCGAACACAGGTTCCATAAATTGGCTCCTTGACAGCGGCTGCAGCGACCATATTGTTAATGACGACAAATACTTTTGTAAGTACAAAATATTAGATAATCCAGTTAATATAAAAGTAGGAGATGGATTTGCTCTAAAATCGGAAAAGATAGGTAGTATTAGTATGTATTGTAATGAGGGTGGCCAATTGCACAAAATTGATATTGATAATGTTTACTATGTTCCAAACATGAAAAGAAACTTGCTTAGTGTTTCATGTATTGTGAATAGAGGTAATATGATAAAATTTCAAAATGAAACTGCAGAAATATTCAGTGCGCAGCGTAAGTTAGTAGCTGTAGCAAGGAAAAAGAATAGACTGTATGAATTAGAAGGTAAGGTAGATAAAAGAGATAATATAAATATTTATACAAATGATAAGACAATGTCAGTGAAAGAGAAATGGCACAGAATTTTAGGACACGTAAATTTTTCAAAGCTAAAAGAAATGTGTAGGCATAAATTATTAGATGGTTTACCAGACAAAATTGAAGAAGTATACATACAGTGTGAGATATGCTTACAAAATAAAATGACAAATTTACCTTTTGAGAACAATAGACGCAGAGCAAAGGATATTTTGGAAATTATTCATACCGATGTTAATGGACCAATTACGCTGGTAGGCTATAACGGACAAAGATATTTTGTTTCATTTATTGATGACTATAGTAGACACGCGGCAGTGTGTGTGATTAAAACTAAAAGTGAAGTGTTTAATTGTTTTAGAACCTACGTGAATGCAATGCACAACCAAACAGGCAAAAGAGTGAAGGAAATTAGATGTGACAATGGACGTGAGTATTTAAATAGAGATTTTTATGAATTTACCAAAGAGCAGGGAATATACTTAAAGCCAAGCCCAGCCTATACTCATGAATTAAATGGTGTGGCTGAAAGATATAATAGGACAGTAATGGATCGAGCTAGATGTTTGATGACAGAAGCAAATATAAATAAATGTTACTGGCCAGAATGCGTATTGACTGCGGCATATCTTGGAAACAGAACACTTACAAATACAGTAGAAAAGAAAAGTCCATATGAAATATTTTATGGTAGGAAACCGGACATACATAATTTGAAACTTTATGGAAGTCAATGTTTTGTAAGAGTTCCCGAAGAAGTACGAACTTCAAAATTAAATCCTAAAGGCATGAAAGGTTTTTAGTTGGTTATACAGATACTGGGTACAAAATCTTAGTGGACAACAAAATAGTAATAAGCAGAAATGTTATATTTATAGATCCAGAAGCAGACGTAATTAAATTTCGCGATTTAGAAACAAATGATGAAAATAAAAGTATAGAAAAGAGAAATAATACAAATGATGAATTTAGTAAAGGAGAAATTGAAAAACAAACTGAATCAAAATCAACAGCAACAAGTGATAATGATGAATTCTATGATACAATAGAAGATGAAGAAGATAAAAGAAAGAAATCTAAGATAGAGGAGATGAACGTACCATATCATCCTAAAAGAGAGCGAAAGTTACCAGAAAAGTTTAAGGATCATGTAGTTTATGTGAATGTGTGTGATGCTGGAGTACCAGATACTTACCAAGATGCAATAAATAGTTTACAAGCGAAAAAGTGGAAGAATGCAATGGTTGAAGAAATAAAAAGCTTAGAGGAAAACAAAACATGGGAGATAGTTGACGAACCAGTAAATAAACCTATAATTGAAGTTAAATGGATTTATAGAATAAAATCAAATGGACGATATAAAGCTCGTGTTGTAGCAAGAGGTTTTCAACAAGTGT
Organism: Plagodis pulveraria; assembly: GCA_963890685.1. Lineage (NCBI taxonomy): Eukaryota > Metazoa > Arthropoda > Insecta > Lepidoptera > Geometridae > Plagodis > Plagodis pulveraria. The sequence goes on along the minus strand of OY982955.1, from coordinate 26,257,802 downwards.
ACGATGATAATGAGGAAATATATTCACCAGTTGCCAGAATGATATCAATGAAAGCTTTATTGTCAATTGCTTGTGTTAGAGGCTGGCACATTGAAAGCATGGACGTCGAAACAGCATTTTTGAATGGAAATATTAAATCAGAAGTGTATATATACGCACCAGATGGATATGAAATTGAAAATAACAAAGTTCTGAAGCTTCACAAAGCTCTGTACGGTTTAAGAGAGAGCCCAAGAGATTGGTACGAATGTTTCAATGAATTTATGTTAAGCATTAATTTTAAGAGATCAGACTATGATTATTGCTTATATACAGGATGTATTGCAAATGTACGGATTTATTTATGTTTGTATGTTGATGACATTTTAATATGCTCAGAAAATGAACAAGCTATAAAGGAGGTTAAGCAGAAGTTAAATAATCGATTTCGAATGAAGGACTTAGGAAAAGTTAAACAATATTTAGGGATTGACATCGATTACAAGCCAGAATTAAAGTTAATGACTTTGAGCCAGAGCAAATATATATAAAGTTTAGCAGAGAAATATAATATAAAAGAATCCAAAAAATATGAGACGCCTATGGAACAGAATTTATCTATTGAAGGTAGTGTAGTAAACAATAATGATTTAAAATATAGAAACTTGATTGGAGCGTTGCTATATGTGGCTGGTGGAACGCGACCAGATGTTTCATTCAGTGTTAATTATTTAAGTCGTTTCCAAAACTGTTACACTGATACACACTACAAGTATGCGCTACGAATTTTAAAGTATTTGTATTACACTCGAAATTTAACATTAAACTATAATTCAGAATTTGAGGAATGTTTTGACGCATTCGTCGATTCCGACTGGGCAGCAGACCAGACAGATCGAAAATCAACCACTGGTATTTTATTAAGAGTTTATAACAATGCAGTAATGTGGAAAACACATAAGCAAAAAATTGTTTTGAGAGCATCAACTCATGCGGAATATTATGCATTAGCAGAATGTGTTACAGAAATATTGCCGGTCATAGGAGTGCTTAATGATTTAGACGTGGTTATTAAACAACCTGTTAAAATTTATGAAGACAATAGCGGTGCCATAGCTCTTTCAAAAAATGGTAAATTTTGTAAAAATTCTAAACATATTGATATAAGTTTTCATTTTGTAAACGATTATGAAAAGAAAGGTATTATTAATGTAACAAAAATCGATACAGAGAATCAGTTAGCGGACATTTTAACAAAGGCACTAGGTAAAAATAAGTTTGTTAAGTTAAGAGAGCTGCTTAATATATATAGTCATTCATTAATTAAGAAAGTTGTTGTTTAATGATAATACTTGTATTGTATGCTAGTTAGCTATGCATTGTGTGTACATTTTACTGATTTTATAATAGTATAGAGTTTATATGAGGAATTATTATTAGTTAATGATTTATGAATATGCTAATATGTTTTCACAATTGTGTATGTTATCTAGGTTATTGTTCTTGAGTTTTAATAGTATATTTTCTACAAAAACTTACGGAGGTGTGTTAAGAAAAAGGATTTAAGTTATTGGAGAAAATCCTCCTTAGTAGTTAATCTATGCACATACACAATGATATTTGAATTTGATTACGAACAAGTGAGTTTTGTTTTAGTTGTCTGTCATGTGCTAATAAAAGGTAAAATTGTATATTTTCGATGTTGTAAATAAATTTGGTATTTTACAAGGAATTAGTTTTCTTCCTTAAAAGATCCACATATCATGGATATAAGTTAGGTTGGATACCTATAAACAAGTATTTTATCAGTAATCTACATTTCATTTAGGAAATGTGATAAATTATATTAAAACAACACTAGTTTTGTTCATTTTGTAATGTTTTAGCCCTTATTTGATTTTTTTTTTAAATATTGTTAGGTTTGCAATAACGCCTGCTATGCGGATTACATTACACGATTTAAATTATTCCTATTGTATATTTGTGGTTTTGAAATGTAATCCGCATAGCAGGCGTTATTGCAAACCTAACAATATTAAAATTATAAGGTTGCGTCATCATTTACAAGTATAAAACCAATTGCAAAATTGGTTTTGTTTGTAGTACTACGCAAGTGGTACTATAGATGTCATGGTTAAGGTCAGAGCATACCCGGGCTCAAGGGGTGGATGGACGCGGGATCGAATCCCGCACATAACTTAAATTTTTCCTATCGTATATTTGTGATTTTGTAAATCTAGCCCTTTTTAAAATTATATCTAGCCCGTAAAAACCTGTTTCCGAGTTGGCAGCACTGTGCCACAGAGTAAGAAATATATTTAATTCGTTTCTCTGTCTACCATTTAATTTGTAGGCTGTGTTACTACCCTGGATTGGCGGTATATTTAAAATTTATTGGGATCGTATTGCGATTGCGCGTACCTTCATTTTCCTACTCCTGCAGGATACATCGATCGGAAACAAGAAACCAGCTTTTGCAGTTTCAGCCTTAAAAACAAGCAGTGTTTGCTTTATAGCAACTTGGATATAGGTTCTCGGTTAACACAAAAAATTAAGAATGTGTCAGGTGTTTACGCAGCGTAGTACTTATATCTTGAGAACGAGACGATGGTTATTATATTAACAAACACATTTTCTGACGAAAAGGACACGTAATTATTTGAAAATGTATACGTAAAATACATCAAATGCATTCGAAAAATAGGGATGAAATGGATCCCGGTGGTAACGAGACGAACTATGTTTATTTGTTTCATATCATTATTTCTATTTTATTTATTTTATGCTTTGAGTACTTGTTTAGTTGACCAGAGAAAGGTGAGTAAATCAGACGATCACTTTGATCAAATTATTAAGTAATTAGATGCAATGCATGATTAACTTTATACATTTATATCATGTTAGGAGTTAAGTAGGTATTTATATTGCTTCATGTGGTAACTATTTCAGGTAACATTTAAATACGTCTTTTTCCGAAAGCACATTACGAGATACACGAGTGCTACTGTACGTTTCGCGTCCTTACTTGGTCTGAATTTAAATGATAGCAATAAATATATGAGACTAAAACAAAACGAAGTGTCTGTGAAAAGACTCCCTGACGCATTGATCATTGGCGTGAAGAAATGTGGAACGAGAGCACTTTTAGAGTTTTTAAGGTGAGCGTGAATGTATATTATTAATAATTTTGAAGCGCTCGTAGCGAAGTTTGCTTAGCCATTCTGAACCGATCAGCAGAGACTAGCAACGTCCGCCTCGGTCATGAGTTGGATGGGTGAGCGCCAGTGATATTACTACTGAGCGCTTCCGTGCTTCGGAGGGCTCGTTAAGCCGTCGGTCCCGGTTGTTGTCTTACAATGGCAGTCATTACAGCATGGTGGTAGGGCATTTTGTGAATGCCTGCCTGGCTAGCTACCACCCTCAAGTAGAAAATCTGTCGCCAAGCACCTAACGGTGTGTTCCGGGAGCTATCCTTGAGAGCCAGTAATCTTAGGTGAGCCTGAACAACATCATCACTTACCATCAGGTGAGATAGTGGTCAAAGGCTAACCTATAAGGCATAAAAAATATATACCTAAACATTATGATTAACCCAGCGAAGCAAGGTTCCTGTAGAAATTGGAGGTCTGGCTAGGCATTTGTATGTTGTGTGTATGTTTGTAACGTTTTCAGAAGGTAATTTTTTTTATACCGTCGATTTTTCGGACGCTTTCTTACTTACGAACCTAATATTTAAAAATAATTTAAAAAAACGGGCAAGTGCAAGTGGGACTCGCGCACGAAGGGTTCCGTATCATTATCTGTAACCTAATCTGGCAAGTTACAGACACTTTTCGCAGTGTCAGATTGAGCTGGGTATATAGGTACGGCGAAAACCTCTTTTATTGTATGGGAGCCCCCTTAATTATTTATTTTATTTTATCTAATTATATTTAAAGAGAACATAAAACTAAATATTCTGTGAATAGTTAAAGCGTCTACCTGTCACCGTTATTAGTATCGAGCAAGAAACTGTAAAAAATCAAGTTTGTTGTATGGGAGACCCCCTTAAATATTTATTTAATTTTTAGTAGTTGTTATAGCGGCAATAGAAATACATCATCTGTGAAAATTTCAACTGTATAGCTATCGCTGTTACGGACGCTAGACGGACGGACAGCGAAGTCTCAGTAATAGGGTCCCGTTTTTAACCTTTGGGTACGGAACCCTAATATATATTGGACTAGAAGAAGTAAATCCTAAGAGATTGTTAGCATTTTACCTATAACCCTGTATATTCTGAAGCTTTCTTCGTTCTTTCAGGTTGCATCCGGATGTCAGAGCCGCCAGATCTGAGGTCCATTTCTTTGATAAGTATTATCATAAAGGCTTCGAGTGGTACAGGTAACATATTAATTTATAACTATGTATGTACTGTATCAGCCGGATCGTCCACTGCTGAACACTGCCTCCCCTATTAAGGGGGGGTATTTACCATAATCCCCACGCTCGGCAGGCGTCTTGGGGATCGCAGTGTAAGAAGGCAGTTCGTTAGAAGGCGCTGCTGCCCACCTTCCAGTAATTTTCCCTTAGTCGCCTCTTACGACAGCCTCGGGACGACATGGGGAGGTGCAATTCTAACTCGGCACCCCACGGGGACTAATTTTGTATACCTACCTGATATTGTTTTCAATTGACACTCAAAGATTTCAAAAAGTTTTGTATTATTCAATTCGGTTCTGTACGGTTATTTATTCATGTGCTATTAGCGCTAAGTCAGTTTTTTTTATTGGAATCTGAACTAAACAATAAAAACTCATTAGTGCGAGTGAGGCTCCTGCTAAGAACCGTCTTAACTAAAAGAAAAAAATAAAAATCTAATTTAATATATGATTAGGTACACGCATACTTTCCTACTACTTAATAGACCTAGCGAGCATGAAGTGCTAGCGTCTCTGCTTCAGCTTAAACAAAAATGATTTAGGTATGTCCGGTCGTCCTTCTCTACAGTTCGCATTTCTCAACCGATTCTCCTAAAATATTGTGACTGAAAATTGCATAGAATTTTTTTGTCAATTCAGTTTTTGGATTTTTTCTTTCTATGGCGTTCACGAAATTACCTTATAATATCTGCCATATCAAAAAAAAAAAAAAAAAACAAATGTTACGTTGCTTTTTTGAGTAAGGGTAGATGTCGGAGCTGTAAACCTTGCTAAGATTTTACGAGACCACTTATTAACCATTACGTGAAATATCGATTATTATAATAAGTATATCTATTGATTGTGTGTTGTCACACAACGAACACAACCCTCAGCACAGAATAAAGAGGAAAAAAATATTTGAATTGCGAATGTTATATTTTTATAAACTAAAGAAACTGGGAGCCAATAATACACGACCACAATAATGTACGACCAATATTGTACGGACGATAATGCACGGCCTGATATTACGTGTACATGGATTCGAAATATTTGGTCGGCTTTTATTGGTCGCGTATTATTGCCCGTACAAAATCGGTCCGGACTGATAATGCACGGCCGATATTGTACAGCCAATAATACGTGTACAGGCTTCCAATTATTGGGTGTGCTTTATCAGGCCGTGTCAATAATGTACGACCGAATAATGCACGGCCAATAATACGAGACCAACCATAGACAAACTAAATCTCTTTCATGCCTCGTTTAACTAGGAGAGTGTAAAGAATGAACACATTATAACTTCATATGTTCACATTGGAATCGTATGATTTGTACATTTACCACCACGATATTATGAATAAGTTTCCACAAACAAACTAATTTATGACTATAAGAGCTAAGGCGTTCTACGTGAAATACATATCTTTTTATGAAAATTATAAACTTAATGCTTTAAGTTATAGATAATTTTAATACGTTTTTGTACATGTATTTTTTATTAGTCTAAATGTTAGTAAGTTTGGAAATATTAATTTATTATAAAATATGGGATTTGGTTCACTGTGTGCACCCAATGGCACCAAACCAGGGGCTTCTACAGCTTAAACCAAGGGTGCACACAATAAACTACAACTTTTGTTATTTCATATTTAATTATATATTTAGTTAAAAAATGAGAACACAGCTGTATATTTAGTTCTTCTTATTTATTTAGATGTATGAACTATGAAATGAGCATTCATAGATCCATATACCTATCTATGGCACAAAAAGAAATTTTAAAACTGACTGAAATAGTTAACATAAAAGAAAATAAATTGAGCAAAAAGCCGACAAACAAATTCAACACCCGACACTCAAACTGTAAGCGTTCAATTTAAGTGTGTAGGTCTTGGACTTGTTGAAAGTTAGAAAAGTAGTGTACGCTCCCCAGCCAATCCAGGGAGCGGTTTCCTGAGGGTTTGCCACAGGAATGCAATTCTAACAAATTATACTAAAAGAACTCCGATAGCCCAGTGCGAAGGATAGAAAATTGCATAAGCCAACTCACCATGCTCAGCTCAGCTCCAGTCCATGTTATGGCTTAGCGCTGTGCAATCCCTGGATATAATCACCGTTAGATATGTGAGCACTTCACTGGGCGAGAGATTGTTTTCGTCGGGTATGATGCAGGAGTTATTAATCTGGGGTTTGAGAGTAGGTATACACACGCGATGGAGTTACGTGCACTTCGGGTAAAGGTCCGGTTGAGACTGGCAGGGGAACCAGTGAGGCGATATGACACATAACTACCCTCTATTGAGCAATCGTATCAAAAATAATCTAAAACGTAACTACCTTCGAAATATGTCGATACCAGGTTTTCCTAAGTATTAATTGCGAGGCTTCAACAAGTAGTTTTAAAAAAATTAGAACTTATTAAGTCCTCACTATAATAAAATATTAATATAACAACATCTAAGCTTAACAACGTAAATTGAGAAAAGAGTTATCAATAGGAAACGTATAAGTATTTTGACGACGTCCATTATCAGAAATCTGAATTCTTGGAACAGGCAAGACATATTTTATATCACTAATGTTAATGTAATGTATAGAGATTATATTCATTCTGTCAAGTGGGTAGGCCAGCTAAAAGGTATTGTCAGTCGCAATATACGTGAACAAGTCGAAGCATCGTTGAAGTATTATTCCCTCGTAATTCCCTTTTTTCCTGATATCTCCCAGTGGCGACGAAACAAACGGACCTCTGAACGCGTGTGTTTAAATATTATTGTTGTTGGAAAGTGCTATCTTATTAAAGAATGTCGATTCGAAGAATTCCGGAATTTGACCTTCACAAAGAAGATTGGAGGCTATACGTTGACCGCCTCGAACAGTATTTCATTGTGAATAAAATACCAGTGGATTTAAATGTGCCTACTCTAATTACTGTTATGGGCGCGGAGTGTTATGAACTTTTAGTTAATTTATGTACACCAAGTTCACGGAGTTAACTTCTATTTTAGAAAGACATTTACAACCCAAGCCGAGTGCACTAGCGGAAAGGTATAAATTTCGACATCGCAAACAAAAATGTGGAGAAACAATAGGAGAATATGCAGCGACCTTAAAGAGAATGTCCAAAACTTGCGAGTTTGGTCAGTGGTTAGAAGAAAGCTTACGGGATCAGCTGGTATGTGGTATACTTAGCGAAACTATACGTCAGCGCTTTTTCGCGGAAGGCATGTTGGACTACGGAAAAGCCTACAGTTTGGCTTTGAGTATAGAGGCGGCAGAGAAGGACGCGGCAATCGTTGAAGGTCACGGGCATAGAGGCCTATCAGCTGGCACGAGTACTGTTGAGTGCCAGGCGATAAAAGCGGCGGGGCGTGGCTTCGGTGGCAGTGGAGGCACCGGTCATTCAAGCACGCAGTTCAGGCAGCAGCGGGGTGCTGCGGCGAGCGCCGGCGCCCGCGGCCGCTCGTGGCAGCCGTCCGCGTGTCCGGCGCCGGCGGCATCAGCGGAGTGGACTCGGCAGGCGAGGTGTAGTGCTTGTGGCGGGCCGCATGACACGGATCCGTGCAGATTTGCAGCTTACGTGTGCAGAGTATGCAACCGGAAGGGCCATTCGCGCGTGTGCCCTAACTGGATGGGGCACCACCATTTGGAAGCCATAGTCGATACTGGTAGCTGTGTCGAATCTAAACGGGTACTAGAGGAATCAGACAGTGACGAGGTAACTATGGAAATATTTGACATTAAGTTATCAGTTATCGATTGAGGAGTGTAAACCGTTGATTATACCGTTAATATAAAATAATAATACAGGGAAAAGAGGTTAAAATGGAATGTGATACGGGAAGTGCAGTTTCGTGTATGAGTCACGAGCTTTACATAAAACTGTTTTTAATGAACAAAATTTTGTATCCAGATACTGTGAGGTGTTTGCGGAGGACTTGGGACGGTTCACGGGCGGTCAAGTTAGCATTCACCTGCGGCCGGAAGCGCGGCCGGTGTTCATGCGCGCGCGCCCCCTGGCGTATGCAATGCGCGAGCCCGTGGAGCGGGAGCTCGACCGGCTGGTGAGGGACGGCATCCTGACACCCGTGGACCGCCCCTATTGTACCGGTACCCAAGAAAGATGGTAACATTCGGATCTGCGCTGATTATAAAATAACATTAAATAAAGTCCTTGAAGTCGACCGTTATCCTTTACCAAGCATAGAAGACCTATTATCACGTTTGCATGGAGGCGAAAGATTTAGTAAAATTGATTTATCTCAAGCGTACGCTCAATTTGAGTTAGAGGAATCAAAAAAATTCACCGTTATTAATACCCATAAAGGTCTTTATGTACAAAACCGTCTTGTGTACGGCTTATCGTCTAGCCCAGGCATTTTTCAAAAGCATTTAGAGCAATTATTAGCGGATTTACCCGGTGTAGGAGTGTTTTTGGATGACGTCATCATCACAGGTCACGACAGCAGTAGCCACATCGAAAATTTGCGCAAAGTTTTTGAGCGACTTCAATCTAAGGGATTGCGAGTAAAGAGAGAAGTGTGTGTTCTTCGCCGAGTCTGTCAATTATTTAGGACATATTATAAGTAAACAGGGTGTTCACACTTGTCCGGAAAAAGTACAAGCTATTGTTAACACTCCCGTACCGTCTACCTTAACCGAGTTAAGAGCATTCATAGGTTTAGTGATGTACTACGGTAAATTCGTACAAGGTGTGAGTACGATACTGGCTCCATTATATCATCCATTGAAGTCAGGGGTAAAGTTTGAATGGAGCTCAGAATGTCAGAGATCATTCGAGGAAGTTAAGAATAAGTTGAGTTCTGGTGAAGTATTGGCGCATTATTCACTAGATTTACCCGTGGTGTTGACGGCTGACGCGAGTGGCATCGGCGTTGGCGCTGTGATATCTCATATCACGCCGGAGGGCGAGCGGCCGGTCGCATATGCCTCACGCACACTAACGCAGGCGGAGCGGGCTTATGCACAAATAGACAGAGAGGCGTTAGCGATCGTTTATGGGGTAAAAAAAATCCACCAATACTTGTATGGAAGAAAGTTCCTTTTGCGGACGGATCACAAGCCCTTAACGTACATCTTAGGGGATAGAGTAGGGATACTCGTCACCGACACCACAGCTGACAGTGAGGGGCCACGGCGGGAGAGGAGTGCCGGTATCACGGTGCGCCGCTCTCCCTAACTTCCGTGGCCACGGCGGGGCCACCACCGTTGGATGGCGGACGCGGAGGGGCCGCAGGGGAGGAGGAGTGTTGGTATAGCGAGGTGCCACTCTCCATCTATCCTCTGCGGCCGAAGTAGCAGGCGACGGGGCTACTCATCTGACCCGTCGCAGGGGGACCTTGGGCGTCGGAAGCGGGGTCGTCTGACGCCCATTTGCGGGCTTGGTCCCCGGGTGGTAGCGACGTGCCATGTGTTCTGGTGCGTCGTTAGGGGTAGCACCCCAGGAGGGGTCCGGCAACGGACAACCGTGGTGGGTTCGTGGTTGATGCGATCCTGCCGAGAAGCGGTAGAGATGGAACACCGTGTGTTATTTAGTCGGTAGGGGCACTTGCTGCTGTGGGAGTAGTTGGTGTCGAGCCCGACATATCCCGGCCACGGAATGCGTAAAGGCATTTTTCACACGTAAAAAAAAAAAAATTATAAAATTTATAAAATTAAAAAATTATGATATTGAATATGTTTCTACGCATAAAAAATGTGCCGATGCGTTATCACGTTTACCGCAACCGGTTCAAGGGCGTTCGCAAAGGACAAATGAAGTAAGTTACATTAATTTTGTTGAAAATTTTCTGCCTATTACGAATGAGCACGTCAGGGCTATGACTTCGAAAGATGTAGAACTAAGCCGGATTTATTCATATCTTCAATCAGGGTGGCCAGCTTCTCGCCCGGAAGAGCTACCTGAGCCATATTATTGCAAGCGTAACGAATTGTATGTGGACCGTGGTTGCGTTATGTGGGGTTATAGGTTAGTTATACCTTCGACTTTAAGAAATAAGATATTGAGGCAATTACATGCAAGTCACATGGGGATTGTAAAGACTAAATCTATAGCTAGAAGTTACGTGTGGTGGCCAAATGTTGACGCGGACATAGAGGCCATGTGCAGGCAGTGCAAGACGTGCGCGGCGGAGGCTCAGGCACCCCCGCACGCGCCACCTCAGCCCTGGCAGTACCACACGCAGCCATGGACCAGGGTTCATGTGGATTTTCTGGGTCCGTTTAAGGGCAAAACGTTCCTAGTATTAGTAGATGCGAGCACCAAATGGTTGGAACTATTCGAGATGCCGAGAACGAACGCAGTCTCTGTTATTAAAGTATTAAGGACTACGTTTGCGCGTTTCAGCTAACCTAAGGAATAAGTATCTGATCAGGGACCTCCATTCACCAGTTCCGAGTTCAAAGAATTTTTAAATAATAATGGTATTCGGCAACAATCTCACCTGTATACCACCCCTCATTTAACGGGTCAGCGGAAAATTCCGTAAAAATTTGTAAACAAGCCATTAAAAAAGCTATTAGGGATTCGGTAGATATAGATGCTGCTTTGCAAACCTTTTTGCTCTTCGTTATCGCAACAGTGTTCATAGCACTACCGGCGAGAGTCCAGCGATGCTCTTACAAAAACGAACGTTACGGTCCCGACTAGATTTATTACGGAGTGAAAATGCGCTTACTGATAAAGTACAGAAAACTCATAGGAGGCAGGTAGAATATGCAGGCGGGGTACAACGCTCGCTTGTGCCGGGGGAACTCGTATGGGCGCGGGAGTACGGTGGCGGAGACAGGTGGGTAAAGGGAACGGTAGTAGATGGTGAAGGCTCCAGGTGGTATGTGGTTAGTAGAGATGATGGTCGACAGGTTGTTAGGCATGTGGATCAAATCAAGCTCAGATCCGGGTTGTTTAGTGTTCCATGCCCGGAGGAAAGTTCAGTAGAAAGATCAGTCGGGGGTGAGATGGATGTCGTTTCACACTCAGCTGTTGAAATAAATACGTCGTCGTCGACCTCCGGTAGTAACGAGTTAATAAAGCGGGATACCCAGGTGGACAGCTCAATTCAGTCGAGTGCTCCACTTTCTTTATCACAAAGATCGCCCACTGAACCGTTGCAGACCCCTGGCAAGCGGTCTCGAAGACCTGTCATTAGATTTAAGATAGATTAAGTTATTAAATAGGTAATTGTATACAATTGTGTGCCTACCCACTATCCAATTTACAAAACAAAATTAAGAACATTGTTAATATAATATCATAACATAACAGTTATATTCCTATATTGCATTTTAAGTGATTTTAGAAGGGAGGTGTAATGTATAGAGATTATATTCATTCTGTCAAGTGGGTAGGCCAGCTAAAAGGTAGTGTCAGTCGCAATATACGTGAACAAGTCGAAGCGTCGTTGAAGTATTATTCCCTCGATATTCCCTGTTTTCCTGATATCTCCCAGTTAACACCCGCTGTGTCGGGTTCCTTTGGCTCTACAAATTATTGGTGAAATTTACTATTTAATATCAGGTATAATACAAAAAAATCACTTCATCATTCAATACTTCTAAAATTTGGCTTTATGACTTTGTTATTTTTGGTCTTTCATCAAACTCAATGACAGTTTCAAAAGGGGAAGACGAGTGACGCTCGAGCATAGCAATAATAAACCTAGGTTCGCTCGGCTCGTCGGGCCGGCTCTGCACACGAGTACTTGGTTCCGGAACTTCCCTACTGTAACGACACGGCAAACGTATGACAAGGACAGAGTGAGGCTCATTAACGTACAAGCAAGACAGAGACAGGAACCGAATGAATCGCCGAACACTAAAATCGTCAGACGTAGTTCATGATAGAGGTAGCGCTATCAAACAAAATTTTAGGAACATAAAAAACTTGGTTTCAGTTGTTATCCTTTTAATGGAATGTTTACAGAATCTTTAAAACTATGTATTTACAATACGACAGTATGCTGTTAAAGTTCCTAGCACCACCCTTATAACTTCACCCACGCTGCCCCCACCCTGGCACCTCGCTACTTAAATCCAAGATTCATCACGTATTATTTATGCATGATTATATTTTAATTGCATTTTATGCCCTCATATGAGTATCCTACTTCCTATCCTACTCCTACTTATATTATAAACGCGAAAGTTTGTAAGTAAGGATGTGTGGATGTATGTAAGTATGGATGTTTGTTACTCTTTCACGCAAAAAGTACTGAATCGATTTTAATGAAATTTTACAATAATATAGCTTACACATCATAATAACACATAAGCTATAACGTATTTCTTATATATACTTAGTTTCTTGCCCGTTCTTGTCGCAGTGGCTCTATACAGTCAGGCGTATTCGCTTGTTGCGAACGCACGTCGGTTGCATTATTACGACCGTGACCGACCCGTGCATTTTGACGCGTCTCAATTGACCGTTGGCATTTTGATTTGAAAGTGTTACAGCTGTTATTTGAATAATGTCGTTCATACAGCTTTCACCCGATATTCAGCTCGTTACAGTGAATCGTTTAGATAGTGTAGAGGATGAGTTACGTACCCTTCGAGAAATATCTATGAAACAAACCGAACTGATTCGAGAACAAGCAGTCCAAATTCAGGAATTAAAAGCCAATGTTGTAGACCTACGGAAGGTTTTGGGCGCTGCTGACAAGACGGCTGTAATTACTGCTTCGAGTGAGGTCCAGCCCGTATCCAAGCCGATGCAGAACAACGCCGGGACTCCAAAAGTTACCTACGAGCGAGCGACTAATCCTCATAAAACTGTGGAGTCTTTGTCGCCGGTGTCTGCGATGAATGATTCCTGTCTATCAGTTGTAAAACCAGCCGCTCGGCAACAGCACCGTAGCAATCGAAACAAAATCATTATCTACTCGCCAAATACCTCGTGTGCCGATATTATCGCACCTAAGCCTACTGTAGAATTAACCAAAGACAGTACAGTAGTTGACAGCCAGATATGTGGTCTATCGCAGCGGCCGTTGGCAACAGCGAACTCACCTATTCAACCCACCGCCACCGCTCCTGATAATGAATGGTTGCAGGTACGCCGTAAAAAGGTACGCCCGTCGGAACGGAAATTCTATTAATTTATTAAAAATGTATTATGAAATATATTTTTTTAGGTATTTAATCGTATTATTGATCTCAATATTAAAAATAAACAGTTTTTTTTAATTTATATTTTTTGTCATTGTGACGGAACATGCCCGAGCCCCACCTGATGTTAAGTTGACTAATCTCTGCCTATAACAGACGCATTTCGTCAACGACGAATTGCACTGCGCCCGTCACACTGAGACGAACAGTTGTTAGGTCTCATGTGCCTGTAATTTTACTGGCTCTCAAGGACTGCTGCCGGAACACACTGTTAGGTGCTTGGCGACAGATTTTTCTACTTGAGGGTGGTCGCTAGCCAGGCGGGCATTCGCAAAATGGCCTTCCACCATGTGGTGAAGCTCAAGCTCTGGGCGGGACGTGCGTCAATGTCAAAAAGAGTTGTATGGGGACAGTGAAGTAGTTAAGGCATACCGCCGGATAAAAAAAACAGACATCAGTCGAATAAGTTCCTTATATATATTAATTTCTCAGTTCAAACCCATAGAATTTTTTTTTCTCACGTATGAAGACTAATTGCGCAATCAGAATATAATAATATTTTTATCCTTTGCCAGCTTCTTAAACCAATGATGCAATCAATAGCTAGGATTATAGTTAAAGAATTTTAACTCAATGCCTGGCATGTTTAAGTAATCTTTTATCATGATTTATCTATCGCACAGACTTTTAGCACATGAACAAAGAACCTAGGATGCTAATGCATGACGTAGGGTGCTTACCATTTGAAGTGAAATTCGCCAAAAACGCTAAAAACGATCACACTCCCAAAAAGTTGTTCCAGATGAGTCTTGGCATTATTTTCGCCATAAACGCTATAAAGCTACTGGAACAGTTTGAATTACCCATAGGCTTAGGATGTACAAGACCAACAGTGATGGATGGACGGTGTTACAAAAAATTAAATGTAAATGTGTGAGTGACATAGTGTCGTCAAGACGCGGGCAAGTAATACTATCGACAGTTAGAGATTTGTCAAGATAAAGAGCATTTATTTCAGCTATAATATAGGCTCATTAACTAATTAGATGTTAGGACCTTAGACTTTATACAACACTTTAAAATTTATGTTCAATATTCTACAAATATCCTTATCTAACAGGGTAATTCTATACATATTTGCTCTAGTAAGACATCATACATCTTACCTCCGCGATCAGAGATGGTCATTGAGTGTCCGGTCCAAACTCATCTCATCGGTGATACGAGTATCTGGTCGACAGGAAGCTTCAATTATTGCCGAAAAAAATTGTGAAGGCGTACATCTAGCTAACTTCATTGTAAGCATAAAAACTTATATGAGAGTTAACGTTTCTGTCTTAAATACCACTGAAAACGAAGTCGAAATCGACAATTTTCATGTTCAGCTAACTCCGTTTGAGCCACAATCTTATTACTTATCGTGACATTATTAACATAAATGTCATGGTGATAAGGTAACATGAACCTTTTCTGTTTGATCGTTTTGCCTGTGGTGTTCTGTCACTATTAGTTGTGATGTTATTTGATGCGCTTTGATCATCATGTTGTCGTAAAGGTTCATTGAGTTGTTTAGTTTATTTACTGGTTGGTAGAATAGATAACTTTACGACGGATCTTTTGAAGGTTCCGTTTTTTGGTTTTTAGTGTTACCACCCTAACATACCCATCTTTTAATATTGTTACGTTTGCAATGCTAAATTTATGCTAGCTTTGCCTGCTATGCGGATTACATTACAAAATCACAAATATACGATAGGAAAAATTTAAGTCATGTGCGGGATTCGAACCCGCGTCCATCCACCCCTTGAGCCGGGGTATGCTCTAACCAATTGAGCTAACATGACATGACGTCATAACTAAAGCTTTTTCTACCGTTCTTTAACCATCATATTGGGATGGAGCGACATCTATAGTACCACTTGCGTTGTACTACAAACATCACGTTTGCACTTGGCCTAAGAACAAAGATTCTACAAGCTGCATTGACATATATTCTAATAATGTGTAGAAGAGATTGTTTTCAAAAAAGTCTTAAGGTTTAGTTTGAACAAACTATATTTTAACGTGGTCAAGCTTTTTGGTAATTTATTATACATCAGTATTTTCGAATAACGACCTTGTTTCTGTACTTCAGCTAATCTGATTTTTGATACAACCCTAATTTCATTATTTTTTATAATTCGCTTTTCGTTATTACGCAGATTAAGATGATGAGCGATGATAAATAAAATATATGTGTTTGTCAAAAGTTTAATTAGTTATTAAATCACAATAAATCTGTCTCAATTTTCTTTAAAAAAATAGGAGGTGCATTACCCGAAACCGTAGTTTCTTCATTTTCTATAACTCCAGGATCTACAATATTTTCATTTTCTGAATCATCGTATGTTATTGCAAGCCTGGTCAGAATAATTTTATAGTAAGAGAGGTCTTCGTTATCCTACCATTCATCTCCTTGTACATTTTAAAATTTGTTTTTTATGTTCAAGCCCGGATGAAGGTATTGACGTACTGTTATCTGTTCTCTGCAATAGTAGCTGTACAGCTTCTCTTCTGAGGCGAAAGCAAACTGTTTTGTATTTGGGGCATTTACCCTAGGATTTTTAATCCCCTTAGTCGAAATCGTTTGACTTTCGTGACGGTAATGTGCTTAAGGATATAATTACCGTGTTCAGTCTTAGAAATTTTACATACAGTCTTTTATGAAAATAAAAGAGGTCCTGAGTAGCATATATTTCAGAGATTTTGAGTTATGTTTGCATATTTTAGGTAAACCAGCAGCCGAATATCTGATATTTCACCAAATCAGTTATTATCACCAATATTTAGAAGCAACTGAGAAAATTAAAAAAAAAACCTAATATTACTTTGCTCGAACTGGGCATCGAACGGAAAACCACATACAAAGCAGCCGCGCTGGAGATCTCTAGTCCCATGAGACAGTCACTTTAAAATCCAAATAAATTTCATAAAGCAATGTGGTGGCATCCCTGTGACTAGTTTAGAGTATGGTAGGTACTAACAAAGTTTAACTTACAATTTACACCTTTTCTCTGCTTTCTTTAGCTTTGTCTTTATGTTATTTAGTTTCCTGGCTTTATCAGGTTAAACATTTTTCACATGTTTGTCCATTTACACTAATATAAACGAATTAAAATGAATTTCAATCACAGAGCCACACCAAGTCAGTCATTAATTAAAATACTAATGGCCGCCATGATGGCCAATCGGACTGATTTGATTGGACGGTTTGGTCTTCTTTGGACTTAATGAATTTTGAAAGAAAATGAAGTTTTGTTACGTGATTTTAACAGCAAATTAGTGGACATATTTGAAATTGTATACTTTTAGAATGTTTAGATTTAAGTTTTATTTAATGTGATATAAAAAAGTAGATTTTTGAGTATGAAGGACATATTGGTGTTTGATATTTGTCAACTCAATTTGCATCATGAATTAAGACGACGTCATCAATTTCAATATTGTTTTGTAGTTTTTGCCATTTGGATCGTGCTGTTCCATTGCTGTGATCAGCGTTCCTTGGTTGGTTAGAAGATATTGAATTTTTAAAAAGTGGTAAATTGGAAACATCTTATCACTGTCACTGCCCCTTTGGAGTTGGTAAAAGTGAAACCTTTTATCAAATCTTTCATTTTAGAAAATATACAGAAATAATAGGGTGCTAGGTCGGGGCTATGTGCAGGTTGGGTGACGAGTTGTACTTTTGCGGAAGCTAAAAATGACTTAGTTTTGTTGGCCGTATGTGAAGAAGCGTTGCAATTTAGCTTAGCTGATTGATTAAGAACAACTAACCAAACTTCACTACGAGCGCTTCAAAAAGGTTTCCAAAATATTGTTATTTACTCGTTTATGAAAGTTATTCCCGAATTTTTCATATCCTTCTCGTATAGCTTCTCCACCATTTTACAACACACCATGGTAACTATTTTTGCAGAATTAAACAACGCAAAAGAACATTGATAAATTAGGTTGAAAATTACACATGACGAAATGAAAGCGCAGCACGGTACACCTTTTAAACCCCGCCCGCCATGGTATAGTTTGTGCTCTGTTTTTTTGAGCTTGAATTACATTTCTAAACATATTTATTCGTAGTTCACAGCTTTGGTGCAGGCCGCCGCGATGAGATGGTTTATAAAGTAGCAATAAAAAAGATTTATTCTTTATAATTTATAATGTACAAACCATATAAGTTTAAGGACTAAAATAAAAAAAGTGGCGAGTGAGAGCAATGTCTATTGTCTATGGAGACAACAATACGAAAGTAGGAGTGCGTTCAGAGGCTCAGAGTGTAGTTGTTTCGTTGTTTGGTTGTTTTGCAACTTACCCTGAGGTATGGAACGACCGGTTGTTTTATAACCTCAAACAAATTGTGACATTGACAGACTTACATCACTATCGTAATAATAATTGCTATTTAACACTATCACAAATTCGTTTTCCATATTTATTTAAGTTTTATATTTTGAGAAATTATATTAGTATTTATATTTTTTGAGATATATGGGTGAGCGCATCAGATAGAATACGATATAAACGTCAAAGTCATTTCATGTCACGTGTTTTATGGTTAAAAAGTTGCAACCTTCAAAGGTTTGGAACGGTCCAGTTGTGACAACCGAACGCTCTACTCGAAGGTTGTGAACGACGTTAGAGTGAAAAGTTGCACTCCGAGTGCGCTCTAACCAAGGTTCGGAACGCACCCTAGTGTTTACAGGTTTTTTTGAAAAGTGCAGCCGTAAAGAGCGTTGAAATGTGGTTGAAATCACAAAGTACTATGTATATTGTTTAATTAATTTATTATCTCTCTATTGTAATAAAGGAAGGTCGGAGCTTCTAAGTTATTATTGTTAACTGTTTTAAAATGCTATAACCTACAAAGTTGCGATGTAAACATAAGTTTGCACTCTAATCAATTGGCTGCTGTACCCAGCAGTACAAGGATAATATGCTGGTGAAGTGCAACACCAGTTGGATCTCGGCACGTACGCACTAATGTGGGCGATGGGCCACCCAAAGTGTGGACAATACTACTAAATAATATCCAATACTAGTCTTTTTCTAATCCTATAATTTCATTTAGTAGTTTCTGAGAAATTTGTAACCATCAATTACCAAGTAACTCTTGATGGAGCCTACTTTCACTATAGTTTTTTCTTACAGACATAGCAGGACTCTAATGCCCAAGGCAATGCCTATGCGTCTTTTTAATACATTAACAACAATATACAGGGATTGTGACTGATCGCTCAAGAAGGAACAAACTATATTTCATCGCAGATCGCAGTTTAAGATGGCAGTTCTTTAGAAGGTGCTGCTGCCCACCTTCCAGTATTTTTCCCTTAGTTGCGTCTTATGACACCCACGGGAAGATATGGGGAGGGTCAATTCTAACCTGACACCTCAATACTACTTGATCCAAAACGAAAATTATAAAATTCTATAATAATAAAATTATTTTTACTCACATGTATAACTAGTGATAGATAACTTTAATAAGTTTCTTACTGATTTAAAGTTACTGCATATTCAATGAATTATTATTTGTAATATTGATGAAAACTAACTGTTGGTGTAATTACTAGTAGGTAGCATTAAATATAATAGAGATGTTTTCAAAGTATTAAAATATGTTACATAAATATTTAATATTATTTCCTGTACTATTCATTTTCATCAGCACCATCATATTGTAAATGTTGCAGTAAGTAGTAGTAAAATTAAAACAAAATATTATAGGAAATCACATGACAATTTTAATTTTTCAGGATACTTCCGCGGTACCCTGCTACTCAACATAACATTATCACAGAAATACCAGGAGATGACAGTTTGAAATAAAATAAAAGTTTAAAAAATTGGTTTTTATTTTAGTATTTTGTATGTTTTAATTTTGTAGAGAGTTCTTTTGGCATGTTAAACATCATATTTAATATAGATGTGTTGGTCATTAGAGAATACCGGGAAATAGGCTTACATAAGTCACACAACTGAAAATTATAATTAATTAAGTTATAAAGTTCATACTTATACTTTTCTTCAATTCAATTAACAAGATTAATTAAATCATTCTTCATCAACAGCTATTATGTCTACCATTGAACAAAGGCCTATCCAATTTTCCACTTTCATCGCCTCTTTCGACTCGCCCATGAAAATATGGGGAGGAACAAAGAGCTATTATTATATAGGGTCATAAAAATCATGTACTGCAAACTGTAATGGTGTACCCATCCCTGAACACACATTAGAATAAGGTATGACTTATTACAGTAAGCATCTAGGTACCAGTGTCCGTTTCTTGCTAGCATTTTCTGATCTCATTCAAAAACCCTGCTTCAGGACAAGCACGGCTTCATTACCAAAAGGTGTAAATAATATTTTCTAACCTACCTCCATAAAAATTGATTTATATTAATATCTTTAGCCTTCTTCACCACATAGTATACGTAAAATCTTTGTGTGCCCCCCTCTATTGTTGACATCCTTAATAATGTGCCCAAAATGAGTATTTTATGTAATTGTTTCATCCATTAACATATTGTACAGATAGACTATATCTTATACAAGCCAGGGTTATTGTCATAAAGTCGAAAATTCAGAGAAAATTTTTCAACATAATCAAGAGATGGATAAATGCTACTGATCATCGACAAACCCACTTGTATCAGGTAGAATGTAGTAACACTATCAAATTTGATCACATCAATGAACCATGCTCAACTGTAGAATTGTTAAAAAATCATAATATAAACCTAATGTGTATTCAGTTATTATATATTAGTTTTTATTTTATCAACTTGATAATATATGAAACTCCAGTCTAGTATTAAATTCTTGCTCCAGTCCACAGGTTGTTATGAAAATTTGTTCCCATACCTAACACTTTCTCATATGAACCCCTTCCATAAATTAAACATGTACCTAGTTTATTCAAGTAAATTGATGTGGGATGGGCACTCATAATATTTTAGAAAGGTTCTTAACCCTATAATATTATAAGGATTGACACACCGCATACTTTATTCTTACATGAATGTTTTTGCTGTCATGCATATATTTCCCACAATAAGGTAGTTGGAATTGCGGTATGAATGTAGCATTGTCAGTTCCCACACTGTGTAGGTACAGCAAATGCGTAATATTATAAAAAAATAAGCTTTAGAACAAAGTAAACGTCCCAAAAACTTAATTTTGATAAAAAGCTTATGTTTCGTAATAGTAATATATTGATTGATAAAATGATGATATGAGAATTTTTGTATCTGTGTAGGCGAATATAGGATTTTTACATAAAAAGTGTTATATTTATTTCACACATTGTGTAATTACATTTGAAACAGTGGCTTGACTATTTTTTCCACTTATGTAATCCATGGTTGCTGAATGTGGCATTCATTTTGTAATAGACTTTAAAAAGAGTGCTTGATAAAAAAGTACAATGATTTCTACTTTGACTTTTATTCCTTAATATTACAATTACAGTGATGAAAAACCAGTTATTAAATAAAAAAGTATGTAACATGTTGATTGGTGGTCTGCCTGCAACGTCAGTGGACTAAAATGCACATTTCCAAATGCTGGCTACAAACAGATTGACACGCAGTGAATGAGTATGTTAAAATTTGCACAACTTTCCTGTATTTGAGAGTCCCCAGTTTGCCACATATTGATGATTGATGATTGATTTATGATCTGAATGGATGTGCCAACACTGATAGTATTGTACAAGTTAGCTCTTATTAAAAGATCTTTAGAACAGTTCAAAATTTATTTTGATTTAAACATGTTGTACTTGTATACTACCAAGTTCCTTTCATGCTGGTATTACCATATATTGTGTCCTTTACAGTATTCTGTTCCACCATCCTTTTACACCAGGCTACCTCAAGGAGCGTTATAAATTCATATTCAATATCAGCATCCCTTTTCTTAGTTAGTAGAAGCTTTTACATTAATGCTTTTACTGTAGTAGCTGTAGTATTGTAGTAGCTGTACTGTTGTATGTAGTTTGTAGTATTTGTTTAATGTAGAAGCTTAGTAGCTTAGATATACTGGATCCTACTAGCTTTGTTACTAGTAAATTGCAGGTTCCCATATGAAATCATGTGCATAATAAGCAGCCTGTTGTGACTGGAATCTCAAACACATAAATTGCACTTGAAACACCTTGATGTGGCTAGAATGCAATCGGCAAAAAGATTAAAGATGAGTTGGGAATGCATACGAGCAAAACAATTTGTTTGTGCGGTTCTTAACCCTGGAATCATAAGTCACACACGCACGCACATGCGAGGCGTTAGAGTATTTAGTAGTGTAAGCTTAAAATACCAAAGATTACTTGTAATACTCGGATTTTATTTATCAATCGTTCACATTTTTATTTTGTAGGAATTTTCCAAATCACATAAAACCAACCAATGAAAATTGAGCACAGAACACAGAAAAAATAAATATTGAACGTTGAATGGAAATATTGTCTGCGATCAAGGGTGCGTACCATTTGGAGTTAAATTCGCCAAAAAGGTTAAAACGATCACACTTCCAAAAAGTGGTTCCACTTGGGTCTTGGCATTATTTTCGCCATTAACGCTATGAAGCTACTGGAACAGTTTGAATTCCCTACATCTTATGTCAAAAGTGATAAAAGTGGCAAATTTTAGTGGCATTCTTATCCTAAATGGAACAGGGGAGAACAGTTACAAATGATCACAGTGATCACCACCATAGATGCAGCATGTGGTCAACATTATCGAAAATAACGAAATTGGCGTCAAATGGAATACGCCCCAAAGGATACTGGAACGTGCAAACGAGGCTCTTTCTTTGACATATCTTTATAGTCTATGATGTACACGTATTATTGGCTGTACATTATCGCCCTGTGCAAAAAGTGTCCGGCCCGTATTTCACGGCCAATAATGCACACCCAATAATTCATGTACATCAAATTGCTTCTATTTTTTGGTCGCGTATTATTGGCCGTGTAATATCAGCCCGTGTAGATAATGCACAACCAAATATTGTACGACCCGTATTGTACACCCCAATAATACGAAGCCAGTCCACGTAATATTGGACGCGTATTATTGGCTGTGCATTATTTGGTCCCGTATTATTGGTCGTACAATATAGGGACTCAAGAAACTCATTCATTGATTAAAATATTTTTAGGCGGGAAGCTACGAATAAATATGAACATTATTTAATCGTAGGCGGGAAGTCACGTGCCAAGTCAACTGTTTTTTTTATTGAGTTGAGCTTAGTTCGTCGCCCGTTCGAAGCAAAAATATAATTAACGCGAAAAGATTTTAGACCAATATTTTTTATGATTTTTAAAGTTCAGTGTCTCCGCAAGACTGGACTGATCGTCTTTAATATTCAAAATTATTTTGGACGGTAGGCTCTTTTGAGCACCGTAAGGAATTGGTACCTATGCAGAATTTGATCGTGTTCGTGTTTGTCTTCATGACGAAATTCGTGAACGTTGTTCGTGACAGTTTCCTCGGTGACTAGTGACGGCCACTGGCGATAACCCAGAAAACTGTTGCTACGGTCAGGCAATTGATTGCCTTGATTGAAGAAAACCTTCGTATCACTTAAGAGGAGTTTCGAAGACATTTTGGGTATGGCCAAATTCAAAAAATCTTACATCAACATAAAAAGTTAAATGTTTTGGCTGCTGGATTAACTTACACTTAAACAATATTTTTGCTATCTGCTCGAGTTTATGACAAAAAATTTGGTACAATCACGGATTTTTGAATGCTGCGTGTAATACACAGCTGCGTGTAGTAGGTACACCACCATTTATTTGCCCAGTGTCTTTGAAAAGTTGAGGAAAAACGACCAAGAAGTCGTACCCTGTTGCACCATGATACAATGCTTGGGCGAACGCCGCTAACAAGACAAATTATTTTGGTTTCTGAATGTTTTCTAAAATGATTTGTGCGAATGAAAAAGTCCACATTTTTTAAAAGCAGTATATATAAGAATTACTTTTCATGTAAATTATTTGATTTATGCGTTAGGTATACAAAACTTTCAGTGTATACCATAGGCTTAGGATGTACGTAGCGAAAAAATCCAAGGTCTATGGTGTATACCTACCCCACGTATGCAATATATTTTTACTCGCATATGACCGGTTCAATTTCCAAAACGTTAGAATGAATGATGTCAATATTTGTCGAACATTTAATATATTTTGGGCATCTATTTATAATATTTAGTATATTTCGCTAGTCAGGGGTATACTTAGTGCCTGATTCATATTTAGATATTCAGAGAGATACTGTATCAGATGGGATAGTCCACTGCTGAACACAGCCTCCCCCAATATGGGGGGGTTTGCCATAATCTCCACGCTTGGCAAGCGACTTGGGAAGCTATACCTTACACCTTATTAGGAGAGGTACATAATAAGTAATATAGAGAGCAAGAATATAATATATAGAGCCAGTTCTTCTAGGTTAGCCTGAACAACATCTTCGACCACATCATCACTTACCATCAGGTGAGATAGTGGTCAAAGGCTAATCTATCAGGCAAAAAAAAAAAAAAAAAAATATATACCGCCCTATTAAAGAAAGTTTGAGTGTTAGCAGAAACACGGCCAGGCGACGATTACTTACCTAGTCTGATGGATGGTTACACCCTAGGTTTAAAAATAATCATTATTTTTGGCGTGTTTATCCCACTGCAGGGCTTTATACAGATTACAGTGCTCGTATATAAGACATAGATGTTGGCTGCCGCTGTCAGCCGTCCAGCTCTACCGAACTTTGGGCGAGGGAAGGCCCTCTTATAGCCCTGGAAGAGGAAGTGCTGAAGGCACTTCTCCCGAGACGGGCGTAGATGGCGAAAAGCGCATTCTACCTCCGTCTCCTGCGGTCGCCGAACACGCACTGCTATTATAGGAGGGTTTGACAGCGAGCTCAAGAGCACCACTGGTTCGGACCTCGGCTTGAGTCGCTGCCGAGACACATTAAGAGAGTCGGAACTAAATGCCCCTGTGCAACTGCAGTGTTGTACCGTTGAGAGAGGGCCCTACGAAAATAAACACTGTAACTATTTGGAGAGCGCTAAACTAAGCGGGACTTTAATTTTTGCCTCGAGCTCGGTGTTTGTTTGTGTAACCTTACCACTCAACTGGGGTTGTTACCGGGATGACTTGTGGATGACGCTAAACCTGCCAACGGCTGCGATGGGGTCATCTGGGTCGTCCAAGGTCCAGTGCTCGATCCGATCTATAGCTTTTATAGTCCAGTTATCTATATGTCGTAACTACACAAGCTCATCCTGCCATCTACTTCTAGGGCTGTCACGTCATCATCTGCAGTTCTATGGGGTCCAAACTGGTAGGTTTAGTCAACAGTTCTTCTAACATGCGGCAAATGTGTCCACCCTAGTTCCACCTTAGACTGGCGGCTCTCAGAGCGTAAAATTCCAACCTCTGCTAACGCGGTCATATTATAGCGAATATGGGAACGTTTCAAATGCGTGTAGTCAGAGGGTTCCATCCCCACCCGTAAAGAAAGTATTACGCTAAAAATATATTTGTGTAGGTAAAAAAGTAAAAGTTTTTATCTCAATGAGCAAAATATTTTGTGTGCGTCCTACATTATGGGATTTTATGTTACTGTTATGTTATAATATTGTTTAACAAATTATTGGAGTACAATTTTTTTTTATGCCCAAGGCAGGAATTAAACCCGCGTCCACCGATATCGCGTCGGATGCCTATACCCCTCGGCCACTTGGACACGGCAATTGTAGCCGAAATTTCATACTCCAATCGTATTACTTTAACCGTCATAGGGGACGCTGCGCGGCCATCAACCAGACTACTAGACTTCATCTGATCGAAAGACGCCGTTCCGAGACGTTCCCGACTTGGGCATAAAAAAAATTTGTACTCCAATAATTTGTTAAATATATTTCGCTTAGCACGCGATAGTGCTTGTAATTATATTTAGAAATATAGAAGGGTAGCGAGAGTTAAGTGTTTGAAAAAACACTTCTTTCGATCAGATGAAGTCTATTAGTCTGGTTGATGGCCGCGCACCGTCCCCTATGACGGTTAAAGTAATACGATTGGAGTATGAAATTTCGGCTACAATTGCCGTGTCCAAGTGGCCGAGAGTTATAGGCATCCGACGCGATATCGGAGGACGCGGGTTCAATTCCCGACTTGGGCATAAAAAAAAAAATTGTACTCCAATAATTTCAATATATTTCACTAAGCACGCGATAGTGCTTGTAATTATATTTAGAAATATAGAAGGGTAGCGACATCGTAGAGAGTTAAGTGTTTGAAAAAACACTTCTTTCGATCAGATGAAGTCTAGTAGTCTGGTTGATGGCCGCGCACCGTCCCCTATGACGGTTAAAGTAATACGATTGGAGTATGAAATTTCGGCTACAATTGCCGTGTCCAAGTGGCCGAGGGGTATAGGCATCCGACGCGATATCGGAGGACGCGGGTTCAATTCCCGCCTTGGGCATGAAAAAAATGTGTACTCCAATAATTGTTAAATATATTTCGCTTAGCACGCGATAGTGCTTGTAATTATATCTAGAAATATACCCTTCTATATTTCTATATATAATTACAAGCACTATCGCGTGCTAAGCAGTATGAAATTTCGGCTACAATTGCCGTGTCCAAGTGGCCGAGGAGTAAAGGCATCCGACGCGATATCGGAGGACGGGGGTTCAATTCCCGCCTTAGGCATAAAAAAAATTGTACTCCAATAATTTGTTAAATATATTTCGCTTAGCTCGCGATAGTGCTTGTAATTATATTTAGAAATATAGAAGGGTAGCGAGAGTTAAGTGTTTGAAAAAACACTTCTTTCGATCAGATGAAGTCTAGTAGTCTGGTTGATGGCCGCGCACCGTCCCCTATGACGGTTAAAGTACCTAATACGATTGGAGTATGAAATTTCGGCTACAATTGCCGTGTCCAAGTGGCCGAGGGGTATAGGCATCCGACGCGAAATCGTTGGACGCGGGTTCAATTCCCGCCTGGGGCATAAAAAAAAATTGTACTCCAATAATTTGTTAAATATATTTCGTATAGCACGCGATAGTGCTTGTAATTATATTTAGAAATATAATATTGTTACTTAAAAACGAATTTCAGAGATAAAATGCCACCAACCTTAGCAGGACAGATCACGATGGAGAAGACTCCATCATACTGGGTGACCAGATCAGCACCCAGAAGAGTGTACGCCATGAATCCTTCAGTTAAACTAATTGCCGTTGTAAGAGACCCCGTGACGAGAGCCATCAGTGACTACACACAGTCAGCGAGGTAAAACGTATTCTCCAGCTTCCGCATGCACCGATATGACAAATATTTTTCCGGTACTCAAAATAAATTCACGGAGAAGCAACTAAACCTCAGTCAAGCAAACACACGCCACCAATCATTTGGTCCCAAAGGGGTGTCTACAGGCACCAGCCTGTAGATCTTGACGTTATATAATTTTCCTGACTTAATTAGCCTATCTAAACAGTTTGGTTTTCTTTCGAAAAATATAGTCACTCCGTATAATGGTGAATTGTTAAACTGCTTACCTACTTATTGCTAAGTTTGAAGTATTTAGGTAACGCTCTTAAATAGTTAGAAAAAAAAATGTTGTTGTAGAAACTATTAATTTTAACGAGTTGGCGCAGTCGGTAGGATATCTATTGATTGTCCCATTCCTTATCAATTTAGTAAGCGAAGTTAATAAAGAAAGGTCTTTTTCTGTTTACAATAGATGTGTTGTGTGATAAGTTCAAATTAAATCGCGTTTGACATTGACAAAGCTAATTCTATGGCAGGTACATTAAATTGTATCTATGAGTAATAAACATATATTAATTATAATTAGCTCCTTAACCTAGTCCTTATCTGAAGCCTAATGAGGTCAGCACAGTATATACAAAGTTACTTTATGGTCGGCCCTCAACACAACACGTCGTCACTTTGTATCTTGGAGCATGATCCAGTATATTATTGTATCATGATCTACTCAATCTTCGCTCTTGTTCTTTTGCCTGTCATTTCAGTCATACTGTTGGTCTCCGATTTTACTTTTCCTTTACGATTAGCTGA
Organism: Plagodis pulveraria; assembly: GCA_963890685.1. Taxonomy (NCBI): domain Eukaryota; kingdom Metazoa; phylum Arthropoda; class Insecta; order Lepidoptera; family Geometridae; genus Plagodis; species Plagodis pulveraria. The sequence continues at coordinate 26,230,160 of OY982955.1, read as the reverse complement.
CTGCCTTACACCAACCCTTCGAAATCTATATTTGTGTCTGGTTGACGATAATTTTATGAATATTAGGACTAATTTACTAATGTACTTTCAGCAAAAGGCCAAGTCTTCCTCGGTTTGAGGAGCTAGCTCTAATAAATAGCTCAGTCCGGTGGGCTGGGACTTCGCTGTCAGTAGTGGATGCATCATGGCCACCGGTCCGTCTCGGAGTGTACTCGCGTCCTTTGAGAAGATGGCTGAGGAAGTTCCCACGGTCAAGGCTTCTACTTGTGAGTGGGGAAGGACTGGTGGCTGATCCCGCTAAAGAGATGGAAAGGGTGCAGGTAAGGTCACTTTAATTTAAATGTAGATTTTACAATAAATCCAGTGGCCAGTAGTCCCTTCTCAATCTAGCCAAATACTCCCATTTTCTGGATACAAAATATGATCCAGGGCAGGCATCTCTTTCCTGGATTTTAGTAGATAATATAATAGAAAATTGGATTTTCAGTATTATTGTGAAAACATACAACCGCATTTCGCATTATAAGTAAGAGATATTTTATCGCGTTAAATTACTTACTTAATTACTTAGTAAATTGAAGGTACCTACTTGCTTATATGATTTGTGTTAGTCCAGGACTTGGAATACATAATGAGGTGCAAAGTATCATCAAAATCAATTCAGCCGTTTCGGTAGTAATAAACAACACAAACATTCGCATTTAGAATGTTATAAGATACTACTAAACTATGTATCAACTATTGATAAACCATTTTTTAGCAAATTTATACACAGCGACATGAGTTTTTTTTTCCTAATCACTGACTTTTAACCTTATCTGTTCGCAGGAATTCCTCGGTCTCAAACGCATCATCACTGAAAAACATTTTTACTTCAACTCCACGAAGGGGTTTCCTTGTCTTCTGAAATCGGAAAGCCGTTCCACGCCCCACTGCCTTGGGAAGACCAAGGGTCGTAGCCATCCTTACATCGACCCAAAGACTGTAGAAAGATTAAGGGACTTCTACAGGCCCTTTAACGAGAGGTTTTACCAATTGTCTGGTATTAATTTTGGCTGGCCTTGAATGTGTTGTGAATTTATATAAAAGTTTTACTTGAGCCGTAATGTACGGTTTACAAATGATTAGGTTCCTACTTTTGGAACATGCTTGCGGAACCATAGCGTCCTTACAAAAGTGACGTGTTCTATGGAAGTGTTGAATTGATTTGCATTAGTGGTGGTATTACTATTTACGACAGAAGTGAACCGGAATAACGCTCTAAAAGTGCAATTTATCTGTGGTACACGGATATCCTACTAGGTATATACTTATGTTATAAGCTTAGCTTATTAAACTACAACTACCTATTCTAGTAGTATAGGTAATACTTATATCAATGGTTGTGCACTGTAAACGACATACTTCTTTAAAATAGTAATTTTAGTAGGTTCCTAACTACATACCTACTTGTATTATGTAAGCTTATTTATAATTCAGTAGGTACCTATAGATAGGACCTAGTAAAAATATAATAGGGCAAAATAAAACAAGTGAAAACGTATAGGTACTTTTTTGTTAGCTCATTAATTTAAAAACTTGCGTCATTTGGAGAAATGTGGTCTTTATTACCACTTTTTACTTTTCACGTGTTTACTTTTCAGTCTTATTTCAAAATTCTGGTCATTTTATTGCCCGATTGTCTATTTTTTTTATCAATGACAGTACATTTACGAATTATGCGCTTATGTACTTCCATATATAGAATATTTTAGCAATTTAGATAACACTATAATCCAGAAAAAGACAGAATTTGTATGTCTTCCATGAGCATTTTTGCTCCCGAGATTATTATCATATTCAAGATTGTCTATGAAATGTCTCAATAATTTAGATCTTTGGCGAAGAGTCAAGATTTCCTGATAATGCTTTGTGTGGAAACTGATCACGTCGAAAATGTTCGGGTAGGGTTTAAGACGACACCGACTTAGCTGAAATTTGGCGGAATTGTCTCTACATTTTAAGTTTTTTTTTTCTTGAAATATTTATATTGTATTATTAAATGTAGATTTCCGTAAAATAACATATGACTATACTGATCTATTAAATATTTTAGAAGCTTTTTGTTAACACCTAAATAGGTAAATTAGTTTAAAATGTATTAACGTAAGATTTTTAGCTTTAGCTATAAATTAATGTAGTATTGATGATGCACTCATGCCCTCCGTTTACATGTGCCATACATATTAATTATGGTATTTCGAATATTTATATAGCTAGCTCAATTACTGTTTTAGCATTTTATTAAAAAAACTACAAAAAAAATATTATTTCGATATAATAACCCTGCTTCAGTCCTGAAACTTTATTTTTAGTATATCAAAGCAAATGACAGTACATAATACCTTTTCACCTCACTGTCTCGGAAAGGTGTTGTTTATTATTCGAAATCTTGCTTTTTATTCACTAGCATAAGAAATTAAAATAATATAACTGGAGGGTTCCAGAAAAAAATAATTCAAGATAACGAATTGTACTAAGTGGGTACTTTTAATTAACATTAATTTACAATATTATTTAAGCTGTTTTTCTTCCACATATCATTTTCCTCGCTTGGGTGGGATGAAACATTTTGTGTTTCGCTCAGCAGCTAAGTTATTTCGCTTCTCGAATTTTTGAAACCTTCGCTACGCTCAAGATTTTGAACTGCTCGGTTCGCTCTAAAATAACATCTTTGCAGCCTTGTAAAATAATGAGATCAAGACTGTAAAGTTGGACGGAACAAGCAAGAGGCCCTCTTGGTGTTAAGCGGTAACCTCTACCTATAACAGATTCATTTCGTCACATGTGACGAACTGCACTGCGCCCGTCACCCTATGACATAAAGTTGAGTCCCATGTTCTTGTAAAATTACTGGCTCTCTAGGACTGCTGCCGGTACACACAGGTGCTTGACGACAGTTTTTGTAGTTGAGGGTGAGAGCTAGCCTGGTGAGTAATCGCAAAATGCTGGGTTTTGGTCCCATGTAATAGGGGACAAGCCTATTGCCATTGGCCGGGCAGTTTCAGGGTCATACAAAATGTTTCCTCTTACACACTGGACGATACACAAGAACATATTACGAATATAATATGTTTACGCGTACGTTTTGGGTAATATTCAAATTATGCTTAAAATGCCTATATAAGGTAACAGAGTTTTTTCATAATTAGTCAATAGTTAGCCTTAAAGAGTAGCTCAATTTTGTTTTTAAGTTAATTCGATTTATTACCCAATTTAGGTAACATTATCCTTGTCTCAAACAAAGATAAGAATATTATTTGTCATTTCTATAAATATTAACTAGTCAGTTCAACTATAGATTTATTAAGATGATGTAAAAGTACCAACTCCTTTCCTAAACCCAGAAATGTCCAGGAATTGATATACCTTAGTCTGGCAACCCTATATACAATGGAAGTATAGCTGTGTGCATTATATGCATGCTTTAAGAGTAGAGTTCAAGATGAGCTTTCCCTACAAACGCTGTTTCTTCATATTTTAAATACTAGTGTTCAAACTCAGTGAAACTTTGCATGTATGTTCTTGAGCTTAATATCTATGCTGTTGCTTGGCCAGATTTCCGTAAAATTAACTATATTCAAAAATAATTCTAAACATATTTTTGTATGGGAATTGTTATTTTGATATTTAGGGATATTAAAATAAATCGAAAAACTGGCAAACCAGAACCATAGATATTAGGCTCAGCAATATGCGTACAAAATTTCACCGAGTTTGAAGACTTGGTATTTAAAATATGACGATACTGTGTTTGTATGGAAAGCGCTCCGTGCACTCTACCCTAAAATTTTCTCCACATTATATTGCTTTGATATTACTGTCATCCTTTTTTATTTAAATCGATGATATATGTTTAATAAATTGAATGATCGAAATATTTTTGGCCCAACACAGGTGGACAGGGATGATTTCAGACACATCTACATTAGTGCCAATAAAAATAAACATTTCTTTTAAATATTGTATTATCATAAACTTACACATTATATACAGCGTGTCCCAAAATTCAACGATAAGCCGGCATCGGAGCATGGACCTACTCATGACTCCTCGGAAAAAAAAAAATTATAACTGTTTTTTTTTTATTAATTACAGAGACTTTTATAAATTTCATCGATATTATCGAATCGAAGAAATAGGTAGTTGAAAATAGCATAATGGGTATCGACCCATTATGCTATTTTCAACTACCATGACCACAATTTTTGACATATTTTTGATATTTTTTGTGCATTAGCAACCTAAGAAAGACGGCTATCTACCACAATCCTTTAAAATTACAGAAAGTCTGTAGTTATTTTACAAAAAACAGTAAAAAAAAAATTTTTTCTTATAATTTTCATAGATTTTAACATTCTATGCACTTTCTATAGTCTGGGTTAAAAAAAAAAGTATGGACACTACCATGGCAAGTTTTATTAAAAGTTTACGCAACTTTATAAAAGTCTCTGTAATAAAAAAAAAAAGAGTTATAATTTTTTTTTTATTTTTTCCCGAGTAGTCATTAGTAGGTCCATGCACCGATGCCGGCTTATCGTTGAATTTTGGGACACGGTGTATAAATACATACAGGAAACTTAAGACCATGCCTTTATATGTCCTATTGAACTTAAGTTATCACAATAAAAATGCATGACAGTTACACTATAAAATTCTGTTTATGAATATATGTATACGCAGTTTTCAGGCCAGTTCATCTGGGACGAAAACTGGCAAGTCAATTTGCTTGCAATGAAGGTATGAGATAGAATCGATAAAATCGAAAGCGAACACTGTTGGGACATCATCGGTGTATTTGGATTGGAGTGCTGCCACATCCTCGCTGGATGGAAACGGGGCTGAGCCACTGAAAATAACATATGGGGGTTAATTGCTGAATGGGCAGCATGCCACTACTCTATCACTTCGATGTAAGCATAGAATATATAAAGGACCAGAAGGATAACTCCTAAAAATCGTTCAAGTAACTAAGTGACTATGGCTACGACGCAATAAGGAGCACATTTTTGAAGCAGTGATGGCTCAGTAGCATTGGCTATGGACTGCCGTGCAGCAGGTCCATGGTTCGAATCCCGCCGCGGGCTTGAGCTTCACCGCATGGTGGAAGAGCATTTTGCGAATGCCCGCCTGGCTAACGATCACCCTCAAGTACAAAATCTGTCGCCAAGCACCTAACGGTGTGTTCCGGCAGCAGTCCTTGAGAGCCAGTGAAATTACATGAGACTTAATAACTATGTCTCGAGGTGACGGGCGCAGTGCAATTCGTGACTTGTGACGAAATGCATCTGTTCTAGGCAGAGGTTAGTCCGCTTAACATCAGATGGGCCTCGAGCTTATTACGTCACAATAACATAAAAAAAAACATCAGCTCGCACAGTATGGTGTAACTAATAAATACATTCACCTTCAAGGTGCCTTTCTTTCTATCTCTTAGCTCTGATCTCTTCTGATGTGGCACGTGAGTTAGGGTTGTCATCTTGTGCCTACCAGCTACCAAGTACTTAGAATACTTGTATTCTACTATCTACTCTCAGGTACTTAGGACACTTATTTTTATTCAGACATCTCAAATACACTTACTATTTACCTATAAGGAGAAAACTTTACAACTAGTTTATCAATACTTGCCATGGCTTTTGGTCTCATAAACAACTATTGTACAAAAATTAGCAAAAAAAAAATGGAAAGTACATATTAAAGATGAGTCGGACACTTACGTACCCGTATAGCGGGAAATTCAAAATTAACTGTATAAACTGGCGGAACGTAGAATGTGGTCTAAGGTAAACGGCTTGTCCGGGAGGCTCTCGAGAATAGTTTGTAAACATGGCTCAGAAGCGAGATGCAGTACTCTAACAAGGTCTTAACACCCTTTTTGAAGAACAGTACTACTTCATTTCTGCTACATGCTTCTAGCGTTTCACCTTCAAGGATGACGGAATTAAATAACTTCTGGAGAAACGTGAATATCGGTTTTCCACATGCTCCCAGAAGTTCTGTCGTGAATGAAAAGCTGATTGAGAGCCATTCTGATCTCGTATACACTAATTGTCCAGGATGTCTTCAGCATAGTTCGGTTTTGTAAGCAATGATGGCCGAGCGGTAATAGCTATGGACTGCCGTGCCGCAGGTCCCTGGTTCGATCCCCACCGCCGGCTTGAGCTTCACCGCATGGTAAAAGGGCATTTTGCGATTGCCCATCTGACTAGCTACCACCTTAAGTAGAAAATCTGTCGCCAAGCGCCTAACAGTGTGTTCCGGCAGCAGTCCTTGAGAGCCAGTGATTTACAGGCACATAAGACTTAACAACTATGTCTCAAAGTAACGGGCGCAGTTCAATTCATATCTTGTTATGAAATGCATCTGTTATACACAGAGGTTAGTCCGCTTAACATCGGGTGGGCCTCGACCTTGTTCCGTCCAATAAAAAAAATTGTTTTGGGTTGAAGTCGATGTACAACATTACAAAAATAATGTGTTTAGTAAGGCCAAGCAGTGTCACAACTTGTGAAAGTTGCTTAGTTTGATCTCATGTCGATATCAAAAATAGTTGTACGACGTAAGCGCCCTAGAGCGGAGGCCGGTCTTCAATATCATGTTGATATGTTCAAAATACAATATGAAGAATACAATACTTACTCCAAGCAAATTATCCTAAAATTCGGCTTTGGTAAATTCGTCTTTTTTATGCTAACATCTCTATTGCAAACATCGAAGTCGATTCGAAGTCTGCTTTCGGCGGGAACTTGTTTATTTGTCTGGATAATCGCCAACTGCTTCAATGCAGATCGTAAGTCATCGCAATCCGGTCTTACAATAGGTTTAATTTGAGATTCCATTTCCATCATGAAATCATTGCTCAGGGCCTCAGCTTGCCGCGTTTGTATTTCCAGGGTATGCTGCATGTCTTTCAAGACAGATATTTTCAAATCTAACCAATTTTCAATGTCTTCAGATTCTTTCAAAACTTCGCTGTTGTATTCCGGTTCGAAAAGATGTGAGTCGAGACGCGCTTGCACGCGTGAACACAGTTCTGCTCTGCCAAAGTCATCTTCACCCGGTAGCCAAGCTTTATTAAAATACTTCAATAACCCTTCCCCATTATACTCTGGTTTTGGAGAAGCTAAACAGTTTACAGGTACACTGTTCACGGCACTGCCAATTTTGTTACTAGCATTCAATGAAAGTATTTGTAGTGTCAGAACTTTTTGACTAGAGCCTGCTTCATTGCCATTTATCGAGCAAAGTTTTAATATGCTAAAAGGGTTTCTCAGTTTTTTCCTTTTCTTAGGTTTCTCATTCGCTTTCACGGAGGAATCTTCCACTGCGACAACTGAATCAGAATCCGAGCTTGAATCAATAACAATTAGTTTTCGATCTTTTATTTCAAAGTCGGAATCGAGGTAAATATCAGCATTGAAATACTTGTTGAAAGTTTTTATGGCATTAGAAAAAACTCTTCGGTGACGTGACACCGCTAAGTTCTTCATTTGAAGCTCCTTGAGCTTTACTGCTAAAGCTCTCAACTTGTCTAAATTCTGTTTGACATTTTCACTGTCTTCGTTCAGACGGGGCTTTTTAGCTTTGGGCTCATCATCCAGCAATATAACTTCTTGGACCGCCTGCTCGTTGCTTTTGTTTTGATGATTGTTGTTGATAACGTCAAAATGACTTGTCAATTCTAAATGTTCATCGTAATGTCTGTTGTAAGTGTTTAAAAGACTGTGCAGAGCCCGTACTTGTGAATTCGTATACATACTCCTTTTGAATCTTGTTGCGATGCTTGTGATCATATTGTAGTGATACATTTTCTGATTATTCCGTTTATTTTGAAACTGATTGCTGCTGGAGGTGTTTGGCTCAGCCTGATAGTTCATGTTATATGGTCTCCCTAAATACTGAGTTCTGAATCTTGGTTGAACGAAGTACGCTTGAGGTGGTCTATACATATTATAGCCAAAGTAATTGTTATAGTTATGATGCAGTGTCCATGGATGTAACGGTCTGTAGTAAGCGCGATATGATCTATATGAATGACTATTAAACTGCTGATTTGGGATGTTTTGAGGTGAAACATCTGTGTTAGGAGCAATAGAAGAATCGGTACCATGCGAACCCTGAGGCTGGGACGCAACCAATTCCATTTCATCGCTTGATACGTTCGCGTTGGTCGCTTTTTGATTCCGTACTGTTTCCACATTCAACACATACGCTGTTTTGTGTAAAAATACACTTCTCGGTAAATATTTCTCGTCGGGAACGTTGACACTAGCTAATTGTTCCTTGTAGAAATCTTGTATAGAATTCAAAGCTTCAAGATTCTTGGTTATATTGGATTTTCTTTCGATTAGTTTTTGCATTTTTGCGTTGTAATAGTGGCTTTCTATTTCAAAGTGTTTGGTTGAACCGTTAATACCGGAATCTGGATCTGCGGAAATAATATTTGTAAATTTAAGTCTATTTATAATATGAAAAATACACCGTGAGTGCCGGCCTAGAGTTGCACCCTCTCTTTATCTTCCCGTGGGAGCCGAGTGTCGGAAGAGGCGACGAAGTGGAAGAACACCAGAAAGTCAGCATCAGCGCATTTTGGAGAGCTGCCATCTTACACTGCGAACACCAAGACGCCTGCCAAGTGTGGGGATTATGGCAAACCTCCCTCATGGGGGAGACTTATGATCAACGGTGGACATTACGGCTGTTGATGATACTCGTAACTGTATTGAAAAAGTTTAGGTAGAGAGAGACAAATTACTTGGCATTCCATGGATGCACCGCGTCCATAGCGTTGCAGAGGAAGAGGCCCAAGTCAAGGTACGTATAATTAGATAGTATTTTAAAGGTTCTATTCCGAACGAGGCTGCCGCCTACAACTGCAAGAAGCAATGTGCACCGGCTGCATGCAGTCGGCCGCAGCGGCATTACTGGTTTGTATGTAGTTCAATGAAATTACTTCCGAACGCCGCGGCAGTTGCAAGTGCAGATGCGGTCCCAAAAAACTGGCGCGCGGCAAAGGTACGGAATCGAATCTTAATATAGCGCCGATGATGATGATAAACAATTTTGCGTACTGGTATGTTACAAACGCTCGCCTGGCTACCTACCACTCTCTAATTGGAAAATCAGTCGCCAAGTCTTCAATCAGCTGTCCATGAGAGACACAGTCTAGTTTTTGGCCTTTTTAATATCTTTAAACACATCAATGAATGGGCCTACGACTTTGTTTAATATGTCAAAATTTAGAGCCAAATTTGTGCCAAAGGCACTAAAATTTTCAAGTCTCTGGCTATTAAGGTTTTGGAGATACAAGCTCAAATCAACGTGTAAGCTGGGGACACATGTCCCCAGCTAGCACATGCTGGACAGCTCAAACGGGAAAGCCTGGATTACTGTTTAATGGCTTAAATGTAGGGTAGAATTTGTGCCATCGGCACCAAAATTTTCAAAACAATAGGCCCCATAGTTTTTGTGTAACAAGCAAAAACATTTCTTCCCGCCAAAAAAATTAAATATTTGGACAAAAACATATTTGAGCGCGGCGTTGCCGTCCCGTTGCCTGTAGCTGCAATCTATCTTGAACCTTATTTCTATTGCATTTGAACTTACTTTTTGCTTTCACGTTACGAATAGGTGGAAGAAGTTACAAAAAAACAGTAGGTGTATAGACTAGGAGTGAGTAAGTACAAAATGTACTGTTATTTTTTCTCTCAGAATCTTAACTTATATAACTAATCCTATATATAAGATCTGTATAAGACCCTCGATGAACGAGATAATGCACTGGATACTAATCCACGCATGTACAGAACGTGATCACATACCTATTAGGTAGGCACTGTAATTTTATAACTGTAAAGAGATATTATCATTTTATCACACACCTAAACGCGTAGAAAGCTTTTGACTTAAAAGTATTCGCGTGTAATACTTTAGTACCTATTACTAGAGAATGTAAAGATAAGTTACCAACTACTCAGCTTAGTTCGGCCAGTTTGACGTAGTCAAAAAGGTAAGCTAAATATTCGCTATGTGCGCTGCATACTTACATAAGTAGGTACGTCGGTTGTACATACGTAGTATTATTATATGTTCTATGCCAACTACCTACCTACATAAAACGTCTATGATTATGTAAAAACTATACATAATAATCTCTATTTTGTGGTTTGTAGGGATTTGGAATTGAAATAAAAGTATCGATACCGTTGCGTTTCAAAGCATCGCTGCGGTATCGATATTGGAACAAATGTTTCGAAGTACTCCAGTATCGAGTACTTTTAAACGAATACAATGAGAGTTTTTATTTTATTTATTTTTATGTTATTGTGTCGGGACAAGCTCGAGGCCCACCTAATGTTAAGCGGACTGACCTCTGCCTATAACAGGTGCATTTCATCACAATTTACGAATTGCCCTGCCCCCGTCTCTTGAGACAGCTCTCATGTGTGCCTGTAATTTCACTGGCTTTCAAGGACTGCTGCCTTGCCAGATATCATTTATCATTCTTGATTGCCAAACCTTTTATTTTGTTTTAGAAAACAGAGTTCTTGTTGAAATCCCCTTAATAATTTAACTTTTTTCTTACGTATAATTTATGTGCAGAACCATATCTCTTAATATAGATATTTTGCAAAAAATATTTTTTATACAAAACAAGTCTTTCCAAATAATTTATTTTAGTTTTTAAATATAAGCGATATAGGTATTATGTTATTGTATATATGTATGAAAATATGAATAATTACATTGACTCGGGTAACTACAAAAATCGTATTTTGTGTCCGAAATTCAAGTAAATAAAACTATAAATCTATTTGAACTATTTTATTCAAAACTCCTTAATAGTGTTACAACGTTCTACTGGATTATTATAAAAATTAATTGTCATTACCGGCAGCTGTCCTTGAGAGTCTAGGTTAGCCTGAACAACATCTTCAGCCACATCATCACTTCGGTACCATCAGGTGAGACAGTTGTCATTCAGCCATAATTATATAAATTGAAGCCGTGATGGCTCAGTGGCATTGACTGCCAAGCAGCAGGTCCATGGTTCCAATCCCGCCGCGGCTTGAGCTTCACCGCATGGTGGAAGGGCATTTTGCGAATGCTAGCCTGGCTAGCGACCACCATGAAGTAGAAATTCTGTCGCCACCTTACGGTGTGTTCCGGCAGCTGTCCTTGAAAGCCAGTACTTTTAGGATAAGCCTGTTAACACCTTCGACCACATCATCACTTACCATCAGGTGAGATTTTGGTCAAAGGCTCCATTATGCCAAACTTGACTGTGAATATAAAACTTTTGGGAGTTTTGAGTCTAGATTCATATTTGACATAATGAAGTCGAGTCTAAACTCGAACTCGTCTCTGAATGTCAACTTAGAAGTGGTGACTTTAGGCTCGTTTTATTATTAAACATATTTTTTTTCGGCTATTGTTCCATCGCTCTATATTTATAGGCGGTGCGCACGTAGTAATCACGATTTCAATGCCTACGAATTCCGGAAAGCGTCACGTTTCAATCAGATAACATTAAAATGAATACTCTCTGCTACTAGCCTATGCCCCAACTGCTTTCATTTGCTATAAAAGAGAAAAGTGATTCCAACGCTATAGAAATAAAGTTCAAAACAGATTGCAGCTACAGTGAACGGGATGGCAACGCCGCGTTCAGTAATGTTTTTAACCAAATATTTAATTTTTTTGGCGGGAAGAAATGTTTTTGCTTGTTACACAAAAACTATGGGGCCTATTGTTTTGAAAATTTTGGTGCCGATGGCACAAATTCTACCCTACATTTTAAGCCATTAAACAGGAATCTAGGCTGTCCCGTTTGAGCTGTCCAGCATGTGCTAGCTGGGGACATGTGTCCCCAGCTTACACGTTGATTTGAGCTTGTATCTCCAAAACCTTAATAGCCAGAGACTTGAAAATTTTAGTGCCTTTGGCACAAATTTGGCTCTAAATTTTGACATATTAAACAAAGTCGTAGGTCCATTCGTTCAGAAGATACAGATGAGTAGCTGTAGACACGTGGTCTCCAGCTTACACGTTAAAATCGAGTCATAACTACTACAGCTTTCAAGTATGACGTTCAAATTTTTTTGTGCCATTGGCACAAATTATGCTCTAAATCCCTGGCTATAGTATATAACCACATCTTCAGCCGTTTCGTATATACAGCATGTGTCAGCTGGAGACCATAACGTCAGCTAACACACTAATAATCACACGTAGCGTCGAAGTTTATTTGGCACCTAAATTTTGAGTTGGTATTCATAATTGCACAAAATATGCTCTAAATATTGGCATATTCAGAATTAAGAAATTTCGATTGAGTAAGCTGGAGACATTCACACGTTAATAGGCTTACCTTCGTCAACAGCTTCAGGGTGACAAGATTTACTGTTTAAGCACACTGTGGCATCGGATTTTATTGGATCTTCTCCAAAGGTTCTAATCACCCCAAGTTCATCAACGGAATATACAACTGGAAAGACAAAATTGTATATGTAAGATTATTTTTTTGTACTAACATGACGTCTTCTTTTGAAGTTTAAATCTTTATATAAGTTGTAAATAAACATTTTTTTTCTTGCCATGTTTACTAATTTGTCCTTCCACTCCTTTTGATATCCTCCTCTCCGTGTAATACTTGGTCATATCGCACTTCCTTCGGAAGCTCTTAGTAAATCGGGAGAAAAAGTATATTTTGTGTCAACTACTGACCTAAGATATAATGTACCGAATCTTCTTGTCAAAATTCATCTAGCTGTACAAGTACTCACTTTACATGTCTACTAAGTAGTCTTAGATCAAACAAAGAAGTTGAATGGGAACTTTGTCAAAAGATAAAAATATGATATATAAAGCGATGATGGCTCAGTGAGCAGGTCCATGGTTCGAATCCCGCCGCGGGCTTGAGCTTCACCGCATAGTGGAAGGGCATATTGGGAATGCCCGCCTGCCTAATGATGTGTTCCGGCAGCTGTCCTTGAGAGCCTGTTAACACCTTCGACCACATCATCACTTACCATCAAGTGAGATTATGGGCAAAGGCTTACCTAAACAACAATAAAAAAAAAGAGTGATGGAATCACATTTCACACGTAAGCAACTTGGTCTGTAACATCACACCACATGTTGAGAAAACCGGCCACACTTTGGAAGAGTTCGCTTCGCTGTTCAGTGTTAACTTTTTTTGAGTAATATACTTAATTGCTCAGTCTACTTCCTAGGATAATATTTGTTAACACAAACAAAAAATGTCTATCTATTGTTGAGGGATGGAAAATAGAAATAATAATTTTGAAAAACCTTAAGACGCTTGCCACGTGTGGGGATCATGGCCTCAATGGGTTGAGGCTATGTTCAACGATGTAGCACAGATTGGTATTGGAGCAGGGTTTTTTAAACACCATTGTAATATCATCATTTGAACAAAGTATTCATAAAATACTAGGGATTAGCCCACTAGCCAATTGCAAAAAGAGTAACTACTCAGTCAAGTTAATCACTGCTTTCGACGAAGTTCTGTTGCCATTGGCAATTGTCGTAATTCTCTTATGCACCACAAAGTAACTAAAATAAGTAAAAATCTAAAGTTCTTATTTCGTTTGCTCTTAAATCCAAAAGTGTAGAGCACTAAGGAGCAACAATTCTCATAATTAAATAATGCTTTTTAATTACGGGACTTCACGTCATAAATTATAATAGTACCAATTGACATTACGACTATAATCTGCTTAAAAACACATATAAAATATAAGAAACTAGATAATTTTAGTACTTCATTGATGATTTTTTTAATTCGTATTCTAGTTAAAACAGAAAAGAACTTTCGCATACTTGTATTTAGTTTCTGTTGCATAACTGAATTATGGTCAATGTCTGTGATGCTTTGTTTAGAATTTTTGTATGTTGTTTACAGGGGCCGGCGAGACACAGTAATTTTTTGAAATATTAAAATAATTAATTTAGGTAATTACAGTTAATTACCTTAACTACTTTAAAGCGAAACACTTAATAAATTACATTTCATTCTTCAAAAAAAAATAGAAATAGTAATGAGCCAACTACCGCTTTTACCGACTAGTAGCCAACTACAAATACAGCCAGATATTCGGCTTCTAGCCAGAAGCTCAGAGTTAGTCGTTACATCTCTACAAAATACATTATGAAAGGTTTCTTACCTGAAGTTTCCTTGTCATTATTATTAATGTTCATTGTAGACATTGTACTGTCACAATCAGTTATAACATTGTTCACATCAACATTATTAGTAACAACTATATCACTAGAAATATTGTTATAATTTTTTTCTTCTGTGATTTCACTTTTGCTTATATTATTTCCATTCACACACGCAACGATAAATGACTTTTTGGAATCTTGGTCTATGGCTGATGTTTCTTTATCTGACACTTTCGATTCCATACTCACATCAATTTCTTGTAAGTGCAAATTCTTTTCTGTCACACTGTTTTTAACTTCAGCTTTTTTATGATTGTCATCAATTTCCATGATAATATCTTCATCAGGAATGATTGTAACTACATTATTATCACTATTACTTACAGCAGGATTTTCAGTACCAGTTCCAAACTTTTCATTACTTTGAATTTTTTCATCAATCACATTATGTTGACTATCTTTAGGAATATCACTAGATGATTTAATGTTATCATGTGATAGTTTCTCAGCACATGTGCCATCAGTCATTATTGGAATATCTTCATCATCTGGTGGTTTTTCATCGGGTTTTTTATGCCTGAATACCCGGTATCCCAGTCTACTGAGGGATGCATAGACTTTGTATTGCCTAATAGGCATGTCACCCAGGCACAGAGAATATGCTTTTTGTAATGACACTGTGACTTCATTGTGCTTTAGTAGAAGGCAGCTCTAAAAGTAAAATAAGAGCAATTAAGTATCTTAGTCACAAGGTTATTCTATTATGCAGGTTGAATCATGAAATTACTTTCATTATTTTCAAACTTGGACTTTTAAAGTTTTTAAACATAAGCTCCCTTAGACGAGACGAATTACTTAGCATTCCATGGATTCACCGTGCGGGTGCCGGGTCCATAGCGTTGCAGAGGAAGAGGCTAGAGGGGCCTGGGACTTGCAACCCAGGAGTAGGATTAAGGGGCCCCTTTACGATATATCAATGCTCTCCTTCACCGCTCGAGCCTCCTCCCCTACCTAACCAAATTTGGTAAGATCCTACTAATGCCGCCTTAGATACACGTTCGAGGATGGAAGTTACGGTTGTTCTTGGTAGGCCATGGTCTTTAAGTAGGTTATATAGGGATTCCGCTGGTATACCTCTTGCTCCAACTTCTACAGCATATAAATTAACCACATAACCGTTTTTGGTTAATTCATTTATTAGGTCATAATATTTGTTTGTTTTTAACGTGTGGTCTTTATGTATATTTGTTTCCCACGGCACAGTAAGTTCTATAAGTACTATGCGTTTTAGATTTTTCGTGTATAGAAATATGTCTGGTCTGGAAGACGAAACACCAACATCCTCAGGAATTTTGTAATGTTTTTCATACGAGTCCATCAAAAGAGTCCAATCGGGAGCTGCGCCTAAGATGGAGTAAGGCTTGGATTTAGATTTTGTAGATGACCCTTCTTTTACAAAAGCAACGTGTCGTTTGTTCGTGGTCAAACCTTTTCTTGCTCTAGCTACCGAGAGGCTCGCCGCTTCTCGTATGATTTCGAGGACTCTATCATGGCGACGGGAATAATGACCCCTATCAAGGAGCACCTTGCATCCTACCAATAAGTGCCTTGCTGTACCTATGGCCTCCCGACAAATACCGCAAGACTTTTCGGTGGCTTAAGTCTGGGAGGGTCATCTGAAAGGCATTTAGATAAAATTTTAATAAGGCAGGTGACCAATCGTATATCAAGGTGCGCCACTTTAATGCCATAGGGATACAAAATTCACCTATGGTTAGCCATTCGCTTTGCATTTCTAGGCTCATTGCATGTACTTTATAGCTATCATTTTCGTCTTGTTGTAGAAAAGATTTTACAAAGTATTTATCCTGAACTTTCTTCTTGGACCCTAAACCCGCTTTGCTGGACTGTGCACCTGTCATAAATTGTTTGTGGAATTGAAGCCTCGAATCAAGGTCGGAGGCACTTTTGTCTTTTGGGAGAGATGCGACTATATCGTCTTGAAATTTTAATAAGACGTGCGTTTTGGTAACTCTGAGGTGTTTATAGAGCTCCGATGGTTTCTTTAGTTTCATCCCAAAATTTGTTTTATCCTTAAATAATGTAGATGGGTCTGCCGAAAGTGCAAGCCCCAACCATGACTTCAATGTCCTTATGACGTTAAACTCGGAGTAACCTATGCGTAAGTTTACTGCGAGGATAATCGTGATAATAGGCTAAAGTTATATTAATAGACCTGGCATACAAATTGAATAAGCTAATCCAAGGTTTATTCTCGGAGTAACAGTACATTACTGCAGAATCCAATAAGTAAGCCTTCCTGGCCAAGTATGAATTATGAATATGACCTCACCTGCGGTTCAGTCCGGTTATACACGAGGCCAAGATGTTTTTTTTTTACTGGTTGAGACTTGTATAATTCTTTTCTATAAAATGAATGCCTCAGATTTTAAATCAGGAGGAGTGCCATCTATTTCCGAATCTGGTTCGCTTGAACTAATTTTTTGGGATTATTTATGTTCACAGTCGCAATTGGATTCCGCCAGGCGTTGTTTTTTTTTACTAAAAAGTTTGTGTTTGGTTTTGAACATTGTTCTATTTTCACATTACATGAATGTTTAAGTTAAAAAAAAAACATGTTTGAAACTCCATGTTCATTTTAGAATGCAAAGTTTTAATCCAACATGATTTATAAACTGAAATAACTTAGTACAAACATAAAATCCCACACTATACTTCTGTAACATTACTGAGTACAAAACGCAACGTGCATACTTTTTCTGCGTCACATTAAGTGTCACAGACTATAAAATGGCTGTTTAAGGCTCCAAAAATATATATATCTCATAAAATGTCATCCCAAAGAGAGAGATAGATATATATTTGGAGCCTCCCTCCTATAACCATGTTATAATGGCTAAAAACGAATCTGTGTCTGGTACTACGTTTTTTTTTCTAAGCAGATCTAAAGAGGATGACCTAACTGTCCAGTATATAACATGACACTGGCAAATGCACAAGATGTGCGAGTCCAAATCACGAGATAGGAGAAAAAACTGTCCAGTAAGTAAATTACAGACCCACCAACTTATCTGTTCAGGTGGCAGAAAAAAGAACTAAAACTTTCCCTCAAATTGTGAGTCAGTAGTTGATTTCCATGACCAGTAGCGCCCTCGAAAACTGCACAGTTAAGTTGGTGGTACTATACATACTTACATACAGTCCCACCAACTTATCTGTTCAGGCGGCAGAAAAAAGAACTACATTCCTTCAAATTGTGACAGTTTGTACTTGATTTCCTTGACCAGCAGCGCCCTCGCGAACTGCACAGTTTAGTTGGTGGTACTATACTGTACAGTAGGAGATTCCAAATTTAAAATCTCGCTTGTTACTGGACAGTTGTGATTGTCTCCGGTAGAGTTTACTTTCTGGATACGTTTTAGAGATGTTAGGCAACATATTACATACCATTTTTGAGAAAATTATATTTCAAGGATCAGGTAGGTTCATTTATAATACAAATGAATACATATTCCAAAGAAACAACTATCCATATCATAGATGTTTTGACAATTTGATGGATATGGAGAATAATTATCCGTATATGGTATTGTATCATATTATTATTTATTTATATACTTATTATAAAAATTTGATATGATGTTTTGTTTTGGTAGATTGTTTGTAGTAGATATATTACTTGTGCTGTAATGTATATGTTTTGTGTTGTCCTCTTTCGGATTAACTTTACCCGGATACTAAATTGACCCACACATTGAGTTGTACAAAGGCCTGCCACCGATCATTCTCTATTTTTTTTTTTTTTTTTATTATATAAATCTACACTCCACAGACTCCAGGGTCCGTGCCTTTTTTTAATTATGACCATATTTTATTTACAAACTAGATACTTACAATATATAGGAAACATGCAACTTTCTTCGAAAATTCTAAAAGAGAACAGTGTTAAAAGAACATATTTTTTTTTTTCCGATAAATGTCATTACCACTTGCATCCAGAGCAGACCAGTGTCCTCTAGCAGCACCCGTTCACGAGTTGACGCATGTGCCAGCCATCGCCTTCCTCAACCATTTTTGAGGGAAGATGGCGACCCGACACACAACACCGCCGCTAGACAACACCTTTATGTGAGCTTGACCGCTCTGGATACCCGTGCCAACGATTACAATTTGGGATTACTCTACTTTTTTGTGTCATTCCCCCACGTCACATTGTAACAGGGTCTCCATTACCACGCTGTTTCGATCTTTGATCGCCATTTTGAGGTTGTAATTATGGATGGTTTTTGGTGTCGCAACCATCGCCTTCCTGACGAACCGTCCTATGGCGTCTTCTTCGTCATCTGCGTAGTATGTGAAGGTTCCAGTATGCCGTGAAACTGCAACGACTGCGTGCGGGACGCTCTCGTGCAGCTTCATGCTGCTCTTGGTCTTGATGGCGATGACCGACTCGTATGTCAGTCCCTGAGCTTCGTGGATGGTAAGGGTGCGTGATCCCCTTCCCTCTCCGTAGCCCTGGCTTGTCAGGGTCTCCTTTTCTTCCTGGGTGTGAACCAGGAATAAGGTGTTGGGGAGAGACTTGAGAATTTTCGCACCCGTGTACCTTTCAAGCTTCAGGGACTTAATACGGGGAGCTGAGGAATATATACCAGAGTATATTTCCCTCAGTGCGTACGCGACATCCATTGAGTTCCGATGCGTGCATAACAACTCCTGGGTGATGTTTGTGACCAGGTTAGGGCGGTTGTACCTTAATACGAAGAGATTATCTCTATCGATGTAAGGCAGCTGATTGACATCTCCGATGAGGACAAGTTCACCAACTCCAGCCAGCCTGGAAGCCGTGACTATGGCTCCGAAATGGTTCATGAGAGCTTCATCCACTGTGAGGCGGCTGTAGCTCTCAGTCCTTTTAAAACCATTTACGAGGACAGAAGCCATTGTGCGCACCTTGGTTTTCACTAAGTCTCCGATTCGGTGCGCAAGCTTCTCCCTCAGGTCTTTTGCTGCTTCTGTAGTTGTTGTGATAATGATGTCCTTGTCCACATCGAATTGCCTTACCACCCAAGTTGTTTTACCACATCCTGGAACTCCATTTACCCATTGTATTTTCGGTATTTCCCAGTGTTTCCAGAATGCTTCAATGTCCGCTCCCCCCAAAATAGATTTCGCCATTTCGAGGATACGGTCATCTAACATTATTTTGGTATATCATTCTCTATTTCGTTTGTTTTTTCTCTATCCACTCGACATTGGCGAAATTGTGGCAAGCCTGCAGAAGCCACATAAGAAGTAGTTGAAGTTGACTCACTTCAACTTAAACCCAAACATTTCACTTGTATTACAAAATCACAAATATATGATAGGAAAAATGTAAGTCATGTGCGGGATTCGAACCCGCGTCCATCCACATTTGTAATGTAATCCGCACAGCAGGCGTTATTGCAAACCAATTCAAATTATAAGGTTGCGTCATCATTAACAAGTATAAAACCAATTGCAAAATTGGTCTTGTTTGTAGTACAACGCAAGTGGTATTATAGATGTCCATCCCAATATGATCGTTAAATAACGATTGGAAAGATTTGAGTTATGACGTCATGTCATGTTAGCTCAATTGGTTATAGCATACCCCGGCTCAAAGGGTGGATGGACGCGGATTCGAATCCCGCACATGACTTAAATTTTTCCTATTGTATATTTGTGAGTTTGTAATGTAATCCCCATAGGAGGCGTTATTGCAAACCTAACAATATTAAAATTTCACTTGTACTTACAGTTTCCAATAAAAACAGGGTTTCCTCAGGTAGCAGGTATAATTTTGGTCCAACATTGTGACCAATGTATTGCCAGTAGCCACCAGATTTCTGTGTAACTTCAGCAAGATTCATGTCATCCCTCCACAAGGCATGGCTTAGGGTACCACTGTAACATGAATTAAAAACAAATGAGAATATTTTTTTCCAACACTGTGATTGGCTATCTGACCATGGCCTCTCCATCTCACCTATCAAAAGTTGCTCTATAGTTTTCACTAGGAAAAGCCTTATCCCTGACATAAATTTATCCTTTAATAATGAACTCTTCCCTCAACATAGTTCAGTCAAATTCCTCGGTGTTTGGCTGGATACTAGACTGACTGGCATACCTCACTTCAACCATGTTGTCTTAAAATGCGAAAAAAAAATAATATAATTAGAGCACTTTCTGGAGTATGGGGGCGAACCCACCCATTCTGTCAAAAGCTACTATGCAATGCCATCATACGCAGCCACTTAGATTATGGAACATTCCTTTTAGACCCTGGCAATAAAGTTGCTCTATAAGCTTTCCAAAATCCAGGCAAATGCCTGCGCATCATATTAGGGGCAATGAAGTCATCACCCATAAACGCAATGCAGGTTGAGTGTGTGGACCCCCCTACTTCTACGCCGACAGTACCTTTCTGATAGGTTTGTAAAATCATGTCTACATCCTTCTCTATTGATAAAACACACCACATAGAAAAATCTTAAGAACCGAGACTTTCAGAAATCCAAGAAAAGAAATCCAAGGGTAGTTCTATCACCAATTAGTGATAGCCGAAGTTGATATCACATTGTTAACAATTATTGACCTGACATAATTTAATGATATAAAAACTTACTACCTAACAGTAATACAAAAATACATCTACTTCACTGCAAAGAACCTTTCATATGCACATTGGCATACTGGCCATACGTCTTAGAAAAAAGTGATCAGAGACGAAGAGAACTAGTTGTCTGAAGACCGCATGCTTACTACTGAAGATGCTCTCTCAACACGCACTTACTGTTCACTTATAGCTAGCATACATAACATTTCTGGCCTTTGGCAGAGTGCTGACATATCATAATAATCTTATTTAAATTCAAACAAGATCAAATAATTTAATAGACAAAAAAAGTTAAAATTCTCATTAAAATTATTAAAACATTATTACTTTTACATAAAAGTTACATTATTACTCAATATGTCCCAGCAGAGGCTTAGTACCGGCATAGGGTCCCATTTTCTACTATGAAACACATATAGGTATAAGAGTTATAGGTACTTAATATTACTTCCATTTTGATTATAAAATTATACCTTTTCTCAATTCTTTCCACTTCAATTAATTGCTTACATGCCTCTATAGCTGACTGTATCTGCTTTTGTTCAAGCCATGAGCCACTCGGGGACACCTCTTTGGAACCAAATGTAGGTAATTTTACTTCAGTCTTCTTTGTGACACCTCTGGCAACCAGCTCACTCCCCCTGGTGATAAGTCAAATATATATATAAAAATTGCACACATTTAACTGAGAAAAATTGTTAATTTTGTCTTTGCTAAACCTGGCACTGCTAGTTTTTTGTTCCTAGTATAGTAATTGTGGTGGTTGCCATTACATTTGCAAGATAATATTATGCTATGGAAATATGCGAAATAAAGTTGAGCTGTAGCTACATCTCTCAAGTGCAGTATCTTATGAATGGTATATGCAGCAGAACTAGTCTCCTGGAAGATTCCTGAAGATCATTTATATGAGGAGCCCACTGTAGATTTAACTGTAGATTTGAACCCATTAAAATGGATTCAAATTTACACTCAGGTCCTAAGAATACTGTTGCTTTATCAATTGCAAGTTTAACTTGATCAAGTTAATTGTTGAGCTCTACGTAACTAAAGTGCATTTCAAATCAACTCAGCCTCCCAGTATGCTCAAGGATACTTGTGTTGTTTAGAACAACAGCCCTTAGACCAGTAGAGGTATCGTAAATAAAAATTATATTCTACTTATATATTAGTGAATATTGAAGTAATGCATCAAAATATGTAAGTCATCTTTTCAGACGTGGACAAGACAAATCGAATGATAATAATGAACAAATTTAGAAACCTAGCAAAACTTACGACAACATTCGAGGCAAATCCATTTTCTTTCAACCCTTACAAACTCAGTTCACAAAACACAAACAATTGACTGCTATTAGCATTTTGGTATGTTTCACGTATTTATTGTTTCTGCACTCAAATGAATTTAATAAAATAGAGTACATCAGACCGGTCTCGCAAATCTCTCAATTTATATTTTTTTAATTTTTGACAGGAGTAAAGCAACTAGTGTTGCCAGACTTGCCAGTTGCTAATTCCTTTCCAGAAAATGCGCTAAATCAACCGTGAAATTATGGCAATTTATAGATTGTTTTTTAGAGGTAGTAAACTGAGAAGAGGAAAAAAAAAGCGCGGGAAACTTTGAAATAGGCGGGCGTGATTTTCTTTCGTAATTATTGAAAATTTGTATTTTATTGTAAATACTGATTAGGGAAGTACAGTGATATTTTTATAATACTTATTTAATTGTATATATTTATTAGTGTACAGTTTTTCTTGGTAAGTTGTTTTAGTTATTAACTATGGAGGAGCCCCCTGACCCGGGGGGTACAGTTCCCTTGGCCGCCTGTTATGTTACCGTAACTGATAGTAATGAATCAGTTATGGATATTGACACGTCCTTAACATCTTCTCCCACTGATATTGACACCGATGGTTATACAAATGTTAAGAGAAGGAGGAAAAATCATAGAGATCCTAATGAGAGCAAATATGATTCTCAAACGGTTGTTAACTCGGTTCCCGTCCCTGTAATTTCTCCAACAGACACTGGCGTAGTATCTAGTAACAAGAAACCCGACATCCCATCGACAGTAAATTCACCAACTTTTACACCAATAGGAAGAAGCCAATATGAATCCACAGACAGTGCCCCATACATAGTCCATGTGCAAAGAGTACAGTCATCCCCTAATGATGGTTCTACTCTACATCCTATTACTTTTGGAAAATTCCTTAAAAGATATAACATCAATGGTATAATTAACGGAAGCGTAAAACAAATAGGACGTAATAGAATTACCCTTTCCTTCTTTGATTACAAAGAGGCAAATTCATTTATCAATCATAATAGCTTAGAGAACAATAATTTGAAAGTATTCATACCGACATTCAGTATCACACCAATGGGCCTTGTCCGAGGGGTGCCTACCGAATGGACACCAGAAGAAATAATTGAAAATGTCAATTTACCCCCAGGTTGCGGCAAAATATTAAAAATACGTCGTCTTAACTACAAAGTCCTTGTCGCTGGTTCTCCTACGTGGAAACCATCGCAAACTGTAGTTATTACATTTGACGGTAAAATACTTCCAAACCGTATTTTTGTGTGCTATAACGCACTTACTGTGGAACTATACACTTTCCCGACAATCCAGTGTTTTAATTGTTGTAGGTTTGGTCACACCAAAACACAGTGTCGTTCAAAGCCCCGATGCTATAAATGTGGTGATGAACATACTGCAGATTCATGCAGTACAGAAGAGGATTGCGCTACTTGTTGTCTATGTTCAGGTTGTCATTACGCTACAAACAAATCATGCCCAGAATTCATTCGGCAAAAAAGTATTAAGTTGTCAATGGCGGAAAATTGTTTGTCTTATGCAGAAGCTTCTAAGCTACATCCCTCCGTTGGCAAATCTTATGCCGACATATTATCATCGACTAAAACTTTAACAGCAAATAACCCAATTGTTTATAATCCTCAACCCCATTCCAGTACTTCGTACAAAAAAGTTTTTGTTTCGAAGTCCCGCCCCGCTTACAGTGCTCCTAAAGGACATGATCGCGTCACTCATCAACAATTAGTAAAAGACTACGACATGCCCACTGGCCAAAATGGCTGTGGTTACACTAAGCACAATAATTTTTATAACGATCAATATTCCGAACAAACTTTGACTGATATTATTACTTCTCTTATTGACACTCTTACACAACACAACATATTATTACCGTCCAACGTTGCCCCTATACTTGAAGCTCTTAAAAAAAACCCCCGTGATGATTATCGCTCCATAAGGCATCCCTTTCGGATCGGAACCCAAAGTGGACAATCTACTAAAGATTGTCCAGTGGAACTGCCGGAGCGCAATTGACAAAAAGAACGAAATTATGTACTTAATTAATAAAAATGACCCATTTATTTTTGCATTAGCAGAAACATGGCTTAAGCCCTGTTCTGTTTTTAAAATTAAAAACTACTTCTGTCTCAGAGATGACAGAAGCGATGGGTATGATGGCGTGGCCCTACTCATCAAGTCTTCTCATTCTTTTAAACCCCTTCATTTCCCTTCCCGTGATGATAGGTTTTTCATCGTGGGTGCCATGGTTAATAATATTTGTTTCATATCTGTTTATATTCCCCATCCCTCCGCTTTTATTTTACAAGAACTTTCTATAATGATCTCTACTCTTCCTCAACCTTTTATTATACTCGGTGACCTTAATTGTCAACACCAATCTTGGGGTAGCTCTACTTCTAGTTCATATGGTAAACAGTTGGTTGATCTAATAGACAATCAAAATCTATGTATAATAAATACCGGGGCTCCTACACGTAGAACCAAACCTAATGAAGGGTTTAGTGCTGTTGATTTGTCGATATGTACACCTTGTCTCGCGAGTAAGCTCTCTTGGAATATACTTCCCTACAGTCATGGTAGTGACCATTTCCCGATAATTATTTCTTATTCCAATTCAAATGTTATTTCACGTGATCCTCCAACACGTAAACCTCGTTTAATATATAGATTGGCCGATGCAGACTGGTTTACTTTTAGAGCTGTAGTAGAAAATAATGTCTTATCGCTTTCTCAACCTGCAGTGCACAATGAAAATTCTTGTGCAGATGAGTTGACTAATATAATAACAATGGCAGCTAATAAAACATTCCCAATAAAAAATGTATTTCTCAATAGAATTTCATCTCCTCCTTGGTAGGACAAGGATTGTACTGTTGCTATTCAGAAAAGAAACCAAGCAGAAGAAAACTACAACCTAAATATGACTTCTGAAAACTTTCAGACTCTCGAAGATGTCATGGCTAACACAAAAAAAATATTAAAACAAAAGAAATTCTCTGGCTGGCGAAATTATTGCACTACAATAACTCCATATACCCCACCTACAATAGTGTGGCAAAACATTAGAAAATTTAAATCAGCAGTTCAGGACCAGACTCATTTTATTCCTTTCCAATTGTCAGAACAATTTTTAGACTACCTAGCTCCACCATTCGTGCCCCAAGAAGAGTTAATTATTTCTCTTCCATCGAGCACAGATCAAACAGGACTTAATTCTCCTTTTTCATATAGTGAAATTAAACATGTTTTAAAACATACTAATGATTCAGCACCAGGTGAAGACGGCCTCCCTTATTCATTTTACAAAAACCTTGGGGACAGTGGTTTGTACTACCTATTAGATTTAATAAATACGATCATGATGTCAGGTAATATTCCTAAATCATGGAAATCCCAAATTATCATACCTATTTTAAAACCAAACAAACCACCCAATGACGTTCATTCTTACCGTCCTATTGCATTATCAAATGCCGTATCCAAAATTGCAGAATTACTGGTAAAAAATCGTCTTGAATGGTATTTAGAATCTAACGATCTTTTGGCTAGTACTCAATACGGTTTTAGAAAAGGCAGAAGCACCGTTGACAGCATAAGTATCTTTGTCACGGATATTCGATTAGCTCTATCACATAATGAATCAATATTAGCAACATTTTTAGATATAAAATCTGCATATGACAATGTTATTCTACCTATTCTAAGACAAAAGTTAGATCAGTTACATGTACCTAATATGCTTTCCAACTTTATACTAAATATGCTTAGTGGTAGGTTTGTTAAATTGGAATCACGAACTGATGATTTTAGAATATTGTGGAAAGGTCTCCCACAGGGATCCGTTTTAAGCCCTCTGCTTTATAATATATACACTCATGACCTTGAATTATCCCTCACGCACCCTGTTAAAGTACTACAGTACGCTGATGATTTACTCATTTATTTAGGTACAGACAGATCGTTAATAATGAACGCGTGTAATGAAATGACAGTGTCCCTACACCATCTCAAGTCCTGGTTTGACAAACATGGCTTAGAGATATCTGCAGACAAAAGTGTCGTAGTTCTATTTTCAAGATTACGTGACCCTCCACCCCTTGATGTCATCTATGATGGTAAGCAGATCCCACAGGCCCAAGAAGCGAAATTTCTAGGATTTATACTTGATTCTAAGCTATCTGGCATTCCTCATTGTAATTTCATTGAATCTAAATGTGAACAACGACTTAACATGATAAGATGCCTCGCAGGTGTTTGGTGGGGTGCGCATCCCTTTTCTCTTAAGCTGGTATACAATGCTCTTATTAGAAGTGTCATGGATTATGGGAGCTTCTTGCTAGAGCCCTGTAGAGCAGTTGCACTTAAAAAATTAGATATCATTCAGTCTAAGGCGCTAAGAATAATGTCTGGTGCAATGAAGTCTAGCCCCCTAAATGCATTACAAATTGAATGTGCTGAACCTCCGTTATTTATAAGGCGTCAGTTTTTATCTGACCGTTTCTCTTTCCGTATACTACAATTTCAGAACCACCCTCTCATTCATAAATTATTAACATTAGTAGATATCATTTCCTCTTGTCCATATTGGAAACATAAATCAAAACCTTGTCTTGCTAACAGCTTTGAAAAATTCAAGTCGTTGGAAGCTCCAACACATCGTTCTAAATATTTTGCTCCTTTTAACACAAACTACGAAGCACTTATACTTTCTCCCGTTGTCTGTCTAAACTTAGGCATTGATAAGGATAATTACAATGCTAATGCAATCTTTAACTCTGTTGTTGATGATAAATGGGAAGAGTGGCATCACATTTACTGTGATGCATCCAAGCATGGTGCCGAAGGTATTGTTGGGATTGGTGTATTCCATCGCGAATATAATGTTGTCCAAAAAATCAAAATGCCTCCAGAAACTTCTACATTTACAGGTGAATGTTTGGGAATAGTTAAAGCACTAGATTATATTTTACTTGTAAAACTTCAAAATTCGCTAGTTATTTCGGACTCAATGAGTGCACTACAAGCTGTAGAAAGATCTCCACTTGAATCAAACAGTCATATGCCGATCATCATTGAGATTAGAGACAAGTTGCATAAATGCTATCTAAAAGGGTATTCTATAACGTTCCTTTGGGTACCTAGCCATAGGGGCATAAAGGGAAATGAGAAAGCAGACCTCCTAGCGAATGAAGCTGTAGAATGTGGTGACTTGCATCCTTACATTAACTATTGTCATGATCTTGCAACTTTACCCAGACGCTACCTTCAGGATTCTTGGAATAGTAACTGGCGACAAACCTCAGAAAGAAAGGCCAAATATTACTTCTCCCTTCAATCTGAAATACAATTAAAACCGTGGTTTGCTAAAATTAATATTGGAAAGATGGCCACATCTACACTTATAAGACTACGTTTAGGACACATAAGTAGTCCAGCCCATCTTGCAAAATTAAAGGTTGTAAGTGATCCTACGTGTGAATGTGGCTATCCTTTCGCTGATGAAAATCACATATTCCTCTCCTGTCCGTTGCATGATCGTTCCTCTTTCTTTGAAACTCTAATATCACTGGAAATTCAATTTCCTATAAACATTTCGTTTCTTCTTGCTTGCAAGAAGCCATCGGTGTATAAAGCTATGGCTGATTTTATGGTTTTAAACCATATCAAATTGTAATATATATGTATATAATTATTATTACTGAAAATATATAAAATTTTATATACTAAATAACATAAAATATTTTCCTATTCTTAAATATTATCTAATATGTACTAACGTATAATGATAACAAGGATTTCCTTCTCCACCCTTTCTCTCCTTCTTAAAAATCCTATTCAATATATATACATTTATACTTTCCTAATCGTATATCCCTATTTTTCATGTACGTTATCCTAATTCCATTAAAATTACAATACCGAGTTTCCCCGTTTTACTTAAGTGTAAACTAAACAAAGATACAAAACATCTTGCAAACAAAAGCCGTAACAAAATGGATATCTTCACAAGAAAACAACTGAAAGTTGAAACATGAAACTGGCATAATACGCAAACCGCGTCATAGCCAAGAAGAAAGAAAAAAAAAAAAAAAAAAAAACCTGAGAAGATGTCAAACAAATAGAAACATACACGTGAAGAAAACCATAGATTTGAACAACCGATTAATTTTGAAGAAAACACTGATATTGACAAGTTTATTATTATTTCTTTGTTAATTGACAAGTTTAGTGAAGAGAATTCAGGAACCTGACTGCTCCATGAAATTATAACAATAAGATTTGGCATAAGGACAAGTATCCAAACCCAAGATATTAAAAAAAAAAAAAAATTTTAGAGGTAAGGATTCCTACAAATATGTGAGAACAGTGGCGCCATTTATATGAGATACTAACGTTCCTAAACGCGATAAAATATATTGTGTTGACGATAGGAGAAAGGGTGTCACCAGTTGATTCTTCTTTCTAACCAATTTTACGGAGGAGGTTCTGATTATGTTTATATTTTTTTGTATCTATACAAAATATTTATATAACAGATGCCTTAGGGTGACAAATCAACATCGAGCTATACTGCGCTGTACTGCGCTGTGCTATGTTTGGTCAACTCGCTCGTCTAATAGTTTAATGAGGATACAAACAAACCATGCTGTGCTGTGCTGTGTGAGGCTACGCTCTGTTTCAAAACGCAGCAGTCTCGAGCGAGGCGCGCTACCCGCCGTGCTGAGCCGCGCTGTGCCGAGCTGTGCTAGGTTTTTCAAACATGGAGCACGCTGCGTGCCTCTCCATCGCCCTCAGACGTCTCTCTCACTCTCGTACTCCCATCTCTCGCTCTCAGCTCGATGTTGATTAGCTAAGCAAAGCGCAGCACAGCTTGATGTTGATTGTTAAAAAAACGTAGCTTAAGAAACACAGCACAGCACAGCGCAGTGCAACGCGGAAAGACTGGCAAAAAACTCGCGATCCACAAATCAAGAAAAAGCTCAATTACCTCCAAGATAAGATCACACGGGAACTAGAGGACCAGAACAGTTCGGGATGGGAACAGAGGATCGATGATGCGGCAGGAGACTGGACTTCCCTACATAAACTCTGTCGACAACTTCGTAAACATCCCGAACCCATCAGGCCACTGATTCACGAAGACGGCAACCTTAGATATAGGGCAATAGACAGAGCCGAGATCTTCGCCCAATCACTAGAAAGCCAATTCAAGCCCAACCAATCAGAAAACTATGGTCATACATCCACAATCGAAAACCTCGTGGAACAATACTTCCTCACCCCACTAGATCCCCAGGATGAACCAACGGTCGTCAGCCCAAGACAGGTGCAAAGAGCCCTTCAAAATACCAAACCCAAGAAGGCACCCGGCGCGGACGGCATAGGAAACAATGCACTACGGCATCTCCCATACAAAACAATCGCATCTATCACGCGTTTGTTTAATGGGATCCTCCGCACCGGGCACTTCCCAACTGAATGGAAAACTGGCCACGTTATAATGCTACCCAAACAAGGAAAGGACGTCCGGAAACCAGAAAGCTACCGCCCAATAACCCTCCTGCCAAGCTTGTCTAAGGTCTTTGAGCGGCTCTTTCTACATCTCATGGCACCACATCTGAACCCACGCCCAGAACAATTCGGCTTCCGCTCGGAATACTCCACAACTCTCCAATTGTCCAGGGTACTGCACCTCTTGGCACAAAACATGAACAAAAAGGAGCATGCGGTAGCAGTATTCCTGGACATGGAAAAAGCCTTTGACCGAGTCTGGCATGACGGACTCCTTTCCAAGCTCATGAAAACCGGATCCCCAAGAAGAGCCATATTTACCATCAGATCCTTCCTGAAGAATAGAAAGTTTAGAGTCAGAGTGGATGGAGTCCTGTCATCAGAGCGCGGGATAGAGGCGGGCGTCCCACAAGGCAGCTGCCTCTCCCCTGCGTGCTACTCCATCTACACGGACGATCTGCCCACAGACGCTGGAACCACCTTGGCTCTGTACGCAGACGACGCGGCACTACTCACCTCATCCTTCATAAGCCATCACGCAGGAATAAAAATGCAGAGAGCGCTAGACCTGCTGCCCGACTGGCTCGCGAAATGGAGGTTGAGGGTCAACGTCGCCAAGACGCAGGCCATGATGGTTATCAAACAGAAGATTTCCTCACTCCTACAAAAGCTCCAACTTCTAGGCACTCAGATACCATGGCAAAAGACGGCCAAATACCTGGGGGTCACAATCGACAGAAGATTGACCATGGCCCAACATGTTACAAACACCGTGAACACTACTAGAGCAGCACGAGCCCTCTTGAACCCAGTGATCAGATCCAGGCTCCCACTGCGCGTAAAGAGAGCCATCTACCTCACATATGTCCGCCCACACCTATCCTACGCGGCCCCGGCATGGTTTGCCCTCGTCGCGGACAGCCACCGCAAGAAAATGAGAGCGCAACAAAACATCACCTTACGGCAGATAACCGACGCGCCAAGATTTGTACGGAACTCCACAATCAGTAGAGACCTTAAAGTCGAAGATTTGGAAGTACACATCACGGCCCTCACTAAGAAGATGTTCGAAAAAGTGGACACCTCAGAACACCCTCACCTCAGAGGACTGGCTCCTATGCAAGTCAAACACCACTCAGCCAGACCACAGCCACGTGATCTCCTTCAGCACAACGAAGTTGGACATCCCCTCCCCAGAGCTTCCTCACAGCGGGCACACCCAGGCAAGGTATTGCCCAACGTGCAGGCTGACAGCTGAGGAGCAAGAGCAAGGGCATTAGCCCAACCCAATGACCAGTCTGCACGATTGCAGACTGCGAGCGAGCACCGCGGAAAGAGGCCCTACATGCCTGAAACCGCATCCGCGCTAACCAAGCAGGAAGGCGCGAAGAAGAACCCGAGACAGCGCAGTACAGCGCAGCATAGCTCGAATGTTGATTTGTCACCCTTACTCGGCATCTGTTATCAGGGTGTGTGCTGCCGTTACAATTAATTTGTTGATTTCTTTTTTGCACATACTATATGCACTATTAGGGGAAAGTAGTACATGATGATCCCTTTAAGGAAGAATGATTATAAGTCTAAAAATATTTAAAATAACTTTGATGTTATTGCGCTATCTAACTGTTAGTATATCCTTCAAAGTAATAGCAAATTAGTATTTTTTTAAATTAATCTATTTTTATTGAATTATGAATCATTTTTTAAAAAGGTACTAAAGGATCATCTTGTACTTCGGGGTGACCAAGATGATTCCTGGTAATACATTTTATTAATAGGTATCATGTTTTGTAAATATATTAAATAAAGAAGTCAAAAACATGGTTTGCAAGGTAGGTATTTATTGAAACAGGTACAACAATTTAACACAAAACAGAAATTTGCGTAAAATTCAATTTAAGATAAACATTATTCTTATTACCTCAATTATCAAATAATAGGTTCTATTATACACTTATACACTTCTATTACTTCTTCTACTTTTTTAACAATCTTATAACCAGAAAGAGATCAATAAAAAATTTAAGATAGGCACAATCAACATCTTATGTAGAAATATTTTCAAAACGACAAATAACTTTGCTTAAATTGTTTCCATGTGTTTTACCTAACAATACTATGTCTAACAAGTTCACGTTCTTGCGCGAAAGTGAACACTGGTCTTATGCCGCCCAAATATTTCACCCACCTACAGCTTCTTTATATTTACCCTTTGCACGTCTTTTCAGAAACACTACGGGAACAGAAATCTTGACTCGCCGTTCTATATGCCATTCCCGCTTTCACTGCATCTAAAGCTTTAATAATTGAGTTTTTATCCCAAGCTTTGTTTGGTTTTTCTTTTACAATTACGCGGCATTTTTCTATGAACAAGTAAACAAAGCTATAAATGCCTGTAATAGGTGCCTGGCTGCCGGTGGGGTGCCGGGCTGCCCGTGGGGTGCCGGGCTGTACGAGGGGTCACTCATCACTATTCTAACAAAAAAAAATATAATTGAAATCGGACTACGCGTTAATAAATTACAACTAAGTGTACATTTTGCCTTTCATCCCCTTCCCCGAGGGAACCGTGCTGAATTTTGGGATAAAAGTTTACAATGCCCTTCTTCGTAGTATAAACTCAAATCGTGCTAAGTTTCATTGACATTCATTCGGTAGTTTTGGCGTGATGCGCGGCCGGGATACAGACAGACAGACAAAAATAAAATAAAATCCAGTTTTGGCATCAGAGTCAGCTACAGAGTGCACTCAAATATTTTTTTTAAATTTTTTTGACATTTAGTATCATATACTATAGTCAAACCTGAAGATACATACCAAGATAATGGTATACAAAGCGTATATACCATCGCGCATAACATATGCGGCCGGCTTGGTACGCCTATGTCGCAGAATCCAACAAGCACAGATTCCAACGTATAGAGAACACATCGCACCTTCGGTGCAAAAAAATCACAACAGCTCTTTTTTAAATTTTACAGGAGAAGACTTTTAATTTTTTTTTTCGTCTCTATTTGTTCATTTCTGGATAACTATTTATAGTAGGTTTAAAATCTTTATTATATTAATTGTTTATTTAGTTTGCTATAGTTTTACGTACAAATCTTATGTTTCACCACAAAAAATATCCTAATAAAAGACATAACAAAAAAAAGTGTCCTGAATTGTGATTTTGTTGCACCAGAAGTTATGTAGTTTTATGACTTAAGTATATAATGTAAGGTAAAGTTTTAAATGAAATAAAGTGTCTTAATCAAACATAATCGTATATTTTCTTCTCTAAAAATGAACTATTAATAAAATGGTAACTTAAAACAATTAAATTCTAAGTCAAATTTGAATCAAACTGACAGGTCAGTAAATTTCAGATTTGTTTACAAAAAAGAATTAATTTTATTTTCAGATAGTAGATAGGCATTATCTGCAAATCAACCGCATTATTCCTCTTGGAATTTTGCGAGGTATTGTTTGTAGGGCTCCTGTGGGCCTCTGTACTTAGTTTCAATAGCTTATTAATTTCTAATCGGTCATTTTTTGTTTCCATCGCAATGCTGCCTGCGACACCTGCGCACTACGGACTTCGACGACGTTGTTGACGCGAGACTTCATCCGGGTCGAGACGTCACCCTAGAGATTCTAAGATAAGCTTTGATTTATTTTGTAAACAATGCTTTGTACCCAAACAATGAATGCAGTAGTTACAAAGGTCCCCTTTGTATCGCAAGACAGCCAGATGTTGTGTCCGCAGTGCCCCCAGGCACGATATTTTAAAGGTCAAAAAGGCCTCAAAATTCACCAAAAAAGGTGCCATAAAAATTCGGAAATTCCCCTTTCGGCGCCAATAAATAATCAAACAGTAAGTAATAGCAGTGTTGCGAGCCCTGCTACCCCTGCCAAACCGTTTTGGGAGGTTTTAAGCTCGTACAAAAATAATATTCCAGGTCAACAAGGAAATTACGGAAATTCTGTACGGTGCAAATTTATGTGCCCTTTATAAAAAAGATGGTGGTATTAGGCCTATAGCAGTAGGCACCACTTATCGTCGCCTCACAGCCAAATGTGGTTGTAGGAAAAAGGTTGCTTTTTTAAGTAATCTTTTTCAACCACTACAACTCGGTTTTGGTTCTCAGGGTGGTTGTGAGGCTGCTGTACATTCACTTCGCACATTTCTTGATCAAAATTGTGGAGATGTGCTTTTGAAGGTGGATGTTAAAAATGCATTCAACTCATTAGATAGAGGCACCCTTTTGATTGAAGTGAAAGATAAAATTCCGGAATTATACCCTTTTCTTTGGCAATGTTACGGCAAACCATCAAAATTAACATACCAAAACAACGTTATATTATCTTCCGTAGGATGTCAACAGGGTGATCCTCTGGGACCAGCCATCTTTAGCCTTGCCATCCACTCAATAATTCAACGTCTCCAATCAAAACTTAACGTTTGGTATTTGGATGACGGAACCTTAGGAGGCGATGCGAACACGGTATTGAATGACTTGCGAGTACCTATAGACGATTTTCCTCTTATTGGCCTTGAACTAAATTTTTCCAAATGTGAACTTTTTGTTTGTGGTACTTGTCCGGATAAAATTTCGATTATTGAAAAATTCAACTTACTTGCGCCTAATATAAAATTAGTAGAAAAACTTCAAAAATTCGAGCAGAAAAGCATGGAAAGTACTGCGCAGGCTCACTGGAAAACAGCCTCCAGCAAAATCAATTCCCGGCATAAACCCCGACTCCATAGCGAACCGAATGGTAGAAATCACACGGACACAAAGAGACAAAATTTTCACTAAGAAGGTCAAACAAGAGCTCAAGACCTTGAAAAAGTCTTCCCCAACAAACCAACACCTTTCGAGACCTTTTCTCCAAGATGAAATAGTAAGCGGTATTAAACTTTAAAAAAATAATAAAGCTGCTGGTACTGACAACATCTACAACGAGTTTATCCGTCATATGGGCCCCTGGCTGTAGGTTGGCTCACAGCTCTTTTTAATAACATCCTAAACTACAAGAGATTACCTAGACAATTTAAATTAACTAAAGTATGCTAAAACCAGGCAAATCTGAGCTGCTACCTGAAAATTATCGGCCTATTGCACTACTCAGCTGCATTTTCAAACTACTTGAACGTGTTATACTAACAAGAATAGAGCCATTTATAGAGGCTGCTACACCCATTGAACAGGCTGGGTTCCGTCGAGGAAGAAACTGTACTGGCCAAGTAATGGCCCTCACCACGTGCATCGAAGCCGGTTTCCAAAAGCAGTTAAAAACTACAGCAGTATTTATAGACCTCACAGCTGCATACGATACCGTTTGGAAACAGGGACTAGTGCGCAAACTATTATCTGTCATCCCTAGCAAAGAAATTGTAGATCTAATATCTAGCATGTTGAGTGAAAGAGAATTCGAAGTCTATCTGGCTAATGCCAAAAGTAGAAAGCGAAAATTAAACAACGGCTTACCTCAAGGGCCTGTTATGGCACCGCAGCTTTTTAATCTCTACATTCACGATCTGCCAGTCACCACAGGTACTAAATTCATATATGCTGATGACATTGCACTTATTGCTCAAAGCAGGGACATGAAGACGAGCGAAAACATCTTGACTGATGACCTAACAAAGCTTTCAAAATACTTTGAGTGTTGGCGTCTTATCCCCAGCCCCAGCAAAACCGAGGTTTCATGTTTTCATCTAAATAACAACCTCGCGAAATATCAACCTACTGTAAACTTTAAGGGAAAAAAGCTTCATGTCAACGCTTATCCTAAATATCTCGGTGTAACCCTCGATAGATCACTAACCTACAAAGAACACCTAATCAAGTTGTCTCATAAACTATCCACACGCAACAACATTCTGCACAAATTATGTGGCACGACCTGGGGAGCGTCTGCGGATTGCTTGCGTACGACGGGTATCGCCCTGGTCTACTCAGCTGCAGAATACTGCTGCCCAGTTTGGCTGGAAAGTGCACACGTTCATATAGTAGACACCAAACTGAACGAAGCCATGCGCTGTATATCCGGTACTATCAAATCTACACCTCTTCACTGGCTTCCTGTACTTAGTCACATAGAACCACCTCATCTTCGCAGACAACATGCACTAAAAAGAGAAACAGAAAAAATTGAGCTACACCCAGAACTACCTCTCCATGCTGGTTTCTTTTGCCCACCACCACATCAATTAAAGTCGAGGCATCCCCCGTACGCTCATGCCGATCGCATAAAATATTTTCAAATCACAGACGGATGGAAAAAGGTTTGGCATGAGGCTACAAAAAACTCAGGTGCTCGAAGCATTGACCCCACTTCCAAACCCAAAGGCTTGAACCTTCCACGTAAAATATGGTGTCGCTTAAACAGATTAAGAGCAGGACACGGGCGCTGCAATTACTTCCGACACAAATGGGGCTGGACAGACATTGCATGCTGCGAATGTGGCGAGGAAAACCAAACTATGGACCACATTTTCCAGCACTGCCCCATCCATTCATACCCAGGACCATGTAGTGATATTGTGGATCTACCTCCTGAATTTATTACTTGGCTGGAGAACCTGAAAATTGACATTTAATTTATTAAAGAATTCTATTTTATGTTAATTTAATTTTGTTGACATTTTTATATATTATTTTAGTTTTAGATGTAATTTTGCCTGTAGTCATACGATTAAATAAATAATAATAAGTAGTAAAACGTTCGCTCCGTCTTTTGGGTTCACCGATTTTTGACGAATCTTTGTCACCATTTGTCGAAGAACAAATTCTAAAGTTTAGAAATGCTTCTAGCAGATTATTCAAAATTAACGCCCATATGGCTTTTCCTATTATTAGATTTTGCCTTTTCGTTCCTAAATTTACATACTTTTTGAGATGTTGTCAGCTGTGGAAACACAGTGAGCTTCTTTTAAGCTTAGACAATTTATTAAAAGATACGTTAATTTCGGTTTTGAATGTTGAGATGGATGATAAGGCTTGGGTGCAAGCTTCCCTCCCTGTGAGATTGGGGGGCATAGGGATACGCATAATTTCTAGTGTGGCATTACCAGCTTTTTTGTCTTCTGTACACAGTACACACAAATTAGTAGAAAAAATTCTTGCACCATCTTTAGGCTCTTTTGATGTAGCATATCTGGCTGAGGCCAAAACCACATGGGGACTGACTTGTCCAAATACTGAGTTCCCAAAAATTTTGTCATCTCAGAAACAGTGGGATCGGCCCCTATGCGAGCTAGCACGGAAAGATCTTTTAAATACGTGCCCTAGTATCGCAGATCGTGCTCGTTTCTCGCTGTTTCTGTGTGGGAATCAGGTCTTTGGTTACAAGCCATTCCTTCTTACAAAACTGGTAGCTTTATAGATCCTTCCGCTTTTCGTCTCGCTATTAGCTTACGCTTGGGTGCAAGGTGTTGTGTTGCCCATCACTGCCAGTGTGGTACTGCAGTTGACCAAGTCGGTCACCATGGCCTCTCATGCTCTCGAAGTGCTGGTCAAATTTCCCGCCACGCCAGCCTTAACGATATCATTCGCCGGGCTTTTACCAGCGCCAATGTTCCAGCTGTTCTCGAACCGAACGGTCTGATGCGTGACGATGGTAAAAGACCTGACGGCATGACTCTGGTTCCATGGAAGTTAGGACGGCCCTTAGTGTGGGACGCTACATGCGTAGACACTTTAGCGCCGTCACACCTTTCTGAAACCCAGGTGAGGGCTGGCGCCGCGGCTACTTGGGCAGAGCAACTCAAGCGGCGCAAGTATGCTAACCTCGGTATGGGTTACATATTTGAGCCGTTTGGTGTAGAGACGTTGGGTCCGTGGGGACCGGGAGCTCATCG
The DNA here is from genome assembly GCA_963890685.1 of Plagodis pulveraria. Taxonomy (NCBI): domain Eukaryota; kingdom Metazoa; phylum Arthropoda; class Insecta; order Lepidoptera; family Geometridae; genus Plagodis; species Plagodis pulveraria. Next base: position 26,192,566 of record OY982955.1, on the reverse strand, counting down.
TATTTTCCAAAATTTATCAGAGCGCTTGGTCGATGCGACGCGTGATCAAAATGCTGGCACCTATTTGGCTCAAAGAATAAGCATTGCAATTCAACGGGGCAATGCTGCCAGCATGCTGGGCACGCTGCCAACTGATAGTGGGCTAGAGCATTTGGACTGCCTATGAGTCCAAATGCTTTTATTGTAGTAGCTGCAGTATTGTAGTAGCTGTAGTATTGTAGTAGCTGTAGTATTGTAGTAGCTGTAGTGTTGTATATAGTTTGTAGTATTTGTTTAAAAAAGGCATACCGCCGGTAAAAAAAAAAAAAAATTAAATTCTTATTACTACAACATTGTTTGGCATCATTTTCATACTTTGAGTTGGAATCAAATTCTAGGAAAAGCAGACTTACATAATACTCAGTCTTTTACACTTAGGAACTTACGAACAGTCTCATTTTAAGTCTTATAAATGGTTTCATAATAAAATCTACAAACTTATAAACAGTAAACATCTTAGAGAAATAAAAAAAACAATGAAATTGGAATGTTTTTTCAAAAATCAAAACAGGTTCTTCTTAATCAGCTTTACTTTTTTTATACTTTTTATGTTATTATATTTTTTTAACACTTTTTTTATTATAACATTGTATTTTACTATGATAGCAAACGATATCAAAAAAAAACAATAAGTATTTCTTAAATTATTAACTGTCAATAATTTTTTATAATCAAAAAATATCAAAATATCTTAAATGTATATCTGCGATATTTTTTGCCTGCACGACTAATTTTAATTTTAGCTTCTTGCCAATATATATTGGCATTACGGATTAGAGCCACATATTGATCGGGGGTATAAATTGGCCTAGATTTTTTTGCTCAACGAATATATTTCTCTATTACCGAGTGGACGCTATCCGCTTCGTTTTGTGTGTGCCCACGAATTAGAAACTTATGTGTAATGGATTTAATTGGCAAGGTTGAAACGGCATAATAATATAAACTAAGAATGAATTGGTTTTTCTGTTGGCCACAACAGTTATCTGAGAAAAAAGTTATGTCTGAATTAGGTTTAGTCAAAGAACATTCTTTTAAAAAATTGTTACTAACAAGAACCTATTTCTTGAAGGCTTTGCAGTTCCAATTTGTGTAGTTAATTATAATAATGTTGGATAAACAAAAACGCTTTTATAACAAATGCCTTTGTAGCTCCAATTTTTATAAAATTTATATATAATAATTGAGGTCTTAAAAATATATATGTTTTTGTCGCTACAATAAGTGAGAATAAAAATGGTCATAAATTTATTAGTGCGGCTATAGCTCCAACGTATGTCAAACACCCGCGGGCGCGGCGGCACTACTGGCCAATGAAACGTTGTCGGCCCAAATTCAACGCATGAAAAATCCACCAATAACCACAAAGGCACATGCGCCATCTAGCCGAATTTTATGATACTTTCGCGGATGTTTTTGTTGCCCCAAGTATAGGTATGATTCAGAAACAATTTGGCATACTTAATTCGATTTTGCAATTTTGGCTATTTATGACTTTGTTGCACCGAAGGTGCGACATGTCTAAGATACATAGTTAATGCGCCCAGATATTTGCGGAATGCCACCGTATACAGAGATGCGAGAATTTCATCAGAAGACTTGCTACCTCCATGTTTGCGAAAGCAGACAACTCAAGCCTGCCTCACATTAGAGGCATCGCACCTCTGCACTCTAGACCGCCAGATATCAGCGCTAGAAAACATTCGAAGCCCTACTGCAGAGAGCTCATACTCCCTACAGAAACCGAGGAAAGAAGAGATGCCGTGACCAATCCGCCGATACCCTCAGTGGGCAACGCCGTGGTCGCCAATCGGTCCGCTGGGCTTCGCATCAGCGGGATTAACCTGGCGTGGCCTGAACGCCCAGGCACCTATTGTTTACTGGGCGGTAGGACCGGTGGGTCTAAGGTATTCACCACCCCAAAGACTATTCCGTAGCCACGGAATAAGACGTGCCGAAGCAAGAGGGCGACGCCCTGAAGCTTCACCCACAAGCGCAACTCGCGCCTGCGATGAAAACCACGAATGAAAATGTAGGTTCAGAATTTGTCCTGCAGTCCTGCTTCCTTACCTTTAACCTTTGCTCCTGTGGGTTCTGCCAGTGTAAGAAAAATATGAGGGATATGTAAAAATACCTTACAAGTATGTGATATGGTTCTGTTATTCTCACAGTTTCTGACTTTTGTCCAGCGTGCGACGTGTTGATTTCTTTTGTGCAGCGGCATTGTGGACGAATGTATACCCAATCCTTGGGCGACTGATAAGATTCCCATACAGTGTTTCAGATATTACGAGAATGTGAGGCTCCTCTCTGCACAGAGCTATAAGGACTTCCGCAGTAATTCAATCGGACCCTGAATGGAGCTTTGTTTAACTTCAGTTTTTTACCAGTGTTTTCCACTTCAGAGAGTAGTATGTCTGATTCTAGTTCAAGTACTTTCTCGATTCAGATTTGGTACTTCGAAGTATAATGTAATCCTCATTGACCGAGCGAGAACTTAGTTCGAGCGAAGCTTCTCTGCTTCAACTTAGACAAAAATGCTTTCGTATGTCGGGTTGTTCTCCTCTGACCTCTACAGGTCGCATTTCTCAACCGATTCTCATGAAATTTTGTGAGCAGGTTTGATAACTCCATAATTTTTTTTGTCGATTCAGTTTTATAATTGCCAGTATATTAATACTAGATAAATACATTACCAAGTATGTAAAATTATTTTATATTTACTACTTACCTACCTATTTCTGATACAACTATAGCCTTCGCTGGGGCCCGCGTGTAATTGATTTTCTTAGACATAACTCCAAGAAAATCATTTATTATTTACATTACATATCTAGATTTTTGGATTTCTTGACCCATTCTCCCATTAGCATGCGCAGTGAACCTTTATTAAATTATAAGCTATGCAAGGGCAGACTCGCGAGATCTACTCTCTTTTTAATATGACATTTTATGAGATAGATATATTTTTGGAGCGTTTAACAGCCATTTTACCGCGACGCAGAAAAAGTATGCATGCTGCATTTTGTACCTATTAATGTTGTAGAAGTATAGTGTGGGAGGATGTGTGTATTTAGAAATTTGTTGTATTAAAACTTTCCATTCTAAAATTAACATGGAGTTTCAAAAACATTTTTTTTACTAATACATTCATGTAATGTAAAAATAGAACAATGTTCAAAACTAAACGCTAACTCTTAGCAAGAAAAAGTAACGATTGTCGGGATTCAATTGCGATAATTGTGTATGTGTTTTCTTTATATTATGTGTTTGTTGTTAAACTTTCTCTCATTTTTGAGAAAAGTATTATACAAGCTTCAACTAGTAAGAAAGCCATCCTGGCCTCGTATATAACGGGACCTCACCTGCTGCGGTTCGGTCCGGTTAACTCATGTCTCTTGGCCAGGAAGGCTTACTTACTGGATTCTGCAGTAATGTACTATTACCCAAAACAATTGAACTAAGAACATCAATAAATTAGTTTGTTTATTTTATTGATTAATACGAAGGCTCCTTTTTATCTAATAAAACCTGGTTAAGGTATTTTAGGATTAACATTACGTTTTGTTAATAAGCAAATTTATAATTTTTAAATGTTGATGTTTGAATTGCTAATTCTACGCGTTTTATGACACTATTGACGTGATTAAAATATTGTTTTTGAGTTATTTCTGTGTTTAGTTGGCCAAAGGGCCCCATTTGGTATTAAGGAGGTTCCGTTGTCTCTCTTTTTTATATATACGTCCGTTAGGCCGTATGTCATGGGTTAGAGTAAACGGAAGCAGTTGCAAACCTGGAATTTAGTTCATTTAGTTTTTGTGTAAAACGTTGACGTATAGATGAATATTGGACTAAACATTAATTTAATTTATGTCTAAGGGGGCTCCTCTACACATGAAAGTTATTGTATGCCGAGATTAGAACTTTTTTGCACCTTATCATGTAATTATCATTAATGTAATTATAATGATCATTCTGTAAAGCTCATTTAGGAGAGTATAAATAATAATTTGTATATATCTATGTAAAATAAATAGTGAGTTCTCTATGTAAATTTAAGCCAACGAATAAATATTATTCGTAGATTTAAGCCCGTGTTTGTTACGGGGTTTATCTTAAAAACTTATCTAGCTCGTATCTGAATTTCTGGTAGGTACATTATAAACAATATCATATTATTTACTTACTATTTTCGTATTTGAGACCCGTAACAAAAATGGTCTAAACTTGTCAACTTTGACGGCTTTATTTATATATTAAAAAAAAAATTGTTCTCAATAAACTCTAGGCAATGATGGATAGGTATGTCACACACACTGCAGACGTAAGCTAGTTGTAAAATATTTAAATCAGATCAGTAAGTTTTACGCAATAATAAAAAAAGCACCCTTACAGACCGACAGCTATTTTTTTTTCTATAACGTGATAATATTCTGGTTTTGTACATAAAGCCAAGGATAATTTTTAGTGTTCCGCATCCAAAGGGAAAACGGAGCCCTATTAATGAGACTCTCGTGTCGGTCTGTCTGTCTGAATGTCCGAGTATGCGTCACGGGCTCTAGCTCGTAGGTAAACAAAATGACTGACAAACGTGTTATATTTTGTGTAGAACGTTGATGTTGCCGTAGAAAGATAAGTTTTAGACTGGAAATTCGGCGAAATTACTTTTTCTTATGCCTGATAGAATTAGCCTTTGACCACTATCTCACCGTAAGTGATGATGTGGTCGAAGATGTTGTTCAGGCTAACCTAGAAGTACTGGCTCTCAAGGACAGCTGCGGGAACACACCGTTAAGTGCTTGACGACAGATTTTCTACTTGAGGGTGGTAGCTAGCCAAGCGGGCATTCGCAAAATGCCCTACCACCATGCTATAACGACTGCCATCCTAAGACAAAAACCGAAACCGATGGCTTAACGTGCCCTCCGAAGCACGGAAACGCTCAGTAGTATTGTCACTAGCGGTCACCCATCCAACTCATGAACGCGCGCGACGTTGCTTAACTTTACTGATCGGTTGAGAACAGCTAAGTAGACTTCGCTACGAGCGCTTCAAATCCGTAGATTTCAGTAGGGCTCCAATTATTGAGCAAGTATTCAAGTTTTTTTTTGACCCTAGCATGTTTGTGTCATCTTGCGTTTATTGACAATGTATACAAATATATTTCCATATTATTAAAAAAATAATAACTGGGTACCGCGCCGTCAAATTTTTTATTGTTTTTTAAGCAGTGATAATTAATACCTATGGACTGCCGTGCCGCAGGTCCATGGTTTGGTCCCCACTGAAAGTATGAACTTCACGGCATGGTGGCTAGCTACCACCCTCAAGTAGAAAATATGTCACTAAGCACCTAACACTGTGTTCCGGCAGCAGTCCTACAGACCCATAAATTCTAGGCCTTGTCAGTTTATCAGCCTCATCGTCACTTCTAAACAGGTGTTCAAGGGCTAGCCTACCAGCAGTAAAAAAAATAAGTTGTTTTAGATTTTATGAAGTTATCTCAAAAAGTAAACTAGTTAGGAATCTCTCTTTAACTTTATAATTATCTTGTTAATCCCTATATATAGTACAACTGGAGGATAGTTCTTAGATCAGATACCGTGCTTCGGAGGGCACGTTAAGCCGTCAGTCCCGGTTGTCGTCTTAGGATAGCAGTCGTTATAGCATGGTGGTAGGGCATTTTGCGAATGCCCGCCTGGCTAGCTACCACCCTCAAGTAGAAAATCTGTCGCCAAGCACCTAACGGTGTGTTCCGGCAGCTGTCCTTGAGAACCAGTACTTCTAGGTTAGCCTGAACAACATCTTCGACCACATCATCACTTACCATCAGGTGAGATAGTGGCCAAAGGCTAACCTAACAGCTAAAAAAAAAAAAATTTTAAAGTTACGCTTGCTTTTTTTTCACTGCCTTAATTTCCTCTACTCCGAACTTTTAATACATGCTAGATGTTTCATATTGTCAATTAGCGTCTAAATTGGTAGACAAGGCATTGGTATAATCTAGACGTCTTTCGCGCATGGAATCTTATAGTACCACCAACTTAACTGTGCAGTTTTCGAGTGCGCTACTGGTCATGGAAATCAACTACAGACTGTTACAATTTCAGGGAAAGTTTTTTCTGCCACCTGAACAGATAAGTTGGTGGGTCTGTACCTCCTTGTCCTGTCACACAGCGTCCTCTATTGAACACAGTCGAAAATGGCATTTTATGTTAGAGGGAGCTGTATAGCTTTAAATACCTATGTCCATATCTTTAATCTTTCAGTTCGCTCTCATATAATTATAACGTTAGTATTTGTATGAATTTACATATAAAAAATTAATGAAGTATTCAAATTTTTCAACCATAATTTCATTACTTTAGGTACTGTCCTATGAATATCCTGAAATCTGATACTTTTCAGAACCTTCTCTTCCAATCTTAATTTTATTAGTAAATAGTTATATACTTAAACGTATCGCACGACTTATAATAAGTAGTAAACTAAGTACCCTACTTATAGTACCTCGTAGTACAAGTTTGAAGTTACCACTAAATACTTAAATGCTTCTAAAATAAAATAATTTCTTCGATAGGCTCGAGTCAGTAAAATGTAACTACCCTTGAAACCCTTGAAGCTGGAACCTCAACACCACACCTAGCTACTTAGCTATATAACCTATTACGTATACTATACCTACATACAAGTATATCCTCAACAACCCCATCCGTTGAGTAACTTCGCAGACTTTTAATTCACCCGCCGCGTAACGTAATCTACGAAGTTGTAGACCCACGTAGTAGCTAGAGTATCTAGCGTAGCATGACGCTACGGCTGACGGCTATCGATTAGTCTCGCGGAACTGCCCGAGTCTACCCGAACTCACCCGACATCAACCGAACGCCCCCGAGCCACGTCCATACATAGCGGAAGTAATGAAATGTACAGAAAGATATGAACCGGAAAAATTGTCGCTCTCCTTTTTCTTCGCGTCTCGTCTTATCCGGGTCCCTAAAAAGGCTTCCTTTGTCGGTTTCTCCTTTCAGCGCACTTTGCCCGGGTCGGTAACGAATGGATGTTTCTATGCAAGACGACGTTTTATTGTCTCACTCGCTGTTTAAAATTCTTTAAATTTATTTTTCGCCTTTGTCTCTATCTGGAGAAAAACATTGAATTTACATAAGCTGGAAATTTGAAATAGGAATAAGAAAAGTCTTTGTCGCGCAGGTGACAAAGAGTCGGTGTTGTTGCGGGAATGCGACCCCAATCCTTAAATGGTGGAGTGTAATTAAAGTTCAAGTTAATTGGCTGTGCATGTCGAGAGGCTACTTGAGAAGTATTCTATATAAAGAACGGTGGCAGGCTCGACCGCAGCCGGCGAGGGCTGGAGGCGATTTAACGTATTGTAATGCGAGCTTATACGAGCGTGCCTCCTTGCCTCCCTCTCTGCGAAGTCTGTCTCACAGCCGAATTGCAAGACTCGTAACTCGTAACACCTTGCTTTTCTAGTGCAGTCGTTAGTAACATGTTGTAATATTGTGTTCGGAGTTGTTTATTCTACATTCAAAATATCTCAATTGAAAAATAAAGCTGTGTTTACATCGGCCTTCGAAGGGGCCATCGAAGGGCCCAGGCGGGGATGGGATGGGGTGGCGCACCCCGGATACGTACCGCGTTATTTATGGTATATTTTGACGTGCACGCTCGCTGCTAACTTCGCGTCGCAGGATAATGGGGTGATGGATAGTGTTATCGGTCGCTATTCATGGTAAACCGCGTTAAAATCGTGCATTTATTACACCCGCGTGCCGTGGAAATCCCCATAAAATACCCAAATTTAACATAGCAGTGTTCTTTCAGGATCTATTTTTCTAGTTTGTGTGCGACCGGCGTCTTATTCAGTGCGGAATTCTATAAGGGAAAAACAATCCGGAATGTACATTTATTTTAGTGCCGATTTTTTATGAACTTTAGTTCGAGAATATGTGTCATGTTATGGTGTGGTTTTATAATATTTTATAGAAGCTCGAATCATTGCAGCAGCTAAAATTTATAAGGTGAGTTAACTTATATATATCTTTAATAATTTAATTAACATCATATTATTTGTATTGACCGTAAAATATAGTTCGAGGATATTGCTTTTGAGGCTCCGTATTTGAAACTTGAATAATAATTTTCTTTATCTGCAATATTTTTACTGAATAAATAAATAAAACTTTTATGATACTTACGTACCTACACAATTTTTAAAATGTTTATCAAACTAGTGAACTATGTTTAGTACAGATTTAAAACAGCGGCATCTATGTAGTTATCCTGTCAATAGCGTTTAGTTCGCGCTCCTGCCGTTGTGAAGCGCCAAAGTGTCAGCCGGCGACACGCCTGCAGTCACGCGGCGTTGACGCGCGTCGCAACATGTTTGCGTGGGTGTAGATCGCACCGTGATAAACAATATTACATGTTTTCTCTCTTGTCAACTAAACAAAATTATGCAGTGTAGCAGCAGTGTATGACACTACATTTCGACACAGTCGGAAGTCATTGTTTACGTGATTTGTGAAATTAATGATACCTATTGGTGCAAGTGTGTGTTTCTGTTTTGTTGTTGCCGACTTCGAGGACAGGATTTTGGCCGTGCAGTGAAGGTCTAGGGCCGGCATGAGGAAAATAAACGGTGGGGATGCATTTTTTGATCAGTCTTTTCTTATGCATGTAATGTCGCTTGCATAATGTGTAACCGCTACTTGCTTACAGATAAGTGGCCATGTCGCCGGGTCAGCCGATAATGTCAGGAAAACATGCGAAGATAGTACGTAGTTGCAGTGGAATGTAAACAGCATATCTAGCTGGAAGCTTATAAGATAACCTTTTCGCAAAGGTGTTTGCTTTTTTAACTATAACACGATGCGTACAAAATTCGATAGGGGAGTGTTTAATAATAATAACTGTGGGGCTTGGTCCTCGGGCTGCCCCGAGGACATTGACATTTTAAATCTCAATATAAAATAAAAACGAATATCTTTTTGGAAGCATTAGCTTTCAATATAATATTTATTAAAAAAAATATATAGCTTTAGCTTCGTGACTGCAATCATCTGCAATCGAAGCTGACAATAGAAGCACTATAAAAAGTTATTAAGTAACCGCTGGAAATAGGATTGCTCAAGCGATAGAGGAACGACCGAAAATCATTAACCGTAGCAGATCCCATACAAATGGTCCATAAACGTAATCCGACAATGTTTGATGGGCTGCCGGCCGGCGCGGCGCGGCGGCGCTCGGCGCGACATGCTGCTTGCGAAACAAACTGTCTGCCACCTAGACAAAGGTTTATGTGTCGATGATCAGTCTTTACTCTAATCGATCGATACAATATCATTTATTTAGTCCCTGTGGATAGCAGATAATAATCCTGTACAAAATAAAACTGTTGTACCTATGTATGGACATAGATACATACATAACCTTTGTACCTACCTACAAATTAAGTATCTATGCACATTACTACTTATCATACGTACAACTAACATGCTTTATTAACTGTTCACTATAAATTGTTCTATTATTATTAAGGATCTAGTAACTTGTTCACTGGATACCCTTTTGTACTTTGAATAAATTTATGGAGCATATTTATTGAATATTAATTTATATCTATACTTTCTGTAAAAATACCGCTACGATTATTATCTAGATGATGATAAAAATATCTATATATTATCGTCATGGCAAAAATTTGCTATCACCAAAATGTGGCACACTAATAAAAATACCAGTTCTGGACACGTTAGTGTTAGCTTGAGGACACTATATAGGTATACGATATTCAAATTGCAACGATATGGTAATCACTTGAAGGTTGATTGCAAATGATGCAACATCTCCATAGGAATCAAGTTGTCTTAACTGATTTGTATTCGTCGCAGAATCAAGCTTTAATGTTCACATTTTGCTTTACGATTTACATACAAATGGTAAGAGAACCGTGTCTGGCTATCTCTGAGGCGTACTGCGTAAGATGTATTGTTTAATAATTGCGGGACAGATGCTAACGAACATCTATTTGTTTTAATAACACGAACGCGACGTTTGAAAGACGAGCTGTTCTTACCAATCAGCTGTAATATGAAATGATGACATCCGAGGAAACCCGATTTAGACAAAAGGCATAAAAAATTTGTTAATTATGGCACGGTAATGTGCAAATATAAACTTGCGAGGTTTACGACCGAGGAAAGGTGGTGGCGGTGCTGGGAAGGAGGTCGTTGCCCGAAGCTTAGTTAATGCACGTACGCAGGCAGAAAATCAAATAAACAGTCGCTTTCATCTCCGGTTTAATCGGCGATGCACTTCGCAGCCAACAGGCAACCTTGCACTTCGCCGGGTTGTACGACTGTTCACCGCAGCCATTACTCAGACATTCGAGGTTACCGACTTAATAACAATCTCTATATTAAATTTGCATTCAGAAGCAACAGTCCCAACGGTAGAAACGTTGGAGGTTTTGTTGATGCTACTTTTTGAGGAAATTCAATTCCTTCTACAGACCAACGTCTTGTGAACTGCTGTTGCATCGAAGCTATTGATTTTGAACTTATTTCGGAACCCAACTCTTGACCACTTTTATGTATGAACTGCGCTGCGTATCGACCACTTTTATGTATGAACCAAAAAAAGATATAAGAACAAGGACTAAACTTATACAAAGATGTTTTTAATGATACTAAAGATAAACTCCAAGTGAATACCTACATTCATTTCACAACTGCAACAACCTACATTTTCTTGTACGTTTCCATATTTAAGTAAAGATATAGAAAAGTTTTAGTAGTTTTCTATAGAATAATACTATGCTCTTTTTCTATTGTTTGCTTCTCATTAGAGAGTAAAATAATTTGAAGCAATCATACGTCTAATAACCGATAATGCCTCTATTGATTTTACCACTGGCTCGGAACTTCCCAATATTGACAATGAGCGGTAGTTTAGACGATGCTACGTGCTTTGTGATCTGATGAGCATCCGACGTGACTCCCAGTTCATTGCTCCAGTTTTTTGCCGCTCGATCTTGTGAATGAGCGCGCAGACCTTGGCGCCCCGAGAGAAGGATCTTCGCAGGATTTATGACTACAAAAACGGTAATACGTGTTCGGACATTGTTAGCCTACTTAGCAGAAATAAATGTGCTGATTTAGCTGCGTTCGCTTTACAACCCTTAGATGAAGCCGTGATAAAGCTGTCAGAGTGAGTTATTACTTTCAACTATGGGTATGTTCCATTAGTCGCTAAGAACGTTATTTTCGATAATTTTGATCACATCTGCGTCTATGGTTGTGATCACGTGATCGTTTGTAACTGTCATCCCCGTTCCATTTTTGGATAAGAATGCTAAGAATGCCACTAAAATTTGCCACTTCTGTCACTTTTGACATTAGATGTAGCGTTTAAGGCGAAAATAACGCCAAGACCCATGTGGAAAACTTTTTGGGAGTGTGATCGTTTTTAGCGGTTTTAGCGAATCTCACTCGAATGGTACGCACCCTTAGATGAAGCCGTGATAAAGCTGTCAGAGTGAGTTATTACTTTCAACTATAAATCAATCCGTGTAACTAGGCGTGTACCGCACCGTCGACGGTTTGAATGCTGATTTTCAATACCGTCACGTTAGTTGCGGTGGCGCCGCGCGTGATTGCCATTTTGATTGAGATCACACGTATGTTACAAATTGTCGCTCCAATTCTCATGTGACAAGAATATCATTGAAATGATACGAGCTTGTTGAAGAGTGCAAATTGAGTTCTGTTTACCGCTTTAAATTTGCGTAACTGTATCTGTTTCAACTTTTAAGTTAATGAACGTCGTCGAACTCCTAGTATAGAGCAGGTATACGAGTCTGCTTGGCTCGTTTACCTCGGGGGTGGTGTGATATATTCAAGGCCCATTTAAATATTCCCAAGGGTGATAAGGGGAAGGGATGTGCGCCGGTTAATCAAGTAACGTGATCCATTTATCTAGAGCGCTCTTGATATGGTGCCAGTGAACTTTGGAATATTGTAGCCTCATTTGGGGTTCAGATTGAAAATCCGATTTAAAAGGGTGTATTGAAGAAAATATCGTACCTATCACGTATGTGTCCAATTTAAAAGAAGTTAGCTTGTTCCTAATAGTGTTTCCATCTTACATTATTTCAGTTGCATAAAAATCTAAATAGTAAGTACCTAAGCTATGTAATGAATTACAAAAATAGAAATGTTTTGAGCAATTTTTCCTGATTGTCAATTTGTGTTTACTTACTTTTCGTGCGTTTGGAGTACATTCCTCTTGAAAATACTTCGTGTGAAATCGAAGCGCGCTGTAAACAAGTCTAGGTAAATAACTATAAGCAGGAAATTTCCTAAAATACTTCTGTACTTTAAAATTACTAATTCAGCTTTGTTGAAAGTGTATCTAGTGCTGAATAGACTTGGCAAAGAAGACATCATAACCTGTCGCTGCATTATAGTAGAGGCACCAGGGTGATTATGAATTCAAATAGTTTTTTATTTATTTATTTATATAATATGGTAATCCAACAGCGTTTACAGAAAATATAAATATACATAATAAAAACTTAACATATGGCCAAAACAGGATAACACAATTTACTAAAAGTATACTTAACAGAAAACAGAAAAAACAAAGTAGTTTTGAATTGGTCTATAACCTATTGCTATAGTTACCATAAATATCTCACTTAGGTATATTAGTAATCAGAGATTTAACTTGCATTAAAGCCGCTATATATTACTGATAGATAATTTTATCTTCCTTGATAAACTCAATAAAGTGTGCAGATTTAACGAAAGCTCAAGGCAAGGTACTACATTCTGGAAAAGTTTCTCCAACAATCTATGCACTGTATATAGTAGATATACGTATATATCGAGGTGATATTGAGACATTTCCTCTAGTTCTTGCTGTAATTATCTACTATCCGGTACATAATTTCTATGCGACCACCTGTCTTATATTGACATTGAAAATGGGACCAGTTTTATTCAAGGTTTGCATGCTTTTTGCTTCTATCTATAAAACGGCATCCGTTATCTATCTGTTTTTTATTCGTCTACTTTGCTTAATGTTGCTGCGGCTTTGGTATGTATAAATAAGGATTAATCAAAAAATTGTGCTGTTAAGATGTGATAGTAAAACTGGCATTTGTGTGCAAAAATAAATATTTTTGGCATATACGAGTAAATAACTGTGAAGGGGTTACAGTTAGCAGTTATATATGCCAAAAATCTTTATTTTGGCACACAAGTGCCAGTTTACTTCATATCAGCTTGGTGTCTATGGTTCTTATTAAATGTGACAACCATAGACGCAAAATGTGGTCAAAATTATCGAAAATAACGATAGTGGCGTCGTGGAATACGGCCTATACGCAATTCATTTTAATCTTGTTTACGATTACGCAACTTTCAACAAATCTCAACAATTGTGTTTGAACACAAAGAAAGAAAAAGCTTATTGCGATTCTTCTAAACTTATTAAGTTAGCAGGCGCTATTGCAAAAGGAAAATAATTTATATTCCAAGATGTTAAAGAACTTCATACTACCAATATCGACCGCCATGCAGTCGGAAACGGTGCCCGGTGCAGTGTTTTACGGCATTCGATCTATTTACGTGTTTATGAATGCCGATAAACTCGAGCGTTGAACTGGCAGCACTGGAGAGTGGAACCCAACTGGCGATGAATTTAAATTGGGGTTTGGTGCTCGGATCGAGGATAATGCTGATGATTCCGAGATAGGAGGTTAATGTCGGGAAGATAAGGATGAAGTGTTATGGATATATGCAGACGATTAAGTCCTTTTTATTTTCGATTGTAGGTGAATTAAACGTTTCAAGGAGCTAGCAGGCCTTGTCGTTTCTTTATTTCCTTCCGAAATTTTACGAGAACGTGTTTTGAACACAATGGTCCACCGAGAAATGTGATCGTCTTTTTTTATGTTTAAGAATTTAAACATCTTGCTAAATAACCTGAGTCCAAGTTAGACTCGAACACCGAGGATTTCTTCCGTAGCAACACAATATATACCACAAATCGTATTTTTTCATATAGTTCGAGTTCCTAAGATGGAGTCCAAAACGCTTTTGGCTGGTTTTTATTTATTTATTGCTATACAGTGTATATTGGACTAAACTCATACCAAGTTAGACGCATGTATGTAATACCGTTTTTACGATTGAGCAAAAACAAAATCGTAAACAAATACACGTTTCTTGTATCAGGTGAGGAGCCCTTTCTATTTTCACTTTTTGCTATTTTTATTACCTTGGCTACTCTTGGCTATCTATTATACTGTTCCAAAGATACAACTCTTTATAGGCCGAACGGACAGACGAATGGACAGCCGAGGCTTAGATATAGGGTCTTGTTTTCCAGCACGGAAACTTAAAAATTGTTTTGTCAAATTTGTTTTCACTTTATATGTCGCCTTATGATTTCATTGCCAATTAGTGTCGCGTGTTGCTCTAATATGTCATTCCATCGCATCGTCTTGATAGTATTTATTCTCATACTGATATATTAAAGCTTTGACAGCAGTACAAAATTATAGAAAAATTAAATTAAAACGTTCTTTTTATTAGTGATTGGTAGTTCACAGGAGCATATCGGCTATCTTACTTATGTACAAAATGGTCGGGCTTACATTTTTTATTCAGCTTTTTACCATTTACTGCAAATTATGGAGTTTTATAATCTTTGGACATGGTATAGTGCTTTTCCAGAATAGTGCATTTACTTTGAAATGTATTTGCTAATTGAGCAATTGTAGGCTCTGTATTTCTTTCCACCAATTGGCACTTTTGTTGTTTAAATCAAAATTAGTATAGTATACCTAGTAAACCCTTACTCATTCCGTTACTAGCTTATATTATATAAGTTTTTAAACTGTCATTAACACTTTAAATTTAAATAGTGGTGTGAGTGACAGTGACAATAGTAGCATCGCCTTGCCGAAAAAACGTACAAGGAAGAGGGTAGATCGGTTCGTCTGCTCTTAGTGCCTACCATCCACTCGCATAGACTTCAGTTTACTCGTGATCATGGCGCTTGCAACAGTGCCGAAATATCGAGAGCTCAAAACTAATCAAAAACACGGTAAATATCCCGTTTGTTATAATAATTATAGTATCTTATATTATCTCAAAAGTTTCGAGTGCTTCTTTATTTAGATCCTCACGAATAACCGGTACAATGCCATAGCTTGTAGATCAACTCCGTACAAAAACACAAGTTGATTACTTAACCAAACTGCTAAGCCTCAAAGAAACTCATCAATCGACAATGGTGTTAGAATTAGTGAGCCATAATCTTTTAAAACGTTCTCTAATACCAGTTTACTGTGCTGGTTATCGCTTCGCATACCTTAGCATAATGTAACTCGTTCATCGGCCCAGGAAATGACGTCATTGTACGACTTTACACACGTTTCCTAGCCGTCTCCACGACCTTCACCTAAAAGACTCTGTTTTTATCTCATTCATAGTTGCTGCTTCGTTATCAAATAACAGAGATTCAATTCTTAGTGATGCGATGGAAGCAAAAATGCTTTTATATAAATATACAAGCCCTTCAAATGAATAATGAGCGTTACATGGCTTTGGTACCATTTTGTTTATGTTAATTACGTAATCGTCAAAATTAAAACAGTTCTTAGTTACTGAACATATGGTTATAACACCTTGTACTGTTTGGAAGCAATAAAGAATCTTGAATCTTGAATCTTATTGATCAACACATTATTCTTTGCTATTTCAGGCTTCGAACAATCAGAAATTCAAGTTATTTTTTTAACATCTTTTCCTTTCAGGTAAATTAAATTGTTTCTTTTTGTCACATAAATGAGTGATGAACACTTGGCACGTTTTCATTTCCCCTAAGCGTGTCAAGGAGCTTTCAAACTTTCTCGTTTCACGCCCACGCCCAATATCCTTGATCTTCAAAGCCCTGAGGTGATGGCAAATATCAATGTCACAGAACAATGCCCTGGCCGGCTCCCGACCCTGGGGTCATGTTCGACAAATAAATAAGCATTTTGTATGACTTTCTTCACTGATTAACCGAAGTTCGTGAGTCACGAGAATGTCGAAAGCTACCGTTCCTTCGTTCTTCACAATGCGATGTCTGCTTAACAATGTGTGTTTTGTCTTGGCAAGGAAACTCCTGGACAATTTACATGATGTTTTGATAGAGATCTGATTGAATGAGGTGCACTGTTGCAACGATCGGTGGCTATTAAATTATAAGATAGATTATCCTAGTTCGAACTATGTACCCAGATGCATTATTCGCATTGAATTATTTCGTTGTTGACTTTAGCGGTAGAACAACTGAATAACGATGAACTTAATTATTCTAAAGCTAAAAGTATACACGTATATTTCATTTCATAGTAGAAAACATGATGCAGTAACAACGCCAGCACTTAATGAGTCTTGGTGACCGATTAGAGCCTCTATTTCGCTGCCTTAGGATTCACAATCGTACATCAAAATTACACAGGGAGTTTCAACTTCCTACAAAATTAAAGTTTGCTATCTATTGTGTCAAACACTGTTTGCATAACAATTCGGATAATTTATGAAAACTTTAAAGGCCTGAATTTTTTTAAACTGGGGATGGTAACATCTTCGAATACTCAACTTATAAATAATAACAAACTTATAAATATCACACATAGTAATAAATCCACTCCACGATTGCGATCGTGCGCTTGAAGAGACAAGTCGTCTGCTTCGTGTTCAATCGAAACTCGTCGAAAATTCTTCCGATTGGGGCACGTGGCGTTTGTGACGTCACGTCGGCTTAGCCGGAAAATTATGAAGAATTGTCACTAATGTTGTATAATTTTAAATATTATAATATTTTTTCTGATATATTAATTTAATGTTGTTATAAATTATTTTTTATGGATATTTATAATGGATATCCGCTAACTAACGCCCGAATCTATTAATTAACTAAACACATGACTATTTATAATACTACGTTTTAGTTTTCGCACAGGAAATCCTTTGGCAAACAACTTCGTAAGGCTTAGGCCCCAACAATTATAACAAACCTTGTAAATCTTGATCTTGACGTGACTCACTAGTCGACATCGGACTATGGGCCTGGGGGCCAACTCCCACCTTTTACGAAACCATCATAAAAAAGGAGCGTTTTGTTTCATGCTTAAAATAATCATTCGCAGTTACGAACTATCACCGTCCCACAATCGCGTCAAACAATATTGGTTTGATCATACTTAAAGAACGAATGAAATATGTATCACGCATGTGCAAGCAAGATACAAGATGTTTATAATATAGCGTTATCCCGCTCGCACTGTTCCGCACTACGATGTTATGGAACGGTTTTACTATAGTTTTACGACATTTTATTGTTACTGCACAACAACCGTCTGTAGTTTTTTATAGTTTCAATCATCAAATATTTATGCTGCATTTATTTTAAAGTATAATAGAAATAAAAACATTATACGTAATTTACACATTAATTAAAGCTATTTTTATCGTATAATAGTCGAAATCAAGTTTAAAATCCGCTGCTAGAAAGTAACTTTTATAAGATGGATAAACATGACGGATTTGTCTTTGGAACAGTAATACTTGTAACGTCAGAGTTCGCGAATAGAGTGAACAATTTGTGTTGACGTCATCGAAACGCTAAGCGATTCTATTACCGATTGTAAGCTTGCCAATGGCCGTGGCGGTATAAAATTTAGCAGTAAGATTAAGTTATTATTACTATAAGATGGTGAGAGTTGGCCTCCTGTTTCAGAATGTTCGAGTAAGTTCCGGTTATACTGGCAATAACTAGATATACTTATTTATAAACTGACGAAGGAGGCCTCACGGAAAAAAATGGGTCCTGACAAAGTGTCAATCCAAGAATAATATTATTCTCAGGAGTGTTGTTTAATCTGAAGTATATATTTACTTAAAATGAAAATATTTTCTTGAGTGAAGTAAGGTCATTTTCTCTAAGATAAATAATATTATTCTCACCATATATTTTTACATCAAGAGTATAACTATTGGTCAGAGATATTTTTGGTCTCAACTATAGAAAATAGTATCTTTTTGAATGAAATATTTTATGAATTCTCATTCTAATTACGTACGGAGTTAGCGTAAGAAATCTGAAATTTTATACAAGAATAATAAACGTTTTATTGGATTAAGAAAATATTTCCATTCTTTCAACAACAATGGGCTTAATACAAGATATTTCTTTTGTTCATTTAAAATAATTGAGAGAAGTAAATGACAAGGATATACATATGTCCGAGCAAGAAAATTATTCTCCTCTTAAAAATGTCAGTTTTCTAAATCTGAGACATATATTGTTTTATTAATTTATGAATTTGTATTGTCATGCTAAGATACATTGGATTTACAACAAAACTATATACTTGATATAACCAAGACAAATATCTCAACTGCAGAAGTGAGTTATATTAGATAGAGAATTTTAAATTTGTCAAAGCAAAAGTAATTGATTGTTAGTTGTTGTATTTATTCATCTTTAGTGAAGAAATCAAATCTTGATGTGTGTTTGATTGTTCTTAATATTTATTTGATATTGTATTCTTTAGTTAAGAATCTTTGATTAACAGGAAAACAATATCTTTTAATGAACCAAGAAAATACATGTCCATTATAGACAGAAACTTATCTAACTAAAAGAATTTTAAAGTTTTCAAGCCAATAATCATATATTCTTAATTGTTATAGTAATTTATCTTCAGTAAAGAAAACAAATCTTGATCTTAAACCTTTATTCTTGATTAATATTTGTTACGGTATTATTAGGTAAAGAGACATTAGTGTTAAGGCAAAACAATTTTATTTTATAACTAAAAAACTAAATCTCGATTGCAAAGGGTGAT
Source organism: Plagodis pulveraria (assembly GCA_963890685.1). Taxonomy (NCBI): domain Eukaryota; kingdom Metazoa; phylum Arthropoda; class Insecta; order Lepidoptera; family Geometridae; genus Plagodis; species Plagodis pulveraria. The sequence goes on along the minus strand of OY982955.1, from coordinate 26,173,593 downwards.
TTATATTAAATGAAGAATTTCAAAGTTTTCAAGTCAATAATGAATAATTCTCAAGTGCTAACGTAAATCATTTTCAGTAAAGAAAAATCATCCTTGATTGATTACTGATACGTTGTTCTTAGGTTAAGAGGCATTAGCATCACAGCAAAACTGTACTCTTTATTTAACCAAGAAAATAAATTTCAATTGCAGAAAATGACTCATATTACATGAAGAATTTTAAGTTTTTGAGTCAATAATGATATATTGTTAATTGTTGAAGTTATTCATCTTCACTTCAGAAAACGAATACTGAACTTAAGTGTACCATGTTCTTGATTGATATTTGATACGACATTCTTAGGTTAAGAGATCAAACTATATCCCACGTTAAACCAAGAAAATATAACTCTACTGTAGAGAGTGACTTAGGTATCTTACATGAAGAATATTAAAGTTTTCAATGCAAAGTGATAGATTGTAACATTAGTTACTCATCTTCAATAAAGAAAAGCAATCTTGGCTTAACATGTTTTTTTTAGTCTACAAATAATAGGATTATTGGTAAAATGCTAACAACCTCTTAGGGTTGACTTTTGCTAGTTCTAACAAACATTTCGAAATGTATTTTTTTCTTCTGTTTTTTCCCCACCTTTTGAATAGAGTTTTAAACCATTAAATGTAGAAGTCAAACAAATATATATCTACATACTAGTAAATGATACACATCACATTGTATCAGCCGGATTGTCCGCTGAACAGAGCTTCCCCCATTAAGAGTCAATAATAAATACTTCTAGGTTAGCCTGAACAACATCTTCGACCACATCATCACTTACCATCAGGTGAGATAGTGGTCAAAGGCTAACATATCAGGTATAAAAAAAATAAAAAAAAGGGTTTGCCATAATCCCCACGCTGGACAGGCGGCTTGGGGATTGCAGTTTAAGGTATATATTCCTCAGAAGGCGCTGCTGCCCACCTTCTGGTGTGTTACCCTTTGTCGCCTTTCACGACATCCACGGGTAGAGATGGGGGTGACATTTTAGCCCGGCACCCCACCATACCATATCAGGAATAAAAAAACAAACATGATTAAAAAAAAACAGTTTTCTTCACTGGCTCTTCAATCAAAACCATGAATTTTAAAGTAAAAAGACAAATTTCCAGTCAAGAATAACTATTTCTCCATTAAAAATGTGTATTTTCAGACCAAGTACTCAGTTTTTAGTTTGAGATGGTTTTCTCTGTTACCGATTTTATTTAGTGTTGCAATATTTTAGTTTTGTCTAGTTCTCCCTTGATGTGGGGAAACTACTGAACCTAAGAATACTATTCATTATAAGCAATATTGCATGCTGAATAAGCTTGTTTCAATTCATATTAAGAATAAAATATGTAAATTATAATTTGAAAAATATAAGGTTACTCAGCTAATAGTCAGATAATAGCTGGGAGTCTAATATACTCATAGTACAACGGCAAAGCGGCAGGGTTTGAACCCCGCTAGTGCCCCAATATATTGATTCGTATCTGAAGTAAAAAATGTTTTAAAACTGTCCGATTATTACCTTTAGGTCTCGGTTTCTCATTTCCTAAAAGTGGTTTGAAAGCTAGCCAGGTGAACATTAGTAAAATGCCCTATCACCATGCACTGAATCTTAAACCCGCTGCAGGAACCCATGGACCCCCCACGTGACAGTTCATACTCACCGCCATAAGTGGCGAAGGCCAAGGCCTAGAGGACCTATTTGTTAGGTTTGGGTGCCTACACAATACTCACGAGGTCTATCTCAAAAACTAAACTTGTGATGAATCAGAAATTTCGTTAAGTTATGATATTTAATCAAAGTCAAAGTCAAAATCATTGATTCAATTTAGGGATCTACGACGCTCTTATAAAGGTAATTTACAAATTTTAATATTGAAATATTCTACAATGTACAGCCACGTTCAGCAAAAAAATTTACAGAGCCACTGCAAGAACAACGGGCAAGAAACTCGGGACTATTAATTTAAATGTCTTTTAACAGTATTTTACATACTGTATAATAAAATAATTTCAATATTTCTTTTAATTACGTAGGTGACAGGTGATAGCTTGGCAGAGGAGTGGAAGAGAAGAATTGTTCAAGCATTTTTGTCGTTTATGTAATCACAAACTGGAATAGGATTTCTTAATCAAAATTATTTTCCACGTGCAACTTGAACTTTCCTTCTGTGAGCGTTGTAATATGTTAGGGAATGTTATTATAAAACCGCACACAATTAACCTTTTTACTTTTGTCTTTGCTAACTAAAACCTGGTACCGCGATTTTATCTTTACTTCTTGTGTTGTAATCGTGATTGTCACTGTTTTTTTTTACGATCTTTCATAATAATTTCAAATATGTACAGACTCTCTAATAATACAGCCATAGGTAATCATCTATTTCTTACAAATACTAGCTGTATTTAACACAAATCGTCAACCTAAATGAAAAGTTATTCGAATGTGCTCATTTGGTAATAATCACGATACGAATATATGTCGGGACTTTGTAAGGGCGATGTTGGCAACACACAACACAATTTCCGTTGCGAGCTAAAGGTACACGCGCCTTGGCATGGCCAATGGCATTTTCGTAAATTTTGTTTAATATAGTGTTATAAAGTGAATATTTGTTCAAGTTGTGCTTGAGATAGCAACCAACTAGTGTTAATTTAGGTAAGTTTGTTCCTTACTATATAAATAACTGTAGATAGTCAAAAATATCCATCATAGAGGCTGCTAGATTTTCTTTGCCTGGAACGTGCTGTGTGGTTACACTAAGTTGGTACAGCCAAACGGTAGGTTCGTAATACATAATTATTATTGTATTACATACCTACTTATATCTAGAATTAAAGATAACTCTTTATGATAGAGAGCAACAGCAGGCTAATGTTGGTAAATTATCCTTAAATATTATATTTTTTATAAATGCGAATGTATGTTTGTGTTTGTTTATGTGTCTGTTCCTCGTTAGTTAATCAGAATGAATTTCGATGTATATATATATATATATATATATATACCTATCCTCAATTTAATCAAGTATAAAACACATATTTAAACAATTTAAAAAATATTATATTATATCTTTTTGTTATGATGTTAGGATATCTCATCAAATTATCTATTAACATACTATAATATAATATATATATACACAGTCAGTATTTTATAGTAATATAGTAGTTAGTATACATAACTTTTAAAAGTGTGCCTAATCATATTTCATGATTCTGTATAGATTATAATAATGATTAACCGCTGATTAACCGCTAACTTGCAGGGTTTAACCTGTTTGCTATATTTTACCACTTACTCAACAATATGTGATTGTGGTCAAAATATGCCTATCATCTATAAAAAGTTTATAGATTGTGCAATATTTTCACTGTAGCTCTTTTTTTTTAGGATCCTGGAGATATCCAAACTGAACTGGAGCAGGTGAAGAAAAGGCTCGACTCAACAACAAGTGTTCAACCATACTTTATATTATAACGTAACATAAAATGTGGTGCTGATTATAATGAGAAAAAAATAATATTAATTGGTGGTAGATACAGATGAAAGTGTGTTTGTATGTTTATTACTTCTTCACGCTCAAATGGTAGGACCAATTTTGATATAATTTGGTATGGAGGTAGATGAAGCACTGGATTAACACATAGGATACTTTTTATCATCATCCAACACCACGCGGGGTGTAACCGCGGGGGCAGTACATAATTGTTACAATTATGTATAATATTTTTGATAATGATAATATAAAATTGTATGCTTCTTAATTTATTTTATAAATAAATAATTTTCAACTGAAAATATGTATTGTATTTTATTTATTTTTACGATGATAGATGTTTTTTAGTGGATCCCTTTTAGAACTACACTTAACTATTAACCTACGTTATTTGCAGACTTGAAAGGCGGCGATCAGATTGGAAGATCTGGACAGTGCACCAGGCTTTATTTTCTGTAAGTGAGTTTTTGTTCTTGTTGACTAACTAAAAGTTTTATATGAATATCTTATTGTATAAAGTAGCTAATATCAATTATCTTGTTCTTATTCAGTATTTCAATGATGAAATTCGAAGCATAGTTTATTCGAGATTTTTTATTCATAAAAGATTTTTGTGTAGTAGGTATATGTCATTGCATACTAAGGAAAATCTTACGTAATTGTTAGTTTTATTTGTATTTCAGTGAAGTTTCAGTTTCAAATAAAGAAGTTCTTATCTAGGTAGTAAGGTATTAATAATATTTTGAAGAACAACGATATCTTCTTGAAATCTGCGTGCTTCATTAGCAATTTCACAGTTTGGTGTAATTTATAATATATTTATTAACTGAGACTTCTTCCAATCAAAACACTATAATTTAACTAAAATAATTAATATGTTGTACAATATATATGGAGTTCAGATGAAACAAATCTGAGCTCCGTATGAAACAATTCATGATTTGAACCTAGAACTGAGACTTCTTACAGTAAAATGCACTATCATTGAACCAAGATAATTGATATTATTCACAAAATACTATTTGATCTTCATATGAAACACTTTTATGAGTTGAACCAAGAACTGAGACTCCTTCCAGTAAAACGCTCTATTATTGAACCAAGATAATTTATATTTTTCACACTATATAATCTGATCTCCGTATGAAACAATTAGAGAGTTGAACCAAGACTAAGACTCCTTCTACTAAAATACACTATTGTTGAAGCTAGAAAATGGATAGTCTTATCAATAAATTATCTGATTTCCGTATGAAACATATAATGTCTTGAACCAAGTAATGAGACGTCTTACAATAAAACGCACTATTATTTTACCAAGACGACTAAAATTTAAATGTAAAACATGTAATTATTTTGAACAAGAACTGAGGTTTCTTCCAGTGAAATTCCATTGTCGAGTCAAGAAATCTGATATTCTATCCGTAGACAATTCGGTCTTCGAGCAAAATACAAATTCTTTTGAACCAATCAATACAACTTTTTCGGGTAAAACACCCATTAGAATACTAAGATCAATACTACTCACAGTAAAACACTTAATAATGAAATGAGAACTGAAAATTCTTTACTGGAGAACATTAATTATTCGTTCTATATAAACTGATCTCCGTATGAAAACATGTACGTGTTGAAGCCAGAATTTTGGTTTCTTAACTTAAATAAGTTACAATATTCAGATAAGAAGATTTTTTGTTTACCTAAAAGTAATTTTCTTGTACGAAGAAAACTCTTTTGTTTGTCTAATTAAAATATATACTCAGAAGAATATATTTACTAGAAGTAAGAATAATATCTTAACTGAACTATTTATGTACTTAATAGTAAAATATATTTTTTTCTTATTAGAATCTAATGAATGAGTGAACGTATGAGTTCATTTATTCAAGTAAGGATTGTTTTAAATTTGAGAATTTCAGATTCTCTAAATTAGAACAATGATTTTCTTAGACAGAGACATAACTACTTTTTTTTAATAAGAAAATAATAATCTTTGTCAAAGTATATAAATACTTGCACGAAAAATTATTAACAAGACAAATATTTACTAATCACAAGAATATATTGTTTTCCCCATATATGAAACACGGAATGTCTTGACCAATAGATATATTCTTGATTTGACACAATCTTTTTTTTCCGTGCTGGTACCTATCGCACGGGTCTTTATGAACCTAGTTTGGGAACCAGGAGCTCTTTTTTACTTAATATGTGTTAAATTGTCTGTAAATTTATTATTGTTATTATTATACTACCCATAACATATTTAATAAATAAAACTTGGAATGCGCTGCATGTTAACTGTCATTTTTATCATTCAGTCATTTTATGTTCTGGGTAGTATAACCGGAACATACTCGAACATTCTGAAACAGGCCCTAAGTCAGTCACAACCATACTTACGTTCTGTTAAACGTGTATAGGTCCCTGCTAGGTTTTCTATGGTAATGAGGGAGAGCCTGCCTATCATGTTTATTTAAAACAACAACCCACGTGGTCCCTCGATGGGAACTGCGCCTTTGTGGGCACACAGCCTGTTCTGCGGTTATTAAGTTTCTGATGCTATTGTTTGGCTATCGTAATCTGCGCTTCTGACCCTTGGCTTTGTGTAGGTTATGGGTTGGGACGTGCTTCGATAAACTTTAATATTGGTCATACACAATTCTTGATGTTAACAAGTATCCCCCCCTATTTGTGATTTTGTAAGTATCCCCCTCTCTAATTCCCTACAGTGTGACATGATTGCCTGTAATATAATTTAAAACCTCTGTACCTTTTCAAAGTAAAATGTGACTTTTGAAAACTTAAAAAAAAAATCAAATGAAAACGATTCTAAAAAAAGTTTTGTTTTTGTATCTGATAAGCTGGCCTTTGACCACTATCTCACTTGATGGTAAGTGATGATGTGGTCGAAGATGTTGTTCAGGCTAGCCTAGAATAACTGGCTCTCAAGGACAACTGCCGGAACACACTGTTATGCTTGGATACATATTTTCTATTTGAGCGTGGTAGGTAACAAGGCGAGCAAAATGCACTACCACCTGTAAAGAGTGCTATTCTAAGACAACAACCGAGAACGACGGTTTCACGTGCCCTCCGAAGCGCGAAAGCGCTCAATAGTAATGCCACTAGCGGTCACCCATCCAAGTTATGACCGCGGCGGACGTTGCTTACCTTAACTGATCGGTTAAGAACGGCTAAGCAAACTGCGCTACGAGCGCTTCAAAACTCCAGGATTATCTCTAACTCAAAAAATTTAATATATAATTATAAATAAGAATTATTAACAATACAATATATGTGTGTGACAAACAGTTAATTTAAATTAACGTAATGTAAATTTTTTGTTGTCTCTAAGAAACCAAAAGATTTATTAACAAAATTACGTAAAAATAACGATCTTACCATTGTCATAGAACATATACACCAGCCCTTGTTTCCCTCGTATTGGTGTGTTGCGGCAGCTGTGATAGGCGAATAAGGGAAAATAATACTAATGAGCATCAAAGGCTTCACTCACATGCATGTGCTACACAATAGTCGAAGAACAGGGCCCTTCACCATTTTCACGCTTCGAATTCTTGTGGTAGCGGGTAAACTACCATACCGCGCAACGAGAGCGTTCCTAAGAATTATTGGCGTCAAGCGGCTGGCCATAAATCAAACCCAAAACTCATTCAGAATATTACGTCCAGTTTAGTTATACAGTGTTTGTTAGTTAGAAGCGAAAACTTTTTTTTAAAATTTATTTATTGCTGATGGACTAGCCTTTGAATAATACCTCACCTGATGGTAGGTGATGATGCGGTCGACGATGTTATTCAGGCTAACCAACATTACTGAATCTTAAGAATAGCTATAAAATAGTTTAAACTTTAAAAGAAGTATGTTGTCCCATATTAGATTTTCCCTACTGCCATAAAAAATCGTTCCAAGCGGAACCGTACCAAGGTTCTAAGTCATTTTGGTTAAGGAACCCCACTCGTAAGTACCTCGAGCTTCACTGTGTACTTCTCGTATTTCCTTCGGGTATGCTGTTACCATGGAGACCTGTAGGACAAGTGGGAAATTCTCCCATGTCGGAGCTCGGCCTTCGGTCTCGCAAGTTACTCGTGGCCTCGCCTGGTGCTCGTCCTTCGGGCGCGTACGATTTTGTCGGCCTTCGGCCTCGTGGGCCTTGATTTCGGCCTTCGGCCTCACCAATAGCTTACGTTTCGAGCTCGCTACATCACTAATGGAACAGTAACCTCCAAATATAGTAAAACCCTTTAAAAATCACAGTCCAAATATCCCTATATTTTGACCTGGCAGAATTTCCCACATCTCCTACAGGTCTACAATAAAGAGGCAAACTACTACAAGTTCAGTATAAAGAGTGATATGTGCACTTAGATCTAATCCAAAATGGCGGATTCAAAATGGCTCCGATACAAAAAATCCTAATGAGATAGAAGAGAGAAGGCACAAAGATATTATAAAAAACTTACTGGCCGGTTATCTGAAAGATTCACCTATTTTCTTTTACGTTGTCTGTGCCCGAAAGGTTCTTTTTCCTATTAAGCAATACTATTCTAAAGGCACGTCTGTTACCTTAGGATATGTAGCAGTTAGGTAAGTACGTATTTGGTATATCTCTTTTGCTTCGTTTGTTCTTCAAACACTGTGTATTAACAGGGTACCTCTGGTCTGGTTTTTTTCCGTCTCCAATTTGGTTACAACACATTCACCGAGGTCTTCCAGTTTTATTTATTAGATAACCTTAATTAAGAACCTTTTCACACAAGAGCCTATTCCAATATTTTTGCTATTTGATTGGCTCTCAAAAGTACCGCAGCGATCGATCGTTAATGAAATTGAAGCCATCCGATTTACAATTAGGGAGGCACTACAGTTCGCCAACGTATCAATTACGAAGGTAATTTGTAGCCAATTCAGAAGAGCCGTTTTCTCTTCATTTCGGCGTGGACGGTAAATCTACCAGTGAAAGTGACTGTTCACGTCTATTTTCCAACAGATTTTGCCTTAAGAAAGTATTTTCACAGATCAATATCCTTGATTTCGCCAACTTATAGCGGTTGATTAGATAAATGTGGACGTGGACTTTTTAAACAATACCTAAGTAAGCCCTATAAGTCGCTTAAAACGATAGCAGCGAAAGAATAACCTCAGTTGGAAGATCATGTCCTAGCTATAGAGAAGGATGATCACGGTTTCGAATCATGCTCGTAGTTAAAAAAAAAACTTCTTTGTAATTTTGTAATACCTAAGTAATGTACCGTATAATAAAATATGTAGCTACTCTGCTCTCGAAGCCAGACCAATATGTGGCCAGATAAACACGCGGGCGAGCTCACTTTAAAAATAACGCCGGATGTGGTCTAAAAATTAAAAAAAAGCCTAAACATTACCCATTCACGCGAGTAGTCCTTATACTAATACAATAAGTAGGTTTCTTTTTAATAAAAATAAACAAGTAGGCGCTTATATCAGATATATGGAGCCAGCCACAGATATCCGTCAAGCTAGTGTATATGTGTACTTTGATATATTTTCACCGTAGAATACTTACTATTGAACTGTGAAGCCTCGGAACAAATAAGAATTGAAACGGGACTGTGTGAGTCACTCTCACCTACGAAATCTTCACCACCACCACATACGCCACTGGAGCAGCTATGTCAGCGACCCAGGGTCCTTCACCGCTACATTGAGGAGTTGGGATGGCTTGGGTAGAAGCTGGCGGGGGAAATGCACAAACACCCCAAGCGGGACATCAGTGGGCATACTATCGCCCCTAATTAGATTAATAATAAAATAAGAATACCTTATATTTATATAGCGACTATGTCAATTAATCCACAAAAACTTTCTTCTAGAGCTGTATCAAAATATATGCATCTTTAATCATTTTTGACGAGGCTATTTAAATAACGGTGTAACTAGAAGCCAGTTTGTATGTCAAGCTACTGCTGAAGCGCATAATAAGTAGGTACAGGTACCCTGGATAGTTGTGCGGTCTATGTAAAATTCCATTGTGCTATCCACCCAAAAAAGGTGCGTAATCCTAAAACTCGCTCGACTCTCACTTTACCAGTGATTAGTGTTATCCTACGAATAAATATGGCGTTGTTTTAATATTGTTATGTTTGCAATAACGCCTGCTATGCGGATTACATTACAAAATTACAAATATACGATAGGAAAAATTTAAGTCATGTGCGAGATTCGAAACCGCGTCCATCCACCCCTTTAGCCGGGGTATGCTCTTAAATATTTTTTTCTATCGTATATTTGTAATTTTGTAATGTAATCCGCGCAGGCGTTATTGCAAACATAACAATATTAAAATGTAAGGTTGCATCATCAATTACAAGTATAAAACCAATTGCAAAATTGGTATTATAAAGAACGATAGGAAAGATTTGAGTTTTGACGTCATGTCATGTTAGCTCAACTGGTTAGAGCATACTCCGGTCAAAGGGGGTGGATGGACGCGGCTTCGAATCCCGCACATGACTTAAAATTTTTCCATCGTATATTTGTAATTTTGTGAATATGGTGTTGTCTCAAGCATGTGATAAGCAACCATTTTGCGGGCTCCGTGTAGGTACTTATTAAAGTGTCAGTTACTATATTTTACTTACGACTTTGTAATTTTCAACGGTTATCAATAAGGTCAAAAGTGAGAAGTAAAACACGTCAGTAACTTTTAAAACTCCAAGAAAATCGAGCATGGCCAAGATTAAATCGAATCGCACCAAAAACAATAGTGAGATGAATTGTATTGACTATTGTTCAAATTGTTGAACAATAATCGGTCGTGTAGGTCGATGGGTTCGTAACTTACCGGTGCTAACTGGAAGCGTCAAAAAGTGACATTAAATATGGGATCATGCAGTCGTAACTATAATACTATTCTGAATATTGTGTAGGTACAGTTGACGACATAATAATATAAATAATTGGTGGAAAATGTAAAAGTATATAATCAAAATAATACATTACGTACATACAGTTGACTAACAATAGAAGTAGGACTTAGAGTTTTTGTAATATAAGTTTTTCATTAGTATGTAAGTATCATATACCAACTAGTAAATTATTAAATTAATACTTTCCCTGTGTAAAAATTAATATAGCGAAATTTATATTTCACTGTTCCATAGAAGCGCAAGTAGGAAGTTAGGACATATAGGACCTAATTCATTGCCATTACAAAATAAACACACATTAATGAAAATGTTATATATAGTTATATGTACATAAAAATAATAGTACAGATTATTTTTATGTTAACACTGATAGGTATGAAATATCAAATAACTTTTGAAATCAGTACCATGCTGATTCAAATAACACTAAAATCGCATTTTCATGGTCTGACATCTAAAAAATATCTAAAAAAAATATTTCTAGATATTATTAAAAGCACTATCGCGTGCTAAGCAAAAATATATTTTAACAAATGATTGGAGTACAAAATTTTATGCCCAAGGCGGGAATCGAGCCCGCGTCCCCGATTTCGTGTCGGATGCCTAAACCTCCTCGGCCACCTGGACTCGGCAATTCTAGCCGAAATTTTGTGCTCCAATTATATTACTTTAACTGTCATAGAGGACGGTGCGCGGCCATCAACTAGACTTCGATTCAGGGTTCGGTATCGATTCCCACCTTGGGCATAAAAAAAATTATATTCCAAGAATTTGTTAAAATAACAAAAATATGCTTATAATGCACTGCTTTTGTTTTATCAGATTAATGTTAAAATTACTTTCGTCAATCCAGTGAATATAATTCTTAACGGTGTTATTCATTTCAGTTGCGTAATATAATATAATAATATATGGGGGTTCTGGTATACTTAAGAATATCGTTAATATATCAATCAAAAAGCGGTGGTCCCAAAATACTCCCTAGTGGTACGTAGTATAGAACCTTCTAAAACACATTCTTTTTATTTTAGTTAAATAAAGTATTTTGAAATATGTAACGTGATAAAATATCTTGCCTAGCGTACTATACTTTAAATAAGTGACAGGTTGTGCCTTGATTTCGGCGGTATTTGTCGTATATAATCATTTATATAGTGAGCTTTTTGATAAATACATATGTTGTTCAGTGGAACATCGTAATTTGTTTAGGCACAGATTCATGTAAGAAATACTTTATAATTTATCTGTGCTTCGCTGGCAAATATAAATACTGGCACTGTTAACATATCTTTAAATAAATAAAAATAAAAAATAAAATAAAATAGCCATTTATTGCCTTCATACACAGAAAAAAAATATTACATACATAAGATAATTGACAAACAATTAAAAATAAATATAACAAAAGGCAAAAGGAGTATGCTCAGCATTGTGCAACGCATATGTTAAGTACTAACGTGCGTTGCGCTGATTTTCAGCATACACCTACTCGGACGGATGTTTGCCGAGAGACATAGATAATAAAGCGGATCACAAATAAAATAAACATAAAGAAACAGCTTACAGTAGTAGCGTAGTAAAAAAAAAAAATCAAATAGGTAGAGCTTACAGAAAGGTGTGAAAAACATTAACGTAACAGTGGGTATAGTTGACATTGAGGTAATAGTTGACACTTTCAACTTTCAAGACATATAAAGACTTTTTTTTTTATAGAACAGACCATGTGAATGCATCTTATGATAGGAAATATATCCAGACACATGATTTTTTTTATTTTGGCAAAATTGGTTCAGCCATTTTGTAATAGCGTGTGTTTAACTACGCGCGTGTCCGTGAATTGTATTTTTTTAAATATATCTAACAGAATTTAAAGAGGTGAGTAAATTTACATTTTTTAATTTTTTTAATTTGCTTTTCCTGATATCCACATAGGTGATGTATAATGTTGTTATTAGTTCACTGCTTATTACCCGAACTCCACTCTTAACCTCGTGTGTGTAATGGCGCCAATTATTTCGTGTGTGTCAATTACTACTTACGCCATTTTCAATGTTGACCAGTAATTGACATCCCTGTCAACTACTGATTTTTAAGGTGTAAATTAAGTTTGCATTATGTCAGTGATCAGTGTAAGGTGACAATCGTTTCTGTATATAATGAGTATAGTTCCTATTACTAGAACCAGTACTTGACAGGGATGTCAACCACACATGCATACAGTGTCAAGTACTGAGTACATATATTTTTTATTCCTTTGGAAAACAATCAAGAGCACCGCACTTAAATCTTAAAAATAGTACTGAATTTTTTGTGTCAGACTGCTTGTTATTTTTAATACTTTAAATGATGTCGGATTTAATAGTCTGCAATATATATGATTTATGAATTGTAACTAAATACTGTTTTCTTAGATTAGCTAGACTGATATTTATAAGTGTAAAGTATGACTTATGATAATAATGAGATACTCTTTGTTGATGGTTTAAATTAATAATCCCTTATTCAAATATAATATTCCGTAGCTCGCGGGGCGGAAAACGTCCCACGGGGAGCCGCTTTGCTACGTTAAATGTAAGAGGTGGAATGGACACCATGAAGTATGCCAGACGATAGATGCAAAGATTTGTTGTATTATAAAAACTATAGCTCGGATCGTGCTTAAAAAAACGCGAAACTATCGGAAATAGCGGCCCGAGTGTAATAATTATTAGTATAAAATTTTTAAAATTAATTGAATACAAACCATAAAACTGAATAAATATGATCAAATATGAATGCGTGAGCTCAAGACTACTCTGGGTGAGGCTTAAAGTTGGGCTTACTCGATGTTTTGGGGCGGGTGTCTATGCGCCGACGGACATGGGTTCGTGAAGGTCCCCAAAAGCACAAAAGGAAAGAAAGGAGTTTTAGGACAGTATGCACAATACTTTAAAAATGTGTAAAGAAAGGAAAAGGAAGAAAGAATTGCATTAATGGATGGGTAGGAAGAAAGCGAGATGGATATGAAAGGGTTCCTGGTGCTTTTGGGGATGAACGAGTGAATGAGAATGGACTAAGTTTGCTTGATTTGCGTCTGGAATGTAGTCTTTGCGTCACAAACACAATGTTTGAGCACAAAAAGATCCATATGTTTACATTTATATTTTACATTTATACAAGGGAAGGTGGTTCAAGAAGTATGATTGCCTTTATTATTGTGGATGAAAAGCTGAGGACGAAAGTATTGGATACTCGGGCGTAACGCGGAGTTGGCATCGATACAGACCACTTTCTGGTGGTGAGACGTGTAAGTGGTCTTTTAACCGATGGCGACACCGAGCGCGTGCATCTACAATATAATTGTGAACTGTTTGGAACGAGTGAGTGTTAAAAAATTGCAAGTGAAAGATGTTAAAAATGATTATGTTAATAAGTTGCACGAAAGGCTTGATGGTTTAGAAGAGATAAGTGAAATTAAAGAAATGTGGATAAAATTGAAGCATGGGATGGTAGACGTTGCCATCAATGTGTGCGGAACTTCTAAAAAGCGAAAAGGAAAAATACTAAAGAATGCGTGGATGGATCTAGATGTACAAAAGGCTGTGAATGAAAACAAAATAACATGGTTGGATTCGTTAGCCACAAAAGTTAACCAAAATGTATAAATGGCTACACGTGATGATATACGTTACGTGTAGCAAGAAAGGATTATAAAAGATTAAAAAAGATAGTTAAAGAAGTTGCAAGCAGAAAGAAAGATGAGCGAAAGAATTTCTGAAGATTTCCAGTCAAATGTAAAGTTTTTTTTAAAGGAAACCATGACCTGGGATCGTAAAATCATAAGACATGATGTAAGCATTATAGGAGAAGAATATGTGTTGAAAAGATGGAAAGAGTATTTTGAAAGTTTATTTGAAAGAGAGGGAACACTGTACTAGGTTTCAGGAACCTACATGTACACATACAAGCGATGATGAAAACGAAATAAGCATGTAAGAGATTTTGAAAGCCTTAAAGAGTTTGAAATTAGGTAAGAATCCAGGATATGATAAAAGTTAGTATGTTGCACCGCCTTTTTTAATTTGGATTGGAGGAGGATTACGAGAAAAGACGGAGAGTGAGAAAGTAACATAGAAAGGAGAGGGGATGCTGTAAACATGGTGAACGGAGCATTTCACGCGTTTATGAACAGTACGAAGCGTTCGTAGCGAAGTTTACTTAGCTGTTCTTAACCGATCAGCAAAGTTAAGCAACGCCGCCCGGGGTCACGAGTTGGATGGGTGACCGCTACTGACATTACTACTGTGCGCTTCCGTGCATAGGAGGGCACGTTAAGCCGTCGGTCCCAGTTATTGTCTTAGGATGGCAGTCGTTATAGCATGGTGGTAGAGCATTTTGCGAATGCCCGCCTGGCTAGCTACCACTCTCAAGTATCATTCTGTCACCAAGCACCTAACGGTATGTTGCGGCAGCTGTCCTTAAGAGCCAGTACTTCTAGGTTAGCCTGTACAACATCTTGGACCACATCATCACTTATCATCAGGTGTGATAGTGGTCAATGGTTAACCTATCAGGCATAAAAAAAAGTAAAAATATGTCTAAGAAGGCTCATCCGGCTGTTAATGTAGGAGTGTTGGTTCCAACAAAAAATTGGTTGGTTCAAACAAAAAGTAAAGTATAGCAGAAAAAGTATGAAAGTAAAATAAATTCAGTGGAGATGAGAGCATTGAGAAGCATAATTAGATTCAAATGGAGTGACAGGATAAGGAATAGTGTGATAAAGGAATGATGTGGCGTAAATAAGGATGTAGTAGTGTCTAAAATCCAGAAAGGTATGTTCAGATTGTTTGGACATACAGAGAGAATTCTCCGAATCCGAAATCAAAATGCAGACGTTCTGAAAAATGGTCATGTCAGGAGCACCCAAAACCGACGCTTATGTATGAAAGGATGATGAATTGATGAATGTAGATGAAGCGAAAGAGATATCTAAGGATCGTAGTAAGTGGAAATTTATAGTCTCTGCCTACCCCTACGGGAAAGAGGCGTGATTTTATGTAAGTTTATATGTATTAAAGTATTCATTATTAATAAATTAGCTCTTCTTTGTTTGATGTCAACTATTGGATCAACTAATGTCAACTACCCAAACAAATCAATTTTTAGCATGTCAACTATGGGTGCATTTGATACTTTAAAATCATGTATTTTTCATTTTTTATTGCTTGCTCTTATGAGATAATTGAATAACATGCCATAATCTACATGAAACCTTTTCTCTTAGAATATATAATTCACTTTTACATTAAAACATTTTGATCACCCTACACTGTTCTAAAGCTGACTATTCCGACCTATGTGTCAACTACTCCCCCATTTACCTTACATTAAATAAGTTGCTAGTTGAAGACTTTATATAGTGTGTGGATAATATTGTGTGTTAGTGTGTGTGTTTGCGGCGATATGTGTGTCTAAGAGGTCATGTTTATGTGAGAGGGATTTAATTCTAGTGCAATTAGTATCTTTGTTTAAAAATAATATATACTTGTGTAATGTATGATTTTGAATATCAATTTTAATAATTAATATTATACTCATATTCCAACTCTACCATATAAACCATAAGGGAGACTGCAATCTATATAGCGTTTATTTTACTTTGACCGAGTGACCACGAAGTGCGAGCGAAGCGTCTCTGCTTTAACTTGCACTAAAATGCTTACGTATATCCGGTTGTTCTGTCGCATTTATTAGAAACTGATTCTCATAAAATTTTGTGAGCAGGTTTGATAATTCCATAGAAATTAGAAAATAGTTTTGGATTTTTTTTTAACTGGCGAAGAGAATTAAAAACTTTAAAAAATAGTACTTATATTTGCCAAATAGATTTTTTTTCATAATGTTACTTAACTTATTTGTTACACTTATTAAGCAGCAACTTTTTGGTCAGAACAAATTAATCATCCGATGAACTTAAAGAGGCCAGGGTGGTAAAGAAACAAAAAAATAAAGCTTATTTCCTGTCTCATATCAAATCACAAGGGAATGAAGGAACGCAAATTACCTGTGTCACATCAAATTAATTTCATTTACACACATTTTTGGAATATATTAATGATTTTTGGATTTTGTGACCTATCCTCCCATCAGCGTGCGCAGTGCACCTTTATTCAATTGTAAACTTTGCAAGGGCAGATTCGCGAGGTTTACAGCTCCGAAAGCCACAAGTAGTATAGATTCAAATTAACTTTGTATTATTCAACGCTCAATCTCCAGGATGTTTCGCTGTCACATAAGATGAAAAAACATTATTATGCCCATGAATTAATAGAATGTAATAGTTGGTATCCGCCCAATATGAGTGATCCACTTATCTTATGTTCCGCATCCTCTTTCCATTACATAATTGGCTTGCACGATGTTTACGACGTTATTACGAAGTAGGACGGAATAATTTGATTTCCCCCATATCATACATACGCGTGTCTGCTTATTGTATTGTAACCTTTACTTTTGCTGGCGTCGCAGCTTTCGGACCGTCTCTTTTATATTATATATATGTGATGCTTGTGCTCTAATCGATTTGTTTGTGAGTTTTGTTGTGTTGTCTTTTTATTGGGCTATTTCTTCGGTGGGGTCATGACATAATTCATTAAGTCGTCCAGCAATGCTGTGCTTCTCTTTTCTAACGACTCTGATCGTCTGGTTGAAATATTTACGATACGATTTTTTGGATTAAATTATTTTCAAAGTTGAAACATTTGTTGTTAACCGACCTCAAAAAAGGAAGAGGTTGTTCGACTGTCTGTTATTTCTATATTAGTGACGTGATTGCTTCGACAAGAATGAATTGATTTTGATGTTTTTTTTGGTGATCATAATCTAGGTCCCATTTAAAATCATCAACATCAGTAGTTTGTAAGTTGCAGTCAAATAAAAGAAGAAATCTGAAAAAAGGCGTTTGCCAATATGCATATAACTCAATGACTTGGTGATTACAAGGTGTTGTCGATGGTGTAATGTGTGCGCAATAGTTACACAATACTGAGTGAGTGTAAATCGAAACTAGGTATTTTTTTTAACGAAACCAAATTATGGAAATCAGACCATGAAAACGGGACCTCAAGAGTGATACGAGTCAGCATGATACCGACTTCAACCAGTCATTTCATACTTTTCAGCGAAATAAGTCGGTTTGGTGTTTTAATAAATAAAAAATTAGTCTGACTATAGCCAATAATCTCCGCGTATAATATGACCGATTGTAATAAAGTAAAGAGTTCACAAGCCGTTGTTTTTTTTGTTTTTAAGGATAACAACAAAAAAATATTACTGCCCGGATTCATATTTCTAAATACATCATTATCGACGACTGTACCTTAGTTGTCACTTTCAAGTCGTGACTCACGAATACAAGCTTTCGTTGCCTCCACGCGGGTCATTGCAAACTCTACCTAGTGGTACTCTACCGTCATAATAGTGAATGTTTAGCGTTATATATACACCTAGGCGAATATTACGGATGATTAGAGCGATCAATTTGGACATATTGCAATCATTGATTTGGACATATTGCAACCGCCGCGCAATTCTCGCGTGAAATTTGAATTCAAACTTAACTTACTTAATTAGTCAGGATAAAAGGTATCCTAACAATTCTGGCATTCCAGAACATAATTTATGAAGCTATTAAATGATTAAAAAAAATATTGCCTTTACTGACGTTTTAGATGACAAGTTAACACACACGCATACACTTATAATCTTAGTTCCCTCGGTTTCGGTCACATGGAAATCCATTATAACGCGCTCTCTTAAATAGAATTTAGTAAGCCAGGATTAAATGTATTAATTTCTAAATAGTGCATATAATATATTCCAACAAAATAATATACTTATAATTTAATAAATATAACGCTTCCGAGAAACAAAACTACGATACCTAAGTACCTACTATGGAACAAAACGCTGACTTTTTGCAATAGAAACGGAAAATGTTTAGATTTCAAATCTGCAACATTTGCGCTATCTGAGTAGGTTGCGTTTCCGTTCTTGATAGGTTATTTTGCGCACGCTACATCCATAGGTAAATATTATGGTACCGTCAAATTTAGACTATTTACAATATTTGCAGGCTCGCAAATTCCAAATAGGTCTGTATATGTTGCATGAAAAATTTGATAACCAGCAATTTCGGTCACGTTTTGCGGAAGCGATGTTTGTCCCCTAAAACGGCAAGTCATAAAACTTTCCTAATCAGTACCATCTTCAGCGTGCGAAATAAGACTTTTCCGTAAATAATTTTCATTCGAATTCTATCTTTGACTTTGTAATCATCGATATCGATACGCAGGTTTGACTCTAATATGTATAAATGCAAGGTTCGTTTTCGGGTGTCAGAGGTTGAAATCCGTAAAGTACTTAATGTTTTCAATTCTGTATAATCGGTTTAGAATTTCCAGAGTTCCGCTTCAGTAATTGGATTGGTGGAAGTTGGCCGCGTCGCCTCTTCTGGGGTGAATTTTTCACCGGGCTTAACCACAGGGTTTGCTTACGAATCAATTGTGGAATTGTATTTTAATCACGTATTTACGAACAGTGATTTCAAATCAATATTATCGGATAGGGAATTGACAAGGCCGTTTCGGGCATGCTTGCTTTAGATTAATGCAGTGTTGGATTTTATTTATTGCACATTGTGCAATCTAACTATTAATTTAAAAGGTTGCAGCGTATAATCTGTGTTCGGTATTGTTTTGTATTCATTTTGCGTTGTGATTATTCTCGTAGAATAGTGCTTTAATAGATTTCTTACTCTAAGACGTCACGTTTTGATTATGTCAGGTTTAAATTTAAATATCAACTCTTAGTTTATTATTTAATTATCTAACTGAGAATATACTAACTTATCTTTATAGGATCATAAACCGTTACTCCTGGATCTATCAGTCGATGAATGTTTTCTTTGCGTTCAAATTTATATGTCTCCTGTATTCAATCCACAGTTTTTTATATGAATCGTGTAACATCGCAGAAAATAATATTTTGACGATGCTCCTACTTCCTACTTGTCAGGTAAGTAGGTAAAGGTACCCAAACAATTTAATATCAAGATCGACATGAGAGCAATAACTCACGCGACAAAACTCGCGCAAAACGTCTAATAACCCTATCGAGTGCTTTCCCTACAATATTCCCCCGTTTTTTATAAACTCTCACCCACTTCGGAGATCTTTTAATATTGCACAGGGGAGCAGCTGTTGAAGGCTTTTACGTGCGGGTCCACGTATCACAAGGGGCCCTTAGTGTTGCAGTGGAGTTTGACGCAGTTAGGAATCTTCATACAAAACTGCTAGTTTTGCGTACCTAGTTAAAAAGATCAAGATGGCAGCATACTGGGGGCTTTGATACAATATAATATGTATATGAACAGTTTTCTAAACGGATGGATATCATGCACCGCAGTATAAAAACGTTTTGATTAAACTTGTACCTACTAATTTAACTTTCGCCTTATCACACGTTTCTATTTACATTAGAAATTGAAATTCAACATGATGCTCTTGTATTATGATCATTAAACTTCATTCGTTTTCAAGTTCTTTTTCACTATACATTACTCTAGTATGTAATCTTTATTTACGTAAGTTTTATTTAGTATGAATTTAAAAACCTAGTTATTTCTGTGTAGTTCTTATATTTTGTAATATTAATAAGTTGTCCTTCTGCTGAAACTCTGTGGCAAGGGCTCCCTGTAATCTTTATTTACGTAAGTTTTATTTAGTATGAATTTAAAAACCTAGTTATTTCTGTGTAGTTCTTATATTTTGTAATATTAATAAGTTGTCCTTCTGCTGAAACTCTGTGGCAAGGGCTCCCTAATGTGAGCCGGCGACAAACGCGAGAGCGCTTGATGGAACGGCTGAGAGCACGCATTTTTCTTGATTTCGTCGCATGTTGGGAACAGCCTAGTTGTTAACTTAGTCTGAAGTGGGCTGGGTTTGATGTGAACTTGGGGGCTCGAGACTATTGCGAGTTGGAATGAACTCTGTGTGGAATGAATCAGGTTTTTATTTTATACCAAAATATAATGCAGTTTTATACTTTTAAAAGAAAGGACGCCGTATCTTTCTTTTTAATTTATAGCTGATAGGCCAGCTTTTGACCACTATATCATCCAATATTAAGTGATGATGTGGTTGAAGATGTTGTTCAGGTTAACCTTAAATTACTGGCTCTCAAGGTCAGCTGCCGGAACAAACCGTTAGGTATATGGCGACAGATTTTCTACTTGAGTGTGGCAGCTAGCCAGACGGGTATTTTCAAAATGCCACCATGCTGTAACGACTGCCATCCTAAGACTACAACTGGGACCGAAGGCGTAACGTGCCTTTCGAAGCACGTGCATGCTCAGTAGTAATATCAATAGCGATCACCCATTCAAGTCATGGCCGCGGCCGACGTTGCTTAACTTAGCTGATCGGTTAAGAATGGCTAAGCAAATTTCGCTAAGACCGCTTCTTCTTTGTGGTCCTGACAGCTACCTGTGTATACTTAGTTACCAAAGCTCTGTTTGTACCTAATTGTTATGCTATTCTCAAGTGGACTGAACTTTTAGGTTCAATTAAATAACGTGGTATCAAACGGTCATCGCGCATCTAGACGCGCCACAGTCTTCGAATTTATATAGAATTGCAAGCTCACGCCCCTGTCCGCGCCGAACGACCTGCGTTTATGATTCAATTCGATGACTTCCGCGCGTGCGGCTCCTGCGGCGAGTCTAGGTGCGTGTGAGCTTTTAAATTGTATATGAGTAGGATGGTGAGTACAGGAATTGATAGGCTATAGAAGTTGCGTCTGTGTAGTTGCAAATTCGAAATAGTGCAGCTTCCTATATTTGAAATGTTTTTTTTTGTTTTCTCGATACTTAGATACAAACATCGTCTAGTGACTGCGGTTGTAAGTAATCTCTCAAAAACTAATATCATGCTACAGCAGGTAGAGAACTACGGCCTCAAGTATGATTGTCAATACAGCATCTAAAATGTACGTGATATTCAAAAAGATATAGAAATAGCTTTAGTATATATTATAGCTTCATATATTCGCTTCCACTTCTAAAACGTCGCACTTCTATTCGTTGTGACATTACCATTTCTATATCTGCAATGCGCTAGTTTGCCCAAGAATATTGAATGAACTCTACTCTTTAACCGGCTTCCAAAGTCGGACAAAAGTTCCCAAGTCAACAAGTTTTTTTTTCTGTGTACATATTATCAATTGATTATTGGTCACGCGTAACTTTTTATGGTTCATCTTTATTTATTAGATTATTTTTACTAGCGGTGCTCTTTGTGATCGAGTATGTCCGGGTACCTAATTTTGTCGCCCAGCTGTAATGTGCATTACATGTGTGCCGGTTTGAAGGATATGGATGCCGGAGAAGTTACAGGCACATGAGACTTAAACAACTTTATGTGGGCATGGTAAAATCGGTGCAGTGCAATTTGTCACCTCTGACGAAATGCGTCTGTTATAGGCAGAGGTTACCGCTTAACATCAGATGGGCCTCGTGCTAATTCCGTCATAATACCATTAAATAAAAAAAAAACCTCCAGTTTGGTAGCATTTAATTTTATATATAGCTATTTATATATTTTCAATTGACTGACGAAATAGTACCGGTCAATATGCCTTACTTTAAATTAAATAACTAAGCCGAGGAATCATAACATTATGTCACATGAGCTTTATTCCTGACTAGCTTTCCGGCAGCTGCCCCGACCGCGCGTGTGTCGGTTATCGCGCAAAACCATTAACTTCTTTTTGCGCAGTTGGATAAAAACTATCCTATGTCCGTTACCGGCTCTCAAACTATTTCCATACTAAATTTCATTCCAATCGGTCTAGTAGTTTTTAAGTTTATTCGTTACATACAAAAATCCAAATCTTTCCTCTGTATAATATTAATGTAGATTTAGATGTCGAACATTATAATTGGTGAATTAAATAATCAAATGACTGAAAAGAGTAAAATAAATAAAAAACCAGAACCTTCTTGGACGACTTTCTGCACTGAAAAGTGTGAAATATAGGGAGCTTGTGGAAGTCAGGACCATAATTACAATATTGAGCTCGCTAATTAGTGTTTGATTTAATTCACCATCATACTGACTTCCACGAGTTATTCTTTAATTTGGGCCGCAGGAAATAATTACTTATATTATTAATGCCGAAAATCACACTTCACATTATTTAGATACAACTTACATAAACGCATTGTGTACTTACACAATTTTTGCTGATTATCTTGAACACGTCATAGCGCAAAAATTGTGCACAGTAGGTTACACTTGATATTCAAAATTCAAATTCAAAAATTCAAAATTCAAAATTATTTATTTCGTTATAGAGATTAACATTACATAAAACAAGCGTCTGGAGTCTCCTTTTAAGCATAAAATGCCTGTAGTAGGAGCCTCCGCTCTTCCATATCTAATACATACATACTATAACTAATGTGTTAACTTAACTGCTTAATTATTTTATTTTTTTTTTAAATATTTATATAATTGTATGTGTGGAATTGGTTTTTGTGTATATGTATGTGTGTATGATTTAAATTTCTAAATTTCTGTTTATTTTGAAGTAAGTATTTATTAAATTATTTGTACTTATTTATGTGAGTTGTTGCAGAAGTGTTTCCGTTTCGTTGTAGTCAATAGTTCTAATCCAATTTATTATAGTTTTTTTACATTCATAATAAGGTTTGGCGTAAATTTTATGATCTGCATTTATTTTATTATATAGTTGTACTGATCGTTTATTGTACTGCCAACTTGCAAAAGTAGTCTTTACATAGGGAACCTGCAAGACATATTTTTTCTTTCTTCTTTTCTCTATACTGTCATTGTAAGGTAGTGTGCGGTGTTTTTTTAATACCGTCTGTATGATGTATAATTTTCGCACAGATAATAAATTACTGATTGAATAAAGGCTTTCAGTTGGATATCTAATTTTTTTAAAATACATAATTTTTATTAATGCTCGTTGGGCTCGTTCAAGTTCTATCAATTTAGTCTTAGCCGCACCTCCCCAAATAGTAATACAATAACTTAAAATTGACTGGGCTAATGCAACATATATATCATTTAAGAGATTTCTTGGAGGGTCTTTACTTTGTATGTGACTAGTCGCATATTTTGGCACCACATACCTCAAAGTTCTGAAAATCCATTTCAGCTTTCTAATCCTATCAGTAACCTGCTCAAGATGGGGGTACCAGGTCATTCTCTGATCCAATATTATGCCCAAATATTTAGTTTGTGTAACCTTGTTTATGCTTATGCATTTACAAGTTTCATTGTACATATTGTTACATGTGTGTACTTTAATATTGATTTCTTTTGGCTGAGTGTGGTTATAAATGCTAAAGCACATATAGTTTGTTTTGTCTGTGTTTAGGGTGAGTAAGTTCACAGTAAGCCATTTAGCAATCTTGGTAATTCCATCTTCAGTATTTTTCATAACTTCATCCCATGTGTCGCCTGAAAAGACTACAGCAGTGTCGTCAGCATACGAAAATATCTGGGCATTTTTAATTTCCATATTACAAAGATCGTTTATATATATAAGAAATAGGGTTGGACCCAAGACACTGCCCTGGGGCACCCCATACGACATCTTCGCAAAGTCACTGATGGATTCTCCCACTCTTACTCTTTGCAACCTATTTGTGAGGTAGTCTCGAAAAAGTTTATGTGGAATTCCCCTTATTCCAATGATTTCCAGCTTATTCATAAGGATTGGCACAGAGACGGTGTCAAATGCTTTTTTTAGATCAAGGAATACTGTTATACATTTTTTACCACTGTCTACATGTTCTGTAACAAGAGAAGTCAGGGAAGTAATTGCATCTTCGGTTGATTTACCTCGTCTAAATCCAAATTGGAAAGGTGATAGAATTTCAAATTTATTGAGGTAATCCACAAGCCTGTTATTCATTAACTTTTCCAATATTTTTGAAATAGCTGGCAAGATAGATATGGGCCTATAATTGTTGACATCGTCTCTGTCCCCTTTTTTATGTACTGGAGTAATTAAAGATCTCTTTAGGAGGTCTGGGAAAATGCCACTTTCGAAACATAGATTTGCGAGATGACTTATGATTGGGACAATTGTAAATCTAATATATTTCAAATACCTTGTAGATATATCATCCCAACCAGGTGCGCTATCTGATTTAAGATTGATTAATATTCTATCTACTTCCTCTACATCAGTAGCTAAAAGTACCATGGAATTTGCCTGGGATAGTTGATTCGACCAGTCACAAAAAATATTATCAACATTTTGTTCAATTTTTAGAGCAAGATTTTTACCTATATTAATAAAATATTCATTAATAAAATTGACTGATTCAGAAGGAGAAGTTTTAGTATTGAGCAATTCGTAGTTAGTATTATTATTTTTATTAGAATAGGTTATAGTTTTAATGTTTTTCCATAGCAATTTGTTATTATTTATAGAATTAGCTAGTAATTTTCGTTCATAGATTCTTTTAAGTTTTTTGATGAGATTGTTGCAGTAGTTTCTGTACCTTGTGTAAGTTATTTTTAGAATTACATTGTGTGGATCTTTAGCGCATTTTTTTTGAAGTTTATTTCTATTATTTATACAGCGCAGAATACCTGGTGTAATCCAAGGTTTGAGTATCCTTTTACTACTTGTACTTGTTTTAATATTAGTATTAAGCTGTATTGATTCAGACAATGTATTTATAAGTTGAATTGTTATTAAATTAGGGTCATGACAGAAAAGTAATTGAGACAAATTTTGATCTTGTAAATATTTAAGAGCTCCTTCAAAATTTACAGTCTTTTTAGTTTAATTTTTATACTGATTATGGTTTACTTTAGATAATTTTAGTAGTGTAGTAAAATGATCAGTGACTGATGTGTGTAGAATAGCTATTAATGCTGCTACCTTCTTTTTATTAATTTTGAGCATAAGATGATCCAGACATGATTTTTTCCTAGTTGGCAATGTATGCCCTGGAAGAAGACCATATGTCGTTAGTGCATTAAGGTAACTTAATCTGTTTCGACATTGATACGGAGTTTCTGTTTCTTTAGGGTTAAGATCAATATTTATGTCCCCAGCTAAAATGATGTCTTTCTGAGAAGTTAAAGTTTCAAGATGAGTACTAAGTGATTCAATAAAACTATCTGTATTAGTATTAGATGGGGATCGATAGATACAAAGGACTGTTTTATTCAGTACATCCAGTTGTAAACAGGATGCCTGAGCTAGTTGAATTTCTTTGACTTTGTGGTTTAGTTTCTCTTTAATATATACTGTCACTCCGTCATTTTGGTTGTGTTGACAAGTAGTAATGTAGGAGCGGTAGTTATCCAGTCGTGGTATAGGTTTATTATCGCTAAGTCTACATTCTGTAAGAATAATTATATCAGTCTCAAATTTAAAATTTGACAGAGTGAGTACAAAATCATCAAAATTACGGTATATGCTCCGAATATTCTGGGATATAATAGTCAAGTCAGTTCTACTTACACGAATCAATCTATCCACATCTGAGCTATCACATTCCATAGTATGTGCAATTTTAATATTGTCTATTTCATGAAGGGTTTGTATTATGTCACCCATAGTTTAAGAGCGAAGCTATTGTTGTTATTTCAAGGTATGTATTATATTTTGAATAACCGAATGACATAAATTTTAATTTGTATATCGTTATTACTCTGTAATATGCAGAATTTAATTTTAGAACTAAATTGAATTTATTACGTAGTTGAATTTCCAAAATGTGTATAGTAGGTATGAGGTGTGTTATATCTTTGTTGTTATTTAGTGTGTTCACGATGATAAATATGTTAACATTTATTTTAAAGCTTAGCCAAAACTTAATCGTGGGGTTTATAATACATAGTCATTTGTTTTGGAGTAGTTGATGAACTTGCTCTTCACTTCTAATTCTAATAATCGGTGAATTCTCGTCCTTTCTTACATACACTTTTCCATAGGCAGTCCAGCAGAATTTAAAGGTCATGGATTTAGCAAGGTCGCGTGCAAGGAAGTATAGTCGAGATCCCTTCACAGTTAGGTGCTCCCCAATAAAAACTGGGTGATCTTCTTGAGTTTTAAATCCTAAATGCTTACAGCATAGCTTAGTTTTGTGTCTATAGTTGAAAGCTTTTCCCAGCTTAAGAAAATTGGTTTTTAGTAATGTAGAGCTGGTTTCTACAACGATAGGTGTGTTTTGTTTTTCGCTGTTTTTCCCACGAATTCTATATATATCCTTAATATCAGTTTTATTAAAAGAACAGTCTATGTTTTTGGAAAGGCATATAACCATTTCAATTAGATCATCTTTAGATTCATTATTCTTTTTTGGCACGTTCTTTATTTCAAAATTCATTTTGCGGCTCCCAATCTGCAAGTCTTCAATTTTATCCTCAAGTATTGTGATGAACTTTTTGTCTTCTTTAGCCTGATTCTCCAGAAATTGGATCTTCTTCCTATATTCTTCGTTTTGAGTAGTCAAGTACTCAATAGATTTTTCTATGTTGAGATTTGACTGTTGAATTTCTTTCAGTGTAGTAGTAACCTGCTGTATCTCACTCCCTTGTTTGGACATCATTTTCTTTATTTCGGCTTTAAAATCTTCTAATTGTTTAATAATAGACTCGTCCATGTCCTCTCTCGCTCGTTTGAAACGTTGAAATACGTAACTTGTCGGAGTCTTATTTGAGGTTCCCGCCAAATTAATCTCCGAGTCTGAGGCAGATTTATCCAAAGACGAGTCCATAGAACAAGTTTTTATTTGAAAGTACAAGGAGACTGTAATATGTATTCTTTTGTCGCGGAGTGGGTATAATTATGGTCGGTTGCAAATACGGCAAACAGGTAATGATGTAAACAAAATATTATGAGTCAGTCAGTCCACGTACCTGCGCTGTTATTGCCACTCTTCGGCTATCGTATTGTGAATCAGGGCTCAACTGAAGTGGTCGCTGATCTGCAGTTTCATATAAAAACACGTTCCGTCCAGTATACGCTGATCCCTCAGGTTGTTAAAATAAAAATAAATTCGTATCACTGTTAACACACGTCCGATCGGCTCGGGCGGTCCGGGGAAGATGCACGTTACTTCTGTGAAGATATACTTCACAGAAGTAACCCAACTTAATTAGAGCAAGTACTTCTGTGCAGGGAATTTACGAGGGCAGGGGGTCTGGGGTGAGAGTCATGGCCGGCATGAGAGGCAAAGGCAAAAAGCTAGAGGTGTAATGTATGTAAGAGTCGAGCAATGAGCGTCCACCCTCGATCGGATTGAATTACAGGCGCCCTGCCGTCTAGTGATGGGCTATTCGCATATCGATTTCAGGGGTAGCCATCTCATGAATTTGTATAGATTTTTATTTAGTATAGTAATATTAAGAATTGCTAGCTCAAGTAATTGGTTCTGTACTGAGAAATCTGGATCTCTGTGATATCTCTACCGAAATTGGTATAAGTATCTATAGATAGCTGTAAAAGTTTTACTCGTTATCGATAAACAATAAAGACGGACGGTAATGACGATGGAATAAAGACGGATGATAATGACGACATTTACGGCATAGATATTTTAAATTACTATATAGGTAGCTAGGTATCTACGGTTTGTGATATAGTTTAGTTTATATTAGTCTGTAATTGGATATGCGCGGCTTGTAAATACATTTGCGAGTCAACTTATTTCCAGTCAAGAAGTAACATCGTGTTCTGAAATTGCGTTATATCGATAGGATCAAGCTTTGTCTATGGTCTCTATTACACTATTATTCACTATAAGATCACAGTTAAAGCTGTGTCTACTACCAAACAAAAGTTAAAAACTTTTGTGTTGCCAACACTATTTAGTTTTTGATTTCCGCCGAACAAATTGGCGATGGCCAAACGGTTACGGCATCGAACTGGAAGGTACAGGTTCGGCTCTCGATTCGAGGTCCTTATTGAGTAAGTGTACTAAAAATATTTTCATATTACTACCTATTATTGTATGAAAGTAGCCTTGAAAATGAGCATCTTTACTGCTCGAACAGCGGTCGGAGATTTCGACTAAACACCGTGAGTGCTAACCGGTATATTTAGTAAATAAGTAGAAATAGGTTTGGTTATAGTTTTGGTGATGGTAAACATACCGATAACGAATTTTCGGCACCTAACAAATGTTATTTAGGCAGTTTTATTTAGACTTGCTACTGGTTATGTGTGGGCGATGTAAGGCATTTGCTTTCTATAATTTTTTACTTTCTTACTTACGCTCTTAATTTGATTTGCGAGTCAAGTTAAGGACATGCAAAATTTCATAGAGGAAAGCGCCATGTGGACTTCACTTAAGTAAGATGGAACATAAAGAAAATCACGTGCCTATAGCAATCAGCGACGCTTGTATTATCAAAATAACAAAAATCCAACTCGTTGACTTATCTGCCAGCGGAGGGGACATTCTTTGCTTCGGACGCACTTGAACAAACTAAACGTCTTTGTTAAACGTCATACTCCTACATACATACCCAAGTAGTCCTTTAGAATTTCAAAAGCGAATGCTTTCTGCGAATTGTCTTCGTCAATAGCGAGATGTCGTTCCATTTGGAATTTTAACTGAGGAAAAATATTTTGCTCTTGGACAAAAGTTCAGAATATACCTACATTTTTACTCTATTTTCTTTCTTCGACCTTATCTCTTTAGTGTAGGTACATATCATTATTATGAATAAAAATAATTTGTATGGAAATTTTACTGTAAAAATATCATGCAGAATTCTGTAGGTGATAGAGCACTGTAATGTTTTTGCATAAAGTTGTAAAGTCGTAATTCTATTCTGGAATTAAGTTCCTATTCAATATTAGTTTTCTCGAACTCCTCAAATACATATACAAAATAATTAGGTTATTTTGTTATGGTGTTTTTATTTTGTTTACCATATTAAGATACATTATTAAATAAATTATATGACTCTTAAATTATTGTCTTATATTACAGATATCTATTTTAGTTTAATTCTGTTGGTATCTATTAAATCGTACATAATTCAACTAGGTATAGGTACATCAGCCTATTTCAGCATTGCCAGGGGAGTTTTTTACATATTATGCTGTTAAAAGGTGAAAACTCACGTCTGTAAAAGAAAATTCAAGATATAAAAAAGTAATAACACGGTTGTAGCTTGGCTAAGTTTGGTAATTGACCATGTTAGGTAATACATTCGCTAGTTAAAATAATATTGCTCGTATTACCTTATTAAAGTTATTCAATATCAACGCATATGATTCCGTTATTCCTAAAACCGCTAAAAACATTAAACAAGTTATTAAACAATTCATTAGATATCTTTACTCTGAATCTCGCGTATTACGTGATCATACTGATCATGATCAAGTAAATAGCTAGACGACCTAGCAGCAAAACCTGTTAAAATTTGGAAATACGTTAGTGTTCACCTTAAGGCTTAATTGTACTTCAGTGTTCATATCGTTGATCTCTTTGTAAAAATTACCAGTAGTTTATTCGTAAATATACATGTAGTGTTATTCACAGTTCAATCCAAGAGAAAAATAATTAGCACATTTTCTATTAGAAACAACCAAAATGGTCAAGTTAAACTGATCATAAAGTTATACTTTAGATGCCTCAGAAATCCATACAAAATGCCTTCAGTTCCCCACACACTGCCAGCTTTGTCAAGCTCAACACATTTTAAGTAGGCCACACACGCTCCGGCTAAGCGTAGGTCGTCGGTACGGAACCTGAGACTCGAACACGTGTGTGGCCCGTAATTAAATTAGTGTTGTAACTTGGTACTGTTACTTGCTATCGATGATTTTATTGTCCTACGCGCTGATTTATTGATAGTCTGACTCATTTTATGTTGGAACTAATGGAATTTCTGTAAAATACGTACCTACTACTATACTACGTGTGTATCATGTAAGTTGGTACCTACCTAAATGATAACTGATCAATAACCAGGTAGTTACCTAGTTTTAGATACGAAAAAATCAACATGTTATAACATCACTATATCCTCCAAGGGGGAAGGTAGAATTGTTAAAACTCTTTTCTTCTTTGAAGCGCTCATAGCGAAGTTTACTTAGCTGTTCTCAACCGATCAGCAAAGTTAAGCAACGTCGCGCGCGGTCATGAGTTGGATGGGTGACCGTTAGTGACATTACTACAGAGCGCTTCCGTGCTTCGGAGGGCACGTTAAGCCGTCGGTCCCGGTTGTTGTATTAGGATGGCAGTCGTTACAGCATGGTGGTAGGGCATTTTGCGAATGCCCGCCTGGCTAGCTACCACCCTCAAGTAGAAAATCTGTCGCCAAGCACCTAACGGTGTGTTCCGGCAGCTGTCCTTGGGAGCCAGTACTTCTAGGTTAGCCTGAACAACATCTTCGACCACATCATCACTTACCATCAGGTGAGATAGTGGTCAAAGGCTAACCTATCCAGCATAAAAAAAAAAGAAAAAAACCTTAATTTCGACATTTTGTTTACGAAATGTTTATTTGATCCCATGTATGATAAAAGCCGAGCATATTACGTGATATTACCATCAACCGGGCATATTTCCAGACTACAAACTACTCCTGAAAATTTATTGGACAGTATATTAAATTACTTGGTGATCAAAAGTAGGACTTCCAGATTCCTAAGGGACGCCTTCACCACTTGACCTACGAGTCAGTAAATCACACTACATAAAATTATAAATGTGAGAGCTTTTGAGTGCGTGAGGGAGGAGGATGTACATATGTATGTATAGTACTCCTCCACCCTGAAACAGCTGAACCGATCGCGATGAAATTTGGAATATCAGTTGCCTGTAGAGATCACTTTTAGTGAAAAGGCCGCCCATTGTGACTCTATTATTATTTTTTAAAAGTAAACTTAAATATTTTAGGAGTGGCTTAACATTAGTGAGGTTTTTAATTACATATCTTCTATTTAATATAATATTTAGATTGTATGATCTTCGATTACAGTAAGAATACTTAATCATTATCGTTTTTCATCATGGTCTACGCGGGTGAAACGGTGTGGTACAGCTAGTTATTACGAAATAAACGACATATTTGTACTTTAAATTACTGTTTACACAATGTTAGTTATATGGAGATACTAGCACCTAGCTTGTATTCAAGCAGCTTCCCTATTTTAAAAAGAAAAGGTGGTTTTGTACAAATGCCTGCTATATTACCAACTAAACTTTTGAAGCAGTGATAGCTCAGTGGCATTGGTTATGGACTGCCGTGCGGCAGGTCCATGTTAGAATCCCGCCGCGGGCTTGAGCTTCACCTAATGGTGGAAGGCATTTTGCGGATGCCCGCCTGGCTTGCGACCACCCTCAAGTAGAAAATCTGTCGCCAAGCACCTAACAGGTTTTTCCGGCAGCAGTCCTTGAGAGCTAGTAAAATTAAAATTACGGGCACATGAGACCTAACAACTGTACGTCTCAGTGTGACGGGCACAGTGCAATTCGCCGTTGACGAAATGCGTCTGTTATAGGTTATAGGCAGAGGTTACTCCGCTTAACATTAGGTGGGCCTCGGGCTTGTTCCGTCACAATAACATTTAAAATACACAAATAAACTAAAGTTGTAAAAGTGCTAAGGCTGCGGGTACAGCATTCTCTGAGAGATCTCATAGGGTAGCTCATATTTCAGTGCTGCTATTCTGCTGAGTATAGACCGTAAACTAAAAATGCTGTTTTTATTGATTTGTTCACTACATAATAAATATTCTTACCGCAAACGGTAAATGACAATTTACGAAAGAATGCGGTGATTCGGAAGTGACGTCATCTTGAAAGTGTTTTGTTTGTCGTTTAATATTTGGCAGCAGCAGAGGTGAATGTGTAGAAATGCTTCGGGAAAGTGATAGTAAAAAAGTTTTTAATCGTCTTTGTTATTAATATCAATTTCTGAAATACCCATGAACTAAGTACAATCGATCACCAATCTCTATGTACTTACCTAAAATGTGTTCCGGCATCTGTACTTGAGAGCTAATTAATCTAGGATTAGCTTGATCTACATCTTAGGACATGACATTACTTGCCATTTGATGATACTGGTCAAAGGCTATCAACCATAAAAAAAATATATAAGGTATCTACTTACCATATATTTGAATATTTGACAAATAAGCTTAAAAATACGTGATACGAAACAAACTCAGCTTAAGAAACTAAAACTTCAACTTAAACTTGATACCAAAACAATAATTTAGCTTGGTAGGAAACAAATTTAGCTTAATAGCTAAGGTACTTTCTAATCAAATATGTAATAGTACCTACAAACTACTTTAAAAACTACATTATCAGCTTATAGGGTAGATGTTGAGCTCGCTAAATCAACAATGGGAACTGCGTCACCAGGACAACTGCTGGAACACGACGTTAGGTGCTCAGCAACCGGTTTTGTACCTTTGTAGTAAGTAGCAGGTGAGCATTCGAAAAACACCCAATTAGCGTTCGGTAACCAATTTTTCGTTTGTAACCTTACGATTACAATCAGTCCACTAACTTGGTTGATTCTCAACTTTTTATTATCTCTTCGTTTCAAATTCAGGAACATTCTTCCGAAGTTAATAAATCATAAAATAAAACAACATAATTCTGTATCATGCATTAGGGCTAACAATCGCAACCTTTTTTGTTTAAAATGTCTGGCAACTTCGCCAAATGAAAAAAAAAGGTTTAAAAAATAAAAGTCCGCACGCGTTCACTTTCGAATTTCGAACAATGGACGGGTAAAGCCCGGAACATCCCGAGTGTTTGTTGTTGGATTAGCCTGTGTTTACTTCTCATGATTCAGTGTATACTACCAGTCGTGTTGGTTTAAGCCCCGCTAATTCCCTTGTTTTATGAGGACGCCCCAAAATAAAGTATTTGAAGATTTTCAAGTGTGTTGATCTTTTTTTCTTTGTAGTTTGGGAGTCGATAAATATCAGCTCGGCTCGGTGAACGGTAATCTCTTTGTACTAAAGTACTTGTTGTAGGTAAATATTGTAGTTTTATTTTTCTTAAGATGTATCAATATACATAAATAGTGCCTTAGTAGATTTTTTAAATACTTATCACTTCTAGGGTTCTGTACGAGAAAATATTACCTAACTGTTTTAATATTGTAATGTTTGCAATAACGCCTGCTCGGCGGAGTACATTACAAAATTTCAAATTTACGAGAGAAAAAAAATATAGTCGTAAATTTGTAAATCCCGCACATGACTATAATTTTTCCTTTCTTAATTTTGTAATTTTGAAAATATAACTGTGGGTTATGATCGTAGCTTAAAAACTAAATCAGCGTCTTCAGCATTTGTTGCTTAAATACAAATTATGTCATGATTTGAGATACATAACTAGTTTAGCTATTAGAAATACTCCTCAATGTTCTAAAATTGAAATTCTAATACAAAAATATATTTTTCACTTATCATACTCGTAAAGTACTTGTTTAAGCCCGGTGTAAGCTAATTGGAAAAAAATACTAAAACGGATTTTTGAGCTCCAGTATTTTTAAGCCTGTTTTTAAGCACAACTGCATTTTTTACCGTGCAAGATATAACTTGTATTAAATTTCATGTGGGAAGTTTCCTGGGTCTTTCTTATCTTACATAGATCACGTATTTCAGGACCCAGACATACATTTTGTCACTCAAAATAGAAAATTGTTCAAATGTCACGTTTAATTTATATAGATAATATATATAAATTATTTCTTTAATTTCCTCGCAAAGTGATAATCTGTGCGTATATTATCGGGGGAGGATTTTAACATGACCTCTCAAAAAATAGACTGTTATGTTTCAGAGTTCATGTATATACATACATTATATATATATATAGTATGTTTGTGAGGTTCTTTATTTCAACGTAACTTCTAAATGGCTTAATCGATTAAAATGTATGAGATATCATAAGATTCGTCTTGATAGCGGAAGTGACACTGGGTACATAAAAAAAATCAATCACAAAATTTTAATTGTATTGCCACGTTCAACAAAAAAGGGTGTAGAGTCGTTATAAAAATGCTACGCCGTTTACTGTGCCTGTATAAGCTTCAGTAAAGATTATATTGCTCTATTGATATGACATCTAACAAGTTTTATTATAAAACTAACGTGGTTTTCACTCATTTTAGTAAATAATACGGGATAACTCACGTGAATAAGTCAGATAGCTCTGACTATAGTTTCAACCACATTCGGTGGTCTTTTTCTAACTATAGTCGGAGCTATCTGACTTATTCACGTGAGTTATCCCGTATTATTTACTAAAAACTAACAAGTTACTTCCCAACCCTTACATCTCCATGAACTGGTGTCCGTCACGCTGGCGAGACCGATCCCTATCACCGTTGACACTTCCAACTAGTCGTGTTGATTTGCGATCTAACTCACCGATTACCTTGTAACCACTTGTTCGCGTCGCAGGAACGTTAATGAACGTTGCTAGAATGATGGATTTCAGTTATGAGGGAACTCCCACAAACTGCGTGAGAATTATCTACTAATGTAATAAAATTAATACGTCTAGGCTAAGGCTGTTGCGTTGGTACAGAAGTTAACTTAAAGTTTAACATATCTGTAGGGACGTGTGTCCCTACAGATATGTTAAACTTTAAGTGGGGGGGGGGGGGGGAGGGGGGGGGACGAGTGGGCTAAATTGCTGATGTAGGAAATAGTAAGTAGAGCAAGCAGTTGCCCCTGCGTCTCGGTGCCGCGTGACCGCGACTCAACCCAATCTAAATTTAGTACGTAATTAATTTGTAATTTTGATTTTTTATATTGGATAATAGTACGAGTGAAAAAGAAAGTGAGTGTTTAATTTACCGTCACCCTGATCCATGGATATATTACCTTCTGTAGACTTTAAACTAAACAATTAAATAGTATAACATTAATAGTGTAAATATCTATAAGTTATACTAAAAGTATTTCATTCGTTATGAAATGACGTTTACATAAATATCCACATACGCTTTACACTATCAAAAAAATACTACGAACTATATACAACATTACAGCTACTACAATAAAAGACAACCTATAAGTCATTGCAGACTCACAGGCAGTCCAAATGCTGCAGCCCACTACCAGTTGGCAGCGTGCCCAGCATGCTGGCAGCATTGCCAATAAGTTATACATATCCGAGTATCAGTGCTAATTGTTTTTTTTTCGTGTCTCGCCTATATATAATATGAATGTTATTAGAGGAGCTATTTATGGTAGTATTATGTATATGTATATAGTATTTATGGTAGGTTAGACTGATTATTTCTTGATGAAAGTTCTGAGATTTTTTATGGTATTGAGTATGTGACAAAGGTGCGCGTCGGGTATCGATCTATTAGGATATCGCATCCCAGTAAAAAATAATAACTTGTTAGTTTTTAACACAGCTTAAAGTGTACATTAGGTATAAATCGACATTTACCGTGTTTGTTAGTTAAACAAGGAGGATATTATGGTACATACATTATAAATCAAAATATGAGATTCCTAACTAAGTACATTTTTTAGATTGACCCCGTAATGGTCTAAAAGTTAAAATTTTTACTGCCTCCAATTATCATAATTAATAAAAAAAAAATAACAACTTCAAACATAAAATACTCTATTTTTTATTAAGGATGACTGAAATACTACTCGTCTGATCTCCCTTAAATTGGACCACATGACAAGATTGTAAAATTATCAACATTCGCTACAGCCTGTAAAGATTTATGAGACATACACAACAATAAATGCCTAAAAATTGAGAACCTCCATCTTTTTTGAAGTCGGTTAAAATATATGTATGCGTAATAAATACTTACATATGTATATTTCTTTTATTTATGTCAGTTATAAGAGAGTTAACTCTACTCAATGAAACGTTGATATTCGATTGGATGCAATTTTTTAGCTGCCTTAGAAAAATATCTTTATAGAATTTTTGATTCAATATTTATTTGTGTTTGGGTAACATACTACAGAAACTATCTTAAGTTTTGGTTTTTAACTCAACACTTACGAGCTTGAGATCAGTATCATGACGACGGACATATAGACAGCAGTCTCAATAACAGGGCTCGCAATTGTCCTTTATGTGAAAAACCCTAAAACTTAAGTTTTAGTTGTTGAAACTGGCTATAAAATAATGTGCATTTGGTTGGTAAAGAGTCCAGTTCTTCATTCTGAAAGCATGTAAACTAATTTCTTCTATTTTCTTCCTACAATTTTTTTCTACTACTATTTTGTTATTTTTTCAATTTGTATTTATTACATAATTTGTTATAATAAATAATAGACGACTGGACCTATTAGATTACATTTAATATCATCCTGGGTAGAAATATTGGCATTACTATTACTTACCTACTAATTTATCATACAATTCCTCTAGCCGTGTGCAGTTCATAAATGGCTAAGTTCAAGGAAACGAATAGACTGAATAGTTGTCCCGAGTGAATTGAAATTCTCCGAAGAATCAAAGAACGCTTGATCGAGTCGGACCGCTTCCCAAAAAGGAGATAGCGACTAGCCGACGACGGCGAAGGCTCGCTGGGCTCGCGCAATGGAGAAACCTTGAAAGCCAACTTTGTTGTGTCACAGTTGTATAGCAAAATCCGGGATCTACCCCTTTACAATGCAACAAAGTATTTCTAGTTTAGATTTGTATTAGCTTATAGTAGATAGAAACACTTTATTGAAACACCTTATAAAAATAGTTAAAACAGAAATACAATTCAAAATAAGGTAACAATTGGCGGTCTTATCGCTGAAAGCGATCTCTTCCAGACAACCATTTGAGGGAGAGACATAACTAAAGAGAACCAAGGGATGGCGTTGATCTAGATTATAATATAGTACTCACAATACAAATAATTTCTAAAATAATACAAACATTAAAATAATAATATACATATATATATATACATATATATATATATATATCTCTTATATACACGGATACAACATATATACATTTAAGTATACACATTAATAATAATTAATACATAAGCATATAAAATATTATATAAACATACATAACTACATACAACTTAAACAATAAACGTACTTAATATATACATAATGTTTTCATTAGTAGACTCATATTAACAATGGAACAACGAATTTGAAAATAAAAATAAATTATAGGGAGCTAACGAATTTCTAGATAAAAGGTTGTCATACGCCCTTTTAAAATAGCTAGTGACTGAGCACGCTTAATTACAAGAGGCAGTGAAGGTTACTACCTTTATATAATTTATTTTAATAAAATATTATATTTATTAAAAAAATTACTAGCTAGCCGTTTTATATAGTACCTACTACGAACAACATATTTATTCGTAGAGAACCTATCTATTTATAGCCCCACATACTTCCTCCAAGTATAGAACGTTAAGGTTTTCTAATTATATGAATGATAACACTTAATTATTATATTTTTGTTAGTTTAGCTACAACCCATATTTTATGCACGTAAAGTTTTGAAGCAGTGAGCCATCAGTGGCATTGGCTATGGACTGCCGCGCAGCAGGTCCATGGTTTGAATCCCGCCCAGAGCTTGAGCTTCACCGCATGGTGGAAGGGCATTTTGCGAATGCCCGCCTGGCTAGCGACCACCCCCAAGTAGAAAGTCTGTCGCCAAGCACCGAAAGGTATGTTCTGGCAGTAGTCCTTGAGAGCCAGTGAAATAACAGGCACAATGAGACTTAACAACTATGTCTCAATGTGACGGGCGCAGTGCAATACGTGAGTTGTCATGAATTGCAACTGTTATAGGCAGAGGTTAGTCCACTTAACATCAGGTGGGCCTCGAGCTTGTTCCGTTACAATTATATTAAAAAAAAAAAGTTTTTTTTTCATTTATAAACTCGATTATAACAAAAGCAAAGGTTTTGTCTGTCATTCGAAATCAACGCGCGTGGAAAAAGATTCAAAAATTCGCTTGTATAATAGTTCCAAAATGTCATTATTATTACTAATGGTAGTTAGTAAGTTTTACTATTATTTTTTACAAGCTATTATACTGTATTATTCAAGGGATAGGAAGGTGTACTCACAGCGGTATGGTAAGCCATACAAACGTGTTTCGTTATGATATTTTAAATACCAAGTATTCAAACTCGGTGACATTTTGCACGTCTTTGAGCCTAATATATATGGTTTACTAGTCTTCCGTAATATTATGTATTAACAAAATTATTAGGAATAATCGTATTGTATGGGATTGAGAGATAAAATCACACGAATATTGTAAAGTCAAAAGTTTGTGTGTTTGTATGTTTATTAGTTCAAACACGCTCAAACAACTGGACAAATTTTGATGAAATTGGGTGTGGAGGTAGATGAGGCGCTGGGTTAACATAAAGGATACTTTTCATCATCACCCATCACCACGCAGGTGTAACCGCGGGCGTAACTAGCAAAAAATAAAACTAAATATTTGCAAACCATTTTGGCAAGGCTCAGGACATATGTCCTGAGCCTAATACCATGTATGCGTGAAAAATTTCACCGGGTTAGAACACTTGTTATTAAAAATATGTCGAAACTATGTTTGTATGAAGAACGATATAAGTAGGTATATAAGATTCTCAATAACAACTTTAAAGCCTTGCATAACAATTAAATATTATTCTTAGTGAAGTTAGCGATCTTGGATAGAAAACATTAAACACCCAGATAATCCATTAACCAAATGACCCGAAAAATAACAACAGGATCTGTTTCTGATTTCTAAAAATATTAGAAAGTCATAATAGATTGGGTTTAATTTATCTACCAATAATTTTATATTATTACAAGCCATTTATACAGTAATTATGCAATTCAAAAAATACATGTCGATAAAATGTTGTAGCTTGGTTATTAAATTTTGATAGGTAGTAGGCATGTACGCATGCTTAGCTCGGTATAATAAATTATTATTAAAGGTAGGCATCGAGACTTTGCTTACAAAAACACATCATAATTAAGTTATTAAGCAAATTATGGCGATTATGTTTGAAAAGGTATAAAAGCTGTCATTGGCCGTTCAAGTTGAAGCCTATTTATAGATAGTACCTTGTCTAAGCTCATTGGCAATGATTGATGAACATAAAATTAGCTACAAAATACAAATATACGATAGAAAAAATTTAAGTCATGTGTGGGATTCGAACCCGCGTCCATCCACCCCTTGAGCCGGGGTATGCTCTAACCAATTGAGCTAACATGACATGACGTCATTACTCAACGTCAAATATCGTATATTTGTGATTTTGTAATGAAATCCGCATAGCAGGCGTTATTGCAAACCTAACAATATAAAAAAAATAGCTTTTAAACGTGAATCCACTTTACAAAGGCTACTTTATCACATCAGCATTCAGTATTTGACCATAATTATCGATTATTTAACACTAGCGACCCGCCCCGACTTCGCACTGGTGCAATACTGATACTAAATATATTACAGAGTGTCTTTATATGCAACGTTCACAGCTTTTTTGTCATTAGACAATACAAACATGTTTTCTTTAGTGGTTACTCTTGAAAGGTTAAGGTTGAACTAGCCGGTCACTTCTCCATACAAACTTCGTAGGGTGATCACTCCCTTATTTGAGATTTTAAGTCCAGACTTAAACATAATACCGATTGATATCGGCATCATACAAGCCTAGATAATGACGATATCAATCGGTATTATGCTTTATTTTGGACCTAAATCCTCAAATAAGGGAGTGATCACCCTACAACGTTTGTATGGAGAACGGGCCGGCCAGTTCACCCTTAAAGGTTACTCTTGACATCACCTTAGAGACCTCTAAAATTATCAGTGTTTCTCTACTACGAGTATATTATGCAAGTCTATACATATAAACCTTACTCTTGAATCACTATACCGCATCAAAATCCGTTGCATAGTTTTAAAGGTCTAAGCATACATAGGGACAGACAGCGGGAAGCGACTTTGTTTTATACTATGTAGTGATTACGCGTATTGAATATTTTTCATCTTCAAATTACTCTTTCTGCGTACGGAACATTATGCGTCGCGGCGTAAATTTTTACTAATAGATGTGGGTAGCCACATAAAAGGAAAAAAGGGAAAAGGAAAATTTAATAGTTTTTCTTGCGCGACTTGGTTTGTGCGTAATTTAGTTACATTATCAGCCATAAAAGAACGTCTAAACGTCTATACGTTATTTTGTATAGTACGATATACGTACTATACGTCTTCTATGGTGTGTATGTCTCCAACTTCCTCAATTGAAATTACTTAATACTACATTTAACAATTTAATTTGAAAATCATGATGACATCAACAGTGACCGCTGAATGGCAAAAGGCTAGCCCCCTATTACATGGGTCCAAAACTCAATGGGTCGAAACGTGGGTGTTTACACACCTCTGCCTACCCCTTCGGGGAATACAAGCGTGATTTAATGTATATATTATTATGTATGTATCATGAATACCAACTCAAAATTTAGGTCCCAAATAAACTTCTATGCTTCGTGTGATTATTAGTGTGTTGGCTAGGCTAACGTTTTGGTAGTCTAGTTGACACATGCTGTATATTATTCGAAACGGCTGAACATGTTGGTTATATACTATAGCCAGGAATTTAGGGCATAATTTGTGGCATTTGCACCGCAAAATTGAAGCATTTTACTTGAAAACTGCATTAGTAATGAGTTAATGACCCGATTACAACGTTTCATAAAATTAAGTAAAATAGAAAAGTTCTTAGTTTGTGTGCAAAAGTCTAAATTGATATTACATTTACAAATTATAATCCTTAAACTTGGATTATTAACTGGTCTGGTCAGAATTAATTAATTTCAATTGAGGAAGCTGGAGACATACACACCTTCTATGGGAAACGGATGTTGCCGTAACAAATTTTGATTAAAAATTGGTTTCGAATTTAAGGTAGTTATTATCTTTTTATTTAAGCGTCTACCGACGATTATATTTGTATTTTTATTGTAACCTTAAAGATTCACTTTACTTTTATTTGACCGTACAAATAAAGGCACAAAAAAAAACTGATTGCTTCCTTGAACGCTGCCGCGGACGCAGAGCTGAACGCGTGCAAATCTTTAAGCGTTTTTCTCATATAGCTTTGTCGGCGATATTCGTTACAAACTGATAAGTGAAGATAAGACATGAACTCAAGTGCGTTGCAACAATCTAATAGAGTGTGTACATTAATAATTGATGAATATAAGAATAATGAATATTATTGATTAATTAATAATAATAAGACGTTGGGTCCGTGGGGACCGGGAGCTCATCGTATTTTCCAAAATTTATCAGAGCGCTTGGTCGATGCGACGCGTGATCAAAATGCTGGCACCTATTTGGCTCAAAGAATAAGCATTGCAATTCAACGGGGCAATGCTGCCAGCATGCTGGGCACGCTGCCAACTGATAGTGGATTAGAGCATTTGGACTCCCTATGAGTCAAAATGCTTTTACTGTAGTATTGTAGTAGCTGTACTGTTGTTTATAGTTTGTAGTATTTGTTTAATAAAGGCAATTAATAATTCAATGACTAGTAGGTTGTCTGAATGATTTCATTGTAGTAGTTGTAGTATATAGTTAGTAGTATTTGTTAATAAAGGCTACCTACTGCCGTTAAAAAAAGTAGAGTTAAAATGTAATCTACCGTCAAATTGCACAGCTTTCTTCTTAATGTCAAATTGAACCTTTACCTATCAGGATGGTAAAACTCTGCAAATAAAAAAAAAACGCGACATAATCTCTCCCGTGTCAACTTATCGTTCAAATTTGGAAACACACGCTCCCAAATCGTGCGTGGTCGCAAACACCTTGATGTACTTGTCAGGTATGTCACGCAATGTTCCCGCCAAAAATAACCTCTCTGCCGCCTTTCCCGCCATTTTGACGTACGTGCGCGATGACACTGCGACATATAACACGCTCGTATAAAAATTTACGAGCACCTCACACGTTTTGGTGGAAGCAATTTTGTATAATAACGTGTTTGTACATAAAAGTACTGTATAGGGTTCATGAGGACTGTGAAAGATACCTCCATCTTTCTTATTGCGGCTACCTGTTTATTATTGCTACGACGAAATGTTGTAGAAATTATCTCGTACGTATTACCTATCATAGCTTCATAAAAATATGTTAGAATCTAATGAGTCGTGAGTAAAATTGTGAAGTAATTCTGCCTGAACATATTCATTTCTGATTTCAATATATTTTTTGAAGCAGTGATGGCTCAGTGGCATTGGCTATGGACTGCCGCGCAGCAGGTCCATGGTTCGAATCCCGCCGCGGGCTTGTGCTTCACCGCATGGTGGAAGGGCATTTTGCGACTAGAATGCCACTCCCCATTGTTACCTGTGGATGTAATAAGAAGGCAAAAAGGTAAAATACTGGAAGGTGGGCAGCAGCGCCTTCTGAGGAACTGATATCTTAAACTGCGATCCCCAAGACGCCTGCCAAGCGTGAGGATCATGGCAAATCCCCCCTTAATGGGAGAGGCTGTGTGCAGCAGTGGACAATCTGGATGATACAGTACAGTATTGTATTTTAACCAAATCAATGTGCTTACATCAGAATTCAAGTACGTACACCTACGTAGGTCTCTAACAAAGTTATAACTAGATAGAGTTCAGCTAGTTACAAAATCAATTTATCAACGTTTTTCGTTGAAGCTCGTTTACTTATTAATTGGTTTAATTAATAGGTACTGAAGCACTTACGTGGTTTCTATCATAAAGAAGTCAGATCAATTAAAACTGACGAGGAACGCCGTAACGTGTAG
Source organism: Plagodis pulveraria (assembly GCA_963890685.1). Classification (NCBI taxonomy): domain Eukaryota; kingdom Metazoa; phylum Arthropoda; class Insecta; order Lepidoptera; family Geometridae; genus Plagodis; species Plagodis pulveraria. Next base: position 26,130,299 of record OY982955.1, on the reverse strand, counting down.
GCTTCTATTAACAAGGATCAATAAACTCAATGAATTCACAGTAAAACTGTTTCATTTAAGAAGTACCTAGATAATATAATGTTAGGAGTACAATAGGTGTAAACTACAATGTACCTACCTACATAACTTTATACTATACATGACTTTGTATAATTTGTATTATAGGTAAGTACTTAATTTATATACAGGGCTATTGGTAAAATGCTAACAACCTCTTAGGGTGTTCTTTTTTTATGCTTGAATTTTGACCCACACAATTTGACCCTTTGACCACTATCTCATCTGATGGCAAGTGATGATTAGGTCGAAGATGTTGTTCAGGCTAACCTACTTACCTAATTACTGGCTCTCGAGGACAGCTGCCGAAACACTTGTTATGTAGGTGGGTACATTGTAGTTTACCCCTGTTGTACGTTTGGTGTTTGGCGACAGATTTTCTACTTGAGGGTGGTAGCTAGCCAGGCGGGCATTCGCAAAATGTCCTACTACCATGCTATAACGACTGCCATCCTAGGACAACAACCGGGACCGACGGCTTAACGTGCCCTCCGAAGCACGGAAGAGCTCAGTAGTAATGTCACTAGCGGTCACCCATCCAACTCATGACCGCGGACGACGTTGCTTAACTTTGCTGATCGGCTATGAACAGCCTAGTAAACTGCGCTACGAGCGCTTCTAGCTTCTTAGGGTTAACTTCTGCAAGTCCTAACAAACATTTTGAGTTCTTTTTTTATTATAAAGTGTAGATATTTGTTTTGTATGCAACGAATAAACATAAAAACTACTTTATTTGGAAATAATTTGGTATGGAAATAGTTTGAGACCCGGGGAAGGACATACCAGTTTTTATCCAACTACGCAAAAAGAGGTTATTGGTTTTGCACGATAACTGAATAACGCGCGGGTGGAGCAGCGGCCTGAAAGCTAGTCTTCAAATAAGGAAGAAGAAGAAGATGCTTATTAATTTAAGCTGTATATAAATACAAGTAGTATCCACTTTTGGCGCACTTTTGAAACTCATTTTCTTCATGAGCTGAATCAAAATTCTTCCGTCGTATGCAGATAATTTATTTCAATAGGCGATGTTACACAGTATTGCGATACTTCGTTAAAATAATTACTATTGATATGACAATGAACTAGCATTACAATGGTCAGGCGGAGATTGAACGCGTCATATTAAAGGGTGGTTAAATTTCAAGGGCCGATGTTGATTTTGAATAAAACACAAACTATTTAGGAAATTATTGTAATTTTATTTTATTATGATATATTGGTATTACTCAATTATGTATGGAATAAAATATCGGTCAAATGGGCGCCGCGACCACGGCGGCACACCTCCATCCGATGGTCCAAATTTTCGATGACCCTGAGGCATAATGGAGGTTCTATGCCGTTAATGTGCCGAATTATCTCATCCTTTAGCTCTTGAATTGTTGCTGGCTTATCGACGTACACCTTTTCTTTCAAATAACCCCAAAGAAAAAAGTCCAACGGTGTCAAATCACATGATCTTGGCGGCCAATTGACATCGCCATTACGTGAGATAACACGGCCATTGAATTTGTTGCGCAAAAGAGCCATTGTTTCGTTAGCTGTGTGGCAAGTGGCACCGTCCTGCTGAAAGCACATATTGTCCATCCATATCTTCCAATTAGGGCCATAAAAAGTTCGTTATAATCTCACAATAGCGAATACGATACGATAGGAAAATCACGAAGTGCACGATATGCATTTTGATTTGAACGCCCATTTTCATAATAAGTCTGGATAACTTTAACACGTTGTTGGATTGTGTATCTCTCCATGGTTCAAATTGAGTAAGTCTGAAATAGAGAAATGTCAAATAAAATTCGGAAAAAAACTTGGCGTTTAGGAGTGGTTCATATTCAACATCGGCCCTTACAATTTAACCACCCGTTAGTTCATCAATAAGTACCTTTGTCGCCATTCGCTGAAAGGTATTTATGGGCGGCCTTTTATAAATTTTTGCAGTCTAATTTGAAATGAACAGTTGAGGCGATTTCCTGATTTTGGTCATATCAGAAAACATATATTATTTACGGACATTTTGTCAAGAAATCCGTACTTAATGATTTTTCATACTTGATTGGAAGGGAAAAAACGTATTTGAAATGCAGCTGTTTTCAAAAAATTTTTCTCTCTCAACGGCACAGGAAATATACGGTCATGAATTTTCACATTGAACTTTCGCTAAAATGTGACCAAATATAATATAAACTTAACAAACTCGTCTCGAAAATTTTAAAATAAGACCCACCGCATGCATATGTGAAAAGTACTATTTTCTCTATTTTTCAAAGCGCTCATAGCGAAGTTTGCCCGATCAGCTAAGTTAAGCAACTATTATTATATGTTCTATGGCAACGTGCGCCGCGGTCTTGACTTGGATGGGTGACTGCTAGTAGCATTACTACTGAGTGCTTCCGTGCTTCGGTGGGCACGTTAAGCTGTCGGTCACGGTTGTTGTCTTAGGAAGGCAGTCGTTATAGCATGGTGGTAGGTCATTTTACGAATGCCCGCCCGGCAAGCGACCATCCTCAAGTAGAAAATCTGTCTCAAGCATCTAACGATGTGTTCCGACAGCTGTTCTTGAGAGCCAGTAATTCTAGGTTAACCTGAACAACAACTTCGACCACATAAGGCTTACCAAGTATATACGAATAACGCGTTTATTGGACAAACAAAAGGTCGTAACCGCCACGCCCAGCGTGCATTGAGTTCGGTCAAGTTTTGTTTTATTTTTCGTTATAAGCTCTGAATTGATCTGCATCGCCCCCTAAGTATAACAACTCATTTTATAATTTAAAATGATGTAATCGTGAGATCGTGTATGTTATTACAAAATTACAACTAAAACTAAAAATATAGTGATGTGCGGGATTAGAACCCGCGCCATGAATAATAACAAATATATTTAAAATATTTTACGAATACTCAAATTAGTATTTTAATAAAACACTTAAAAATACAAAAATATATCTAGTGACAATTCCGCCCAATTTTCCTGCTAAGCCGACGTGACGTCACAAACGCCACGCAGCCAAACCGGAAGAACCTTCGACGCCTTTCCCTTCTACACGAAGCATCCTCAGGAGGTCTTGACTCTTCGAGCGCACGATCGAGAAATTTTTCTCGATCGTGCGCTCGTGCGATTGTGTGCGAAGGTTCTTCCGGTTTGGCTGCGTGGCGTTTGTGACGTCACGTCGGCTTAGCAGGAAAATTGGGCGGAATTGTCACTAGATATATTTTTGTATTTTTAAGTGTTTTATTAAAATATTAATATGATGTTTTCGTAAAATATTTAAAAAAATATTTGTTATTATTAAATATGGATTTCCGCAAAGTAACGCCTGAATCTATTCATTACCGCGCCATTAACTTTCTTTTTTGCCTGATAGTTTAGCCTTTGACCACTATCTCACCTGATGGTAGGTAATGATGTGGTAGAAGATGTTGTTCAGGCTAACCTAGAAGTACTGGCTCTCAAGGACAGCTGCCGGAACACACCATTAGGTGCTTGACGACAGATTTTCTACGTGAGGTTGGTATCTAGCCAGGCGGGCATATGCAAAATGCCCTACCACCATGCTATAACGACTGCCATCCTAAGACAACAACCAGGACCGACGGCTTACCGTGCCCTCCGAAGCATGGAAGCGCTCAGTAGTAATGTCACTAGCGGCCACCCATCCAACTCATGACCGCGGGCGACGTTGCTTAACTTTGCTGATCGATTGAGAAAAACAGAGTAGAGTTTTTGTGTTTGCAAGTACTCAAACAGTAGTAGTCAGTACTTTGAGGGAGAATATCTAACACGGCGGTGGTACCTACCAAGACGGACTTTTAGTGAAGAGGTATGGGCACATTTCCCGTGCGTACATATAAAAACTTTGTAATAGTGACGCCATTATGATCCTACCGGAATATCGTCTAGCCCCCCGGGCCCCCGTTGTCTGTACCGAGCCGGCTGTGATGTGCCATGAATAAAACATATTGATTGTTTTGTTGGTTACCTCATACCGTGAGAGACTGGTGCGTACGGTGGTAGGTTTCCAATGACAGCAATTAGTTAGATTTAAGTTATATAAGCGTTAATATTTAAAAAGTTTGAACCTTGTGATGACACATTCAAGTTTAAGAAGGTAATTTTCTAGGGTTCCGTTCCCAAAGGGCAAAACTGAGTTGTATTATTGAGACGACGCTGTCTGTGTGTTGTTCGGCCACTAACACTAAGTTAACCCTTAAGTAGAAAATCTATCGCCAAGCAACTAACTGGAGTAAATTTAAATTAAACAGTGATACTCACGATTAGAACACTATAAATAAAGATAAAATAGCGGTGCCAGGTTTTAGATTAGCAAAGACAAATTAAAGGTCCTTCTTAGGTATTTGTGTACGGTTTTTTAATAAAGTTTCCAAACATATTACAACGCTCATAGAAAGAAAATTCAAATAGCATGTGAAAAACATTTTGATTAAGAAATCCTACTACTTACACAGTTTACTAGATGTTAGGATTATATATATATAACAAAAACTGTAAAATTTTTACACAAAATGTATTTGTTTAAAATGTTTATAATTTGAATGTAAATTTATGCTAAACTGACTAAAATAGATATTTAAATAGATAGTAAATCGAATTTAAGTCTTAATTATTCTAATATTAACTGGTATTACATATGCATTATATATAGATAGATATACATTATAAATGATTGAAAAATTCTTATTGGACAAAACCGTAGTTGCACATAGTATAAAAATGTAAAGCTCATAATTTGAAGGAAATATTTTTAATTATTTAGCAATGATTGAGATTATATAGTGATAATTAATATATAGTCATAGATGAAAATCATATAGATTAAAACTAGATCCATTTAATGTTAATACGTACAAAACTTATATTATAGGGAAGGAACTACCAAACTACCAATCAAGATACGGGTGTTAATATACCCAGTTTGGTAGGTAGAGCCGCAAATCTGAACGATGTACTTTAAATGAATAAATAAAATTTTGAATTTGAATTTGAAAGTTTGTGATAAATAAACGACAAAAATGTTTGGACAGCTCCGCCTTTGCCCAGAAATCGCCTGTCATCTATTGTAATTAAATCAAATATTGTAATTATTATATAGTATGTAACACATTGTTAAAAGACGTTTAAAAGAATGTCCCCGAGTTTCTTGCTCGTTCTTCTCGCAGTGGCACAATGTAGAATATTTCAATAATAAATTTTGTTATTAACATTCATAAGAGCGTCGTAGGCGTCTAAATTGAATAAATGATTTTGTTATTGACTTAGAATGAAAACAGCGATTTTAAAGCATTTTTACAGTGATTGAAACCATTTTTTTTTTCGGGAGGTTGGACTCACACAGGCTGTTTTTTCAAGCTGGGACTACGACTCCACTTATTTTTTTCCTGGATAGCTAGCCATTGAACAGTATCTTCTTTGCTAAGCTTGCTATGCGATGGTGTTATCGGATATGGCAATATAGAATTGGTAATAACAAATATTTTCAAAATATTTTACGAAAACATCAAATTAATATTTTAATAAAACACTTAAAAAATATAAAAATATATCTAGTGACAATTACGCCTAATTTGCGGAAATCCATATTTAATAATAACAAATATTTTCAAAATATTTTACGAAAACATCAAATTAATATTTTAATAAAACACTTAAAAAATATAAAAATATATCTAGTGACAATTCCGCCTAATTTTTCTGCTAAGCCGACGTGACGTCACAAACGCCACGCAGCCAAACCGGAAGAATTTTCGACGCGTTTCGCTTCTACACGAAGCATCCTCAGGAGGTCTTGACTCTTCGAGCGCACGATCGAGAATCTCGATCGTGCGCTCGAAGAGTCAAGACCACGAGGTCAAGGCTGCGTGGCGTTTGTGACGTCACGTCGGCTTAGCAGAAAAATTAGGCGGAATTGTCACTAGATATATTTTTATATTTTTTAAGTGTTTTATTAAAATATTAATTTGATGTTTTCGTAAAATATTTTGAAAATATTTGTTATTATTAAATATGGATTTCCGCAAAGTAACGCCTGAATCTATTATTATATAGAATTGGAACAGACTCAAGAACAGCTGCCGGAATACTGTAAAACTGCAACTGATTTTTATGAAACGTACTGTATCAGCCGGATAGTCCACTGCTGAACACAGCCTCCTCCAATATGGGGGGGTTTGCCATAATCCCCACGCATGGCGGGCGGCTTGGGAATCGCAGTGAGAGATATCAGTTCATCAGAGAGTGCTGCTGCCCACCTTCTGGTGTATTACCCTTAGTCGCCACTTACGGCACCCACGGGTAGAAACTTACCTATTTAATTGTCACAGACCGCCAGAGAGATAAAGGGTTAATTAGTAACGCATTGAATTCACTTACAAGGAAACCATCCACAATGACACAGTTCCTTCATACCGTCTGTAGGGATGTCGATCAAATATGAACATTCTCCATTCCATTTTTATCTCATCATCATAACACATTGATTATCAACATGGTATGTTTCCATGACCTGCATTCCTCAATTGAAACTCAATATAAACAGTATGTACCTTCAATGTCGATATTAATGACTGCCAAGCAAATTGCGGGTGCGATGGAAAAGTTTTAATACTATAAAAACTATGTAACATGCTCACATACTATACTCAGATCTACTCATATGGGGATACAATATGCCTTCTTAAACAACTTATAGGACAGCACAAGGATATATAAGAAAATGTCACTACCCCGATGAATAACGAAATAAGAACTGTGGTTTCCGCTACATAAATAATTATCAATTATTTACTTAGCTTTGGTTTCTTCGTAATCGACCGCCTGTCTGAAACCAACCCTCATTGGGAATGTTATGTAAGTGTAAGTATTAGTGGCGTTTTATCCGGAGGTGGAACCCTGTTGTGCGCCCAATTGCAGCAGCGCACATCATCGACACATCGACGCAAGTGGTGGCATGCTGCTCATTTAGCATTTTTTCACATAGTTACCCTGCAGCATAAGGTATGCCCATGAATGACAGTGATATAAACATCTCCCATGCAATATAAGTGGTGCGGGTACGGTGAACAATATCATCTGCATCATCATGAGCCGGAAGACGTCTACTGTTGAGCATAGGCCTCTCCTTTAGAACGCCATTATGATCGACTATTAGCCACTAGTATCCATCGGCTTCCCGCGACTCTTACGATGTCGTCAGTCCGTTTAGTCGGGAGGCTACCAACGTCTTCCGATGTGCTGTGGTAACCGCTTGACAACATGGAAATCCCAGGCAAATGGCAAATGGCAATTCTGGCCGCAGAATTTATTACACTCTCTACGGTCGTTTCTTCATTGCTGAAGGTCGTGGTCACTCTTGGCTAAGTAGGATCGGACAAACTGTTTCCATTGATTTTGGTCCGTGGCCTTTCTCACTGCGGCATAGAATTTAGACGAAGCAGTGGTGTCTCTGATCTGTTCAGACAATCTAGTTGGTGACCGTTCTCTTGATCTCTTTCCGGCGGTGTTGCCAACTATTACCAGATTTTCTAGACTATCGTCACCTCTCCTGATTTTATGTCCTAAATACGTGAGAATGCGCTGATGACATATTGTGGACAGAGGAGTCTCAATTTTGAGTTGCGTAAGAATTGATGCATTGGTCCGCTTTGCAGTCCAGGGTATTCTTAACATGCGCCTCCTACCCTACACCACATCTCAAATGCATCAATCCTTTGTCTTTCTCTTGCTCGGATAATTACAGTGTACCTTTGACTTTGATAACTTTTTAATTTTTCACCTCTGCTAGGAAGAATTTATATAAGGTACATAATTAAAAAAATATATACAAAACTGACATCCACAATTGAAAAGTATGAAATGCATTTTTAGGTGTTACTTACTTGGATGACGTAGGTATTTTTTCCACTTATTATGATTAAAAAAAAAACTGAACAGATTTTGACCAAAATTTCTATGATACCTATCGAAGACTTTGACGTAGCTATGAGGTGACACATGTATAAAAATGAGAACCTCCTTTTTTGAAGTCGTTTAATACAATAAGTACTGCAATTTATATAATTAAAGAATTTGCAGTTTCTCGTAAGCTTTATTTCACGCTTCACTCGAAAATTACTTAATTTAATTGCATCCATATAAGCGTCAAAAGTTCGAGTAATTTCACGTTTTTTATTAAATTACGTCATTATATCATTTTCTCGATTATTTTATTCTCAGAAACAGAAAACGTAAATCATAAAATTGTAAGTACACTTAGGTATCTGTTTTTTGTGGAGAAAATTAGTATGTACTTCTTAGTTCTGTGAACTCAAGAGCTTGCGACTGAAATATGTTTTTTTACGTTTGCAACCCCCATATCTCCGCTATTTTGAAAGTAGGTATCTGCAATATAAAAATCCTTATAATTATCAAACCTGCTCATAAAATTTCACGAGAATCGGTTGATAAATGCGATCTATAGATGAGAACAACCGGACATCCGCTGGACACATATATGAAAGCGCGAAAATTGGGAAAAAATGCCCAACCTGAAACAGAGACCCTTCGCTTACGCTTCGCGTTCGCGTCAATTATTTTTTTTTAATAATTCGAAGGACATGCCAATTAGTAATGAAGATAGTTGGCGAAATTATATGCTCGATTTGGCCTTAGTTGGGTGGGATACCTTGTTGATTTTGGTACTAGAGATATGTATGGACATTTTAGTTTTTTAATTTTTCATAAGGAAACCACTAACCCAATTTAAAAAATAACAGTTATCTATTATGATTTAAAAACGTCAGCTCTTTGAGGTAAACGCTGACTTCAAACGCGAAACACATTATTTTGCGCTTTTGTTTTATGGTCTTATAGCTAATGTTTTTATTCACGCTATAATCGAGATTTAATAATAATAATATTCTTTATTTCAATCAACTAGGATCATACACACTTACAACATAATCTACTACATATCTACTTAATCTACTGAATTACAACTTTACATTAAATTAACCCTTAACCGCAAATACATAGACAATATAACATTTACTTATCGATATAGGTTAACAAACTAGAACAAAATTTCAAATACTCGTGGCAATGACTTACCAGGATTTAAAGAGTGAGGCCCTAAATCTGGCAATGCGATGTCGTATCCGTGCATCGAGAGCCGGCACACGAGCCGCCGCAAACATTTCGGCCGCGCTGCAGTATCGCGGCAAGCGGAACAATATACGGAAAGCGTCGTTATACTGCACCTTAAACGTTCGGTAGCTTTCAAATTGATAACGCGACCATAGTTGTGGAGTGTATAGTGCCGTACAATACGTTTTAAACATTAGTATTTTAATTTGCTACATATATTTTTTAAGTCATACAAACATATTTTAAAATATTTTATGGGTAACATGGAATCAATTCATAGGTATTCAATTACTTTACAAGATGACATGAGTAGTATTATGAGTGAGTACTCGCGAATGTAGTTATGATTTGCAATAGTTACCAAATATCGCTACGAGTATACCGCAGCTACAAGCCGTACGTAACTTTCAAATTGAAGCCATCTACTTGCGCATAGACGCTAACAAGTCATATACTTAGGGTGCGTACCATTTGAAGTTAAATTCGCCATAAACGATAAAAACGATCACACTCCCAAAAAGTTGTTCCACTCGGGTCTTGGCATTATTTTCGCAATAAACGCTGTGAAGCTACTGGAACAGTTTGAATTACATTCATCTAATGCCAAAAGTGGCATAAGTGGCAAATTTTAGTGGCATTCTTAGCGTTTTTATCTTAAATGGAACAGGGGAAAACAGTTACAAACGATCACTACCATAGACGCAGAATGTGATCAAAATTATCGAAAATAACGAAATGAGCGTCAAATGGAATACCTTAATACACTCATCTATTGCATTTGCTGCAAGCTAGTTTTGACATTTTCCCGGTTAGAATTTATTGAGAATCGATACTGTATCTGCGATTGAATCGGAATGATCGATTGGTCCTCACGCGCCTCACTCGGTGGTCCTATCGAATGCACCTCCACTTGATAGAGTGGTGCTTGGACTGTGAATATCAATATAAATATTTTATGTACTTGAATTTTTAAGCCTGGTTTGGCTTGGTAAGCATATTTTCACGTGTTACGGTTAGTTTTATTTTTCAAGTTTAGCATTGGAGCATAGCGTAGCATTTTTCATGCCTATATTTCTTGCATCCAAATAATTTACGTACGTACCTGTCTATTATGTTTAACAAAATTTTATTCGTATGGAAAATAAGAACACAAATAACTACTTATAGATAAGTACGGGATAGATTACTATCCCATCGAGTAAATGGTTCGAAAAAATCGAAATCAATAAAATCTGATGTTATACTAGTTTACTATTCTCGATAAATTATCACAAGGATAACATATCCGCTCCAAAAATACTGACTAGAGTATAATGTATAGTACCACCAACTTAACTGTGCAGTTTTCGAGGGCGCTACTGGTCAAGGAAATCAACTACAAACTGTCACAATTTGAAGGAATGTTGTAGTTCTTTTTTTTGCCGCCTGAACAGACAAGTTTTTTTTTTTTTTTTTTTTATGCTTGATAGTTTAGCCTTTGACCACTATCTCACCTGATGGTAAGTGATGATGTGGTCGACGATGTTGTTCAGGCTAACCTAGAAGTACTGGCTCTCAAGGACAGCTGCCGGAACACACCGTTAGGTGCTTGGCGACAGATTTTCTACTTGAGGGTGGTAGCTAGCCAGGCGGGCATTCGCAAAATGCCCTACCACCAAGCAATAACGACTGTCATCCTAAGACGACAACCGGGACCGACGGCTTAACGTGCCCTCCGAAGCACGGAAACGCTCAGTAGTAATGTCACTAGCGGTCACCCATCCAACTCATGACCGCGCGCGACGTTGCTTAACTTTGCTGATCGGTTGAGAACAGCTAAGTAAACTTCGCTACGAGCGCTTCAAAAGTTGGTGGGACTGTACATAGTATTGGTATAGTTTGTTCAAAAAAGTTCCATCAAATATGATCATGGTTATGATTCTTGTACTGTACCATACTGTACTCTTCTAGCGCAGCAACCCGAATTGAGTCTTGGCCTCCGGTATTCTTTTTTTTTAATGTCATTGTCAGCTCGAGGCCCACCTGAGGTTAAGCGGACTAACCTTTGCCTATAACAGATGCACTTCGTCACAAGGCACGAACTGCACTGCGCCCGTCACCTTGAGACATGTTATTAAGTCTTATGTGCCTGAAATTTCACTGGCTCTCAAGGACTGCTGCCGGAACACACCGTTAGATGCTTGGCGACAGAATGAGGTATGAGAAAACACCACTGTTGCCGGTCTTGTGCAGTTTCACGCCAGTTGTTGCGTAAAGCTCTCGTAAATCAGCGTTCACCGCATCGATTATAATTCTTAGATATAAATTATATATAAGTACTAGTTCTGTAACTTTAGGTATATCTTTATTATTGTTTGTACTGACAGCTACGGAACCCTTAAGTAATGCTCGAAATGCCACAACAACGGTAATTGTTATATGATACGTGCAATGATATTTGTATCCTATTATTATTGTGCGATACTTTTTCGAAATGGTTTATTCGTCGTATTACTTATTCTATAAGTATTAGTGCGTCTGACCTGTACATGAGCATCATTTTATGATGGACACAAATATAGGACTATCATCACATCACCCGGACGATGTCCACTGTTGAACAAAGGCCTCCCCCGAGAACGCCACAAAGAACGGCTATTAGCCGCTGGAAACCATTGGCGAAGTTCGGAGAAGGTTAAAAGAACGCGATATGGTACCACACAAGCCAGCTAATGGGCCCAAACTAACGCGAGCCCACCGAACAGCGCGCCTTCATTTCGCACGCAGTCATTTAAATTAGACACAGGAAGATTGGAGCCGTGTACTCTTTTCTGATGAGTCTAAAATTGTGTTACATGGCAATGATGGAAGGAAGAAGGTCTACCAACGTAAGGGAGAGCGTTTCGCACAATGCTGCTTTGAAGAGAGGGTTGCTTATGGCGGTGGCTCATGGACTGTCTGGGGCGGTAAATCCGCGAGCGGCAAAACTCAACTTGAGGTTGTTACAGGACCACGGCTGCCAACATTAAATGCTGAAAGGTACATTCGTGAGTGTTTAGAACCTCACGTGATACCATACGCGGACTATGTGGGCCCAAATTTCCTTTTTATGCATGATAATGCAAGAGCCCATGCGGCCGGCATCGTCAGGGAATATCTTCGGGATGTGAACATCACAGTTATGGACTGGCCAGCCAGAAGCCCAGACATGAACCCTATTGAGCACATGTGGGACGAGCTAAAAAGACGTGTTAGGGCTCGTCAGCCAGTTGCCCAGACGATGCAGGAGTTGAAAACTGCCATAGAAGAGGAATGGGAGATGATCCCTCAAAATTTCATAGAGCGGTTGATAAACTCTATGCCTAATCGTATGAGAGCTGTGGTAGATGCCCATGGAGGCAACACGCGTTATTAAATTAAACCTTTATTTGATAAAACATGTTTTTTATTCAAAAATCAATTGCCTTTAACAAGGCGCATATCCGACTTGTTAGGCGTAGCTCCATGTCGTATGGTATTCTGAATTCAAATTTAAAACAATACGATCGAAAAAGATGGTAAAATGTGCCAGGTTCAAAACTGCATAAAAACTTTTTGCTCGACCTAATATAGAATTTTAGCTAGGACCAAACGAAACTGAAAATACAAGGTGGGCCAATAGATAAGTCCAGAAGTGTATCATTAGATTTGTCTTGTTAGCGCAGGTGACACTAGGTACATGAAAAAGTAAAAAAACAATATGGTGGATCTTAAACTCCTTTTTGTCAGAACCTTTTTTTTTTCTCCCTATCCCTTTGTTTCTGTTATCAAAATGAAGGGCTTTAATAAACGATTCCACAAATATATGTATCTTGCAGTTTTAATTTCAGCGGAATGCTAAAACGAAAAACAAAAACAAATAAGCTGTAGTTGGGTTTTTACTTTTGAAAATAATTTATACTTGTTGGAATGAGGCTTCAAAAGCACAGACGAAGTGCCTAAGCACGGGAGTTCATGTGCCGACAAACCAAAGGTCACATGATCCTTATGTGGAGTTCAATATCAACCCACCTACACCACATAAGTGTATAAAAACTTTCCACCGGTTCGTAAACATATCTTGAATATTTTCATCAAGATCTGATCAAGCAAGCAACCAGTGGCATTCGGAAAAGCAATGTTTGTCCTCCTTCCAAAATAAGAAAAAGAAACTCATCTAAAGGATACTAGACCAACAAGTTATACCTATAAGAAAATTATATTAGTTTGGTTGCATTATTTATTAGTAAAGTAGGTATGTAAAAATATTATATATATATTATGCCTGATAGGTTAGCCTTTGACCACTATCTCACCTGATGGTAAGTGATGAAGTGGTGGAAGATGTTGTTCAGGCTAACCTAGAAGTGCCTACTAGTGTTGCCCTCCTCTTCCCATATCATCCTATGGGATTCGTATGACGAAGTGAAAAATACCAAATGGAGGGTAGCAAGCAGGGCCTTCTAAAGAACTGCCATTTTACCCTGCTATTCCCTCCCCACCCCCTCTCAATCCCCTCTCAATGTGAAAAATGGCGGAAGCCTCTTTGTTCAACAGTTAGACTTCACGGCTGTTGAAGTGTGATAAATGTGTTTTTTTATTATCTTATTGAAAACCAGTCATATTTATAAAGTGGCAGCTGGTAGTGCATTCTCGTATTACTCGTCGATGCGGTTTCTCTTGCGGTCATAAAATGATATGTATTTTTGATTACGTATTTATTATGCTGTTGAAAATTGACATTCTATACGACACTTTGTACAAAGATTCCATAGACGAAGTTGTCGGTCTATTTTCAAAGATACTCATTCAATTATAATAATAATAAATAATAACTTCTCTCGTCGATCAAAGACTACTCTTGTCAAATCATAAATATTTTATATCGTGATGTAAATCAAATTCTATAATATATCTTATAAAATGGACTATAACATGGTATAGGTACTTAATTCAAGTAAATTATAATGAATTGAAGTTTTTTGTAATTGGTGACAACATCTCTTTGATTCGATCATGGAATTATGACATTTATATTGGTCAATAAATAAAGAACTGTCAATTCATAATGATCATATTAATAGGACGTAAAATAAATCGTCTCGAATAAACTTGCATGGTATACCTACTTAGGTAGTAACCTACCATCTCAGGTCACATATGACAGAATAGTACCTACCTACCTTTAGTACCTACATATGTACTACTTATTCGAGAAATTAGGTTTCTTAATATGTATATAATAAAAATATTTGAATTCAATTTTTTTATCATAGTTCATCCACAGAATAAAAAGGACCAGAAGGATCACTCCGCAAAGCCATTCCAAAAAAGAAGCGACTCTAGCTACTAAACAATAAAGTGCACTTCAGCTCGCAAAGCACCTACAAGTCAAGTAGAAAATTTGTCGCCAAGCACCTAACGGTGTGTTCCGGCAGCAGTCCTTGAGAGCCAGTGAAATTACAGGCACATGAGACTTACCAACTATGTCTCAAGGTGACGGGCGCAGTGCAATTTGTGATTTGTGGCGAAATGCATCTGTTATAGGCAGAGGTTAGTCCGCTTAAAATCTGGTGGGCTTCGAGCTTGTTCCGTCAGAATAACATGAAAAAAAAAAGCTTCTCTCTTTCTCTCGCATAGACACAGCACGATTCGTATTATCCTCTCCGGTCGGATACACTACACCGCCGATGTCCTGTAGTCCTTTGTACCTACAGTGCGGCTCACCAGGCCTGGCTCAGCTGCGACAGCACTGAATGGCATAATGTAACGGAAATCTACATAAAGGTTACCTATATTATAACAGCAAGTGATGTGCAGAATTCGTTCCCTCAGGGAATTACTCAGTTGGTTATGCAAATCATGATTATTTTTGCTCGTAGCGAAGTTTACTTAGCTGTTTAACCGATCAGCAAAGTTAAGCAACGTCGCACGCAGTCATGAGTTGGATGGGTGACCGCTAGTGACATTACTGTTTAGCGCTTCCGTGCTACGAGGGCACGTTAAGCCGTCGGTCCCGGTTGTTGTCTAAGGACGGCAATCGTTATAGCATGATGGTAGGGCAGTTTACGAATACCCGACTGGCTAGATACCACCCTCAAGTAGAAAATCTGTCGCCAAGTACCTGAAGGTGTGTTCCGGCAGCTGTCCTTGAGAGCCAGTACTTCTAGGTTAGCCTGAACAACATCTTCTACCACATCATCACTTACCATCAGGTGAGATAGTGGCCAAAGGCTAACCTGTATATAAAAAACAATGATTACCCATAAAATAATTCTACTAAAAAAAAAACGTGAAGAGAAACAGACGGAAAGAGTTTTTTTATTGATAGCTAATAAGCTAACCTTTGACCACTATATCACATGGTCGAAGATTTTCGAAGTTGTTCAGGCTAACCTAGAAGTAATGATTGTCAAGGACGATTGCCGGAACACACCGTTAGGTGCTTGGCAATAGATTCTACTTGAGTGTGGTAGTTAGCCAGGCAGGCGTTCGCAAAATGCCCTATCATCATACTAAGCAACTGCTATCCTAAGACAAGAACCAGGCAATACGGTGTGGACATATCTACGTATTACACTATCATATATATCAGGTCATATATTTGGGATGCTATAGATATATGTATATTTTTTTATTTTTTTTTTATGCTTTATAGATTAGCCTTTGACCACTATCTCACCTGATGGTAAGTGATGATGTGGTCGAAGATGTTGTTCAGGCTAACCTAGAAGTACTGGCTCTCAAGGACAGCTGCCGGAACACACCGTTAGGTGCTTGGCGACAGATTTTCTACTTGAGGGTGGTAGCTAGCCAGGCGGGCATTCGCAAAATGCCCTACCACCATGCTATAACGACTGCCATCCTAAGACAACAACCGGGACCGACGGCTTAACGTGCCCTCCGAAGCACGGAAACGCTCAGTAGTAATGTCACTAGCGGTCACCCATCCAACTCCTGACCGCGCGCGACGTTGCTTAACTTTGCTGATCGGTTGAGAACAGCTAAGTAAACTTCGCTACGAGCGCTTCAAATTATATATTACAGTGTTATAAAGGCGTAAGGAATTCTGTTTTGGTATAGCCGCTACCATGCTAGCCAGTCGGCTTAAAAACCAAAGCCAAAACTTTGAAGAATAAGTATGGAACCATGATGTTTAAGCAGAAGGATTGTGCTTCCACAATTTCCTTTATAGCTTTACATTTACAAAAGGAAACTATAAAACCACTTTGCAGCTCGATAAATTGAAGTTATCATAACTGGTTCTGCAATTGCTCCCTAACCCATATCTTGTCATTGGAAATCGCGCATCCATTTGCATTTGTTAATAAATAAATTAACATAGCTCTTACTTCTGAATAGGTATTGGGTACTTTTACTACGTACAAATAAACAATGTATAATTTGCAGCACTTACCCAGTTAAATTTATAAACGGATGACTTTTTAACTGACTTCTCTTTGAAAGAAGTTTATGAAACAACCGGTGCAGTTTACTACCATCTGATTCTTTTCCATCTGTCATTTTTTTTTTTCTGTTATTGTGACGGAACAAGCTCGAGGCCCACCTGATGTTAAGTGGACTAACCTCTGCCTATAACAGTTGCAATTCGTGACAACTCACGAATTGCACTGCGCCCGTCACATTGAGACATAGTTGTTAAGTCTCATTGTGCTTGTAATTTCACTGGCTCTCAAGGACTACTGCCGGAACACACCTTTCGGTGCTTGGCGACAGACTTTCTACTTGAGGGTGGTCGCTAGCCAGGCGGGCATCCGCAAAATGCCATTCCACCATGCCATATATGGCCGAATTTGACATATAAACATACCGCAGTCTCAAAGAAATTAATTTCATCTTGACTATACATAACAGGGAGGAACAATACAGATAAAAGATTTTAAATCAATGTTACCCGAGCGGGGTACCCCACCGCTGGCTTGAGCGTCACCGGATGGTGTTGTGAACATTGCTTGGCGGTAGAAATAGTTATGGCAGCAGTAAATCCCTGGATGAACTCGCACATAGAGTTCTACTGCTACTAAGGCTAATGGTATGTTCTAATAGTAATGGGTAGCTACCTACTTAATAACCTAGAACATACCTTTAGGTCCTTTGAGACCTTTCTACCTGGTGGTAGATAGTCGGGCGCGGCGGCGGCGCCAATTTATAAAAAAAAAGCTGTGCCCGTTGTTATGATTATCTTAAATAATATTCCGGCCGCGGCTCCGCCCGCGCGTATTTCGGTTATCACACTTTTATGTGATTAACCTATTTTTGCGCAGATCGATAAAAAATATCCTATGTCCTTTACCGAGTCTTAAACTATTTCCATACCAAATTTCATCCAAAAAGGTCCAGTAGTTTTTAAGTTTATTCGTTGCATACAAAAATATAATAATAAAAATTTGTATTAGGTTTATATGTATTAATGTATCCTGCTTTTGTTTTATTAATTTTGAATTTACAACTGAAGTACTTTATTACGTTTCACAATCCACTTACCAATCATTTTAAATTGCAAAACATATTTCTAACTATGCACTTTTTGTTACAGGTAATAATTTCGAAAATGAAGAAAAACTGCATAATAAGTACCTGTCACCATTCTCCTATAGGTGAGGTCTTTCAAACGAGTTACTGGAGCATATCCGAGGTCGTTAGACAACTATATAGTTTTTACATCTCGGTTCAAAATCTATTGAAATTTCAGATAATTTAGTATAGGAGACATCAACTATTTCGACAGAGTTACTCGAGATCAAAGACGTTGAAAATCTTGTAACTTGTAAACCGAAAATAGTTTAGCAAGCAACAATTAAGATTGCTTTGTAACATTAATTTAAAGTAAACTATACTTGCAAAATCTATTTTCGTAATTATACTTTTAAGCTAAAGCTAAAGCCGCGTATCCACCAAACAAAAATTAGCAACTTGTTACCAACACATGTTAGCAACACAAATTAATGTTAGCAACATTTGTTTGGTGGCTAAGCGGCATTATCTAGACTTTTATATAATAAATACTAGCTGCTACTCGAGTACGTCTTGCCTCGAAGCAGTAGTGTGCAAACACAACTGTATTAAGGCGTGAAGGACACCGTAACGTAACAAGTGAAATTACTGGGCGGACATAACATAAGAACTAAGGCATCGGAGTGTCGAGCACAGTGTGACATGTTCGTTTCGTCAAATCTTAATCATATACATTCTTTCCTCTCCATATATTTGTAGTCGATATAGTGTCGGAACGATTTGACTTCTCTAACAACACAAAAGAGAAACATGAAAGATATAAACAAACAACATATTTTCGCATACAACACGCGAGCTAATACAAGGACATGCATTTGTGAAAAGGCATTGACCTTTTACCTTTGGTATTATGGCCAAATTTAATCTCAATTCATTCACTACTTTAGCACACTAATAAACTGAAATGCAGGTATCAAATTTATTTCTACAAATAATAATAATAATATACTTAACGGGGTAATACTGCCAGCAAGCGGGGCACGCTGCCAGCTGGTAGTGGGATGGAGTACTTAGACTGCATGTAGACCTGTAACGATATTTAGGTTACCTTATTGTTTTCGTTGTAGTATCTGTAGCGTTGTACAGATTTTGAAGTAAGTATAGGGTTATGCAAACAAATTTCGATTATTCTTGGAAGTGATACTAGTTAGTTAAATGTCGGCTCTTTGTCTGCATTTATTTGTGCAGAGCAATGATTAGCAAAAACCTGTGTCACGGATGCTTAGCAACCGCCCGGGCTGTTGCAATTTGGTTTTGTCACGTACCCACCTACCGGCCACATCCTGCCTGCGCTCGACGCCAAATGAATACAAAGCTCTATCATTCGGGAAACATTTGTGTATTTAGAAAGGATTCGTGTAGGTATAAAGTAAAACAGGTTCTGGTTTTTGCATTTATTATAATATAGAAAATACATGCAACTGTTATAATAAAGTTGCTGAGAAATAGTTTTAAATGAGACTGGATTATACTTTTCATGGTTCCGTACCCATAAGGCAAAACGGAACGGTACTAACGAGACTTCGCTGTCTGCTCGTAAGCAGGGTGAGTTACACATACTTTATTGACCCAAAGATGAATATTAGGCTAAAAATTAAACGTGGTTATTTTACAGTCTCCAAAACGTGAGAGGTAAGCCGAGAAAAAACTTTTTCGCGTCCTAGTAATAGAGTGTCATCAGTAGAATCAATCAACTCATTGAGTAGAATACAATTTTTTTATGTATACAAATAAATATTAATTTACTTTTATTCAATTTTAGACCATTTTTGTTAGGGGGTCAATTCTCAAAAACTAGAGAATATGTTATTTCTGTATTTTAAGAGTGAGCCTTGTTGGTTTTGTTTCGTATTCCGTTTACAAACGTACGTATTGCGTGTCGTACCTTTAAAATCTTAGCTACGCTCAGGATTCTGATTTTGTACCACTCGCTTTTTGCACCACTTGCTCGTAGTTCAATCCTACAATCTTGCGCGTCCTCTGGTTTCAATAAAAGTATCTACTCATGTCAAATAACAATTATTTGACCTCACAAACTCGAAATGGTTTTGTTTATCATTCGAAATCTTTAATTCAACTTCCATTTGTTGATATTTATCCAAAGGCGAAGGTGACGCTACAATTCCAAAATAGCCAACTCTTCCCGATTCCCTATCTAAAATCAGGCAATATATCCGACAAATAGGTACGACACGCCACGGTCCATCATCAGGGTGACAAATGCGTCAATTGGTGCCACCGGACGTAGGGACGGCGACAAATCGCGGATGTCAGCCCTGCCGCGTTACCGTGCGACCTCGCTGATCGGTTAAACTTGAACTTTCTTAGGGTTGCCACTTCATAATACACATTTTCTTCACCTCATAAGCTAGAATAGGTTGCATTACTCAATATATCTAACAAATAGGTAACGTTTTGCTCATAATCATCCAGATGACGTCATTGAGTAAGTTGAGTCGTTAATGAGCGAAAATTGCCAATATCTGCCATCTCGATTTTGACTACTAATTTGGTTATGGTAGGGTCATCACAGCACGTGTCGTGGTTACCAGTTCAAATTGTCTATATTAAAATGTGTTATGCTTTGGCTCAACATTGCACTCTATGATATTGGGAATTGGGAAGCATTTTTAAAATATTTCATTGATTTGGTGCACTTTTGCTTACTATAATTGTGATTTTAACCACCTTCCAAATAACATGAAAATTACGATTCGACGCGTATATATATTCCTTGGTAAGATGTGAACCGATTTTCATATTTTTTTTCTTTTTTGGATAGGATTGTATACCCAGAGTGGATTAATTTTTTTAACTCGACATTTAAGGTGTTGAAATAGCAAAATAAATAATTTCAGTATCAGATATCCGAAATAAGTTGCGTAAGTAAAGTTTTTTTTGTTATTAAGGATGCACTGGCCGACGGCTCGAACTTATCAGCGGGCGAGGCCACAAAGCATGCTATTTCACCTATACCTTTGTGGGAAAGGGTAAGACTCCGTGATGAGTAGTACGAAGATAGTGATCGCGCATCACACACCCGTATTGCATCTACGCTAATTACGCACACTTGTTTGCGATATATCAATGAAAGCCGAACCATGCCGAACGAATTACGATGTTTGACGACGGACGGAGATAGTGTCTCAAGCTACGTCACGACGTGTGTAGGTATTTCTTATAAAATAATATTATATACTCACAGAGGAATACATTTTGGTTCGGACAGTAGGTACCTGTTGTTATAATTTTCGTTCGTTTTATAATAACATACTGATGTTATTTCACCTATAGTAAGTAAATATTTAGTAAGTAGGTACAATGATTTGTAGGTACATAGTAATTGTATTAGTTTGTTCTTTTCATATTGATGTAGTAAATATTTACCTAAAATAATTATTTATTACATAATTAGCAAGTTACTGCTTTTACTACAACATATTTTGTAAAGCAGTGACGGCTCAGTGGCATAGGTTATGGACTTCCGCGCATCAGGTCCATGGTTCGAATCCCGTCGCGGGCTTAATCTTCACCGCGTGGTAGAAGAGCATTATACGAATGCCCGCCTGGATAGCTACTACCCTCAAGTAAAAAATCGGTCGCCAAGCACCTAAAGGGAAGCAGTGATGGCTCAGTGGCATTGGTTATGGACTGCTGCGCATCAGGTCCATAGTTTGAATCCCGCCGCGATATTAAGCTTCACCGCGTGGTGGAGAGTTCGTAGCGAAGTTTACTTAGCTGTTCTCAACCGATCAGCAAAGTTTAGCACCGTCGCGCGCGGTCATGAGTTGGATGGGTGACCGCTAGGACAATACTACTGAGCGCTTCCGTGCTTCGGAGGGCACGTTAAGCCGTTGGTCCCGGTTGTGGTCTTAGGATGGCAGTCGTTATAGCATGGTGGTAGGGCATTTTGCGAATGCCCGCCTGTATAGCTACCACCCTCAAGTAGAAAATCTGTCGCCAAGCACCTAACGGTGTGTTCCGGCAGCTGTCCTTGAGAGCCAGTACTTCTAGGTTAGCCTGAACAACATCTTCGACCACATCATCACATACCATCAGGTGAGATAGTGGTCAAAGGCTAACCTATCAGGCATAAAAAAAGAGCATTTTGCGAATGCTCGCCGGGATAGCTACCCAAGTAGAAAATCTGTCACCATGCAACTAACGTGAACTCAGTGGCATTAGCTATGGACTGCCTCGCAGCATGTTTATGGTTCGAATCCCGCTGCGGGCTCGAGCTTCACCGCTTGGTGGAAGGGCATAGGGCATTTTGCGAATGTTCGCCTGGCTAGCCACCATCCTCAAGCAGAAAATCTGTCAGTAAGCGCCTAACGGGAAGCAGTGATGGGCCAGTGGCATTAGCTAGTGACTGCCGCGCAGCAGGTCTATGGTTCGAATCCCGCCGCGGGCTTGAAATTCACCGCTTGGTAGAAGGGCATTTTGCGAATGCTCGCTTGGCTAGCTACCACCCTCAAGTAGAAATTCTGTCACTAAACACTTAACGGGAAGCAGTGATGGCTCTTAGCAATGGACTGCCGCGCAACAGGTCTATGGGTCGAATCCCGCCGCGGGCATGAACTTCACCGCATGGTGGAAGGTTGTTTTGCGAATGCTCGCCCGGCTAGCGAGCTTTGAGATGAGAGTGTGTCGTACCGATTTCAAAATCTGTCTCTAAGCGGTAATGTACGATGGCATCATGGATCTACCAATCCTGGTAGAACACATTTGGAATAAAAATTCTCTACCTACCCGTAACTGATTTAAATTATTTCCAATAAAAATCAATAACTAATCATAGGTTATTTTTGATTAGGTAAGTGCCTACAATCACCGCTAAGTTTACCATATAAACTTTCGTACTACCTTAGGTATAAGTACCTACTACAAATATACATACTTATTCTACTAATTTACGTAGGTAGATACATAGTACTAACTTTATTATTTGTTGTGATCTTATAGCTATGTAGATAGGTATGCAATGTAATGCGCGCCCGCGAATGTCGATTTGACATCGCTGACAGTTGCGTGCCTAGGCAGGCCTATATGATAAATGATAATTATATCGCAGATAGGTAGGTATCTTCCATTGAGCTTCTAATTCTAACCCTTTACTACTTTGTGTTAGGTAGGTACTTTCTCGAAGTTATATTACTGCTTAGACTATATTCTAAAAAGAATGCGGACTACCTACGTCCATACCATATCAACCAAATGCAGCTTTTTATATTGTCTAAGTGTTGCTAAAATGATTAGGTACTCACCATAGCTATCATGACCTGCGTATTGACTAATACCTACTAGGTACTAACTTAGGTGAGAGTAGGTGAGTACCTAGACATAGTTACGTATTTATATTACCCAAGTACCTATCTATATGGATTATGGCGTCCGACACTTACTATCACGAACAAACTAATCAAATGCGAAACAAAATCCGGTCCCCAACTCCCAACATATGTAAATATATATATATAGGCATAGGCACTACATATTGGTAGTGTATACATACGTGCACACCAAAAAGCCACAGGGCATTCCTACAATATAATATTATGTTCTAAGATCGCGGCGCGGTGCACGTGACTTTTGGTAGTGTGCGTTTTGTTAATTATATATTAGTGTGCTGCGCATGAGACCCACCCGCCCGCTTCCCTCACCGCGGAATGGAAGTATTGACATGAGATGCCCAATATTTTGAACGAAAAACTAGCGCGCAAAACTATGTGTGCCGACCTTTGGCTCTAGGATGTTTATGATTATACTACTGGATGTATTTGTTTTCCAAAATGTTATCTAAAATGATCATGAACTGAGCTATGCTTCTATGTAAATAATTTTAGGGATTTCATGCTCTATAAGTCGTTTATTTACGACTAAACATGCGCTAAATTTCGTGATATTACAGGGATGTTTCGAGGCTTATAACTATCATGTGAAGATTTTTTTTACAAATCGGTGCCAAGACAAGCCTAGATAATGTAGAGATAAATCGATATCATGCTTAGTTGTGGACCTAAAACCTCAAATAAGGGAGTGATCATCCTACGGCGTTTGTATGGAAAAGTTACCGGCCAGTTCAACCTTAACATTGTTACGTAAAATATATGTTATGGTTTTCAATTTACAAAAATCCTACTGTAGTGTTTGTGTGAGAGTTCTAATTTGTTACACATAAACAAGAAAAACACCTAAGTATATTGGTGCTTTTAAAATATTAGGTCCTTACATATGAAATTGGCGTTTTTCGTACTGGCCACTTTAATCACGAATTTCTCCTCTTTGGTAAGGAATTCCAAATTCAAATTTGTACAGCTATAGACTCATGTATTTGTGCTTCGATGATCGTCATTTATTTGTTTTTTTTCTTCTGTTTTTTTCTGTTTGCGTCACTCATTTTACAAAATGGAAAACCTTAAATATCGCATTATTTACGAGTACGAGTTCCGCCGTGGCACTAGTGCTGCGGAAACAACTCGAAGGGTGAATGATGTGTATGGCGGTCGTGTTGCAAAAGAAAACACAGTTCGTTTTTGGTTCCAACGTTTTCGTTCTGGAAATTTCGACCTGCAGAACAAGCCCCGTGGAAGGCCTGAGACTCAAGTTGATAATGAAGAGTTGAAGGCTATTGTGGAAGCGGATCCATCGCAAACCACGTCCAAGTTAGCTGCAGGCTGCGATGTTAGTGATAAAACTGTTTTAATTCACTTGAAGCAAATTGGGAAGATTAAAAAGCTTGAAAGGTGGGTACCTCACGAATTGACTGAAACAAACCGGCAAACGCGCGTCGACTGCTGCGTTACATTACTAAACCGGCACAATAATGAAGGTATTTTAAACCGAATCATTACCTGTGATGAAAAATGGGTTCTTTACGATAATCGGAAGCGCTCAGCGCAATGGTTAGATCCTGGCCAGCCAGCCAAATCCTGCCCCAAGCGAAGATTAACCCCAAAAAAGTTACTTGTAAGCGTTTGGTGGACTAGTGCCGGTATTGTTCATTACAGTTTTTTCAAATCTGGCCAGACTATTACGGCTGATGTCTATTGTCAGGAATTGCAAACCATGATGGAAAAGCTAGCGGCTAAACAACCTAGGCTGGTCAATCGCTCCACGCCACTGCTGCTTCACGACAACGCTAGACCACACACTGCGCTACAGACGGCTACTAAATTAGAAGAGCTTCAATTGGAAAGTCTAAGACATCCTCCGTACTCCCCGGACCTTGCTCCAACAGATTACCATTTTTTTCGAAATTTGGATAACTTCTTGCAAGGGAAAAAATTCAACTCCGATGGGGCAGTCCAAATCGCCTTCAAAGATTTTATTGATTTCCGTCCGACTGGTTTTTTTAGTAAAGGGATCAATGAACTACCTATGAGATGGCAAAAGTGCATAGAAAATAATGGTTCATACTTTGATTAATTAAATATATTATATTAAAAAATATTCGACTTTTTGTTCCTCCCATACAAAACGCCAATTTCATATGTAAGGACCTAATATAAACGATTATTTATTTAATATGAAAAGGTCTGAAATCTTCTGATTAGTTTAGTTTAGGGAGGCAACCCTGCAAGCATTATATAGCGTTACCACTTACCAGGGATGTCAGTCTGCGGCTGTTATTATGGACCGATAACGAACGTGTGAAATGAAGGGAACGGGACAAGTGTTCACACGATTAAGAACACTGACAAACTATAGTATGTCTTAAACTGCTATCTATTATATTGCTATAATTTCAAACAAGCTATGCAAGGTATAAGCATTAACAGTAATTCTAGGGCAGCCTGAACAACATCTTAGATCACATCATTAATTGCCATCCGGTGATAGTGTTCAAAGGGTAGCCAATCAGCAATATAAAAAATAAAAAACAAAATTGGCATCGGCGATAATGATAACAATAGAATATCATTCATAACTAGGCCATAGTGGTCCAGGACGATGCCAACTTATTAAATAACAAATGCATGCATCCGGATTTGCAAACAATACAGTTTTTTTTATAGCTGACAGGCTATTATTTGACCACTATCTCACCTGATGGTAAGTGATGGGTCAAAGATGTTGTTTAGGATAACCTAGAATTCAAGACCGAGTTCTTTTTTCTTGTTAAGGTGAAGTGAATCTCAATCAAGCAAATTTTACACATGGTTCTTAGAAAGAGTACGCCTTACAGGAATGAATAAGATATGTAATATTCTTAGAGGATATGATAAATAGTATGCCTGAACTGATATCACGATTCCATTTTCGATAGAAAAAAATCATTAATACAGCTCTAAAATTTACCTTAATCAAGTTTCTATATAGTATATCGTACAAATACAATTTTTATTTCTGATTTTTAAGTATAAACCATGTGATACGGTAGCTTAAAGACGTTATGCGTTTAAAAAAGCTCACTTTGAATTGAATTAACTTTAAATAATTCGCTCACGCTATTTAAATATTGCGTAGTT
This sequence comes from Plagodis pulveraria, assembly GCA_963890685.1. Lineage (NCBI taxonomy): Eukaryota > Metazoa > Arthropoda > Insecta > Lepidoptera > Geometridae > Plagodis > Plagodis pulveraria. The sequence goes on along the minus strand of OY982955.1, from coordinate 26,104,100 downwards.
TCGCTCACTCACATGCGAAACGAGATCTCTCCGTCTTACGCCCTCAGTAGGGTTGCCAGATCAAGGTATATGAATACCTGAAATTTCTGACTATCCCAGATTTCCCGGACGTGTGGCAACCCTACCCCTCACTCTGTCATTTTCCACTTCGTCTAGTGTACCTAGTTCTCACTAAGTTAGAAATTTTATAGATTATATGTATAGCTACAATAAAGCATAAGTTTATTTGGCGCTGTAAAAAAATACTATGAATGGCGTATAAAGAATCATACTCACGCTTTTGTAAGATTTGATTATATACCTATTTGTGTACTTATCTAACTGTATACATGATTCGAATACCATAAACCATGAAAATTGATATTGAATTTATGTGCAATGCATCTGGGTTACAATTGAACCAGGCATGACCTTAACGAACTATCTCCAAGGAAGCCAGTTAACATATCTTTTTGGAGAGGCAGTAAATCTTTCAATACGCGCCGGTTAAGCCAGGGCCGGATTAAGCGTAAGAGACTTCGGGTTAGTCCAGTCTAATAGAGCCACCTCCACAAGCAACAATCGTTATTGTTCCGTCTTTTCTGTTGTATATAATTTTCTTGTGCCTGAAATTTTATTATGAGAATATAATAGGTAACAATCGATGCTATTTATATTTGTGCTGGGCTAAAATGTCACCCCCCTATCTCTAACCGTGAGTGCATTAAGAGACGACTAAGGGTGGTATGATGGTTCGACCAATAGGGTGCCGGGCGAGAATGTAACCCCTCCCCCCACTACTACCTGTGGGTGTCGTAAGAGGCGACTAAAGGTAAAATACCAGGAGGTGGGCAGTAGTACTTTCTGAGGAAGTGATATCTCAGACTACGATCTCCAAGCCGCCTGCCAACCGAGGGCATTATGGCAAACCCCATATTGGGGGAGGCTGTATTCAGCAGTGGACTATTCAGCTGATACAGTACAGTACAGTGTGTGGTTCCCATCAATACCGGCTGCTAAATAGTTTCCCAAATTATGAAAGATGATCCAATAATGAAAATTATGAAACAATTGTTGAAGTCGGTACCATGCTGATTTAAAACACCGACCTCACATTACCATAGGCCGATTGATGCATACTGCTGACAAGAGTTAGTTGACTATAACGTAAAAATTACTCAACAGTTTAAAATTATTTTTTTATGATCAGAACAATTGGAGGATTCTCTACCTAAAAAATAAAGAATCATTGAAATCAGTTCAAAATTTGCGTAGTTTTCGCGTAACAAATATACAAAAACCTTTGATGTCGGATGATTTCAAACAGAATAATATTCTACTGAAGAAAATTCTTGACTTGTCTGTAGTCAAATATTTAGCAACAAAACGTCAAGTCAAAATTATATTATTCACCAGATTATTCAAATTGTATATTGTTTTATGATTTGGGATGACAAAAAATGCAGATGACTGTTAATTTAATTGTAGTTAATAAGTTAATAATAAGTTATTGCTGCCCAATTCGGGACTGTGATTTGATTATCTTACTTAGTCCAACACTGATCGTATATGTTATTAACAATTATGTGACAATACCGGATTCCACTACCGTTGGCTGGTGACTACAGTCAACAAATCACGAGGTTTCATTCTTATATGGTTAGCTATAAATCAACAATGCTTAGAAACCAACTGTCCTGTCTGTTTGGAACTTGAATGGGTTTGGCACTCAGAAATAGGAGCCTGCTAGCAGGAGAAATAGGAAACGATAGATACACGTAACTATAGGAATATACGAAAACCCTCATCAAAGATGGACTAAAACTGGTACTTTAAAAATAAACTTGTACACCTTTATTAATCAGAATATTTTTGAAGCGCTCGTAGCGAAGTTTGCTTAGCCGTTCTTAACTGATCAGCTAAGTTAAGCAACGTCAGTCGCGGTCATGAGTTGGATGGGTGACCGCTGGTGACATTACTACTGAGCGCTTACGTGCTTCGGAGGGCACGTTAAGCCGTCGGTCCCGGTTGTTGTCTTAGGATGGCAGTCGTTATAGCACGGAGCACGGTGTTAGGGCAAGATCGCCAGACTGGCTAGCTACCACCTTCAAGTAGAAAAAATCTGTCGTCATCCACCTAACGGTGTGTTCCGGCAGCTGTCATTGAAAGCCAGTAATACTAGGTTAGCCTGAACAACATCTTCGAGCACATCATCACTTAACATCAGGTGAGATAGTGGTCAAAGGCTAACCTATCAGGAATAAAAAATAATAAATAAATATTTCTAACAGTATCTACCAAGAATCTAAGAGATGCAATGGAGAGATAAATTCTCCATAGAAGTTGTATCACAAAAACCATGCTTAAACATCTCTTCACATAGTTACACTTTCGGGGGCATACAGGCGTAACGATATTTCTGTATTTGTACCACACTCGAAAATCTTCATGATATCGCCGTGTAGAGGTCACTTTACACTTGCAATTCATTGTATCAGTAAAATTCTCCACTGCTAAACACGTATCTGTCGAATTCTCCACTGCTAAACACAGCCTCCTACATTAAGGAACGTCTGCCATAATACCTACGCTTGGCAGGCGTCCTGGGTGTCGCAGTGTAAGGAGGCAGTTCTTTAGTATGCGCTGCTGCCCATCTTCCGGTATATTACCCTTAATCGCCTCTTACGACACCGACGGGATGAGATGAGCGATGACATTCAAACACGGCTCATATTAGTAGCACACAAATTTAATAATTTACTGTACTCACAGCCTCCCACTAAGGGGAGATTGTAATAATCCCCACACTTGGCAGGCGCCTTGGAGATCGCAGTTTTAGATATCAGTTCCTCAAAAGGCGCTGCTGCCCACCTTCCGGTATTTTACCGTTAGTCGCCTCATACGACACTTACAGGCAGCAATGGCGGGGTGACATTCTAGCTCGGTACCCCACGGGACAGTAGTAGTAATTTAACAATACTAAAATCAAATCAAATAATTAATTTGCTAAAATACATGTCACATAAGATCGTATAATAATGGATATGGATACAATGTATTTAGTCTGCAAGCAGACGTGCAAATTTTTGTGTAGTATTTATTAAGTACTTAAAATTTATGTTTTACAAAATTCTTTAAATTCTTTCACACTGTAAAAGCAGTTGTCAATTAGTCAAAGAGCATTTAAATTTGTTACCATCCAATATTTTGATGTCGTTTGGTATACAGTTATAAATGGTTAGACACATATTGTAATCTTCTTAGCACGAGGTTCATACACGTTTCTAAAATGTTTAATGTTTGTAATAGTACTATTTAACCTCTCGAAGGATAATCAAACACTTTTCTAGCTATGTACTATTTAATAAAGTATAGGTAAGAAAGAAAGATTTTCACAAACAAAACAGACAAAACATTTGTATGTAAGACATCTTTGTTACATATATACTAAGTAAATAAACGTATATTATTTTGGTAGAGACAATAATGTGTTTGCTTCCCGGGTTATGCGGATAATAAATAATCTGGTTTCTCTTGTATGGAATCCAAGATCCGCTTTTATTAGTTTCATGCAAAATATGATCTAGCTTTCTCACTTTCTCGAGATATTACATTGTATTATGTTCGTAGAGCAAGTTTGCAACTGCGAGTTCTTTTAAAGCTATAAGTTTAATAAGTGATTATCTTATCTTTGGTTAATGTTTTATGAAATTCGATTAACGTAAGTTTGCTCAGCTCATAGCGGTGATTGTGGTGAATCATTTCAATTTTGATTTTTTAGATATTCAATATATACCTTTTCAATAAAACAAATATTTTAAAAATAAGAAAACTTTACGCACCATCGAGTCTCGTAGAGTCGAAACGCGTCGAAAATGCTTCCGATTTGGCTTCGCGGCGTTCATGACGTCACGTCGGCATTGGTTTAACACGAAAATGTGGCGGAATAGTCACTATTTTTTAAGTGTTATAAAAAATAATAGCTTTCCGGCTGGCTTCCGGGCGTTTTGGTTATCGCGCAAAACCATTAAACCTCTTTGCATTATTTAAATTTATAAAAACAGTTTTTATCCAACTGCGCAAAGAGGTTACTATCCTATGTCCTTCCCCGTGTCTCAAACTATTTCCATACAAAATTCCATCCTAATCGGCCCAGTAGTTTCAGAGATCCTATTCAATGCAAACAATCAAATCTTTCCTCTTTATTATATTAGTTTAGATATTTTTTTTGCTTTATTAAAATATTTGTTATTATTAAATATGGATTCCGCAAAGTAACGCCTGAAATGACATCTATGGTTATTTGCGTTGTTCTTTTTGTTTATCAATTTGTCGACGATGTGATCAGTTGTCACTGAGAGCCAGTATTTCTATTTTAAGCCTGTTAACACCTTCTAATACATTATCACATCTGGTGAGATTGCGGTGAAGGGCTCACTAATCCATCCATTGAAAAAAAAATTGAATAGATTCAGGCGTTACTTACGTTCCGCGGAAATCCATATTCGATAAGAAATAGTATTAGATTATATGATATTTGTTGTTATTGAAAAAGTATCACCTCTTTCACATGTACCTATGCATGCCTAGTAATTTTTTATATTCGAGCTCAAATGTATTATAATTTCTTTAATTTCCACAATGCACATTGTACTTTTTTTTAAATTCAGTACTGTCACCAGTAATGATTACATCTACAGGTAATTTATTATATGTGTGTTTAATCAGACTATAGGAACAGTAGCACCACGTCACGGGCGAGTGAAAATTCCTATATCACTACTGATAGTGCCAAGCAGTAGTGGCACACGAAATAAACGGCTTACCGCATTTGATCTCTATATTTATGTAGTTGTATAGAGTATGTATATACAACATACTAATTTGATTACTTGAGCTATTTGAGTCGGGAGAACATATAGCTTGTATTTACGAGCTCACAGCTCCCGGCTGTTCCGGATGTATAATACGGTTAACCTTGACACTTAATAACAAGCGTTTCTATTGTAAGTAAAAGCCATTGGAAAAAAAATTATAGTAGCCAACGTGTCTATTTTCGCGTTTTAAATTCTACCATATAGGAATCGTATTCGTATAACCTACAAACGATAAATTTTCGACCTTATCAACTTATTTTGTGGAAGACTATTTATAGTGTAGGTACTTAAACATACGTAAATACCCATAGAAAAATATATTGCTTTCTCTTTTCTGTGTAAATACCTATATAAAACAAGGAAGGAACTACATACAAACCTGCTCCGTTGCTGTATATTTGTACATATATACCTACATATACCTACAGTATTAAATAGGGAAAGGTATTTACCTACCACGAATTCGATTTGTTTTGAGTTTCTAGACATTTCTAAACTTCCTGGGTATTGTCTGTTTGGTCGCCAACAATAGGATTTTGTAAACAAAGTGCCGCATTATAACGGTTTATTAAAATAGATATGCTTCATTAAAAGCACCTGGAAGCCAATTACTGAAACAAAATATTCTATAACTATTCTACGACTCTAATGTAGGTACATATAGATTTACACGCACCCGAATTTCATCGATGTGGGCATTTATCAATGAAATTAAATCGATTATCATTGTCTTTGATATGCAAGCAGAGACATCGTGTGAGCCAGTCGGTATGTTCCTAAGCGTTTCCCTTCTTCACGAAGCATCGTCAGCCGTAACACCCTTAAGTTAAACTTTTTGTTAACAAAGTTACAGCCGCTTAGGCCGCATATTTTCGACACTCGCAAGGGAATCATAACCTATAGGGTGCTTCCAGTAAACTCAGAATCTTGAAATTTGGTACGAGGCAACGCCGTATAGCACAGATAAAGGAAATATTGTCAAAAGCATAAAAGATATTTTTTAATAATTATAAAACGTCAAGGATTTCAATTAGCAAAAAAAAACCAGAACTTATACTTATATACCTACAGGTTTGTACGTAACCCTCAGTGCGCGAGTCTGACTCGCAATTGGCCTTTTTTTTAATGGAAATAATACCTGGGCAAACCTACAATATTTAATACTATGATTAATTACTTACAATACTCTGAAATGCATTGTGAGCTAGAATCTAGAGCTAGTAAACATATTATATGTAAATGTATAATCATTTACACTGCGGTAGAAAAATACTAGATTGACCTACGGGTTAGCTCCTCCTTAGCTCCTACAATATGACATAAATACTAAAAATATGCCATGACGAGCTATCCATCTTAATCTCGTTTCGTCTGCAGCGACCTCACGAGCGTCGTTCGCGCCACTCGCCGTTTCTCTATGATGATATTATGGCGATACGTTTTTTATGTTACCCTTGTGGTACAAAGCATAAACTTACTGGACAAAATTTTTTTAATGTTTTGCTCGAAGACGTCATAAAATCAAAGCAATTGGCTTTGTTTGTGTCAAAGTAGTACCATTATTTATGTAAAAATCATTGTTATACAGTGGCTTCTGGAATTGACTGTAGTATTAGGGAATGAAAATTAGTGGGCAAACGAATCGAATAAGAACTTAATGTCTTTGAGTGAGTAGCACAGTTCAGTGTCACACAATTATCTCTGGGTGAGTTTGCGACTGCTGTGACTTAACCAACAGGCAAACAAATTTTCCAATGAGTCCAAAAATTTCGTAAAATAAAATGTGTGCATACAGAGACAAAATGTAGTAGTACTACGAAACGATGTCTATTCAAGGGTCTGGCTCATTTAATGGCGAAATGTTTGGGTACAGATAGCCATAATCCTTTAAATTCGATATACCTTCCTAATCTCAAATATTTATGAAGAACTCCCAATATCTGAGTAAGTATATGTATATTCATGATTGCAAAAAGTATCAATCTTATTCATAATCCTTTCAGGAGTAAGTATCCTTAATTGTCATTTAGTAATATGCAAAGGAAAATTCTTGTTTTTCGAATTGCTAGGTAGGTATAACGTTTTATTAAACGTTAAAAAGTTATGCCTCGATTATGAATAAGCCCTTAACCATAACAATTTGCCACGCATAATAACGTACAACGTTGACAGAACCTAAGAAAACTGCAATTTTCTTCCATGACATGCCTTTTAGAACGCACTATAAATTCTAAGCGCTCCAAATTCAACGCACTATAAATTCTAAGCGCTCCAAATTCAACGCACTATAAATTCTAAGCGCTCCAAATTCAATTTTGTAAAACCTTTTATGACTTGCGCCGTTCATGTAATGCTAAACCGGGAGAAGCTAGGATAATTTGCGATTTGCTCCGCGGTCTGGGTGCCACTTTCACCTGGACGCATGGCTTCTCCGCTCGGTGGTACCGTGCCACTGACATTTTTGTGTGCTACTTTTGATGTGTCGTTAGATTGATTACCTGCCCACTAACAGTTTGACAGTGCCTGTATAAACAGTAGTGTAGCTTACTTTTATTTCAGCATTTGGCAGCCTTTGCTCATCCACAAAGGTCATAAGATTTATTTAGTAAATCATCCACAAGTCGCTTGCCAAAAGTGAGGCTTATGACACGCTTCAAGGAGGCCTGTGTTCAGCAGTGAACGATTAGGCTGATAAAGAGGCTAGTAAAAGTATAAAAATGATATATATATTGCTTAGTTCGTTGTTGGTTTTAAAATGTACTTTTATATGTTTCCCTGATTATTATCTTTGTTGCTGCGAATGATTCCTAAGGCACGCTATAACTATGTCACGTAAGTTCTCTCTATAAAATTGTATGCATCTCTAATATCACCTATAATGTGTCCACGGTCACTTCATCTCATCACATCACTGCCTAAAATTAAGTAGCACGTAATTAAACCTTCTTGCACCGCCAGATGGAATCACAACATGCCTTACAGTAGATTATGCGTCAAAGAGATAAAGTTAAGTCTAATCAAACGTTACAGGGCAGCTCTGCCCAAGACGAAATAAGCAACTTTATCCCCTAGGAGAATACTATAATATAATTTTTACTACTTTTTACTATCACGGTTCACATAAATATTATTATCAGTTATGGGCTTCGGAACATAGGAATCACTGAGCAAATGGTTGTATTTGTTGTACATACATTAAATTAGTAAAAATAAAGCTAGAAGAATTGCCATACTAGAATTTATCTTAGTTGATATTATAACCTCTTAATAAATAGTTAATAGCAAGTATAACTTCATTGTTAAATCTTGATGCGTATCAAATCATGTTATGTGCATTTCCCTATTCAGATGCACTGACTCAAAGCCAGAATGAGCATATTCACTCATTAAATACAATTTTATATAATATGACATGTCGTCATGGAGACAAACTTTTATTTTTTGACTGTAATAAATTTATTACTCACTTTATGTTGACTCAGGATAGGATGTACCTACCTAAGAAATATAAAAATTTAATTGCTACTTTGGTAGCTTATAATATTGAGTCGGTTATAGGAAATATAACTAAGTCTAGTTTTGACGCTACAGATTTTAGTACATGTACTAATGTTCAGTCAAACAGTTTAAACTTTTAAGAGAGACAACAGGGAAGTGTTCTGACATAGCACTATACTACCAAAATATAAATCGCTTCCCTGGCAAAATACTTGAAATTGAAATATTCTTAGATAAATATCCATTTGACATATTATGTTTCACTGAAACTTGGCTTAGAGCAGATAAAATGTTATTTAATGTTAAGAATTTTAGTGTGGGTAGTGCGTTTAACAGATCATCTGCAGAAGGAGGAGGGTGTATTATACTTGTAAAAAATAATTTAAAATTTAAAGAACGCCGTGACTTGGTCAGATGTTCTGTCGAACGTGTCTGTGAGGTTGCTTGTGTGGAGGTGGACAGGCATCTCGTGTTGTGCGTATATCGACCACCAACAGATGGAGGTCGTGCTCAAAATTTTACAGAATTTTTATCCACTTTGGAAAATATACTACAGAAAATTTCAAAATGCAAAAAACCCATATTTGTATGTGGTGATTTTAATATAGATATTTTATTGAATACTAAAAATAAGACTGATCTTATTTCATTGTTTAAGTCATTTAATTTGAAATTTCTATTCTGTGAGCCCACTAGGATATCAGACACTTCAGCTACCTGTATAGACAATATATACTCAAACTGTAAGACTAAAGAAAAGTCAATAATGAAGGGTATTAGATCTGATCATGAGGGCCTAGCGATAAAATTTGATGGAATCAGAAAAACAGAGAGGTATGAAATTGAACATAGACCATTAACAACTAGTAGGCTGGAAATACTCAGTACCAACATAGAAGCTAAGCTTGGCATTACAAATTTTTCTCATAGTGACCCAAATGACATATATAATAGCTTATTTTCTTTAGTAAACACTGAGTTTCAAAAAGTATGTCCAAAAATAAAAAACAAATAGATGGAAAGTTGAAGTTCGGTGATTGGGCAACAACAGGTATTCGAAAAAGTAGAGATTATTTGTTTGATCTGTATCGTAGGAAAAATTTAACATCTTGCAAACAGTTTCATGATTATGTTAGGAAGTATTCAAAAATGTTCAAATCTGTTTGCTTGTGTGCTAAATCTCTTTTTATTAGAAACAAAATTAGCAAGTCTAAAAATAAAATAAAAACCATTTGGAAGACTATAAATAGTGAAACTGGTAAAAATAAGCCTAGAGAATCAACATATGTCTTAACTATTGATAAAAATCAAATCTCTGATTCAATACAAGTGGCGAATATACACTCGAGAGCAATGAATCCGGGTCACTTAAAGAATCCTAAAAATCTCGGAAACTAAAAATGCTAGGTTAATGCAATAAATTGTATTTAATAGACAATGTAATACTCCTTAAATGAAGGTATTAAAACTTCTTAGTTATTGTAAAGTTATATCATAAAAAAATCAAATTTGAAAAAGGGCCACTTTCGAAGATGGAACTACGAAATTACAGCATTTGGTTTTGCTTTTGTTTGTAATCTGTCATTTATGTGGGTACATAAACCATGTTGATAGTGCTCTATATTCATTATTCAAGCTGAAATTATGTCGCTTACGCCTGAAGAATGCACCAGAATACTTACAATGCTGGAAACCGGCCGGAGTCAGCGCGATACAGCCAGGACTGTCGGTGTGTCGCTGTCAACAGTACAAAGAGTTCTCCGACGTTACGAAGAAACTGGTTCTAACCTACGCAGACCAGGAACGGGCAGAACCAGGTGTACCACAGCACGAGAAGACCGATACTTGGTGAACACCATGCTTCGAAATCGCTTTCTCACAGGAACTGAACTCACCAATCAGTTTCGACGCCTCGGAGGAAGTAACCCAAGTGCATGGACAGTAAGACGTCGGCTTGCTGAATCTAACTTAAAACCCCTTAGACCTGCAAACGGCCCTAAACTGGAGCGTGGGCATCGTATTTCGAGACTAAGATATGCCCAGAGCCACGTAAATTGGAGTATTGAAGATTGGTCAAAAGTTATGTTCTCCGACGAATCAAAATTTATGCTCTACAAGCACGATGGAAGACACAGAGTGTATCGAAGACCAGGGGAAAGATTCAAGCAAGCATGCATCGAAGAAAAAGTAGCCTACGGTGGTGGGTCTGTACTTGTGTGGGCCGGAATTTCTTCTGAAAGTCGCACAGAGCTGGTGATCATAGAAAACGGCTCTTTAACTAGCGTAAGATATGTGGAAGAAATCCTCAATGATCACGTTGGTCCATTTATGGTCAATTTAGGTGAGGATGCTATATTTATGCATGACAATGCCCGACCTCATACAGGTAGGATTGTGAATGACTACCTTCAAGAGATGAACATTACTCGTATGGAGTGGCCAGCGCGCAGCCCGGATATCAACCCGATCGAGCATGCTTGGGACGAGCTAGGCAGATGCGTAAAACAACGAAACCCTCCCCCAATCACGCTTCGTGAGCTCAAAATTGCTCTCACAGAGGAATGGGAGAATATTCCCCAAAATCGTATAAGGAACTTGGTGTACAGCATGCCAAACCGCGTAAACGCAGTAATGGAAGCACGAGGAGGCAATACGAAGTATTAAAATTCAAGAAAATCGTAATAAAGTTCAAAAATTTCATGTTTCCTATTTTTGTTTTAAGGAGAGATCAGCAGTTTTTTTCTTTATGTAATTTTGTGTTAATAAAATGTATGGTGACTCATATTTTTTTTACTTTCATTTAAGGAGTATTACATTGTCTATTAAATACAATTTATTGCATTAACCTATCATTTTTAGTTTCCGAGATTTTTAACATTCTTTAAGTGACCCGGATTCATTGCTCTCGAGTGTATTTGAAAATTTTTTTTCTACCTTGCCCCTAGAAGCCACTTAGTTATTGGATTCTTGTCCCAATGTAGCAGAAACTATGTTAAAAAATAATTTTCCAAGCAAATCACCGGACTTTTCTTTCAGACACACCACAAGATTTGAAATTATAAAAACATTTCAAAGTTTAAACATAAAGAGTACTGAAGACTTGTGGGGTATGTCAGTAAAAGTGGTAGAGTCTATAATTTACATTATTGCACCATATTTAGAAACAATATTCAATCTTTGTGTCGATAGTGGAAACTTCCCCGATTTAATGAAACAAAGTAAAATCACTCCAATTTTAAAGTGGGGGTCTACATCTGACCCTTGCAATTATAGACCTATTTCCATCTTACCTGTTCTGAGTAAAGTATTCGAAAAAATTATGCTCAAACAACTACTATCCCATTTTAACAAGCATAATTTATTAAATGAGAATCAGTTTGGTTTCACCAAGAGCAAATCCACAACAGATGCAGGTGTTCAATTGATGTCGCATATACTGGAAGCCTGGGAGAGTTCACATGATGCTATTGGCGTATTTTGTGATCTTCCCAAGGCATTCGACTGTGTAGAGCACTGCACTCTGATTCGTAAACTTTCCCACTATGGTATTCGTGGGAAAGCTCTGAATCTTATAGAGTCATATCTGTCAGACAGGCTACAGAGGGTTGGAATAAATGGCAATACTTCTTCCGGGTCATTGGTAAAAATGGGAGTACCACAGGGATCAATTTTGGGACCTTTTCTGTTTCTAACATATATTAATGATCTGCCTTGCATGGTCAAAGATTTCTGCAATATTGTTTTATTCGCAGATGATACCTCTCTGATTTTTAAAGTAGATAGGAAAGACAGTGAACTGACGCATGTAAATAATGTATTATCTAAGATTTGTAAATGGTTTGCCGCTAATAATCTTCTCCTAAATTCAAAAAAGACGAAATGTTTAAAGTTTTCTTTACCAAATGTTCCTTATGTTGAACCAAACATAAAGCTTGGCCCAGATAAACTCCCTATTGACAAAGCGACAGTCTTCCTGGGAATCAAAATGGATTCCACTTTACAATGGGATCCACATATACATGATCTCTCCGGAAGACTTAGTTCTGCTGCATATGCAGTTCTTAGGATAAGACAGTTAACAGACGTAGCTACTGCTCGGCTAGTTTATTTCGCGTACTTCCACAGTATTATGTCGTATGGCGTATTGCTGTGGGGAACTGCTGCTGAGATAGAGACAATCTTTATCATACAAAAGCGTGCAATTCGAGCCATATATAAAATGGGTCCTAGGGAATCTGTGAGGGATCTTTTTAAAGAAATTGATATTTTAACTTTACCAAGTCTGTATATATTTGAAAATATTATGTATGTTCGTAAAAATTTGAGTAAATTTAAATTAAACAGTGACAATCACGATTACAATACTAGGAATAAAGATAAAATAGTGGTGCCAGGTTTTAGATTAGCAAAGACAAATAAAAGGTCCTTCTTAGGTAATTGTGTGCGGTTTTATAATAAAGTTCCTAAACATATTACAACGCTCACAGAAGGGAAATTCAAGTTGCATGTGAAAAACATATTGATTAAAAAATCCTACTACACAGTTTCTGATTACATAAACGACAAAAATGCCTGGACAATTCCGCCTCCGCCAAGCTATTGCCTGTCACCTACATAATTTAAACAAATATTGTAATAACTCTATTATATAGTATGTATGTAACACATTGTTAAAAGATGTTTAAAAGAATGGCCCCGAGTTTCTTGCCCGTTCTTCTCGCAGTGGCTCTATACAATTTATTTGCTGAACGTGGCAGTACAATGTAGAATATTTCAATACTAAAATTTGTAATTGACCTTCATAAGAGCGTCGTAGACGCCTAAATTGAATAAATGATTTTGACTTGACTTGAAACGTATTGAACTTAAACTCGTAAATAGGGTGCAGACCAAGAACGTTAGAGTAAAAAAATTAGATACTACTACCTAGGGACTAGTTTTTACAGAGCATCCTCTAGCAGTAGTCACTCGCAATTGACAAAGTTATAGAAAATCTACTGTAAATATGACGAAAATTCGGTGTTTTGCTGTCGCGTATAAAAATTTCCTATGGAACGTGTGTGATTTGAGTTTTGACAGTTGACAGCTGTCCTTGAAAGACAATAATTTTAGGTTAAGCCTGCTAACACCTTCGACCACATCTTCACTTACCATCAGATGAGATTGTGAACAATAAGCAATAAAAAATACTGAGTGGCATCATCAGCGCTATAATTGCTAATGATGACTGATATGGCTTATATCTAGTCGTTATTACCTACTCACCACAATTCTAAATAATCATAAATGGCACGATTCGTCAGCTTTTAAAATATTTTTGTTACCTAAACGTCAGAATTTTAATTTTTAACTTATCAAAAGCTCACTTCTCATATTCATTGCAATCACAATATGCAATAGAACATAGGTATTTAGGATGGCAAAATTATCTTGCGGTCATGTATAGGTAATATGTATCATGTAGCGTTTATTTTGCCAATTCCCCTGCATGTACTTGGTTAGCATTAAAATGTAAAGCCATAAAATGGAAAATTAGTTTTATTAGTATTTCCACCAACCTGCCACGGTTAAAATATAAACGCATACCAACTAAAAATGCCCTGCTATACGATGCATTTTCTGGGAATAAGATAATTTGTAATGAAATAAAAAAAAAACTTTGTATTGATGAATTCTAATAACGCGCAACGGGAATAGTTTTGCCAATCTTATCTTAGTTTCGCGCAAGTATAAAATCTAGATATCCTCTTATCAAAAGCTTAGGTTTAATGGACTTTCTCCACAAATCGACCGTATCTGCGATTAGTTCTGCTTCTGCACCAACTGGATTAATAACGAAGTATTAGTTACTACTTGGATAAATTTTGTTATCGTTTATCAATAGTCCTCCCAAAAGTATCCCGATAGCGCTAGGCTATTTTCAGGTCATAGTTCGATATCTGTAACGATTAGCATTGAAAGAATGGTCTCGTATTGGTCCCATATATGTAAAACTAATGGAAATTCAGTAGTTTTTGTATTATGTTCCATAGAAGTCACAACTTTGCGAAACACAGGTGAAATTGTAATAACTATAGATTCGTTCGAAGCATGACTTCAAGTATCCTATTATAAGTAATACGAAAAAAAAATTGAAAAAAAATTATAGCAGTTTGAAAAGGTGTAATAGTTTTGAAGCGCTCGTAGCGAAGTTTCCTTAGCTGTTCTCAACCGATCAGCAAAATTAAGCAACGTTGCGCAATCAAAAAAAAAATTACAAACTGAAATAATATTTTCAATCAGGTTCCTCGTCTCATTCAGTGACTTAGAAATATTTGCAAGCGGATCTAGTTGAAGAAGGATGAGTAAGAAGACATATGCACTTATTCATTCATCATCAACAACCATACTTCACATCACTAAACAAATACCTCCTCCATTGTCAGGCCAAATCACAACAACCCAATGAGTTTGCCATAATCCCCACGCCTAGCAGACTGTGGGGTATCACAGTATAAGATGGTAGTTCGTCAGAAGCTACTGCTTCTGCCCACCTGGTTACCTCACCTTACACCACAGAAAGTAATTAGGGATGCCATTCTAGCCCGGCACCTGACGAGGAGCACATTAATGCATTACTGAAGATAATGTTACTAATATACTGAAGATAATATTAATATTACACTATATTTTTGAAGCAATGATGGCCGAGCGGTTATAGCTATGGACTGCCGTGCCGCAGGTCCCTGGTTCGATCCCCACCGCCGGCTTGAGATTCACCGCATTGTTGAAGGGCATTTTGCGATTGCCCGCCTGGCTAGCGACCACCCTCAAGTAGAAAATCTGCGGCCGAACACCTAATGGTGTGTTCGGGCAGCAGTCCTTGAGAGCCAGTGAAATTACAGGCAAATAAGACTTAACAACTATGTCTCAAGGTGGCGGGCGCAGTGCAATTCGTCACTTGTGATGAAATGTATCTGTTCTAGGCAGAGGTTAGTCCGCTTAACATCAGGTGGGCCTCGAGCTTGTTCCGTCACAATAACATACATAAAAAACGTACTAGGATAAGAGTAACTTAGGCAAGCTTGTATTTTTGAGCGACATTTGTAACTAGGGCACACAGCAGTCAGCCGCTCGGTAAAGAGAACGGAAGCTGCCCTATATATATACCCACGAAACTATATCTCGCGCCTCGTAAGTGTTGTCATAAATTACTACAATTCTGTTCACTTCGCAACTGTTTCCGACTGAGTAGATTGTCGAATGTTTTCTGGCTGGTGTATTAAGGGTTCTCCAAGCCAAGTTTCATGGTACTCAACGCTAGTATTAATGCATCTCAAAGTTGAGGATGTAGTTTTGACGTTTAATGTATTGAACATTTTAAAACTAAATCTTTTATTAATACAAGCCTTAAGTTTTTCTGATAAACAGTCATATGCACGAGATCAGGGCCCCAATTCTCTTAGCTATTGACCAAACGCCACACTACTGCCATGCTTCTGCGATCAAACTGCTATTAATGTAAAATTACGTAGTCTGCTAATTCTGGCTCCTAATCGCAGTTGCATAGCAATATATATAATAGCTATGGCTTACAAATGTTGGCACTGAAATAATAATGAAAACTTATATCAATCGAGCATCAGTCAAAACATCAATACAGTGGTTTTCTAGAAAACAATACATTAAATTAATATATTTAAATCATTTAGCTATTTTTCTATCTAAAACCCTCTAAAATATTTTATGCCACTGTAGCAACGCAATCGCAACAAAATAGCTTACAGCATACCAAATATTATGTCAAAAACTATTGATAGCAAGCCACTGACTTGCAATCGAACCTAAACAGCGGGCAGACTACGGACACTGTCAAAAACTACAATTTTCATGCAATTAAGTTGCGTTAACGCCGTTCAATAGCTAAGAGAATCGGGCCACTGGCCTGGCTCACTCTGCACTTTAGGTTCAAAGCTACAGGACCGTCCAGCCTGGATTATACATTGCGTGCCGCGTCAGAAAAGATCAGAGCTATGTGTGGCCATGAGATAGAAAGAGAGACGCCTTGTAGGTGAATAAGAAGTAGAATAAATTAATTTTATGTACTACTTGCTTTGCGAGCGGAAGTGCACTTTATTGCTTCGAATGAAGAGTCGCTTATTTATTGGAATTACTTTGCGGAGTGAGCCCTCTGGTCATTTTTATTCTGTGATGAGATACATAAAGTTACACCAGCAAAACATCCTTATTTGCGAAGGAAAAGTTAAAGAGCAACAGAGTACCGTAGTGTAACTCTGTGTAAATAAACTTCCTATAGATATTACAGTGCTCACAGAGGAATACTTTAAGCTGCATGTAAAACACATCTAGATTAATTAAAATTTAAACAAAAAAAACTTAATTTTGAAATTAAAATACGCATTATTAGGATAACTCAAATACTACTCGTCAGATCTTTAATTGGGACCACAAGACAGCACCAGCTTTGGATTGAAAAAAAAATCAACAAAATCGGTAGACCCTGTAAAGAGTTTGAAATAACACAAAAAAACTTACAGGCGAATTCAGAACAAAGGGTGTAAGTCGTGAGAAGACCACTTCACTTAGCGTGGGGTAAAGGCAAGATCAAGAAAAAAGTAGGTGCAATACTTTCACTATTTCAGATTATTTATTATACCGACATTTTGTTCACGTAACGGTCCAAATATCTTCATCAGTTCACCCTTTGTTGTTTCCTTTGCTATTTCGAAATCACCTGTTGGCCCATAAACAAACTGCTCAATTAAGATCAAAAGCTTAAATAACAAATTGAATAAAGCGTTATCTATTCTCGCGGTAAGCCTTGACGAATCGCGGTAATTAATAGAACAGCCTCGAAATAAATCTATGTTACTGTTAATGTATTCAATAAAACAACAAAACGAAGGTAGGTCGCTGTCAAGATGTATCTTTTTTGTTACCATTAATGAAATAGTAGATTTTCTCACCGAGCGGAGTCTTGACGTCACGTGTTTCTGAAAGCTAAAAACATTTAGCAAAGTACACGCGTTTATTTTTTTAGCGACTTCAAAAAAAGTAGGATGTACTCAACTCGACTGTTTTTTACGTTTGTTACCTCAGAACTTTTGACTGAGTGAACCGATTTTGATGATTCGTTTTTATTTGAAAGTGGATACTTCCCGTGTAGTCCCATTTAAATTTCATCAAAATCGATTGAGCCGTTTTTGAGTTACAGTCCAATAACTGAAAAGTGTTTTCCTATCTTGATGATATAGTCATTGACAGTGAATGACTAACGATCCCATAGTAGCCAGGGTCACTAAAACGGGTGTTTTTTTTTTACCTAAAAATGTAACCGACTTTGACACTCAAAAGTGCGAAATAATTTGTTCAAATCGGTACCAAATGCACAATCTTGTTATAATAGGTACTATTATGGTACCGACTTCAACAAGTTATTTCACACCTTTGAGTGTTGAAGTCGGTTCTATTATTAGGTAAAAAAATATCATAAGTGTAGTTCCATGTAAGTACCTACATATTTTTTTGCCTTTTAATTGGTATTTTCAGAATAATGTGGTTTATTTCCAGACTTCCAAAGCAAAGTCTCCTCGAAAGTTCATACATATTATGTTCCTCGACTTCCATGACAATTTAAATGAATATAGATGCTACTGGCATTCCCCCGACTTCCGTGCATGGTAAAATTAATTACATTGTTCACTGTTGTCTTATAATTTCTAAGGTAAGATAACACTTTGTATTTTTAATCTATATAATGTATAAATTGTAATTGTCTCCTACCCTTGCTTTTTTGTTGCGGGAAATTTCCGTCGTACTTACCGTATAAACAAAGGGTGCGTTGGGAACACACCTTTTACTATAATTTCAAAATCTTTGCTGCATTATATCGTAATGGCTTGTTTTGACGACCGTACAGTGTTTTTGACGTTTAAAGTAAGGCTTGGTTTAGTTCAAGTTATTTTCAACTTTTGTTTATGTTTAACGATTCTTTGCCCGTCAATTGCTTGTCTTTGAACAAACGTTTTAACCGACTTCATATAAAAGGGGGATAAAAGGAATCCTCAAGTAGACACGTTTTTTTTCTAATGTATGACCACGCTATACTTTTTATTGGATCATCCAATCTTGATGATTTTTTTAAGTTATAATAATTATTTCCGTTTTCTTAAACGCTCTGAGGTCCGAATTGTGTCCAGTAGATGGTAATATGCTCGCCCCACTATTATCTTACAACAACAGCCATAACGTTCACCGTTGAACAAAGGATTCCTCATTAGGGGGGATTTGCCATAGTTATCCGCTTTGCAGGCGTCTGGGGGATCGCAGTGAAAGATGGCAGTTCTTTAAAAGGCACTGCTGCCCTCCTTCTGGTGCCCCACGGTGTACACTATTATCTACGTGGGAACAAAATTTGTCTGGTATGACGCGGTTGTTTAGACACCTCTGCTTACCCCCTTAGGGATGTAAAGTCGTGAGGAGTGTGTTTTTCTTCACCGTCAAAGGTTAAAATCGTAATCGATTTAACAACTATTACTAGAAAAGAAAGCTTATCAATGTTTTAGTATACAATTTAATTACCAAATACAAAATGAGAGATTTATTGTTGAAAGCGTTTCGTCGTTTACAGCCGTTTACTATCTCTCCCCTTGAACAGTCTGTCAAACTAATGACGACTATAACAGCTTGTAATTGAGTCTTTAATAGCTTGTTATCGCTCTTAGAGCTTTTCTCTGATGACCTTTTATGAGTTATTGTTCCTTCATGTTTGTTATTTAATTATTTACAATGCATTACCTAGCTGGAACAGCTAGATGGTCAATGACTCAGGCATCTAAGTTGCAGTGAGAACACCATTTTCATTAATAATGAGCTATGTTATTAAGAATATTTTAATCAACATATGGTGGAAGACATTTTGCGAATTATCGCATGGCTAGCTACCAACCTCAAGTAGAAATTCTGTCGCCAAGTATCTAACAGTGTGCTCCGGCAGCAGTCCACAAATAATTTATTTTAAGAAAATCCATGACATTTGTTCGACTGGCTTTGGAATTAATGTTTATGCACTGCTCCAATGGAGCATGTTTTGCAGATCTCCCACACTCCCACATTAATGACATTGACATGTAATCATAATATGATGACGCTATACCTAATGACGTCAGATGTCATGCGTCATTACTTTTGTATGTGTTTAAACGTAATATTCTCGTCGGTTTTGACTATCCGTTATCAAAAATAAATGATAAAACACTGTTATCACGTTATCAGTGATTTTGCGCGCTCCACATTCGATAAACACGGGTGTGCCAATCATGATCTTGTAATTTCCATGTTTGATAAAAGAAGAAATTTTCTACACGAGATGTATCACGTACGCATTATTCTTCTTTTCACGCACAACGAACCTTTGCTAAGTTTAGCAACTCTTTTCTACGGGTACGGAAAACAAACTACCGTTAATATAAAAACCAACAACAGTATCCATATAACTTTTGAATCAGCGCGAGCTACAACCAAAATGGCTGTTACAATATTTTTTTTGTTTAAATGTACAAAATATTCAATATTTCTAAAGGGCTTCGACAAGTTATCACGCTTAAAGTGATATTTATAAATCTATTATCTTTTGGGTGTTAAAATCGATTAGAAGGCATTTGTCGCTATCACGATATTGCGAGCGATAGAGATGAATTTGACGTAAACATCCTATTTTTTTAAGCTTGGTAGTTTAGCCTTTGACCACCATCTCACCTGATGGTAAGTGATGATGTGGTCGAAGATGTTGTTCAGGCTAACCTAGAATTACTAGCTCTTGAGGACCGCTTCCGGAACTACTTGAGGGTGGTAGCTAGCCAGGCGGGCATTCGCAATATGCCCTACCACCATGCTATAACGACTGCCATCCTAAGACGACAACCGGGACCGACAGCAGTGCAGTGCCCTCCGAAGCACTGAAGCACTCAGTAGTAATGTCACTAGCGGTCACCCATCCAACTCATGACCGCGGCAGACGTTGCTTAACTTTGCTGATCGGTTAAGAACAGCTCAGCAAACTTCGCTACGAGTGCTTCATATGTCTTATTCATAATGTAGTATAACAGGGTTATTGGAAAAGGCTAACAACCTCTTGGGGTTGACTTCTGCTAGTCCTAACAAACATTTTGAGATGATTTTTTTTACTAGAGGACTTGCAGAAGTCAACCCTAAGAGGTTGTTAGCATTATTCCAATAACCCTGTAGAATACAATGTATAGTTAAGGTACAATAAATCAGAAATAACTTTTCTTATGCGGAATATCTTTTTCACGCTCAGCTGAAAAAAATATAATTTATTAATCCAAATGGTTGTTTAGTACCTAGCTTACTATTCAATAAATTAAAAAAATAATATGCGCGTAATGCAGTGTTCTTTGACGGCTTAGGACAACTGTTTAATGACATTTTGACAAGTCATTAAGTTCGATACCAAGGTGACCCCCATAATCATACACTGTCCTGGTAAAATTTGGGGTAACGAGACGTAGCCTCGCGTCGTCACATCTTATTAGGAGTACGAGGTCAGAATTATCATGTGGTTATCCTAGTGCTAATCTCTTTGATATTCAATTATTAAAATTAAAATTCAAAAGATTTATTTGCTCTTGGCAGACGAGCGTGTATGAAGAATGTGATGAGATGAGAGTAAAGGAAGCAAAAGTGATATGCCAAAATTGGGAAACAGGCGTGACGTTATATATCTATGTCAGCATCATATTCCTATTCTTATCCTTCAATCCTAATTAATGTGGATTTCGTACAATAATATGTTACATTTACATTACGAAGGTACCTACGTGATATAAGTAACAAGTTTTACCTTTAGTCATAATATGAGCCGCCGCTTCCAGACGACAACCCACCTTCGAACCTTTTTGTTGGTAGTTTAGTAACTTCTAGGTTAGCCTGATCAATATCAACGACCACATCATCACTTACCATTAGGTGAGATAGTGGTCAAAGGCTAACCTATCAAGCATAAAAAAAAAAAGTATGCGGTCATACTTCCGTTCGTTTAATAAATGTGTAAAGATGATAATTTACCTTGTGGTGCCTCAATGGTATGTTCATTCAGTCCCATAATTGCCTATTACGACATCCTAGGTCCTAGAGGATATGCAACAGAGCTTAATTTATATTCCTAAACCGGGGGCTAACTTTTTATATGCATGTACCTATTAGCTATTAAAATTAAAAGTGTCTATAATTCTCTTGAAATACACAGCACTGTGATGGAAACATTAAATGCTTATGGACAAAACTGTAACACTCATCCCAGGCTTCTTAATAACGATGAAAGCAGACACCAACTTAACATGATCTTGCTACAGTTACAGTAATTACTGTACAATATAATTAATTACGTACCACGACGACATCTACATTCGCTGTCGTCATCTAGACAACGGATATGTCCTAACCCTAGAATAGACAAAAGAGTTACCAACGAGACACTATTGTTTTGTGTGCACCAGTCCTTATCTCGCTCTTGTTAATGTGACGTCATCCGTCAGTTCTCAGGGTCGACGAGTAGATGGCGTTTATTTATACACTGTAAAGGTCCTCTTGTATGACTTATGCTCTTGATTGTCCAATTAAGCTGTTGAAAGTAATTTAACGAGTGTGTTATTTATATATTGTAGCATTTTTATATAATTTATGTGAACGCGGTAGTTGCTAGATTGAAAAATTGTATGTTAT
This sequence comes from Plagodis pulveraria, assembly GCA_963890685.1. Lineage (NCBI taxonomy): Eukaryota > Metazoa > Arthropoda > Insecta > Lepidoptera > Geometridae > Plagodis > Plagodis pulveraria. Next base: position 26,082,003 of record OY982955.1, on the reverse strand, counting down.
TAAAGAAAATTAGGTACATGCCGTATGTATTGCAGTGGAGCACAACTATTGTGAGAAAATGATATTTAATAAGCCACAGTTATTGTATTATGCTTGGCATTGTTCTTTAAGTAAAATTTAATGCATAATGAAAAGAATTCTAAATTTTGCTGTCTTTTTCGCTATTTATGTAATTAATAAATAATTCAACATGTCAGAAGCAAATTCTAGAATTTGCTAAGCATTAGATGTAGAACTAGCATAAATAAATTATAGCAATTATAGGAACACATTGGTAAAAATTATATTATCATTTGAATAGCGGAAATATAATATAAGACTTTCATAAAAAGAGGTAGTTCTCAATTCGACTACATTTTTAAATGTTTGATGATTACTCCGGCAATTGTGAATCGATTTTGATGAATACCTTTTTGTTGATTAGAATATACCTCTATATTGGTCGCATATGAATTTCATCAAATACGGTTAAGTAGTTTTTGGGCTAGTTAATTAACTGAAATGATGTTGAACACAAAAAAAAACATTTTTGTGTGTTAAACATATTATTTTTTTTTACCACTCGTTTTAGTGATGCATGCCTACCACTAAAAAGAGTGAAACAAAATATTTAAGAAAAAAATAATCGACTTCTATCACTGAAAAGTATGAAACAACATGTGGATGTTTGACCATGATAATGTGAGGTCAGTGTTTTGAATCAACATGGAACCGACTTCAATAAGTTATTTCATACTTTTCAGCGAAATAAATCAGTTTCGTTTTTTTAATAATTTTTCTAAAAGCAATAGACGTTAGGCATGATAGCAGCCTATTTTTGCGAGCGACAAAACATTGAAAAAACAATACGCCATAAAATGGCTTTCATGCACCTGTGCCAGATTAAAATCAACGATCTGGCGTCCCCTACCATGACAGTCCCCAAAGACTCCTAATCCGACGGTCCCCGAAACTCTCCGATCGACCCCTAGCCTTTTTTACCTCCGCACACTGGAAACATGGTTAACCATCCGAATTGTGGTTACTATGATTCAACCTTGAATAGAAGGTTTAAAGACTTTAAAGTATTTATTTTATTGAACGTTGGTTAATTTACTTCATAGAACAGAAATGAATCGTTACGGACGTATACAACTCAAAGTCAAAATCGTTTATTCAATTTAGGCGTCTACGACGCTCTTATGAAGGTCAATTACAAATAGTATTGAAATATTCTAAATTGTACTGCCACGATCAGCAAAAAAAATTGCATAGAGCCACTGCGAGTAGAACGGGCAAGAAACTCGGGGCCATTCGTTTAAACGTCTTGTAACAATATTTTACAATTTAACAATTCTTTTAACAATGTGTTACATACTTACTATATAATACAATATTACAATCGCCTGTCAACTACGTGATTTAAACAAATACTGTTTAAATCACGTAGTTGACAGGCGATAGCTTGGCAGAGGCGGATTTTTTTATGGATGCCATATCGCTACTGATGATCGTGACCCCTACGTTGCAGTGTGTTGACAGTACAATCTCAATAGATTTCTGGGACTGGCTTGTTAGAGAGCTATGACGAGAGGTATCTCTACGTTCCGTGCCTGAGTCGTCCATCGCTTGGGGCTTCGTCACATTCGCCTCTTACCTACCCTCAATTTTGCCAGTTAACATCAGATGATCATTTAAGGTTGACGGAGTTTCTATGCGCAATATACCAATGCGACTATTGACAGCTATAAGTCTTGGTGTCTAAATATCATACTCATATTTCTGAAGCCCAGCACTTATTCGTACATCAGCATTAAGCACTGAGCGTGCGGTGGCGCTACAGTGAAGTGAACTTGGATATATCAGAACCCCGTGATCAAAGGAACTGGGATTGATGTCTACGCCGATATATAAACCAAACGCCCGGAAGACCGGCGCGATGAAAGAACCCGTAAAATATCCGAGTTAAAATTGGACGCTCCGAGTTAAATGTGATGGGGTGGAATGTAAATAATTACTGTTTATTCTTAGAAGTATGGATTAGTCTCACACATATTTTAAATGTAAGTTTTCATCATCGAATATTTTTACACGCATATAAAAAACACAATATTGTTATATTGTTTCTAAGTTGAATATGATTTTAATGTACGTCTGGTTCAAAAGAAAAGATTGCAAAAATATTGTCTCGTCGAGTATTCCATACAGCCTAAAGACTAATAAAATCTTCGACTAGTGTGTGTTGCCAGTGATGACTTACGGTCCTTAACTGTGGCCAGTGTCACACACCGTGCCGTGGGGAGAGCTATATGCTTGTAGTTTCTTTGAACCAGAGTTATCGACGGATAGCAGAATTTCCAAGTTGTAGTGGCAAAGGGGTGGCCACATCACTTGACGAACTGGTAACCGATAGGGAAGAAAGTTTCTCGAGTGATTACCAAACTACACCGGAAGCCGAAGAATAGGCAGGCCCACAACCTACATCAACACTACCAATTTTACCAGAGTTATCAGAACTATTACCCGATGACGCTAAGGGTAGATTTATATTAGAGCGGGCCGTGCCCGGGGCGTGCCGTGCACGTGGCCCGTACGGGGCACGGATTTGAAACGTTACATACATTTTGTATGAAGCAATTTATATTAGACCGTGCCTGATCCGTGTCCCGTCCGGGCCCGCCTACTAACGTACGGACGGGCTCCACCCCGGGCCCGGCCCGTCCACGGCCCGGCCCGGACACGGCCCGGTCTAATATAAATCATCCCTAAAGCTCCCAACTTACTGGCTATGAGGAGGTCATCCGGGCTGGGTTAACCGAAATTATTTTAGTACCTATATTTTGTGATACGTGCACTCAAACTAAAAGGAATTTTGTGCCACTTTACCAATGACGATTTTTCATTCCGTTACATTTAATCTAAGTGATTCGGCAATGATCATAACCGTTCGGACACAAGAACCCCTGAAACTGCTATAAATATTACCTATACAATTTACCGGAAAACTTCCCGTATTATTTATTAAGCTATGGCCCGACTCGATGAAAAGAGGTTTAAACAAAGCCCTCCCTGAGAGGGAACTTACGTTGCGATCCCTCAATATTTCCTCTGGCAGTTTCTATTATGTTTCCAAGAACTGGTTGAAAATATCATATCGGAGACATTTTTATGTACGCTTATCGACACAAAGAATATTAGTTTGGAGTGGACAAGTTTTTTTTAGGTATAAGGTATTCTTCTCTTATTATAACTGGCAATTCTGACACTATTGTTATGGAACATAAAATAGTTTGTAATAGATAAATGTATCTATACCTACCTACATAAGCTACAATAGTATGTCTAGCTGCCGCACGCATTTTCGTCTGCGCGTATAACTCGTTTATATTGCGGTCTCAGTAAATCGGGATAAAAAGTATTCTATGTCCCAATCTAGGACCTAAATAATATGAATAGTCGGTTAAAGTATCAGATGTTCTAGTGAAGGACCTAAATAATGTTTTTTTACGTTCATATCTATTCATATCTTAACTGGTTGGCATTAAAACCTCAGACAAACTAAGTCTATAATGTAATAGGAAATAAAAACCATCTCACTAAGTAGTTTGGAACAAGAAAAACACTATAAAAATAGTTATTTGTTTCAACTGATTTGGAAATGCCACGAGACAGAACCCTGTTGTCTGTAGCTTTGAAAACTCCTTGTTACCTAGGTAACAAATCCGTGGACAGTATCTATTTTTTATTGTATCATTAGAAAATATTGACAAGATATAAATTTATACCAAGTACAAAGTATTAAGTCTAACTAATATCAGCAAACTTGTTTAACTGCGTAACTTCTATTTAGGTAGAGATAGTCCTAGTCCTCCTAGAGTAACTACACTACCCAAATTAATTTTCGTGGCGAGCGTGTTGTACCATCACTGTAATTAATTACTTGGACGCATTTACATGATTAACTTCATGTTTACTTCTGGGGTTGGTAAGTCCCTGACTACGACCGAGCTCTTGGGAAATGCTGGCCTACAATTACACATAGAAATTAGCATACATTTGTCATGAGAAATGAGCGTGACGATATAAGTTTAACAGAAGTAATTTACAACAACTTGCTTTTCTACTTTTAAACTTCAGTCTTCATCAGACATTATGTATACGAAAAGGTTTATGTTAAGAAAAGTTTTCCCGACTATAAAGAAGTCAAGAGATATACTCGAAGGCAATAAATCACAAAAATACGGCATATCCGGAACCGTTTAACGCACAATATGTAGAACAGGACCCCTTCAGGCTGATCGCTGACGCATCGGAAAAGGTGTTTGGCGGGACAATCAATAACGCCACCAGGATACGGCGACCCTTTCTATTGACTTAAATGAACGGGAAACGTAAAGAGCTGTATTGAATATCAGGGGTCTCCGTACCCTGGGTGAGTTGTTCCGCTTCTCACACGTCACTCCACATAATCCGGTCAATAACATAAATTTCTTGAAGGCGCGCTTCTTTATTGGATTTGTCGATGGCGGCGATCCATTGAACCCCGTTCATAACCTATTCGCGTGAGGCACTATCGAAAATAAAATTTGTGCTAAACCGAACGAAATCTGGTGTTGAAATTCGGCCAATTTGTAAGGTTAGCTATATTGAAAGTAACTTAAGGTGACGGCGTACATTTTATTTGGTAAGATATAACTGCGATTCGATTGTTACACAACTGCCCAAAAAAGGAAGGAAGGTGTTATGTTTTCAGGGTTCATGTATGTATGTTTGTGATATTCTTTATTCCACCATAACTTATAAACAGCTTAACCGATTTTAACGTTTGAGAAATGATTAGATTCGCCTTGATAGCGTGAGTGACACTTGTAAACACTTCCAAACCTATCGAGTGGCATATCAAAATGAAGGGCTTTAAAAAAAGATTCCATAAATATATAAAACTAAAAATTTTATTTCAAAGGAACGATTAAAGAAAATTTAACTTCTAACTAAAATTAATGAATAGATTCAGGCGTTACTTTGCGGAAATCCATATTTAATAATAACAAATATTTTAAAATATTTTACGAAAACATCAAATTAATATTTTAATAAAACACTTAAAAAATATAAAATTATATCTAGTGACAATTCCGCCTAATTTTCCTGCTAAGCCGACGTGACGCCACAAACGCCACATAGCCAAACCGGAAGAATTTTCGACGCGTTTTGCTTCTACACGAAGCATCCTCAGGAGGTCTTGACTCTACGAGCGCACGATCGATTATTATCTAACAGAATTGTAACTCTAGGGCATTATGGACGGTATACGACTTTTTTTTTTAATAGCTACAAAGTGACATATACTTATGTAGTAACTATTATGTAATCTGTGTTTGTACGAAGGGCTGTTCTCTACACGATCAGTGGACCAGTTTCACATTCAGCTACATGAGACATGACATGACACGTAATGTCTATATCTGCGTGTGAGATATGTGTTAGCATTATAGCCGTGCTCACTAGCAAGTGGAAAATGATATATTTCTCCTTTTTTTTATGCCTGATAGGTTAGCCTTTGACCACTATCTCACATGATGGTAAGTGATGATGTGGTCGAAGATGTTGTTCAGGCTAACCTAGAAGTACTGACTCTCAAGGACAGCTGCCAGAACACACCGTTAGGTGCTTGGCGACAGATTTTCTACTTGAGGGTGGTAGCTAGCCAGGCGGGCATTCGCAAAATGCCCTACCACCATGCTATAACGACTGCCATCCTAAGACAACAACCGGGACCGACGGCTTAACGTGCCCTCCGAAGCACGGAAGCGCTCAGTAGTAATGTCACTAGCGGTCACCCATCCAACTCAAGACCGCGCGCGACGTTGCTTAACTTTGCTTATCGGTTGAGAACAACTAAGTAAACTTCGCTACGAGCGTTTCAAAACCTGCATCAAAACTGCATCAAAACTGTGAAAGATTTAGACAGATTGCCGCGATATACGGTGAGAACGGCACTCGAGCTAATGCCTGGCGAAGTGAGCATTTGTCTAGACGAATGTTCAAGATAAATGTTAAACATTTTGTTTCCTCCATCAAACGGAGAACTTGTGCATTTCTCTCTTGGAAGAGTTGTTTCTGCCTCTGCGCGGGAAACTTCGCAGACTGTCTTGACAGTGGTTTTTCAATTAAAATAGTTGCTATTGTGATACTTTTCTTCTATACCACAGAATAAAAAGGCCATCAGGTGAGATAGTGGTCAAAGGTAAAACTAAGAAACATACATATAAATAAAATAAAATAAAAACTACTTAACACATCGAGTGGGTTATCAAAATGAAGAGCTTTAAAAAACTATTCCATAAATATATATTACAGTTTTAATTTCAATTGAAAGATAAAACGTTTAACGAATATATATATATAATTTGCAGCCGATTTATTAATTTTTTAATTAATTTATATACTTGTTAGTAGGTATGGTTTATTATAGGTTATTTTGACATTTTGTAGAATCATCTTCTGTGGCGTATAGCTGGTTTTTGTTACAACCCGATTGTCCACCTTTCTTTATTATAGCTTCCCAGTATGCAGCAACGACTCGCATGTATCTTAATTACCATCATATTTCATCACAGCTGCTTTTAGTACTACTATATAAGTGTATATTACGAGTTCATCCGTCTGGTTTCCTTAAAAGGACTCTTGATTCTCTAGAGAAAGTTTTTGTATGCACGCCGCCGCGGCAAGATCGCAAGCCTTTTAAAATATTTGCATTTCTTTTGCATACAGAGCTGGTAGGTATGCCTTTTTCTGAACTCTCAGGTATCGGTTAGCCTTTGTCTGCCGACTGAATACAAATTAGAAGATTCAGTATCAGTTTTTAGATCTGTTCTTCGACGAGGCGTTTGTATAGTCATGAAAAATATGCTACAAGCGACAGTCTCGCGCACATAAAGATAGGATTTTACTGATTTAACTATAGGACAATATTTAATTTCCCGCCTCATCTGAGCTTACTCCTTAGATCGTGATCTCAAAATTTAATGCAAGTAATTGGCTTCTTTTGATATAATTATGCGCATTACAAAATTGTTATGGGCAATAGGTACTAATTTAGGTGTTTTAAAATTCTGTGATAGTACTTGATCAAACGAACACAGAAGTAGAAAATCTGTCACGAAGCACCTAACAGTGTGTTGTGTGAGATTTAACAACTGTATGTCTCAGGGTGACGGGCGCAGTGCAGTTATTCACTTGTGACGAAATGTTTGGACGAATCTGTTATAGGCAGAGGATGCCGCTCAATATGAGGTGGGCCTCGCCTCGTGTTTGTTTCGTCAAAATAACTAAAAAAAAAAGTGAAGTTCTATCACTATTATACGAGTATGAGTCACTTCATTATGAAGTGAAGAAATATAACACTTCTTAGCTAACAAATCATTGTAATTTTTATCTATACTACTACGAATAATATACATACTAGTAATTTGAATAATTCCAATCAAGAAGGTTAATTCTTTGCACGAAAATAGTAAATGTTATCTTATCCATGCATTAGATTAGACAATATTTACCCTACATCCTCATTTATGTAAATACTTTTTACTAATGTCACATGTCCTCAAAATAAAATGAACCTAGAGATACGCTAGGTAATTTTCATTGTTCACTCCCTCTCTTTACCCAGGGTTGATGACCCTTTACTAAACTTTTTTGCTCAATAGGTTAACCGTCCTTAGAATTGTTTGGAATTGCCTCTTTGGCCGGTCGCCAAAGAACATAACAGTGGTTATGGGTGGCCTGAAAGAGATCTGCCATATTTTTTGTCACGCTCAATTTAAGAACGTACTTATACCAAGGCCGCCAAATTTAATGTTAGACTCGCATGTTTATTACCATTTTACTGCATTTTGCTGAAATCTACAGTTAGAGCATTTTGGAACTTAATTAAACGTTGAAATGCGCTTGGAACCATACAAGTTTGTAGAGGGTAGTCCCTCGTCTAGAACCAGGTAGAGTAGTATCGGCAAACAACATCCAAGTCAATTCCAGATAAGATAACTGCTTGAAACGTTTGGAAAATTTCGCTGGCATTCAGATACATATTTTAAAATATAAAAGGTAAACTATACGACTTTTTACACCATAGTATGTATACAATATTAAATAAAATTTAACAACTTATTTTTATATAAGTAAAATTAGATGAACACATTTTTCTTATGTGGGGTATGAATGATAATTTATTACGAGCAATTTTAGATTCGCGGTGTAATAAAAATTAATTATGTTACATTATGCAACAAAATGTATTTGTGAATTATCATTTTTACCAAACACTCTATAGTTAAAGAAAAAATACATTATCTAGAAGTGGTCTCATTGGTAACAACGATTACGGTGTAAATCTTCTTTGCGATGTAAATTATCACTAGATTGATATTAAGAATTATCATCTATATACATATAAAAGAATCAAAGTCATGAGACTTTAGAATAAGGACATAGACTTAGACATAGACATAGAAAAGACTTTGATTCTTATACTAAATACTCACTGACTGACAGACAACGCACTGCAGCCTAAACCGCTGGTCGCAGAAACTTAAAATTTGGGTGGTGTATTCGTCTGTATGCTTAGGTGTATACTAAGAAACGGTTTTATGGAATTCCACCCCTAAGGGGGTAAGAATAGGTGAAGAGTCTTTTGTTTTTTAACTTACAGTTCTAAAAATTAGAATTCGAATAGATCATTCAAAATCAAATGACGTGATCAACTTTTTTTGACAGGGATGACTTAAGGTGGTGGAATTGAGGCTGAAACTTTGTATGGAAAGGTCATTGTTTTTGAAGTGATACTCATGAAAATTGGTATCTGGATAGACTTTTTAAAACAAAAACATGCCTCAGTAATATATTTTTGCTATGGTTGATTAAAAGGAGTGAAAATGGGGAGGAATGTTTGTCACTAAAACCTAAACCGCTGCCTGGCGCTCGGGCTGTCGTCTTTGTGCATCTTTTAAGGCGTAGACACTTGGAATTAAAACAATTAATATATTATAAAAAAAAGAACATAAAAACAAGCTTACTAATAAAAATTTATTATGCCACGCGGGTGAAGCCGCTGGTAAAAGCTAGATAGATAGATATATACCCATAAATAAGTAAAATTATACTGACAGTTCCTGGTTAATGAATATAAGTACTGATCCGTGTACTACTGTTGTATATCGTAAAAAGGAACTAAAGGGAAAGAAAGCGCCGAACAAGTATGTCACTACACACACTGACTGAAGTGTATTGTTGTACCTTAGGCGCACAACAGGGCTGCTTAACATCTTAACGCCCTATAAAGTTAGCAGTGACGCACCAAGAGGATTATCCCAAGGGAAGATGCAGGAAGAGCGAGGCAGGCGGTCAGCCATTAAAACGAAGTCCATCTACATTATATTCCTTAGTTCTGTTGGAGAATACATAGATTTTATCAAACCTACATACGTGCGATAAAGGTAAGAAGATGATGTCCTTCAGAATCCTACTAAACACGAAATCTTATACGGCGCTTATATATTTTCATATGTCCACATCTGACCGTAAAGGGAAGGATGCGTGTGAGATAGGAACAAAATTCACGAAGTCGACGTTCTGTATTCCCCTGTTATCTCCTACAAAACATAGACAATTTTTTTTTTAATAATTTTATTTTTGTAATGACGCTTGCTCCATGGATTACATTACAAAATTACAAATAGAGGAAAAATTATAGTCATGTGTGGGATTCGATCCACATTCCACGTCATCCACCTCTATAGCTAGGATATGCTTTGACTGCTAAGCCAACATGGCATATGACGCATGACTCCAATTCGTCATTTTGTATTTAAAATATTTCTTTGCTTAAAATCTAGGCCAGCTTCTGACACGTCCGTCATTTCTTTGTTTTCAACATGTAATAATTTCTAAAGAAAATTTGACCCAGAAAACCATAAAATTGCCCAGTTTTACAAAAAAAAACTATATAGCTATATTCAGAAAAGACGACCAGACAGAATTGAAAAGTGTTTATTACAAAAACTTATAAGTGCCTAGATATTATACACTTTCTTAAAATTATAAGATCTAAAAATAATTGAATCGGTTCCGTTTTGAAGGAGAATTTAGGGTAATATGAAAGGTCGATCTCGTGAATTTTCTTCATTTTCTTCACACGCATACTTCCATGTATGAAAATCAAACAAACTAACGTTGAAATATGGCTCCTATCAGCGCACAACGAGACAGTTGGTGGCGTCCAAAATGCAAGAATATTTGCCAAAATAATACTTTTTACATGGACACCGTTTGCTGATTTCAAAATCGTACGTACGGATTTAAAATAATTCGCGTTGCTCAACTTTCTAGGGCCTCTTAGCGCTGCTAAACCATGGAATTGGGCATACGCTCAAGTAGAAGTCTTAGCTCGGAGTAGGCATTGTCTTTTACTACGAGACACATAACTTGAAAGTGTCAGACAGTACTAGAAAAACTTATTGTTTTAAGTTTTGAGTTTCTCCGAGTCAAGTGCGCCCGCCGCGGCAACACTGCGCGCTCACTTTGAATAGAGTTTTGAATATTAACATCGATCTAAGTAATATAAAATATTAAATTACAGGCACAAGAGACTTTTAACATCAGGTGGTCCTCGTGCTTATTCCGTCAAATAAACATAAACAGACAAAAACAAAAAAGAAAAAGAATAAATACATCTCAAAATGTTTGTTAGGAGTAGCATAAGTCAACCCGAAAAGGTTGTTGGCATTTTACCGATAACCATATTATCATGCATGGAAATAGTGTTTGAATACTTAGTATTTAAAATATGACGAAACTACTTTTGTAGGGAAAGCGCCACGAAGACTAATTATAAACGTTACTTAAAAAGTTAAGCGAAGTTTATAAGTAAAGTGCCATAGTTAATCTATCGAAAGACATGATTTTAAAGAAAATCGTCAATTTCGGAGTAGATACGAATTATGTTCCCTTTCTTAACGATACTTAATCTCTCAAACAAATATTTAACTCCAGACGTTTTGGCGGGTTAGACAAAGTATATGATATAATCAATGATATGTGTTTTTTTTATGCCTGATATGTTAGCCTTTGACCACTATCTCACCTGATGGTAAGTGATGATGTGGTCGAAGATGTTGTTCAGGCTAACCTAGAAGTACTGGCTCTCAAGGACAGCTGCCGGAACAAACCATTAGGTGCTTGGCGACAGATTTTCTACTTGAGGGTGGTAGCTAGCCAGGCGGGCAATCGCAAAATGCTCTACCACCATGCTATAACGACTGCCATCCTAAGACAACAACCGGGACCGACGGCTTAACGTGCCCTCCGAAGCACGGAAACGCTCAGTAGTAATGTCACTAGCGGTCACCCATCCAACTCATGACCGCGCGCGACATTGCTTAACTTTGCTGATCGGTTGAGAACAGCTAAGTAAACTTCGCTACGAGCGCTTTAAAATGGGTTTTTTGTATTCTATTTGAATTCATTATAATATGACGACTTTAAGGGCCTTAACATCACGCCTATACATACTGACAAGAGATTACAAACAGGGGACCATATCATCAGAGTACCTGTAAGTCGTTAAAACACCTATTGTGGTCGCCGAGCATTGTCTCCCTTACCTGTGACGTCATATCATAACCCTTACTGTAAGGTCTAATTAAACCTTTAAAACCCCTACGCGTGAAGGCATGGAATTGATTGGATTTTAAGGCGCCAAGGGTCGATTCAAATTGAAAGGAAGAGAAGGTAAGGACCCACTGAAAGGAATTGGGTTGCTGCGGGCTGAAAGCTTTCATAGGCTTATTTCAGGGCTGGTACTTTCTATTCAGTAGTCCATAACGTATTTTATGGGGAACGAGATGGTTTTTAAGAAAAAAGGGTGGTTTAGAAGGTACTATGCATTCGTCTGAACTATGCATAAAAGAAAGCAATTAATTATTCAATTTTAGTAATTGTGTAATATTTAATTTAAATGTTTCTTATGAATTTATCAAGTTCTAGTGTTCGCATTCATAATTTTATTGAGTACAAGATTTTTCCTTGTGAGTGGGAATTGAACCCACGTGCCCCGATTTTACGCACCGTGCCCTAACCACTTGGCTATTGAATATCGGTAGACTGAGCTGAACTTTGTGCTCTAATGGTAATTATTTAACCGTGTCGCAGGGGACGGAGCGCCTTACCATCACGACTAATTTTAATGGCGCTCAAAAAAAAAACACATACAAAAGGAACCGACTTCAGCAGTCAAATATGTGAAATAACTTGTTTCCATTTTTTGGTAAACATTTTTTTTACCCTTTTTAGTAACCCTTGTGACTTATGGGATCGATAGGAATTCACTGTCAATGATTATATCATCAAGATAGGAAAATACTTTTCAGTTAATGGAGTGTAACTCAAAAATGGCTTCACCGATTTTGATGAAATTTAAATGGTACCTTACGGCAAGCATCAGCTTTCAAATATAAATAAAATTATCAAAATCGTTTCAGCCAGTCAAAAGTTCAGAGGTAACAAACATTAAAAAAAATTACAGACGAATTGAGTACCTCCTCCTTTTTTTGAAGTCGGTAAAAACGATAAATATTCTCAACACGACACGGCTTAGGCGCAGATTGGCCAATTCTCAAAAAGGCATAACAATCTTAAAAGGACTAATTCTACACATAGCAAGCTGATAGAGAGATACCTCTAACTTGGTCTTATGTTAATATAATTATAATCGGCTAAGCAGTTTTTAAGGTACAGTCAATTAACTGAAAAGTATTTGCCTATAAGCTTATACCTAGATGACGTGGTAATTATACGGATTCTCCCTTATTTAATATAGATAACTATTTTTCCAGCCGCGGCTCCGCCCTCGTTTTTTTTTATCGCAAAGTTTGATAAAAAGTATCCCATGCCCTTCCCCGGGTCTCAAACTATTCCCATACCAAATTTCATCCAAATCGGTCCAGTAGTTTTTAAGTTTATTCATGTCATACAAAAATACAAATCTTTCCTCTTTTCAATATTAGTGTAGATATAGATCTAACCGTTTTTTTATTGCAAGTGGTTAAGCCTTTGAACACAATCTCACCTGATGGTAAGTGACGATGTGATCGAAGGTGTTAACAGGCTTATATAACCTAGAATTACTGGCTCTCAAGGAAAGCTGCCGGAACAGACCGTTAGGTGCTTGGCGACAGATTTTCTACTTGAGGGTGGCAGCTAGCCAGGCGGGAATTCGCAAAATGCCCTTCCACCAGAAGCACAAGCCCGCGGCGGGATTCAAACCATGGACCTGCTGCACGGCAGTCCATAGCCAAAGCCACTGAGCCACACTGCATCAAAAATTTATCTTTTAGAAGTTTAAATTTCCACTACCCCACCCTTCTGACTCGTCAATTTCCTAATCACACCCCCTAAATGATGAAAGCGTCTCGAGGGCTCGATATCATACATCATGGAGAATATACCACAGGAGCGTCTCCACGTCTCTGTTTACTGCATATTGATTACTGAATAATGAACGAGGCTCCTAATTAATCCGCAGACTTGCTTATTATGCACGGATACTTCGCGTTGGGTGGCGTCTGGGTTTGTATTTTGTCTTATTTAGGCGAAAGTTCTTTATGCTGATATGGGATCAAACAATAAAATTATGCGTTGTTTTAGTTCTTCCAGAATGAACGCAGCAGTCCTTGAGAGCCAGTGAAATTACAGGCACTTCAGACTTAGCTACTATGTTTCAAGGTTACGGTCGCAGTGCAATTCGTGACTGGTGACAAAATGCATCAGTTATAGGCAGATGTTAGTCCGCGTAACATCAGGCAGGCATCGAGCTAGTTCAATAACATTTAAAAACACCCTTTTCTTACCCAAGACATTCACGTGAGTATTAGCATGCTGTTCATCAAGCGATATTCCCGGTAATTGTCTTTTACGACATAGAAGGGGTAGATATAAATTATCCAGAATATGAGACACAGAGGTGTGAATAGAAGTTTGTGGCATTATTTCTTTTTTACCTTTCCAACAGAAATATCACCTACAGAAATCACCGATTAGTCTCAATCATTCCCACAATGTCGCCTTCCACGACGCCGCTTTGCGCCGTTACAACGCTCTTTATAATGCTGCTGTTCCCAAGAACTTCGAACGTCGCTTTGTTTGAATTCCCAATACTTCGATCCTGTTGTGGAGTTATTCCCACTATTTCGCAAGGGAACAGACACTTAACAAGAGTAATGCAAACGAGGGTGTTGAGGTTTTCTACAAGAACATCATAAACAAATGAAGATAGAGAAGGTAAAAGTTTTTCAATCCACCTATGCCTGTACAAACCAACATTTTGATCACCTCCGCCCATATAAATTTGATATTTATTTCTCTTCAAATAGTGTTTGAATGACTTCGGTAAAATTACTAAGACCAAAAAATAACGTTTTTTTTTATTATAAAAATATCTAGTTATAACAATGTTACTAGAAAGCTATATAACATAAGTTATGTTGGAAGGTCTCTCCAAAGAAATCATTGTCTCGTATTTCCGTACCGTGGTAAAAATACGAGTTTGCCTGCTGTTGATAGGCTACCGTTGACCCGGAAAATAAGGGATAACTTACAGTACATCTACGTCAATAAACATCCCCATCCACAGCCGAAACCCTTACGAAAATATCTGTATAACTTACCAAACAAACAACCGCAAGCACTTGGCAAAAAAACTTCTTTGTATCGGAATCCGTCAAATAAATCAAAGTCATTCGTAACTGCTACATCTTAGGGTTCTTCTATACCCAAAGGGAATATTTTCTTTATTTTTTTTATGTAATAGGTTAGTAAGACCTAAGACAACATTACTCGAATGTTGTCTTAGGTTTTCGCGATTATTACACATAGTAATTAAACAACTTTAAACGGTTTAAATCGCGTATATTTATCATTATTTTTGTCCCGACGTTTCAATAATAGGTTAGTATTTGATCACTATCTCACCTTATGGTAAGTGATGATGTGGTTGAAGATGTTGTTCAGGCTAACCTAGAATTTCAAGGACAGCAGCCGCTGCTAACACAGCGTTAGATGTCTGGTGACAGTTCTACTTGAGGGTGGCATTCGCAAAATGCCCTAACCACCATGCTACCTATATGTATAACGACTGCCATCGTAAGACGACAACCGCGACCGACGGCTTAAAGTGCCCTCCGCAGCACGGAAGCGCTCAGCAGTAATGCTACTAGCGGTCACCCATCCAAGTCATGATCGCGGTGGACGTTGCTTAACTTAGCTGATCAGTTAACAAAGGGTAAGCAAACTTCGCTAAGAGAGCTGTCAATCAGCCTACCTGTTTTAGTACCAGCAGAACTTTTTGTGCGAGTTCATCCGGGAAAGTACTGCCACCATAGCTATTTCTACCGCCAAGCAGTTATGTTCTAATTACTGTGTTGTGGTTTGAAGGGTATGTGTGCCGGTGAAATTATATGCACATGAGAATTAACAACTTTATGCCTCGAGGTGATAGGCACAGTGCAGTTCGCCACTTGTGACGGGCTCAGTATACCTACAGTCTGTTTTTTCTTACTTGTCTTAAAATGTAAACAAACATACCTCTGCTACAAAATCACAAGTTGCCGTCATAATCACATATATTTGGCCATTCACAACTGAGTAGACCTAATAAAAGAAACATCACGCTTCGAAAAACATACAAATATCATTGAAATTTATAGATATTTACAAAATATAAATCAATTAACGTAATGATCACAAAAAATGTTGACAGTAATGATAGTGTTTAGACATTAAGTAATCTATCTTATCTATGAATTTTAGTGATGGGAACATGGGTATCAAAATAATGAATAATTGAAGTGAACAACTGAACATATTTCGTTCATCTCATTGTACTAACTGGTTGTATGGTTAAAACAAGTAGATAAGTATAATTTATCTTAATTTTTAGGGTTCAGTTATAGAAAGTGGACCCTATTATATAGCCGCGAATGTCCTTCAGTCCGTCTGACCTTTAAAGGACTGTATCTTTGGAACGGTAATAGGTAGCCCGTTTACATGTTCACGGAATATGGGTTAAAATAGTATATTGCCTAACAAATAATAATACATAATAACAATATGTTTAAAATAAAGGGGATATTCATACAAGAAACCTGCTTTATTTACCGATTTTTATATTTGCTCTATAGTGAAAACGTTAATACGTACAAGCGTCAAACTTGATTTGATTTTAATCCAATATCTACCAATAATAAAAACTTGCCAAGTGCGGGTAAGGCTCTCGCACTGTATGAAAAACATAACGATTTTATGGTAAATTCTGTGTTGATACGGAACTCATAATACGGATACTGTTCCACATAATCTCAAAATACACGACTTTTTTTTATTGCTGATTGCTTTTGACCACAAAAAATATTTATTAAATGACATATATTTTTTAATAGATTATTTAATTTGTATAATCCATTTAAGTCTGATTCAATTTTGGCGGAATGGAATAAGGCAAACACCAAGGGATGCTTTTTGCTAATTTTATTTTTTAAATTGAATGGGATGATTTTGTTTATTATACAGCTGGCAACACTGAATGACTTAACGTCAAGATACGACATTCGTTCCGTTGCTTCGCTTGATGTTGTACGTTTCGGGTGCTCTCCTAACATTGATTCTCGACGACCTGGCTTTCTTGCGGAGTTGTGTGTGCTTTGTGATTGGACCCTGTTATTATCTGGACTGATGACTAGCTGCTACTCTTCAAGGATTCTGATTTAATCGTGTGATTGAGTTTTACCGGATTATTCACTGACGACCTGGCTATCTTTTGGACTTGTGTGTGCTTTGTGAATTGGACGGTGTTATTATCTGGACTGACGACTTTCTGCTACTTCTCAAGGACTGAGTTTTCGTGTAATTGTGATTTTCCTGGAGTGTTAACACAAGTAAGTACCATTTAAAGCTTACATTTTATCTTTACCATGTACTTACTATCTTGTCTCTCCAGTTCAAAATTTGCTATTGGTTTTAGACTTATTTCGACAGTATTTTGTCACATAGTGTTGCACGAACTGTATTTACCTTGATAGCGTCATCTACTACCAACATTGAAATAAGTAAGAAAATATTATAGACAGCTATTTTAATCATCGCCACAACTGGCATCAGATACGCACTGCCAATTAGCGTAATGGTCAATAGACTTACTAAAGATTCATGAAATGTGTTCTTTTGTTTTTCCGGCAGTCAAGGTTAGTGCGTGCTAGGCAATAAATCAACAAACAAAGGAATATACGCAGCTGCAGTTCCTAGCGATTTCGGCACTTAAGAAAGCGTTCTAAATTCAGTAATAATCATTCAGTAATATATATATATATATATATGTGTAAATTGATTGCTCAAACTTTGTATTCATGATTTTTCGAACCTTTAATGAACTTTCGAACCGAACCGTGCTCATACCATGGAGCTTGCGGCGTACACACGGCGTCGCCATCGTCTGAAAACAGCATAACGCTCCTCCTCACTACGCTCGTCGTCGCATCAATATCGAATAAAAGTAAATAAACAATTCTATTACAAAAATCGATTATTTCCAAGTTACGATATTAAAAAGAAAATGTGCAAAATGAATAAAGAGCAAACGAAACTATGTATTTATATTACGTTTTAATCCATTCACTCAGTTTCATAGTATTGTTCAGTACGGCTCGTCGTTCATTCGATGGGACCCCATCACTAATCTTGTCATTGGATGATCAACCGCCATGTTTGTTTACATAATAAGACAGGTAAGAAAAAACAGACTTTAAGTATGACATCGTGGTGGTAGAAGTACCACAATAATGACGAGGTAACCTAACCAGCGATACCCGGAATCAATAGTGAACAAGATTGTTCGGCAAGGGAGGATTGGAATGGCTATAAGGGAGTAAGTCATGACCGCGGCGGACGTTGCTTAACAAAAACTGGCCATTGTAAGAATTCCGAACTCAATGATCTTAAACCTTTTTTTTTTGATAAATATTGCAAGGTTCTTTGGGACCCTCGATGCGTGAGTCCAACTCACACTTGGCATATTTTATTTATTTCCCAGACAGTTTCCACACTGGACAAATCTTCCTTTACAGTTCTCTGACTGGCCTAGACCCATCGATTTTTCCTTTCCTGGCGTCATTCCAATCTTTTTCCTTTGCCTAATATATTTGCGAATAGATCTGGGTTGCCAGAGTTACGTAACTAGAAAGGGCATTACATCGGTAACAAGACAAATGGCCCGTCATCGACCTTTCTTCATATTTAGGGTATTGTTTGAGGAAATGGAGAAAGAAAAAGTGAACACGTCATTTTGATATATTTGTTACGTAAATGTCTCCAATTTGTTTTCTTCATCCTTAATTCTTCATGATTTGTTTAGGTTCATAAGTTTGTGTTTCGGTTATAAAAGGAGAACGACTACTGGAAATAAGCTGATGCTTGCTTTACTGGCTTGTAAAGTCCGGAATGTCCTACAATAATATTTTAATGACACTGTAAAGTTTTAACGTTTCAAAATACGTCTTATTTGTAGAAGCAGAAAGTCTTCACGGGCAGGTTAATGCATAATTAAATGTTTCAGAATAACCTTTGCCTTTTAGTTTAATTGATTTGCATATCTATTAAAATTATAGTCATAAAAATAACTAAGCGTAAGCACGAAATGCAGGCGTAGTCTTAGTTTTATTTATATACACTGAGAAAAATGACTGCCATGATTCATGACGATTGTAATGGAATATTGAAATATGTCTCCGTGTGCTCAACTAAAAACGGAAGAATTTTTCATTATATCTTATAATTTATTATGAGTATATGTCACGGTGAAAAATCAGAAACTGCACATGATTTTTTGGATTGTTACGTAAATCCGCACTAATGTATCGCACTGGTGTAGATGCTACGAAATTTCCCGAATATCCCCACTGTGCGTGCTACGCAGTCCAGTATATATTAGTAAACGACGTTCCTTTTTTTTGTAATTCTTTTGGTCACCAACTCGCCTTTTGGTAAGCGACGGTGTGGCCGAAGATGAATCACTTGGGTCTAGAAGAAATCTGTTCAGTAGAGTGGCTTTGAAGGTGCCAATGAAAATCGTCATGACGAACTCTAAACACTTCTATCAAAATTATACGCGACTAATACTCATTACCCTTACCTTTACCCTCATTACCCCGTGGGATGCCGGGTTAGAATATCACCTCCCCCTTTCCTTCTTAGAGGCGACTAAGGGAAAATTACCGGAAGGTGGGCAGCAAGCTCCTTTTCAAGTACTGACAACTATACTGCAATCCCCAAAACTCCTGCCAAGCGTGGGGATTATGGCAAATCCCCCCAAATGGGTAGACCTTGTTCATCAGTGAACGTTCCGGTTGATGTGATGATGGTGAATACTCTTTATACATCACGTCAATACCCAATGAAGGACAGAAGCCAATTTTCTCAGTGTAGTTATGATAGTTAAGCTTCGTTCCTTGATTCATAATGTCCGGGATAAAGTCAAAGGGCAATGCTCTTGTGAACTAATTCCCTTTTCCCCAGTTTTACACTCAATAAAAAGGTAGATAAATGAAGGTGCGTGGGGCTAATAAAACAGGCGATTTATCCCCGCCGAAGTTGTGGCGAAGTAACGAAACAAACCGTAGGGAAGTTTGGAAAAGTGCGGTCAAATCATAGCACCCTTGGGAGACTAGTTACAGGAACTTCTGTATCGGTACAGGTTGAGTTGCGGTGCTACTTACAGCGGTAAATACGAGTGAGGTGATAGATAAATACTTTGGTTTTAAATTACTTTATAAAAATAATGAAACTGTATCAGCCGGATTGTCCACTGCTGATCACAGCCTTCCCCATTAAGGGGTTTGCCATAATCCCCACGCTTGGCAGGCGTCTTGGGAATCGCAGATTAAGACATCAGTTCCTTAGAAAGCCCTGTCCCTTCTGGTGTGTTACCCTTAGTCGCCTCTTACGACACCCACGGGTAGAGATGGGGAGGTGACATTCTAGCCCGGCACCCCACGAGGTAAGAATGAAAAGGTCAAATAGATTTCGAGTCTGTATACAAAGCCTGAAACTACGCCCGGTGAATAGCAAGTTATTATATGGGCCCAAAACATATCGTGACAATTGGCTATTTAGACATACTTATAATACTCTCTTACTTAGAACACATATAAGTACTTACTTAGAATACATATATAAGTAACCTTGGGGGACAGATGATGTTTCGTTGTTGTTATATGTAGGGGAAAGTAGGGATCATGATTTACATAAGCCTACTTAATCACCTACATAAGTAGGTAAGACTTATGTGATAAAAGAAATCAATTTACGTTATAATTTGTTTCAAAATATGTCTTCTTGTGGCGGATTGCCTGGCTTAAAGTAATAATAAAAACAAGTAGAAAAACAACTGCGATTCTCCACACAAGTAACTGGTATTTTAACGATTTTTTATTTGCTATATCGTAAGAACGTGACGTAACATACCTGCCGTGCCGCAGGTCCGTGGTTCGGTGTCCACCGCCTGCTTGGGCTTCACCGCATCGTGGAAGAGTATTTTGCGAATGCTCAACTGGCTAGTTACCACTAAGTAGACCCTCAAGTAGAAAATCTGTCGCCTAACAGTGTGTTTCAGCAGCAAACCTTAGACAATGATAAAAAGCGATGATCACGAAAAGTATCTTATGTGTTGAACGAGGACCCAAACTATAATATATGCCAAGATTTATGCAAATCGTTTTCAGCGTGAGACTGTTTTGTCTGGTAGAAGTATTCACACTCACATTCTCACTCACTCACAAAAATTCGTATTATTATTATTCATGATATGTTTGATAATATTAGTGTGATAAAAGTTTTTGATAAATCAATAAGTACATTACAAAATTACAACGAAAGGAAAAATTATAGTCATGTGCTGGATTCGAACCCGCGCCATCCAGAGCAGAGTCAGAGCATACGCCGAATCCAACACTTGACTATAATTTTTCCATTCGTTGTCGTTTTGTAATGTTAAGCGCGGAGCATTTATATATATCATTCTAGCCAACAATACGGACTAATGAGTAATTTTAGCTTGACTTAAACTGCTAAATAGAGTAAAGTTAAGAATGTGTCCATTAACACCTATCTTATTGTCTCTATTAAGGGGAAGACACTATGTGTTCTTGTGTTCTTTATATGTAGCACTCACTTCACTACTTATCACTGACACTCAACTACACTAACTCAAAAGGTTTTCTCCTTTTCAGCCTCCTCACTATGTCTGTGTTGTCAAGGAGCTGGATTGCCTCAACATTCACGTGGTGGTGAAGTCTATGTTTGTGAGCTTCTGCATGTTTTTTTTTAATATATTTACAACGACATCCATTTTCAGGTCTCGATGGAGGTCCACAGTTCTAATGTACCATGGTACATTAGAACTGTCATTTTCAACATTGCAAAAATAAAAATAATAAAATCACTTCTTTCTCCCGTTTGCAAATATATTATGTTCTAAGTAGTTTTTGTCGCACTCTCTTCAAATCGGACCAAACCTTTATTTCGGTGATTCGATACAATCCTGATGTAGCTTTGTAATAAAAGTCGGAAATATGTTGGGACGTACACTCAACCCAAGCAGTTCTTTACCGTGTCGTGGCCTTTTCTATAAATGAAAATACTACTCGTATACCTGTTTGCACTTATGTATTACATTATTGTTACCGCTGTTCTTGTACAAACACTGTGCACTATGTCACGTTTGTTCATTAAGACACTACAATCCGCAGCTGTGGTAGATTAGATTCCACTTGCTATTAAAAAGCCACTGACATTGGCATTCAACCTAACAATCTTTAAAAAAATCAAGTTGAAGTTGTTTGGATTCATGAATATATTATATACTATGTACGTACATTTTGTCAAGAGATTTTTCATAACTGCTTAGGTAACATTTTTTTTTAAATTTATTCTGATGTGTAAGCTTTTGACAACTAAGCCATCATTGCTTCAAAAAGACAAATATGAAATGCAGCTGTTTTACAATTATTTTTTAGAACTTGTCCTCAACGATAATCATTTTTCACATCTAACTGACGCTAAATACCTAGTCACCAAATATATCCTTAACAAATAAAAATAGTAATATCAGGCAACCGCATCCATGTGAAAGGTAATGTTGTCTAATTTTTGCGCTAGGACAGACAAAAGGTCGTAGTTGCGCAGCGCACATTGAATTTGAACTTTGTTTAATTCATGTTCTGTTTTCCCTTACGAGCTCCTAATTGATCTGCATAATATCTCAACGTATTTTGTTATTATTTTAAAGACAGGACTACCTATTCATTTAAATTTAAAAACGATTTCTAATAATATTTAAACATCAAAGTATAAATTCAAATAACATTTATCACAACTGATGATGTTTTTTACTATTTTGACTGCATCATACGTGAGTACTAAAAACTTATAGAAGCAAAAATACTGAATCAGAAATATGTTTATTTCGACAGTAGCGCATGAAAAACTGCCAATAAGGGCTATTTTCCTGTCACGCGTATTTTCGCCCGCGCGGACAATGATTTTGTTTGCCGCTGTAATGTTGTGCGTGTCGCAAATCCGCATTCTTCGCGCGAGATAAAAAAAATCATGTATGTAATTATAGGATGCCGGTAGCCCGCATGCGGGCAAGATCCGCACGCGAGTGGCTATCCGCGTGGCAGGAAAAGGAGCTTGGCTAAAATGAGACGTAAATTTAAATTAAATGGTGATATTAATAGAAAAAGCTTCCTCGGACTCCAGAGTCCAGCCAAGCGTAGTTATTATTAGGAACATTGCAACCGGTCTCCGTCGATGCCCAGTTATGAGGACGGACATGGATCCTGTTGGTCACTGTCGACCTCCTCATCTCCTCCTCTAACACTGCTGATTCAGGTAAATGCACACTGAGAAAAATCTAAAGTCAAAAGCGCCCTAATGACGGCCAATTTATATGGTATAAGGCGAAAAACCGACCAAACGTAAATACGTACAAAAACGCCTTCCAACTAGAAGGCGTTAAACGAGGTCAGTGAAGGCGAATGTTTCTTTTCGTCTTCTTTTAAGGTGTATTCTGTGGTCTTTCTTAAATATTGACTTTCGATGAGGCTGATTAAGTCGTACGTTATAGTGATAATCACCGTATATAAACCGCCGTAAAAGTAAGGTATATTTTATGGTCAATACTGCAATTATTATCGTATAACAAGTTCAATTCTGAAAATACTTTACGGAAGGCATTTTTGACGGTTGTGTTTATTATAAAACATGGTACATTTTTATTGATTGGTGAAAATCATCTTAAGAGTTGTGAATTCATCTTACGTATTTACAATTCAACGGTAAAAGGTCAAATTTGATTAAAGCCTTTAAGTCGTTTTTCTCAGTGCAAAAGGCACTCAGACTCTAGAAGATTAAAGGAGCCTCACCTAGAGCGGGCTTTAAGGAGACCATGAGGTATATCCTCGTGCTCCTACCAGCTTTATTAGCTGTAGAACCCTTTGTCCCAGTTCGTCCAGGGATGTACTGCTACCATACCTATTTCTACCGCCAAAGTGTAATGTTAGCATTTCTAACTTCCGGTGTCAAGAGTTACAGGTGCCGGTGAAATTACAGGCACATGAGACACTTTTATGTCTTATTGTGATGGGCGCACTGCAATTCGCCATTTGTGACACACTGCATCTGTTTTTAACAAAGGTTATCGCTTAACCCCAGGTGGGCCTAGTGCTAGTTCCATCACAACATCGTTAAAAAAAACTTGCAGAATTCAGTAGAGGCAAGAGAAAGCACGCTGAATTAATAGTAAAACAATATTAACTAATGTATTTGTAGTGTCTTAATTAGTGGAAATAAATCTCGTGGTTGATTGTGGAGTGGCTTCTTTGCCCCATTATTTCAGTGAATTGTTTAAGGATAAGAGTTCACGATGACTGCAAAGTGTTTGAAACGTCGGCATAAAAATAGTGATAAATATACGCGATTTAAACCGTTTTCAGTTAATTAATAATCACGAAAACTTACGACTAAGAATTTCTTACAAAATCTCAAATATACGATAGGAAAAATTTAAGTCATGTGCGGGATTCGAATCCGCGTCCATCCACCCCTTGAGCCGGGGTATGCTCTAACCAATTGAGCTAACATGACATGATGTAATAACTCAAATCTTTCCTATCGTTCTTTAACCATCTTATTGGGATGGAGCGACATCTATAGTACCACTTGCGTTGTACTACAAACAAGACCAATTTTGCAATTGGTTTCATACTTGTAAATGATGACGCAACCTTATCATTTTAATATTGTTAGGTTTGCAATAACGCCTGTTATGCGGATAATATAGATTTGAGTTATGACGTCATGTCATGTTAGCTCAATTGGGTAGAGCATACTCCGGCTCAAGGGGTGGATAGACGGGGTTTCGAATCCCGCACATGACTTCAATTTTTCCTATCGTATATTAGTGATTTTGTAATGTAATCCGCATAGCATGCGTTATTGCAAACCTAACAATATTAAAATAAGAATTTCTTTCTTAGTGGACGTACTTTGAGCAGCTCTTTGGTACCAACTTACTCCATTATTGCGTTGTACCTACGAGTAAAGTGAAAATTTAGAGCCTAACTAAACTCTAAATAAACGGTTTAACTTTGTACGTCTAAGTAGAAAGAGAATGGTAAGTATAGGTGCGTATTATTATAGCTATCATTAACATAGATAATGACGATAGTTTTCGGCGTTTAGTAAATCCTTTGGAAAATTTCCACTGATTGTTAGGTTTGTATAGTCTTGTGTTTTACGGTCTATGTTTCGCTCGAAGACAAATAGAGGACTCTGTAAGTTTCTCTGTATACTTGTAAGTTGAATATTCTAATGTAGAGGTTAAGTCGGTATCAGTTTTGCTGTACGTAATTATATATTAGAAATATAATTTTGTAAATTTCCCTTTGTGTATCAATTTAACATTAGAATCATATATAAAAAATGTAAAAAATCTTTTACATCACTGCCTGTTTCTTCCTAAAAATTAATGTTATGTGTTGACGCATAACAATCCTTATGTTTCATAGTGCTTTCTAAAAATAGTTCAAAATGGTCAAAATGCATTAAAAAAATAATAAATTTACCCTGGGTGTATGTAGATATACTTGCCGATCGGTTAAGAACAGCTAAGCAAACTTCGTTTAATTTCATGTTTTTGAATGTCCATTCTCCACCCCAAAAATTAACGCTGAGTATCATTTTAAATCCTATAGTACTTAATATTCAGTGATACCTATCACCTAATGGCCGACTCTTGTCCCTGGAGGCTTCTTGAGAATTTCCTTTTCAAGAGGCTGTTGACTTCAATCCTCCAGTTTCGTGGAAAATAAGGGCCGGATGGCCGACGCCATCTTTGAGGTCAAGTTTAGACATTCATTCGTTTTCTTTTTATTATAATTCAATAGTATGGCAGCATTATATTATACTAGCGGCTCACATCGGCTTTGCCCGGGTATTTAACAAAAGTTTAAAATTTAAAATACTCGTTATAAGTGTAGACAAACGTATATATATTTAAATTATGCTAACAACCTCTTAGGGTTAACTTCTGCTAGTCCTAACAAACATCTTGAGATGTTTTTTTTTGTTTGGTAAGAGCGTCCGCCGCAGCAACACTAGGCCGCTTATTTGTCAATATATATACAATACAATACAAAACACTTTATTGTACACCAATAGAAAAATACATTAGAGAAGAAAATCTTAAAACTAAAGTACAAAGGGCGGACTTATCGCTTAAAGCGATCTCTTCCAGTCAACCTATATATATATATATATATATATATAAATAAGTCTGATGGTTCGATAATTAGCATACTGTGCTATGCTAAACCTGAGAAACTCATTCTTTGACAAAAATATTTTTGGATGAAAGTTTCGTGACTATTGTTTTATTTTTGAGTTAACTATGCAAAACTTTTAGTGTACCCCACTTAGTACATAAAGGTAATGCTAATGGGTAATGATTAATTAAAAACGTATAATAAATATGGGTATGTAATGAATAATTAATATATTGATTAATGCGTTAGGTTTTGCTATGTGGTAATATTTTATATTATAAGGCTTGATATAAGTACAATTCAATAATACTAATCTATTTTTTTCTCTTGCTTTCAGGTAACACTTTTGAATAATATCAACGGATCTCGAACGTAAGTCAAACAAGGTAATGCGATTTTTGTAAAAATGAACATCATTCGTCATTAGCACCGTAAAAGTTTAATTACAACACAAAACAAAACAAGCAAGTGCATTTCTTCAAAAATTTTAACACTTTCATCGATCAAGAGACGTCAAAATATTAACGCAAAATTAAACTTAATACTTATGTAGAAAATTCAATGTGACAGAAATCAGTCGACAATAAATTAATCTACTGTATTTCACAGCTTAAAACAATGTGTAAACAATGTACTATCCGGCTGATACAGTACAGTAAGTAGATCCTTCTGTAAAACGAAACGCGTTGAAATGAGGCTAGAAGCATGGTTGTGTCAAAATTATCAGTAAATATATGTTTGAATGGCTTTAGCATAGCAAATTTTTGCTTGCATGAGATATATACACCGTGTCCCAAAATTCAACGATAAGCCGGCATCGGTGCATGGACCTACTCATGACTCCTCGGAAAATAAAAAAAAAAATTATAACTGTTTTTTTTTATTAATTACAGAGACTTTTATAAATTTCATCGATATCCGATACCCATTATGCTATTTTCAACTACCATGACCACAATTTTTGACATATTTTTGATATTTTTTGTGCATTAGCAACCTAAGAAGGACGGCTATCTACCACAATCCTTTAAAATTACAGAAATTCTGTAGTTATTTTACAAAAATCAGTAAAAAAATTTTTTTCTTATAATTTTCATAGATTTTAACATTCTATGCACTTTCTATAGTCTGGGTTAAAAAAAAAAGTATGGACACTACCATGGCAAGTTTTATTAAAAGTTGGCGCAACTTTATAAAAGTCTCTGTAATTAAAAAAAAAAGAGTTATAATTTTTTTTTTATTTTTTCTCGAGTAGTCATGAGTAGGTCCATGCACCGATGCCGGCTTATCGTTGAATTTTGGGACACGGTGTATATATATTATGTTATTTAGGGACGTTTTGGAAACAAATCCATGCTGAAGATTTTTAATTAACCTAAAGTGAAGCTGATTAAAAATATTTTTGTGACTCCTCAACGATAAAGAATTTTAACATCTTACTTAATGTGATCAATAATATCCTCAAGAGTAGAGTGCATGGAGCGCTTGCCATACAAGTTTAGTTTCGTCATATTTGAAATACCAAGTGTTCAAACTCGGTGAAATTTTGTACGCATATTGCTGAGCCTAATATATCTATGCTTCTGGTTTGCCAGTCTTTCGATTTATTATTTATTTTATTCCTAAATGTCAGTATAACAATTCCAATACAAAACTATTTTCCGAATTATTTTTCAAAATAGTTAATTTTACGCCATATAAAGCGCCACAAGCACTCTTCAACCTTAACAAATCCGTGCTGAAAAATTTAAAACTCAGCATCCGTGTGAAAGTATTATTTCTTCTAATTTTCACGCATTTCAGATATACAAAAGGTCGTAGATACCAACTGCAGCGCGCATTGAAATTGAACTCTATGTAATTCATGTTTTGTTTTATTTTCCGTGAGTAGCTACTAATTGATCTGAATCGCCTCCTTAACTCATTTCTTTATTGTATGCAAACGAGCAGTCTTAACGAGATTACTCATTTAACTATCGTGAGCTTTCTAAAGTTTCCAAAGAACTCGTAACTTCTTAGAAAACTGGAAGTGCCCCTTAATTATGTTAATAAACTAATTTTCTAATGGAAAGTGGTCTCTTTGTCACTAGTTAATGAAAGAAAATACCTATTTGAAAAATAAATTGCTAGATATTTATATCAGTTTTTTTACAGCATTCGAGATTATTAATTGTGTATTTTATTACCTGATTTTGTAAGAAAGCATGATTCTTTATCGATGAACTGTGAGTGTACCTCACAATGAATATTAGGAGTGAAGTAATTATGAGCAAATAGAAGCACTCATAGCGGGGCTTGCCTAGTCGTAGGCTACTTCACTACTTGGCCAACTACAATGTCCTAACACAGTTCTATTTTACTAGTAAGTAAATTTAATATTATAATTTAAACGCTTACATTGACACGTGAGAAAGCGCTGTACGCGTGCGATAGAGATAGCGCTATATGAATGTTATGGTTTCAGTGATGGTCGTGGTATGAATCTTGGTAATAATGTTTTAAGCTTGAAATAATGATATTCGATGACCCAATCGCTAACATTAGGTTCGCAGCTGTAGCATAGATTATGGTTCAGCGTGATCCGACAGTCGTCCTGGTCAAGGTATCCCAGGTTCAAGCTCAGGGGTAATTAGAGATTCCACAACCAAACACTGAGGTCGCGGGCGAGCTGAAAGCAAAGGTAAAGTTGCGATTACTGTATCTCGAAATACCCATAGTGCAGATATCCGTAGGGCCTCTCTACGCTACAACTCTGGCAAATAGTTCCGATCTCCCCGAATAATTTAGGTGACAGTTCAAGCCGAGATCCGTACCATAGAGCCCGATAGACTAGTACTGGCCCTAATCGATCCCACCTGGGCCTGCGGGGTGGATTATAGACATTGCCTACTCTCTCACTTTCTCTCAAAGCAAGGCCTAGCCATACGCCACTGGAGTAGCTATGTCAGCGACCCAAAAGTCCTTTTCCGCTATACTAAGGAATCGGGATGGCTAACCAAACCACCACGAAGCCCCAGGTAGGAAAGACAGAACCAGTCCTAGTCTATCGGCTATGGCTTTAGGATAGTTTATTCAGGGCTGAAGGGTTCCACTATGGTAACTCAGCTGATGATGCGACCTCGGCTTGACCTGTAGCTTAGATTACTTGGTAAATCGAAGTTGGCGGGAGAAATGCACACCACACCTCGAGCTGCTGCTCGACCAGTCCAGGAAATATCGCTTTCAAATAATATAAGATTAATAAAGGAAGACCAGCAGTGAACGTAAGCATTATGAGTTTTTAAACTGTCACGGCCATTAACACTATAATTATTATACCAAACGGGATATTTAGCGTGTTTTTGATTGTTTTTGAGCTCTTGATATTTCGGCACTGTTGCAAGCGCCATGATCACGAGTAAACTGAAGTCTATGCGAGTGGATGGTAGGCACTAAGAGCAGATGAACCGATCTACCCTCTTCCTTGTACGTTTTTTCGGCAAGGCAATGCTACTATTGTCACTGTCACTCACACCACTATATAAATTCTCTATCTATCGAGAGCTCAAAACCAATCAAAAACACGGTAAATATCCCGTTTCGTATAATAATTATAACGTAAGCATTATTTTGGTTAATCCTCACGTCCTCACTTCTATATCTATCTTATATTTGGATAAAAAAGGTTTATTTAAACTTTATGTAGACTTTTCAGCAGACTTAAAACTTACAATTTCATACTTAGTTTTGAATAATTAACCATGCCTTAATCCAGGTTGCCTATTAGTGCCCCGAGTTTACTCAAACTTCTGAAGTATTATAAAGTTTCTCACCACTCTAATTTAACGTTATCACGAAGTTGGCTAAGCCCACTTTGTTAGTGGGTCGCAGCGCAGGTGCTGAAAATGATCGTAAAGAGTGTTAGGGCCAAGAGTTTACAAAGCGAATCAGTTTCGATGACTGGCAAATTTTGAGGCTTTATATCTTTCAATTTCACTTGTCCACTTGGAAATAACCTGCTGCTGAAATAAAATACTCAACATACATATACATAAAAACACGCCTCTTTCCCGTAGGGGTAGGCGCTTCATCTACACTCATCAATCATTTCATACATAAGCGTCGTTTTAGGGTACTCCTGACCTGGCCTTTTTTTCAGAACGTCTTCGTCCTCGGTTCGTCGGCGGAACGTTCGCCTTTTTTTTTTTTGATCCGGGAAAATCCTTTATGGATACCACCCGGCTCCAGGGGGAGCAGAGTGGTTATGTGGGAGTCCTCGCCTGAGGGGCCTTACTACCCCCACGGGGGGGTAGTAAGTGAGGTTACCCACTAAAAACCCGGGATGAGCAGTCTGCCGCCTAGTCGGGGCGAGATGGGGTAGCGTTAGCAATCACCATCTCGCCCCGGCGGTTGGCCCGTCACCGGTGACGGGCCCCGGCCAATGGAGGGATGACCCAGCTCATTAGGGCCATCCCCCAGACGTGTGGGATCGTGCAAGCCAGTGGAGAATCCCCCGACTCTCCACCGATGATCCGCACAGCACTAGGTAAGAGCGAGAAGGCGCCCGAATCGCCTTCTCCTTCCCCCAGTTCGTCTACGCCGGAGCGGGTCTGCGAGGACGTCGTCCTCCCTCGCCCGCTCCGCGGCCTCTTTCTGCGCCATCACCTCTTCGCAAAAAGACACCACCGCCTGCCACGATCCGTCGCTGCCGAGCATAGCGTTAACCACGCTCGGCAGCGACAGATCTGCGCCCATGACCGCTGTGAGGGCGTGCCGCATGGGACTCCACGCGGCGCACTCCTCCAGCGTGTGGAGCGCCGTGTCTTCTGGCGCTCCACACTCGTGACAGGCGGGGGTCGCCTCGCGTCTTGCGATGTGATGCAGGTACTTGCCGAAGCATCCGTGCCCGGAAAGCACCTGCACCAATCGGAAGGTGAGCGACCCGAATTGCCGCCCTACCCACCTCCGAAGGACCGGGCGAATGGCATCCACCGTCCTCTGTCCAGGGACCGGTGGAGCCAGGTCCTCCGTCCACCGCCGCAACAGGGCGGCCCGCGCCTGACGTCGGATGCTCGTGACCTCCTCCCACGCTGGAGGCTCCCCGCGGGATCTCCTCGCCGCCACGAAGTGGTACACTTCGGCGAGGATCTCCGCTTAGAGCTCCCAGGGGGGATCACTGGCCAACACGCATCCCGCCGTCCAGGACACCGTCCGGTACCCGCGTATCGCCCTCGTCGCGATGACCCGCTGCGGACGACGCAGCAGGGCCTTATTGGCGCGACCGAGGGCGTCCACCCAGACAGGTGCCCCGTACAAGGCCATACTCCGGATCACTCCGGAGTACAGACGACGACATGTGGCGCTGCGGAACGTTCGCCTAGGTCTTCCCCTTCCAACACTTCCGTTCACTTGTCCCATGTATACCTGTTTAGTCATATACTTCCATGTTTCCGGCTATATTACTTTTATTTATGGACTATTTCATTTCAGCCTGTCAGATCTCGTAAAAGCCGACTAAAAATAAGAATGTCCTGCATGAGCAGCATGCCACAACTCATGTCAAAGTTTACCCAATGGTAAGATCCTTCATCAAGAGTCTATGTTGGTGGGTACCACCGCAGTTTCAGCAGTAGTGTGCAAACACTACAGTAGTAATGTAATCTGGTGTCTCGACTAGGGATAGTCTTTAGCAAGTGTTTGCACTGTAGATTACAGCGCGAACAGTGCTAATAAATTTCGAAGTGACAAGCAGTGTCAAGCAGTGCGGTTGAAATTGTAACTGACTTATCCTGACCTATATATCAAAAATATAATCCTCTGCTTGAATTTTGTTTTGATCACTTAGATCCAGCATAAAACCGAAACCAAAACCTGCACATATAGTGAATCATGAATTAAGTTAAAGTCATCTTAAGTCGGAACAAATATAAGCACAATGCAGGGATTGAGATGAAGCTGGGTATGCTTTATCTCAAAACCTGTCAACCTCAATCTTACCTACACTTTTTATGCTCTATTCCCATGTCTCCATGTAATTTTACAACCCAGGTAATTAAATTAATCCTGGACGTGTTCTAACACTGATGGCTCACAAATTACCTTTGTATTGAGCCCAGTCCGGACGTCTCAACTAAAATGTCTGGAACTGTTTTATGGCCTCCGTCTTGGTTATAAAATAGTCGTTTAAGTCTATGTCTCCTAAAGGAAAGAGACACGGGTAACGTCGCTTGTGGGCAAGTTATCGATGATTTCAATTCTACTGTGCTTGCTTTTGCTGTCGAGTTAACTTCAATTCGTGTAATTCTTGTGGGGTTGCACAATCACCGTTTAACATCAAATCATTTTTCAATTTAACAATTCTGCCGAAATTTGTTTGAATATGGAACGGTTTTGCGGATTTAAGACGCTGACAAGGGCTAATTAGCTTTACTTGAAAAGATTTTTATCAAAAAGTATTTAGTTTGTACCAGTAAGAACATTATATGTTATTTTTGATTACATTATCTAAGGCCAAGAAAACTCTGTTTTCTTAAAATTTTCTTGATAGAATAAAATTGCAAAATTGACTCTAAATTACGCTTGTAACTTAAATATCTTAATTATTTACGTCTGAATGTGTATAATAATGTAATATAATAATTAAAAATAATAAAATATAAAAACCTTATTAAGAGGGAAAAGAAAAGTTACAATTTACGTAATTAGTTTGGTGTTATTAGGCTTTCTTCAGGATTTTACCGAAACTGATCATGATTTCGTAATCGCTACCTCTTTCACTCCTACGAAGTCCAATGGTGACAAAAAATCAGCATTTGACAGCGTCTTGATGATTAATATTGCAAACTGCGAATGCACGACTACTTGCATATATAAATAAATAAATATATGCCAACACAATCAATAGCTCATGGATAAAAAAACCGGCTAAGTGCGAGTGGGACTCGCGCTCGAAGGGTCCGTACCATTATCTCGTTTTCAATATTATTATTTTAGCAAATAAACGGCGAAAACTATATACCTATATAATATTGTCTGGGAGCCCCTTTAATTATTTATTTTATTTCAATTAATAATATTTAAAGAGAACATAAAACTAAATATTCTAGTTAATGCGTCTACCTGTCACCTTTATTAGTATCGGCAAGAAACGGTAAAAAAATCAAGTTTGCTGTATGGGAGCCCCCCTTAAATTTGTATTTTATTTGATTTTTAGTTTGTCGTTATAGCGGCAATAGAAATACATAGTCTGTGAAAATTTCAACTGTCTAGCTATCACCGTTCTTGAGATACAGCCTGGTGACAGACGGACAGACGGACAGCGACAGCGTCTCAGTAATAGGGTCCCGTTTTTACCCTTTGGGTACGGAATCCTAATAACATTGACCTATTTAAATCATCGATATTGATAGACTGTAACCATGTCACCTCCCTATTCTCCGATGGGAACACGTCAAAGCGTCTATACTTTGTAGGAAAGTGTTTTATCACAGAATTAAAATGTAATCTTTTGTCTGAAGGAATTTCATTTGATCTCACGTTTATTGTGCTCTCGACTTTTATGGAGATAACCTGACTCCGAGCGCTGTTGTATCTTCTTTTAGACGGGAGTTGACACTATAGCCTTTTGATGCCACTCGAGGGACTGATGTTTTGAAATGTTAGGTTTCTCCTGTCATGGGTATGGTATTCTACTAATATTATAAATTGGAAAGTTTGTCTGAATTTTTTTGCCAGTCTTGTTTAAATAGTCTTTACAGATATTAATAAAAAAAACTATTTAACTTCAGGCTTAATATTATTTAACAAAATATAGTGCCATTCTGTATACTATTATAAAAAAAAATATATAAAGGTGTAAGTTTCAATGTAAATATTTCAAACATATGTGAAAAAAAATTCAAATATTACTTACATTGAAAATATATTGAGAGTTCTA
Organism: Plagodis pulveraria; assembly: GCA_963890685.1. Lineage (NCBI taxonomy): Eukaryota > Metazoa > Arthropoda > Insecta > Lepidoptera > Geometridae > Plagodis > Plagodis pulveraria. The sequence continues at coordinate 26,048,184 of OY982955.1, read as the reverse complement.
GCAGTAAAAAAATATATTTTAATGTTAAGACTGGAGGGAAGTCTCGAATTTTCATACAAAAAGAGAAAATGTTTAAACCCTCCTACAAATTTCCTAAACTATCACCGATTTTGATGATTTTTGGAAATGTTATAGATGTTATCAATATCCAGGTTTATGATTTTTATCATTATATGAAAGGAATTTGAATTAATGGGTATTTAAATACCGATATTTTCTCATAACTTGTATCTCTGGTTTGTGAATTATTTATAGGAAAAATAATAATAAATAAAGAAAAAGGAAAACCTACAAACCTAGTTTATTCTGTCAGTTATAATATAAGAATGTTTTTAGATTTGTTTCATGATTTCTATAGGAGACAAGTTTTCTCCCAGAACGCAAGTTATGCGCAAATTCTAAGTCAAAACTTGAAGAAGCTGCAATTGTCCTTATCGCACAATTCTGTTCGGGCATTTAGCGGCGCAACAGCATCACTTTGTTAAAACACTTATTTTTCTGTAGGAGCTTCTCTTCCCGTTCCTCTTAAAAAGGCAGAGATGAGAATGGATTCAAACATTAATTTGCGAATACTCATTCATCACATTCATTCGTCGCAAACACAACATAAATACTTAACAATTAAAAAGTATATCTACGTAGGTTTTATGTACCTACTTATAGCTGTGTTCAAAATGTATAATTAAGCCATCGTATCTCGAAATGTATAAACCGCTAGAATCTCCTTAATCTTATTTACCTTTTATATTATACACAAGCAGGTTTGTTTAAATATCACTATAAAAACTCATCTTGCACTGACGAGCAAAAACTCGTTTGTTTTCACGACATGATTGTACCAAACAGCTTCCATTTTATTCATGTTAATAATTGTAAGACTAGAGTGATACCAGCATCAATTTCCTCGATGGATGGCCATCATAAATACTCGCTGAGACAGCTCACAATCTCGCTATAAATTGAATATGCTCAGATACAGAGCAGATTATTATAATCTGGCATGCTGTGCAAATAGCCAATTTATGTATCGATTAGCTAGATAGCTGTTTTTATGTCTCGAGCCAGTGGTTAGGGTGAAAGTGGCAAATTCCTCGGAGTTGTTTGTGCTTTGTAGGTACGAACGAATTGGTCGTTTGTTTATTTAAAATCTTTCTTTTGAAGCGACTTCAAAAAGAGGTTTTACATTCGACTCTATTTTTTGTGTGTGTGTTATCTTAAAACTCTTACAGGGTGTTCCGATTTTGCTGTATTTTTTTCATATCCGAAAGCTGGTGGTGTTGTTGTTTGTCATGAAGTCCCATTAAAGTTTGAGTGAGATATGACGAGTAGTATTTGCGTATTTAATTTATATAGTTGGTTTTTTTGATTATTTTTTTATTCTATCGTGATGGGACAAGCACGAGGCCCACCAGATGTTAAGCGGTACTCTGTGCCTATAACAGTGCACATTGTATCAAAAATGTTTATCTTTGGAGTGTAGAGGTTCTGAGTTCCCGTTTGACGTTTGAGTCTGACAGTTATTGGTTAGTTATTAAGAAGTATTTGCTGACAAACACATCTTTATTAGCATACTGAAGTGTGGCACAGAGCACGGTAGATAGTAATAGACTTGCCCGCTATGGCATTACATCAAACCTATCCGGCGAAAAATAGTTTTTTAAACACCTTTCAGCTGTCGAAGGCGTGATTTTCCATATATTTTAGTGTATTTTCAAGATCATCAACTTACTGCACAGGCAATCTATATATACGTTTGGCAATTTACGTTTTACGGTTGTACCAATTATATTTACACCCACACTAAGACGTAGTATACAAACGAGGCCTAAATACCCGTACAAATCATCATCATCAGCCGGAAGACGTCCACTGTTGAACAAAGACTCCCCCATAGAACGCCACAAAAAACGGCTATGAGCCGCTTCGAATTATTGGCTACCCGCTTTAACGATGTCGTCATTCCACCTAATAGGGGGCCTACCAACTCTACGTCTTCCGGTGTAGTGTGGTAACCACTCGAAAACCTTTCTTCCCTATCGGTTATCAGTTCGTCGAGCAAAAAACGGTACAAATCCGCATCAATAATTTACTATGGAGATGCGCGCTTCCGTGTGTGAATAGATCTGTACGTCGCATCGTCGGGGATATACAGTCTCTTAACGTGAATACCCTTATACCTACTATGACCGTAACTATAGCTTAATAAAAGGCATTATTTATTTGAAGCGCTCGTAGCGAAGTTTGCTTAGCTGTTCTTAACCGAGCAAAGATAAGCAACGTCCGCCGCGGTCATGAGATGGATGGGTGACCGCTAGTGACATTACTACTGAGCGCTTCCATGCTTCGGAGCGCATGTTAAGCCGTCGGTCCCGGTTTTTATTTTAAGATGGCAGTCGTTATAGCATTGTGGTAGGGCATTTTGCGAATGCCTACCTGGCTACCTACCACCCTCAAGTAGAAAATTTGTCTCCAAGTACCTAACGGTGTGTTCCGACAGCTGTCCTTGAGAGCCAGTAATTCTAGGTTAGCCTGAACAACATCTTCGGCTACATTATCACCTACCATCAGGAGAGATAGTGGTCAAAGACTAAGGCAAGCCTAAAAAAGGCAGTAGGGCAGAGCTGTAGGTTCAAGTCACAGTTTAACTTGATGTTCACAACATCATGTTATTTTATTTAACTGTGGTATCAAATTTAACAGCAACTGCCTTCCTACATTCTTGTTGGGTTAATTGATTTAGTAAGCAATTATTAAATACCGCTCTGTGATTAAGTGTTTAAGACTCCGCTTATGTCTGTGCGATCTTAACTGTTTATGATAATTCATATAGTTGTTACTTTTCACAAAACTTCAGTTACTAGTCGAGAGTACCGTTAGTTAACTGAGTTTCTCAGATGTTCTAGAAACTTTGTATAGACGTGTTTTAAACTATTATTCGACTTTATGTATGTTAAGTTTTAAATGGTTTTCTATTGAAGCGATATCTGAGTTGACACTTTACGATAATTTCATATTCAGGTTAACTTTAAACATTGAATGCCATAGACAACGTTAGCAACTTTAAATTATAATTGGATTTGTGTTAATTACTATTACAATGCGATTAAAATAAGAATAGGACGGGCTCTCGGCTAACTTCACTCATATTCACTCTAATAAGTACGATCAGCAGAACAAACTTAAAAATAGAGCAGTGCCATATATAATATATATATACGTAATTTTAAATGAGTGACCCGAAATTGTTAATTTATAAAATTCATATTTTTAAGGTTGACAGCACAGACGCTATCTTGGTTTGATGACAACGCGGGCCAGGGTCTTATTTCTCCAAAAGTGTACTACTAAGCGATTTGAATTTGAATCTTCTCGTTTATTTAATTTTTTTGACTGTTTAATTTGTTGTTGTTGACGGTTTAATATGTTTTTGGTGATTGTTACATTTGTTTTTGTAACCCGTTACGATGATAACGATGAGTCTGACTCAGTTGGCCATCAGGACATGCGGCATCGAAGAGCTAAGCGATTCAAATTAAGATACCTAAGTACAAAATATTGCCAACAATTAAAATCACTTCATTTGTAAGTATATATGTATTTTTGTGAGTTTCTTTATTTCACCATAACTTCTAAACGGCTTTACTGATTTTAATGTACGAGATATTGTTAGATTTATCTTGATAGCTCAATTGATACTATGAACATAAAAAAATAAAAACAAACTGGTGGATTTTAGAAGCCATATAGTGAGAAAAACAATTTATTTTTTCTTCCAAAGCCATCGCGTTGGAAGACTGTTGGAAGTTGGAAGGACTCTAAAAAACTATTCGATGAATATATTAACTTGCAGTTTTAATTTCAATAATGATAATAATAATTTATTTCCAAAGACACTGTTTTACAATAATTTATTTATATCAATAGGCTTCCCACTAGGATTCCCTGTTTTGGGAAGTCTATTTACTTCCTAATATACAAATTTATATGATTGATATTGCATAAAATAAGATCATCATAAATCATTCAAAATAGATAAATAATAATAATAATCATAAATCATTCAATAGATCGATAAAACGCTTAACGAAAATAAATTATTTGCAGTCGGGTTTTTTATTTTCTTTGTTAATTTATACATGTTTTATGATTTCTTTTTTGCACACTGTACCAAGTTCTAGTTTTGACGTCACAAAATGGCGCTAGGCCGATCCTATTCTTATTTTAATCGCATTGTACATTAGTTTAAGTTTCTTCATTCATCTTCGCTTGTTTTCGTAAACTCGTACTAGCAAATTTTGATTAGGTTTTTTTTAATCTTATTGTTACGGAAGAAGCTCGAGGCCCACCTGATGTCAAGCGGACTAACCTCTGCCTATAACAGATGCATTTCGTTATACAAGTCATGAATTGCACGCGCCCGTTGCTTTTAGACACAGGTTAAGTCTCATGTGCCTGTAATTTCTTTGGCTCTCAAGGACTGCTGCCGGTACTCACCGTTCGACAGATTTTCTACTTGAAGGTGGTAGCTAGCCAGGTGGGCAATGTACTACTACAATATTTTACTAGCGTATTACGAAAAATAGTTATTTTCTGGGTACCGTAAAGAAAGTCAAAGTCAGACAGACAAAGATAACTTAGGTTTTACTAAGTGTCGGATGTCTGTTTCTGCGTCTATCAGATCTCTAAACAGCTTTATGGAGTTGTAATGTATTAGTAACATTTAATATTAATTATAGTTAAAAACAAAATTATATACCAATAAATATTCCTCTACATTTTCGTGCCAAGCGTTCCAAATATCAATTTTGCGACCACAAGTTCCTCATTAAGTCCACCTGCCGCTATATTAAAAGGAAGGTTAGGGCAGCTTATAGGCCAAATATGACCTCTGGGTATTATAAACTATTTCATTACTTCTACACGGTTCCGATAACAAAACAAGCCTAGAACTTGTAGTTCACGCTATGGCCATTAGCTTAGAAATGGTTACACCCCAGGAGTAATTTATTGGAGCTTAGCACCAGTTACTGTAATAATATACAAAATAGTCAAGGTGAAGGTTTTTTGGTTAATTATATTTTGAAATTATGGTCATTAATCTAGCTTTTTCTGTATTTAAGTGATGACTGTCAAGTCGACTAATTTGTTGCAGTGTCACTGCTTCCATTCTGCTTGACACTGTACTGCGCTTGTCACTCTGAGACGTTAGTTCTATAGTCTCGTTCGCCCAGTTATTTCACTTGATACATTGTCCTTCACGCTCAAAGTCAAAATCATTTAATTAATGTAGGTGTCTACGAGCTCTTATGACGATCAATTACAAATTTTAATATTGGAATATTCTACATTGTAATGCCACGTTCAGCAAAAAAATTTAAAGAGCCAACAACTCATAAAATCGAAAATTCTTTGACAAAAGATTGCAATAATTTGGTTTTTCAACGCTGAAGAAAGGGCAAGAAACTCGGGGCCATTCTTTTAAACATCTTTTAACAATGTGTCACATACTTACTATAAAAAAAAATATTACAATATTTGTTTAAATTACGTATTAAGCGATAGCTTGGCAGAGGCGCAATTGTCCAGGCATTTTTGTCGTTCAAGTAATCAGAAACTGTGTATGTAGTAGGATTTCTTAATCAATATGTTTTTCACGTGCAACTTGAATAACCCTTCTGTGAGCGTTTTAATATGTTTGTGAACGCTTATATTCACATGTATTAGTATACTACTGCATTGAGGCAGAATATCTGACCCTACGGTGGTACCCACCAAGACGGACTCTTGCTTAAGTGATCAGCTGGTAATATAATCAACAACTGTCGTGTTGGTGTTTGTGTAAGTGCCTGGGTTTGATTCGAGTCAATTTTTTTGATTTTTCTGAGACAGAAATTTCTGTAACAGATTCTTCATTCTGAAACTGGCACTGACACTATGCTCGCCCGCAGTATCATGGGATCTAAACATGAAAAATAACAAAAGCCTAGCTATACTCCTTCTTAAAATGCCGAATTGCCGAGAAAATTAAATGCCGAGATATCATTGAGTCAGCTCAGTTTTGCAGAAGAAAACAGGGGAAAACGGTAAAACCGTAAAGGTTGTTTTAATTCCTCAAAAGCCTCGTTTCCTCTTAAGTATCAATATATTTAAATAAAAACGTAAAGTTAAGGTAGTAACTAATAAGTAATAAAAATAAGTAATAGTATTTAATATTAATCACCGAAGAAGCATTGCAATTTAACGGGGCAATGCTGCCAGCATGATGGACACGCTGCTAACTGGTAATGGGCTGGAGCATTTGGACTGCCTGTGAGTCTGCAATGACTTAGGTTGTCTAAATGCTTTCATTGTAGTAGTTATAGAGTTGTATAAAGTTCGTAGTATTTTGTTAATAAAGGCAGATCGCCGGCGCCGGAAAGCGTAAAATTAAAACTATTATGGGTGTTGTGTTTATTGACACTCACCTCCAAAACGGCTTGAAACTTGTTGAAACAAACAATATTTGTGTCGGGACTTAGGACATAATACTTTTATCCCAATTATAGTAGTTCCCGTAGAGGCGTGAATTCCGTAAATAAAAGTCTCAAATATCCACCCTGTATATCACACTGAACAATCATCGCAAAGAGATAACGAACTATTCAATTTTACTCACATAAATTGGTATAATCATATTACTTGCCACAAAGAGTTTATTGCTGAGCACTATTCGATGTAACAAAGGCGATGGGAGAGCAATATACGCGGTAATAAATCATTGATTTACTATTCTGAGTGGACAATAGTATGTGAGCATCGTAAAAATGCGTAATTTAATGAGAATACTGTTTTTAGATTGGATGTTACTGCATATTGTTTTCACTAAACTCACCATCTTCCTTCCCACTAATTGTTTTCATGTTGGTCCTTCGAGCCGGATCCGAGCAATGAACAATCCTTATTTTTATTGTATTTCCTGCATATGCGTTCGTTTTGTATGAAGTGGTTTATATCTTTTTAATTGTATATTAATAAAAAATATGTCATTAGAAACAATATGACTCAGCGAGTTTCATCTTGCTAAATAGAGATTATAGCGAAAAATCCTTTTGTCTCACATAAGCATATCTTTTACAAGATTACTGCCTCTTAACAGCCCTAAAGTCCAGCAGCCCAGGGCGCCGCGCCGAGAGAATGCGTTTGACAGTTCGTTTTCGTATTGCCGTTGTGACTTTTAAATGAAGTAAAATATCCAATAATAGTACATTATGATATAAGTGCGGTAAGTTGAAAATTACAGCCGAGGCGATATTGCTAGCCCGAACCGTAGGCGAGGGCTACAAGATAGCAGAGGCTATCGTGACGACGTAAGATTTTGTATTCGGGGGTCGACGGACGGATGAAAAGAATATTCAGTGCAGCTGCTAAAAGCTTCGTTGACAGTTCTTTTATATTTTCCTTAGTTCAAAGTAACACAGACACTCTGATTACAGAATATTGAGTCATTCAAGCTTGAATGACACAATATTCTGTAATCAGACTGATGAATCTTTCAGCAGCTGCACTGAATATTCTTTTCATCCGTCCATCGACCCTAGATTACAAAATCTTACGTCGTCACGATAACCTGAATGATCCGGCAACTGTTCTTGAAAACCATTGTCTATTTTAGGTTTAAACTAGGTTATCGAACATTATTGACAGGTTTGATAAGTAGTGATGAAAATGACTAATAATATTTAAAGATAACAAAAACAACTAGAGCTGACATATAACACTGAAACTATAACTTGCGGAAGTCGGTATCATGAAAGTTCTAGTTCAGAGTGATTTTATAAGCATGGTATTCGTACTTTTCACTCTTTTCAGTGATACATGCTGCGCATAGGAGTTGATTCTGTGATTCGCTCATAATTTATCGGCATCGGTATAAATTACAATTATAAGGTCATGAAGATGAAGGCAAATACTGTTTCAGTTAGTTGAATCAACTGGAAAACTGCTTTACCAAATTAATTTATTAGGAACCGGCTAGGACCCGCGTTATATTAACCGGAAAGATTCCGACCAGTTTTGGACTGTTTTGAAGTGCTTCGTCTGGGAGTCACGATTGCGCGAAGCGCAACGCACCGAGCACGGGCCTCAGCGCGTCACGCGCTGAAAGCAGTCCGAAACTGGTCGGAATCTTTCCGGTAAATATAACGCGGGTCCTAGCCGGTTCCTAATAAGTTCATAAGTTGGCATCGTCAGGACCACTATGTCCTAGTTATAAATGAAATTCTATTGTTATCAATATCGCCGATGCCAATGGGTTAATATGGATAAAACTCGCGATAGTTTTCAAAGTGATTTACCAAAGTTAATGAAATTTTAATGGAACTGATTAAGACGTGAAACCTAACCCTACAAAAAAGGAATAAGGAGGTGAACGGAATTGTTGTAAAGGGAAGACCTAGACGAACGTTCCGAAATCTTGAATTGAAGACGTTCTCATAAAAGGCCAGGTCAGGAGTACTCTAAACCGACGCTTATGTATGAAAGGATTGATGAGTGTAGAGGAAGCGAAAAAGATTTTTGTAAGGATCGTAGCAAGATGTGTGGTATCTGCCTACCCCTACGGAAAGAGCCGTAATTTTATGTGTGTATGTAAAAAAGTAATCAAGGATGGATCCAGTAAAAAGTTTCAAGTCGAATGTTGAACATTCCTCGATTAAACGATCTCATTTGAACTTCTTTATGTCTCGTGATTATTTTTGCCAGCACATCTTTATCTATTCTCGATTCTTGTCTTGAGCGTCGATGACATAAGCATATGAATAGGCAAGCCTGTTCCAATAGCTAGGCCACGTCGAGCCGATTCCTCACACAATGGCGCTCGAAGTAGTTTATGATTATTGTGTTTCCTCCAAAGACGCGAGTAACTGTTCTTCGGTGTATATTACACATGAAATTTACTTTAAAGCGAAAATTAACCACTATTTAACCACTCTTTTTAACCAACTTCAAATAAGGAGGCGGTACTTAATTCTGTTTTTTTAATGTTTGTTACCTCAGAATTTTTTACCGATTTTGACGATTCTTTTTTACTTGAAAGCTGATGATGCTTGTCCTGTGGTCCCAATTAAATTTCTTATAAATCGGGTAAGCCGTTTTGGAGTTACACTCCAATAACTGAAAAATATTTTCCTATCTTGATTATATAGCAGTTTACAGTGTAAATGACAATAATTGATCCCGTAGGAGTAAAGAGTGAAATATTTACCTAAAAATGGAACTGACTTCAACACTCAAAAGTGTGAAATAAAAAAAAAATCATAGAGAATTTTGAAATTTGCACTTGAAATTAAACTCGACTAGTATATAGTTTTACTGTATCAGCCGGATCGTCCACTGCTGAACACAGCCTCCCCTATCAAGGGGGTATTTGCCATAATCCCCACGCTTGGCAGGCGGCTTGGGGATCGCAGTGTAAGATGGCAGTTCTTTAGAAGGCGCTTCTGCCCACCTTCCAGTATTTTTCCCTTAGTCGCCTCTTACGACACCCACGGGAGGATATGGGGAGGTGCAATTCTAACCCGATATATAGTTTTACATAAATGGTATTATTAGTGCGCTAAAAGTCCGGTAATCTTTTTTTTATACCTTGTACATAATGTTTTCTTACTTACAAATAATTAATACTCCGTGATTCAAACACATGTTTAGCGCCTTTGTGTTCAGGTAAATAATATTTTACTTACTTTTTTCTAATAGTATGTATATTTTGCTATAATATTAATTCCAAAGTTTGAATTTAGAAGCGAAATTCAAGCCAATATAATAAACAACGTAGGGCATAAAAAATTTAAGCCTTTTAGTAAGTCTTTATGCAGGAAATTGGAACTGATTTGGTATGGACTGTCACGCAGGGGGTAAATGATTCAAATCCTGCCTTAGACTTGAGCTTCAGCGCATGGTCATAGGGCAGTTTGCTAATTCTGGCTAGCTCTAATTCAAGTAGAAATGTCGCCAAGCACCTAGTTTATTCCGGCATCTTTCTTGTAAGCCAGTTGCCATTCTAGGCTTAGAAGTTGAATTCAACCATATCAACACTTACCAACAGATGAAATAGAGATTAAAGAGCCTGTCAACAATAAAGAGAAATTACAACGTTACTTTAATAAAAACTGGAAATACTAACAAATGTTTTAATTTTACAATGGGCATGATATATGGCAATATGCTCGCCCCCAATTGCATGAATCCAAAACATATCACGAAATGACGTGAGTGTTAAGATACCTCTGCCTACTCGCCTTCGGGCCGTGACGGGATGTTATTTAGGGTTCCATACCAAAACGGCGAAACGGATCCTTATTAATGAAACTCTGTCTGTCTGTCTATCCGAGTATGTCACGGGACACTAGTCCTTAAACGAAATGACTTACAAACCGTTTTTTTAATCAAATTTAGATTTTTTGTTAAGAACGTTAACCCGAAGATTAAATTCATTTATATACGAGTATGTAGTTTGTGGTATTTTGTTAATAAGCATACCAACGGTAAAAAAAAACATTTACTGATTCATAGGCTGTTGCTATGAAGAACCTTAAAATAACGAGCCCAGAATCGCATTAAGCCAGTTTAAATATAATTTTACGTCCACGGAGGTGATGGCATTGCGATATATACTTATATATGTAGTTTGTGGTATTTTGTTAATAAGCATACCAACGGTAATAAAAAACATTTACTAATTTATGGGCTGTTACTATGAAGAACCTTAAAATAACGAGGCCCGAATCGCATTAAGCTAGTTTATAATACAATTTTATCGTCCACGAAGGTGATGGCATTGCGATATATATGTATATGTAGTTTGTGGTATTTTGTTAGTAAGCATACCAACGGCAATAAAAAAACATTTACTAATTTATAGGTTGTTGCTATGAAGAACCTTAAAATAACGATGCCCGAATCGCATTAAGTCAATTTAAATATAATTTTAGCGTCCACGAAGGTGACGGCACTGCGGATATATGACAAAATCTTAATTGTTCACCCCATTCATGAATGTGATGTGAGATGCAATTTGCAAAGATAACAAAGACATGAAAGTCTGTTCGTGTCTGCATTGAATGATCCAATCATGTCAGATACTTGCGGATTCAATGGCACGTCCTTCGTTTAATTGCCATCGAAGTGTAGAAAGCTGCTCGGCACTCGACCGATATAGCTTCAAGCGGAATCCAGATGTTGCCATCTGTAGGTATACAGGCTACAGGCCAAGTGATTGATGGACTGCTTCGTGCGTCTGTATACTATGTCTCTGCGTTTTTACACATTCTTTGGTAGGCGCTAACAAATGCAGGTCAAGATTACCTTAAAGGGATAGTCGTGTTCATGAAGAATGTCTTGAGATTTATATCCCACTAGCTTTCCGGCCGCAGCTCCGCCCGCGTGTATATCGGTTATGCTCAAATCCATTAACCTCTGTTTGTGCAGTTGGATAAAAACTATCCTATGTCCTTCCCCGGGTCGTAAGCTATTTCCGTACCAAATTTCATCCAAATCAGTCCAGTACTTTTTAAGTTTATTCGTTGGTTACAAAAATACAAATATTTCTTTATAATATTAGTGTAGATGTAGATGAAACAAGAGAGGTAAGTAGGTATGCCTGTCTCTTTCGAACCCTGTTATCACGTGTTATTATGTGGAAATACATATTTATCAATAATACATATATTTAGTGATATTCCGCCAAAATTTCCTGAATATATAAACACCAATTTGACGTCAGAAGTTTTTTTTTAATTCTTTATAGGTAAGCGTTTGACCACTATCTTAGGTAAGTGATGATGTGATCGAAGGTATTAACAGGCTTAACCTAGAATTACTGGCTCTCAAAGACAGCTGCCGGAACACACTGTTAGGTGTTTGGCGACCGACTTTCTACTTGAGGGTGGTCGCTAACCAGGCGGGCATTCGTAAAATGCCCTTCCACCAAGCGGTGAAGCTCAAGCCCGCGGCGGGATTCGAACCATGGATCTGCTGCATGACAGTCCATAGCCAATACCACTGAGCCATTACTGCTTCACAAATATATGTAAGTTACAAGTATATAGACGCACTTACGAAATCCATGGCAGCAAAATTGCCTATTCATCCACCAGAGCCTGTGACTGCATCAGTGCATGCAACCTAACTGCATTTCTATAGCAGCAAGTGTCAAATACTATTGTCCTTGTCACACCGGCCATAAACAACTTACCGTTTCATACATTGAAGTGTCATGGCACGTCTTCTATTGATTATTTTACCGCTTTGACCAAGCTGTTTCAGTGATTTGGACAGTTAGATAGGCAGAATCTAATAAGATTAAGTTGTAACATACTTTCCCTTAACTTTTATATTTCATATATTTTCTACTAATTAATATTCAATACACTTGCTGAGATATTTAGACCGTAATTTTTTTTTTCTTATACCGTACATTAGCCACACAGACAAGACATTGGCAGAGTATATCGTCAAAGCAACGATAAGAGCCATTTATGAAGAAGAAGAAGATAGACAGAGTTGTTCCGTGGAACTAGTCAAAAGCTTACCTAATAAAGGAAATTTCAAACAGATAATAAATAGATTCAGGCGTTACTTTGCGAAAATCCATATTTAATAATAACAAATATTTTCAAAATATTTTATGAAAACATCAAATTAATATTTTAATAAAACACTTAAAAAATACAAAAATATATCTAGTGAGTAGTCTAGATATATTTTTGTAATTTTTAAGTGTTTTATTAAAATATTAATTTGATGTTTTCATAAAATATTTTTAAAATAATTTTTATTATTAATTTCAAACAGCATTTTTTTAATGCGATTTTGACGTAACTAGCACGATGCCTTCCTGATGTTAAGCGGACTAACCTCTGCCTATAACAGATGCATTTCGTCTGAACGAATTGCACTGCGCCCGTCATACGGAGACATACAGTTGTTAAGTCTCATGTGCCTGTATTTTTTCTGGCTCTCAAGGACTGCCGCCGGAACACACCGTTAGGTGCTTGGCGACAGATTTTCAGTCCAGGTGGGCTTGTTGATAGGCAATTATTAACACTTATCTAGGATTTTCCCTTTTTAACTTACTCTCTGCTCAGGCTATCGTTAGTTGTTTCGTTAACTGACTTTGGATTGAAGAGCAAACGATCGTCTTAAGACCACCTTATCAATTTCGCTTATTAGATTTATAGCTTTGACATCCAACTGCTAAGCCTGTTCAAATACGAGGCCCTTGCCTCGTACATTTAGAACCTGTGTCTTTGAAGCCTAAGTAGGTTCAATACTAACCGTAAATGTATTATACTTATCTTGAATCAAGCGGATTGATGAGAAGTCTTCTCAAACGCTTTAGTCAGTGAAAGCACGATTAATTTTATTAGGCTGGAGACGAAGCTGTGCTAGCTTTTCAGCTGATAACTAAGCATTGAAATGTTTAATTACAAGAAAGATCTACGTGTTTGTGTAATGTAAATTTATTCAAATTGTGACTTCAATTGTTTAATAATGCTTTATTATACGTTTTCTTTGACGTCCGTTCTTATGTTCCATACGAGTATATGTTTTGTTATTATTTTTATATTATTATAAATTTATTGGGTGGAGAGACACAATTGGAGGCGATCTGAAAAAAGGGTCAAGTAGGTATACATTGAGATAATTAATATCTTCCACATTATTCATACGCGTGTATGAATAATGTGATGAGAGTGAAGGAAGCAAAATAGGTATGCCACGATCATAGGAAGAGACAATACCATGGATTGATCGGCCTATTCTTTATGGAAACATACGTGACTTATGATTAACTATAACAAATAATGTATTAAAGGCAGATTACTAATTAACATTTACAGCTTAGAAACTATATACATAGGGGTTGAAATATGAAGTTTCATTTTACGCACTGGCCACTTACAATAAAAACTAAACCTGCAGAGCCAGAAAACCAAGTGAAGCTTTTTTCTCAAGAAAATAATTACTTGAAAATTGAAAAAAGTACTTGAAATTTGAAGTTCGATTGTTATTGTTTTTACATTTATTTTTTAATGTGAAGTGTATACAGCAAAAAATAAAGTAATATTCAGATACGTCCGACGTGCGACTAACGCAATACAAGCTGCTCTTCTTATCAATGCTGTGCTTAGAGAGGATACGGCTAACGAACGTACTGTGCGTTATTGGTGTAACCGCTTTAGTTGTGGAATCTTCGATCCGAATGGATAATAAACTACCACTTTTTACGCGATTTGGACCCCTTTTTAGACAAAATAAAAAAATATTCTCAGGAAGCAGTACAAAATGTCCAGGTCCAAACAGTTTATCGGAAAGATTGAAATGATTATATATTATTACATATGTATTGATAAATACATAGGTAACACCTTGTTGTACACCAAATGTGTACTATGTATGTAAATTTATATATATATATTTGCTAAGCGAAACGTCATCGCGGGCGTCCCGAGCTCTCCTTGAAAAAGATAACCGAATGTGGTCGAAACTATAGTCGGAGCTATCTGACTTATTCACGTGAGTTATCCCGTATTATTTACCAAAATCAGCTTATATATAGTATAACAATAAGATATAAATATCACATTGATTAAAAAAAACAATCGGCAATTTCATATTAAGATTATTCTTAGCTAAGATGGTGTTTTGTTTTTTTTTTATTGGTGATGATTAGCAATCCGAAAACTATGAAGTTTATTACATTTTTGCGAGCTTTTAATATAAGTTGATAACTCTGTATATTAGTTATATATATATGTATATATATATATATCAACTTAACGTTTTTTTCTGGTACAATAAACTATTATTATTACCTATATACGCACTTCGAAGTATGCGTATATGGGCAGGTAAGCCTGAAACCGTGGAATTATGAAGATTGTTGAACTCTGCACGTTCAAGTAAATGCAATCGAGGCTTCGAGGTTTACGGCGTCGCAGTGAGTATTCCAGTTACAGGAGTTAGTAATTCTGCGGTTAAACAAGCGGGCATTACTATGCGTAGGTAGACTTTTACGACTTTCGTTGTAGACAACAGTCTTTAGTTGTGGACTTTCCAGAAACACTCTCAAAGAGACCAGGGCCCCAATTATCTTAGCTATTGACCAAACACCACACTACTGAGATGCTTCTGCGATCGAACTGCTATTTATGTCAAATTCGGCAGTCTGCTAAGTCTTGCTCCTAATCGCAGTTGTATAGCAATCGCGTCGTTGCCATAATGCAAACTTCTATCTATCAAGCATCAGTCAAAACATTGATACAGTGGTTTTCTAGCAAATAATACATTAAATAAATATATTTAGCTATTTTTCTATCTATATTCCTACAGTAATTTTATGCCACTGTAGCAACGCAATCGCAACAAAATAGCTTACAAACATGTCAAAAACTATTGATAGCAAGCCACTGACTTGCAGTCGAACCTAAATAGCGGGCAGACTAATACGAATACTGTCAAAAACTACCATTTTCATGCAATTATGCATGTCGCCAAGCACTAACGGTGTGTTCCGGCAGCTGTCCTTGAGAGCCAGTACTTCTAGGTTAGCCTGAACAACATCTTCGACCACATCATCACTTACCATCAGGTGAGATAGTGGTCAAAGGCCAACCTATAAAGCATAAAAAAATAAAAAAAATTAAGTTGCGATAACGTCGTTTAATAGCTAAGAGAATCGGGCCCCTGGAAGTTGTCATTTAATTTTTCAAAGTATTGATGAAATATCAGACTATCGTTTCAAAGAAGACTCCACCTCTTCTTTGCGTCGAATCATACCGCGGACGCGCTTGAGCTTCAACTTATTGTGGAAAGAGTTTTTTAGCGTCGCTAGCCTTGGAAGCTTCTTAGTCAAGTAGAAAATCTGTCATACTTATGTTATGACCGATTTTCTTATGAACAGTAAGTATGTATTACGAATCAACGAATTAAATCTTGTCTATTTTATATACTTAAGGATCCATACAATAAGGTCTATAAGGTACTAAGCCACCGCTTACCGTCCCGTCCGCCCGTCTGACCTCTTTGGAATAATAGTAGGAACATTTTTATATTTCCAATTTAAATGTTTACTTAATGTGTGTTATAAAGGAGGATTGCCTATCAAATAATAATAACAACAAAGTGAAAACTAAAGGGGTTATAAGTTATATGTTATAACTAAGTATATAAAAAAAACGATAACTTGAAAGTTTTGTATACTAAGCTTAATAGTAGGCATCGTGCAACGAAATCGTTTGTTCTACGGCGACCCCTAGACAAAACCAGCTTTTTTTAACTTTATTTTATTTTGTTCTATTGTAAAAATATTAATATATGCAATACTTGGTACGGCGTAGGGATATACAATTACAAAAAAAAAAAACAATTACAAAAATGGATCCGACTTTTACCACTGAAAAGTATAAAATGACTTGTTAAAGTCGGCCCCTATGCTGATTTTTAAATCAGTTAATTTATTAATTCCTCAATCAATCATAACACTGAGATCACATTTTCAGGGTCCAACTTCAACAAGTTTCATACAATTAACGCTTTTTAATGATAAACTACTGGTTAAACGATTGCTCTTTACTCACCTGCAATACTGGCTACCATCGAAAAAAATATTTCTAATGACTAAAGTTCATCTAGTATATGTTTTTTTATTGCTAATAGTTAAGCCTTTGACCACTATCTTACCTTTTCGTCAAGTATTTCAGCTAGTTGAGTGTAAGTTAAAAAATACTGCACTGATAATGAAATATATATTAGATAAACTACCCTTTCCAACAAAAAGAAAATCAAATTCAGACTAGTTACTCTGTAAAAAGTTATGCGTGGTCATAAAAAAATATTTCGAATTGAGAATCTCCTCCTTTTTTGGAAGTTGGTTAACAAATTACATAATTGACTGAATTAATTTTCATCCTTCGTCATAGCATAGGAACAAAAAGAACCATCAATTAATTTTAAATCGATATCGCATTCATAAAACCTACACATAAATAATTCAAAAAGCCCCAATCCCTAGCTACATCTAAAACGATAATATCCCTCTGAAGACGACTGACGATTACTAAAAGGACCCCTAAAAACTTTTTTACCTATAAACAAATCCCGAATCACTCCTTAGCGTAGAGAAAGGCTTCTTCAGACGTTTTCTTAACAGACTGTTCACGAAATTCAAATATTCCTACTTGGATCCAAAGTTTTTGTGGTCACCAAGGGAACCTCGCGAATCATAGACGCTTTGTGAGATTTTTATCTGCTTTGTTGAAGATTTATATATTGTAGTACAGTATAGGTTATATATTGTAGTACAGTATACTTGGGTATATATATTGGTGCCGAATAACTTACAGACAGATTAGACATGACCCAATACGCAATTCAGTTTGTCACTTGTAACTATAAAATTAAAATAAGTCAAAAAATAAAAATGAATTTAATAAACAACGCAACTGACTTCTAACACTTAGAGCCTGTTTCAGAATGTTCGAGTAAGTTCCGGTTATACTATCCAGAGCATATTTAATAAATAAAACACTATCTTTGCGTTTCACAGTCATCGATTTAGCCTATCGATCGGTTATAGCTTGAAACGCGCTGCATGTTAACTATCATTTTTATCATTCAGTTATTTTATGTTCTGGGTAGTATAACCGGAACTTACTCGAACATTCTGGAACAGGGCCTAAAAGTATAACTTGTGGAGGTCGGACCGTGATAATGTGAGGTCAGTGTTTAAATCAGTAAGGTACCGACTTCAACAAATTATTGCATACTTTTTCATCACACTTCCCGTAAACAGTACTAAACATACAGGGTAACTTGGCCGTAATGCCCCATATAAAACCCTCCAGCTTTCTTTTTGTCATGAAACCCAATGTCGGGAAGTAATTTTTTTTTTTATTTACAGCACTGCTCACAGTTCATGCAAGTTCAAGCAAGGAGTTTACACGCAATTGAAAAATTGTCTTAAAATGTTATCTAAACAGGAATTTCATAGCAATCACGCTACATGTTACTTAAATACTCAACTAATGTTCTTAATTAAAATATTACTTGCTTAGTGTTCTTAATAATCGATTTTAATAGTGTTTTGTATCAAAACATCGTTTTTTTTACCCTCCGTCATGGCTGTATACCTATAGTCTGGTTTTTGATTCGAGATCAAAAATGTAAACAAAGAAATGTCAATATATGTCATTGTCAAACTGATAAGTCAGGGTGTTCAATAGTTTTTCTTCAAAAATATTCTCACAAGTGTGGCTATTAAAAACAAAAAATCTTACACTAATTTTTTCAGGCTTTAATATATGCGTAAATATGTACGCGCATATAAAAGTATTTTATTGTTTCATAATAATGCAATAAATTATAGCATTAAATATATTTTTTACATTAAATGCTCCATCCGTTCCCAAAATTAGAAAAATTACCAAGTTCTTGTAATTTTTTTGCACGGTTAACACTTTTGTTTACATTTATGATCTCGAATTAAAAACCAGAGTATACGTAAGTATTTACGCTAACGTTTCTGAACGAAACATTTATAATAAATGTAGTGTGGGCAAAAATTAAAATTTTTAACGTTTTATTTTTTTACATTATAGTTGATTGCTTATCGGAACTTTTTCGTCATTTATTTTATGAATGTATGCCTATTAATGAATTTAAACTAACAACAGCATTGCATATATGTGTTACATTAATTTAAATCCCTTGAAGTGTGGATGTATGTTATGTGGTTAACATAAACGTCGTCGCAAACTGCTTGAAGATTTATAGCTTGTTTATTGTAAATTGTAAGCCTTTCAAGATTTAGTACTGAGAAAGACGCCTCTACATCTTGGGACATTGTTCATATATAATTTTATGTTCATGAAACAAACGTTTTAAACACTAAACAAATGGTTTCAGGTGTTGCCAAGAATGTTCTAAGGTGTGATAATTTATAATGTGTTGTTTTAATTCCTGATACGTTAGCCCTTGACCACTATCTCACCTGATGGTAAGTGATGATGTTGAATATGTTATTCAGGCTAACCTAGAATTTCTGGCTCTCAAGAACAGCTGTCGGAACACACCGTTAGGTGCTTGGCGACAGATTTTCTACTTTAGGGTGGTAGCTAGCCAGACAGGCATTCGCAAAATGTGTACCATCATGCACCGTGTTGTTACAGGGATATATATTCAGCACAGCAAACCAGCCAGAAGACTGATTAACCAAACGCCTCCCTCCCATCTACGGGACTTGCCATAATCCCCACGCTCGGCAGGCGCCTAGACTACTAGAGTATCGTAGTGTGACATGGCAGTTTTTCAGGTAGCGCTGCTCCGCATACCTAGTGGTATTTTTAACGTCTAATACGTTGCCCATTGGTTCAATACCTGCATAGCTTAATTGTCCTCAGTGGTGACTATTTTTAAGCTCTGTTAACAAGTGTAAATTAATTATGAACTTAAAAAACCCGACTGCAAATTATATATGTTCGTTAAACGTTTTAATAGAACGCCATTGCAATTCAATACATACATAAAATCACGCCTCTTTCCCGTAGGGGTAGACAGAGACTACGGCTTTCCACTTCCTACGATCCATATCTCTTTCGCTTCATCTACACTCATCAATCCTTTAATACATAAGCGTCGGTTTAGGGTCTCTTGACATGGCCTTTTTTCAGAACGTCTTCAATCTGCAATTTATATATATTTATGAAACCGTTTTACATCCCTTCATTTTGATACACCAATCGATGGGTTTGGAAGAAAAACATTTTTTTATCTTACAATGTGGCGTAGTACAAACCGCCAGTTTTTTTATGTACCCATTGTCACTTGCACTTTCAAGACAAATCTAAGGATATCTCATACATTAAAATCGGTTCAGCCATTTACAAATTTAGTTGGAATAAAGAAACTCACAAACATACATACAGACATGAACCCTGAACACATAACGCACCATTTTTTGGGCAGTTGTGTAAAAAATAAAAGGTAATCAACGCTTTTCTACGAATTTCTTAGTTCAGCCTTGTCCAATGCTGTACGGAACAAACAGATATCTGTCACAAAAACTAATATTTATTATTTAGCTAAGCGAGTATTCATTACAATAATGTTTGTGTAACAATATTTACAGTTGCGCGGGAAATCTGACAGCTGTCACCTGTCAATCGTACGATAGGGCGGCGATAAAAGCTTACCGGTGTTATTGACGTTATTAATTTATAGCTAGTAAATTTGATTCATATATCTACATGTGGATATATATCTGGACTCTTCTACCTACCGCGTCGGGGATATACCTATAGGCGTGATAGCTGTATTGATGTTATGATTTGTAAACATATTAGGTCATGGAAAAATCTTCGTTTACTTCATTCATTCAATATTTCTAAATATTATTATAAGAACTATCGCGTGCTAAGCGAAAATCACATTTACAAATTATTAGAGCACAAAATGTTTTATCCCGGGCGGGAATCGAACCCGCGTCCTCGGAATTCGCGCTGGATGGCTAAATGTTCCAGTGGCCGAATGTTTGAGCATCCGGCGCACAGTGGTCCAATCATTTGTAAATGTGTTTAAACATTCAAGTTAATTTTATGTCATTTGTTAGTATTAAAATCTGATTATAATAATAGAAAAATCGCGGTTTCGCGACGTATAAACAATAAAATTGTTACTGTACTGTACTGTATCAGCCGGATCGTCCACTGCTGAACACAGCCTCCCCTATTAAGGGTTATTTGCCATAATCTCCACGCTTGGCAGGCGTCTTGGGGATCGCAGTGTAAGATGGCAGTTCTTTAGAAAGCGCTGCTGCCCACATTCCGGTATTTTTCCCTTAGTCGCCTCTTACGACACCCACGGGAGGATATGGGGAAGTGCAATTCTAACCCGGCACCCCATGGTGAAATTGTTACTAATAAGCTGTTATTAATTAAAGTCTCAGCTCAGCTTTAGATAGTAACAAATGGGATTATATAATAGAGCAACCGCAATTTTCCTATAATTTCAGTAAGATCTTTTACTAACCAATTATATACAAAATACGACCCCTGTTCACAGGATAACATGGACCTGGTGTAAGATGCTACGGCAATTAAGGTTTATTTTTACGAATTTCGTCAATAACTTTCCACAAGTAAATATTTGTGTACCACTATTTACTGCACGCCTGTAGCCTCCAAAGCAACAGTAGCCACGTCTAGTTCTATTTGATAAAGAAGCAATCCTACGCTAAGCGACAGCACTTTGCGACTCTCCACTGGTTGATTTCAGCATATCTTGAAAGACCGAAACGGTCGTTTGCTACTTTGTTTTAGGTTCGTAGCTATAAATCCATATTTTAGTCACCTGTTACTATGTCCCTTGCTTAATTTGACACCCCTTCGTTTAATCTGAAAGGTAATAAATAGATTCAGGCGTTACTTTCCGGAAATCCATATTTAATAATAACAAATATTTGAAAAATATTTTATGAAAACATCAAATTAATATTATTTATTTTTATTAGCCGACGTGACGTCACAAACGCCACGCAGCCAAACAGGAAGAATTTTCGACGCGTTTCGCTTCTACACGAAGCATCCTCAGGAGGTCTTGACTCTACGAGCGCTATTTATTAACGCTGTTTATTCTCGATCGTGCGTGTTATTATTAATCTGAAAGGCATCACATTGCAACAAGTCACACACCATACAATTCGAAGTAGTGATGGCTCAGTGGCATTGGCTCCATTGTCACACTGCCGCGCAGCAGCAGGTCCAAGGTTCGAATCCCGCCGTGGTCCTGAGCTTCACCGCATGGTGGAAGGGCATTTTGCGTTAATTTGCGAGGAAGGGATCCATTGCGAGCACAGCTTTTTACCAACTATTGGCCAACTGTTTGTGTAGGATTGATTGTATCTGACTCTTGCCTATGCCCTGGATGCTTGAATCTTATGGTAGGTCAGATGCCTATCGGTTTCGATCGTACAGCGTATACCATCGAGGTTTCTGTTGTACACAACGGTGGTAGACGGCGTCAATCATGAAATCAAATGTCAAATTTGTCACTGAGATGATTTGAGAGTGCGTCTTGCATGTCGCTTCATCGCTAAGCAGCCGTGTGAGGCTCCTCTGTGCTGTCAAATTACACTTTAAATCGTAGTAAATCTTTCTACGAAAGTTAAATACACCCTGAAACACGCAATTTTAAAAGGACACCGCAATATTTAAACAAATAACAGATAGATGAAACAAACTGTTTCCTACATGTAAAGAGTACCATTTTAAATACTATAATCACATTTTTAATATCGCCAAGCACCTAACGCTGTGTTCCGGCAGCAGGACTTGAGAGCCAGTGAAATTACAGGCACATGAGACTTAACAACTATGTCTCAAAGTGACGGGCGCAGTGTAATTCGTGACTTTTGATGAAATGCATCTGTTATAGGCAGAGGTTCGTTTGCTTAACATCAGGTGGGCTTCGAGCTTGTTCCGTCACAATAACATTAAAAAACAAAATGTTTTTTTAAGAAGCCAGTTTTGGAAACATATAACTTTAGTAACTTTTTTATACTGACTGCCTATGAGTCTGCAATGACTTATGGGGATATAAATGCTTTTATTGTAGTAGCTGTAGTGTTGTATATAGTTCGTAGTATTTACTTTTTTATTACCTTTAGTAACTCTATTCTGTAATTCCCGTACTGTCTCAACCACTTACATTTGTTTAGACGTGAAGGCCAGCCACAGACTAGAGTAGGGACTAGATAAGCCGTATCAAGTAGATGCTCAAGCTTAGGTCGTTATATCGCGGACATGTCACTCAGCTGATAAGGCGAGACAGGCGAAATACCTGACTGGCTCTTTGATAATGGTGCTTTGAACTCTGTACGCAGAGAAAGTCGACATCAAAAGGAAAGACGAGGACTGAGGTATGTTGGTAAGACATACGCTTATTTGTGATTTTGTAGCATTGCAGCTTTGTCCAATAGCTAGGACCGTATAACCTAATGTTTTAGGAACATCAATATCTAATTTGGCCTTGTGGATTCGTCTCATGAGTTTCATGAGATCTATGTAATCAACAGGACAAGAGTAATAATCCCACAGAACCAAATATAATATGTTGTAACAGTAACACCAACAACAATCACCTGTTGTGAAGGTTTTGGCATGATGAATCAGAGAAAACTGTACAGCCGCGATGGACAAGTTCAGAGTCGATCAACTAGCTGTGGAGAGAGCTATACTCCGAGTTTGAAGTGCGATAAAATCCGGAATAAGGAAATTCGTCGAAGAAACAAAGCTGCCGACATAGCTTTCAGAATTTGCATGCTGAAGATGCAATCAACAGGCCACATTGCTCCACGAATCGATATTGGGGAAAAAAGATTATTGAGTGGTAACCACATACCGCAAGATGTAAAGTTGATAGGCCCCCCACAAGGTGGACAGATGACATCGTTAGAGACGCGCGCCTCGACTAGTGGCTTACAATCGTACATTGTGGCGTTCCAACAGTGGAGGCGTTTGTTCAACAGTGGCCGTCCTCCGGCTGATGATGAAGAAATAAAATGAAACATCGTCAAAACGATTTTGATTAAGAACATTAAAAAGTCGTCTCTATTTTTTACTCTATAAATATGATTCTCGAAGTTTACTTAGCTGTTCTCAACCGATCAGCAAAGTTAAGCAACGTCGCGCGCGGTCATGAGTTGGATGGGTGACCGCTAGTGACATTACTACTGAGCGCTTCCGTGCTCCGGAGGGCACGTTAAGCCGTCGGTCCCGGTTGTTGTCTTAGGATGGCAGTCGTTATAGCATGGTGGTAGGGAATTTTGCGAATGCCCGCCTGGCTAGCTACCACCCTCAAGTAGAAAATCTGTCGCCAAGCACCTAACGGTGTGTTCCGGCAGCTGTCCTTGAGAGCCAGTACTTCTAGGTTAGCCTGAATAACATCTTCGACCACATCGTCACTTACAATCAGGTGAGATAGTGGTCAAAGGCTAACCTAACAAGCATAAAAAAAAAATAAAAAAAAAATCTTGTTTGCAACATACCATTACGTACTTGCGTTAAGCCAATTTGTAATGACATGTAAGACATTATTAATGAGACCACCTACAAGCATGGAAATGATAAATGTGAATCAAAGAGACTCTTTGAACTCTGATTGTGTAATACGTGATAACCCTATCATTGGGCTATAACGGACTTTATAGATGGAAAATTGAATTTGGTCCACTTCGAAGCTCGCACCAGCATATTTTTCGATAGCCATAAAATTACCACGAAGGGATACAAATTAGTAAATAAAAATTTAAGGCTGCATCATACCCTGTTAACGCAAAATCTTATGTCAATATAATATTCCGTTGGAAAAAGGTTGATTAAGGAACATTATTCACCATTTTAACCTTAATCGTTAATTTGGTCATAATTAGTTTTCATCAAATAATTTTTAATTAATTTAACGATACACGATACTTTTTGCTCAAAACGTTCCTTATGTACTAAACTCAACCTTATTCCAACCGAATAATTGACTTGTCTTATGATATGTCGTTACCGGAGATGAAGCGCTCGAAGCGAAGTTGCTTAGCTGTTCTTAATCGATCAGCAAAGTTAAGCAACGTCCGCCGCGGTCAGGAGTTGGATGGGTGACCGCTAGTGACATTACACGCTAGTGATATTATTTTCCGGCCCGCCCCGTCCTCGCCCCGGCC
Organism: Plagodis pulveraria; assembly: GCA_963890685.1. Lineage (NCBI taxonomy): Eukaryota > Metazoa > Arthropoda > Insecta > Lepidoptera > Geometridae > Plagodis > Plagodis pulveraria. Next base: position 26,023,439 of record OY982955.1, on the reverse strand, counting down.
CGGACACGGCCCGGTCTAATATAAATCATCCCTTAACCGTCTCGGTCCCGTTGTTGTCTTAAGATGACAGCATGGTAGTAGAGCATTTTGTGAATGCCCGCCTGGCTAGCTACCACCCTCAAGTAGAAAATCTGTCACCAAGCACCTAACGGTGTGTTCCGGCAGCTGTCCTTAACAACTGTATATGTCTAAAGGTGACGGGCGCAGTGCCATTCGTCACTTGTAATGAAATTCATCTTTTCTAGGCAGAGGTTAGTCCACTTAACATCAGTTGGGCCTCGAGCTTAATCCGTCACAATTACACAAAAAATAAAAAAAACTCATGCGGAAGAAAATATTAATAAATTTAAAATCGTAACAAAGCAATCATAGAAATAAAGTTCTTAATATAATATTGTTTGTATTGAGGAAACGGCTGCATAGCACGTTATACACGCCCTCCTCATGTAGTTAATTATGATTACACTAGTTAACGACTTAACTACAGGATATATAATTATACAATCTGTTTATTGATCAATCGTTAAACTGCACGAGGAAATTGTCAGGTACATACTCTATAGGCATGTCAATATGGAAGTTAGCATCCAATATAAATATACAGAGTTATTGGTAAAATGCTCACAACCTCTTAGGGTTGACTTCTGCTAATCCTAACAAACATTTTGAGATGTTTTTATATATTTTTTTTTTTTTTTTTTTTTTTGTTGTATATTTGACGGAATAAACACGAGGGCCACCTTACGTTTACTCTTGTGCCTGTAACGTAATATTGCATATTTATTATTACTTAGCTCGATGTGAATATTCAAAACTATATTCATAGCGCGGCGCGGTCCTGTGTTGCCGCGGTGGGCGCTCTTGGCTCAGAGAGACTCAAAACTTAAAACAATACGTTTTTCTAGTACTTTCTGACAGTTTTAAGTTCTGAGTCTCGTTGTAAAAGACAATGCCTACTCCGAGCCAAGAGCACCCACCGGGGCAACACAGGACCGCGCCGCGCTCCCTTCTTTGAATAGAGTTTTGAATATTTACATCGAGCAAAGTAATAAAAAATATGAAATATTAAATTACAGGAGACAAGAGACTTTTAATATCATGTGGTGCTTGTGCTTATTCCGCCAAATAAACAAAAATAATCATTTTTTTAAAATAAAATACAAGTCAGTTCAAAGAGGTTGTTAACATTTTACCAATAACACTGTATATATCGTCTTTATCAACAACATCTTCGTACCCTTTTCCTCTCGTATACTCATATCGTCGGTACAATATCTTCTTCAAAAAGTAAATTATTGTAAGTAATTATCATGTATATATAAAGTAATTATTACTTTTAATACTGGCTCAAAGAATAAGCATTGCAATTCAACGGGGCAAAGCTGTCAGCATGCTGGGCACGCTGGTTGTGGGCTGGAGCATTTGGACTGCCTGTGAGTCTGTGACATTGTAGGTTGTCTAAATGCTTTAATTGTGGTAGCTGTAGTGTTTTATATAGTTCGTAGTTTTTTGTAAATAAAGGCATACAGCCGTTAAAATAGAATTACTGCAAAAGTTTTGCCTTCCGGTTTTATAGCCAAAGCCAAACCTCCTGTGAAATATTTTCGTTGGTAGTACACTGGTCGTCTCTCGGGTAATCAAGGCTTTAAGATGTAATAGAGTCTATTGTATATCCAATGTGCAGGCACAACATCCAATAGGAAGATTGGAAAAGTCATTATATTCATAAGCCTTGAATTGTTTGATTGAAAGAGAGCTGAAACTGATCAAATATAAACATTTACTCATATTCACTATAAAAACTATAAATATTTATTTGGTAAATAAAACAGAAATAAAAGTTAATCTTTTAAAAAAAACGGCCAAGGGTGAGTTGGACTCCCACTCCGGGTTCCGTACAAACACGAATGTAACGAAAAAAAGTTATATTTTTAGTTCGAAATCCTTAGCGTAGATCCGACTGCAGTTGGCAGTTTTAGATATTAAACTATGATAATACCAAGTTTAATGTTTTTGTTTATATACCATTTTTAAGATACAGCAAAAAGAAAAATTGTTTAAAAAATCACGTATCTTCTATACGGACCCCCTGTTATTTTAATTTTTTGGTATTGTTATTATTTGTTAGGCAATTGGCCATACTAACACATATTTGGTGACAATTTCAATTAGCTACTTATATCCGTTCCAAAAATGCAGCCCTTCCAAGATATATCCCAACAAAATACGAACCTCGTAATAGGGTTTTCTAGTACAGATCCCTAAAAATGCCATATAGAGTAAAAGTAAATAAGTAATGAATCTCTTCTTATTCCAAACTTATAACTTTGGATGAGGTATAGTATATGTAGTTATCCGCGAAAATATAACATTTCAGCAGAAACAAACAAATTGCCTTGATACTCGTTTGTACATCATTATATCGAGTTTAACTCTGTCATCCTATTCTGTGATGTCTTTTTTATGTTATTGTGCCGGAACAAGTCGAGCCCACCTAACGTTAAGCGGACTAACCTCTTCCTATAACAGATGCATTTCGTCACTAGTCACGAATTACACTGCGCCCGTCACCTTGAGACATAGTTGTTAAGTCAGTGCCTGTAATTTCACTGGCTCTCAAGGACAGTTCTCGGAACACACCGTTAGATGCTTGGGGACAGATTTTCCACTTGAGGGTGGTCGCTAGCCAGGTCGGCATTTGCAAAATGCCCTTCCACAATGCGGTGAAGCTCAAGTCCGCGGCGGGATTCGAAACATGGACCTGCTGCGCGGCAGTCCATAGCCAATACCACTGAGTCATCACTGCTTCGTCTTTGTATGTGTTACGATCAGTGAATGATCAATAATCTCCCTACAAAACGCACTCTCAAGTTATCGACGGCACGCGTCCGTAAATCTATCTTTATAACAGAGACCTGCACTGTGCTCATCATCATTCACTTCACTGCACAGTGAGATTAATATCCGTTTATTAGATACTACTCGAGTTCAATTCAGTACTCGAATTCTTGTTATATAAGTCACTGATATCATTTGAACAGTATTTTTACGTTTATAAAACTTTTTATTGGTCAATTTGAGCTTTTTGTTTGACACTGGACACCAATATATTAAAAAGTATCTTAAGTTCAGAATTAATCAAAGAGGTTTCAATGTAATTGCCGATTTAACGCACTGGCCACTTTGAATTAAAATTAAACCTGATTACTGTCAGTCATAAGAGTAAAAGTTTGCTCACGCGAAAACTAACAAATTCTAAATAAAAGAAAATAGAACACTTTATGAAATTTTTTTTTTTTTACTTTCATATAAGGTTAAAAAGATACAGCGAAAAAATTTAATACGAGTTCCAACGTGCGGACTAACACAGCAGAAAATGTTCGTTATATCAATGCTGTTTAGAGATGATACGACTACGGAACGCACCGTGCGTTGTCGAAGCACGTGCACGCTCAGTAGTAGTGTCACTAGCGGTCACCCATCCAATACATTACTGCAGCGGACATTGCTTAACTTAGCTGATCAGTTTACAAATACAAATTATTTGTTTCGGTAAACTTTATCTAATTTACATTTTATATATTTGAGACTCTCTTTTAAGTATTGACATACCTGTGTTAGAGGGTCTCGCTCTTCCGTGTGATTAAGTAATGAATTACATAGCTATTAAAATTTGTATGAGAAAAAATGCAGTTACAATCAAAGAATACTAAAAATTAAGTTAAATATGTTAGAATGTGAAAGTATGCGGGTGTGTAGTTGTAAGTTTAATAACGGCTAAGCAAACTACGCTACGAGCGCTTCAACCGCTTTTGTACCGGAAACACCGATCTGCAGAATGAACCATGAGCAACACCAGCTACTAAGGTAAATAACGAGGAACTGCAGGTGATGGTGGAAGCTGATCTGAAAATTGACTTATTCATCATTGTTCGTAATTGGTTATCAAAACAGATTTAATTTTATTGTCAGTAACTTAAAAACTGTAATAAAATACGGTGAAGAAAAAATATTAACGCCACAAGACTTTTTTTTTCTTTTATATTTCTGATAGGTAAGCATTTGACCACAATCTCATCTGGTGATAAGTGATGATGTGGTCGAGGGGGTTAACAGGCTTAATCTAGAAGTACTGGCTCTCAAGGACAGCTGCCGGAACACATCGTGAGGTGCTTGGTGACAGATTTTCTACTTGAGGGTGGTCGCGAGCCAGGCAGTCATTCGCCAAATGCCTTTCCACCATGCGGGGAAGCTGAAGCCCGCGGCGGGATTCGAACCACAGACCTCCTGCGCGGCAGTCCATAGCCAATAACACCAAGCCATCACTGCTTCAAAATATACTGTTATATGTTAATATATTGTTACGTATTTAAACTGAAATTTCCACTCTGAACTTCATACATCAGCAGCTGAAACAAACCGCTCTGAACAATTTGTAAAATGAAAATTAGCATGTAGAAGGGCGGGGTGAGCGAGGCGAGGTGCTCGAGACAAATAGTTGTTCTCGAGACTGTAGAGCACACGCCCGGGTATTTATTATGCTAATGAACGTCTGACTTTAGTGTTCTCTACAGATTCTCGATTGTTGCAAGCCCAAGCGATCTAACGCTGTGCAAGCAACGCAAGCGATGCAATTTGGATTTAGCTTAGGTTTTAGATCTATTAATAAATGTACTTTTATCCGAATTGTGATAAAGAAGTTATTTTTTTCGAATTTCAAGGCATTGTTTAATATATATATTTCATTATATAATATATTTTATGTAAGGATTCCCCAAGGCGCCTGATGCCGTTGTTATTATGGAACAATTTTTAAAGCGCTCGTAGCAATGTTTGCATAGCTGTTTTTCACCGGTCAGCTTAGTTAAGCAACGTCCGCCGCGGTCAAGACTTGGATGGGTGACCGCCCGTGACATTACTACTGAGCGCTACCGTGCTTCGGCCGTCGGTCCCGGTTGTTGTCTTGTTGTTAAAGCATGGTAATAGGGCATTTTGTGAATGCCGTCCGGGCTAGCTACCACCATCAAGTAGAAAATCTGTCGCCAAGCACCTAACGGCTAACGCCAAAACTATGAAGCAAAAAAGAAACCCACATGATGGCGGAATGCTGCGTTAAATCCGGCTGATACAGTATGTAAAGATTGGCCGCTAGAAGTAGTACCTAAATAACGAACTTTTTCTTTACAAATTTGTAAGTTACGCATACTTAAATATTTGCGGAAACACTTCTTAAACATTAACGTCACAGTTAAATCACCATTGACGTCAGTCAGCAGTGACGTCCAGACAATGGGTGCTCCAGAAGAATTATAGACGTACTAATGTGAGGGAACATTCACTGCACGGCTGTCATTGCACATGAGTCCTGATGTGTTGGGGTGAGCACGAGGGCAGTTTGTTAGGTTAGCGACTGTATAACAAATAGTTATCACTTTCAAACTAATACTACGTCTTTGGAAAGGCTCTATAACTATGTGGTAATTGTCGGGTGACGAAATGCGTACGGGATTTAAATCCAAAGTAGTAGGTACTCGTAGGTAGCCATTAATTTGAAACTCAAACGCTTTTATAGCGGAATGAAATTTAAAAAAATAAGAGGTAATACTCCTAAATAATTGCCAGAGCGCAGTTTACATTTTCGGTTACTTTATTCGAATTTCACGAGCTAATTAAAAGAGTGATGTCTATTTATTATTTTATGGTTCTGTTTGTAATTATATTGAAATTTGATTTATCACCTACATCTGCACTAATATTATGTAGAGGAAAGATTTGTATTTTTGTATAAAACGAATAAACGTAAAAACTCCTGGACCGATTTGAAAAATTCTTACACCATTAGAATATTTCATTATCCTAGATGAACATAGGTTAAAGAATAATTTTAATATTTTTAGGTTTGCAATAACACCTTCTATGCGGATTACATTCGTAGTACAACGCAAGTGGTACTATAGATGTAGCTCCATCCCAATTCGATGGTTAAAGAACGATAGGAAAGATTTGAGTTATGACGTCATGTCATGTTAGCTCAATTGGTTAGAGCATACCCCGGCTCAAGGGGTGGATGGACGCAGGTCCGAATCCCGCACATGACTTAAATTTTTCCTATCGTGTATTTGTGGTTTTATAGAATATTTTCAAATATTTTTTAATTCTTCATTTTTTTGTTAAATACCCAGGGCGGGCCGCTAGTACATAAAAAGTTTGGTCAGAAACTCTTCAACTAATTTAAAAATACTTTTACTTCTTCTCTTTATTTAAACAGACGCAGTTCGACCGCGATTACTATACCCTGCCCTATTAAAAAAAGTTGGAAAATAAACGCGTACTGTCTCAAAACCAAAAATGCAAGTCTATTATACAAAAATCAGTGGCATTTTTATTGTTCTGAGACATTGTAAGTAACATTAAAACGCATTTTTCTTTCGCGACTGGCTAAATGTGGTCAAAGTAAATAACATTAATTATACGAGTAATAGTTATTCATAATGAATATAGCAGAGGTGTTTGTCCAAAATAGATTCTACCTAGAAGACTACTTCGAAGAGTTGGCATAATGAATAGATTCAGGCGTTCGTTACTTTGCGAAATCCATATTTAATAATAACAAATATTTTTAAAATATTTTAAGAAAACATAAAATTTTAATTTTAATAAAACACTTAAAAAAATATAAAAATATATCTAGTGACAATTCCGCATAATTTTCTTGCTAAGCCGATGTGACGTCACAAACACCACGCAGCCAAACCGGAAGAATTTTCGACGCGTTCGCTTCTACACGAAGCATCCTCAGGATGTCTTGTATCAACGAGCGCACGATCGAGAAAAAAAATTGTTATTATTAAGAGTTGGCATGTTGGTAGTACTGATATTAGTATGCATATTACAATATAAGAATATGATATATGTAGTAGCGCGCTTTGCTCATCTGTAACTCCACTTTGAAGCGTAATAAGCTAATGTTACATATCATTAGAAAAGCAGTTTTTAATTTTTTTAATTTTTTTTTTTTAATTGTTAAATTTTTTTACCGGCGGTATGCCTTTATTAACCAAATACTACAAACTATATACAACACTACAGCTATTGCTATATACTATATACTACAAACTATATACAACACTACAATAAAAGCATTTGGACTCATAGGCAGTCCAAATGCTCTAGCCCACTATCAGTTGGCAGCGTGCCCAGCATGCTGGCAGTTTTTAATGATCACAAGAAAACATAATTTTGGCAAAAAGTGTATAGCTTATATATTAGGTCCTTACATATGAAATTGGCGTTTTGTATGGGAGGAACAAAAAGTCGAATATTTTTTAATATAATATATTTAATTAATCAAAGTATGAACCATTATTTTCTATGCACTTTTGCCATCTCATAGGTAGTTCATTGATCCCTTTACTAAAAAAACCAGTCGGACGGGAATCAATAAAATCTTTGAAGGCGATTTGGACTGCCCCATCGGAGTTGAATTTTTTCCCTTGCAAGAAGTTATCCAAATTTCGAAAAAAATGGTAATCTGTTGGAGCAAGGTCCGGGGAGTACGGAGGATGTCTTAGACTTTCCAATTGAAGCTCTTCTAATTTAGTAGCCGTCTGTAGCGCAGTGTGTGGTCTAGCGTTGTCGTGAAGCAGCAGTGGCGTGGAGCGATTGACCAGCCTAGGTTGTTTAGCCGCTAGCTTTTCCATCATGGTTTGCAATTCCTGACAATAGACATCAGCCGTAATAGTCTGGCCAGATTTGAAAAAACTGTAATGAACAATACCGGCACTAGTCCACCAAACGCTTACAAGTAACTTTTTTGGGGTTAATTTTCGCTTGGGGCAGGATTTGTCTGGCTGGCCAGGATCTAACCATTGCGCTGAGCGCTTCCGATTATCGTAAAGAACCCATTTTTCATCACAGGTAATGATTCGGTTTAAAATACCTTCATTATTGTGCCGGTTTAGTAATGTAACGCAGCAGTCGACGCGCGTTTGCCGGTTTGTTTCAGTCAATTCGTGAGGTATCCACCTTTCAAGCTTTTTAATCTTCCCAATTTGCTTCAAGTGAATTAAAACAGTTTTATCACTAACATCGCAGCCTGCAGCTAACTCGGACGTGGTTTGCGATGGATCCGCTTCCACAATAGCCTTCAACTCTTCATTATCAACTTGAGTCTCAGGCCGTCCACGGGGCTTGTTCTGCAGGTCGAAATTTCCAGAACGAAAACGTTGGAACCAAAAACGAACTGTGTTTTCGTTTGCAACACGACCGCCATACACATCATTCACCCTTCGAGTTGTTTCCGCAGCACTAGTGCCACGGCGGAACTCGTACTCGTAAATAATGCGATATTTAAGGTTTTCCATTTTGTAAAATGAGTGACGCAAACAGAAAAAAACAGAAGAAAAAAAACAAATGAATGACGATCATCGAAGCACAAATACATGAGTCTATAGCTGTACAAATTTGAATTTGGAATTCCTTACCAAAGAGGAGAAATTCGTGATTAAAGTGGCCAGTACGAAAAACGCCAATTTCATATGTAAGGACCTAATATATCCATGAGGGCAGTACTTCCTACATAAACTGACAATTTGTTTTCCTGCAAAATAGTATAATTATATTACAAAATCACAAATATACGATACGAAAAATTGAAGTCATGTGCGGGATTCGAACCCGCGTCCATCCGCCCCTTGAGCCGGGGTATGCTCTAACCAATTGAAAAAAAAAATAGTATATACATTTTTCCTATAGTATATTTGTGATTTTGTAATGTAATCCGCATAGCAGGCGTTATTGCAAACCTACCAATATTAAAATAGTATATTTATACTTTGCCACAGTAGGCCGCAACTGCTAAAATTCCCGAATTCTCTAAAGCACCCTCGTCACATGTCCGTAATGATACGACGTGTCGTGTAAACCCTCCACGCGCAAAATGAGCGCACTTCAAACGACACCCCCTGTCTCCCTCCGCCGATGCATTTAGTTGCAGGTGCCTACAATTTTTCTTGTCAGACAAATTCGAATGGAGTTGTCCTATCTGCGTTGGGGAGACTCTTTGTGCTTTGAGAAAATATTTTTCCTCGTATACGAGTATGTATTCAATGGTTTAGATGTGGGGTATAATGATAATGTCTTTTTCACTTAAGCTTTTTATACATTTCTAGCGTTGGTATGAGTTTTTAAGTAGCTATTTTTGACTTTATTTTTTAATATTGACTTACATATCTGGTTTTATGTTTGTTTGTGGAATTTCTAAATTAAAAAGCAACGTTTCGAATGTGACATTACCAGTTTTTTTTCTTCCGTGAATAAGGGCCTGTTTCAGAATGTTCGAGTAACTTCCGGTTATACTACCCAGAACATATTTTATAAATAAAATACTATCTTTGCGTTTCACAGTCACCGATTTAGCCTATCCATCGGTTAAAGCTTGAAACGCGCTGCATGTTAACTGTAATTTTTATCATTCAGTTAATTTATGTTCTGGGTAGTATAACCGGAACTTACTCGAACATTCTGAAACGGGCCGTAAGCATTGCAACCCAACGGGGCTATGCTGCCAGCATGCGGGGCACGCTGCCAACTGGTAGTGAGCTGGATAATTTGGACTATACCTGCAGGCTTGCAATTGCCTTTGAGTTGTTCAATGTATAGTGTTTTGTCAATAAAGGCATACGGCCGGTAAAAAAAAAAACTCTTAATAAAACAATCATTATCTAAGACAAATATAAATCTTGATTATCTTTGTAATAAAATTTTGAATAATAAAATTACCAAGAAATATGAAATATCGTGTCTTTTCTATTCGTTTCAGAAAACAGTCGTGAAGTATTAGTGTAAACGCGAAAGTGTTTGATAGTATTTATCTTTTTAATCACAAGTTCAAATAATAGCATAATGCCACCTTAGAAATAAGTAGTTACTTCTAACAACTGCACTATGACACCGTTCAAATACGACAGCTTACAAGTTTGAGACTATTCCGGGTCCAATATCCAAGTGAAACGTGTTTGTGTTTTCTAAACATTGTTCCCAGTTTGCAAACGGTGTTAATAACACGCCAATCTACAGAAATACATTACATACGTTCGTTCTGGTAGGGACCACGTAACCGAAATTTGAGGGTACAAGTTTATGAAGTAAGTTTTCATTGGTAAGTATATATACCTAGTGCACTTCTCTGTTCTATCGCGGGGCAATAATAATTTTATTCAGTTAATAATATATCAGAAACCGTCACAAAGTAAATGGTAGTTTCGAAGTAATTGAAATTAAAATGTGCGCTATGATATTGTAATTTTTGCACTAATACTTGCAAATAAGCTTACATAAATACATCGAGGAACAATTGCTCGGTTGATGATTTAAAATAAAAGCTATCAAAATATTAAGTAGTGATGCTACTAACAAAGTATACCTCAAACTTGTTATAATATATTTTGGTCAAAGGTATATATTGTATTGTAGGTTCAGGTTCCACTCACAGTACTTATTTCCTATTATAATACATATTGTTGATAGTGGTAAATCGTAGCTCCGAGTGGAAAGTGGCTTCTTGTTATCCCAGGTATAAATTTGTACTAAAAACACGAAAGCAACCTATTTATTTTTATAATTTATTTGTATAAGTAATCATATTTCATATGATTAGTGTAATTCGTGTTTGTGCGGTACTTAATTGAATAAATAAATTTCTAATTCAACTTTGTCATTTAAATTGCATAGCAATGTTGTTTTTGTTTATTGCAAACATGTATCTACCATGTGTGATCTGCATAACTTGTTGCTGTATATGGGGATACCCAGATTTTTTGTGTTTTATTTCTACCCTCATAAAAATGTCAAAAGAGTCTAAATTTAACATTTATTTTTCAATGTCGCATTAATTTGTCACATCTAAATTTATTTTAGAATAATTTATATACGATTAATGTAAAAAGCTAAGCATTTATTAATTCTTTTTTCGCTTATTACAAATACGGTGCAAAACTTGTGAAGGGTGTAAAAAAATATCTCCCCATAAGGCCAGTATTATATGTATTTAAGCTGCAAAAGTATTAAAGTTACTATAACTATTCAATAATTACAAAACCGTTATTTGTAGGTTTATTATCGTTTTTAATGGTTAGTCGGTCTTCAACCTGACCTCACCTTGCCATGGTTATTTCTGGATGCGTTTACCTAATACCGTATTGTGAATTCGGTATTGTGGCAAGTTGAATAATTTAGTTGGCAGTGCATATTACGGACTTGTATAACACTATTTTATGTTAGTTCGTAGATATTCTGGATAGTACTAATGGGAAGTGATGATGTGGTCGAAGGTGTTAACAGGCTTAACCTAGAATTACTGGCTCTCAAGGACAGCTGCTGGAACACACCGTTTGGTGCTTGGCGACAGATTTTCTACTTGAGGGTGGTCGCTGGGTATTCTCAAAATACCCTGCCACCATGCGGTGAAGCTCAAGCCCGCAGCGGGATTCGAACCATGGACCTGCTGCGCGGCAGTCCAAAGCTATTACCGCTTGGCTTTCTTTGCTTCAAACGGGTAATGATTATTGGCGCCAATTTAGATTAGATTATTTATTAAACTGGGTTATATGGAACCCTACGTGTGCATTTTCGTTTCATTTTACGTTATTATTATTATACACAAATACAGTAGGTATAAGGACGAAAGTAAAATGTGTAGATACCAGCTACCATCATCACAGAGTAAACATTTGTAACAAAGCATTGATTTTGACATTACTCTGCCGCAAATACCCTCGGTTTCAACATCCGCGCGCAATAATCTCCTTTCTCGAATAATTTCCGCCATTTCATTTCGCTTATTTGATTTTCCTGAGCATTTGCTTTGGAGTTGATATTTGTAATAAATTTTTATTTGCACCCTTAACGTGCCTCTCAATTTTTATTGGTCGCCTCATCTGCATTTGTGTTGGGATTTGACATTTTCTTAGCCTCAAATAATAAAAAGCTTAATGAGGTAAATTGTCTTTCAGTCCTCGGTTGAGGATTCTGTTCTTGTAACATTCACTTTAAACTGAATAGGGGTTAAATTTGCCGCCACACATCAGGAAATACTTTAAATTAAAAATAAACTGGCATGGTCCAAGATGCCAGACATTTTATTGCATAAAATATAATGTTCAATATGTAGTCAAAAAGATTATGACTTTTTTGTGTCACTTTAAAAAATCATGAAAATAACGTCCTCGCCGCAAACAAAAATACTAGATGGCATAGACTGCTACGTCTCATTAAAAAATAAATAAGCTATGTCATTAAGATATTCATGAATCAATAACTTTCTTTATATGCTAAAATTTATTGTTTAGTATGGCGTATATTTTTCATTTTGTAAATTATAATATAATATTGATGCAATTGATGCATGGATTGCTCTTCGACTTTCATATCTTTAAATACTTTAATATTTAATATATTGCATTGAATGAAAATAATGAAAAGTTCTTGAAAATCTTTACATTATTTCATATTTAAACATTATATTTCAATGACCTTGGTGTGGACAGTGTCTTTTAAACTGGTCTGGGACGAAAGAACTTACATAACCAGTTCCTAAACCATAAATCATAGTCTGCAATAGCCGAAGATAGTAGAAGAAAACACCAACTTATAACATCTACAAAATCAGGCTCAAAAACTTTGAAACTTCATTGCGACCTCTTACCTCAGTTATATAAGCATCTAACGGTATGTTTCGGCAGCGTTCCTTTAGAGCCAGTGAAATTACAGGCACATGAGACTTGACAACCTATGTCTCAACGTGACGGGCGCAGTGCAATTCGTGACTTGTGATTGTGCATCTGTTATACGCAGAGGTTAACATCACCGCTTAACACCAGGTGGGCCTCGAGCTTGTTCCGTCACAATAAAAAAAATATATATTCAGATAGAGCACGTCGCATGAAACAAATGAAGCCAAAAAGAACGATACTCCTGTCGTAGCTACTGTCCATTTCTCCTGTTGAAATGAAAGTTTTATAATATTTAAAAAAAAACGTGAATACTAATTAGAAAAACATATCAAGTGACGATTCCACCAAATTTTTCTGCTACACCGACGTGACGAGTCACCTACGAGGATGTCTAAATTAAATCTCTAAATTAACAAATTTATGGATCTGTTTCGAACAGAAACTTACCTTAACACTCTACCAAACACAGTTACTTCAAGATGGCAAACCCTATTAAATTCAAGAGTACGAGTAACAGCTATAATTACTATTTAGTTAGGAACTCGGAGCAATACATTGAATTTTAACTTAGACGCGCACACGATCGTAACGAGTTAAAAACAACTTGATAATGTAGTTTATATTTCCAACGCAGTTACCTCAATTAGTTTTTAGTTCGCAAGGGAGCTTAATTGAGGGGTAATTCTACAGGTACTCACTTACCTACATAGGGAGTATCGTTAAGGAATAGTTCAATATCTACCAGCAAAGTGTGGTATTCATGTTTCAGCTTCAGGATATAGTTTTCAAATTTGGTTCACTAGCAACCGCCGCGCCGTATATAGCGCTTCCTGGGGAAGTAACTTAGTAAATTGATCCAAAATATCGTGTTTTCGTAATATTTTTAACTGACTCTTGCTGAACGATAAGATTATTACAAAGTTAGGTACAAAAAGTTATTGGTTTGTGTCATCGTAAACAAGTTTGAGCATTGGGCGTATTCCATTTGACGCCAATTTCGTTATTTTCGATAATTTTGACCACATTCTGCGTCTATGGTTGTGATCGCTGTGATCGTTTGTAACTCTCTGTTCTCCCCTGTTCCATTTAGGATAGGAACGCTAAGAATACCACTGAAATATGTAGGTAATTCAAACTGTTCCAGTAGCTTCACAGCGTTTATGGCGATAATAATGCCAAGACCCGAGTGGAACAACTTTTTGGGAGTGTGATCGTTTTTATCGTTTTTGGCGAATTTAACTCCAAATGGTACGCACCCATTGAACAATTTGATGTCGCTTCCTCCCAGAATTATTACCATGGTTGCTCAGATAGGATAAGTAAGTTGTCCGACTATTCGAAACTTGCACTCCATTCAATATTTATATTCGATGGATTGAGTTGATACGGTAGACAACAAGGACTTAGTCACAAAAATATGATCAGTAATTTTAATACACAACGAGGTTTTGGTACATTCATACGAGGTATGGTAATGGTACCTCATTGTAATATTCGATTATTTTTTGCCTCAAGTTTGAAGATGCAACGAGACTATTTGCAAGATTTTACATGCTGATTTAGCTTCGCGTTTCGCCGAGCGAAGCATAGGTGATTTGCTTTGCAGACTTCTGCCTTCAGGAACTAAATTGGGTTACAGTGATTCAGTTTTCTACCAAACAGATTTTGTACAAACGGTTACCTCAAGTCTGCTTTGAACTGATTTTCTTTGCCGAGTAATTTTTATTTTGAAAAGGGGTTAAATACTGATGTTTTCTTTTAAACATGATAGACAGGTGTAAAATAATAATATAAACAACCTTATTCCGCGGGTGATATCTAAGTAAGTCAAGACATTTTTTTTTTATAAAACTTGTAAAATAATATTTGGTAAATTATAATTTCAAGTTTTTTCCGAGCCGTCTTATTTTCAGCTTTGGTTCAAGTTCATCAAAAACACTGCAAAAAAAGTTCAGCTCGGCATCAGAAGTGTGTTTATAAGTTCTAATCTTGCAATTTCTTCGCAACATGGGCGGATGGAATTGGGTTCGAAATCCCGCTCTTAATATTTATATTTGTTCGCATTAATTAATACACGTAACTTTTTGAGTACTATAAAAGGCCGATGTCGATCTATGGAAGACAGCCTTATTGGTCCACGCCACTACCAAAAGTTGGTACCGCGTTAATAATGTTGGTCGAATGTTCTGTTTATTACACAGCTGATTTGTAAATCCATAAACGAAATGTCAGTTATGCTAAAAAGTTTATTGATGACCCCTCAGCTCAGTTGACAGTGGCTCGACTGGCAAAACTCAGGATCCTATGTTTGAATCCTTGCAGGAGCACATATGTGTACCCGTATCTGTTCTCCTTGGATCTTTGTGGTATATTGATCCATGCCACTGGTATCACAGCCTCACTTTAGTGGGAATTAGACTACGAGGTGCAATAGTAGAATAATTTACTTTTTTTCTTCTTAATGCCCTAATTACCTGAAAAGTAGTGAGTTATTATTATTATTTATATTTGTTTATGTTATTGTGACGGAACAAGCTCGAGGCCCACCTGATGTGTAGCGGACTTCATCACAAGTCCACAAGTCACGAATTGCACCGCGCCCGTTACTTTGAGACATGAGTTGTTAAGTCTAAAGTGAGACCTAACGACTATGTCTCTAAGGTGACGGGCGCAGTGCAATTGGTGACTTGTGACGAAATGCATCTGTTATAGGCAGAGGTTAGTCCGCTTCACATCAGGTGGGCTTCGAGCTTATTCGGTCACAATTACATTAAAAAAAAAGTCTCATGTTCCTGTAATTTCACTGGCTCTCAAGGACTGCTGCCGGAACACACCGTTAGGTGCTTGACGACAGATTCTCTACTAGCCAGGCTAGTAGTAAGTCTGTCAAAATTATGCTAGCCAGGTGGGCATCCGCAAAATGCCCTTCCACCAAGCCGGCGGTGGGAATCGAACTAGGGACCTGCGGCACGGCAGTCCATAGCTATCACCACTCTGCCATCATTCTGCTATCAACGAGTGTTATATCGGTGATGGTTGGCATCTGCCAGGCGGCTGGCTATTCATCTGAAGGCCATACACAAGGCGTCTTTTACAACCTTCGTCCTTGTATTGTCAGGGAAGACATATTGAAGCGACTCTAAGTATGTGAGATAATGAAAATAATATTATGACTGAATTTCTTTTAATGTCTTCCCGTTCATAATGACCCCTGTGCCGTATGCCTACGTGTTGTATTTTTTATTTTATTTTATTGTAGATATAAGCCTTTGACCACAATTTCACCTGATGGTAAGTGATGATGTGGTGGTCTGGCTTAACCTAGAATTACTGGCTTTCCAGGACAGCGGCTGGAACACACTGTTAAGTGCTGGGCATCAGATTTTCTACTTGAGTGTGGTAGCTACCCAGGCGGGCATTCGCAAATGCCCTTCCACCATGCGGTAAAGCTCAAGCCCGTGGAATTCGAACCATGGACCTGCTGCGCGGCAGTGCATAGCCAATGCCATTGAACCATTATAATAGCATATACTGCTTCAAAAATGTTTATGTACACGATTTCAGTCTCAAATTATTTACAATTATATTTTCTGGAGCTATAGTTCAAATATTACGAGTATAATAATCTCGGTTGTTATATATACCGATATTATAGTATAGTGCCACAAGTTTCAGATATTAAATTCATTAACAAGGGCTTATTCCATCTGTGACCGCGCACGCTACAATTGATACGAAATTAATTCTGTCGGTGAAAGGGGAACTCCCGAATTCGATCCAAATTTTAATTAAACGTTTGGTGAAACTCTTCAAGTGTCTTAATCTAATTATTTATTATAACAATTTCGAATTTCTTTGAGAACGTAAGCGTACATTTTGCATGTTGCAAGGGCATTTTGCGATTGCTGACTAGCTACTACCCTCAATAGAAAATCTGTCGTCAAACACCAAGCAGTGTCCGGCAGCAATCCTAGAGAGCCAGTAAAATTACAGGCACATGAGATTTAACAACTGTATGTCTCAGGGTGATGGGCGCAGTGCAATTCGCCACCTATATCAAATGTATCGAAATACATCTGTTATAGGCAGAGGTTACTGGGACTCGTGCTTCTTCCGTCACAGTCACATAAAAAAAAACAATAATTGCCTTATTTAATATAAATAATATTCATATTATTTATCAAATTGCTAAATAATTGTAGTTGTATATACTACTATTATTTAGTAAATATGTATGTCTATACATGCCACGCTGTCGTCGTCGAGTCTCCTAGTTATATATTAGTATGTAGGTATACCAAGAAGCATGTAGGCATACTCTTGCTAGATCACTATATAATTATAAATCAAACTATAAGCTTGCCGCTGTCTGTCCCTATGTAGGTATGCTTAGATCTTTAAAACTACGCAACGGATTTAATTGCGGTTTTTTTAATAAATAGAGTGATTCAAGAGGAAGGTTTATATGTATAAATGAAGCATATATAATACAAGTTGAGAAACACTGATAATTTCAGTGGTTTCCAATGTGATGTCGTAAATAAACACACTTTTTGCGCTTACATTGAAAACGCTGGCTGAACCTTACGAGATAGATTAAAATAATGTACTACAGTATTGTACACCTTAAAAAGGTCTAGAAAAAAGTCCTTGATTGTATATGTCTATCTCTTAGGGATAACCCACAATAACCATTTTTTATCCTTTACTTTTTAAGAGATATAATGGCTTATTTACGAAGCATTAATGTTTATCCAATGAAGTACCTACCTTAAATACATTGTGATTTTTATATAGAACCATGTTATTTAAATGAATATTTTTGAAGATATTACAGATTATTTTTTATCAGCATTGCACCCATGCGAAGGCGGGGCGGGTCGCTAGTATAATAATATTATGAAGTAAAAAGAGAACACCAGGATTTTATATTTTAAATTATGACTTAATAATTTGTCAAGGATATAAAACTTTTCTCCCCGTAGGATAAGAGTATGATTTATACGCGTAATTTCATTTTTATGATTCATTCATCGGTCATTACTTTCAGGTGTTGCCAGCTATCGACCTGGAACGGTACAAAAGTTTAATATAAAGTGAGCAATCAGGTTCACGTAAAATGTTTCGGTGCTTTATTGGTATTTTTTTTAATAAGTTATATTGTTACTATTATTATTTTTTTATGTTATTGTGACGGAACAAGCACGAGGCCCACCTGATGTTAAGCGGACTAACCTCTGCCCATAACAGATGCATTTCATCACAAGTCACAAATTGCACTGCGCCCGTCACCTTGAGACATAGTTGTTAGTCTCATGTGCATGTAATATCATTGGCTCTCAAGGACTGCTGCCAGAACACACCGTTAGGTGCGTGGCACTCTATAGTCAATGCCACTGAGCCATCACTGCTTCAAAAAAGTTTTTCTAGATTTTACGCTGGCTCTTAAATTCCTTTCTTGCTTTATCTTCTTCTTCAGGTCGTCAGTGATACCTTAAAATATTTCCTTGTTTAGGTCTAGTAGCCTAAACAGTTCTTATTCCTGTCTATTGCTTGATGTTACGCAGCCATGACAGTTTTTATTTTCCTACTCTCATTTTACCATCAATTTAACCTATCATATCGAAAATGCCCGCCTGGCTAGCTACCACTCTCAAGTAGAAAATCTGTCGCCAAGCACCTAACGGTGTGTTCCGGCAGCTGTCCTTGAGAGCTAGTACTTCTAGGTTAGCCTGAACAACATCTTCGACCACATCATCACTTACCATCAGGTGAGATAGTGGTCAAATGCAAACCTATCAGGCATAAAAAAAAAGTTTTTTTTTATATTCTTGCCAACTGAATAAGGTAAGTACCTCCCTATCTTACAATTTCAGACCTACCGCACTGGAAGGATTTAATTTACGGTCCATTAATCGTTGCATGTGTCGTATATCTCTCGCCTCGGCTTCGTAAATAATACTTTAATCATTTTGTTATTGCTTTCATAACTCAATGCAAGTGCACGACGACACTGCATCACACATTTTGGTGAACTTATTTTGTACTTATATAACATAATCATAATCATTTATTTCTCCATCTTCATGTGTACAATAGATCTTAAATAATTTAATATGTAGGTACTAACAACATGAAACCCTGGTGGGCACTCTAGAGTTTATTGGACTATGGGTAGGACTAAAGTTTTATAAAAACAAATCGACTGTATTCCTCAAATAGAAGTCAAACACACAAGTTTCACTAGACAAAATTTGCTCCATTTGTAATAGGGGTGAGCCTATTCCCATCTACCGGGCACAGTTCTCGTAGGGTGCTGAATCTGCGTGGCGACGAAGGTAAAAATTTCTGAAGATCGATAGCAGTGCCCTGTACTACCTACTGCCATAATTACACTGCGATCCTAATAACGACTGCCAAGTGTGGGGATTATAGAAAACCCCTCTTTACAGGCTTTAGTTCAATGGTGGACGTATTACTATTGATTTGTGGTTCCGGAAATATCTTTGTAAGAAAACCCAATATACTTTGGTATCATTGCTTCAAGGAAACGGCCGATTTCCTTGTCCTAGATTTTCCTGCCCACTCAACATCATTTATAAATTAATCTTTTAAAGTTATGACAACGAGGGTGTGCAATGAACTCCCTGTCAATATAAAAAATCTCCTTCAATAGAAACTTTTAAAAACTGGTCGGCACCGACTACCTTGAAAAAGATGCCCATTCAGGTCGTCGATAATGTTTTTGAGTTCCGCTTTATCGGCAACATATACTTTTCTTTTTAATTTTTGCTTCATATTTTCAGACCAATTTATAATATTTTTTTTATTATTTTGTTGTTTATTTACCAAAACGTAAAGTATACGTGTATTTGCCATTATATTAAGTACTTTGTGTTTTATTTATTTCTTATTTCATATAATATTATGCACCTTTTTATTCATTGTTTCTGTTTTAAATTTATTTTTTATTTTTCAAAACTTACTCAATTTTTTATGCACTTTATTATTCTTCTGTTTCCTCCGCTGGATGACTGGTAGAGAATGCTTCATGAGATGCAGAGTCCTTCTATTGTAGGTATTTCATTTTTGTGCAGTAAATTATTATATAAACAAATAAAAATAAATACGTCATGAGCTATCCCAAGTACATAATATCTAGATCCACCGTAGATGGTACGACTCTTGACGACGTTTGGCTACCATCATCTCGTCCATATATTCAGCTATCCAGCAGTCAGTGATTACTTCTATTATATACAGGGTGATTGGAAGGTGCACTCGTGGGGCGCCGGGTAAGAATTGCACCTCCCCATATCATCCCGTGGGTGTCGTAAGAGGTGACTAAGGGAAAAATACTGGAAGGTGGGCAGCAGCACCTTCTAAAGAACTGCCATCTTACACTGCGATCCCCAAGCGGCCTGCCAAGCGTGGGGATTATGGCAAATACCCCCTTAATAGGGGAGGCTGTGTTCAGCAGTGGACGAGTCGGCTGTTACAGTACAGTACAGTACAGATTGGAGGTGGGTGCAAAGCTGTGGTGAGGCGAAGGTAGTGTGGACCATTTAGAACCATTTAAGCCATTGTTGTCTTAGACGAAGTCTGACTATTTCTTTTTTACCAGTTTTTTATGATTTTTGGAGAAAATACCCAATATTTGTCTGTTACTGGAGTTGGAGTTCTTCGTGTTCTGTGAGTCTGGTAGAAATGTTCCGTAGATTTACGAATGTTTACCTGTCCACCATCAAGTAGAACATTTGTCGTCAAGCACCTAACATTGACTTCCTTCTTAATTTGTCAGAGTCAAACTCAAAAACAGGAGAACGCAAACCATACCGTAGCGGGCGTGGTTTAAAAAGTGTACCGTGCGGCACAACAACATTACCGTGACGCGACCAATCGGATGCGATAATTTCTAAGCGCCAAAACAATAAACCAATCTAATTGAATTAGGAAGATTGTTCGTGTTTTGTTAATGTGAACTAGTTGAATCCGAAATCGGTAACTGTATGAGAGTTATACTTCTTTACATATTCGTAGATAATGTATTTCAGGTAAAATTCCCATCAACAAATATTTGCCCTTCCAAAATAAATACCTATGTGTACGTATGTTTTCAAAAGAAAGGGTCTTTCATAAATCTTTATGATTCCTCAATGGCTTCATGAATTTATGAACAGCTTTATTGTTTCCGAGATATTTGACTTTCGGTAGGTTTCTGCCGGCTATTGTTTATATTGTGATGATAAATGGAAGGTTTGATGAAGAATTGATAATATTTCTGTATAACTGACTTTTTCATTTTCTTTGTTTTAGGTAAGGAAGTGCGCATAAGTGAAAGCTTAAAAAGAGGTTATGTAGCAGAAAATTGTGATGGTAAGTATTGAATGTTTAAATAGATATATGCGTTAGTAGTGACAGGGACAAAACTACGCGAAATATTTATAAAAATGTCCGCACTCTTCTTCTCTTTCCACTTCATAAATGTGTAAGCTCTTTCCATACATGCAAACGTACTTTCGCAATGTTTCAAATACCAAACTCGTTGAAATTTTGCATGCATGTCCGTGATGCTTCTGGTTTGCCAGTTTTTAGTTTTTTAGGGTTCCGTGGTTTGCCAGTTTTTAATTTTTTAGGGTTCCGTACCTAAAGAGTAAAAACGGGACCCTATTACTTAGACTCCACTGTGTGCATGTCTGTCTGTCACCAGGCCGTATATCAAGAAGCTAGACAGTTGAAGTTTACACAGATGATGAATTTCTGTTGTCTATAGGTAGGAGTTGTTGTTATAGAACAACAAAACCTAAAAATCGGCCAAACGCGAGTCGGATTAGCGCACGCGAAAACTACAATAAAAGGTTATATATGTAGTTCCACCAACTTAACTGTGCAGTTCTCGAGGGCGCTATTGGTCAAGGAAATCAACTACAAACTGTCACAATTTGAAGGAATTTTGTAGTTCTTTTTTCTGCCGCCTGAACAGATAAGTTGGTGGGTCTGTAATATTGGGTCTAATGTTGTATAGATAATATAACCCTTAGTGCGCGAGCACAGAACAAAAGAGAAAAAGGCGCGAGTCCGAATCGCACTTATTTGATTTTTATACAAAACTAGCTGACCCGGCAAACGTTGTTTTGCCATATAAGGGTTGATCGTAGAAGGGTGAAAATTGAGGATTGTATGTATTTTTGTATGTTGTATCATAAAAAAATAGAAATTAAAAATTTTGTCTAAAAAATAAAAAATAAAATTTAGGGGTGGACTACCCCTAACATTTAGGGGGATGAAAAATAGATGTTGGCCGATTCTCATAGATACCGGATAAGCAAAAAAAATTTCATCAAAATCGGTCAAGCCGTTTCGGAGGAGTATGGCAACGAAAACTGTGACACGAGAATTTTATATATTAGATGTTTTCTCTAACACACTGGACGAAACACAAGAACATATTACGTATAATATGTTTACGCTAACAACATATAAGACAGGAACACAAGAACATATCGTATGTAACCCTGGCAGGGTACTAAGATTGTATACATCCCTGTTGTGCGTCTAATGCACGCTACTCACATCCATGTGAGAAGTGGCACGATGCTCATTTGGCGCACTTTTCCCTTAGTCGTCTCTTACGACACCCACGGGAAGAAATAGTGAGGTGACATTCTAACCCGACACTCCACAAGCTATATTCCGGTATAATAAAAAGAAGTCTCCACCGCTCTTTTACTGGCACGGGTGACCACACATACCTCGCCAAGACACTCGTCTCGTCCATATTTGTTAAGGAAAGTCGTCAAGTAATTTTGAGTGTATTTTTTATTTAACATTGACATGACATAAACTGTGTTTCGGCCTTCGCCACGGCATCTTCTCTATATTCTGTGGCATTAATATCATTGTGAAATGTATACGTGAATATGTAGCTGGAACAGATTACTCCATCGGGCAAGAACAACTAAGCAAGCTACGCTACGAGCGCTTCGGTTTTACTATTAGTGTTTTAAGACTTGGTACCACGCCAATAACCTGAAGGCACTGATTGGATGCTTTAGATAAGATTTTTAGAATAAGACGTATATTTTATTTATTACTTATTAAAAAAAACTCCAAAATCATATTATACTTTTATTCTTTGTCGATAAGTAATTAAATTTAAGTGCTCATTTAGTAAAAATCAAAGCATTCGCGTATTTCCAACTAGGTAAATTGGAGGTGCTTATGATTTTGTTTTTGTTTATCTTATTACGATAAAATTATTAGGAAAAAAGGAAATTACTTTTCACATATTGTAGAATTAGATATACTTTTTTGGAAAATAATAACTCAAGTATTATTATTGCCTCAAATTCACGCTCATTTTAAGACTTTAAAATGTCTTTTTTTTCCTATACTATATTATAGATCACTTTCTTACCTATACTACGTTTAGGTTACGTTTTCTTACGTATACTATAGATAATATACAGTGTATATATATATATATATATATATATATATATATATATATATATGTGTGTATATATATATATATATAGCACCTAACGGTGTGTTCCGGCAGCTGTCCTTGAGAGCCAGTACTTCTAGGTTAGCCTGAACAACATCTTCGACCACATCATCACTTACCATCAGGTGAGATAGTGGTCAAAGGCTAACCTATAAGGCATACATATATATATATATGTATGCCTTATAGGTTAGCCTTTGACCACTATCTCTATATATATATATATATATATATATATATATATATGTATGCCTTATAGGTTAGCCTTTGACCACTATCTCACCTGATGGTAAGTGATGATGTGGTCGAAGATGTTGTTCAGGCTAACCTAGAAGTACTGGCTCTCAAGGAAAGCTGCCGGAACACACCGTTAGGTGCTTGGCAACAGATTTTCTACTTGAGGGTGGTAGCTAGCCAGGCGGGCATTCGCAAAATGCCCTACCACCATGCTATAACGACTGCCATCCTAAGACGACGACCGGGACCGGCGGCTTAACGTGCCCTCCGAAGCACGGAAACGCTCAGTAGTAATGTCACTAACGGTCACCCATCCAACTCATGACCGCGCGCGACGTTGCTTAACTTTGCTGATCGGTTGAGAACAGCTAAGTAAACTTCGCTACGAGCGCTTCAAATATGTATATTATACACTGTTACCAATACCGCGTTCATATATCATGAGAAAGTTCCATTTCGTCAATGTTTGAGCAAATAAAGCTGTATTGAATTTCTATGTATAGTCATTTAAAGATTAAAAGGCATCAGATGCCATACCAGGGCCAATTTTATTCTTAATCCTAACAAGACACAAAACATCAGAATTACTTACCGTGAATCGCAATCGACGACATAACTTTTTTTTACTGATCATTCACAATAAGCGTGAGGTATACTTTACGTCTATTATATTATCGCATTAGAATATTTTTTTTGTACGACAGATATGCGTATACCCCTAATAAAATACTTATATGTTATTCAAAGAGCGGAACCGGCTGCCAGCACTAAAACATATGGAATAATTAAAGTCATTATCATGTCATATTTTACAGATTATTGGAGCACAATTTTTTATGCCATGGGCGGGAATCGAATTCGCGTCCTCCGATTTCGCGCCGGATGCCTAAACCACTCGGCCACCTGGGCACGCTCTTTCGAACTGAAATTTCGTACTCCATTTGTATACATTAACCATCATAGGGGACGGTGCGCGGTCATCAACCATTCCCGCCCGGGCATAAAATTCGGTATCATGTGTTCAAATATTTTTATCTCAATATCGTGTTCATGGACCCAGCTTCTTTAGGTTTTGTCACATTTTTCACAGGTAAAAATTAGTTACGTGTTTTAAAAAATATTCTTTCTTCTCGGAAATTTCACAAGGGCTCGACTGTCTTTCGTAAGCAATAGTCCCAGAATGGTCGTCAAATCATCAATAAAGTTCAACCGAGCGTTTTTCAGATATAAACTTGAATAAAGTTCATATCTGAAAAACGCTCGGTTGAAGTCTATGAAGGCTGTGTTCAGCGGTGGACAATCCGGCTGATACAATACAGATAAAATAAGTGATAAATACTTGTTCTAGGCAGTTCTAGGTAGTTCAATCAGGTGCCAAGCAGTAAATTTGGTGGTAAAATGGTCCTATGCGGTATTTTGCATTTCTGTGTTTGGACTGAAACAAAACGGCTATTTTCTGTGCCCCTGCTTTGTCACGTTAGAGGAATAAAACGGAATAAAAGTTAAATCAATGAGGGAGACTGACAATACTTTTTCAGTCTATAACACTCCTCTCTGTCCCATCTATATGTCCCCCCGTCGTACTGAAAGGGGACAGACTAAACTTTTCCGATCTGTAAAACTTCAATTTGCTCTCTAGTTGTTAACAGAAAGACAAACATTTTATTCCTGAATGTCCCACAACGAAATAACAGGCATCATCATCGTCATCACATCGACGGGAATATCCACCGTTGAACAAGGTCTCCCCCATTGGGGGAGTTTTTCCATCAATCCTTACTCTTGACAGGCATCTTGGGGAGCGTATGAGAAGTGGTCAGTTCTTCAGAAGGCATTGCTTCCTATTTTCGGGTATTTCTCCCTCAGTAGCCTCTTACGACATCCACTGGTAAACGCGTGGAGAAATAACAGTGCATAACAACTATACACTTTCAGCCAGTCTCATTAGGTATTATAATGACAAAACTACATTTCATACGACTCAATTACTATTCAGTAGCGTGACTTAAATGATAAATACTAAGTTCACATAAAGGCAATAGACTTGAATAAAATATCTATCGGCGAGCCCGTGATAATTCCAATGCAAATAAACTTGATTTTAACAGCTGAAGTTTATTACTTTCCATTTATTAGAGAAAATCGGGCCTGGTCCGGACGCGTGCATTCTGTAGCTATCACCTCACCGTCTCAAGTCCACTTTCCCGCTGTATCCTTCGCCTTTTATTGATCTATGCTCGAAGTACTGTATTTTTTTTTTATGCCTTATAGGTTAGCCTTTGACCACTATCTCACCTGATGGTAAGTGATGATGTGGTCGAAGATGTTGTTCAGGCTAACCTAGAAGTACTGGCTCTCAAGGATAGCTGCCGGAACACACCGTTAGGTGCTTGGCGACAGATTTTCTACTTGAGGGTGGTAGCTAGCCAGGCGGGCATTCGCAAAATGCCCTACCACCATGCTATAACGACTGCCATCCGAAGACGACAACCGGGACCGACGGCTTAACGTGCCCTCCGAAGCACGGAAACGCTCAGTAGTAATGTCACTAGCGGTCACCCATCCAACTCATGACCGCGCGCGACGTTGCTTAACTTTGCTGATCGGTTGAGAACAGCTAAGTAAACTTCGCTACGAGCGCTTCAAAATGTATTCAGTGCTGTGGTGTTATAATGGTAATTAAAATTAACTGAAAAGTCAAAGTCAAAATCATTCATTAAATTAAGCCGTCAACGACGCTCTTGTGAAGATCAAATACATATTTTAATATTGAAATATGCTACATAGTACTGTCAAAAAAATTTATAGAGCTACTGCGAGAAAAACGAGCTAGAACTTCGGGGCCATTATTTTTAAACGTTT
This sequence comes from Plagodis pulveraria, assembly GCA_963890685.1. Taxonomy (NCBI): domain Eukaryota; kingdom Metazoa; phylum Arthropoda; class Insecta; order Lepidoptera; family Geometridae; genus Plagodis; species Plagodis pulveraria. The sequence continues at coordinate 25,997,102 of OY982955.1, read as the reverse complement.
TATAACATGTGTTATTATATTATAAAATTATTACAATATGTACAATTATTATAATATATTATTATGTATGTTTTAATTACGTATGTTACAGGCGATAGAGAAAATAGTAAATTATGATACAAGTGAGCTAAGTTGCTTATTATACACGAGGCTTTGTGTTGCAGCCGAGCCGTAGATCAGCCGAGTGTATAATGAGCAAGTTGCTCACGAGTTTCATACGCACTTTTTCAACACCCTTGGGAGGAAAAAAAAATATATTGCACAAATGCGACATACGAACATTATGGAAATAGCGCGCGAGTTTTTTTTTTTGCGCGCGGCAAATGAATGATGGTTGATTACATATAAACCTCTTTGTTGTTTATGACCCTAAGAACGATATAATACAGCTCACTTTACGAGCAAGGATGTTTAAAAAAGAGATATATATATATTTTTTTTCTGGGATCATGAGTCATGATTCATGACGGTACGTGTTAAGCGGTAAACTCTGCTTTTAGCAGGTTCATTTTGGTTTCGTCACAATTGACGAAATGTACTGCGCCCATTACCCTGAGACTAAGTGGTTAAGTCTGATGTGCCTGTAATATGCTGGCTTTCAAGGACTACTGCCGGAACAACTGTTGGGTGCTTGGAAACAGTTTTCTACTTGATGGTGGTAGCTAGCAAGGCAAGCATTCAAAAATGGCCTTCTGCCATGCGGTAAAGCTCAAGCCGTCGGTAGAGATCGAACCATGGTACTCTGCCACGGCAGTTCATAGTACATAGCTGTCACACCTCGGCTATCATTGTTTCAATAACATATATTTCTTAGATCCTGGATCGAGATAAATATAACCCTATGTCAATCAATAAATATAGGTAGTGTATTGATTGACAAAGGATCATTTTTACTCGACTGCCCAAAACAAGGAGTGTTATTTTTTCAGGATTTATGCAGGTATGTTTGTGAGTTTCTTTATTCCACCATTTTATCCACCATGATGGTTCAACCCCGTGGGGTGCCGGGTTAGAATTGCACCTCCCCATATCATCCCGTGGGTGTCGTAAGAGGCGACTAAGGGAAAAATACTGGAATGTGGGCAGCAGCGCTTTCTGAAGAACTGCCATCTTAAACTACAATCCCCAAGACGCCTGCCAAGCGTGGGGATTATGGCAAATACCCCCTTAATAGGGAAGGCTGTGTTCAGCAGTGGACGATCCGGCTGAACTCGGCTGTTACAGTACAGTACAGATGGTTCAAAAGTACCTATTATTACAATATTGTGCGCAGGTTACCGACTTCGACAAGTTATTTTACACATTTGAGTGTTGAAGTCGATTCCATTTTTTGGTAAAAAAAATATTTTCACCCATTTTAGTGACCCTTGCTACTTATGGGATCGATTGTCATTCACTGTCAATGACTATATCATCAAGGTATGAAAATACGTTTCAGTTATTGGAGTGTAACTCAAAAACCGCTTGACGGATTTTGATTAGGTATATTTAAATGGGAATACACGGCAAGCATCAACTTTCAAATAAAAAAGAATCATCCAAATCGGTTCACCCAGTCAAAAGTTCTGAGGTAACAAACATGCGTACAGCTAAGTTAAGTGAGAACAGCTAAGTAAACTTCGCTATGAGCGCTTGCTCGTAAAGTTTAAAGTCGCGAAGTTTACTTAGCTGTTCTCGACCGATCAGCAACAGGTACATGACATGACCGCTAGTGACATTACTACTGAGCTTCGGAGGGCACGTTAAGCCGTCGGTCCCGGTTGTTGTCTTAGGACAGCAGTTGTTATGGCATTTTGCGAATGCCCGTCTGGCTAGCTACCACCCTCAAGTAGAAAATATGTAGCCAAGCACCTAACAGTGTGTTCTGGCAGCTGTCCTTGAGAGCCAGTACTTCTAGGTTAGCCTGAACAACATCTTCGACCACATCATCACTTACCATCAGGGGAGATAGTGGTCAAAGGATAAAGTATCAGGCATAAAAAAAAAACATTAAAAAAAACAAATGAATTGAGTACCGCCTCCGTGTTTTGAAGTTAGCGGTAAAAATATCGTCATCACAACTTCATTATGTTCGAGTAAGAGCTCAGTCTGTATACTCTGTATTTTGTGGCCAATGAAAACCTAAAATTATTATTGTTGACACGCCAGGTGTTCGGCCATCAGACAAGTTATTCGTGGCTGTCTGGGCGCGTCCCTTTTGGATTCTTTATTGAATGCATTTCAGCTGTAAATAAACAAACATGGAAGAGAAAGGGGCAGGGTGATGGCCTTTTTATAGGTAATCGGCCGCCTGATTGGAGCTTCACCCTGCCTTACGTACGTATTTTTCAGAAAAAAAGTGGCAATCTTTTGGATGACCTATAGATAAGCATCTATTGAGAGCTCCAAAGGCCGTAGCTAGTTGTTTTTGATTGAGGCACTTAAGTTAGAGAACTAGTATTTTTCAAAGAACAACTAATACCAAACCGCTAGTAACGTGAGAATTAAATCATAAACACCTAAAAACATGAACTCCTTATGACCCCCTAATGAAGTATATGTTCTTAACAGCAGATGAACTGACACTTATCCTTATAATCAGGCTGACTAGATAATAATAATAGTTATGCCGGACAATAATGGGCATCGCATGTCAGCAAACTAAAAGTAAACTATCTTGTGGAACAATGATTTTGCTTATTAGGCACTTTTAAAATATAAGCAGATTGCATTTTGCTTTCGTAATCTATATGAAACTGCTGAAACACAGCCACTTCCTCCAATCCATGATTTATGTTTATTGACCAACATCAACATGTACTTTCGATGAATGTAGCACTCTCTCCGATTAAAGCTCCGAATTCACCTAAGCAGATAAGTTGACTGCAAAGCAAGCCGGATAAAGAAAAGTTCCAGACTGCATGTCGTCTGTGGATAATTCAATATTCTCATGTTTACTAATCCTACGCCCTTCATGATAAGTAACCAGATGACTTTTTGACAAAATATATGTGGCTTCTACTAATCGCAAAATATAATAAAACAGGAAAAAAAATAGGGCTTCCGTTTAAAATAAAACAGGTTATTAACAATGTTTTTATTTATGCCCTATTTTAAAACAGTAATAACCATAATCATCAAACTTGGTGTGCTCAAAGGCAAACGTAAAAGAGGTAACATTATATATGATTATGCCTTGAAGAAATATTTATTTAATAAAAGTAAGTGCGTGAATCCGATCTTGCAATGGATTCGCATGTCCCTACCTCGGAAGAAATAGCGTAAATGATTTAGCAAATTAGCAAAATACTATTGTGTTTAGCCGTGAAGGGCACTGTAGCAAATGAAATTTCATTTGCCTAGTAATTAGGTAGATAGAAAGATAGATAATTATTGTTATACCACTTTTAAAAGATTAAAGTTTACATATAATATTAAACAATAATAACATAGTGTTACAATGGGCTAACTTATCACTAAAAGTGGTCTTTACCATAATTACTAGGCGGACGAGAGATAAGAACTGACATCTTGGAGTGACAAGCGCGATGCAGTGTCATGCAGAACGAGAATGGGGACACTGTGACTGTAAATAGACGGGCGTGATGCTTACCATCAGGTGATCGACTTGTCCGTATCGCCATTTGATGACAAGAAAAAATAGGCTCTACTCCGGACGCATATTTAAAAAAAATATTTAATTAGCTCATTTGAAGACCCTGCTCCTCTAAGTAGTCACCGTGTCCCAAAAGATTTATATCATCTTTTTGAAGCGCTCGTAGGGTAGTTTCCTTAGCCGTTCTTAACCGATCAGTTAAGTTAAGCAACGTCCGCTGCGGTCATGAGTTGGATAGGTAACCGCTATAGTAACATTACTACAGAGCGTTTCCGTGCTACGGAGGGCACGTTAAGCCGCTAGTCCCGATGGTTGTCTTAGGATGGCAGTCGTTACAGCATGATGGTAGGGCATTTTGCGAATGCCCGGCTAACGACCACCCTCGAGTAGAAAACGGTGTATTCGGGTAGTTTTCTTTGAGAGCCAGTAATTCTAGGTTAGCCTGAACAACATCTTCCACTGAATAATCACATACCGTCTGGTGAGATAGTGGTGAAATGCAAGCCTGTCAGCTATATATAAAAATACTTCTATTTATCTTATTTGATAAAGCGATGATGTACATAAATTTTGTTATATATAAAATTGATAAAAAAAATTATAAACACAAAAATATACGATCAAGTATAAGTCAGTTCAGTCTCGAGCTAAAATTTCCAAACTGAATGAAGCAAATACATTCTTATGAAAAAAAAACACAAATGAATACTTATAGCATGGTATGTGAGTTCGACTCGCACTTTTTAACTTTTTCTTAACCATATTGTGTTGATTTATTTTTAACTATTAGGAAAGAGGATATCATAAACAAGGTTTTTTTTCATTGCCTGGGACACAACACAAGCATTTGATTCCCTACGACATCAATGAATGGATACCAACAAGCATTTTGACACAAATATATGTTTAATCTAAAATTAATATATACCATTACATTGCCTTATGATAGCATAAACTAAACGAATAGTCCAGATGCTTTAGAAGTGGTACTTAGATCTTTTCCCAATTTTCCTAAAAAAAACTCTAGATGGGATACCATTTCCTCAATGGCCTTAATAAGTAGATACCTAATCGCAAAAATAACTATGCAAAATGCCTCGAAAATCTGTTAGTATTAATCTAATATTAGAAAAAGAGTAAAGAGTAACAAATACATGTAAAATAGTATTGACAAAATACGTTTTAAACACACTAGTAAAGTAAGTAACACTTGCATTACAAAGCATAAACGGGCATGAAACGCAAGCGGATATGTCTACAAAGTTTCGAGACGCATCCGCTGCGCAGTCTTTCTTATCGCTCAGGTGTGTTCGAAGTTTAAACATTTAAATATACCACACGATACATATAAATATCTCCTCAATGGTAAGTTAAAATGAATCTTGCAGAAAGAGTCTCGGGATCCGAGTTATGGTGGTTGATCGTAGACACTGGTTTTTATTGTTTCTTTTAAAGTGCATTGCTGCAACTGGTACTATAAAATGTCTGAAGAGGTGTTCAGAATTCTTTACTTTTTTATGGGGAGAATGATATTGTAATGATGCAGTCATACTAGTGGCCTGATGTTGCAATGTCGATCTTTTGCGGTGTATTCCGTATAGCCCAATTAAATGAATGATATTTTTATTCGATTTCAAGCACAGGCGCTAATTATTATTTGTCACCTCCCTTAAAGAAACTGGGCAATTTTATTATTTTTGATGAAAAAACCTTACAAAGCTTTTGTGAAGCACTGGGTCTGAAGTAAACTATGTTACATCTGCAACACATACATTATCTGTATGTAGGTATATCAAATTTCGAGTATCAACTTTTTTAAACAGGTACCGACGAGTACCTTCCTGATTGCAGGTGCAAAAATCCATTTCGCCTCATTCTTATTGTCATCAATTTAATCATGACTCGTTGTGCCAATGAATTCACTACTTAGGTTCGTATAGTGTTGCCCACCGTTTCTGATCGCATCACCACAATCAATCGACATCCCGGATGTTCTCATACCATTACACATCAAAATACTATCACAACCTATTGAATTCTAGCAATACTGGTCTATATAGCAACCGTCTGCTATTCTGCGGTTTAGTGCCAATTTGTTAGCATAATAAACGTCTGATTTAAACCGTTTTGCGTCGCCTGGTGCAATTGTGACGCTTGAATGACTCCAAATGAAAATACCTAGGACAGGATTTTTGTTTTTATACCTAGAATACCTATCTATATCGAACGTGTCTATTGTAAAAAAGATTTCAACCGAATAAAATGTTAATAACTTTGTCCGTGCTCCATTCTGTGTGTCTATTTTTAATCAATTTTCCTAAATAGCAGCATGTTCTGTTTTTATGTACCTATCTATCCTACCTATATATTTACGAATAAGTGCTGAACTGATTTAGTTAATTTTTTATTTGTTCGTAGTGTGTATATCTAGTGTTGTGCTTAAAATATTTTATGGATATTCAAGTTTGAAAATAATGAAATTAGGATCAATAATTAGAAATTAAAAAACAGTTCGGCTAATCAAAACGAAAATTTGCAGTTGGAAAGAAAGAGTTTAAGAGCTTTCGATAGATAATACTATGGCAAGTTCTGATTCAACGTTACTTTAAATATTCAAGTTTCTGTAATGCAATGGGTGCAGCTTATCACTCTAGTTTTGTTCTACTTACGGTAATGTGCTCATTTCAGATAACACGGTGTCGACAATGTTTGGTTCGGTTAGACCCAAAGTTGCAATAAGCGACAATTAGTTTTTAGATTGAAGGTTTGCCTCTGTGTTCAGGAGTTTACGCCTCTGCAGGGAAGACCTTAGTAGAATAACTTAAAATCAAGACACGTTTCATTTTATTCGTATTTCCTTATTTATGTTACGTTAGCTGCCGAACTTGTCATAGAAACTTATTTTAAACATAATTTTTAGTAAAAAATATTCAATATTAAGTAAAACGTTGCAATGACTACGATTTCACAGTGCTGCCCGTCGTGCTGTACATATAATATTAGAAATTGCATCTGACGCCCGGCCGGTCCAATACCGGAAGCGGACGCAACGGCGCGCGGCGGCACGGCGCCGTTGTGTATCGTGTGTATGCCGCCTAACTCGTATAAACAATGTAGTTTGGTACTAGATAATGTGAACTCGGTGCAATACAGATTTTAAGGACTAAATAAATGAGAAATATTGAAAGTTTTATCTTCGCTTTTGCAATAGTCATAATTTCACAGCATTGGCCGCCGCCACCGCAGTGTACAAACCGCGGGAAGCTCGTCGGGGATATGGGATTGAGTTATTGTATAAAATGTTTTCTGTATATAATCTTATACTAACATACTCTCTACAGTTTCTAAAGGAGGTCTTGGCCTCCAATACGAGAGAACGCCATTGATCTCCGTCTTACGCCGCCTCTTGCCAGCTTAACGGCTTGGAGCTGGCACATGTTTGGCACCATTCCAGCTATATCTAGACCTGCCGACGACTGGTCTGCAGCGGCAGCGGTACTCCAAGATACTCTGTTTTGCCATTGCGATCCTCCCAAATTCTGTGTACGTGACCAAACCAGCAGTCTCTGGACTTTGGTCGCTCCTCCTTCTCCCATCAGGCCTTGCTGAAGTCCACAAATAGTAAGTACATGCTCTAAGAGTCCTCCCATTTTATCTCCATAAGCTACCTGAGGAAAAATCCATGGTGCTACGATTGCTTCGGAATTAACACTGATAACTTACAACTTTTTCCACATAAGGTTCAATTATATCTACCAGCAAATAGGATAAAGCCTTATTCATCTTAGATTTTTTTTTTTTTTTTTTTTTATGTTATTGTGACGGAACAAGCTCGAGGCCCACCTGATGTTAAGTGGACTAACCTCTGCCTATAACAGTTGCAATTCATGACAACTCACTAATTGCACTGCGCCCGTCACATTGAGACATAGCTGTTAAGTCTCATTGTGCCTGTAGTTTCACTGGCTCTCAAGGACTACTGCCGGAACACACCTTTCGGTACTTGGCGACAGACTTTCTACTTGAGGGTGGTCGCTAGCCAGGCGGGCATTCGCAAAATGCCCTTCCACCATGCGGTGAAGCTCAAGCTCTGGGCGGGATTCGAACCATAGACCTGCTGCGCGGCAGTCCATAGCCAATGCCACTGAGCCATCACTGCTTCAATCGGCAGTCGGAAGAAGAGCGATTCCGTTATATATTGAGTATGATTTCCTGATAAATATTTTTTTATGAAAGCGTGAACCAAAACGTGTCTTTCTCCAGGTTGTTGTTCAGTGTATGTTTTTTTTGTTATTCCTGATAGGTAAGCCTTTGACCACAATCTCAACTGATGGTAAGTGCTGGTGTGGTCGAAGGTGTTAACATGCTAAACCTAGAATTACTGGCTCTCAAGGACTGCTGCCGGAACACACCGTTAGGTGCTTGGCGACAGATTTTCTACTTGAGGGTGGTCGCTAGCCAGGCGGGCATTCGCAAAATGCCCAAAATCAATGCGGTGAAGCTCAAGCCCGCAGCGGGATTCGAACCATGGACCTGCTGCGCGGCAGTCCATAGCCAATGCAACTGAGCCATCACTTGCTTTTTTTGCGTTCCAATATATTGGGCAGTAATCCGAATACAGTCTGAATGTATGGCTCTTCCTCCATATTTCCAATTTTAACGTGAATATCTGCATCTGTCGCCTTATCTACTATTGTGGTATATCGTTTTTTTTTTAATTCTAGGTACATCACAATATTGACATAAAATGTGCCAAATTGTAGTCGCTATAGGTGATTCTCAGGCCTCAAAATGTTACAAGTAAATAGCATCTGATGCGCCCGCCCGGCGCAAAACCGGAAGCGGATGAAGCCGGGGCGGCGCCGCTGCGCTCCGTTGCGTACCGTGCAGCCCGCTTAACCTGTCTCAACAATGTATTCAGATAAGATGACAGAATAGATGTGGAACTCGTTGCTGAAGTTTGAATAAAAACAATAAATTTCCATAGATATAATTTTAAACAAAAGTTTTGATTATATTTTAACAATTTTGTAGAAGTATAATTTTCGATGCCTATTTTTATTTATTTAGGTAAAATTTATAGTAATAAATTGACTTTTAATGATTGAAGTATCATCTAACATGTTCATTTGCATGATTTGTAAGTCAAGAAAAGAGAAGCGCTCGTAGCGAAGTTTACTTAGCTGTTCTCAACCGATCAGCAAAGTTAAGCAGCGTCGCGCGCGGTCATGAGTTGGATGGGTGAAAGCTAGTGACATTACTACTGAGCGTTTCCGTGCTTCGGAGGGCACGTTAAGCCGTCGGTCCCGGTTATTGTCTTAGGATGGCAGTCGTTATAGCATGGTGGTAGGGCATTTTGCAAATGCCCGCCTGGCTAGCTACCACCTTCAAGTAGAAAACCTGTCGCCAAGCACCTAACGGTGTGTTCCGGCAGCTGTCCTTGAAAGCCAGTACTTCTAGGTTAGCCTGAACAACATCTTCGACCACATCGTCACTTACCATCAGGTGAGATAGTGGTCAAAGGCTAACCTATCAGGCATAAAGAAAAAAAAAAGAGAGGGAGTAGGTAAGATTAGTAATGCTCAAGATAGTTGTACAAAAATGGCTTGAACAAAGTCAACTTGTATCGTAGATACCTATAATTTTAGTAACTTTATCAGTTCAAAATCTATCGTCAAAAAAGAAAGGTAAGGTCCCAAATGACCTTGATTGGCATATTTAACATTCAGATCAAAATCGGTACGCTACGATTGATATTATTTTTGGAGTTTTCTTCACAAATCAGTCAAACCTTCATTTCAGTATACCTACTTACGTCGAATGTAGTAATTCCTTTATAGTTTATGGTAATACAATCAAGATCCGCTTTTTTAAACACGCTACGCTATCCAATTAAGGATAAAGCATACTTGCCGCAGGACGATTGTATTAGATTTTGTCACGAACAACCGCATCGCAAATGTTATAGGTTTCCTAATGATTTTTGTCAACAATATCTCAATAGACATATTTAAGACTAGAATTGTGTTGAGAATAAAACAACTCATTATGTTTTGATTTTTATTTGAATGATCTTATATTATACAATGCAAATACTGAAATCGGGCGAGTCCAGCAGAAACTTAATAAATTGTATTCTTTACAATAACAATTAATTAAAAACTTGACTCAATATTGAACAGTAACTTATATGTTACCTATTCATTTTCTCCCTGTAACTTTGTGTAACTTATTTAAGTTTTTTCAACTATTCAATACCTTCTGTATTTTCAGGAAAATTTTAAGTAGTATTCGATTTCTGAAAAAGAACAACTTCAATTATAGTTTTAAAACATAAACGTCTTTTGCGTAGAGGAAAATAAGGTCTCTACGGAGCATATACAGAGAAAAAAATATATGTAGGTGATGTCATATTGCCTACAAATGGTAAATTAGGAAACCAAATAAATAATAAACGAAACTGGGTCCATGGGGGCCCAGTCTCCATCAATTATTCAAGGATTTATCGAAACGTTTGATGGAGGCGACTTGTGAACAAAGTCCTGGCTTGATTTTTCGGCCAAAAAACTAGTATTAATATACAGAGAGGTAATGCAGCCAGCATTTTGGGCACATTTCCATCCACCAGAGATTTATTGGATTTTTAGTGCAATATTTTTATCTTAATTCATTTTAAGAATTATATATAAAGTTTTTTTTATGCCTGATAGGTTAGCCTTTGACCACTATCTCACCTGATAGTAAATGACGATGTGGTCGAAGATGTTTTTCAGACTAACCTAGAATAGCCTCTCAAGGACAGCTGCCGGAACACACCGTTAGGTGTTTGACGACAGATTTTCTTCTTGGGTGGTAGCTAGCCAGGCATTCGCAAATTGCTCTACCACCATGCTATAACAACTGCCATCCTAAGATAACAACCGGGACCAACGGCTTAACGTGCCCTCCGAATCACGGAAGCGCTCAGTAGTACGCTACGAGCGCTTCCAATTGGTTTTTATAAACAATTGATAACGATAAATGCATATTTAACGACACACCAGTAGTGACATCTATTAGTGTCGTTAACAATATATGATTTGCTTGCTTTCTTGCGCATAAATCACTAGAGTTTGATTAAATTAGGAACTAAACTTTGCCTGTTAGATGACCCACTATTGGCAAAACTTGCAAGTATACAGACAACAATTGCGTTCCCTCTGGAAAGTACTGTCGTGCAAATTGTATTTACTTCACTAGCTTAGCATAGGCAAATACATTATTTTATTCATTTTTTTTTTGCATGGTGACTTAACAACTATGTCTCAATGTGACGGGCGCAGTGCATTTCCTGAGTTGTCATGAATTGCAACTGTTATAGGCAGAGGTTAGACCACTTAACATCAGGTGGGGCTAGAGCTTGTTCCGTCACAATAACATAAAAAAAAAAAAAAAAAAAAAAAACATCTTTTAAAGACTCCGTTTACACTAAATGCCACAATTGTAAACCCTCTCATGTACCTCGAATTCTCTCGTTTTGTATTACCTTCTGAAACATTCAAAGTTAAAGCACATAAAAGGCTCTTACAACTCACGGAGTCTAATTTTGCGTTAATTTTGCTCCTTAACCCACTTCTGAATTCAATATGTGCTCCTAAAGACGTGTACGAACGTAGCGACGCGGACGTAACACAAATGCGTAACGTTTGTAACGTAGATGTTTTGTAAGGGAGTGACATCGAGGAAGCCAAGCGCAGTACGTACTCGTATATATACCACATGGGCATAATTACGCTGCCAAAATCTAGTAGTTCGTATATGTACTCCATTCTAGACATTCCCATAGTAATGAATATAGAAATAATACCACATTTTTTGAACACACTAATGAAAAAAAACCCTTAAAATGGAAACGACTTCAACACTCAAAAGTGTGAAATAACTTATTGAAATCGGTACGATGATAGTTCAAAATCAATACAGGATCAATATTCAAATTCATTTATGTAGGTATGTTTGTGAGTTTCTTTATTCTACCATAACTTCTAAATATCAGTAAAGATATCGCAAGTGACACGGAGTGTATAAAAAAATAAAAAACACATACTGGTGGATTCTAGACGCCATATTGAGATATATAAATAATTTTTTCTTCCAAACCGGGAGTCGAGAGGGTTATCAAAATGAAGGGCTTTAAAAACCGATTCCATAAATATATATAACTTGCAGTTTTAATTTCAATGGAAAGATAAAACGTTATATACGAAAATAAATAAATGTGGAATATGGAGAACTTTGTACAATTAAGAACTTGTTTAGTACCCATGTTCATGCAATAAATATATTTAAATTAAAAAAAAAAAAGAAATTGCAGTCGGTGTTTTCCCTTTTTTAATTAATTAGGTTATGGAGCTGTACCGCCAAATTCCACATATATTTTTTTAATCTTGGATAAGATATTTCCTCTGCAACAGATGTATGCCTGATGTCAAATTTCCTAAAATTCAATATCTTGACAAATTAAAAATACTGCTACATCATTGAACGTGTATTTTGACAAAGGTCTATTATATTTAGTTGGTCATGGATGTAAAAGTTGTCCTCGTATAGTTTTATCCAATTTTTTTGAAACTGGCCTTTGTAGAAGAACTCATTAAGAGCATTACGAAATTTAACATGTAACAATAACATAACACAAGCAACGTAGCGTAGTTTGCTTTGCCGTTCTTAACTGATCAGCTAAGTTAAGCAGCATCCGCCGCGGTCATGACTTGGATGGGTGACCGCTAGTGACATTACTACTGAAGGCTTCCGTGCTTCGGAGAGCACGTTAAGCCGTTGTGTGAAGTCAGCAGTCGTTATAGCAAGATGGTAGACCATTTAGAGAATGCCCTATATAGCTGGCTAGCTAATACTTAAGTAGAAAATCTTTCGCTAAGTACCTAACGGTGTGTTCCGACAGCTGTCCTGGAGAGACAGTAATTCTAGGTTAGCCTGAACAACATCTTCGACCACTCGTCACTATCAGGTGAGATAGTGGTCAAAGGCTAGTCTATCAGCTATGAATAAAAAAATAATACGCCTTTTTATCGACAGAACTACTTAATGGTACTGTAATTAGCTACGTATTTAATGAGAAGTGAACAGACGTGTAAGTACACGATACGTATTTGCATTACAAAGACGAGGTGACACGTGACGAAGTAAAGCTTTGATGAGTGCCGTGAACAAAAATGTCTCAAGAAATTAGATAACACTTAATGAGGATTTTCGGCCTGGAAAATATCATAACTCCAACAAAATTAATTACAGGGACATGAGACTTACGACGACGCAGTGTAATTCGTGTCTTGTGATGAAATGCATCTGTTATAGGCAGATTTAGTCCGGTTAACATCGGTGGGTGTCGAGCTTGTTCCGTCGCAATACAAAAAAAAACTCTTACGAAACTTCTCTTACACTTACGAACTATAAAACTTGGACGTGTAACATCTATATTACCCACGTCTGCTAAACCACCTTGGCCGGATATTTGCATTATAAGGACAAAGCAATACGTGGCGATAAGGGTTAAGCTTTGATGAGTATTGTGAACATAAATGTCCTAAGAATGTAGATGAGGCTTTTTGGACTGGAAAATATCTTAACCCTAATATTGAACATGTTATACCTATGACAACCTTTTGAAAATCACTTTGCTTGGACATGATAGTAGAGATAAGTTTAGAAGTAAACATTGTTAGGGTAGGGATGCTCGATGATTTTCGATGTGAGGCAAAACATCGATGTTTAACATACCAAATATCGTAACATCGATGTTAAAGTTAGTTATAAGTACCATACAAAAATTGTATGAAAGTATTTTACTAAAGGTGTTTTATCATTTTTCTATTATGACAACATACCTTATAATACGAATAAATATATTTATTCGTAGACCTAATATCATAACAACGATGTCACGGCAAGACTTCGATTTTTAGTGGAAAAAATGATAAAAATGCATTCAAGATCTAAAGGTCTTTGTCATTTTCCATTCGTTACCATTCCAAATTTAACATTTGAATTGTATTTATATATTGACGTTGTATTTATACAGGGACGTGTGTTCAGTAAGTTAAGTAAGTAGTTTTCTAGTAGCGATACTAGAAAACTACTTAGCTTACTAGAAAACGGGAAGGACGCTATATAGACCTCGGCTGTTTGTCCTTTATAGGGTTGTATATTTAGAACGGTAATAGGTATCCGGTTGGATTTTTCACGGAATATATTATGTTTGTATAGCGGATTGCCTAACAAATAAGAATTTTAACAAAAAAACTACTTAAGTCTGAAAATATTCTAAAACAAAAAACATGCAAAAAAGTAAATAAACCAAACCGTGTATACAGTTTTTTTGTTCATTTTAGAGGGACAAGTGTAAATGAGAACATCATCAATGTAGTCGAAGCCAATGAAATACGTACTATTAGGCATAATTCAAATATTACTCGTCAGATCTCACAATGGGACCACATTACAAACACCAGCTTGAGAATATACCCTTAAAAAAATGAGTTAACTTAAAAGTTAAATAAGTACCTTCTCCTTTTTGGAAGTCGGTCGGTTGAGAATAAAATATGTTCGAAACGTGTTTTTTGAATTTTTTTGTTGTATCGTAATTCGTAAATCATTTAACTTCTTACGATTATTGCCAACTCGCACTTGGCCGGTTTTTCATTTCTGTAATCTAATTGAAATATGGTATAACAATATTAAATTTTAATAGTGTTATGTTTGCAATACGTCTGCTATGCGGATTACATTACAAAATTACAAATGTACGATAGGTTGTAATTTTGTAAAATATTCAATTATTTTTTTTATTCCCGATATGATATTCTTTGACCACTATCTCACCTGATGGTAAGTGATAGTAATTAAATGAAAAATAAAATATATCTTCAGGAGACGTGGAAGCTGGTCGGACCAAACAGATTAACCCATCAGATAGCTTGATGAGATATTTTTTTTATCAAATATAATTTATTAAAAACAGACCTACAATAACTTGCCTGTAGAAAAGTTTTCATAGTTATTTTTAATAGAATTAATTTTAATAAATTTTCTTTCATCACCATCACTCATATCATAACCGAATGAATTTCATCTCAACTGATAGTTTTTAAATCAAATAATTTATTTGCTAAAATACATGTCACATAAGATCGTATAATAATGGATATGGATACAATGTATTTAGTCTGCAAGCAGACGTGCAAATTTTTGTGTAGTATTTATTAAGTACTTAAAATTTATGTTTTACAAAATTCTATAAATTCTTTCACACTGTAAAAGCAGTTGTCAAGAAGCCAGTGAGTCAAAGAGCTTTTAAATTTGTTACCATCCAATATTTTGATGTCGTTTGATATACAGTTATAAATGGTTAGACAAATATTGTACATTTTTTTTTATATAAATCCTTCTTAGCACGAGGTTCATACAATAGATTGGTGAACTCTGCCCTTTTTTGACGTGTAAAACATCACCACGTTTCTTAAAAAAATCAGGGTGTTGTTTAGTGAAGACACAAATGTCTTTTATGTACATGTATCAACACAGAATATGCCTAGGTAGGCTTGCCTTATAACTGTGCATGGCTACCTGGCCAGTAGACGTGAATAGGTAAGACAATATAGGTGACTGTACTACACCGATCTGTTAACCAATCGAAGTTGATATCATAAGTAAGATATTTTAACATAACTAATCGTGTTGGCTTGCCTGCAGAAAATCGTACGTAAAATAAAGAAATATTAAAATGTATGCAATTAATAATAGCTATGAAAACTTTTCGATAGTAATCATAGGCATGTTTGTTAATAAATAAAAATTTTTAAAAGTAGTTTTTTTTTTGGTGATTGTTAAACCTTTAATCATGAAAGTGGAAACTCTTAGTGTTTTTGTTATTGCGGATAGGTAAGCCACAATCTCACCTGATGGTAAGTGATTATTTGCTCGCTGTCAACACGCTTAACCTAGAATTAGGTCTCAAGGACAGCTGCCGGAACTCACCGTAAGTTGCTTGGCGACAGATTTTCTACTTGAGGGTGGTCGCTAGCCATGCTGCTGCCGGCTGCTATTCCTTTCACCCCCCAGGCTTAGCGTACAATGACTGGAAAAAACCATTACATACTTTTCAGTTTTTGAATTCGGTACCCACTTTTAATTTAAGTAAAAAATAATATAATTTTTAATACATCCGTATAAAGCGGTCCAGTATCCATTATCCCCCACGAAGGATGTCACTTAGTTATCGTAGACAACGGATTACATTAGTGAGATGAAAGCCGTTTTTACAGGCATGAATTTTAAATTGCTCTAACGGTGTACCTGGTAACAGGTTGTTTTGTACAACGCCGAGGGCGCACGTTCATGAATTTTGATGATGATTATACCTCTGCACTTTGCTGAGGGAATTAATCGATTGTGGCCGTGTTAAGTGTGATGGAGTGAGTTTTTGGTGATGAAAAGCATTTGGAATACATTGCTGCATGATTGAAATTGTCAAATGATCAAAGAACGTTGTTTATAAACGTCAAAGTATCTGTTAAATTGAATAGGTTCCTTTGGATAAGATGTTTACACTGTTACGATTTACAAGAGGTAGATTTGAGTTGTAGATGCCAGTAAATAGATAAAGTTTATATGGCTAATTGAATGAGGTTAAAATGTGATGAGAATGACAATACGCCTTTTTTTTAAGGTAGGGGCAATGCCTTCGCCCTGCCCCTCCACTACGGGGGTAGTGGAGGGGGATGTGTGGGAATTGCCCACTAAAACCCCCCCGTGAGCAGTCCTCCGCCGAGATGGGGCAAGATAGGGTAGCGTTAGCAGTCACCATATGCCCCGGCGGTAGGCCCGAACTTAATCGGGCCTCTGCTACTGTGGAGGGGCGACCTTGTTCACCAAGGCCGCCCCCCAGACGTGTGGGGCCGTGTAATCCAGTGGAGAATACCCCGACTCTCTACGAGTGTCCCCACTACGGAGAAGGCAGGAGGCGGGCGAATTGCCTCCTCCTCGCCCCTATTCGTCTGCGCCGGAGCGGATCAGCTCTGACATCATTCTCTCTTATCCGCTCCGCGGCATCCTTCTGAGTCATCACCGCTTCACAGAAGGAGACCACGTGACATTGCGCCTGTCTATTGGTAGGTTTAGCACCGCCAGTCCATAATAGTTGTATTTTCATCATTCTCATCCTGCTTGACGCGCTCGTAGCGAAGTTTGTTTGGCTGTTCTTAACCAATCAGCAAAGTTCAGCAACGTCCACCGCGGTCATGAGTTGGATGGGTGACCGCTAGTGATACTACTAATGAGCGCTTCCGTGCTTCGGAGAGCACGTTAAGGCGTCGGTCCTGGTTATCGTCTTAGGATGTCAGTCGTTATAGCATGGTGGTAGGGCATTTTGCGATTGCCCGCCTGGATAGCTACTACCCTCATGTAGAAAATCTGTCGCCAAGCACCTCACGGTGTGTTCCGGTAGCTGTCCTTGAAAACCAGTAAATACAGGTTGGCTTGAACAACATCTTCGACCTTATCATCACTTATCCACACTACCATCAGGTGGGATAGTGGTCCATCAGCTAACCCATCAGTCAATAAAAAAAAACTGCACTGCGCTCCGAGAAGATAGTTCTTAAGTCTCGTTTGCGCTGTTATTTCACTTGCTACAGTGCCCTTCACGCCTAACCAGTATTGTGTTGAGATGAAATAGCCACGTTTCGCCAATAAGGGAGCATATTGTTCACGTAGGGTCCATAACAGTTCGATACTAATACTAAAAATTTAGTTATAAGAATACTCAAAACTGTCTGACTCGGGAAACGGACCAAAAAGGTCGTAATTCCAAAGTGACGCTGTACGCCACACCACCAACGGAAATCTGTCGCCAAGCACCTAACAGTGTGTTCCGGCAGCAGTCCTTGAGAGCCAGAAAAATTACAGGCACATGGGACCTAACAACTGTATATCTCAGTGTGACGGGTACAGTGCAATTCGTCACATTATGAAATGCATCTGTTATTTGAATTTTTCGTACGCTGGATGAGTCAAGACACTCAAGACCTCCACATGTTTCGTGTAGAATCGAAAGAAGTCGAAAATTCTTCCGATTTGAGCGGAATTGTCACTAGACATGTTTTTTAATGTTTTTATAGATATTAAATTAAACCTTCTTATAATATTTCTGACATATATGTTATTATTAAATATGGATTTCCGAAAAGTAACGCCTTAATCTGTTAATTATCTAGTGATATTTTCATTCTGAATCATAATTTATCTACCACCACGAAACGTTGCTACTATAAATGAACCCATAAGAACTTAAGAAGATAACAAGCTCTTGATATAACTTCAACGTGACCAAACTTATCCAGGATTACTGGGTGCCATCTAATTTGCCCGTTTCAGAAGCTGGCTAAGCGCCAAGGTCAATAAACCCTTTTGTTTATCAGCACATACCTCGGCGCAGCCTCCAGCTACTGATTCACAAAAACACAATCAAATTTCAATCTACAATAAACGTATCTAGGATGTAAATTCGCTTGGTGGCAAATCGTATGTAAATAAGGAGGGATGTATCCTAAACAAATATACAGGGTGTCGCGCGGCAGCGTAAGCCGGCTTTTATAACATGGTCCCTGCATTCCCTGACTAACTGTATCGTAGACGGTACTATCGAATAGGTCTTATTAGAGTAGTTTTGTAGAATGCATTAGATTTTTTAGTTTTAATGATTGTAATGACATGTGTGGACGTGCCTTGGAATATTGAGCGTCTTATTATGTCTTCAGAAATTTTAGTGTTGTTATTATTTCATATCATATTGCAGAATGTCTGTCAGGAGAGACATTGTAATGTATCACCAACTTAACTGTGCAGTTCTCGAGGGCGCTACTGGTCAAGGAAATCAACTACAAAACTGTCACAATTTGAAGGAATGTTGTAGTTCTTTTTTTTTGCCGCCTGAACAGATAAGTTGGTGGGACTATAAATATTATTAAGAATAATTATAAATATGCAAGCGTTTCAGCAATTCAGCGATTCTAATCTAAATTAAACTTCAAAACCCGCTATTCGGAAAATAAAAATAGTAATGCAGCCTTAATCATTATTGAAAACCTATCTAGAAATCTAACTTTGATCAAAAAGCCTGCAATGTTCAAAAAAGTTATCCCAAAAAATCTACTTTTTTACTCATAGCCAACTTAAATTCATCGTGGTGTCAAAAGTATGAACATTAGCATGCCAAATGTTTAATAAAATTGACGCAACTAATCAAGATTACAAAATGGTATTGTTACTGTTGTTGTATTGGTAACTCAGCAAGTTGGAAAAAAAGAAATGTGCCTATTATTTCTAAACAGGGTATAAATAACAGTTGGGTAAGAAAAAGTATTAGTTTGTAAAAAAATGTTTTAAAACAAATCTTCAAATTGTTTGCCATCTGCATTAATACATGCGCTACAGCGCCTTAAAACTGATCTTTGTATTTGTCTTGCATATCTTTTCCTTTTGATGTGATCCGCAGCCTGAATGATGTTTTGACAGACTACAGACTAGTGGTATGAATAAGTACAGAAAATGGCCGATTTCCTTTGTAACACAATACATTGCGGCTTTACCAAAAGATAACAAAAATATAGTCGTGTAAGGTACGAGTACATACGAAGAATCTCTAAAATAAATTTTCCAGAAAAAATAAACGTCGACGCGTCATCGATGCGATACCAAAATATTACATCCCAGAGGCCTCGAACAGATTTCATCGATCACATACTTGGCCAATGCACACACTGACAACGTGTAAGCATATGCAGCATACGATATTTATAGGCCATGTTTAGGCATTTCGGCTCGGAGGCTCGGGTTCCACCACCTTTTCTCACCTCCTAAACATTCCATATACCACCTTATTCCTACGAAAGTAAGGATTTTTGTAGTGCAGGGTCCCCTTGGTATAGTTGTATTGCCAGTGAAGCATAAAGGTCCCCCATTCATGTCCCGTGAAAGCCTGTCGCATAGACAAGCAGACAGAGACGCCGTAAAAATGATTTATACAAGGCAAGACGGCTTATCGGGTGTTGTCGAAGTTTTAAAAAGAGGTAGATCGTGCGGAGATAGAGACGAATCGGAAAGGTATTGATTTGTGGGCATTTGGGCGCATGGGAATGGCCTTAAGGAATTTTCGATGATATAATAGTATTAAAAGTAAAATTGAGGCGTTTAGTGTAGGACTTGGGAGCGTATGCAACATTAATCCAATGGAGGTAGTAAGTTATGATGCATATATAAACTTTTTACATCTATTTTTATAGTTATCCAGCACCTAGCTTCTTTCAATTATATTGTCGTGTTGTCTTGTATGTTATTCGCATCAGCAGCCATACCGTCTACCGCACCCTTTAGGGGAGAGGGGGTGGGGATTCGTCTGAGGGATCTCTGTGTTAGATGGCAGTTCTTCCATTGCCCACCTTCTGGTATCTTCCCTTCGTTGCCTCTTACAATTCCCACAGAAAGATATGGCACTGTGTTATTAGGGAAGACTTACTTCTTAGATACATGCCAATATCTCAATAATTATAGTTAGCAGTATCGCACTGTAAACTATGATGCAATACCAATATTTATATTATATTTGCAGCGGGTTGGGTCTTCACAACACTAATTTATCAACGTTATTCTAGTATGTAATCGGTACTAGTCTTTAGTCATTTGATACACTGTGGCTGTGACTTCAAAGCTCACGTCACAAGACAGTATAGTTGACTCATCAGTCTTATACCAGCCGCCGAAGAGGTAACGCCTCCTAACTAAGGAGTGAAACTTGTGGTAGTTAAGCATCGACAGTGAACATCGGTGATGGAAGATGACATTCGTGATACGTTATGAAATGAAGACTTACTTCTTAGATACTTAAGGCATCTTTGTCAACATCTCAACATAGTCGGCAGTATCGCACTGTAGACTATGATGCCATAAGAACATTTATATTATATTTGCAGCGGTAGTCTTTAGTCATTTGATAGACTGTGACTGTGACTTCGAAGCTTACGTCACAAGACATTGCAGTTGACTCATCAGTCTTATACCAGCCGTCGAAGATATAACGCCTCCCAGTGAAACTTGTGGTAGTTAAGCATTGCGATGAACATCGTTGATGGAAGATCACATTCGTGGTACGATATCGCAGACACGCCACAGTGTTGATGAGTGATGACCAGAAATTAACAGAGTGAGATTGTGAAGAGTGTTCTGCAAGGCGGGGATTGAAATGGCTAGGGGGAAGACGGAGGCTATGCAAAAGTATTCGAGTGATTTGTGTCTTCTCATTTGCACGATACTCGCATGTACGTCCACGTTAGGAGAGCTCTGCCATTGAACCTGATGTCGAAAAGCTTAAAATTTCGAGAAGATTCAGACATATTTTTACGTTTTTATTTATAGAAATAAGGCTCAGATTTCAGTGATTCAAATGGTACAATAATTTGTGAGAATATAGGTTTGAACGTGCAAACTAAGCTTGATTGAAAGGACTTACTCCTTTTTTAAACTGCAGATGCGAGTATATTTGATCCCTTAACATCACCTAGCAAGTTTATCGGGTTAGCGTGTAATATTACGGAAGCAATAACGCAAATCTATCGTGCCTCAGATCTTGCCGGTTCTTGCCCCTCATTGGGTCTCGAATATCAGTTCAAAGTGTGTTCGGAAATTAGATTCAGACGCATGGAACCCTCGCTTTATTGCCTTACGAATCTATGATCTCGTTTTGCTCTATTTGTGATGTTAGTGAATTTCATTTCATATAGATACAATATCATTGGATACCTACTATTACCTTACAGGGTTGCCAGATGGTCGGGATTTGTCTGGGTTGTCCCGACATTTCAAACGACTCCCGACCAAATATAATGTCCCGACAAAGAGCTTCTTGTAAAATTTTAAACAAAACAGAAATTTAAAATTATCACGATTTTAAATTTTCTGTTTGTATTTTTTTTACAAATTATTGGAGCACAAAATTTTATGCCTCGGGCGGGAAACGAACCGTCCTCTGGGTGGCTTATTCCACTAAACTCCAAAAATCATTCCACTTCAACCCCAAGACGATTTGTAGGTTGGGGTTTGAGTGGAAAAATGCTGTAAATGTTTCCACTCAAACCCCAAGAATTAGAAATAGAGTCAGTAAGTCAAAATGTATATGAAAGCGATAATTGCACAACTAGAAAAAATAATCATTTTCCGATGCGATGACGACGAAGCTGTAATTTTATATTTTTAGAAATAAGTTTACTGTTAAGTGGTTCTGATCTGAAGCTGTGATTTTATGTTCGCGTTGGATGTCTAAACTACTCGGCCGATTGCTCGAATTTGTACAAATATTATTTTTGCTTAGCACGCGATAGTTCTTGTAATCATATGATATTATCATGGTTTTCAATTTACTCAACTCTACCCGAATGAACGATCGGAAATATCGGAATGCGCTCGGCGCGACAAGCATATGTCATGGCAACAAGTGCAAAAAAATACATGAAAGAGCTCCCTGTTGCCCAACGAGCTGAATATTTCAAATGATATTGAACATTATGCTTTTTATAACGATTACTGCTGCCTTAGATAAATATAGTTTTTGTTAATAAATAGATTCAGGCGTTACTTGTCTGTCTCGATCGTGCGCTCGTAGAGTCAAGACCTCCTGAGGATGCTTCGTTTAGAACCGAAAAGCGTCGAAAATTCTTCCGGTTTGGCTGCGTGGCGTTTGTGACGTCACTTAGGCTTAACAGGAAAATTAGGCGGAATTGTCACTAGATATATTTTTGTATTTTTTAAGTGTTTTATTAAAATATTAATTTGATGTTTTCATAAAATATTTTTAAAAGAGAGAAATGGTATGGCCATTGAGACTTTCTGAGTACTTCTCATTGATCAAAATTTAAAGATTCATTGAGGTTGATTGACAAGTACAAAAATAATTCTAAATTAGTTATACATTTAACTTTGGTAATTTAACTTGTACCAGTTTGGTAACTTGTTTGATAACTTATATTATGTTACATACTTACATCCATGACAACTATACTTTTGATGTGGCAGAAAAGTTGTTTATAGTCATTACTATAATTCAAATATTAAATAGGAACATTTTCATTTGTAATATTTGTCCCAATAATCCCAATATCCCGACTTGTTCCGACTTTTTAGCTTTCTCATATAGCAACCCTAATTACCTACCATATAGTAACCATACAAGATTCAAGATTCAAGATATTTATTTGTTAGGAAACATGGTGAGTATACATTATACAAAAAAGTATACAGGTCTTAAAACGTATCATATAGAACGCATGTCCTTGCCTTATTTGGCATACAAATGTAGAAAAATAATAATATCATATATAATAATTATGTCATACTTAGATGGGCTATTCAAATTTATCATTCAGAAAGTCTATAATTTTGTAATAACACTTATTCACTAGTAATATCTTAAATTTATATGTAAACATGTCATTATTTAATTCCCTAATGGCTCTTGGTATTTTATTAAAGATAATGGGAGCCATACAAAATACACTATTTTGCATTAATACAGTTTTACCAACACGTGAGCAGTGTCTGGTTATATCTCGTCTGTTACGACTGTTAACATTAGACCAGCGAACAAATAAATCTGGATTACATTTCACAAATGTTGCTATTTCCAGAATGTACAGAGATGGTAAAGTAAGGATTTTATCTTTCAAAAAGTATGGTTTACAGCTGTCGGTCTTTTTAAGGTGATTCATTGATCTGATGCATCTCTTTTGGGCTTTAAAAACAATTTCTTTGTTAGTAGAGTTTCCCCAAAATATAATGCCGTATCGCAGAGCTGATGCAATTATTCCATGGTATGCTGTTAGTAGAGCATCTTTGTTAATTATGAACGATAATTTATACAATGCATATACCGAAGAGTTAATTCGTTTAGTCAAAGTCTCTATTTGTGCTTTCCAATCAAGTTTACTATCAATAATCAATCCAAGAAATCTAGTGGATTCTACTTCTTGCACAACTCTGCCATTAAATTGCACCATAATAGGTTCCTGAACCGCACGTTGCCGAAAGTGAATGATATTAGTTTTATCCAAATTTATTTTTAGATTGTTGTCACCTAACCAATGTATTATTGATTTTAAACTATTATTAATGTCAGATTCATATGTCATTTTATTATTACAATTAATGGTTACTGTACTATCGTCTGCAAATAGAGTCATTGGATGATGTACTACTTTGGGTAGGTCATTTATATAGAGTATAAATAGAAGGGGGCCTAGTACGCTTCCTTGTGGGACACCGTAGCTAGGGGATCGCTCTCGAGATCTATAAATTTCTTCTTGTTATTTGGTTGTGTTTATTTTTGTTATTTCTGTATAATGTTTCCTATTCTCCAAGTATGATCGTATTAATTGTAAAATATTTCCTCTAATGCCGTAAGCTTCCAATTTGTAAAAAAGCTTGTCGTGTTGAACATAATCGAAAGCTTGTGTCATGTCACAAAATATCGTGCAAACTGGTTTAGTTTTATCTACGCTGGAAATAACGTTATGTAAGAAGTCATATAAAGCCATATTGATTGTCTTTTTTTCTCTGAAACCTTTTTGTTCCTTACAAAGTATACCTTTTTTTTCTATAAAACTGTAAAGTTGAGAATGTATATAGCGTTCAAAAACCTTGGATAAGATAGGGATGAGTGATATAGGCCTATAGTTATCCATGCATTCCCTGTCCTTCTTTTTGAATATAGGTTTTATGATTGAAACTTTCAGCGCTTCCGGGTAGGCACCTGCGCAAATGGTTAAATTTATGATGTAGCTTAAATGACCACATATTTGTTTGGCAACGTGCTTAATAATTTTAGTCGAAATGCCATCATAACCTACACTGGGAGTATTTTTAAGAGAATTAATTATTTTGTATATGTCATATGAAGTGCTAGGAGAGAAAAACATCGAATTTAGACTGCTTAAAATCAAAGAGTTCTGTATTTGACCATTGTTTTTAATACTATTTAGAGGCTTAATTTTGTCTATAAAGTGGTCGTTAAATGCATTACATATCTTCATTGGATCAGTGATAATGTCGTTATTTACCTTCACTTCCTCGATAAACTCACGTGGTAGTCTACTTTTTGATCTGTTTATTATATTCCATGTACATTTTGACTTATTTCTTGCAGTTTTTATAGTGTAATCATTTTGTGCTCGTTGGGTCAGCTTAGTTACTTTTTTAAATAATTTTGTATAGTTAAGATATCTGTTCTTATTGATTGTATTAGGATTTAATCGATATTGCCATAAAAGTGCACGTTTCTTTTTGCTACACTGTTTAATACCCCGTGATATCCATTTTATTTTATTATTGGATGTTATTGTTTTTTGTATATAAGGGAAATGTACTTGAAGAGACTCCAGCTTTAGAATTAAGGATGGTTGCATATCCTTCTGTAGGATGTCATCACAGATAATAATATATAACTACGATAAAAATGTATCTAATTAGCAGAATGCTACCACTCACGTTCATGTAAGTTTGCTGCACATTTGGCTTGCAATAGGGTTTCCGCTATCTTGACGCCACCGAGAACATGAGGCAAAAATAAAGTCCCTATTAGTGTTTCTCATAATAGTCACAGAGTATTTTTCCGTTTGGCCCACTCTCAACGGTACAACACTGCAGTTGTACCGGGGCATTTAGTTCCGATCCCCCAATGTGTCTCGGCAGCGACTCAAGCTGAGGTCCGAACCACAGTGGTGCCCTTGAGCTCGCTGTCAACCCCTCCTTTAGTAGCAGAGCCTTTTCTGCGCCCGCAGGAGACGGAGGTAAAAGGTGCTCTTCGCCTTCTACGCCAGTCTCGGGAGGGAGAAGTGCCGAAGGCAAGAAAACTATAAAAGGGCCTTCCCTCGCCCATTATCCGGTGGAGTTGAACACACGACAGCGGTAGTCTGTACCTAACTCCTCCCTAAAAAAAGGTGAAGTATAAGAAACGAATGTACATACGGAAATAAGCATTATGATTCACATATTGAATAGATTCAGGCGTTACTTTGCGGAAATCCATATTTAATAATCACAATTATTTTTAAAATATGTTATGAAAACATCAAATTAATATTTTTATAAAACACCTAAAAAATATATAAAGTGACAAGGGCGCCTAATTTTCCTGCTAATTTGATGTTTTCATAAAATATTTGTGATTATTAAATATGATTCACGACTTCAACTATTCCTTTACAGTATATACATAAGAAATATTCATAACCATTTAACACGACTAAGAACTCGTATGTTCCGCTCCACCTTCCACCTTAACCCCGCGACGTCCGGGCAGATCGCTTAATCATCGTCGATCGGTTGCAAATGTATCGGGGTAATGATGATGGATGACGAGTGACCGGTGCCCTTAAACCTACGGACCCCGTAATCCTTTATCGTTAGAAAAGGAATGTCAGTAAAGCAAGTCAAATGGTAAGACTAGACTAAGTGCACCTTATTTGGCGTTAATTGTTTTATCCCCAATTACTAACTTTGATTTGGTAGGACTAAAGGGATTTAACTAATTAAATATGTCCGTATTTTACTTAAACGATGCCTTAGTGCCTTTAGAAAGTTTATAGTGACTTACCTTCAAATAAATGGTTGTGTGTTTTTATGTTTATTAACACATAACTCCGTCATTTATGAATCCAAAGGGCATTGAGACTTATCCCATAAAAAAATCATCAAAATCGGTTAGGTAGTTTGGTTATAAAATTAGAAGTACCTAACTGGAAACAATACTGATGCCATCCATTAAAGTAAATGAAGAAATTTCGTTTCATACTTTTAAGTTGGGGAAATCGGTTTTGTTTTCTTTAAGTAATTATTATGTGATTCAGTTACCTACTGATATATTTTCCAATTTATAGGCATTTATACTATTTTTCAATATAGCTTATTTTTTTTTTTTTTTATGCCTGATAGGTTAGCCTTTGACCACTATTTCACCTGATGGTAAGTGATGATGTGGTCGAAGATGATGTTCAGGCTAACCTAGAAGTGCTGGCTCTCAAGGACAGCTGCCGGAACATACCGTTAGGTGCTTGGCGACAGATTTTCTACTTGAGGGTGGTAGCTAGCCAGGCGGGCATTCGCAAAATGCCCTACCACCATGCCAAGATTGGAAATACCAAACATCTCATTAGTCGAACCTTTGTATTTTTGGTTATGCGTCTGTCTTTCCAAATCTTCCCCAATCGCTCTACCGCTGATCGTGTGATAGCACATCGACGCTTGATCTCGTCCTCACATCCAGCGAGGTTGGATATAGTAGATCCGAGGTAAATATAGCTCTGCACTAATTCACAGTTTGCTATACACGGGACTCCTTGCATGTTGTGCTCAGCCCGGTCTACTATCATGAATTTCGTCTTTTCTCTGTTGAGAGTAAGACCGAAGTTGACACTGGCGGATTCAAGTCGAGACAGCAGCTGTTCTAAATCTTCTTTTGTTTTTGCTAGAAGGGTAGTATCATCAGCGTACCGTAAGTTGTTAATCACTCGCCCTCCAACTGAAACACCTTTATCCCACCCTTCCAGAACGATTCTCATGATATACTCAGTATAGGTAGTTAAAGAGCAATGGCGATAATATACACCCCTGTCGAACGCCGGACTCTGTCTTAAAGGTAGGTGGTGCTTGGCGACAGATTTTCTACTTGAGGGTGGTAGCTAGCCAGGCCGCAAAATGCCCTACCACCATGCATATATTGAGCATATTATTTTATATTGCACATTATTGATATAGTACCTGCGTAAGCTAGGACCCGTAATAACTATCACAAGTAACGAGTCCCAGCATTATCTGCAACCTACACGCACCGTAGCATCGAACGAAATCGAAAGCGATACGGGGCAATCAAGTGCGATCACCGCACCGTGGCGTGGTGCGATAAGATATCTTTGTGTACTAGGGGGTCGCGCTCATTAATAACATAGGCTAGCACCGCCCCCGGGTTAAACTAGCGTAGATTAAACGCCATGCAATGCATACCTATACAACATATAGAAGCGCTCGTAGCGAAGTTTTCTTAGCTGTTCTTAACCGATCAGCAAAGTTAAGCAACGTCCGCTGTGGTCATGAGTTGGATGGGTGACCGCTAGTGACATTACTGAGCGCTTCCGTGCTTCGGAGGGTACGTTAAGCCGTCGGTCCCGGTTGTTGTCTTAGGATGGCAGTTATAGCGTGGTGGTAGGGAATTTTGCGAATGCCCGCCTGGCTAGCTACCACCCTCAAGTAGAAAATCTGTCGCCAAGCACTGAACAGTGTGTTCCGGCAGCTGTCCTTGAGAGCCAGTAATTCTAGGTAAGCCTGAACAACATCTTCAACCACATCATCACTTACCATCAGGTGAGATAGTGGTCAAAGGCTAACCTAACAGGAATAAAAAAAAAAAAAAACAAATCGTTTATTTGTAAACATGTGTAAGTATACTTACTTAATTAGCATGCATGGTCTTATTATAAAGTAAGTTAGCACAAACATGTTTCGCCCTTTGAGGCATACAAATCTAGCATTTTAAATAACATAGATTACATTTAATACAATCAAAACAATTAATCTAATTTTAGGTATAAAATTAAAATGTCAATTTAGTTAAATAGAAGACGTTCGGTAAACTATACATAATAAAAAATGTCAAATTGAAATAAAAAATGTCATTACTCATAAAATAATAAAATTAGATTTACAATAGTTACAATTTATCTCTCAGGAATTTTAATTAAATTTATGATAGAGTATAGCGCACATTACAAGTGAAGTCAAAAAAACCATGCTCCTATCATCCTATACATTTCACGCTCCTATCAAGGTGTCCCTTTCGACAGTCATTGACCTATATGGTCAATGCCAACAGTGCGGATTTTAGGAGCGTGAAATGTATAGGATTATAGGAGCATGTTTTTTTTTGGCTTAAACGATATCGTTCACGCAACACCATCCTAACTTCTTTATTCATCTGAGTCAGTACTCAGATACAGAAAGAAGTTAAGATGGAGTTGCGTGAGCTTTTAGAGGGTTTATAAAAATGGGAACATCTGCATGGAGTAGTAGCTACCACCCTCAAGTAGAAAATCTGTCGCTAAGCATCTGACGGTGTGTTCCGGCTGAACGTGTGTTATCCTTAAAAGCCAGTAATTCTAGGTTAGCCTGAGCAACATCTTCAACCACATCATCACTTACCATCAGGTGAAATAGTGGTCAAAGGCTAACTTATTAGGCATAAAAAAGGGATCATAACATACGCATTTATCGTCACGCCAGTTATCCGAAGGGGTAGGCATTGTATCTAAAATCTCCGTTTTGCCAGACTCATTTGGTCCCACGTTATAAGGGTCGAGCCTAGTGCCACCTGCTGGCGCATTTCCAAACTTCGGACTGTTGCAAACAGTTTATCTGTTAGAAAAAATCATGTACTTTCATTGATTTAGCAAATATTTTGAAAAAATACAAGAACACCTCAATAATTCACACATCATTGGCAAAATTGCCAAAAAAACATGCTCACTATCAACCACAAAGCTCACCAGGGCCGGCCGCAGGGCGTGGCAGGTCTTCGTCCCCATTAACTGCAGCCCCACCTAAATCCGTACTTATTTTAATCACTTGTACCCCGCTGGCTTTTATCATGCGTGTTGTTGATGGCCTATTCCCCTAGCTTTTGAATAAGCGACCTTAGCACCTGTGTTTTGAGACAGTTTTCCCTTTAACAAAGTCACCCCATTTGGCAAAACAGGAACATAATGTAGATAGGAAGGAAAGCCTTGTGAAGATGAGGTTTTTTTCTAGTCTCAAGGCAATGTTTTTGTGATAGCGGGGATTGTGATGAGCTCTGTGCAATTATAAGCAATCTCGCAATGCTGCACTAGGCAATAGAAAAGTACTCATGTATTGTAGAAATTTCTACAGATATTATCAGCTTATTTTGTAAGTATAGTCCGATAATAATGCAGCATGCTGAAGTTTTAAATCATCTTAAATTATCAATATCGATGAAAAAAGTGGCTGTACATGCCATCTTATTGCCAAGGTTTCATACAATATGTTCTTGTGTTCCTGTCTTATATGTTGTTAGCGTAAACATAACACCCAACTAGCGAAGCGTGGGTGTTTACACACCTCTGCCTACCCCTTCGGGCAATATAGGCGTGATTTTATGTAATTATAGATTTAAAAAAAACGGAACGGATGAAATATCTTGTGGAAGTTGCTACCATGCTGATATAAAACACCGACCTCACATTAGCATGGCCCGACTTCCACAAGTTATTTCATAGGTATACTTTCATAGTCGGGTCCGTTCATTATGAAAACATTTTTTTTATTGTTTTTTATTGAATTTTTTTTTTTATTTTTATGCTTGATAGGTTAGCCTTTGACCACTATCTCACCTGATGGTCAGTGATGATGTGGTCGAAGATGTTGTTCAGGCTAACCTAGAAGTACTGTAATAGGTTGCTAACAAGGTCATTCACTCGCCTAAAATAGTGTTCTTCGTCGACAACAACAAATAGCATTAAATCATCCAGATTCGTAAACTACTAGTCCACTGAAGCGGTGAAGATACATAAAAACATACCTACAGTCGAACATATAACCTTCTACTTTTTGGAAGTTGGTTAACACAGCATGCATTAGTCCTATTAATTGTTAAATAGAATATAATTATAATAAGCATATACTTACAGCATTACTATTATTATTACATATTTTGAAGCGCTCGTAGCGAAGTTTACTTAGCTGTTCTCAACCGATCAGCAAAGTTAAGCAACGTCGCGCGCGGTCATGAGTTGGATGGGTGACCGCTAGTGACATTACTACTGAGCGTTTCCGTGCTTCGGAGGGCACGTTAAGCCGTCGGTCCCGGTTGTCGTCTTTGGATGGCAGTCGTTATAGCATGGTGGTAGGGCATTTTGCGAATGCCCGCCTGGCTAGCTACCACCCTCAAGTAGAAAATCTGTCGCCAAGCACCTAACGGTGTGTTCCGGCAGCTGTCCTTGAGAGCCAGTACTTCTAGGTTAGCCTGAACAACATCTCCGACCACATCATCACTTACCATCAGGTGAGATAGTGGTTAAAGGCTAACCTATCAGGCATAAAAAAAAAAAAAAAAAAAAAAAAAAAAATTACTTTGCCTAATTAACAATCACAAATATTTAAAACAAATTTACAAACCATTAAATTGATATTGAAGGAACGTTTAAGACGTAAAAAAATTATCTATGTGATAATTCTTGCCTAGACATAAAAACAGAAAAAAGTTCGTTCAGAAAATTCACTTACTACATTGCTATAGCATAGAATTCTTTGCACACTACTGATTCGAGGCAAATAATTATTTGACACTACAATGGTATCACGGTACCCACCAAGAAGACTCTTGTTGAGTGGTCTATCTATATTCTTGCACCTCTAAGTCCTTATATTATAAGCCAAAATCTGGAACTAGCTCCCATATTATATAAAAAGTTACCTACTACTAACGGTTTTTCTCGTAGGTTTGATGATTTTCAGCCTCCCGAACAAGCCGATTCCAGAAATGATTTAAAGCTCTACAACTCTAATCTTTATAGATAAAGAAGCTTAGAGATGCACAACATGCCATGGCCATTTCATCGACAAATTCCGAAACGAGGAAATTCGCCGTAGAACCAAAAGTCACCGATATAGCTCTCAGAATTTGTAAGTGGTAATATTGTCTTAGGTTTTCGCGATTATTACATTACACATAGTATTTAAACAACTTTAAACGGTTTAAATCGCGTATATTTATCATTATTTTTGCCCCGATGTTTCAAACACTTTGCACTAATCGTAGTCACGGGGTGAAACGTCGGGACAAAATAATGATAAGTATACGCGATTTCAACCGTTTAAAGTTGTTTAATTACTATTTGTAAGAGGTAGTTGGAATGGATTGGCTTCATCGCTCGACGAACCGATAACCGATGGGGATGAAATGTTCTCTAGTGGTTACCACACTAGGCTAAAATACGTATATTAAATAGCCCCGAACTAATTTTTTTTTAATTTGTCTTTGCTTCCATCATCATTGATCCATTCATTTTCCATTTAGAAGATCAGTAAGATCAGTTAAGTACCTACGAGTATCTGGTTAATCGAATGATTTGCGTAAGACAGATCATAACCAAGTAGGTAGTTACCGTAATGGTATATCATTACGGGTCATTACGTTTTTGTACTTATCTATCATATAACGTGTACTTACCTCTTTTTGTGGCAAGCTATTTTCATATTAAAATTGATCAAATGCGCTATCACAATTTTGTATTGTTTAAAAAAGTTTGTTATACTTAGTTTAGAGTTATATACTACCAATAAACAGGTAAAGAAATGTAAGTCAAGATCTAAAACAGCAGAACGCAAACCTTACCACGGCGGGCGTAGTTTAACAAGTATACCTAAATGAATTAAATAAACTATAAAAACCGGCTGCAAATTATTTATTTTCGTTAACGACTTTATCGTTCCATTGAAATTAAAACTGCAAACTTATATATTTATGTAATCTTTTTTAAAGCACTTCATTTTGATAACCAACACGACAGGATTCGAAGAAAAACTTGTTTTTTCTCAATATTGCGTCTAATATCTACCAGTTTGTTTTTGTTATTTTTTTATGTGTCACTTGTACTATCAGGATAAATCTAATGATATCTCATACATTACAATCGGTAAAGCTGTTTAGAAGTTACAGTGGACTAAAGAAACTCACAAACATACATACATGAACCCTGAAAACATAACACTCCTTTTTTTGGGCAGTCGTGTAAATAGTGTACCGTGCGGCGCAACAACATTACCATGACGCAACCAATCAGATGCGATTATTTCTAAGAACCAAATCAATTAACCAATCCAATTAAATTTGGAAGATGGTGCGTGTTTTGTTGATTGTGAACTTGATAAGTCCGAAATCAAAGCGGTAGTTTGAGAGTTACACTTCTTTACATGTTTATTCGTAGGTTATATACTTTAATATATAACGGTAACTACGCTTTACGGTCGTCCGTCCTGCCCATAGATAAAAGAAGGAGAGGTTCTACCTCTACCATAGAACATATAATAATACCTCTACGCTGAAAACTCACGTCAAAGGCGGGAAATTTGAAATTGAAACAGTTTTATTGCGCATGAAGAGAGATTTGATAACCATTCTACATGTCCATTTCGCGTGTTCAAAATAGTATTGCGCATAGTATGAAAAGCTATTGATCACCAATGTACCTTATTCCTTAAGATATTGTTTAAATTCAGGTTTTTGCAGAAATCCATATTTAATAATAACAAATATTTAATATATAGGATACATTAAATTCATATTTTAGAAATACACCTAAAAATATCTCTAGTGACAATTCCGCCTAATTTTTTGTTAAGCCGACGTGACGTCATAAACGCGACATAGCCAAACCGCAAGCATTTTCGACGCGTCACACTTCTACACAAAGCACCCTCAAGAAATCTTCGAGCGCACGATAGAGATTGAGTTATTAGTCCGGAAAGCGGCGGAAATTTTAATATGTCCGGAATTTTCACAGAAATTAAAGGAGAAAAATCAATGATTATATATAACATAATATATGTTTCTTCACCAAACCTTAGTTGACAGTATGATATTCAACGCAATTATAATTTTTATATTAAGTAACGTAGGTTACAAATGTATTTCATAAAAACGTAACTTATGTAAATGTATTTTTGTTAAACATATCGCGTGATAAGAATCCATCTCACAGAACTGACAGAATGACAATTACATACTTTCCGTTGTCTATTTTTGAACTATTT
Organism: Plagodis pulveraria; assembly: GCA_963890685.1. Classification (NCBI taxonomy): domain Eukaryota; kingdom Metazoa; phylum Arthropoda; class Insecta; order Lepidoptera; family Geometridae; genus Plagodis; species Plagodis pulveraria. The sequence continues at coordinate 25,963,588 of OY982955.1, read as the reverse complement.
CCAGTGTTAATTGTCGTACTCTCATTATTATATACTTAAACAAAAAAATAATAACTGTCGAAAAAACTAAACACTGTCAAAAAACAAAAACCGTGCCGAAATTATAGTTTTCTGAACGAATCGCAAATATGTAGGAGTAATGAGTATGCACGTAATATAAGTGTGTCCGGAATTTTGATCTAGTGTCCGCAATTTACTCAGAATTCTGTTTACCTCAAACCTACTTCTACCTAAGTAGTACTTACCATATTTTCATCAATAAGGTACTTACAAGATCCAATGGTACCCTCGGAAACCGCGGCCCAGACAAAGGTCCTGCTTCGTCGAACACAATTTGCGGCGGTCCAATATCGAAATAACGATAAATCTTCACATAACCAGATTTACAGGTCTATAAACAAGCAATATCATCAAAACTGATTTAACTGCTTATAGGGAATGTTACGATTTCCGAACTCAGGATGACAGACGTCCAATCACCGACATCATAAGCTGCGAATTGTTTTTGGCGTCGTAAACATCAGTTAATAAAACCTTTCAAATTAAAATACACGTAACAATATAATATAACTCGTAGTTATATGACATATAATGTTTGTGATTTGGGAAGTGACTAGAAGTACTGGCTCTCAAGGACAGCTGCCGGAACACACCGTTAGGTGCTTGGCGACATATTTTCTATTTGAGGGTGGTAGCTAGCCAGGCGGGCATTCGCAAAATGCCAATACACCATGCTATAACGACTGCCATCCTAAGGCAATAACCGGGACCGACGGCCTAACGTGCCCTCCGAAGCATAGAAACGCTCAGTAGTAATGTCACTAGCGGTCCCCCATCCAACTCATGACCGCGCGCGACTTTGCTTAACTTTGCTGATCCGTTGAGAACAGCTAAGTAAACTTCGCTACGAGCGCTTCGAAAAAGTTAAAGTTCCTTTCTAATGAATATTTTAGTGAATTGCTTACTTATTTAGCTGTAAATATTCATTATTTCAGGTTCAAAAAGCAGCATTGTCTCATTAAAATGCCAATAGAAACTTTATTTTTTTATTGGTGATAAGCCACCCTTTGAACACTATATCACCTGATGTGTTAAATAATTAATGATTAAGAGTAGAGTGCACGGAACGTTTTCCATACAAACGTAGTTTTGTCATATTTTAAATACCAAAAATTCAGTAAAATTTGGTATGCATATTGCTATATCTATGCTACTGGTTTGCCAGTTTTTCGATTTTTTATATCCGTAAACGTAAAAAAGCAATTCCCTTGAAAATGATTTTTTGAATTATTTTTGAAAATACTTAATTTTACGGAAATCTGACAAACCAGAAGCACAGATTCGACTCAAGGACGTACATGCAAAACATGCAAAGTTTCACTGAGTTTGAACACATGGTATTTAAAATATGACTAAACTACGTTTATATGGAAAGTGCCATGAGCACTCTAGCCTTAAGTGATGATGTGGTCGAAGATGTTGTTAAGGCTAACCTAGATAGAACAACATCTTTGACCACATCATCAAAAATAATTCGTAAAATCATTTTGCAAGGGAATTGCTTTTTTACGTTTACGGATACAAAAAAGTCTAAAAACTGGCAAACCAGGAGCATAGATATTACTGGCTCGCAAGGATAGCTGTCGGAACACTCAGGCTGACATTCAGAGACGAGTTCGAGTTTAAACTCAAACTTTATTCAGTCAAAAAATGAGTCTAGCCTCAAACTCCAAACAGTTTCACTGTCGAGTTTCGCGTAATGGAGAACGAGTAAATGTTCAGCGGAGAATGAGATGAGCTGAGTCACCAAATCAGTTACTCCAGCCGTGCTCGTCTCGGACGTATCAAAGTGGTGAAAAGAGGTAAAGAGAGGGTGCGGTTCTATAGCTTAGTACATTCATTCTATGAATATAAATTTGTTATGGTGCCAATGTTTTTGCCTCTTGTCTTCATAATAATCCAGACATTTTTAATTGTTTAGGCGTAAGTACCTTAAACCATGATAAGGGTACTCAAAATATTTACCTTGATAAATCGTATATAAACGAAGTTTATTATTAAGCTTCATTTTCATTCAAAGTTTTACTTAATATAGGCGTCAAATGTACGATAACATATTTATGAACTTTGAGCAGCATATAACTTTGAACAATATAAGAAGTGCCGAACCAATATAACGTGGGAGAAGGATAGGATGAAGAAGAAATCTTCTGCTGCAACGTGCTTGGTGCACATCCTTTTCCTATCCCTCTTTATATTCGCCTACTGTTGTTGACTCTTTCTAATGTCATTGATCTCCATCGACTCAAACTTGACGGAGCAGACATAACGCAATCATTCTTGTTCTGCCTCGTGCTTGTTCTGAATTCTGTCACAAATAAATTTTAAAAAAATATTTGGACCTACATAAACACCCAACATACATATAGTTAGCAGAGACCTTGTTTCGCACAGATAATTAATACTACGTTTCAAAGGGTTATTAACCAACTCCCGACAAAGATGAGGTTCTCAATTCAAATATATCTTTTTATGTACGTTTTTTACCCAATTTCTCCGCTAGTTATGAACTTACTTTTAGATTATTTTTTTGTTGGGTTGAATATACTTCCAAGTTGGACCAACTTTTAAATTTCATCAAAATCGGTTGAGTAATTTATGAACTATACGCATTTAACTTAAAAATGTATTTACATATCTGGACGATTTTATAGTAATTGCAACTCTTTTTGATGGGGAACAGTTATTTCAGGTGAGTGAATGATCTTGTAAGCAGTGCATATCACTAAAAAGAGTGAAAAATATATTTCATAACGTAACCGACTTCCAACACTGAAAAGTATGAAATAGCTTGTGGAAGTCGGACCATGCTAATGTACCATACATTAGCATGGTTTGACTTCCACAAGCAGTTTTTTAAATCAGCATGGTACCGACTTCAACAGGTTATTTGATACTTTTCAGACCTAGAAGCAAGATCCGTTCTTTTTATTAAATATATTTTAACTGATTGCAGCTTTATATACCGTTCAATTACAGACCGTATCATTTTGTTTCATGACATACTTAATTAAATTTCATCCCTGTAATTCTACAAATAAATATGGAAATAAGAGTGGACTTCATACACTTGAACTTGAATTGTGAACATTAAGTTCACAATTATCAAAACACGCTAAATCCACCAAATACAATTGGATTGGTTAATTGATTTGGCGCTTAGAAATGATCGCATCCGATTGGTCGCGTCAAGGTAATGTTACTGCGCCGCACGGTATACTTTCTAAACCACGCCCGCCGCGGTAAAGTTTGCGTTCTGCTGTTTTTGAACTTGACTTACATTGCTTTACATATTTATTCGTAGTTGCTTGTTAATAGATTTGTTTTCGTGTAGGCTATTCAAGTAACGAAAATAAACAGTTAAAAGAAACTAAACAATGTGTAAATGGTAATATGCTGATAGTACTTATGTCAAGAAATCAAGTACTTATCTTGGTGACTCATCTCATTCTAAATAATCTTGGTAAATCATAATTAGTTGTGTAGGAAGGCACAAGCTATTGCTTTTGCAAAAGTCTGGAAAGACTAGATGAATCATACTCACGCCAATCAAATTGTTAGATACTATATATATACCACCTACTTAGACACATATTGTTCCAAATGAATAAAAGAGCTATTGCAAAATTGAGATAATTTTCTCTATAAGACTACATATTTTTTATAAATTAATAAAGCATGCTATTGAAATATTACTTATATATTTATTCATTATTAGTTTATGGGATCTTATATAAGTATAAGCACTTAAGAAATCAAACGTAGTTAAGGCTAGAGTTCACGGAGCGCTTTCCATGCATACAAACGTAGTTTCGTCATATTTTTAATACTAAGTGTTCAAACTAGGTGAAAATTTGCATGTATGTCCTTGAGCCATTTCCGTAAAAAAATATTTTCAAAATAATTCGCAAAATCGTTTTGTATGGGAGTTCCCTTTTTACATATAGGGATAAAATAAATGATTAATCGAAAAACTGGCAAACCAGAAGCATAGATATTAGGCTCAAAGACATATAGTACCACCAACTTAACTGTGCAGTTTTCGAGGGCGCTACTGGTCATGGAAATCAACTACAGACTGTCACAACTTGAGGGAAAGTTTTAGTTCTTTTTTCTGCCACCTGAACAGATAAGTTGGTGGGTCTGTACATGTAAAGTTTCACCTGTTTGAACACTTAGTATATTTTAAAATATGACGAAACCACGTTTGCATGGAAAGTGCTCTGTTCACTCTACTCTTAAGTGAGTGAAACTAAGAGAAATAAGTATAAATATGTGGTCCAAGTATTTCCATTTCACGACTTCTTTCTCAAGTTCAAAGCAGGGCCGTGATGCAGCCAACAGTCATCATAAAAATTATGTTACAGAGTTTTCTCTGGCTCCACTTCCATTTACTCGCATCCTCTGAACACGGAAATATTCACGCACTAGTTGGTAATACTACATGGTTAGGTCCTACGTGTCGGCCCACTCGCGTCGATCACTCCTAATGGATAGTTACCCGACGCCATCGTCATGGATTTATGTGCGATAATGACTCGTTAGCACACGTAGGTACTGTTAACTAAGCTGTTGTAACACACCCACTTAGGTTACGTGGTTAAGTCTGACGGAACGGAATAAGGGCGAACATCGTGGAGGGGATTTGCCCCCAAAAAACAATGTACATAGGTAGTTATGAGACCACTCCCGTTGTGACCATTTAAAGTAGAAGAACACTGAAACCCTTGATAATAAATTGCAAAACACATATTCTTTTGCAAGTGCATGCAGTGGAAATACACGATAGCTTTCGGTGGTTTTTGAAATAAAATCTAAAATCTCTTTTTATTATTAATTATTGTTATTACTAATAAAGAAATGGATCTTACAAAAAGTGTGACAACACGCTACACTCGATTTTTCTGGAATGATTGGGACCAAGAGTTAATATAAATTTGATTTGAAGAAGAGAATGCTGTTTTCCGGCAATTTCAGCTGCACCGCAGGTTTTCAAGAGTTCTTGTAGTTTGGGGCTTTGTGGTTTATTCTTAACAATTTTTAAGAATCCAAGTCACGCTTAAGTGGTAAAATCTAACGCAACTATTCGGCATTGTGTAACCATATGTTAATTGTGCAAAGTGACCTTTGATAATAAGTACCTAATTTTTGTGTTTTCCCCAATATCATAAATCCTGAATACGTCCTTAGTAATAATGTAAAATGTTTTTAATTGTTTTATTTGACCGCGTGCTATTATAGATTTTATGCGCTTGATGTGATATCAAGATTCGACATACCTGACCTGTAGCAACTTTCTATCGGGAAATAAAAAAAAGTAAATTGAAGATATGGGTTTGGTACTTACATACGAGTTCAGTATACATTAAAATGAGAAATTATAACAAAATCCCAAATAATTATTACGAGCAGGGTTTTAACGTAGAAACAATTTTAAGTAATTACATATACGTAACTATATTACATAATAATATAGAATATAAATAGATAATGTGACGTTATTTAGTTTATAAGTATAGTAGTTTTATACAATTTTCCATGACCAGATCGGGAAGTTTGTGTACTATAATTTCGTAACCATTGACGTAGGCAGCGTGGCCGAGTGGTCTAAGGCGCTGGTTTTAGGCACCAGTCCGAAAGGGCGTGGGTTCGAATCCCACCGCTGTCAAAAAGTTTTTGCATTTTGCACAATATTTTTATAGACACCATTTTAAACTATTTATTCTAACAGAAACATTCAAATATTAATAAAATTATCATTTTGTTACAGGTACTAACTTACTTTCAAAGTTCAAATCAACAGAGGCGGTAAGATTAGAATATTAAACTAGAAAACAAATGTTTTTTTTTAAATATTTTCTTGAGCTGTAAGTTATGAGACGGAAAGTCACTTGCCTGATGGACAGCATAACGCCTGTCCATTACAATAACGGTCTCGCCGTTCTCGTCCTGCTATATAGACACTGAACTCGTCACCCCGAGACGTTATCTAGGATTTAAGTCTCGCTCGCTCGGTAATTTTGCTTACTACCGTGCCCTTCATGTCTAAATACTAGATAAAGTATACAGTACTACTATACAGTAGTGTTTGCAGACTACTGTTTCGAGGCATATACAATGCAAAACAGGCAATACCTGACACTACGGTGATCTACACCAAGGCTTGTTGTTAAAGAGATCGTAACCATACCACTTGGTAAAAAATAGTATTCCTATTTTAAGTTAAAAGTAGATAAAATTGGATAAAATATATTTTTTGCTGATATCCCTGGCTGTCCTGAACAGAAGAAAAAAATAAATAAGAAACGGACACCAACTGGGTATTTTCCGAACACCAGAGATATGCCAAACCACTTAAAGGATGCTTGTGAATTTTGGACTTAATTTCGAATAGTTTAAGGTTCAAAAGGTAATGCGACTGTTGATGGAAGAACTCACAAAAAAACAGGGTCAGAAATCTGTCATTGGATTTGTCCGTGGCATACCGGCGATAGGGGAATCGATGGGATTTCGGACTTTTGGGTGTTATTTTATATTTAGGATAAGTTGGTATATTGTTTTAGTTTGCACAGCACAGGTGTTATTGCTGTTATATCTTATCTACAGGTGTTAGGAAATTGTTTTGCTACCTATACATTTTGATAGTAGATCTAGAAATTCTACAGAAGTTTTGATTTTGGGCCTGTATAAGTACCAGAACCAGGAAGACCTATTTCGCTTGGCACAGGATAGGAATAAGTTCACTGAGCTGACGGCCAACCTCCAGTAATGGAGATGCACCTAAAGAAGAAGATAAGTACCAGGTTATTCGGAATGTGACGTTTCGTATGTGACAAGTCTTCGTCTTGGTGGTTTCAAGCTGAGATGATGAAGAGATCGATCGATATCTTGTTTAGTTTTGGACCTAAAACCTCAAAATAAGGGAGTGATCACCCTTCAACGTTTATATGTAGAAGTGACCGACCAGTACAATTTAGCTGGATAACTTTACTACGATACATCGATACTGTGCAGGTGCCTACGTAAACCTCAATACTCGTAAACTCATTACTCGAAGTAACATTAAACATGGATAAGATTGTGTAGAAATCAATTCTTACAACTAAGCAAATAAGTGCTTTGATAACATGTTCATAGTATACAAACGTAATGATTAAATACTACAAGAACAGGTCGTTGACCTAAATCAAACCGTGAGTAGATATATTTAACTATACATAGACTTCGATAGGATGCACCGTCTCTGCACCTCCACGTAATATACGGAAAGGGGTAATAGTTTAATATCATGCGAGTCTTATCAAGCAATGATGCTGTACTGTTACTGTATCAGCCGGATTGTCTGCTGCTGAACAGCCTCCCCCATTATGGGGTTTGCCATAATCCCCTTGCTTGGCAGGCGTCTTGGGGATTGCAGTGAGAAATATTAGTTCCTCAGAAGGCGCTGCTGCCCACCTTTTTGTATATTACCCTTAGTCGCCCCTATGACACCTACGGGTAGAGATGGGGGGTGACATACTGGCCCGGCACCCTACGTGCAACGATTGCCCTGTGGCAATGACTATGGGCTTCCGCTCAGGGGGTCCCTGTTTCCTATCCTACCACAGGCTTGAGCTTCAGTATGATAATTTTTGGATGCTTGCTGGCTAGCTATAACCATCAAATAGAAAACGTAATGCTGGTCATGCAATGTACTTAGCAAAATGTATGAACATTATTACTGGTTCGTACTTTGCTTGGTCGATTTAACTAATCAAATAAGTTAAAAGCGACGTTCACGGCCATGACTTGGACGACCGGTAGCATTACAATGAGCGCTACCTCAGACACGTAATGCTCATGATGAGCATAATTTAATGAATTATTACTTACTGGCCAGAACAAACTGTTTTAGATGCTGAATTTTCTACTTGAGAATGATAGCTAGCCAGGCGATGCCCATCCACCATCCGGTGAAGCTCAAGCCGGTGGAAGGGATCGAACCATGGATGTTCAGCACGGCAGTCCATAGCTATTATCGCTCGGCTATCATTGCTTTAAAAACGGTACGTACGAAATTTGATCTAGCAGTTGCAATTCATGATAACTCACGAATTGCACTGCGCCCGTCACATTGAGACATAGTTGTTAAGTCTCATTGTGCCTGTAATTTCACTGGCTCTCAAGGACTACTGCCGGAACACACCTTTCGGTGCTTGGCGACAGACTTTCTACTTGAGGGTGGTCGCTAGCCAGGCGGGCATTCGCAAAATGCCCTTCCAACATGCGGTGAAGCTCAAGCTCTGGGCGGGATTCGAACCATGGACCTGCTGCGCGGCAGTCCATAGCCAATTCCACTGAGCCATCACTGCAAAAATCTATAGGTTGTTTTAAATGCTTTAGTACCAAGCTATATTTGTCAGCGGTTGTCAAAATTTTACAAAACTGGAAACTGACTTCTAACACTTTTTTTACAATTTTAACGATGCATATAGCAAGATCATTCACTTGCCTAAAATACTATTCATCATTGACAAATACAAAATACAAAAATATTTATTACTTGTTCAACATTTTAACATAATAGGTTCTCTTATTTTTAAGCCCTGCCTTCTGCTTTATTAATACTGTGTTTTTTTTATGTTATTGTGACGGAACAAGCCCGAGGCCCACCTGTTGTTAAGTGGACTAACCTCTGCCTATAACAGATGCATTTCTATAAACGAATTGCACTGTGCCCATCACACTGTGACGTACAGTTGTTAGGTCTCATGTGCCTGTAATTTTACTAGCTCTCAAGGATTGCTGCCGGAACACACTGTTAGGTGCTTGGCGACAGATTTTCTACTTGAGGGTGGTCGCTAGCAAGGCGGGCATTCCCAAAATGCCCTTCCACCATTCAGTGAATCTCAAGCCCGCGGCGGGATTCGAACTATGGACTTTGTCTATGCCTACGGAATGGCATTAATATTGCAAAAATAATTGATTTCCAATATTTTTTTAATACTACGCCTCTCTGGATTTTGAATAGAATAGAATATATTTATTGGCCTTATAACATTGGTTGTCATACTGGGCAAGTCAGGAGTACAATTTTGGATAATATTAATTTAAGATCTCACATAATACAAAATAGCAATAAATATTTATCGGTATCACATCAAAATTATTATAAATATTAAAAATTATTATTTGTAGGTATCACATCAAAATTATTATATATTCGTAAAAAAAAATTCAAAAATAAGGAAAATCAAGATAATAAAAGTATACATAGTAAAATAATTATAAACGGAATGTCCAAAATTTGTTCAATACACAAATATAAATAACAAAAAATGTCTAGACTTTATATGAATTACTGTTATAAATCTTATTCTACGCATATGCAGTCAAGTGTACTTTAATAAATAATTAAATTGTCATAGTTACATTTATTAACTTTTCGTGTGTAACCTTTCTGTGAAAAAAATTTTGAAACTTTTCGTGTGTAACCTTTCTGTGAAAAAAATATCATCCCCAACCCGATGGACGGCAAAGGAAATCTGTGTTAATTCGTATAAATATCCTATAAACCAAAGTCAATTTAAAAGCGATGCGTTGCTCAAGCGTATCACCACTACTTATTATGTGATATTCAGCTTTTCACTTACACCTTTATTGTTAGCTGTTGATTAGGCACCCTAGTTGATATGAAATTTAAATTAGATTTCGAGGGGAGAAGTGTAGAGGTTCGGAATAATCATACAGAAGAGGACAAGTAGTGGATGTCGTGCAATTTTGAGATAACAAGTTTGCAGGTATACCCCCAGTTTATGTAACGTTATAGTTGCCTTGACTAGTTGACACACTAAATACTCTACGCCGATTGGTCAATGGTATTCTATGACATGATAGGAGACCAATGAGCTTTCAGTATTCAGTCTGTTAAGTGATCAAGACTGACTAACGTTTCAAACTGGGGGTAAGTCTAGTAGAAGTAAGTTATGTATCCGTATCCAAGCACTGTTGTGCCTTGCAAGAAAATAAAGTACTTGAAATTTAATAAATAGATTCAGGCGTTACTTTGCGGAAACCCATTTTTAATAATAACAAATATTTTAAAAGTATGCTAAAAACAAACTAATTCAATATTTTAATAAAACACTTATAAATATATGTAGATACAATTCCGCCTAAGAAAACAAACAGAATTGGTTGTACAACCCGTAAAAGGTAAAAAAGTGTATTGGTGAGGTTCACAACGTTTTCAGTATTATTATTATTACAGTTCGACCAACTTATCTGTTCAGGTGGCAGAAAAAAGAACCACAAAATTCCCTCAAATTGTGACAGTTTGTAGTTGATTTCCTTGACCAATAGCGCCCTCGAGAACTGCACAGTTAAGTTGGTGGTACTATACACATGGTTCTTGTTATTTCGATATTTAAGCCACCAAACTACTTAGTTTGACTTTTGAAATAGACCCCGTAGGTAATCTGTGCTCGTAGCAAAAATGTAAAATTTTTATTGCCCTCAGTGCTTAATCTTTTTAGATAAAATATATAATTATATATTTTAATATATCTATACTTCTACTCCATGAGCTCTACACGATGATGTCCCACAAGCGAGGCTGCAAAAAAGTATTTTTGCTAGCCTTTCATGTATTGCAGCCTCCTGATAGACAATTTATTGGAATATCTAGTCCAATATTTGTTTTTGGCAAAACCTACTACAAAAAATATCTAAATTTCAGGTTTGTTACTTAAGTATACCGTGCTAAAGATCTGTGATGTACTGAGGGGCAGACAGACAGATTCTATCTGATTAGAGAGACTGACAGATGGACAAACAGTGGAGTCTCATAATCTCCTCGATAGGTCTACTATAACATGGACCACTCATGGTAGAGTTAGAAACGTTCGAATTTACGTAATTCAAAGTTATAAGGTGTTTTTTATTTTTTAAATTTTATTTTGTTTTTCATTGTGACTAAGCGAGGACAATATATATCCGAAATACTTACCGGAGATTTTCCGAAGTGTAAGAAACGCATTAAAATGGATAAAAAAATAGCATTAAAAAAAGTACAGAGAAGAGAGCAAGCATATCGTCTCCTCAAATCCGCGTTGCGGATGTTTGTGGGCGAGGGTGATCACTTACAAAGGCAGTCTGCTCGTTTGCCTTGTAATCTCTTAAAAATCAAAAATTTTCAGGGTCTAAAACAGTTCATAAACGTCATCCGTTAATTGGAGACATTTCACTATTAATCCTTGTAATATTGTAAAGGTTAATTCACAAATTAGACATTTCAAATGGAAAAACTTTTTGGATACCATCACCATTATTTGTGTTTAATAAATAACATTACAATATTACATAACGTTAAAACTATAATACAGTAGACTTTATTTAAGAAAACAGATTGTATTGTATCGAATATATAAATTTTAAATAATGAATATCATAATTTTAACTTATTTAATAATAAACTAAACTAAACTGGACTTGCAATGTATAACATTCAAAGTTATATGGTTAATAAATATTTATATTCTATTCATAAGTAGTAACATTTAGTAATGAGACAAAACTGTTCAACATTATTACACAATAGTCATAAATGTGGCCAACAATGTTCATTGAAATTCGTCAATCGCTCCGAACATTGAGACGTCAACTCCGGTAACGTCTGCCTTGATTTGTTTCAATCATTTGTATGCAGAGCTGTGTCTAGTATCAACTAATCAATTTAGACAGTTGTTACACGATTTTGACCTATATCTGTGATGTAAATAAAGTTCAAAGTTTAAATGCTTGATCTTGGTATCAGTCAGATGCAACCGAATATAAGGATTCATAGTCCGTGCGGTGCCGACTTTAGCTAAGGAAATACGATTCATTATTAAATGAGTCAAGTGACACACAGGCAATCAAAATATCCAACTTTTTTGGAAAGAAATGTTTAATGTAGAAGAATGTGTGTGTGAAGGCACTGGCAAGTACTAAATACGTTTACTTCGATAGGTTTTTAGCAAAATATAGTAAGTTTGTGTCAGTAACTAAATTATATGTCAATCTTGATCATATTCTCTAAATTAATTAGTTATACAAATTAATTTCGAAACACCTTTCCGTAAAATTTTCTCGTCGAATAAAATAGCAAAGTTGAATCTAAATTACGCTATTAACGTTAATATCTAAACTATTCATGTATTTATGTTTACAAATATATAACAACAAAATAGCAAATCTTTATAAAGAGGGACAAGTTATATTTTCGATTTAGTTACTAGTTTTGTGTTAATAAGCACTCTTTAGTTTTTTACGCAAACTGACCTTGATTTTACCATCGCTGCCTCTGTTCCGCGCAGTTCTATAGTGATAGAATTTCAGCTTTTGACAGCGTCTATATCGTGAAACCGTGATATGTGCGCCATTAGTTAAATATTTTCAATTCTTTCAAAGAACATTGTTGAGTCTATGTCCGTAATCCAGCTATGTAACTAGCACAAAAATATAAAATATTATATAAACATACAAAATTACAACGGAAGAAATAAAATAACCACGACCGGGACAAGATGACCGTGCATGTCCCGCGCGGCCGGATGGTCATAGGCCTGGATTCTGCTCATGAAATTTTTCATAATAATATAAAACAATTAAATAATAGATATTATAGTTAGCCAGTTTATTATAATTATTAAATAATAATAAACTGGCAGAGAGAACCCATTCGTAATGGGTACACGACAGCCACGCAGATGGACCATGGTTTGAATCCCGCTGCGGACTTGAGCTTCACCATATTAATAAGGCATTTTGCTAAAGCCTTATTAATATGGTGAAGCTCACATTCAATGAAAGAGTTCAATAATATTACTACCAGTACCTACGCACGCTCGCAGAATTGCTCTCCAAGCTTGCATTCACAATTAGTGCCCCGTGTGTATCAGCTCCAGCCTAAGGAAATACAACTCATTACAAACGCCTATATATAGCGGCTACACTGCGTCCGTCGCGTCGGTCACGTTCTTAGTCCATTAATACTCGTAACTGAGAACAAAATTACTTTGTATCTACCCTCCAAAGTGTTTTAAATGTCGCAACTTTCTGTAGATATTCAACCACGAAGTAGGTAGGGATATCTGTTTTAATGAAAGTTCGTTGTGAAATCGATGCTTATAGTTTTTGTGTAATATATGTATTGCATTTTTTTAGATGATGAGTAAGTTTTTTTTTTTTGGATAGTGACAGAACACGCGCTCTGCATAAAGCAGATGCATTTCGTCACCTGCGCATCACCCTAAACTAAACCATAACGTTGTTATTATGTCTTATATGCCTTTAATTTAATTTCATAGGCACCCATACCCTTCAAACCGGAACACAGCAATGCGAACAGTACCTACTGCTGGGCGTAAGAGATATATATACCTTTTTTTGACGATTGGGAAATCTGAAAGAATGTTCACCGTTGCATTGAGTGACTCCAAGGACTCACTAAAATCCCCCGGTGGTCGCCATAACGTTGTTAAGTCGTATATGCCTATAATTTAATTTCATAGGCACCCATACCCTTCAAACCGGAACACAGCAATGCGAACAGTACCTTCTGCTTGGCGGAAGAGATATATACCTTTTTTTGACGATTGGGAAATCTGAAAGAATGTTCTCCGTTGCATTGAGTGACTACAAGGACTCACTAAAATGCCCCGGTGGTCGGCCTCGATGCATGTCAAAGGGCACCGGGATACTCCTGCGGGACGCATCGATGCCCTATCTCATATCGCCGAAAGCAATGCCCAGAAAAAGTATCACCACCACACTCGCACGATAACACTCGCCACATAGTGTCACCCTCTCTGGGTCCGATTTCAGACAATCAGGGCCCTCACTTCATCTGTCCACGCCCACGGACCCGATGGACCTCTGTCACGAGGATGCCGCCTATCCCCTTACAGAAATATGTACCTATGGTGGCTGTGCTTCCCCGAACTCGTTCACAATGTACTGTCACTACTTTGATAAAAACCGGTGCAAGTCACAAATACATTCCTACAGTTTATTGGCTACTGATAATTTCTAAGATTGTTTTAAAAGTAACAAACACATCAAACATTATAAACTGTATATTCCCAAATGACATATGTAGGTACACTATACAAAGGGGTAGGCAGAGTGAATAAACGCCTACGTTTCTTTAGGGTCAAGCCTGTTGTTATCTGTACTTAACTGGGCATATTTCCATACTCCGCTCTGCAATTGAGTATATACCAATTATGTAGGTATGTAAGTATATTACAATATTATGATAAATTCAATTTTTCTCTTATGCAACCACCTTAGCAGTTTTTTTAAATATGTTGTTTATGTTATTATGACGGAACAAGCTAGAGGCCCACCTGATGTTAAGCGGACTAACCTCTGCCCATAACAGATGCATTTCGTCACAAGTCACGAATTGCACTGCGCCCGTCACCTTGAGACATAGTTAGTTATTAAGTCTCATGTGCCTGTTATTACACTGGCTCTCAGATTTTCTACGGTGGTAGCTAGCCAGGCGGGCAATCGCAAAAAGCCCTTCCATCATGCGGTGAAGCTCAAGCCGGAGGTGGGGTTCGAACCAGGGTACTGCGGCGCGGCAGTCCATAGCTATTACCGCTCGGCCATCATTGCTTCGTTGTTCAAGTCGGTAGAAAGAGGAGGTGAAAATACCGAGTTACGTATACTATGGCTTCTAATTAGAGGGTTAACTAACAGTAGTAACACGGCATAAGAAAATTACCCCTTGCATCTATTTAAACTTTCAGCATTATACGTATTAAATTTTATTGAACGTTACGCGTATATTGAACATAATACATTTTTGTATTGAACAATTTGTTATTTAACTATTTATGTATTGAACAATTTGCGTTTGGACGATATGCGAATTGAACAATAATGCTTATTCAACTATTTGCTTTTACGTTATTCAATAATTTCTGTGTATTGAACAATGTGCATCCTAACGATTTTGGAAATACTGGCCTACTACAAATACTGTTAGTAAAAGTCATAGATTTTATACATGTAAAGAAATAAAAGAAACAATGTAAAGTATCACAATCACAAGAAGACTACAAAATGCAATCTGACCCAGGAACACTTCGGAGCTTGTAGAATATAATAAATAAATATTGAGTAATCACAGTTATGAGCAGATGTACGATGACGAGACACGACCTTGGAAAACATGTGGAGTACGGTCATATGTTTATTTTAGCCGTTTTAGCTCAGTATAATGTAACAGACACATGTTAAGTAATATTTTTTAAAGCGGTGATAACTCAGGATGTCTGAAGGTCGACTGCTGATCAGCGTTAGTTAGCTCGGATCCTGTACCAGACTTCTGTTGTAGATATTTCTGCTTCATCTAAGGATTGCTCAACAATGATGATAGCCGAGCGGTAATAACTATGGACTGCAGTGCCGCAGGTCCGAGGTTCGATCCCCGCCGCTTGTTCACCGCATGCTGGAAGGGCATTTAGGGCGACGGGCGCAGTAAAGTTCGTCACTCGTAGAGAAAAGCTTCAGATGATAGGCAGAGGTTAGCGCTTAACATCAGGTGCAACTCGTGCTTGTTCCATCACAATCCCATAAAAATATATGGCCAGTAGGTCATTCCTTTAGATTTTTGATTACATTGCTCACCCTCGAATACTAAATCTGTCTACCAAGTGTATGTAGTACCAAGGACATAATTTTTAGTCAGTTTCCACTTTAAGCCTTAAATGCAACCATCTTTAGTTATTAAAGCTAGCTTATAATTATATACTACTGAAGCAAAAAATACTTACTCAGATGTTATAAAGAGTAGGTACGTGTTAATGGAATGGATTTGGTAAGGGAAGTGATTGGCATAACGTATTGATGATAGTGACATCTAGTAGATCATAAGTGAAATACTTACAGGTTTTAAAAATGGCAGTTGTTTTTTTTACCTTCTACACTTCTGTTTTTTCAAATCAACAAGCTAAAAGTAGTTTGATTAATAATGTATGTTCGTAAAATGTATTAAAAGATTTTAAAGGAAGTTTAATAAAATTACAAACAATGCTCTACAAAAAAACAATGAATAATAATCGAATATGACGCCACTCAGTCTACCATAATCGATAATTCTGATTACCATGAAGATAAAAAAATTGCACGCAGAACTATCACTGCTTATCAAATCACTTATCTACCTGCATGCATGTTAACGTTAATAAGTGAATAGAAAAGAGAGGTTGGTACAAGCACAGTTGTGTTTAAAAACAAGTGTTGTTTCAGTATTGTGCTCACAGTTTGGTACTCCTACTGAGAATTTGTTGTGGGAAAAACCACTTTAATGCTATGGATGTACGATACTATATATTATGTAAGGAACAATTATGACAATATAAATATATTTTGAAGCGCTCGTAGCGAAGTTTACTTAGCTGTTCTCAACCGATCGGCAAAGTTAAGCAACGTCGCGCGCGGTCAGGAGTTGGATGGGTGACCGCTAGTGACATTACTACTGAGCGTTTCCGTGCTTCGGAGGGCACGTTAAGCCGTCGGTCCCGGTTGTCGTCTTAGGATGGCATTCGTTAAAGCATGGTGGTAGGGCGTTTTGCGAATGCCCGCCTGGCTAGCTACCACCCTCAAGTAGAAAGTCTGTCGCCAAGCACCTAACGGTGTGTTCCGGCAGCTGTCCTTGAGAGCCAGTACTTCTAGGTTAGCCTGAACAACATCTTCGACCACATCATCACATACCATCAGGTGAGATAGTGGTCAAAGGCTAAACTATCAGGCATAAAAAAAAAAAATAAAAAAAAAAAATGTTTTACCCCAAAAATCTTTAGAATACAGGTATTACTTTACTTAGGTTTAATTACTTAGGTTTAATACCTAGTTTCTAGTTCTAGCTGTATGTAGAAAAATTGAACTGGAAAATAATTAAATAGATCTAGTTTTCTACCCATAACTTATATATATCTATGTAGATATATGTTTTGTTACCGCGAGCGTCCCGAACACTCCTCGAAAAAGTCAACTCTTCATCCTCACAAAAGGCCAGTAATCTAATATTATTATTTCAGTATACGAATAGATATAAGTTATGTGTTAAAAAAAATAGAACCTAGAAGAATTTACATAAATGATTCAGTTAGTAAAGAAAATTTTAAATGTATAAACGTAAAACCTTTTGTGATAAAAGAAGTTGGTTATATATATTTAAATATATCTTGATTAAGAGAAAAAACATTTTATTGAAGTGAATACGCAGTAAAATATATGTTTACAGAAAAAATTACACCATTATTTTGTTTTCAGGGATCTTTACCTTTTTTTTTAACTGATAAGTTAGCCTTTGTCTAAAATCTTACCTGATGGACAGTGATGATGTGGTCGAAGGTGTTAACTGGCTTAACCTAGGATTACTGGCTCTCAAGGACAGCTGCTGGAACACACAGTTAGGTGCTTGGCGACAGATTTTCTACTTGAGGGTGGTCGCTAGCCAGGCGGGTGTTCGCAAAATGCCCTTCCACCATGCGGTGAAGCTCAAGCCCGCGGCGGGATTCAAACCATGGACCTGCTGCGCGGCAGTCCATAGCCAATGCTACTGAGCCATCACTGCTTCAAGCTAATTTAGAAATTATTCATTCATTCAATTATTTTTCATAACATAGCATGTAGACGCCTGATCGTCTGTGGCTTAATAGGTGGAGTCCATCCATTTTACCACGTTTTTATTAGGTTGCTTTTTTGTTTGTCTGTTTGTCTGTCTGTCTATCGTTCCGAGTAGAATCATTCAAATTCTCAAATACTAACTACTCAAATTTCGTGCACTTCCCGATTAGTTTTATTATTATTATTAAGGCGCATAAAAGGATATCTATTTTTTTTTCTGCATTTTCTCTTGTTTATATTAAATATCTAAAAAAAAATTGGGTGTCAACGTTATCGTCATTTACTTATAAATTTTTAATACGAGGTTCATCTCATAAACTGTCATCTTGAATGTCTTTTAACGAAAACGCTGATTGACTCGTATAATGTAGTCGTAATCTGTGATTTAAACAGACAAAAAAATTTACTACCACTGGTTGTTGCGATTCGGAACCCTAAGGCCGTTTTCTGACTTGTCGGTGCGGGAGCGGTGCGGATTCGTTTCGGTCGGTATACACGGTACCGAAAGCTTGCCGAGCGCCTATGTTTTAATGCGCGTCTTCTGATTGGCGCGGTGTGTGCGGGAGCGGGGAGGGATCGTTTCGTTTTACCGCGTCTCGGGATCATGGTTGCCAGATGAGGCGAATTATCGCCATTTAGGCTACCTTAGGGGGTCAAATGGCGACCAAAAAACCAATCGGCTACCAGTAGCCATTTAGGCTACCTAGGAAAATAAGAACGGTCGGTTTAGGCTACTTCAGGATTACTACAATTCTATTAAATTCTTTCTACAATTCTATTATTTTATTTCATAATAACTGAAAAGTGTAAAGAAAAGTAATAGACACGTCCACCGTTTTTTCATTAGGGTCTTTCCATGCTCCTTGCTTTCTTCAAGGTATTGCATCAAATATCTGTAATAGTGAGATAGAGACAGATTCATCCGGGTAGTAACTCATTCTAACTCGCTGTATGATAGATATAGTTCAAAATCAAAACACGAAATCGAGAGTATAGAAACGCTACTAACTTCATTCACAAATTGTAACTAGCCGCGCGCGAAATTTTATATCACTTGTTTCCTAAATTCTTAATTAAGTTGAATGGGAGAGAATCCTTTATTACTTAATACCTTAATACAGACAAAATTTGTATTTTTACATCAACCGTATTATTTTGTATGACATAACATAAACATGCAATGTTTATGTTATGTTAATGCATGTATCAAAGAAGATCGATTGAAGCGGCTGGGTCAACTTCTTCCGCTACCACTTCTAGTAGGAATGAGGATTCTCCCGTCTATAGAGATGGGGAATATCTGCAGAAACTTATTAATTTATAACAACAGGAAATGTTTAACAATTATAATACCTAGTACGTTAAGTAGGTATCAACCTATATTAATATATATTTTTTACAGCATAGGGGCTAAATATAGGCTACTTTAACAAAATCTTAGGAGAATTAGGCTACTTGTCAAAAAATAAAATAATAGGCGATTTAGGCTACTTGATAGGCAAAATTAGGCGACTTGAGTTAGCTGATATCTGGCAACCCTGCTCGGGATGCGTGTCCAGGCGCCGCTCGACATTTACCGCGCGAGGTCGTGCAAACAAGATGGCGGGGCGAGATATTCACGTCGTAAGTATTTTTTGACATTCTATACATCAATAAAAAAAATTCGTCATCTTGGGAAAGTTCTTTAGCCGCAACAAAAAATCGGCAATTAATATTATTTTCGATATAAGGATGACGCCAATAACGTTTTCTTTTTTTACGTAGGCGATAAACATAATAACACGCCCAAATATCGTCATCACTAGAAGACGACATCTTCGGTACTGCAGAATTTTATACCGAGAATATACCGATAGGTGAGTAGGTGAAGGCAACGCGGTATCGTTTCGGTACAGACCTTACAGATCCCGCACCGCTCCCACACCGACAAGTCAGAAAACGGCCTAAGAGTAAATAACAAGTCATCAATATTATCTTTGATCTTACCGACACAATATATCCCGAAAACACTCTCCCAACAGATCCGGTCTAATTCCACAAACATATTTCGTCTTACCTCCGGCCATTTTATTTCTATTTCCCCAGCACCGAGAATGTCGGAGTCTGTCCGGAGATGTCGTAAAAATAATATCCATTATTATAATTGGTCCGGGACCGACAACGTGCCTAGAAATAGTTTTATATGTGTTGCTACTGAATTGTTCATAGACTTAATTGGGGACTTTTTTTAGGGATGTCAGTCGTTTTGTAAACTGAGGATTTATATGGAGTTGTTTGAAGTTTGATGTGTTAGAACCTTGTTTGATATAATGTGGTATGATACCATTAAGCCATTCTATAATCATGTCTGTTTAAGGTGTTTATTATTATATGTTATATATTTTATTTTTATAGTCAATTTCAAAGCTTTGTAATTTCGTGATTCTGGGTTTAGATCCAATCGGACAGTTATTGGATTTAGTTTGAGAAAAAGTTTGAGAGAATTTATTTTGTTTGAGAAATAAATTTTCAGTTGCCAACCGGGGCTTGGAACTGGTCCTGGTACATAGAAATATGCTCGCCCCCTGTTCCTATGTAATTTTTTTTAATTAATAATAAATTTTAAATTATGAATTTAAAAAGTAATTGTCTTTATTTGTCATACTTGGAAAGTACGCTTGATTATATAATATATTTGTTAAAACAGTACTTTACGTCTATGAAAAACAATTATCCCTGCTGTCAAAATAGTTAAAAACTATGCTAAGTGAAAATCTCATTTACTCTCTCTCATTATTTTTTCTTATTCCTGCCCCTTACAGAAGTTTTGTGCTTCAATAATTTGTAAATGTGATAAATATTGTAAATCTATGTGAGTCTAGTATAATGTCTATGCACTGCTTAAACTTATTTCACACTATCTAAAAATAGTAAAGTGTATAAATAATTCATTCGACGCGTACCATATGGCGTTTAGAACTCTAATTATACGAAGATCAAGATAAATTGTTTGAATTACACGCTTTGGTTGAATATATATAGGTGCCTATTGCAACTCGTGAACAGTTCTGTGAGCATCGCCCAAACGTAAAATTACTGCCTGTCACTGTATACAATATTTAATAATAGCGTAGGGTTAAACTTAGGCCGTGTTAAAGATTTTATCGGCAAAAATAAACAACTGTTTTGACGCAGTGCTAGCTGATAGCTCAGTTGCAATGGTTTTGGACCGCCGCGCTGTCTTTTGTTTTACCACAGTCTTCAAAAATATAATTATAGGGCTAATTATCGGACTTAGGACTCAAGTCCCTTTCAATTCTGACCCGAAAGGTGCCTCAAACATTTGCCGAGTTTTTGAGTCGCGAAATCGGAATGCGGTTTCGATCCCCACTCCGGACAAAAACTTTGTTTTGTTGTAATGATTTGTGAATGTGATATTCGCGATAGTGCTTGTAATCATAATAAAAATTGAAATTATAAAGAGGTGATTCTCGCACAAGGAAGTAGGTGAACTTTTGCTAAATTGTCTACCATACTTTGGTCCCCACGATACAGGCATTGCCTAGTGTGAGCATCATAGCAGTTCTCTACATCTATAATATACGTAACCAGCAAAGTGCACCATAAGGATATACATACATATATACACGCCTATATTCCCCGAAAAGGTAGACAGAGGTGTGTAAACTATTGGGTTTTGGTTCCATGGAATAGGGGGCGAGCCTATTTCGATTCACCGGGCACAGTTTCAGGGTAATACAATATGTTTTCTCTAACACACTGGACGAAATACAAGAACATGTACCTATACGCTATCAACATATAAGACAGGAACACAAGAACATATTGTATTAAACCCTGGCAGGACACTGAGATGGTATACACCCTGTTGTGCGTCTAATGCACTAAAAAATTACCGGATATTGCTTCGACCACTTTCGAACTTATTTGAAGTTCTTCGTCTTAGATGAAGTAGTCTTAGAGAAGTAGACAAAGAACTTCAAAGTAAGTTCGAAACTGGTCGGAGTAATATCCGGTAAATATTACGCGAGTAGCCGGTTAATAAATAATAATTATGGACAAAACTCGAATGTTTTTTATCTCAAAGTAATTGTGCTGACATATCCTATGGTAAGTGGCTTAGAAGGTGGTCGAAGGTGGCAGTACTCAAAACATGGACCTCTTACACGACAGTTATGTTCTATTCATGAACTGGCACTTGACTATCATGGCTTCAATATGCACCTTGAAGGCAAGTGTCTTCGTAGTTCTTTCCATACTTAGGTTTCGTCATATTGTAAATACCATGTTATCAAATTTGTTGAAATTTTGCACGCATGTCCTTAGGCCTTAAATCTATGCTTCTGCTTTGCCAGTTTTTCGTGTTATTATGTACTAGAGACCCGCCCCGGCTTCGCACGGGTGCATTGCTGATACTAAATATACTAGAAAATGTCATTATATACAACTTAACAGATTTTTTGTCATTAGACAATACAAACATGTTTTCTTGAAAGGTTACTCTTGACATCACATTAGAAACCTCTAAAATTATCAGTGTTTTTATCACTCTATCTACTAAAAAAAACAGCATCAAAATTCGTTGCGTATATAGTTTAAAAGATCTAAGCATACATAGGGACAGACAGCGGGAAGCTAATTTTAATAAATAACCGTACTATTCATGTGGTATTATGCATGTATTATACATATAACCTTCCCCTTGAATCACGCTATCTATTAAAAAAAACGTATTTTTAAAGATCTTAGCATACATAGGGATAGACAGCGGGAAGCGAATTTGTTTTATACTATGTAGTGATGGTAATTTAATCTCTATGTTACAATAAGAATACCCATACAAAACGATATTTCCAAAGCATACGATACTACATAACGATATTTACGAAGCATATACTTTAGACACAAGGCCATGCATGCACGATTTTAACGAGTTTGAAAACTCGTTTATTAAATGAAAACACGGTATTTAAAATATGATTTATGAGGGCATTTTGCGAATGCCCGCCTGGCTAGCGACCACCCTCAAGTAGAAAATCTGTCGGCAAGCACCTAACGGTGGGTTCCGGCAGTAGTCCTTGAGAGCCAGTGAAATTACAGACACATGAGACTTAACAACTATGTCTCAAGGTTACGGGCGCAGTGCAATTCGTGACTTGTGATGAAATGCATCTGTTATAGGCAGAGGTACGCTTAACATCAGGTGGGCCTCGAACTTGTTCCGTCACAATAACATAAAAAAAAAAACATAAACTTGGTATTTATAATATGATGAAGCTGCATTTGTATGGAAAGCATTATGAAGACACTATCCATCTGCACGTTTAGTCACCATGTCACCAAATATCATAAAAAATCGTAACTCAGCAAGATTTTGTCACAGAGTATTATATCAGTAAGTAAACATGGTGCCGACATGTCTGCAAATGTTTTCTGTGTCAACGTTAGCTTGCATTGAGCAACCTACGTGATATGATATCACAGTACTAACATGATCGATGGGGTTATCATACGCCGATAAAATTGATGATATTGGAATTCTTTCGGATTGCGTTACATAAAGAAGTGTTACTAGCCCTTTTTAACCGACTTCAAAAAAGGAGGAGGTTCATTGCGACTGTTTTTTTGTGTGTGACTGTTACCTTATAGCTCTTTACGGGGTGTACCGATTTTTATGTTTTTTTTTATATTCGAAAGATTCTTTTGAGTGAGCTCTGACGAGTAGTATTTCAGTTACCCCAATGATGCGTAATTTATATTTAAAGTTATTTTTTTTTATAAAGTGAAATAAAAAATGCAGGTAAGTCAAAGTTACATTTAATCAATATTTATTACTTAAATATATGAAATTCTAATTATACGTATTTAAATTTGTCAAGTATAAAATAACTTTATACACTAATATATATTTTACTGTTATTTCGTTTCCTAGGAACAAAATTTCTCAAGCTGCGTTGACACATATTCTTGACACATCTGATGTTAAGCGATACCTCTGCCTATTAAAGATGCATTTCGTCACAAGTGACGAACTGCTATGCGTCCGTCACTGAGACATACTGTTGTTAAGTCCGACGTACTTCGTACATTCGCTTGTATTCTTGAAAGCTCTATAAGTTAGTTCTTGATAGCCGTTACCGTCACCTTATTTTTCTTTGGCATTGCAAGGCACCAATATCCCACTGCATCACATTTTATTTTTAAATTTCGAATCGCCGTACATTGATTACTGAACCTTCAACGGTCAAAAGCGAAATGACCTCTTTAAAATTGAATAAACTACTGGCTGGAAGTAAAAAACAGAATTCCACAGAAAACGAGCGGATATTGAACTGGTCCATTAGTTACAACAAAGCCGGCAACATTGATTGTTGCGTATTGCCGTATCATTTGATACGCGCTGTAATGCGATGCCAGGCTTCCCGTGGCTAATTGCTCGCTCTTTTCAGTCTGTGGTTACGAAAGGGTGGCGGTTTGTTTGCCGAGTGTCGGACATTTTGTATTTTGAAAGTATTAGGACCCTTAGCTTCTCTATTGAGACAAAATCGGGGAAAGCGGAAAACATCAGTTGAATCAGGCACAATTAACTAGCAACGAGTGACAATTCAAATGAATAAGCGTAAATATCTATTACTTTATCATCGAGTGAGGATGACGATAAGCAAACAAGTAAAATCCGAATCGATTTTTCTTCATAGCGATTTGCATACTAACGTATTTTCGTCATATTTTATATACTAAGTATTCAAACTGGATGATGTTTTGCATCTATGTCCGTTAGCTTAATATCTTTGCCTGTGGTTTGCCGGTTGTTCGTTTTATCTTAAAATAAAACGATTATTCGGACTCATTTGATAAATACATTATTTTACGGAAAACTAGCAAACCAGCAGCATAGATATTAGACTCAAAAACATACTTGTAAAATTTCACCGATTTTGTCCCTTGTTATATTTTCTTATGTAATTGTGACGCACAAGCACCAGACCCATCCGATGTTAAGCGGACTAACCTCCGCATATAACAGATGCATTTCGTCACAAGTGACGAATTACACTGCGTCCGTCACCCTGAAAAATATGCACCTGTAATTTTACTGGCTCTCAAGGACTGTTGTCGGAACACACTGTTAGGTGCTTAGCGACAGATTTTCTATGAAGAATAATTCAGGCGTTCCTTTTCGGAAATCCATATTTTATCATAACGGGACCGACGGCTTAACGTGCCCTCCGAAGCACGGAAATGCTCAGTAGTAATGTCACTAGCGGTCACCCATCCAACTCCTGACGCGCGCGACGTTGCTTAACTTTGCTGATCGGTTGAGAACAGCTAAGTAAACTTCGCTACGAGCGCTTCAAATTATTTTACTGCTAAGCTGACGTGACGTGTTTCGCTTTTACACGAAGCATCCTCATGAGGCCTTGACTTATCGAGCGCACGATAGAGAATGAGAATTTCTATTTTAATGTGTTGTAAAAATATTTTTAAAATTTGTTATCATTTATGATTTTCTACTTGAGGGTGGTAACTAGCCAGACGAGTATTCGCAAAATGCCCTACCACCATACAATGGAGCTGAAGCCGGCGGTGGGGATCCTACCATTTGTTCCAAAAGACGTACATGTGATTTTTCATTAGGATGCTTATATATAATTGCAATCTTAATTAAATTATAAATTTATGTGTAATAGGTAGGTATCATTGTCACTCTACCGCGCCATATTGCCTGTGCGGCTATTTTCGACAATTTTATTTACATATTTTAACGCTCAATTGATAGGGGTTGATTAATTTAGGGATGCGCTCCCTTCATCTGTGAAACGCATAATTTAGAAACACTTTAAAGTTTGTCACATCGGCTTAAATTTTATTAGGAATCTATTGCTGTTAAAAGTTCCTACCTATACATATATAATTTTTTTTTATTCATAATCATGACTAACTGATAAATTAAATTAGATTTAAAAAATATATAATTAAGTACGTGTACATTCCCCGTGGGGTGCCGGGTTAGAATTGCACCTCCCCATATCGTCCCGTGGGTGTCGTAAGAGGCGACTGAGGGAAAAATACTTGAAGGTGGGCAGCAGCACCTTCTAAAGACCTGCCTATTTATACTGCGATTCCCAAGCCGCCTGCCAAGCGTGGGGATTATGGCATACCCCCTTAATAGGGGAGGCTGTGTTCAGCAGTGGACGATCCGGCTGATACCGTACGTGTACATATTAAAAAGCGAATAGTCAATCTGTAAATTCTAATGATGTTATCCTTCGTCACATAATTTATTTACAATACTCAATTACATTTTCTTACAACAACTTGTAATGTCATACTTTGTATACGCAAAATCACAATATGCTATTGTAATTAAGCATTATAGGAATATTGTTTGAAAATCGATTACTTTCCATTTTTCAATTCTAATTGTATGTAATGCTGCCAGCATGCTGGGCACGCTACTAAAGTAAAGAAAAATATACGCGATTTAAACCGTTTAAAGTTGTTTAATTACTAAGTTTTTATAGTTCTAAAAATTATTAGTGATTAGTTCTGATTTATGGAAATTTTCTTTATTACAAAATTACAAATATACGATTGAAAAATCCCGCACCTGACTTAATTTTTTTCTATCGTATATTTGTAATTTTGTAATAAAGAAAACTTCCATAAATCAGAACTAATCACTAATAATTTTTAGAACTATAAAAACTTAGTAATTAAACAACTTTAAACGGTTTAAATCGCGTATATTTTTCATTATTTTTGTCCCGAGGTTTCTAGCACTTTGCAGTGATCGTGGTCACGGGGTGATTTACATTTTTTTTTTTTTTTTAAACCGTTTAAAGTTGTTTTATTACTATGTGTAATAATCGCGAAAATGTGTGGCGACGTGTGTGGGCACTGTATAGCTCATGTTTTTTTTAAGCAGCGCTTTATGCTTGCTAATGTTGGCAGTGCAGCAGTAAATTTATTTGAAGCCGGTAGTGGGCTGGAGCATTTGGACTGCCTGTGAATCTGTAATGACTTGTAGGTTGTCTAAATGCTTTTATTGTAGTAGCTGTAGTGTTGTTCTTATAGTTCATTATATTTTGTTAATAATGGCATACCGCCGGTAAATAAAAAAAATCATTTCTACATTGCTGTTTTTGTGCCTTATATTGTTTTTTTTTAACTTGCGCTACGTTTTATTTTTTAATATGGTGGTAAAAATAGACATTTTGCCAATTTGTCTCTGGACAAACTCGCAGCTGGGCGTATTGCAGTTCGCCACTTGTGACGAACTGCTTCTGTTACAGACGGCTGTTACCACTTAACACATGGTGGGACTCGTGGATATTCCATCATGATAAAAAAATAGAATATTGAGTCTCATATGCCTGTATTTTACTGGCTTTCAAGGACTGCTGCCGGAACAAACTGTTAGGTGCTTGGTGACATTTTCTACTTAAGGGTGGTAGCTAGCCAGGTGACTATTCGCAAAACGCCCTTCCCCTTGCCGTGAAGCTCAAGCCGGCGGTGTGCTCGAACCATGGACCTGTGGCAGGACAGTCCATAGCTGTACCACTCGGCTATCACTGCCTCAAAATAAGGCGGTTGGAGCAAGAAGAAATTATTTTCCCCTCGGTGCAACCATCTTTTATTAGGATTTTTTTTATGCCTGATAGGTTAGCTTTTGACCACTATCTCACCTGATGGTAAGTGATGACGTGGTCGAAGATGTTATTCAGGCTAATCTAGAAGTACAGGCTCTCAAGGACAGCTGCCGGAACATACCGTTAGGTGCTTGGCGACAGCTTTTCTACTTGAGGGTGGTAGCTAGCCAGGCGGGCATTCGCAAAATGCCCTACTATAACGACTGCCATCCTAAGACGACTACCGGGACCGACGGCTTAACGTGCCCTCCGAAGCACGGAAACGCTCAGTAGTAATGTCACTAGTGGTCACCGATCCAACTCATGACCGCGGGCGACGTTGCTTAACTTTGCTGATCAGTTGAGAACAGCTATAAGTAAACTTTGCTACGAGCGCTTCAGAAGGTATTCTAAATGAGTATTTTCTATCAGTACTTTAATCGTCTAAACAAATATAGGTAGTACTCTTTGTCGCAACACCACCTCAAAATACATATAAGATTTATCTCGCCAAGCTAAAAGGAATAATCGTGGTGTATCTCCAAAACACATTAACATATGAAATGCACAGAATAAACCGTACAAAGTATATTTAGTAGGTAGTTTGCGAATTACCAGAAGGGGTTAACAACATTATAATGGCCATTTACGAGTTTGAATGGAGATGCAAAAAGATTTGAGGTAAAGGTGTGTTTGCACTTTGATTAGTGTTTAGTAGCGCTGTTTAGTGATAAGTGTTTAGTGACTCCGTTTAGTAAAGCTGTTTAGTGTGAGTAGTGTCCAATACTGTTTATAGCTGTTGTGTTTAGTAGATCAGTATCACTCTCCATTGGCCAAGCTATTATTGATTTCAAACGAACGAGCATAAATATAAATGCAGTGCTGTTATAGAAGTATACCGTAATACGTTAATGTAAATATTTCGGTTCTTTACATTGTAGACATTCGTATTAATTTAAACATATATTCTTACACGAATTGATAGGTTACATGTTGACAGGTTGTGCTCAACTTTGCCATTATTTTTAAACGATATAGGTATTCCACTCTACCTTTAAGATGAAGGAAGGACTAGAGGGACGTGGCTTCACGTAAAAAACTATAACGCGGTACTAAACAGTAATTGCTACACAGTTGCTACCCATATGTTTTAGTACTAAGCGCTAAACAGCTGCACTAAACACTCACACTAAACACTAATCAAAGTGCAAACAGGCCTAATGCAAAACAAACGTACGTGTTTAATGGTAATTAATTGAGATATAAGACAATAAACCACAAGGCGGGTAAAGTAATTGTGACTGTTGGTGTTTTTTGTTCTTGGCTCAGACCAGTAAAAAAGATCTTGGTAGATTTACTAACAAAAACAGATGATTTTTTAAGTTACTAATGTGTTACGTTAATTGCGGTAGAAATTTATACTTAAAAAACTAGCAAACTGCAAGTCAGACTCCTCTTCAAGGGGTACGTCGGTAGTCGGTACCAACACGCAAAAAACATATTTACTAAAAATCGTATTTCTTTTAAGTTCAGTTCAAAATTGTTAACAATGCAGTGAATCGCATTTTGCAAAGTTTTAAAGTGCAGGTTCAAAGACGACCACAGCATCACTTACCATCAGGTGAGATTACCATTAGTCAAAGGCTTACCTATTAGCTATATAAAAAAAAACATCGGATGTAACAACTTACATTTTTTTAAGTTAGCTCGCGAACGCGATAAAAAGCTGGAACTCAGCGCTTTTCACGCTAGATCTAGCGGTTATTTTTTGGTTTTTGGCGCCCTACGCTAAATCTGGAGTATTTCGAAAATATAGATAATTTGCATAAATCAGAACTAATCACTAATCATTTTTAGAACTATAAAAACTGAAATCTTAACAAGTATACGACGTGTGAGCACTTTCTAGCTCATGATTTTTTTAAGCAGCGCTTTATGCTTGCTAATGTTGGCAGTGCAGCAGTAGATTTATTTGAAGCTAAAGTGCCGGGCGAGAATGTCTACCCGTGGGTGCCGTAAGAGGCGACTTATGGTAACACAGAAGGTGGGTTGAGGCGCTTTCTGAGGAACAGATATCTCACACTGCGATCCCCAAGACGCCTGCCAAATATGACAACTTCTCCCCTCTAATGTGTTCAGCGGTGAACATTCCGGCTGATACAGTAGTACATTAATAAAAAAACATACAACACTATTGAGAAACTTCTCCTTTTTAAGAATAAGATAAATAACATACCTTTTTTTATGTCATTGTGACGGGTCAAGCTCGATGCCCACCTGACGTTAAGCGGCCCTCTGCCTATAACAGATGCATTTCGTCACAAGTAACGAATTGCACTGCGCTCGTCACCTTGAGACATATTTGTTGAGTCTCATGTGCCTGTAATTTCACTGGCTCTCAAGGGCTACTGTCGGAACACACCGTTAAGTGTTTGGCGACAGATATTCTACTAGAGGGTGGTCGCTAGACAGGCGGGCATTTGCAAAATGCCCTTCCACCATGCGGTAAAGCTCAAGCCAGCGGCAGGATTCGAACCATGGACCTGCTGCGCGGCAGTCCATAGCCAACACACAGGCGCGTTTGCAATGTTGAATTTCTATATTAACTGGTCTATAAGTACTATAGATATGAGCACTTTAAAACTTCTAGAATCTTCAATAATTTAAAAAAACCTTTTCTGCAGATGACGCTTTCATTTAGAATCAAAAATGGCATCTTCATTAAGCTGCCATTACTGTTAATTAAAATCCCTTTTCATCGATGTTAATTCGATTGATTTCTCATTTTCTCTTATATTTTTGACAAGATCGATTGAAATCAAGATAAGTAAAGTATCGATTTCGTGACTATATACACTTAATTATGTGATCCCTTAGCACCAGCTCCTTATACTCTTAATTTTATTGTGTCTCGTCATCTCTACTTAGCTCTGCGTTTCGTTAGTATGAAGATAATTAAACTCATGTTACTTTGCAAAGACAAAAGTAGTAGTAAGTAAAAAAGTAGTACAAGTATAAATTAAAAAAGTAAAAAAAACACTCGACTGCAAATTATAAATTTTCTTTAAACGTTTTAACGTTCCAATGAAATTAAAACTGCAAGTTATATATATTTATGGAATCGTTTTTTAAAGCCCTTTATTTTGATACCACACTCGATGGGTTTGTAAGATATGATGATGATATGATTGATGTCTAAAATCAACCAGTTTTTTTTTTAAATGTAGTTAGTGTCACTTGCGCTTTCAAGAGTAATCTAACGATATCTCATACATTAAAATCGGTTAAGCCGTTTAGAAGTTATAGTGGAATAAAGAAACTCACAAACATACATACATGAACCCTGAAAACATAACAATCCTTTTATTGGGCAGTCGTTTAAAAATATTAAGTAACTTCACTTTGAAAACTATCGCGAGTTTTATCCATATTAATTTATTAGGAACAGGCTAGGCTTAACCTTTCCGGTAAAAATAGTAAGTATAGTTGAGTGTAAAGAGGTTTCTAAAAAAATAATCATCCTCATTCGCTCAAACGAGGTCATATGCTACAAAGTGCGCACATCAAAGGTAGGAGACAAAGAACACCATAACAATGCACTCGTGAGGGGTTCGTTTAACAAAATGTGTGGGTTCTGACAAGTGAGATACGAACGCGTAGGCACTATACCGATTATAAGCTCTCGCGTTGATGTATTGGTTCACAAATGCGAATTATTTGAAGAGAAATTGAAGGAGAAAATTATATTACGAGTACTGAAAGTACCTACGAGAATATTATGTAAAAGGAAATTGATGACGCAATAAATTTGTGCGTTGCAAAACATGACACACGTCAGAACTTAGTTTTACAAGCAATCTAGAACATGCTGACGATTTAAAGAACCGCAACGAATCTTCGAGACTTCTGGTGTTGCGGATGTTTGTGAGCTACTGCATTCACTAACACTACGTTTGCCCTCCACATATAATAAAAAAATATTTGAGAACCTATTGACAATTTGACGTTTAAACAGTAAAGTACCCTAACAAAAATATTAGGTGGTACATAGGGCATTTTGCGAATGACGCCTGGCTAGCTACCACCGTCAAGTAGCAAATCTGTCGCCAAGCACCTAACGGTGTGTTCCGGCGGCTGTCCTTGAGAGCCAGTAAGTACTTCTAGGTTAGCCTGAACAACATCTTCGGCCTTATCATCTCTTACCATCAGGTGAGATAGTGGTCAAAGACTAATATATCAAGCATAAAAAAAGGATAAGTACGTACACTATATTACATTACACACCTAGCATTAAATTGTATACAACCAACCATTCGTATTAGTCTAGTGGTCTAGATAACTGTTTTAACTACATTAAAAAGAAATATAGATCATCTAGAATCTAGATCAATCGCAACTTTTTGTCAACATTCGACACGAAACAGAATTTTAAGCATGTTTTAATTATTATTCAACATGTAAAAACAACTTTTGAAAGTACTCTAGAACATACGGTGTTAATTACCGACCATTAAGGAGCTAATCATTACTTTAATTTGATTTAAACCGCTTTACTTACTAGTGTCACTACCGTAAAGGATGCGAATTTTACTAACAAGGTAGTCATTAGCTACGGCTAGGCTGTGTTGATCAAATGGATTTTGTAGAAAAAACAGAAAGGTTCACTTCTTACCAACTTCTTTAGAAAATACTCTGAATCTTTCGTGTCCATCTAGAGCTGTTTCAAAGCCGCAAACTTTCGTGTAAAAATCTTTGGCCTTTCGAGGTCTTGCGTGCGCGATTTGGCGCGCGATGACTGTATAATTCCGGTTTTAAATGGCTAATTATTTGTTTTGGAGAAGATTACCTTAATTACTGTCCACGTTTGCGGCTGCCTTTCAAGGAATATTATTTTACAAAGTATTTAATATCTTTTTATAATCTGCACTCACAATAGTCTGTACTCAATCTGCAGACTTCTAGAAATAATTATATTATTTAACTACCTTCGCACCAACTGTTATATATACCTATATGACATTTAAAATTTGACAATACAAAGTCAATGATCACAAACCATACATTCACATAAAGAAATAAAGGAATGAAACAACGTATGATATGAACTATTTGTTTGTTAGATAATTTATTTGGTTCAATTATAGAGCGCTACATTCCAGACCCATGTTGCTTGGTGTTGGATCCTTCGTACCCTGAGATTCAAGTTTACTCTTAGTTCATGGACGGAGATCTTGCCCAGGTGATATGGTTTTGGATCGTATCAGATATACTAGATCAAAAATATCTACTAATAAAATGTTTCATATATCATAAATATTTTCATAATGTTTTAGTGCGTATTCTTGTATATTCTTTTTTTCTTTTTCTTAAAATTTTTGTAACTGTATTTGCTAATAAATGAATATTATTATTATTTATCACAGCAAGACAATAAACATTTTGACTCAAATTTATCAAACTAATTTTCTCTTCTTATTAAACCATCGACAAAACGATAGAAAAGTTAATAATAACCGTGGCTCGTCAGAGAGACGTCCTTGGAAGCCGACCTTTCCAGAACTTCTTCACAAATAAAACTAAAAACAGAGAACCGAGATAGACGGGCTCCGATCCAAACTAGTTTATCAGCTTATCGCTTCTGTACCATCTAGTACAAGTGAAAGGATTATGTTATCTAATTACTACAGTGAGAAATTCCATTTTAGAGTAAACGCCTTTAGAATAAAGCCTTAAGGGATCACGAATTTAAATTAAATTCGGGATCCCAAAGACTTTGATGTGATTTCAGAAGAAAGGCTCCATTTGATAGCATTCGCGATTCTTGCGAAGGATAATAACGGTTTCAACCGGAGAATTTCTTGCAAAATAAAGGACCTAAATGAAATATCGGCTGGAGGCGTAAATCGATATAAGTCTTCATCAAGTGGAATTAACAAGTCGATTAGAGACCGGGCGATCTCCAACGAGTAGCAGGATAATGCCAACTAACTGCATACTACCAACTAACCGATAAATAGCATAATCATTATAACTACTGTCACATTAGAGCATCTTATAAATTTTCGTGATTACTCAAAATGTTTGATGGTTTATGGATTGCCTTTGCTATTAAGCTTTAACAAGCAAATAGGAATTCATAAACTTTTTCAAATGATATATTGTATTTATTTTTAATTCCAAAGTGCAAGGAACTCTCCCTCTTTCTAATTGGTTCAATATGGTTAAAAATTACCGTCGTTACTGTTAGTCAATTCAGTTAAAAGTATGAGGTCACTTTTCGTTTGAATTGCTTGTATCAGGTCGTTATCGATGCGCTCATCGATCTATCAAGTGCCACACGGTCGATAACGGTCTCACAATCTGTTTATTACATTATCGAACGAATATCTGAAGCACCCACACGAGAACGAACGCGTCAAATCAAAACCTACTCGAAATCCCGCGGCAAGAGGAATATTTATACAAAAGTGTCTATGGCCGAGTCGCGGCACGAGCGGCAGATTCATCGAGCCTTAGTTTGGAATCGTCAGATTTGTCGAGTGCAGTGTCGGGACTTGGTCGGGAGCTACCGCGCCGCCTGTCGGGTCACGTCGAGTCGCGCCTCGCGGCAACAACGCTATAGCCGCAAACTCCGCAAAGCGGCGCATTGCCGCCGCCGTCGCCGTCGCTTCGCCCACCACCCGGCCCCGGCCCCGGCGCGTTCTCCACACCAGTCTGCCGCTTGCTCACTGCAAGGCAGCACGCGTGTTAAACTCCTCGAGCATCTCAGACGTATGCTAAACAACTTGTGTTGATAAAACTTGAGTGTGCACCAGTTCCAAGTGGATTGGATTATTTGCAGTGTTTGTGACTAAATGTGTGTTAACAGTGCCGAAACGAACCAGAAAACCAAAACCGATGGTCCTCTTGAACAGTAACATGAAAATTACCGGTAAAGTTTCTTCCAAAATGTTTGCATGAAGGATTTCTACATTATCATTATTTTCATTTTGGTATGTTTACTTGGATGATCTGATGATCTTGGCTTGCACGACGCACGAACATCCCTTTGCATTTGGGAGATCAAGTGAGGGTTCATTTTTAAAATATTCAAATGAGCTCGACAATATTCCATCCGGACCACCAAACAGCCAAAACAATAGCGGACCTTGGGTCTGCCAGACGACATTGACTCTCCGAATGTAAATTTGAGTTAGCACAATAAAACAATCAAACACAGTGAGCTTAGACCGCGTCATATGAATAAAGGCCTGCGTGTGTGCTGTGCTGTGTGACCGTGGAGCGCCTACGGGACCAGCGCAGTGGGTGGACGGCATAGCTCCGACCCGCCTAGAACGACAGTGGGTGGTTGAATGGAGCCAGTTAATAATAATGGTGAGATTTAATCACCAGCATAGAAGTTACACAACAAAGCCATAAGCATGTCTATGGTCCAAGTAGAGGAAGCGTACTAGGTATAACATAAGAAATGTAACTAACCAGGCTTTCGAGACAATAGTAGATTGGCTTGGTAGTTCTTAGTTACTAATCATCTTTAATCCATGTAGCAAATAGGTGTATCGCTGTGTGCGTCTATTAATGACAGTTTTTGGGCGCTCGCTTTTATTAGCATGTAAAAGGCCCAACTAAACTGCATATCCAACCAATTACAAACTGACCTGAATTAGGTAGTATCGCTTGCATCTCATGATTGATGAATTTGTTTCCAATACGACAGCGGCGGCGTTCAAATAAAGATGCTCATTTAAACGCTCTGCTGCCAACTACTTATTCCGATCGAAACCTCTCAAATCCAAGCATCCTGTTCGCAGTAGCCATTTATTTCGCACATGTTACGGAATAGACCTCAGATGGCCGCTAACAAAAAACAGGCTCCGTCGCACACATGTGCTGAAATTTAGGGCAAGCGTATCACACGGTCCAAAATCTCTGTAAAACAAAACTGACACCAATTAAAAACAAGCAATCGATGTAAGATACATAAACAAAAGGAATAGACACCTACTGAAAAACGAAGAAAGAATGAAATTTAATTAAAGAATGGCGTTACCTAAGTAACCCTGTTATTACCAGCCACATCTGTTGAGAATGATGAATGCATCTGGAAAGGAAATAAGAAAAAAAGCTTTTATAAAGCTGCGCGGGTAGGCACGTGGGATGGCAGATGCGCCAGCGCAGCCCGAGGCCCGTGCCGTGGTTTCGTTCATTTATCTTACAATCTCGCCAACTTACGTGCAGTCTTGCAGTTGAGATTTAAGCTCCATTATTCCACCGTTACTACTTTTTGGGGGCTCGATACAATCTCCAAAAAGACTCTTGAAATGCTACTTGGCAGCACATGCTACCAAACAATGTTTTTTAAACAACTTGCATGAATCGTGACGATGTGAATAATTATCTTGTTTGCTAGATGTGAAATTTCGTCAATCGGATGTCATTAGCGTAATTTCTATTTTTGTTATATGGATATAATTTGAAGTCAAAAGTTACTGCTTAGTAATGGAATTTATGCTTGGTTATACTTATCATTAGAAGTATTTTTGTAACCTAGATACTGATTAGGTTCCCAAAACGAAATGTCGGCGCTATGCTATAGGAAAGGTTGAATTACAAAGTCCAGTAGCTCAAATTGTGGGTGCTATGTTGTAAAGAGGTCAAGTCCGGCTAGGGCCACGTTTTTCCATCGATTATGATCGGCTGTATCTAGTGACCGTTGCCAAGTTGCCATGTACGGCAACCTGCGCGCTGACAACTGTGGGATAGTCGTCGGTATTACTCAGATAACTATCGAGACCAATCCACTCTCTATCTGTTTTCATTATTTTCTCCAGCCTTATTTCAGATGTTCCTGCTCTCAGTGTCTTCAGCATTAACCAAAAGTTTTTGAAAATCACCCACGTTGTGACATTTGGAGCAATAATAAAAGTACTCAAAAACAACTCGATCTTAGATCTCAAGAAATTATGAAGAGTCACGTCTATGTAACTCCTTTATTTTACTTACTACCTAGTAACACTTGCTACGGTTTTAACTTTTGTAGCAATGTCTAGTGTACAATAATTATTCTTTTTGTAGACTTGAGTCGGACCCATGAAGCGTGGAAATCTTAAGCCTCGCGTAAAAAGCGTCCACAAAACGAAACAAAAATCTACCACCTTATTGAGCATAATGATAGTCCCTTTGTTCGAAACGAGCATGGCTATGAAACGATTTTATGCATCGGTAGAAGTTGGTAACAAGCAAGCGGTAACTCGGTATTTTGACGCGTGTAATACAATACAGCTATTTGTGATGCCATATACCGAGTTAGCGTAAACACATTGTAAAGTCAAACATTTTCAACTGAGTGCGACTCGGAATAATCACTGACGACGTTATATGAATATTAATAGGCTGAAGTGAGTGCGTGTAGACGTGAAATTACGGCAGATTTCATCCGTCTTGCAGGTGTGTGGATAAAGGAAACAGCGGACATGATGTGCATTTAAAACAGTATTAACGGTTTTTACCTTAAAGTTTAGGAAATCGTTCATAAATTTAAAATAAGAATTAAGTGTTTAATCACAACAACCAATTAACAAATGCAAACTTACAGCATCATAAAAATACACAAAAATGTCTAAGACTTAATAATACCAAAATTGAGACGCAGTTAAAAGGCGTGTTTAAACATTTTATTATTTTTATTTTATGTTAATAAACACAAAGCACAAGTTAAAATATATAACATATAGATATACAATTGAAACATACAGAAAATCTGAGCAGATAAATAAACAATTCTAACATATGAAACACAAATAAATGAATTGTTCCCGAGTTGAAACCGCACAAAAGGAAGAAGGAATCCGTCAAAATGTTTAGCACGTACCACACCTGCCCAACAGCTGTGTACGGAACACAACGGACTTTGAAAAATGATTCCCATGATAGAACTTTACCAAGGCAGATGTTAACCGTGGAAGAAATCCAGGTGAAAGGTTCAAATTTTACTGCTATCAAATTTGTGCGGCAAAAATGAGTGATATTCAAAAGTTAAAGTATTCACTGTGGATTTTTTTGAGTTTATAGCATATACTAGTTTTAACACATAATTTGGTAGTACCTACTTTCTATGGCTAATCTACTGAACAATTTTTACTTACGGAAGATGTAATCGCAAGGTTAAACAATTGTGTTAATAGAGTTGTGCATTGGCTATACATAATTATGATACAAATAACACTAGTTACACATTTTACTTTATTTTGTTGTAAATAGCGCTCTAATAATAATTATTATAGCTATTAAAGTTGTATTGCCTTATGATATAGTAATTGTTATTTTAAATATATATGATTACATACAAATTAACTATGTCTAAATAAAGTAAGTTTAGAGTTCTGAGTAATAATAAATGTGACGCCATTAAAAAGTAACAAAAAATAAAGATCTTGTAAAAGCTTTTAATAACATTAACCGTCTACATTTTGCGTCTAACGCAATTTCCTTTCCATCTTAATTTTTATAGGAATCTTGATGAATTAATTTATGAAATTATTTTTTCAGTCGGTTCCTTGAGAAGGGAACCTTTTAGCCGGAAAATGTTTCATCTCCAAATATAATTAATCCTCTCTTACTCTATTAAAAACCGCTCCAAAGACACTTATGATATTTGTTATAAAGCATTTGTGTGAAAGTTACAAATGAAAGAGTTTTTCTTTTTATTTTATTCTTCGATAGTTATGCTACAGTAGAAGCACTTAGTTTGAATACAGCTGCCTACATATCACGCCCACCTTAATGTATCTAATCTGGTTGCCGATCAAGTAAAAGTAATATTATCGTCTCGAAAGGAAATAGAGCTGAAAATAAATCGCCCTTCCAATGAACTTTACTAAAATAGTTAAAGTGTTCGCTTTCCATTTCTCTACAACCATTACGGTATCCTGTATTCCGAATGCTCTGATATGTTCTGAGTGCGCATGCCCATGACACTATATCGTAAGTAGAAATTATTCCAAACGTTTGTAATAAAAACGATTCAAATAAAGCTCCCGAATTTATCGCACAATCTCTTGATGAGCGAGAACATGAAAAAGAGAAATTGGATATCAAAAATGTACAATCAAAGATCGCGCCTTAACGTAATAGACTTAATCGTTCGATAAATGGACACCACATATTTTATTGATCAATAATTTGAGAATCGTAGTTAATGGCGGTTCGAAGTTACGATTATGACGTATAATAACGTAAACGTATTATGTAATAACGGTTAATTACCGCTGGAAGGTAATTTACTTGACGCTGGGCGTTACAATATTGCTATTATATCGCATGACTCGGACATTGTAGGCTGACGAGGGGCGGACGTTGACATTTACATCGTTAATCATTCCTTAAAGAAAATTTTGATTTTCAATTTGAATGGCCGAGATTACCGAAACCAACTTGATAAATGACATAAGTTAATTAAAAGTTTGAGTATCGACGTGCCGTGTCGGATAATGGGCCGGATGGAAGCTAGTGGCGTGTCCCCGTGATATATGCAAGCAATATCCCGCCTGTCCGGATGTAAGAGTGCTATTTTTTGATATTTTACGAACTTTCCCAGAGGGTCGAAGTGCTTTTTTGTTATCCTGTTTGTTTGGAATAAATTAGTTTCAGTCAGGATTGAATAATCGTCACAGATGTGACTTTTTTAATTTCCTTTATTTGTTTGTTTTACAATCGGAATCATGTAGGGGACGATTTTTTGTTTCATTGACATTTGTTTGAACATAACTTTGAACTCGTTATAATTAAGGATGTTCTTATTGAGTTCATTTGAATTACAATATTTTAATCCAATATCGTAACTTTCAATACCTCTCTTTTATTATATGTCTAAGTTCGTTTATATTCCAATCGATTGAATAAATACCTACACAATATGATATCATATTCCCATATCACGTTATCGCAGGTCAATAAATCAATACTAATACTCGTACGTATAGTTTTGATAATCAATGTTCCATGTATATAGGTACGATTTTCAGTAGGTGTATTAATAAAACCTTGTGTGAGGGTACAGTCGATGTTTCATTTGCTAAGATTCGCTTCACTACTTGGTGTAAATTGCAGGTGGCTTCTGTCTACGATTAGTGTCTGGCAACACGCCAGACACTGCAACAAGTCTGCTCTTACTTTGCGAGATCGTATTACTTTTAAAGAACATTCACTATGTATCATTTCGCAGATATAACTATTGAATGAACAGAGAACTTCTGTTTTAAGGCGGGATTAAGTACGATTATATGTATATTATAGTCTAGTGTAGTTGAGCGATGTCTGTCGACCACGTCGTCGACAACACATCAACACTAACAACGTGACAGCTGTCAAACGCAAGTCTATGATTGGTTAAAAAAAAGAGCACATATAATAACATTTTCCTGATATGGCATATTGTAATAATCATGACAGATTTAATAACTGACTATTTTATTTGCTGCATACAGCTATTGTATAGTCTAGACAGGAAGCTTTTCAGGAAATTCCTAATCTAGGTTACGCTCTTCGATCACATCATCACTTCCCATCAAAAGAGATTGTGTTCAAATGCAAAATGGCGACAGCGTTAAAAAAGCTCCATGACTTGTAATGTAATAGATATGCCCAAGAAAGAAATTATATTCCATAATGTTTTTCCTCCATCGATATTTGATATATATTTCTATAATATACAGTAATGTAATAGATATGCCCAAGAAAGAAATAATATTTCATATTTTTTTTCCTCCATCGACATTTGTGAGAACATAATTTTGAATTCTTTTTATTTTTATAAGCCCATAGAAAATATCAGCAATAAAAAAGCACGACGTCTTGGAATGTAACAAATGTAACCACGAAAGGAATGTCCTGACTAATGTATAATATGACACGTCTTGTACTTCATACGTACTTAATACGAGTCATTATAGAAGAGGTGCATTCATTCAGACAAGAATTTAAGACTTTACTAGAATATATTATTGGCAGCTATCTCTCGCATTACAGAATTAAAGCAGAAAGTTAAGCTATAGAAACATTTGTCTCGACCCATCACAATTTTATCTTCTTAACTGTCAGCCAAATTCGTGGTCTCTTTTATTATGATCCAAGATAAAAATACCGCTTTCATTTGCATAGTCCCTAAATTAAGATGAGAAATGCGATGCTTGATGGTTTCAGATTGTATTTGATTATTATTTGGAGATTTTTCGACGGCTTCTGTATTATTTTTATCATTTGTTTGGTTTGCTCGTTGTGGATTCCTAGATTTTGAAAAGTATCATCATTAATATCAACGATATGAAGATTTTTAAACTCTACATATCGTTGATATTAATTTTTATTTTTTCTTTATGTGTTCATATAATATAAATTTAAAATGTTATATATTAAATCGGTCCTACCGCAGCAACTGAGGAATAGGGCTCGGACGGCACACAAATATGTCTTATAAATCAGTTTTTTGATACAATAAAACAATAAATCCTTAATGTTAGTGATTATATTAACACTAAACTTTGGGTCGTTGAAGGCCCAGTGCTCATCATTCAGGAATTTATCGAAAAGTTTGTTGTAAGCTGGCGTGTATCTCAGTGAAAAAAATAGTATTAAAATACAAAGAGGTAATGCACCCAGCATTCGAGGACATTTTTCCTGCACAAGAGGTTAATAAAATTTTCGATGATATATTAAATAATATGCATAATACAGGTTGAAATAAAAATCTATCTACGGACTAGTAATCTCTACTAAGAAAGTAAAAATTTGTTTGGTTTTGCACACAGCTTTAACACTACATTACAAGTCTGCGTTTTCAGTATTTGTTGGTTAAATAGAGGATATGGTAAATAAGATAATTAAAATTTCAGATTTATAACTAGATTGGTTCTAGTGATCGACTACGAAGCATTGGCATAGTTGAAACCCCTGAAATGTTTGGTGAGGCTCCAACTTATAATACATAAAAATTACATGTTACAATAGTGTAAAATTTTAAACATTGACGGCACCACGTTCCATTTTTTTTATTATAACTTTTCAATGTGTTTTGAACGATGACACACCACTTCAAAAGGTGCAATTTTCTTCCGGCTACCTTCTAGAGTATTTGCACTCGCCTGAATAATAATTTAATTCAATTTCTAGTCAAACTGTTTTTGTCAATATTCGACACAACATTCCAGGTTTGTAACTCATTCTGTTTAAGAGCTAAATAACATTGACAAACGTACAAACAGATTGCTGAGTCTCAAAAATAGGAGATATCTGTTAGCCCTTTATAAAAAAAATATGTACGTAACCCTCAAAACCTTGTGAAAATATAAAACCTCCCAATACAACCATCTGACAGATAAAAAAAATCATAACAAATTGTTAAATGTTATTTTTTATCTCTTTATGCTAACTCAACTTAAGATTATTTTCCCTGATTTTTAAAGTATAATTTTTTGCACTTTATGTTACAAGTGTTTTTTTTAAGTATTAAGTTTATCAGCGATCTCTTCCAACATTAATAAAACCGTAGCGTCTGTCAAGTGTAACCATCTCGCCTTTCGTCCCATTTCATCCGCTCGTGGTCTCGATTAGTCAAGGTGCCCATTTGGGCCGCCACTCCGTGCCATATCAGGCTCTACACTGACACTCTATAATCTTTGTGCCATATTTGGACCACGCAATTAGCTGTCATACTCTTCCTTTGTACTCGATCTGACTGTTTAATGTATGCTTTTGTTTATGCTAATAACGGCTTGTTATTATTTGGATCAATTCAATTGTGACAGAATTCGTGTTCATATATTTTATATTTTATTTAGATATAAGCTATATTTTGCTTTTTTTATTTTTCCCGACTTCACAAAAGCCTTTTTGTACTCGATTCGTCAGTTTTTTGTTGTTTTTGTTTGTTACCTCAGAACTTTTAAACGGGTGAACCGATTATGACGATTATTTTTTAAATTTGAAAGCTGATTTTAGGTTCATCAAAATCGGCCCAGCCGTTTTTGAGTTACACTCCAATAACTAAAAAATGTTTCCCTATCGTGATGATATAGTCATTGACAGTGAATGACAATCGATCCCACAAGTAGCAAGGGTCACTAAAAAGGGCGAAAGTTTTTTTTTACCAAAAAATTAAACCGACTTCAACAATCAAATGTGTGAAATAACTTGTCGATGGTATCGACCATGTGCACAATATTGTGATAATAGGTACTTTTGAATCGACCTCAACAAGTTATTTCACACATTTGAGTGTTAAAGTCGGTTCCATTATTTAGTAAAAAAAATTTTTGTTGCTATTCAGTATTTTAAAAATTACAAAATAATCGAACCAGTAACATTGATTGTCGAGATATTTAAATTAATTTGTTTTTTTACAATTAAGATTTAATTTTTGCGCAAGATAAGAAATCTTAAATAAAATGAAATATTTTTAGAACGGGCGAGATGAATTGTTGGGAAAAATAAAAATGATAAGTTTCTGGGAATATTTCAAAATGAAATGTTGTTGATAAATGAGAATGTTATGACCCTCTTAGTCTTTGTTACGGGCTTTGTAGGTATCTCCTGTATCAGATGCTTGTGAATGATGACCCTTGTCACTTAAAGATGTGTTATACTTGTGTTGTACGTTAACGGTCATTTTAGCATTTTGACTGATGATTATTTCATGCATATTAATTTGTCTTTCATATACGTTGTTATTATTATAACAGCTTGTTTATTTTCATTATATTTTATCGTACTCATCAGATGTTTAACAAACTCTATACGACTTATTAATTTAATTAATAGATTAAGGCGTTACTTTGCGAAAATCCATATTTAATTATAACAAATATTTTTAAAATATTTTAAGTAACACTAAATATTTTAACAAAACACTTAAAAAATCAAAAAAATATATCTAGCAACAATTCCGCCTTATTATCCTGTTAATAATCGAGAAAGTTTCTCAATTGTGCGCTCGTAGAGTCAAGACCTCCTGAGGATGCTTCGTGTAAAAACGAAACGCGTCGAAAGTTCTTCCGGTTTGGCAGCGTGACGTTTGTAACGACACGTCGGCTTAACAGGAAAACTAGGTGGATTTGTCACTAGATAGATTTTTTTATATATTAATGCTATATTTGTGATTTTGTAATATTAATTTAATGTTCCTTAAAATATTTTTAAAATATTTGTTACTATTCTTTACGACTAATTTACTGTTAACGTCAGCTATATATCATTATGCCCACTTATATGTCAATGCAGTCGATAATGAAGAAAACAATAGCAACAATCGTAGAAAAGCAGTCATAATCTCTTGTATATTTCCTATTGTTGTATCTCCCCATACGTGTTCCGGGTCGGTGGCTGTCTACGGCCGTAAAAACTAATTAAACTGTTGAACAGTTTAGAGCACAAAGGATGTGCTTCAAGCTATTACGAACGAGTTAGATGTCACGTCCAATTGGATTAATAAACGTAGTTTGAAGCGCTCGTAGCGAAGTTTGCTTTGCTGTTCTTAGCCGATCCAACTCATGACCACGGCGGACGTTGCTTAACGTCCGCCGTGGTCATGAGTTGGATGGGTGACCGTTAGTGGCATTACTGCTGAGCGCTTCCGTGCTTCGGAGGGCACGTTAAGGGATGATTTATATTAGACCGGGCCGTGTCCGGGCCGGGGCGAGGACGGGGCGGGCCGGAGCGTACGTTAGTAGGCGGGCCCGGACAGGACACGGATCAGGCACTGTCTAATATAAACTGCTTCATACAAAATGCCCCGTCCGGGCCACGTACACGGCACGCCACGGGCACGGCCCGGTCTAATATAAATCTACCCTAAGCCGTCGGTCCCGGTGTCGTTTTAGGACGGCAGTCGTTATAGCATGGTGGTATGGCTGTTTGCGAATGCCCACCCGGCTAGCTACCTCCCTCAAGTAGAAAATCTATCGCCAAGCACCTAATGGTGTGTTCCGGCAGCTATCCTTGAGAGCCAGTAATTCTAGGTTAGCCTGAACAACATCTTCGACCACATCATCACCTACCGTCAGGCAAGATTGTGAAAAGGACTAGGTAATAAATGTGATAACATTTAAAAAATTTGACAAGCAACTCCTTACGGAGATACGTATAAAGGAACGAGAATGCTCCTTTTTAACTAACCTCAATGTCGTTGACAACTGTCGAATTAAGGATAAGAGCCAAATTTTTGATATCAACATCTAAAATCTCTGATTCCCAGTTACTAGTAATCTTCTCCCTCCTAAGCTATTTCTTCAAGAGCAAC
Source organism: Plagodis pulveraria (assembly GCA_963890685.1). NCBI lineage: Eukaryota > Metazoa > Arthropoda > Insecta > Lepidoptera > Geometridae > Plagodis > Plagodis pulveraria. The sequence continues at coordinate 25,918,942 of OY982955.1, read as the reverse complement.
CAAAGAAAAAAGTTTTAATGACTCTATAGCTTACTAGGGCGTAAACAATGACAATGTAGTAATAATCATTGTGCGTGTCGAACGTGGTAATTTATATTCAACGCTACGACTTACGAGAGCCAGTGAATACATTCATTCTGAGTGATAGCATAGTGATAGTGTCAACCGCTATCCAGTGGTAACCGATTACCATCACGGTTACCTATCAAGACCTTGTTATTTGATACCTGGGCATAATGATAACTTATTTCAATTCCATCGTAGCGTGCGGTGTAGTGTCGATATATTTCATGCTTGGGATAATAAATATACTATCTATCTGGATCGAATGTTAGAACATTAGTCATTGCATCGAACTTTTCGTTCTCTTTTTTGTTCTCACGACCTTCGTAGTTATAAAGTCCTTTCGTCCGGAATTTCAATAGCCGAAGTTTTACATCCTTTTATGCCTGTTTCTTTTTAGATCTGCGTTATATTTTAGTGACCTTGATGAATAACTTATGAATTGGTTCTGCACGAATCAATAAAACGTCGAACATTAATTTCCGGGGGTACTAAAACGTTGGGTTATGTCAAGATAATATTTGTACGATTATCTGAAGATTTCTTAGACAATTTAAATGTGAAAATTCGTGGTCCATAGATATTTTTACATTTTTTTTTTGTTTTTTTTTTTATAGCTTATAGGTAAGCCTTTGACCACAATTTCACCTGATGTAAGTGACGATGTGGTCGAAGGTTTTAACCAGGCTTAACCTAGAATAATAATAATTTAGATATAGAAGATATCATACATCGCTTTTAAATAAGATGCCGTTCGTTCGGCTCAAAATCTTATTTTTAATTTAACTAATCGGATCTAAATATTAACTTTTTAAATTAGTCAAATACAATGGAGGAGGCACCGCGGCGTTGACAGGCGAATCCATCATGCTCGTACTATGGGTACTGTTACTGCCTCCGGGGGGTTATTTCCAAGTAGCGGTGTATTGATACGTTACTTATGGGGCTAACCTAACCTGGCCACCTATCCGGTGAGCAGGTTCGGCGTAGGGTTATGGAAAGGAGCGCAGGTCGTGTAGACATCCATAACAAGTCTAATATGTTACCTTCTCGTGGTGCCGCCTGTCATTGGTCTGGTCCCATCAGGAACAGATGAAACTAAAACACTAGACGCAACTCTTATTCTAATTCCCATCCCACCTATCCCATCCCAACCCACAAACAGTAAACATTAAGTTTCCCATCCCATCCAGTAGATTTTAATCCTATCCCAACTCTAATCTATCCCATACCGCTACAGTGACAGGAAGGTGGTCTGGTCACTGTGGTCTTGCCATCCCACAAAAGAGTGATGGCAAGAGGGGCAAGGACCACCCACGTGTCTTGGTGCTGCACGTGGGGGGCCCGTATGGGTGGATGAAACAAACCTGGAGGCTGAGCGCAAAAACGCAACACTCCTCTTTGGTGTGGATTTCACCCAAAACGGGGGGCCAAGAGCTAGCCACTCTTGGTTACGCAGCACAGACGGACAGCCTTCTGCTTCCGTCACGGCGAGAGGGGGGGATCAATGGGGTCTACAGTCGGCGGAGTACGGGCGTCAATCAAGCTGGTTGATGTGGCTCCTTTACGCCGTGCGGACTCGTGGATAACGTGATCTACCCCTCTATACCTGACTGATATCCCTGGTGTTAATCATTAACATCCCCAGGTGCGGGCTCCGTGGAGGGTGGGGAGTCAGAAAGGTGAAATTAATTTAAACAGGTATGGATACCAACAAAATCAAACCAGCATACGATAACATAACAAATAAAAATAACCCTTCTCCCTCGGGTATGGGGGAGGTGGTGCAAGACCTCGTGGCGGCCTTATCGGCCCCGGAGCCTTGTACCTCATCGTGGACGGTGGTCAGACCGTCGAAGAAGAAGGGACAAAGGCCAAAAGCCGGAGACCCTCCAGCAGGTTCGTCAAGCCTCGAGGTGGCGCAAGTCCCGGAGCGCTTGACGAAAAAACAAAAACAAAAACTGAGGCAGAAAGAGAGGAAAAGACTGCAACATGAGGCAACACGGGTAGGACAAAAGCCGGAAGCCAGAGACCCTAGTTCGGTTCCATGCTTGACGGGACAAAGGCATCAAGCCGGAGACCCTAAAGCGGGTGACCGTCCGACGGGACAAAAGCCGACGACTGGAGACCAAACCCCGAGCGCCCCCAGAGCCTCTCAACCTAGCAGAGCATCCACACAGCCTAAGATCGCTGCTGGTCTACCAGTGGTAGAACCCATACCCTCAGGATCGAAAGGTAAATGGATGCACACTAAGCACGGCAACCGCTACAACCGCCAAAAACGAGCAGCGATGGCGATTGCTAAATCGGCACAGGCCCCAGTTCGTGCCGAACCTAGCAAGAGGACGCGGTTGGACGATACAGTGTCACCCAGAGGGGAACACAAGAAGACAAAGCTTGACAGCTCACGCAGGGCCCAGACCAGCTATGCCGAGATCGTCCAGAACGACCTCTGCGTAGCTGTGACAGGAGCAAACTACGAACTGAAAGCAGAACAAGCCACGAAGGTGAAGAAGTTCCTAACAGCGCGGATTCTGGCGGATGTTAAGGACCCAACCATCTCCTTCTCCCCCCTCTTCAGAGGCAAACCCATTATAGCAGATGGCGCGCTGAAGTTGTGGTGTGAGAACGACGCTTCACTTGAGTGGCTCAAAAAAGCTATAGACAGTATACCAACTGAAACAGACACCAAACTGATCGTGAAGAAGCAGGCGGACCTGACCAGACTGGTTAGAGCAGCTCTCTTTGTTCCGGAATGCGAGGACACAGTGGAAGATACTAGCCTAGTCCTTGCAGACCAGAACAAGTGGGCACTTGTCCACACGTGGAAGCTGTTCTCCCACTCTCTGCACGGGCCGGAGAAAGACACAATGTTCCTTACATTGGGGATACCAGAAACCGTCATACCGACTCTCCTGGATAACGGTCGACGACTATGGTATAACCTGGGGAACATATACGTGCGCTTCTACGCGGCAAACGGATCGCTTCAGGACGAACCACCGGAGGGAATGACGACGAAGACCGCACTAGAGGCATCTAGTGTGAGTGAGTCTCAACCTCCGGTGCCAACAGCAGAACAACCAGCTCCAACAGACGGGACGATGGAAGTAACTCCGATTGCACCGTCTCACTCATCGCCTAGACCATCAACCTCAAAGGTGACGGAAGGCATGAGTGTGGATTCTGACCACCCTAATAAGGATGCATGGTGGAAGCCAAGAAGGAGCCAGACGGTGTCAGATGGGGAGGGAAGCTCGAATGACGGCGACCCAAACCCCTTTGACCAGTAACGTGATCCAGATCAACCTCCAGCACAGCCTCACTGCAACGGCTAACCTACGCAGAGTGCTGGAGGCAGACAACGAGGAGACCATCGCCATGATCCAGGAGCCGTGGATCAGGGCAGGGCGTGTGTGTGGTCTCACAAATCTAAGCGGTAAGTTGATCCTCGACAACACTTGTGACAAGCATCGAGCTTGCATCTATGTACCAAAAAATACAATAGCAATGCCTCTAACCCAGTTCTGTTCCAGAGACTTGGCAACAGCCAGGCTCCAGAGTGTGATTGGGGAGGTGACAGGAGACGTTATCGTCGCGTCAGCCTACATGCCCGGTGACGAGGAGATTCCTCCGAAAGACGTAGCAGACCTGGTAAGATACTGTGAACAAAATAATCTTAATCTTATAATATCAGCAGACACAAATGCCCACCATCCGATCTGGGGCATGCCAACACAAAACAGCAGAGGAAACGATCTGGTAAATTTCTTATTCTCTACCAATCTTTCTATAGCCAACACGGGTGCGAAACCTACCTTTGTGAGAAATCAGAGCCGCACCATCATAGACCTAACCTTGGTATCAGGTAACTCAAGCCTAATCGCGAACTGGAGAGTTTCGGATGAACTCTCAGCCTCGGACCATAGGTGGATAAGGTTTGAATTACAGGTAACTAAAACTACACCATTGCCCACACGAAACCCCCGAAGGACTGACAAAGAAATCTTTAAAAAATCTCTGGGCCAGTATCTTAAAGGGGCTAACACTACACAACCAGACAGCACTACAGACATTGAGCAGAATGTTAAACAGCTTGTAACTGACCTCACTAAAAGTTTCGAGAGTGCCTGCCCTCTGTCACTGCCCAGTGACGAAAAGGGTAGGAAAATTATTTGGACAAAAGCACTAGAAAGACAGAGGGGTAAAGTCCGCAAACTGTTTAACAGAGCCATGAACACCTACAAAGACGAGGATTGGGACAGGTACACAGCAGCTAGATCAGCTTACACGAAACTTATCCGGTCTAAATCTCGTAGGTCTTGGCGAAACTACAGCACAAACATAGCATCCAACGCGCAAGCTAACAGAGTACGAAAAATAATGGCGACCAACTCTAATAAAGATATTGGTACTCTGAAGAAAAAGGACAACACTTACACAAAAACAGACACAGAGACAAACACACTATTACTAGAAACACACTTCCCAGGGTGCAACATCGTAGATACCATATGCTGGAGTCCAGATGAAGTAACCACACCCACACTGACAGACTGGTCGGTCGCACAGAAAGTGGTCACGGAAGAAAAAATCAGTTGGGCTATTAATACTTTCCTACCATTCAAAACACCAGGCTTGGATGGGATTTTCCCGGCACTCCTACAATGGGGCTTGCCTCATATAACCAGAGTACTCAACCCCATTTTTAGGGCATGTCTAGCATATAGGTATGTACCCGTGGAATGGAGAGAGGTCAAGGTTATCTTCATACCCAAACCAGGTAAGAGTGATTACACAGAAGCGAAATCGTACAGACTTCCTCTTAAAAACCTTGGAAAGGCTGTGTGACAGGTATATCAGAGATAGCATACTTACTAAAACACCTCTTCATCCTGAACAACACGCTTATAGCGCAGGTAAGTCTACTGAATCTGCCTTGCACAACGTGGTACACAGAATAGAAAGAGATTTACAAAATAAAAATCTATGTATAGGCGCCTTCATTGACATAGAGGGCGCCTTTGACAAAACGAATTTCACCAGCATTAGAACTGCAATGCGGCGACATGGGGTTGATCTCACCCTAAGCGATTGGGTCATTAACATGCTTAAGCTAAGGGCGGTACGCATAGTTTTAAATGGCGAAACCAGGGGGGTGGTATCGCGGGGCTGCCCACAGGGGGGAGTCCTGTCTCCACTTCTCTGGAATATGGTGGTCAATGACCTGATCACTAGACTCAACTCCAGCCGATTCTTCACTGTGGGCTATGCCGATGACCTGGCCATTCTAATATCGGGACTATGTGCCAGCGTCGCATGTGACCAGATGAAGAAAGCCCTGAGGATCATTGAAGCTTGGTGCACAGTACACGAGCTCACCGTAAATCCTGATAAAACAGAGCTGTTGTTGTTCACAAACAAAAAAGAGCTAGGCAGGTTTACACTACCCCGTCTTTTTAATAAACAACTAAAACTGTCAAAGGAGGTGAAATATCTGGGCATCATACTAGACAGCAAATTGAACTGGGCAAGCCATCTTGAGAATAAGTTAAACAAGGCCAGTGTTACTTTCTGGCAATGCAAAAGAATGATCGGTAAAACGTGGGGACTTAACCCTAAGATCACCCTATGGTTGTATGAAACGGTTATCCGACCATCCCTTACACATGGAGCAGTGGTGTGGTGGCCCAGAACCACATTACAAACTGCCATTACCAAACTGCAAAAATTCCAGAGACTAGCCTGCGTCGCCATCACTGGGTGTATGAAAACCACGCCTACTGTCGCGATTGAAGCTCTCCTCGGCATGATACCGCTACAGCTGTACATACAGCAAGAAGCAGCGGCATCCGCATATCGACTCAAAGCATTAAATCTCTGGAAACTAAGTAAACAAGCACCACACACTAACATCATAGAGAACTACACTGATAACAATAATGGTTTGATCTTATCTCTCTATGACAAAGTTAACAAGCAGTACCACTTCTCTAAGAGCTACACTATACAAACACACGAAGAGCCTACTGACAGTTCAGGTACACACGAATATAGAATTTACACAGATGGCTCTAAAATGACTACAGGTACAGGAGCAGGTAGCTTCTCCGAAGAATTTAACATACACATAGCAACAGGCCTGGGTGCACACAACTCCATATTTCAAGCTGAATGTGTGGGTATTATCCAGGCATTGACTGCGCTACTGAGTAGAAAGGTAAATGGTCATTTTATCAAAATCCTCTCGGACAGTACTGCAGTTCTACGAGCCCTGAAACGACATGACCTATCATCGGGGCTGATCATACAGTGTCATCAGCTACTAGAAGAAGTAAGTAGTTACAATAACAAAGTTACTCTTCAGTGGATAAAAGGGCATAGTGGGTCTAGAGGCAACGATGAAGCAGACGAGTTGGCGCGGAGAGGTTCTGGTCTTCACCCTGCAGGACCAGAGCCTCTGATACCGCTACCATTCAGCCAAGTCCGAGCTTGGATCCGCCAAAGAACTAAAAACTTACATCAAAATCACTGGGCAGGTACAATAGACTGTAGACAGGCGAAAGAAGCTTTCCCAGAGTTAAACTTAAGGTACTCTAGAAGGCTCCTCAAGCTTAAAAGAGACAAATTACGACGGGTCGTTGGAATTGTCACTGGACACTGTCATCTAAACAAACACCTGTTTACTATAGGTGTCACAGACAGCCCCCTGTGCAGAGGCTGTATGGAAGCAGAGGAGACAGCCGCACACGTGCTCGTTGAGTGCAGCAGTGTGGCGTCCCAAAGAGCAGAGCACCTTGGTACGCCAGGGACCGTCCGGGAGGCCTGCGCCGGCGTCAGCGAGCTGCTGGCCTTCCTGGCCGATATTGGATGGCTGGATTAACGACAGCCTCCAAACTCGACGCAAAATAGGCTGCACAAGAGCGGCAAAATTGCGGAAAAGAGCCCGCACACCAAGTACCAAGTAAGTACTGCCTCCGGTCCAATCAAGGTTTTTACTCGATGTCAACGGCCCCCGCATAACGAGACGAGTGAATAGATAGATAGCTTCACAAATACATACAATCAAAGCAAATAAAAATTATATTAATCACAGCTTGTAGCGCACAATGGGATTTGTGTAGCGAAAACGTTTTTGCACGATGATCGACCTCGGTTTTTGCATGATAAGCAATTACGTTAGCGATTCTAATTTGAGATGAATACAATTCGGCCATGTGTCTATCTGAACACATTTTTAACGGTATTTGAATTTAGCTTTCTAATACAAGCTTTGTCGTGATTTGAGCCACTCGTTTGTAATGCGATGTGTTTATCTGATTTGACGAGACAATAATTATGAGCATGTCATGCCGTAGATTCTGCGCAATCATCTTCGGCCTAAACGCACGTTCGAGGAAATACGCATCGGTAATATTTCAGATGGCCGCAAAAGGCTGGTGAACCGTTAAGTATTGATGACTGAGTAACGTCATTCTGCTAACCACTGTTAACAAGGTTCACTAGAACGACGACACAACGGATTTTCACGCAACCTTGCTATTTAAACCCCGGTTAAAAATACCTTTACAATATGTACTCACAAATCCGTCTTTTTGTTGAGATTTCGATCAAGTCCTTTTGAAAACAAAACTCGTACAAACAACGAGGAACTGTTTAAATAACTGTCAAATCTATCGTGATTTTGTCGGGAGAAATCTTGTTAAAAATGGAGTGGAATGCCCAAAAAACGAGTCATCCGGTAAAAGATAAAATAAAACGCCAACAGGCCCTCCCAGCAGCCGGCTGCGTGCACTCGAAATGCAAACGAGTCGAGGACACCGTGGTTGCCAAAACTTTGCCAATTGTGACAGCGCACATGACAGCTGACAGACCCAGTTTTTGTATCCATGCAAAACTCACATCACTTCTCTCGAAAAACTTCATTTCTTTCTCAACGTATACACGTTTTACACTATTACGTATTTAAGTAACGTCATTAATCTTAATAATCCCACCGACCTGAGCATCAATGTCAATGTTGACTAGCTCTGACTAGCTTGGGTAATTTACGTTCCATTGACGAATGATTTGCTATTTATCCAATCTTTACAACGCTACGACCGCCTTGGAATTTGCCTGGGGTGATTTTGGACTATCAAAACGCGCTTTCACTGATGCATGACTTGACCGTCCCTTCGCACCTTACATGCTATTGAAGCTTACAAATCATCCTTTTCATCACCACTTTGCTTATGTGGTAAAGATCGTGTTGTAACATCGTCACGAGAAATATACTGAAGAGTTTTTGTTGTTTCTCTCATTGCGAGTTTACAATCGTGGTGGTTTTGTTGTATTGCAACTGGCAAGTGGTGTGTCAGAATCGAATTATCAGTGAAACAATTACTGGCGATCTGTTATTACGGCACGTCTCACTGACCGAGGTTTGTGAGATTAATCGATTGTAGAATCACTTTCTCTGAGGTCAGGTATTGTTGTTTTATTGGCTTGTGGCAACGGTGGCAGGTGATTGCTGCAGGAGTGCCGCCAATTTAGTTATCACTTCAGATTTCTCTGCTTCTGATGAATGTTTCTAGTTATACTTCTGGGCTGATGGATGATCTGTTTCTGCTGTCTCGTTAGCTAGAATTCTAGTTTATTCGATCTATGTGCATTTGTTGCGGAATATAGTAGTTTATTTTTGCAATTTCTAAGCCATATAGTCTTTTACTCAGATAAAATGCCATCTCCATGTCAGCACTTACTTCTTTTATTATAATTGAAGAAATTTTGTTAGTAGTATTTCTTTGCAAATTATTGATAATAGTTACCTTTCTCATCACTATTACATGATTGAGTACTTTGTAGTCTCTAAATTTGATGTTAACTTGTTACCGTAGTTTGTAATAGCGAAAAAATCCTACGTCTATGGTATATACCTATCGTCAGAAGTATATTTAGCGGGCATGTGATAATTGTGTTGTCAAATACAGAAGTTTGTAATATTAATTTAACCAAGTACATAAACTTCTCGTTTAGCAACTTCTTTGCTATTTCCTAGATGTACGAGTTGGTGAGCTCCTATTGTTTAATACCGATTTTACATTAAATTATTAAATACATATAATCCCACGCTGAAGTTTGTACACAATATTACGAAGACATGCAGACTTTTCAATCTAGACTTTTAGAATGCTGTCTACAATAATGGATTTCACCACGTTGTTGATAGGTAGGTTTTGTTGTATGCTATTAACCTAGTAAGGTTAATTGCACCTGTTTGAAATATATTTGCATGCAAGTTTATTATTGGTTTTGACTAATTTAACTTTCCTTGTTAAAGAACGTATATCTTAGTTATTATACCTATCGGTAACATGTTGTTGTGCAACATGAACGCAATATTTTGTTTCGCACATAAAATCGAAAACCAATCTCAATCAAAATAATAAGATACGGCATAAATCTGAATTGTGTTGCAAATTGCATTTGACTTGATTCTTAACATTATTTTTGCGATGACCCTCATAATAACATGCCCAAATTTACATTTACATTTTATTTAATTTACGAGTATATTTCAAGTTTGTTCCATGGTCTCAGTTTTATTATAAGCTGTTTCAAGAAAGCCTCCTAAAGCCTAAAATTCGATAGTGTGTTTCTCTTTCCTTCTATATATTTTTAAGAGGAAGAATAATTTTTTTTCTACACCAATTTAGCGTGGAGATTGGAATTGATATCTAGGCTGGGATGGTCGGACTATTACTTACATAGCATCAATCCTGTATAATAGTCTATCTGAAGGGATGGAAAGGGTTGTCCCTAAATTTTGCCCGTCGGTGTTTTAGGTCCCTTGTCATAGGGGGCAAGGCTTTCACCATCTACCTAGCAGAGTTTCATACTCCGGACTGCTAAAGATAATGTATTTCTAACATTGTAATGTTTGCATTAACGCCTGCAAAGCGATGATTCCTTTCGTTGTCATTTTATAAGAGAATGTTTTTATTTGTCTTACATTCAAAATAAGTACTTTCTGAATTAGGAATCCAATCCAGGAAACAAGGTTCCGATAGGATATTAGTTTTCTAGTGAAAAAACAGATTCCTCTTCGATAATGTGACGGGAACTTTTCTAATAATTTGATTAACAGTTATCAAACTTGGTATTCTACTGGGGAAAACCGTTTTGATACTCGACACTCGAAACTTTCATCTCAATTAAAAACAAAAGTAGTGTTCCGTGCACATGACTATAATTTTTAATCTTATTGTAACATATGTAGTTATTGAAAATAACGCGACACAGGTCGAAACTAGTAATAAAAATGTTGCTTAAATCGGGCCTTAATCAGAATCGATCAGTAGGTAATTCCATACTTACAATTAAATTGATTAAGATAATTTAATTGCATTGCAAAATAAGAATATTGAAGCTCCGCCGCAGCCGGTTCATTCACAATCCCTTATTGAGGACATGATATTTACATTCGGAACTTTATGCTCCTTTAAAGTAGGGTAAGTTGGCATAACATGTGGTCAAAAAGTTACATGAAAGCGGCGGCATCTTATGGATGAACTGAAGTACTTTTTACTTATGTTAAATTCTAGAGACCTGAATATAAAACTTACCATAAACATAAATTATATAGTATTTAAAGTTTTTCTTTTAATAACAAAACCAAAAAACAAAAGCGTTATTTTTAATTTTGCAATAACGCATGCTGTGCTGTTTACATTACAAAATTACTAATATCCCGCACATAACCATAAATTTTCCTCTCGTAAATTTGTAATATTGTTATTTTTTTATATTAAAGTACTACGAGTATTAACAGGCAGGCGATGGATACAAATGGCTTATAATCGTTTATTGTGTTCTTTTGGGGTGAACTATGTGCAACAGTGGACATCTTTAGGCTGATAATAGTGACGGTGACGATTATGAAAGTTTAAAATATAAATACCTATGTCTCTTTCCTGCCAGATGGTAAAACAACTTACGGGCTGAACTTCACCGCGCTGTAGGTAACCAGGTGTGTTCTGGCAGCTCTTCTTGAGGCAGTGACTCTATACCCATTTTTCTGAACGCGACAGTAGAATATTTTTGTAGTAAAATTTTAATTAATTACCTTCATAACAGCGCCGTATACGCCTAAATAATGTAATAAAAGATGTTGACTTTAACTTGAAGCGATAATGTTCGCATAACTATATTCCAGTTTTAAGAGAATATGTGCCGCTTAAATTACAGATATGAGACTTAGCAACTTTATCTCAGAGTGATGGGCGCAGTGCAGGCCATCACTTGTACCAAACTGCATCTATTATAGGGAGAGATTACCGCTGACCACCAGATAGGCCTCGTGCTTCTTCAGCAACCTTGTGACATATGAAAAAACCTTTTTGAGATTTTAGCCCACATACTCTAAATATCAAACCGAATGTATATTTCAGAGAGGCTTTAAAATCTATTAAAATTTAATACTATATACATGTATGCATCTTAGTATCTACCAACCTATCTAAATCTTGATAATTTTATGCGACCATTATCATTCAGTATACGGTAATATTGTGGAGTAAAACATCAGTTTAAAAAAAGTTCAGTCCCAAATTTCAGCAAAATCTGTTCAATCGTTACCGAAGAAGATTGATACGAGATATACCTATTCGTTTTACTTACGAGTAGGTATGTCTCGTATCAATCAGAACCAAAATCTTTTTTTTTTTTTATGCCTGATAGGTTAGCCTTTGACCACTATCTCACCTGATGGTAAGTGATGATGTGGTCGAAGATGTTGTTCAGGCTAACCTAGATGTACTGACTCTCAAGGACAGCTGCCGGAACACACCGTTAGGTGCTTGGTGACAGATTTTCTACATGAGGGTGGTAGCTAGCCAGGCGGGCATTCGCAAAATATCGCCCTACCACCATGCTATAACGACTGCCATCCTAAGACAACAACCGGGACCGACGGCTTAACGTGCCCTCCGAAGCACGGAAACGCTCAGTAGTAATGTCACTAGCGGTCACCCATCCAACTCATGACCGCGCGCGACGTTGCTTAACTTTGCTGATCGGTTGAGAACAGCTAAGTAAACTTCGCTACGAGCGCTTCAAAAAACTTGCGCTAACAATGTTCATAAAAATCGATTCTGTCGTATGTCCTTGTATTTTTCCTTTCATCGGCCCACTATATTGATATCAGATCGAGCGCTCCACAGCCACAGTACTTAATGACGATGTTAACATCAATACGTTTAATTAGCTTCGATAAATTCATGTCAACACTTAGTAGATACACTTATAAGGGTCCGTTATGTTTTACTTTCAGTCTGTGCTCTAGAGGCCTATAATAATAAATGATAAACTTATATGTTGTTATAAAAGTATTGAGATACAAACATCGCAAAATTTGTTCAAATTTTAATAATAACAAATATTTTTTAGATATTTTAAGAAAACATTAAATTAATATTTTAATAAAACACTTAAAAATATAACTAGTGACGATTCCACCTAATTTACCCGTTAAGCTGACGTGACGTCACAGACGCCTTTTTTATATTTTTTTAAGTGTTTTATTAAAATATTAATTTAATGTTATTGAGAGCCATTTAATATTAATTAAATGGCTCTCAAGGACAGCTGCCGGAACACACCATTAGGTGCTTGGCGACAGATTTTCTACTTGAGAGTGGTAGCTAGCCAGGCGGGCATTCGCAAAATGCTGTATCACCATGCCATAACGACTGCCATCCTTAGACATCAACTGGGACCGTCGGCTTAACGTGCCCTCCGAAGCACGGAAGCGCTCAGTAGTAATATCACCAGCGGTCACCCATCCAACTCATGACCGCGGGCGACGTTGCTTAACTTTGCTGATCGGTGGAGAACAGCTAAGCAAACTTCGCTTACGCAGAACATAAAAAAAAACTAATTAACGTAACGTCGTATTACGTCATGTAGCACCTACCTACGTCTTGCAAAAATGCCGTAACTTGATATCCCCAAATTAACTCACCTGTTGCATTTGTCAATAATACTTCAATTCCAGGAAGTATTGCATTGTAAGTCATCCATACAAGGGCCACCGCAGTTGCCCAACGCATGCATTATCTTATCCTACCACACTTACGAGTACTCTCTGTATTCTACGTGGATACGACTTGTTTTTGTTATTATGACGTAACTGACTTATGAATGTGTATGTTGTACATAATAAAATCATCTTGGATGTGCATGTTCACTAATATGACATTTGTGATGATTGCCTTTATTACATGAATACTGACGATTTTGATTCTTTTTGGTCTTGCTTTTGATTTCCGCCCTCATGTTTGTTGTTGATTTAGCATAGTTTAACTTATGTTTACCGAAAAGTAATATATACAACTGTTGTTAATTTGTTAACAGGCATCTCATTACAACATCAGTATTACAAATTTACAAATTTATAGTATACATATTTTTGTAATGTAATCCGCAGAGCATATAAAAATATTAAAATTATAGGGTTGCCTCATCATTAACAAGTTTAGAGCTAATTGCAAAATTAGTCTTGTTTGTAGTACAACGCAAGTGGTATTATACATGTCGCTCCATCCCAATACGATGGTTAAAGAACGATAGAAAAGATTTGAGTTATGACGTCATGTCATGTTAGCTCAATTGGGTAGAGCATACCCCGGCTCAAGAGGTGGATGGACGCGGGTTCGAATCCCGCTCATGAATTAATTTTTTCCTATCGTATATTCGTGATTTTGTAATGAAATCCGCATAGCAGACGTTTTTGCAAACCTAGCAATATTAAAACATTTGTGATGATTCATGCAATAAAACATGAATACTGACGATTTTGATTCTTACTTTACTTAAATTTACAATCCCGCACATGACTTAAATTTTTCCTACCGTATATTTGTGATTTTGTAATGTAATCCGCAGGCGTTATTGCAAACCTAACAATATTAAGATTTTGATTCTTTTTGGTCTTGCTTATGTTTTCCACCTTCATGTTTTTTAGCAGTTTACTTATGTTTACCGAAACGTAATACCTACAACTGTTGTTAATGTTAATTTATTAACAGGCATCTCATTACAACATGATTATTACAAATTTACAAATTTGTAGTAGGCATATATACTTTTTTGTAATGTAATCCGCAGAGCATGCGATATTGCAAAAATAAAAATATTAAAATTATAGGGTTGCCTCATCATTAACAAGTTTAGAGCTAATTGCAAAATTAGTCTTGTTTGTAGTACAACGCAAGTGGTATTATACATGTCGCTCCATCCCAATACGATGGTTAAAGAACGATAGAAAAGATTTGAGTTATGACGTCATGTCATGTTAGCTCAATTGGGTAGAGCATACCCCGGCTCAAGAGGTGGATGGACGCGGGTTAGAACCCCGCACATGACTTAAATTTTTCCTATCGCATATTCGTGATTTTGTCATGAAATCCGCATAGCAGACGTTACTGCAAACCTAACAATATTAAAACATTTGTGATGATTCATGCAATAAAACATGAATACTGACGATTTTGATTCTTACTTTACTTAAATTTACAATCCCGCACATGACTTAAATTTTTCCTACCGTATATTTGTGATTTTGTAATGTAATCCGCAGGCGTTATTGCAAACCTAACAATATTAAGATTTTGATTCTTTTTGGTCTTGCTTATGTTTTCCACCTTCATGTTTTTTAGCATAGTTTACTTATGTTTACCGAAAAGTAATACCTACAACTGTTGTTAATGTTACTTTGTTAACAGGCATCTCATTACAACATTATTATAACAAATTTACAAATTTGTAGTAGGCATATATACTTTTTTGTAATGTAATCCGCAGAGCATGCGATATTGCAAAAATAAAAATATTAAAATTATAGGGTTGCCTCATCATTAACAAGTTTAGAGCTAATTGCAAAATTAGTCTTGTTTGTAGTACAACGCAAGTGGTATTACATGTCGCTCCATCCCAATACGATGGTTAAAGAACGATAGAAAAAATTTGAGTTATGACGTCATGTCATCTCAATTGGTTAGAGCATACCCCGGCTCAAGGTGTGGATGGACGCGGGTTCGAATCCCGCTCATGAATTAAATTTTTCCTATCGTATATTCGTGATTTTGTAATGAAATCCGCATAGCAGACGTTTTTGCAAACCTAGCAATATTAAAACATTTGTGATGATTCATGCAATAAAACATGAATACTGACGATTTTGATTCTTACTTTACTTAAATTTACAATCCCGCACATGACTTAAATTTTTCCTACCGTATATTTGTGATTCTGTAATGTAATCCGCAGGCGTTATTGCAAACCTAACAATATTAAGATTTTGATTCTTTTTGGTCTTGCTTATGTTTTCCACCTTCATGTTTTTTAGCAGTTTACTTATGTTTACCGAAACGTAATACCTACAACTGTTGTTAATGTTAATTTATTAACAGGCATCTCATTACAACATGATTATTACAAATTTGTAGTAGGCATATATACTTTTTTGTAATGTAATCCGCAGAGCATGCGTTATTGCAAAATATAGAAATAATAAAATTATAGGGTTGCCTTATCATTAACAAGTTTAAAGCTAATTGCAAAATTAGTCTTGTTTGTAGTACAACGTAAGTTGAACTATAGGTGTCGCTCCATCATCATACGATGGTTAAAGAACGAGAACGAAAATTAGAGTTATGTTATGAGCCATATGTCATGTTAGCTCAGTCGGTCAGAGCATACCCCGGTTATATGGGTGGATGACACGGGTTTGAATCCCGCACATGACTATAATTTTCCTCTCGTATATTTTACTTTTGTAATCATTATTAATATTATATATCAAAAGGTTATTAGGGGATATTCTCCCAACGCTATGAATGTTCGTAGGTCCAAGTCCCAACGAGAGAATTACCAAGCTTCTATAGGAATTCTCACGACGCAGAAAAGCGACTATATAACTTCATAGGTACAATTACTTTAGTGTAGTTAAGAGAAACCATATTGAAACGACCACACATAAAATAGGATAAGGAAAGGAAGATGATGGTCGCGAATACCAAATGTAAAATGCAAGTGTAGGGCCATTATAAGAAAAGCGTTGCATCAACAAATCACCGGCTTCCTGTTTTAACTAATTGTTTTACAAACGTTCTTCAATGTTGAATTGTTTGTATTTAGTCTGAGAAGGGTTAAGTGGCTGTTGCTCTTCTTAAAATAATTTGACTGCAATGTTTTGCCCACCTCTGAGTCTAATGCGTCGTAAGTAAAATTGATTGGGGTTTCGTAAACATTGATCGTAATTTGTTTTAATAATAATTATTCTATAAATATGGCACACCACACCACGCCATATAATATCTTTTTAACAGAAAAGAAGCGCTCGTATCGAAGTTTGTTTAGCTGTTCTGAACCGATCAGCAAAGTTAAGCAACGTCCACCGCGGTCATGACTTGGATGGGTCACCGCTAGTGACATTACTACTGAGCGCTTCCGTGCTTCGGAGGGCCTGTTAAGCCGTTGGTCCCGGTTGTTGTCTTAGGATAGCAGTTGTTATAGCATGGTGGTTGGGCATTTTGCGAAAGCCCGCCTGGCTAGCTACCAAGTAGAAAATCTGTCGCCAAGCACCTAACGGTGTGTTTCGGCGGCTGTCCTTGAGAGCCAGTAATTCTAGGTTAGCCTGAACAACATCTTCGACCACATCATCACTTACCATCAGGTGATATAGTGGTCATTAACCTATCAAGCATAAAGAATCCCAAGAAAGAAGATTTTAAATTTGGACTGTTTTTGTGTAGGTTCATACATTGAGATAAAAGAGGGTAGTTTATGATTAAATTTATTCATTTGTTCTAACAATATCTACGTATAGCAGAAACAGATAAAAATGCAGTATTTTATGTAGCTCTCAATAAACTATGAGAAAAACATCGTATTGAAAATCGTTCTATAGACCAATTTCACGGTCGAACTAATCTTATTGTTATTTATAATGAGCCGTTACATTTTGTTACAGTCCAAATAATTTGTTCAAATCCTAAACAAAAAAGAAGCAGAAGACAAGTAGACGTATTGAATAATAAAATTACAACAATTACTTACAGCTGACGTTGGACTTAAGGGGGTTCCCTGGGTTTGGTCACTTTGAAGGTGAATTCTTCTTGAGATCAGTTATTGATCAGTGTTTGGGTTCAGAACATTTTGGCAACAAATACGTCTAGATACTTCTTTTTATTGCTGATAGGTAACTATAAGGTGCCAATTATATCCTTATCAAATCCGTGTCCAACATTTTTAAAACGGACAACCGCATCCATGTGAAAAGTATTATTACCGCATGGTGGAAGGGCATTTTGCGAATGCCCGCCTGGCTATTGACCAACCTCAAGTAGAAAATCTGTCGCCAAGCACCTAACAGTGTGTTCCGGCAGTAGTTCTTGAGAGTCAGTAAAAAAATTACAGACACATGAGACCTAGCAACTGCACGTCTCAGTGTGACATTCACAGTGCAATTCGTCGTTGACAAAATGCATCTGTTATAGGCACTGATCATCAGGTCCACTTATCATCAGGTGGGCCTCGGGCTTGTACCGTCACAGTTACAGTTAGTTAGTTATAAAAAATATAAAACAAAACAAATACAATGCTAAAAATCACAAATATACGATAGGAAAAATTTAAGTCATGTGCGGGATTCGGACCCGCGTCCATCCACCCCTTGAGCCGGGGTATGCTCTAACCAATTGAGCTAACATGACATGACGTCATAACTCAAATCTTTCCTATCGTTCTTTAACCAACGTAGTGGGATGGAGTAATCCGCATAGCAGGCGTTATTAAAACCTAACAATATTAAAAAGAATACAATACTCCCTGAATTTATAATCCCCTAAATATTCAGTTAAAGACAGTAAATCTACATATTGATCCCGAAACCAGGTTTAAGTAAGTACATAACACAGCTAACTCTTTATAGAACTAGAAGATAGTAGCGAAGTAATCGTTTCAATTGTAAATACCGTTGACAATAACGATTGACTTCCTTTTGCACTTATCTAATCTTCTGTTAAATGAGTTGAGGTAACACCGAACTGCCACAATGACTTGGAATTGTCCCCTAAATGGTATCTAATTCGATAATTGTTCGAACTCACTCGCTCTCACTCGCTAATCGCAGGATTTCGAGTGTGGACCTGTTAGATAAACACTGGACTTGTGAAACAAGACTTTTTATATTTTGTATTACAATTATACAAGTTAAAGAAAATCAATGCGTTTAGCACTGCTATTACAAGAGTTGCTTATGTCGCCTGCAATAATAAGTATACACATTGTAATTTTCAAAAATATGGTAGAGATTTATGTGTCTCTCTATGTACTATCTAGTATCTTAAAATCAAAGAATAATTTAAATTGTTTCACTCGTGTGTATATTAACTTCAATCACTAAAAATTTAGTGACACCACATAATTATGAGAATTACGAAGTGTATACTTATTATTGCAGGCGACTGTACTTCATGTAGTTAATTGCTTGCTGTATATTTTTCCATACAAACCTTTATTGACTTATTATAACTTTGTCTTCGCAAAATATCATGTCCACTTAACTCACAAGAATATTTTAGGACTATGAAATTCTTACTTACCCCTACAGCAACGGCCTCCCATAAGATGTTATATTTTAAAGTAAATTATACTTATTGCCTATCAATTATTCCTTCCTGTTTAAGGATCTGTTGTGTCATAATTTAGGATCAAGTGAGTTGAATATCAAAGACTCACTTTTCGCTTGGGTTCAGTCCATTTTAGAATAGTCGCCTGGCTAGTAGAAAATTTGTCGCCTAGTGTGTTCCAGTCCAGCAGTCTTCCTCAATTACCAGTGCCATTCTAGGTCAAGTTTGTTTACCACTTTCGTCCACATAATCACTGACCATCAGGTGATATTGTGATAAAAGGCAAGCAAAACTATAAAATAAGTATAAAATAATTCAAAAAGTAAAAACCCTACTGGAAATTATTTATTTTCGTTAAATGTTTTATCGTTCCATCTACAAGTTATATAGGTATATTTATGGAAGCGGTTTTAAAGCTCTTTATTTTGATACCACACTCGATGGATTACTGAAGTATTTTTTATTAATCTAACAATATGGCGTCTAAAATTTGACAGTTTTTTAATGTACCTTGTGACACTTGCGCTATCAAGACAAATCTAACGATATCTCATACATTAAAATCGGTTAAGTCGTTTAGAAGTTATTGTGGAACAAAAAATTCACAAACATACATATACATGAAACCTCAAAACATATCGCTTTTTTTGGGTAGTCGTGTAAAAACAGGCAAGAACAAAGTTATTTTGTACTTGTAGGGTTGTGATTCTAGTGCCGTGGACATGTCCCAGTGGAATGCAATTTGGAGTAGGTGCCCGTGTAATTCGAGAACGGGGAAGTGGAGTGCTAAGTGCAATTGAGTGCAATTACGCTTTCTGACTGCTTGTATGGCTTTCCCGTTCATTGGTCGGACGGGAAGTTCAGTAGAGACAGCTTTGTGAACGGACTTACTGAAATAGGGTGAGCAAGATTAGGGAACAGTAAAGGACGCTTTGGACAGTATTAGAAAATGAAAAGGTTGATGTAGTTTTTAGTTTAGTACTAAAAAATGGCACTCCATTACTTAGCCACGGCTTAAAAATACAATCATCGAATTTGTCGTTGATATCGTAGTCCAACATCTAACGAACAATAACAAATAATGTCAACAACCGGCCAAATGCAGGTCGAAATTCAAGCTAAGGAAGCTTTTGAAGCAGTGATGGCTTACTGGCATTGGCTATGGACTGCCGCACAGCAGGTCCATGGTTCTAATCCCGCCGCGGGCTTGAGCGTCACCGCATGGTGGTAGGGCATTTTGCGAATGCCCGCCTGGCTCGCGACCACCCTCAAGTAGAAAATCTGTCGCCAAGCACTTTACGGTGTGTTCCGGCAGCTGTCCTTAAGAGCCAGTAATTCTAGGTTTAGTCTGTTAATACTTTCGACCACACCATCACTTACCATCAGGTGAAATTGTGGTCAAAGGCTTACCTATCTACAATAAAAAAAAAACTAAGTATCTCGAAGTGTATTAAAAAATTAAGATTTTATAGTACATTCTGTGTTCGAAGGAACCCACGGTGTGCGAGTCCGATTCGCACGTAGCCGGTTATTTTATGTATTCCGCTTTTTGCATAGGACTTATTTCCTTTTCTTGTATTTCTTTCCATCAGTGGTCGAGATGTAGGTTTTTGATTTACAATGATTGCTCAGTTTGGTTACTTAATATATGTTAGTAAATCGGCCATGTAGTCAAACCTAACACTACAATTATTGGAGTATATTTTTTTTGTTTCGAACGGTAAACAAACCCGCGTTCTCCGAGTTCGCGCCGGTTGCCGAATGGAATAGGCATAAAAGGTTCGATTCTCTTCCGGAACAAATAAAAATTGACCAATAATTTGTGTGATTTTCGCTCAGCACGCTATAGTGCTTATAATCATTTAGACACAGTTCTATGTTACTACGTAATCCAAACCACTGACAGTTAATATTACAAAATATGAAACGGAAATGTCATGTATAATTTTTGCGAAGCCCTGTCGTTAAATTTTAGTGGAAGGATGTCTACGTTGGCTTCTCTACGTCAGCTTGTAAATATTAAGCCTTGTAAAAAATGCCTAAGCTGAACAATTTATGTCAGAAATGGGTGTAGCTCCCACATAAATTCCCTTTTGTAAATTAACAGGGAAACTTTTGTCGGATAATTGGGAGCGTTTCCCTAAAAAAAGTTTGTCAGGTTCTTAAATATTTCACTTTGTCACGAAGCCCTTTTACTTCCTCTTTAGCATTTTGTGTTGTTGCGTTAAAAGTTTTTCATGACTAATTTGTGAGATTATTGACTTCTACGTTGGATTATAGCACTGCGGCTTCTGAATATTAGTTGTTTCGTGTATCATCCATACATTATATGCTATTCTTGTGTTGATCCCACTAGTCATTGCTAAGGTAAACAAATTTTATTGCGATGTTCCTTCAATACTCGGACAAGTCACGACAATGTTTCTCTAACTGCACTGACGCACGCACTTAACACTACAAATTATGTATTAGTTTTCCAAATCAGGTTTACAAAACAACCAGCTCACAAAAGCGGCCCTAAAATAGAACCAAGTACTTGATAATAATCTACTTATTACATTTGCGAATAACAATTTAACTTTACTAGAATCATTTTGTTCCATGTAGCTTAAATTGACCTTGCGTGGTTAACACAAATATAATATTATGCATTCTGAGAAATTCATTGTTCAGGAATTTAATATGATATCATCGTTTCTAAAGACGATTAAAAACTTCGCAAGAGGCAAGCCAAGATCATCAACTGTCCACGAGTGATCAAAAGCTCTAACGTTACGTTTTCTTCGTCAGGTTGACTTGGTAAAATGACCATAGACAGAAACGGGCGGCCTCCAGCCCCTCGTAGGGCCTCCTCCACTTACAGAAGCTACGATGAGCTCGGGCTCGTTGAACGCTCCAGTGCTAGGCCTCTGAAATACAGACACGGAGGCATCGAAGACCTATCTGGTCTCGAACATCCCCGAGGCTATAAATCGTATGAGCAACAGAATATGGATGATATCACAGTCATAAGTTCCGAAGAAGTGCAGAGACCTAAAAGAAAGACCATGGAAGGCCTGGCACATGGATTTAGAAGGACATTTTCTGTGAGAAGCAGAAGGGAAGAACCCGAAGGAATCCCGTTAGAGACTTTCAATGTTTATGAGGAGAATTTCGCTACTGTGAGAGGCCTGCCGTTCGGGAGGCGTAGGTCTTTGTCTCGGGATAGAGGCTCGTCGTTGCTCGCAAGGAGTTCTTCAGAAGGGGACGTGAGGATGCCCCCTCCCCGTGCACCACCCGCCACTCCTACCCCTCGCCTGCACCGGTGTCTCCGTGCCCTCGGCGGCAGCTGGAAGAACCTATTACTATGTGAGTTAGAGCCGTGCTTAGCTTCCTTCATTTGCATTCCGAAGTCTTACTACATCAACACACTAATCAGTCTACGAATCTAAACGTAACGCGTAACTCTTAACCCTACGATCCAGTTGCTCCCAGTATCATTTTCCCATTTAAATGGTAGTTAACCGTTCACCGGTTAGGCTCGGGTTAATTTGGAGTGACGGGTACAAATGACCACGGAGAGCTTAGTTTTAAACCTGTGATTAACCTCAGAGCTTAACCGAATTAAACGCTTTCTTTTATGTAAATCAGCTGATTGTTTGTGGAGGAGGGCAATTAATATTGGATTACACTACGGCGCTATAATTCACCGGAAAACGATGCCAGTTAATTAAGTTTGACATAATAGCAGAATATTATGTATATCGATGGGTAATTTAATGTTCAATATAATTTATGAAGGGCGGTGCAATTAGTTCTCATTATCGTAAACTAGACCGTGTTTTGTATCCAAGGGAATTATTAATGTTTTAATTATTGTAATATTTTTAATAGACTCATAATAAAATTTGATTTTGGAAGGCTTTATAGCGTGCACTTATTCCAATAACATTTCAAGTTTGAAAATTATCTGTTTCGTTTTTTGTAAAATTTCGAATTTGGTACGCTATTTGACGATAAAAGATATGTTATTGGTTATTAACATAGCTAAATGGCAAGTTCTCGGTCGGACAGGCAGAAGTCGTCCTATTTTAAGTCAGATTATCACACAAATGTACCAATATCCTGACCATATACTGCAATAATCGCCCGAGGTGGTATACGCCTCCATAGCCACCTACATTATCGGTGTAGGTAGTTGTAGAAATAAATTACATAATATACGGGTATTTTTATGGCAAAGGATTTATAAAGTAAATGTGCATGCTAATGATATTTTAATAACAATGCAGCGACAAAATTAGTTCCAATTGTGGACATATTTTTACATTTAAAACGAGTTTTTGAAAAATTGGTCGTGTTATTATGTCTGGATATAGGTACGATCATGTCTTCTTTAGACATAATATTAGCATAAATGTATTAAGATTATACATTTGGTATGAATGATGATTGTATATTTGATGATACGCGTTTAAATACACCCAGAGATTCAAAATTACAGTAAGTAAGTATTATAGAGATACTGATTTTATAACTTTATTCCTTGGATATTGCTATCCACTTGGGGAGATAGCAAATAGGTAGAAATACTTGAATAAAGTCTTACAGGCAAACGGCACTGTCAACGAGACATTGTAATACTAACATAGTGTTAGTGCTGACATAAATGATAGCAGTGAAAGTGAATTAGGTATTATAGTAATACGAAGAATCAAAGTCGAATAAAAACAGCTGAGTTAAGAGCATTGAAAAGCATGTATGGTGTGACTTTGAAAGACTAAGTTGTGAGAAAGCAATGTAGAGTGAATAGGATGTATTGACGTTAGTCGAGAAAAGTATGCTGAGCTAATAAGGATGAAGAATAGGGTATTGACAAAGCTACTAATACAAAGCGAGTGTGAATAGCACAGTTGACATGGTAAGACCTCGTCGAACGTATTTTGACCAGACTGAAGATGTTCTTGAAAAAGCCAGGTCATGAGTAGCCATGTGATTCCTGTATAAAGAATGTAGTGGGAGAGAACGAAGCAAGAGAGGTATGCGACTACATTAACAAGTGTGTAAAATCTGTGGTCTGTGCCTACGCAGTCGGGAAACAGGCGTAATGTTATGTATGTGTATAATATAATATAATTTGCGCTCAAACATAACAATCGCCATTTTATGTTCCACTCGCGCGTGCTTGCTATATTTAACCCTTCGCAGCTTGCGTTGTGGTCTCATTAAGAAAATTGCCTTTTTAATTTTCCGTTACGTCGGGCTTACAAGCTCTCGTAACAATGGCGAGCTTAAGTGGTGGTTGCTCTATTTTTTTTAACAAAACCACGGTGCAGCATGCGTTTATGAGTTAAATTCTGTTTGTATTGTACTTATTTGTGTATACCTAATTACGTTTGTGTACGTTTACTCAGTTTTTAGGTAGGTTGGTTTTGTTTTTGTTTTCTGATCTTTTCGCTTAAAAGAAGGCAACGTTTATTTATAATGTAAATTAAAATGCTTATTAAACGTTTATTTTCTTATTTAATATATACAGGGTTATTGGAAAAATGCTAACAACCTCTTAGGGTTGACTTCTGCCTAACTAAAAAAATAGAGTTTAGAATATTTACATTGAGCAAAGGAAATAAAATTATGAAATAATAAATCAAAGGCACAAGAGACTTTTAACATCAGGTGGCCATGCTAAATGTATCATGCTTCGCGCTAGTAAATAACATTAATATAGAACTGCAATTCTTCTGTATTCAATGTTTTGTCACATACAGCTAATCAAGTTTTGCTATTGAATCAAGTCACATCCAGTGTCTTGTTACAATATAATATCCGTAATGCCAAGGGGTAGAACCCTCGGTTGTCACTAATCAACCTGCGTGCACTGCCGCATGATGACAGCTGGTTTGTCCGACTCTTAGCTAAATTGCCTTTCTCTATCTACATGTAGCTATGGTTACTTTTGAACAGCCAAGGGGATATTTTCAATGGTTTTTTATGACTGAAAAACACACCAAAGCATTTTTGTACAAGGGTACCTACTCAACATAAATAAGAAATCATGAATAAGACCAGAAAATGTTTAAATTGTGAAAAGAATAAAAAAGTGCTTTCGTATTTGGAAGACACATATTAAAGCCGTCGCCTAGATATTCTTGTAGTAGCAATTTCACCGCTGTATCAGAGTTTTCCAGGTAAGTAGAATTCATTCCTATTTTATCCCTAAGATTTCAACTACACCTACAAAACAATATTTCAGATATTTTCTACGGTTATTGTTTTATTCCAACGACAATGAAACAAAAAACTATCGACCACCAGTTGCTCAATCCTCACTAATTTTATTTTCCGCACGGGGTCAGACAGGCCGTCGCACGTAGCGGACAGGTTATCTGAACACGTAGTCGACGTGGACACGATTTTACTTGTAATGGAGACTTAATGGTGTTAAAATTATTGTGTTGGTAACTAGATATTCCCACAGTGATGGCATTATATAATCATTAAAAATAGCAATTAAACTTGCAGATGTCATACAGGTTTGGCGTTTGGAAGCTAAATAGGTATATTGAATAGACTATATAAACTAGATTGTTCACTATTTTTAAGTCAAATATTAATGAATTACTTTGCGGAAATTCATATTTAATAATAACAAATATTTTTAAAATATTTTAAGAAAACATCAAATTAATATTTTAATAAAATATACACTTAAAAATAAAAAATATATCTAGTGACAATTCCGCCTAATTAATTCGGCGGAATTGTCACAAGATAGGTATATTTTTTTTTTGTTAATATTTGTTATTATTAAGTCAAATATTTTTAATTTTAGTTTAGTTTAAGGTGTCGAATAAAGAGTTTATCTATCTATCTATCTATCTAGGCAGGATTTTTCCAAGTCGTAACAAACGATGCTGGTATGAAAAAATAATTGAGTTGAACCTAAATAATATAATGTTTGCTGAAGAGCTAGTCAATTATTAATATGATGCTAACAAAATCTGTTTGAATTTATAGAAAAAATAAGATTTTTTGATTACGTACTCACATTTTGTTACCATCTTAAGCTGTTATTACTTGATGGTTTGAGTTAATAACAGATATGGTTAGTAACATATGTAAATAGATAGGTAATATCCCAAATGCTATATTTCTCTGATTTCAATCAGATTTTGTTAGTTAAATTACATAACTGGCCAGCAGGGTTATCAAGTAGTAGAGGGGATACAGCTTATGGTGTTTAAGGGGTCTACCATAACTTATTTTTTTATAAGCGGGAAATATAATTGGGTAAGTGACTGCGTAGATTCAATGTACATTATCTTAGAAGTGAGTATTTGAACCATAAAAGCACTGCGTCACAAATTATTTCAGAGAGAGATGATGACAGAAGCCAGAAATATAGAGAATCTAAAAAAATGTAATACAACCGGTTGTTTATAGACGTATTCTCAGACAAATTTACTAACTTCAGCCTTGAAATGGCTTACTGCTTACCTAACGCACTAAAGTGAGTCAAGTTTAAAAAAAATATTGATTGATTATTTCCTTATGATGCCATCAATTTGTGTAAACATCCGCTATTATACTAAATTGATTCCTAAAATAACAAAAAAACATAGGTAGTTATTTTAAATCTTATTTAAATCTTTCCTTCAATATGATAGAAAGTTTCACAGGTAAGATTACGTGAAACCAGCATCTTGAAGAAAGTGCTTAAAAAAAAGTCCACACTTTTTGCCCCCACTTCCGTCCGTGCTCGTTAGTCCCTAGTTTCGTACTGTAGTTATTTTTTGCGGTTGTTTTATAGATTGCTTTTAATAAAACTTTCATCTTATGGTGGAAATTAATTCCTGTGGCGAAACAATCAAAATTTTAACAGTTTTACCGTTGTTTGGTAACCGTTCACTAGCTTAAAATGTTATTTCTCCGTATTATCTTGAAATGTAATTGAACACCAATGCACGTGATTCTTTAAATTACCCTTAAAATCGTCAAAAACATTCAAAATTACATTTACCCGTACTAACAAATGCTATATTTTTTTTTTTTTTATTCAAATTTTATTAATAGTGAAATATATTATGACAAATATTCTTAGAATCTCGCGTATTAAGAAATCAAATACATTTATTCAAGACGTTTCGCCAATAGTTTAAAATAAGTTTCTGTTTAGTAATTAGCTTGAAAAAACACACACAGTAGGCCACTAAAATCTGCTTTTTTATGTACTTAGTGTCACTTGCGCTATCAAGACAAATCTAACAATATCTCATACATTAAAATCGGTTAAGCCGTTTAGAAATTATGAAGAAATAAAGAAACTCACAAACATACATCCATACATGAACCCTGAAAACATAACACTCAATTTTTTGGACAGTGGTGTAAAACATAAACCATACATTTAAGCTAATTATGGTTACCCTTACAACGTGTTGTCACATTCTTTTTTTGGTAGTAAGTGGCGAGACGGGCAAGGGGTGCCTGATGGTTATCATCACGTCTGTCCATTACAGTTACAGTGTCACCATTGTGTGTGATAATGCACTGCGCTCAACACTCTGAGACATTGGTTGTTAAAAGTCTCGATTGCCCGGTAATATCACTTGCTGCAGTGCAAACCCTTCAAACCAATGTGTGCACGCTTTTACTTGGAGGTAGAATATCTGATACTGAGCTACCCACCAAGACGGCCTCTTGCTTAAGGGGCCTACCTTGTTTGTTACCTGATTGGCGACACCTGGGGACCGCTGGTGGGGTATCGAGATAAAGGGTTCCAACGGATGAGGTTGACTCAGCCCTGAAAAAATAATCTAATATAAATATATTGTAATGCAGAATAATTGGCCAAATTTTCTAGAGATAGGTATTTACTATTTCAGGAACTAAATCAATCCAAATTTACCAAAACATAAGCAACGTATCATTCTAATAATTTCAATTTCAGTTCCAAAGTTCTTATGAAAGATTTCACGCTGTAAAGTTCCTTATTAATCACTTTCAAATAGGGCTCACCGCAAGTCCGTATAACTTTGTCTGGTTAAAGTAGGGTCAAAATTTAATATCACAGTCTGGCATCTGTTGAAGAAATGATGAAAATCACGGTCTTTTATATTTTATTTTAATAATCTTCAAAGATTTATTATAAAAGTAAACTTCAATGTAACTTTTGAGATCTTATAATTTTAACCCACTTTAGAAATAGGAGTTTCTACATTAGTTGCATAATTTTGTATGTTAAATACATACAAAAATATGCAACTAATTTAGAAACGTTGCGTTTTTGACGTCGCGTCGTCTGAACAGGAAAATTAGGCGGAATTGTCACTAGATATATTTTTTATATTTTTTAAGTGCTTTATTTATAAAAAATACTTGTTATTGTGCTGCCGCGTCTCCACGCAGCTAACACCAACTTCAGAAACTCGTAGAAATGCAAAATTCTCGAAATATTTTATACGTAAAATAGCAGTATTTACTTTGCCTATCGTTTTTATTGAGTCTCATCTGTTGAGAAAGCTTTAAAGCAATCTGTCACAGCAACTACTAAGTCTGTCCGTTTGTATTCCAGAACCCTTGGTAATTAATAACAATAACGTACCCCTGAAGGTTTATTGCAGGGTTATCTCACGCCGACGAGCCACAGATTATGTAATAGGTAACGGGCAAATGGGGGTGCATCACCTGTGCTCAGCTTTGCAATGATTTCAACAAATGTACCTTTATATCTTTCAAGAAATGGATAAGAGAGTATTGATCAGTGTTTTAGAACTTAAGTGTTATAAGAGAAAATAAAAGAAATAAAAAAGCTTACTACGGCGTGATTTCCGTTCACAAAATTAACTCAGAACAGTCGTGAAGCATATGTTTCACGCAACTTTGTATTATAGTATATTGTAAAGAAAATTTTGATCAAAATCTGAAAAGTATTGTTAGTAGATATGATAATATTTTCTAATAAATTCTGAGAAGTATTTCATATTGATGATTCCGTATTAACAACTCGCCAGCATCTTCTCTATGAATAAAAATGTGATCTTAGAATTGAATAGCGTTCACCATCCGAGAAATAAGAACATTTTTACGTTGGACCTTATTAATATTTTATCTAGAAACTAAATCGAACCAACTTTATGCCCCCAAATATAGTACAATATTTTGGTATGCAAATTTTTGGTCAGAAAATAAACACACGGATCCATACAGGAAGTCCTGAGCAGAAAAAAATTTACGAAATCTGGCAGTATCTTTTTACTTAACTAATTTTAAAACATAGAGGTGGCAATTTCACCTCAAACGCGACACCAATACCTCGCTTCGTTTATTTATATTATCTAGTACCTGATATCACAGCACCCAAGTAGCGAAAACAAACAATACATAGTAGGTATAAGTACCTAGTTACTTCTCGATGCTTTTAGCACAAAATGCACGCCTGTACCCATGTATGGCTTTCGGTCCAGATTAGCATAATACGGTTTGAGGTTACGCGGCGCAAATCATTTATTCATGAGTTATGAAATCAATGCGTACAACGCCCCACTTAAATACCATACGGTACCTTAACTAGAATATCTCTGGAACAATTTACTGCTCATTAAAAAATATTTATGTTTGTGTGATGTCTTTTCCTATAGGGCAAAAGTCTTCTTACGTCTCTCATTACGTGTACGTCTATGGTTAGAATCTGAATGTTGAAAATTGGCGCCAAGAAGACCTTTCCTTTGCAGCTTTGGTCTGAGTCCATGTTAGCGGTTTTGTAACCTTTTAAAATAACTAGTAAGACTAAGACTAGAAGAGGCAGGGAAAATTCCCAGACGCTATTTGTCTTGTGCATTCTTCTTCCGCTTCTTCTTCCAGCGCACTGAAATGCTGGACACTGCACTCCTAAATCGGAGAAGCTCTGTTTAATGGTGATCGTCTTCCAGCTGTGTATCATGATGATGATGATGATGACATAAGTATGTAATGTGGTATATCATATACTAAAATAAAATTATCATATAGCCATATTTTTTTCCATACACTCGTTATTATCAGTTAACTAAAGCTTACGTTTAGGTAATGCAATGGCAAAAAAAAAATACCAAAAAATAGAACCGACTTCAACACTCAAATGTGTGAAATGATTTGTTGAAGTCGGTACTTATTCGATAATTATTTCACACATTTGAGTGTTGAATTCGGTTCCATTTTTTGATAAAAATAATGTTTCAACCTTTTTAGTGCGCCTTGCTACTTATGGGATCGATTGTCATTCACTGTCAATGACACTATATCATCATGATAGGAAAATACTTTTCAGTTATTGGAGTGTAATTCAAATATTTTTTTGATATTATATAATGATTATATTATAGCAAGTGACATAATTTTCCTACTTCTACAAATTCAATGTATTTCTTGTTAATACAAAATGACAACGAAATGAATAATTTGTCCCTATTTGGAATTATGTTTAACTAAAGACTATAACTATTTAGTCCCTAGGTTAAAATGCACACAATGTTGACATGCCCCGCACGGTAACGAGGTAGTTATAAAGCGCTACGTATTACATACGATTTATACTTGATTGCTATGTAATTGACATTTTCCGAGTCGCCAGTATTGATCAAGTTATTATATTCAAAGGTTATATTGAGTGAACAGCCAATTAGACGTCGTATAAAATTAAGGGCTAGGAGTTTTCTTATATACTAGTTTGTGAAATTTAATGATGATTTAGAGTAATTTAAACGTTCACATATCTGAAGCGCTCGTAGCGAAGTTTACTTAACTGTTCTCAACTGATCAGCTAAGTTAAGCAACGTCGCGCGCGGTCTAGAGTTAGATGGGTTACCGCTAGTGACATCACTACTGAGCGTTTCTGTGCATCGGAGGGCACGTTAAGCCGTCGGTCCCGGTTGTCGTCTTAGGATGGCAGTCGCTATAGCATGGTGGTAGGGCATTTTGCGAATGCCCGCCTGGATAGCTTAGCTACCACCCTCGAGTGGAAAATCTGTCGCCAAGCACCTAACGGTGTGTTCCGGCAGCAGTCCTTGAGAGCCAGTACTTCTAGGTTAGCCTAAACAACATCTTAGACCACATCATCACTTACCATCAGGTGAGATAGTGGTCAAAAGCTAACCTATCATGCATAAATAAATAAATAAAAAACATATTAGTTGATTCGTAACATATAATTGCCACATTCGCTGATTCATTATAGCCATGTAAAATATGATGTAAATTGTTCTGTCTACTGAGAATAGTAGTAAAAAAACAAATCTAATTTCGCCTTTCTCTGAACCCATTACAAGAAACTGAAAGGGCACTAAAACATCCAATCTGTGAACAGAAAAAACTCTCATCCCTCAGACAACATTTTCATTTTTCTCCAAAAATCTACAAATATTTTAATCAACGCGCCAACAGCTTTTGTCGTGTCCAAAAATAAAAAATAAAAAGTTTTCCTCCCCTCGATTGTGATTCAGATTGGACACAAAGCATTCGTGCAAACATTTATAAAAAGTTAAGCATTTCTTTTTGGGCCAGAGTCGTCCCATTCGTCCCTTCTAGGGCGAGATTTGCATTTAATGGCTGAACGAGGACGGAGACAATATCATTTCTGCGCTAATAAGCGTACGAATGGGCGTAATAAGCGAATCAAACCGGTTACTTGCTATACAATGATTAGGTTGTTCTAAGAAAACAACAATCGTTACTTCGTACGCAGACGCAAGTTTAATTATTAGATTTTTACAAGCTTTCTTCTCAAGCTGCTTAAAAATGACTGCCAAAGGAAAAAATATTAGGAGCTTTAAAAAAAATATGAAGTGCGCTAGGCTTGTTATAGTGTTTGGAATCATATTTAACAATAATCTTCTTATTGTACAAATTATTGGAGCACAAAATGTTATGCTCCGGGTAAGAATCGAACCCGCGTTCTCCGATTTTGCGCCGGATGCCTAAACTACTCGGCCACCTGGGCACGCTATTTGTAGCCGAAATTTCGTGCTCCAATTGTATTACTTTAACCTTCTTGTTAAAATATCCTAAACTGATGTGAGCTTTGGAAGCTTTCTGGTATGAAAATCTTTCCGATAAAATCTGGTATTTACTATACTATTAAGTATTTACTAAAAAACAATGTACATATATTCTTAACTTATACAGGATGTGATACAGGGATAAGTGTCCATTATTATTCATTTCATATCTTGTAGATGTCAAGCAAGTTACTTTTAATTACTTGTGAGCAGTACGACCATTATTATTCATTTCATATCTTGTAGATGTCAAGCAAATTACTTTTAATTACTTGTGAGCAGTACGATGTAGAATATTTCAATATTAAAATTTGTTATTGACCTTCAGAGCGTCGTAAACGCCTAAATTGAATAAATGATTTTCACTTTGACTTTGTTCTAGAGTTGCTAGGGCCATATCAGCAAAGAGTTGCGTAGCTGTATTGGATTTACGTTTTCTTCTTTTTGTCGCCTACTTCTACTACTGAAACTATTTAAATAGTTAATCGAGAAATATTTCTCCACGTACATTTTAATGCGGTATACGAAAATTTTAAGCGCTTAATTTACTATCATAGGAAATATCTACAAGTTGTTTAATAATTGATAAAAATAGAATAATCTATTCTCTTTTCAGTTAATGTACCAGATTTACAAACATAACATTAATTATTTTGTAGTGACCAATCTCCCGCACCTTGTTTTACGAATTAAGGTACACATAGCCAACTTCAGAGTTCTATCTCTTGTATAAAGATTCATCAAATTAACTAAAAAAAAAAACTGTGCATCAGGCATATAATCCTGTTGACACATAGTGTACTAGAATATCGATAATTAATCGTCATTGTAGAAAAAAATATAAAGATCTTGCGCCAATTTCCACGAATTATATCAGCAGTTTACCACGCTATATTGCGTTTAATAAAGTGTAATTCCAAACAGATATTATATGAAAAGAAAGTTCATTCTTTAATTAATCTGATCTTTAATAAATTGTGCTATTAACTCTGTTTTGTTAGACAAGAAAAAAT
Source organism: Plagodis pulveraria (assembly GCA_963890685.1). Lineage (NCBI taxonomy): Eukaryota > Metazoa > Arthropoda > Insecta > Lepidoptera > Geometridae > Plagodis > Plagodis pulveraria. Next base: position 25,886,179 of record OY982955.1, on the reverse strand, counting down.
ATTTAACATAACTCGAAATGCTTATAAATTGAAATGTACAAGCGCGAGGCGATCAGTACCGCGCGAGCGCTCATCGAGGTAGGACCTGCGTTCGTTTTGCCTTGCTCTGACGTCTCGTACGCGGAACGCTTAGACGCAAGTTTATAGTGCGACCACAGAGTTTTGATCATGTCTTTATTTTTTAAGTAACAAACTATACTTTATTTTTGTTGTCCATAATATAAGTATTGTTGTCTTGTTAAGTAACTACATCTTTAGTTTCTGTTCATCCATTGTGTTAAAAAAAGGAAACGTCACAATTATGCAGTCTTATACTGCGTTATTGAAAAAATGCTAACAACCTCAGAGGGTTGACTTCTTCTTTTTGTTCTGCTAGTTTTTATATTATTCTAGTTTAAATTATTAACTCACTATAACTTTTGTTTTAGAAGGATAAGATGATAGGCGAATAATTGATTTCCAATATTTTTGGATGCAGTTAATGTCTATAAGTGAACATAGCGATAACTTCAGCAGGAAATTAAACTACCTTCCTAATTTGTACAAAACGGCCTCCTGGCTTTTCCATCATTTGTACAAACGGGATACCAGTTAGCGGTCGATAGTCGTATTTACAAATTTACCATAAAATCTGCGTAAGTGTTTTCTGCGTAAGTTTAAGTTTTGAAGCAGTGATGGCTCAGTGGAATTGGCTATGGACTGCCGCGCAGCAGGTCCATGATTCGAATCCCGCCCAGAGCTTGAGCTTCACCGCATGGTGGAAGGGCATTTTGCGAATGCCCGCCTGGCTAGCGACCACCCTCTAGTAGAAAATCTGTCGCCAAGCACCTAACGGTGACTTCCGAAAGCAGTCCTTGAGACCCAGTGAAATAACAGACAAAAATGAGACTTAACAGGTATGTCTCAAGGTGATGGGCGCAGTGCAGTTCGTCACTTGTGATGAAATGCATCTGTTATAGGCAGAGGATACCGCTTAACATCAGGTGGGCTAAGCGCTTGTTCCATCACAATGACATAAAAAAAAAAAAAAAAGTCCGACTTTCATAATCCAAATGGTTTTCAAAAGGATGCATCCTTGCCCATACAAGAAAGAATCCATACTTTTCTGAGATAACGGAAGTATTTAGAATATTTTGATGAAATCTGAAACCAGCACAAATTACATTTTGGCCCCAAAATATTACGTCATTTCATATTAATCTTGGAACTACGTCAACAGTTATAAACCTAGAAAAACGCAATTTTGCATATGTATAAGTCATTTTTCGCTCGATACATTTTGCAACGCAAACACTTACCGATGCAAATTTGCGTATTAAATAATCTCGTAACTAATTTTAAACTTCTAAACCAAAAAATCTGAAATAATACAAGTGTATAAATTATATGTAAATAATAATATCAAAGAAGGACCAAACCCGTAGGTGGTATAGTTTTTCAGAAAAAAATATTGCTCTCCAATACAGTTTTCCCGCCAAAGTTCTTAAAACAATTGGGTTGTTTTAATCTTGTTACTTTAAAATAGTTGGCGTAAAAATCTGTAACAATTCATGGCTAAAGAACAATATTAAATTATCATATTAAAAGAAGAATCAAAGTTCTAGGTGAGACTAGTTACGAAAAAATAAAAATAGCAATTAAATTACTATTTCCCACCATTTTTGTCGTGTGTTCAAACCCTATTTCCAGTATTTTTTTCTATAAAAGGTGTATTATCATTTATTTTCCATAGAGGAAATAGTTAGCATAAGAGTATATAGTGAGGATTGCATTGGTACCAAGAAGTATATATGTTGATTATAGATTGCATCAAAGATATTCGATTTAAAAACAAAAAAACCTCAAAATGTGTAAATATATATTTACATTTCGCTGTTTGGTCTACTCAAACTAAATGGATGAAAATGTTATTTTTTTAAAGGTATAGGTGATATATTGTGGTATGGGAATATGAGGGTGACATGTTTAAGTAATGGAAAACCAAAAACGTCATGGGACGTTTGTGGTTGGTACTGAGTTGTTTTCCGGATGCACAGAAAAATAAACCTCAGTCCTATGCATGGTCATTATGGCAGACAGTGTTAACGACTGGATATGGATATTGTGTAGAGTGTGAACGAGGAAAATAGCAATTTTTGGAAAATTTAAAAGAAAGAGCTTTTAGTCCGCAGCTTTTAACCAATGCCGTTACGTCAAATATTAATATAATTTTAAGCCGTATAATTATTTGATTATTTAAGTTTATTGTTACAATAAATGATTCAAACACATCTATTTTTTATTCATCAAGGATGGAATGTAAATATACGATTCACGATGTAGGTTGACTATTTAATGTACATGCCTACTTCTTTTCTATAACATTAGCAAGTAATCGACAAGAAATTGATTATTTACTCATGCCAATCACACAATTTTTAAATTCGCAACTTACATTTCTTTATTAATGAGTGCTAGTATCAAAATATGTTACTCACAGTCACGCTATTCAGTCGTCACTTCTTTCGCTTGTGTATGCGATGCGCTGGCATTTACCTAAACTTCAGTAGCGTGATTTTGTGAAATGGCTCTTATAGCACTTTATTGCGACATTACATATTTTGATACTAACAACCAAAACATGATAACCCAATGCAGGTGTCACAATGTCTTTTCAGTTTTGCTACAGAACCCTGAGAAATTAGAATATTTATTTACAATAGCACCACTATTACACTTTAATTATTGCGTATGCAGTATGTGTTAAATTTCTCCTGCATTTTAATATAGACACATTGTTTTGATTCGTTTACCGGTAGTCACAGACATAGACGTCGAACGCCAGAAGTACAAAAGGTCTAAATCATTATTTGGCAAATCCATTACCGAAATCTTGTACCGGAGACGGTTACACGTGAAAACTGCGAAGGACGTCCATTTAATCTATTCTACATCTCGATAGACCTTCGAGAAATCCGAATCATTTGTTTTACCGGCTGTTCGCAAGACGACAAATCGAACAAAAAACCAATCCCTTATACCCGTAAATCCTGAGGCACGTCGGGTCGAATTCTCTAAGCTATTATTTGAAAGCTTGTGCCCTTTCCAGACTGCGCTTTCAATGCCCTTTATTGTTCGACCCTATATGCCCTGGCCCTTTGTGTCTACCCTTCGGTCTCTGAAGTCCGTACAAAGTAAGCGATATTAGTTGTTTTTTTCTGGGGATTGAATATTGTTTAATATTTAGTTATCGAACAGAAAAAACAGCGAGTAGGTATATTGTTAAGGTCAAAAATCTATTGAAGGAGTACATGATCATTTATTTATTCGTTAAATAGTATTTGAAAGTAAAAATATGTATTAATTCGCATCGTTACTTAGTAGAGCTTTCTGCATAGTGAAAGATATTTGATAAGTTGATAATCTGTAGCGAAGCACCTCGGTGTGTTCCGTCAGCAGTGGCAGCTGTTTTAGGGTTCAAAAGAAATTCGAGTAGCTGTCTAGAACAAGGTGTGATGAATTGATGATCTGCAGGTGAGATGGTGGCTAAACAATTATACAAAAAAAGTTGAATTGATTGTAAAACACGTTAAAAATGTTTGTTGTGGATTCAATTGAATACATCTGTAACATCCGACTCGTCCACTGCTGAACACAGCTCCCCATTTAAGGGGGTATTTGCCATAATCCCCACGCTTGGCAGGCGGTTTGGGAATCGCAGTGTAAGATGGCAGTTATTTAGAAGGTGCTGCTGCCCACCTTTCAGTATTTTTCCCTTAGTCGCCTCTTACGACACCCACGGGAATTGAATACATAAACTTGTATATTTAAGAAACCAAAAATCTTTATAACTATTAAAATTAAGACACTCAAAACCTTACAAATCTTGGCAACCTTGTTTAAAACTAGTTGAATCTAATATCAATAATTAAAAATTATCTTAATCTGAAATTCCAATAACTATACGAATATTTTTGTTATGTAACCATATCAAACCAACAGACAACCGTTTCTAACCAAAAATATCGATTTTTGATTTAGCACTTTTAGACTGCAGCTGCCGACTATTACATCACATCAACTTATTAACAATCTTAACTTGTTCACAATAAGGTTTATTGTCCCACATCCCGATTCTAAAAGGACATTACCCGAAATTAGCCGAAGTTTCGCGACACACGTGTACCCGATTACAATGGATTAGGGCTCCCTATAGAATTTGATCTATTGAATTTGGAAGTTCGCTCGTAACTTGAGCTTTTGGATGAATATATCTATAATTAATTGTGCGTTTATTGATTGCAATGTTTTTGTTTCAGGTAAGTACCGAGTATGAGTATGAGAATGGTGTTCTTAGGAGTAATTTGTAAAACTTCGTAAGTATACATAATATAATAAATTACCTTAATAAATTTAATAAATTTTCCGTGCTTCGGAGTGCACGTTAAGCCTCCGAAGTAAAGTCGGTCCCGGTTGTCGTCTTAGAATGGCAGTCGTTATAGCATGGTGGTAGGGCATTTTGCGAATGCCCGCCTGGCTAGCTACTACCCTCAAGTAGAAAATCTGTCTCCAAGCACCTAACGGTGTGTTCCGGCAGCTGTCCTTTTTTTTTTTTTTTAGCCGTCCTCCTCCACTATTTAGTCTCCCCCGATATTTTTCGGGGACCTTTTTTAGGTTTGACTTTTATTTCGATTTAATTTTAATAAGTTGTCTTAAAAGTTTAGAAAATTTAGTAAGTAAAATATTTAATAAATGGAGTACTCTAATTACTTTAGTACTATTTTACCTTAAGGTAAGTCTTATTCGGTTGTTAATTATATAATCAGTACTATGTTTTATTAAGAAGCTTCTTCGGTGCATGACCTTTGCTTTATTTATTTGTGTTATTTATTTACTTAGTGTGTATGTCTACTCCTTATGTTTTTACATTTATTTTATACCTATATATTCACAGCGTATGTGCAAGCATCATAATTCTTAAGAATTATGTGTTGCACGTACTTTTTCACAGGTTCGTTTATTGAATAAGTCACGATGACGCTCAGTGTCACCGCGTCTTATTTCTATCAATGGCATCCTGTGCCACCTTCGTGCAGAATGCCAACAGGTGCGGCCTGGACTTTTTACCGGCCATCATCTCACACAGTGAGGCTGCGGTCAACTTTATGTTTGTTGCAGTTTCCAGGTCGCACCTGTCCGCACCGTATTTGGGGCACTCGAGCAGCAAATGAAGTATCGACTCGTCCGTACTGGAGTCACAGATGCATGAGGGGCTGTCCTTACACTTAAACCTGTTTAAGTATGGGGAGAACCCCCCATGCCCAGTCATCACCTGTGTCAGTATTGGGGTCAGTTTCGTATCTCTAATGATTTTATACGCCTCAGTAACACTTGGCAGGAACGTTTTCGTTACTTCCGCTGTTGTTCCAGCTTTATATCTTTGGTTCCAAGACTCAACAGCGGCTTTTCTTATTTCGCTCCTGGCAAATGAAACTGGGCATTTGTCATAGTGGGCCGAGCATTTGGTGTAAAGAGCCGCCTGCTTGGCCAACTCATCCGCCCTTTCATTGCCGGGAACTCCGACGTGTGCCCTGACCCAATATAAACTTACGTCACACCCCTTGGCCTTGAGACTCGCAAGATTGCGTCTTATTGCAAAGCCTAAGGGGTGGAAAGTTTCGGGGTTTTGGACCATTTCTAATGCAGATCTCGAGTCGCTCAGCACAGCAGCTGCACTTCTGTTCACTTTGAGCAATAGCTCAGTGGCCTGGTACAGTGCATACAGCTCAGCTTGAAAGACTGTGCAGAACGACTCGAGTATCATCTTCTTTGTCTTCGTTTCCCGACCGCGCTCCCAACAGGTATACGCCGCTCCGACTTTCCCCTCCAATTTACTCCCGTCTGTGTAAATCTGGGTTTCGGGAAGTTCATGTTGTTCCAGGGTGTCGGGCAGCATATCGTTGAGGCATGTGAACGTAATGTCCTCCTCTTGGGCTGGGTGCTGAGCCTGTAGGTATGAAACCCGCTCCTCAATTTCCCATCTGCTCTGATCTAGCGTCGTCGGTCTGCCCCTCTTTGCTTCGTAGAGCTGGGCGGCTTCCTGGATCCGGAGATCCAAGGGGAGTAGCCCAGTTAGCGCGAGTGCTGCATTAAGGGACACCGTTCGATATGCTTTGCAGATCTTTTGAGCAAATCGGCGCTGGATGGTATTGAGCTGCTTTTGTACCATGATCTTTTTAGCGGCTGGGGCCCATACACTCGAAGCGTACATTATAATTGGCTCTATCACGGCAACGTAGATTGTCCTAATGATCTCCGGGTTCAGCCCCCATTCTATTTTCGCCGTTCTCGCGAGCATCTTATATATGTCCGCGGCCTTACGACAAACGTTCGCCACGTGTTTATTGAACGTGAGTTTTTTGTCGATCGTAAGGCCGAGGAGCTTGATTTCGTCGACGACGGGTTTGTCCAGCCCGCCCATGTGCATGATTGGGGTGTCAAATTTTAGTTTTTTGGTTATGACCATGGCGTGGGTTTTGTGTGCCGCAAACTTGAGTTTATTTTTGACGCCCCAATCACGCACATACGCGAGTGTCTGGTTGACGCTTTCCTGGATTTTTAGAGCTGAATGACCGGAGAACATTAGTACAACGTCGTCCGCGAACACCTGGACGTAGACCCCTTGTGCAGCCAAGTCGTTGAGGAGTGGATCCAACAGCAGATTCCAAAATGTTGGTCCCCCTATTGACCCCTGGTTGGTGTTTTTGGCGTAGGTCTTGTCAGCATAGGTGACCACGACTCGTCTGCCTTCGAAGTAGCTGTTCACCAGTCGTCTCAGGGTAAGGGGGCATTTCAGTGTGATCAGCTGGGATTTAATGGCTGACCACCATGCACTGTCGAAGGCTCCTTCGATATCCAGTGACACGATGACCGCCATTTCTTTGCTCCTCAACTTTTCTTGGACTTTTTCCACCAGGTCGTAGAGTGCATCTTCGGTGCTGCGCTGGGGGACAAAGCCGTACTGTCTGGGATTGGTATTTGGTAAGAGGTACCATCTTATCCTTCTCACCATCATTTTTTCAAGGACCTTTCCCAGAAGTTTAGTATTTGGACAAGCCAATGGCCATGTATATTAACTGGGCCAGATATGTTACACCAAAAGAGCCTAACGATATTGCGACATTAACAAGCTACTGATTTGTATTTATTGTGCGTCTGCGAAAGACAAAAAAGCTGGTCATCCCACACTAAAAGTTTTTCGTGTCCCTATGCGTCCTAACCTGGAGGAAAACTTGTAACCAATCTCTATCATCTATCTCAATTTCTGTGATCTGTGATCTCAATATTCAAATCGGACATTAATGTCTGTTTTACTAAGTTGTCTAACCTTATACATGCTCACTGTTATAATGTAAATTGAAATTAGCCTAATTTAGCTACTGGAATATATGACCACATAAAGAGTTTTAAACCATACCTAATTGCAGTCATAAAAAAAATACCTTGTAGGTTAGTATAATCTTCAAGATATAAGAAAATAAAATAGGTAGATATATTTACTAGGTGCCTATTTAACACCGGATCTGTACCAAAAGCGAAAGAGAAAACACATTACCAGATATGGGTCAAAAGATTACGTCGAATGGTTATCGGCCCGTCGGCGATCGCACCTGACCCGCCAGCGATGTAATCGCTGTAATTATTGTAAATACAGCGATGAAGCGCTTCTACGATGAGCTATGAGATGTAGGCGCCAGATATGGCGGGCTAAGTTGAGAGACAATGTCAGATGTTGCGGGCGGCATAAGTAAAAGGGGACAGCGTTATGCGGTTTAATTGTAGAAGGAGAGCTGTGCCGCGGCATAATATGAGGCAGTGTCAGCTGAGCGGTTATAGCTATGGACTGCCGTGCCGCAGGTCTAGCATGGGTGGCTAGCTACGATATGGTATATCTTTATTGAAACCGAAAATAGGAAATCACAAAGAAACCATAACAATACTTAGGTACAAAGGGCGGTCTTAATGCTCAAACTGATCTCTTACATACAAACTCAAGTAGAAAGTCTGTTGCCAATTTAAAGTGTGTTCCGGCAGCAGTCCGTGAGAGCCAGTAATTTTAGACATGTCTTTTTACCGTCCTCGACCACATCATCACTAACCAACAGGTCAGATAGTGGTCAAGGGGTAGCCTAACAGCATTAAAAAATGTAATTAGAAGGAACAGTTCTATTGTATTTACTAATGTATGTGTTGCATTGTATATGTTTTGATACCAATGTTGAAGCGATCGGCTATGAAACTTTTGAAAATGTATATGCTGAAATTTTAAACGGTTTGATGCTAAATGCTTTCATTGTAATAGCTGTTGTATTTAGTTTGTAGTATTTTGTTAATATTGGTTAAACCTTCACCCTACCATCTAAACATAATGCCAGCATGCTGGGCACGCTGCCAACTGGTAGTGAGCATTTGGACTGCCTGTGAGTCTGCGATGTCTTTTAGGTTGTCTAAATGTTTTTATTGTAGTAGCTGTAGTGTTGTTGTTTTGTTAATAAAGGCATACCGCTATTTAACAAACGAATATACATCCGACTTGGTCTTATTATGGTGAAAAAGCTGAGAAATTCCTAGTTTACTATTTTCATTACAATCACAAGACCTGTGCGGAACCAAAAACTCCCACTTATCTCACCTTAACCTCCAATCAGGCAGTTGTGGCATTTACCAATATTGAAAGTAAATGACATCGAACTATTCTGCCTCTCGAAAAGTTTATAACGCACACCATCAACGATAGAACTTGAAGCTGGGGTTACGCTCCACCCATGATGAGCCCTGAAGATATAGTCCCGATAACCAGTGCTGGCTGTTTGCTTTGACGCTCTCAGCATCCATCGTGATTAAAATTTATTGCCCCTAATGGTCTGCAGATGATAATGAATCATAGGATAAGGACATTAAGGTTTAGATTGGTAAAGGCAGTATAGGGCTGCTGGTAGTTATCGAGGATGTCTTGATGTGTTTACTTTTAGTTAGACTCTATATATTTATCATAGTCTCCAGCGCTAATCCCACATAATATGTGCGGTGGAATGTTACCTTCGAGAAAATAACCCACTAGATGATTGGCACAATAGTCACTCTTCATATAGTATATAATAATGGTAAATAAATTTAAATAATTATTAATACTAAAACTCTGCAAGTTCGTATATATATGTACTTAATCGGATTATTGACTGTGATACATAAGATGCAAATCGATGTAATTGGCTGTCGATTCTCCACTCAAGGATATTACCAAACCAAAATAATAGTATATAATAATGGTATATAAATTTAAATAATTATTAATACTAAAACTCTTCAAGTTCGTATATATATGTACTTAATCGGATTGTTGATTGTGATACATAAGATTCAAATCCATGTAATTGGCTGTCGATTCTCCACTCAAGGATATTAATTACTATTAATTAATTATTATTACCAAACCAAAATTAATAAATAATTTAACTTTATTGTTGAATATGTAGGTACACATGATTAAAAATATGTTTGCACATGTTTGTGACCTGATTCAAGATCAAAAATTTTGCCCCGCATCTCTCTTTCTTTATCGTTAAAGATTGTTGATACTCAAATATGTCATGGCAATTCGCAGAAATAAAAAGCGAATACATTTTCTAACTTAACTAGTCCATTCAATACCACTAAAGCCAGAAAAATTAATAGCGTATTTACCTCACAATCCACATACTTTGCGAAATACATCCGTACATTATAAGCCTCTTTGTTTGCTGCCACCCTATCCGTAATCCTGGCCAATCTTACAAAAAGGGAAACGTTGCCCTAATTCTTTGAAAACATACGTAATCTACTGTCTGAATGTAATGAAAGAGAAATCTGGAGATTTTCGTATTGTGAGAGGATGGAAGGCAATGCGAGAGAATTTTCTTATTTGCTTTGCGTATAATACCTACCGAAATAATCAACAAGATTTATAAAGTACGTTTTGTTCAAAAGTAAGTACTCGTTAGTTTGACAAAATAAAAAAGCAATCTATTTAAAAAAAATAGGTGCAAGTCGTAGATGCAGATATCAATAATAATAAACAATTTTATGGTCAAACATAAGCTAGTATCAAACCAAAACCAATTGCAGATACTCGAAAAGATACACAGCTTGTAAAGTGAACCCCTTTTTAATCTGCCCACTTTCCTACATTGACTTTATCGCCATTTCTATATCTGTAACTTTGTAAATGTCATTGAAATTGTAAAATATAGTGCTGGTTGCGCTTGGTACTGTATTATCTGAACGTCAATATTGATCGAAAACTTGCCTGTTTTCGCACATTTATTTTAATCACCTTACTTTAAATGCCTTTTCGAGTTTTATTCCTTTTTAATGCATTATACAGTTGTTCATTTAACGCTGCTGCAACGTTGATTGGCACTTAAATTAACAGCCTCAAGAGACACGTTTATAGAATTTACGGGCGGTATTTTTTTACGAATTCTCCCAGCGTTTTTGCCCCGTGACCATTGAAAAAACATTCTCTAATAGAGAGCCTTCGACTTTTCTAGGACCAGTATTTGTTTAGGACAAGGCGGTATTACTAAACCATTAGGAAATTGATTACACGTTCATAAAATTGTTCGTCCATTTTTATTTCCAGTTTATTTGATTGTTTACTTATTTTCTTTGTTAATGAATAGATTCAGGCGTTACTTTGCGGAAATCCATATTTAATAATAACAAATATTTTTAAAATATTTTACGAAAACATCAAATTAATATTTTAATAAAACACTTAAAAAATATAAAAATATATCTAGTGACAATTCCGCCCAATATTCCTGCTAAGCAGAATAATCATCATTCTCGATCGTGCGCTCGAAGAGTCAAAATTCTTCCGGTTTGGCTGCGTGGCGTTTGTGACGTCACGTCGGTTTAGCAGGAATATTGGGCGGAATTGTCACTATATATATATTTTATTTTTTAAGTGTTTTATTAAAATATTAATTTGATGTTTTCGTAAAATATTTTAAAAATATTTGTTATTATTATTTTCTTTGTATTAATAAAAACATAAGTATATACCTCAATGTTGATCAGTAAATAAATATGAAATAAATTTCTCAACGATCCCTTTTGTAACAACATTTTGTCGAATCACAATCTACTTTTTATCTCTCAGTGGGTTACATTAATTATTCAGAATAAATACATTACCTTTTAAGAAAAACCCGAATATGTCGACTGCCTTATTTTCTTGTGATAAATTATGGGTTGCCAAAATGTCTGTTCAAATTCCTGTAGGTAATAGCTTTATTACACATAACAAATACATGATAATTAAGTTCGATTCATTATGGTTGAGGTTTTCGCGGTTACCACCAACTCTTTAAATCATTGTCAGCATATCGGTAAGTCTAGAAACTTGTTCACCACATCTGTCACATCTTTCTGAAACGAACGTGAGGGCTAGCACTGCGGCTACTTCGGCGGAGCGACTCAATGCTGTCAATGCTGCCAGCAGGCTGGGCACTCTGGGCACGCTACCAACTGGTAGTGGGCTGGAGCATTTGGACTGCCTGTAGGCCTGCAATGGCCTTTAGGTTGCCTAAGTCCTTTCGTTGAGGTGGCTATGGTGTTGTATTTAGTTTGTAGTATGTTGTCAAGAAACTGAGAGTTATTATATTTTATATATTGCTTACTGTCATTAAGAGCCTGTAATTCTAGGTTAAGCCTGTTAGCACCTTCGACCACATCATCACTTAACATCAGGTGAGATTGTAGTCAAGCTATCAGCAATAAAAAAAAACTTGTTCTATTTTCATTGCAAGATTTCAACGTAGGTTGTCCTAAAAATTAACGATTAATTTCGTGTTTTTTTGGCTGTAATTGTAATATGTCGCCTTATAATTTTGTTTACTGCTGCTATTCTGGTCTTAGATCCCAATTTCACCTGATGGTATGAAATGATATGTTAGATACTTGGCAACAAGTATGAATGCTTCAGATTGCAAAATAATATAATTACATTCTTTGAGTGCATTATTTGTGAACCTTCTCGATCATTCTATCCGCCTACAATAATCAATGTTTTGTTTGATAATGAAACAGAGATTGATTTTATTCATATGCCCATTAACTATGGTTGCTTCTATGGCATATTCAAGGAAAGTGTGCATACCTTGTGGTAAAGTTCATCTATCAATCATTTTACTATCACTCGTATTACGTGTAGATGATATCAGAATAAATTTAAAAAAGCTATCTTATGCCCGCAGACATTATAAAGTGATAGATAAAGTCAATTAAAGGCATCAAACAACGAAAGTGACCCGAATTCTGAACTGGCAGCTAAACACGATGCAGATGTATAGAGAGTCGTGGATTAGATTGAGTTTGGTATAAGTTATACACTTGTACCGGTTAAAAACTTTCGTCTTAATCGCCTTCCGTTAAAATAAAGTAATATATTGTTATTAAATTATAGCTATTTACAATCATTTTATCCAAATGAAATAATATTTTAATAACAGGAACCATAGGACAAAAAACTCTACTAAACGAAAGCAAACTTAACTGCCGTTTGGGAATATCCAAATAGTATAAGTATTAGTAACAAAATACCACTATATATTTCGTTTCAAAGTTCTTTAATTCATCATATTTTTCAGTTTTTTCGTTCGTATTCGAATCGTAATAGTAAGCATAAACTTTAAAAAATAAGTAAAAAGTAATTGGCACATTGAACGCCATTCCAGACGCAGCTCAACGCGTTGGTTTGTGATTACCTTAATTTATATATACTATTGAAGCTCTTGATCGTTAAATTGATTTAACAAGAAAACAAACTTACTCACACTTTCCAACATTACATTTATGTTGTAAACTGTAAGTAAGTTTGCAATTGAGCTGCGGTGCCTCAAAGCCGGAGACGTTGTTTAGTTTCACAACTGTTTTAATTGTAGCTGTAAGAGTATATATATATATATAGGTACTCACCTAATAAAGAGCTCAACATATTTTTATTAAATTAATTGTATAGATTTCGTTTAGGTTAATATCGACTTATGATTCATGTAATCCAATTTTTCTTAGAAGTTTCCGAAGGACCACAATTCTGTTGTTTTCTTATATGCTAATGTCGTGACCTGATAAAGATTGTAAGTTTGTAACTGAGAAACTGTGATCGCTGAAAAGAATAAAGATATCAACACAAACAATAATATCTCTTAACGTTTAAGACTTAACGTTGCGATATTTTTTGTTATGCCTTCTCCACATACTTTTGTAGCATCATTTGTTGTACGTAGGTATTGTATTAGATGCAAAGCGTGTTTCAAATAACTTACCGCTCTTAGCTTTTCTCTTAGTACATCCTATTATAGAGCACATTACAGCAAGAGGCGGGCACAGAGCTGTTTCACATAAAAGAGTTACGCAATACAATCCGTAATTGCAAGTTTATCGACTACCGAATCCATCTTGTTTGGTCTTGCAATTATCGAACGAGATTTACGAGCTTTCTGTTTGTATAAAAAGCTTTAATTTTTGTTTTATTTCTGATTTTTATAAACAGTTTTCGAAAGTTAGAAATGAATTATATGTTGTTAAGCATGCTGCACCCGAAAGCTTTCCAGTGACTATGAAAGCAATTTAACATCATTAATGTTCATATGTAATGGGTGGTTATAACTTAGTTAATAATTAACCCCTTTTACCTTCTATTACTTAGTTTCACTTAATGCTGCAAGTAATTTGGTAACCTTATCGTTATGCCTGTTTATGTTAATTTACCTTTACTAAATTCTTATTGGGTTTTGATAGCTAACCCTAGTATTGCATATGTAGGTTCGCTTTTTTATCTTCTTCTCTATCATTGATATGCTGCATTATCCTTGCTCTATTTTTTCAAAGCTTGCCAATTAGACAATACCTGGTAAATTTATTGTCTATTATAATCACTGCATGCACGGGCGCGCTCGTAAGCGCACGAACTCCGCGAAGAAGCGACTCTGAAAGTCGAGAAACTGGTCGAGACGCCTTCTTGACGTAAAAAGCGTAAGTTAAATCGGCTCAAAATAGTCTTTTAGTATGTGTCATGCTTACGTTACTTTTTATGTATTATAATTACACTAGATAAGTGAGACCATTATTTCGTTGATCGTGTGGCTTTTAGTAATTTTTTCCAAATCCGATAGTATTTTTCAAGGAGAGCAAGGGATGCCCGATTTTACGTTCGATGCTTATTTATATACATTCGAAGTTATTTGACTATCATTCACGTGATTTATTCCCTATTATTTACTAAAGCATATGCTTCTTACTGGACTTTAGATGATTAACGTTACAAGTGTAGGTACAGAAGTGTCTATTGTTAAATTATGGACTTTCGGTTACTTAGGTTATCTGTTATCAGTTTATATACTGTAGCATTCTTTTATAAACACTACTAAGACGTATTATCGTAACCTTGTTGATAACGACGGTATTTTATAAGAGACTAGATAATATTGTTGATCGTATCTTTAGTACTTTGGTCATGCATCGAAAATAATTTTCTTTGTTATTTATTCTTGTCATTCTGATAAGACATGTTTAGCAACTGTGCTGGAACTGTACTCGGTTGATGGCCATAAGCTCGTCCTCCCGATACACGTCTGACGAAACGTGGATACTTGACCTCTGAAAATACAGGCAAAGCTATTTATTTATGTTTTCGTTATTATGATAATTGAAATGTATATGAAATATTTTTGATTTACTTATGACTGAATCAAAACAATTTTTTGTAACAAAATTATCTATTACCAATACAATTGTAATATTAGTCTGACCAAAATAATAACTATTTCAAAATATTATTATTTTAAGCAATATCGCATGCTATAGTGTTTAAATGCACTTCTTTGCGTCAGATTAAGTCTAGTAATCTGGTTGCAGGTTGCATTGTCCACTATGATGGATAAAATAATAATATTAGAGCATAAAATTCACACCTGTCCAATAAGTCTAGATGACCGAGCGGTAAATGCACCCATTGCGTATAATAGGTACTGGTTTGAATTTGTCTAGCCATAACAATAAAATTTAGAAAATAGAAAACCAAATTAAGTACCTACTGTTTTTGACTGTGGTAAAAGAAACACGCTTTAATACTGCCCTATAAGCGAAACACTAGACCCAGTGTAACGCTATAAACAATTTTATACTAATATCAATCTCAATCGTCAAGGTTTTATGGCTATCCTATCTTTTTGCACGAAACTTAAACAAACTACTCACTTTTGAAATGTTTTCGACTAAGTATAAGTTTATTAATTGTTGCCCTGAACGAAATAAAATAATCAAATATTGACACAACAGAAGCTCAAAGAGCGTGCAGATGTCGATATGCTGAGAAATCACCCTCCAATACGACTAAATGCAAAGGGGATTGACAATAGCAGTCGAATAAATCGATCCACTTGTCGCCCGAGGGAAATGCTCTTTGCACAGGTTTCTGCCGTATCACCGCAGAACTGAATTGCATTGTGTGATTAAAGAGGATGACAGGGAAGAATTAAGTGTTTTGCTCGTTGATAACAATCGATTTGCCTTCGCGGCAATTGACAATGACACAATTAAAAACTCTATAAATGCCTTACATACTAAGTTTTTGGTTCATTTCAGTTTATACAATAGTTTTGCGAACTGATTGAACGAAATCAAATTGCATATACAATAGCAACATTACATTCAGACTGAACACAATCATGTATTCATTAATCGACATGCAATCCCGTATTTAGCATTCCGAAACACTGGCAACTCATTAATCACTGGCAGCCCGATGGTTCCTTTCAGTGTTGCCACAACAAATTAAGCCCGGGTTTGAAATCATCACGTTTTCGACCGCGCTCTTTCGCCACCTGTCATAATTTAGATGCGGTTTGGAGGGTTACTCAGGTTTCACGATAACATTTCTATCTTCACTGTATTCCTCAAATATCTTTCTACATTGTGGCTTAGCGTTATGTGTCACTACACATCTTTCGCGTGATCTTTTTCATTGTGTCAACAGTGAAAATAGTTTGCAGAATATAAAATGTTTTTGTTTTCGTAAATTTCCGTAAAAGTATATAAATTAATCAACAATCCAAAAGATTTTAATATTTTTATTTTTGTAACTATGCATTCTCCACGGATAACATTACAAAATTACAGCTAGAGGTAAAATTATAGTCATGTGCAGGATTCGAACCCTATAGGCGCGGGTTCGAATCATGATTATAGTTTTTTGTATTGTTGTACCTAATTTTGTATTCCAGCAGATTTATTTGTGTAAATATACATAGTAGAAGAATGAAAGTAACATTGAAGAGCTCAGCAAAATGTCTATAAAAATAAAATTCGAATCAAATTGGTTTACACAGATTTGTATTGATTTCTTTTTATGGACGATGGGCTATCCTTTGTCAGCAAATCTCACCTGATAGCAAGTGATAACGTGGTCGAAAATGGTAAAAAGACTTAATCTAGAATATGACCTGATTCAAGGAAAGCTGCCTGACCAGGAACACACTGTTTAGTGAATGACAGCAGATTTTTTAAAATAATAAATATACAAAATTAGCGACGTCTTTTGTGTTTTTTTTATGGGTTTCTGATGGTACAAGCACGAGGCCCACCTGATATTAAGCGAACTTACATCTGCCTATAAAAGGTGCATTTTATTGCACCCGTCACATGAAATCTCTGCCGTCACCTTGAAACTTACAGTTGTAAGTCTCATGTGCCTGTAATTTTACTGCCTCTCAAGGACTGCTACCGGAACACTGTTAGGTGCTTAGCGATAGATTTTCTACTTGAGGGTGGTAGCTAGCCAGGCAAGCATTTGTAAAAAACTCTTACACCATGCGGTGAATCTCAAGCCGGGCGGCGGCGGTGGGGATCTAACCATAGACCTGCGGCAAAGCAGTCCATTGAAATTACCACTCGGCCGTCACAGCGTCAGGAAATTTAATTGTCGAATTGGATTAGTATATCTGAAATCATAGTAGACCCAGACGTTGATTCCCTCTGAATCGCCATTGAATAATTAATGGGGCAGGGAAAACGGGAAATCTATTGTGTCTGTAATAGAAGCTTTTCATTCTGTTCTAATTAATTGATATTGTAATCATTTATTCAGTGAATAGAGCCCAAGTGGTTTCACGTGTTGTGAATCTAATGAACGTTGGTGATATAACAGAAGTGGGAAATAAGATTAATGCCTGTCAGTCATATTACGCAGCGTTCGTTTTGGTGGCAAGCAATATTTTGGTAACCATAAAGAATGAAACAATAAATAAAGCAGTAGAAGATGAACAGCCATCATTAAAGACCATATTGCCATAAACATTTTACACGTATTGTCTATTGACTACGTTTGTGTTTTTACTACCAAACTACACGCAAAACTGCACCTGAAATACATTCTGTGCTCGTAGGAGCTCGACGAATCAAAACTTCAGTCTTATATTCTGAACTAGATCTACATAGAAAGTAATAACTCAGTCAGTATCGGAATAAAATGTAGCCTTAGATAATACAAAGCAAAATATATCATGACCACATAAAGCCATTGTACCGTTTCATTGTCAAATAGCAAACATTATAAGTATACACGTATTTACAAATTTTTCAATTAATTAATAATAACATACTATAAATTTGTGACTTGATTAAAAAACATTTTTTTTATTATTTTTTTATTCCAAATAGTTAACCTTTGAACACTATCTGACCTGATGGTAAGTGATGAATGATGATGTGGTCGAAGATGTTGTTCAGGCTAACCTAGAATTACTGGCTCTCAAGGACTGCTGCCGGAACACACCGTTAGGTGCTTGGCGACTTTTCTAATTGTGTATACTAGCTAGGCGGGCATTCGCAAAATGTACTACCACCATGCTATAACTAATCCTAAGACGACAATCGGGACCGGTGGCTTAACGTGCTCTCCGAACGGAAGCGCTCAGTAGTAGTGTGAAGTGTCACTAGCGATCACCCATCCAACTCATAACCGCGGCGGACGTTGCTTAACTTTGCTGATCGGATTATAACAGCTAAGCAAACTTCGCTACGAGCTCTTCATATTATTGAAGTGAATATTATATACATATTCTCTGTTGACAACTTCGAAGGAAGTAATGAACACAATGTTGGTACTAAAACTGAGTAAATGAGCCACGCAGGAACACAACCTGTGCCGGCGAACGTGTTTAGAATGTAAACCTGCTGTTTTATATTTAGATGATTCCGTTGTTGTTGTTTTCGGCACCTTTCTCGCTGAATAAAATATCCGTGTGATGTTTATTTTTGATATAAGATAGCATAAAACAGTTTAAACACAGCATTTTGGATACAACACTGAGAAAAATGACTGTCATGATTCATGATAATTGTAAAGGAATTTTGAAATAAATATCCGTATTCCCAACAAAAACGGACCAAGAGTATTTAATTATAATTTGCATGTAAATCATAAGAATTTATCATGAATTGATGTTACGATGAAAAATCAGGCAGCAGCACAAGATTTGTTAGTGCTGAATACTCATGGTTTGTCAGTACGCGTCATGACAAAATATCATGACGAACTCTGAATTATCTCTAACAGTAATGACAAAAAATCGTGATGGGAATCATAAAAACTTAAGAATGAATGGTATAATCTCAATAATGAAATGATAAATTATTGTGAAATTCACGAAATAAGAATACATTTTCTTACAACTTAACGGGAATGTTTTGATATCTTTTCGATATAATCATGTCAGTTTAAAGAGCTTTCTCGTATACTATCGTAGACTGTTAACTTTTAATGCGTATTTTCCTGGTGATTCTGCTGCAGTGGACTGCCGAGTGTTGCCGATTGCTGCCGATGTTAATATATTTAGTACAATGTTAGCTGAATATCTTTCGGAACCGTCGGATTATTTCGTTAGCGCGATTCAGGATTTCATACACTCGGACGCTTTTTGTATAGGAAAGAGCGTAAATAGGGATAGCGCCATCTAAGTAGTGCAAAATGAACTGTCAGTTTGAACTCTTTGGCATTAATATGGCTGAACAGATCTTGATGAAATTGCAAGGAGTGAATAGTGTGCATCATGAAGAAATATCTAAATAAAATGAGTTTATTTAATATAGAATATACTCAATACCACTAAGAAGGAGATAAATCTCTGATGATGACTCATTGGTTGAACATTTTTGACTACCAAGCTAAAGCTAGAAT
Organism: Plagodis pulveraria; assembly: GCA_963890685.1. NCBI lineage: Eukaryota > Metazoa > Arthropoda > Insecta > Lepidoptera > Geometridae > Plagodis > Plagodis pulveraria. Next base: position 25,866,918 of record OY982955.1, on the reverse strand, counting down.
GGGCAGAATGGATATTGGCTTCAACGTGACTTAAAATAAAAGGACATTAGGTTAGCTTATAGACAGCTTTTCTACTTGAGCGTGGTAGCCAGCAAGGCATGCATTCGCGTCACTGCAAAGTCTATGTAAGGGACGTCGTGTCGGTCATGAAAGTTGAACTTGACATTACAATCTTTATTGGTTTTCCCAACGAATAATTATTTCCATAATTATTTAGAACGTTACATTATAGTAAATTATTGGTAAAAACCCAATACTGCTTATGATTCAATTACAATTTTTGGGGTAGAAAATTATGTCTTTTAGTCATGCTCGGTCTTGGTATTTTATTTTCAGTTACGCACTAATTCTTGATAAATTGTCGTGATACATTTTGCTCCCGACAAATATGAAAACTAGTTATGAAATTCCTGTTAAAAAGCAGGTATATCGTAATAATTTAGTATTTAGTTACTTTATTTTGAAATGAAAGGCTGTCATGACTTGTTTGTTATCTGAATTAAAACTTGCAGTGATGAAACCTGAATTATATCTGCCTTCGTGCTATTTCATCATACGCATGATATTATTCCAGGCATCACCATTATTAATTATTCTGCACGTCAATAAGTATGTAATGAAGGACGGAAGTCATTTTTCTCAGTGAATGAATTCGTCCAATTTTAAATGGGAATTTAATGTAATTCAATTGAAATGTCAAATTATTGGCTGCCTTTTGGGTATGACATTACCCAATTCAAGTTTTCCTATTGCAATAAGGCTGCATCTGGCACGTGCACTACAATCACTATAACGTTATAGATATTGTACACATCAAAAAAAAAAAGTTGGCATAAATTTATCAAAGAAAATTAATTCAAGCGAAAATAACTATATATACGTACCTATTTCAAATTCAGGTTAATTTAATGTTATGAAAATACTTTTTAATATAAGAGGAAAATTTAAAAAACTTCTACACTGTAATTAAAATTGGAGCCACTACAATTAAAAATCGAAATTGACACTTGTTGTGACAAAAGTATAATGTAAACGGGCGCCGATAAAAATCCGATTCAACTGAAGATAAAATCTTAACTTTTTGCCGCCGATTTAAAATTCCGAATGGCGCATAATCGGAATATTTTCCTTAATTTTTCATTCAGCTCAGTGGGGTACCGAGTCCCCCGGGTTTGCTTTTACTTAACGAAACCTTATTTAAAATAAACACGGCGGTGTAAACGGGCGACGTGCCTAAAATTCCGAACGCAGCGATAGCGCCCTGTATTATTTTCACTGGCAATAAAATGAACGCACCCTTAAAAATCGGTAGATTTTTAGAACGCGAGTGTTGACCGAAATTCGGGAAAATATATAACTGTAAGGGAAGCGAATACCATCCATGCATTTTGGAAATATTATTTACGAATGGATAATATTGTTCACTTTATATTAGACAATTTGAAGCAGTGATGGCTCAGTGGCATTGGCCATAGCCAATAAACCATGGACCTGCGGCACGGTAGTCCATAGACTACCGTGCCGCAGGTCCATGGTTCGAATCCCGCCGCGGGCTTGAGCTTCACCGCATGGTGGAAGGGCATTTTGCGAATGCCCGCCTGGCTAGCGACCACCCTCAAGTAGGAAATCTGTCGCCAAGCACCTAACGGTGTGTTCCGGCCGCTGTCCTTGAGAGCCAGTGAAATTACAGGCACATGGGACTTAACAACTACGTCTCAAGGTGACGGGCGCAGTGCAATTCGTGACTTGGGACGAAATGCATCTGTCATAGGCAGAGGTTATTCCGCTTAACATCAGGTAGGCATCGTGCTTGACCCGTCACAACAACATTAAAAAAAAATTGCTTGCAGATGTCAATAAAGTATAGACAGATTTGGTTAGTGAAACAAACCCGAGTACTGAATCTGCGATATTCCAGTGATACGTAATTTATATAGCAGGTACGACGTATGTTATGTACGTCATTGGTACAATTCCAGGTGTTTATTACACCATGAAGCTTGCTCGAAGCAATAATATGAGGAATTTAGCCACCAGATGCGACGCGACGGTCCAACCAATGAGAGAAGGTCGATAATTGTATTTTATTAAAAATGGTATTTGAAAAAGTTTCTGCAACTTATTGGAAAACGGATACCCACGGCGTTAGAAATTGACTCTTATTTTAGGTTTCATAATACGTTGTAAGCTTAGAGACAACTTTACTATTAAAACGTTTTACGTTCTTAAATGGGCTGCAACGTGACATCACTTATTTTATCTATGATTTTATACTTACAAACGTCCACATTAGCCATATACTAAGTAGGTTATATAGTTTTAAAAAACGAGAGATCTGGCCATATAGAATAAATTGGTAAGTTATTTTACAAAGCTCTTTCAATGTGTTGTGGTTGGTAAGGCCATGTTTGTGCGTCCGTAAGCCCACGTCAACTCCCACTCAACCTTATTTCCTGCTAGATCACTAAAATCCGTCACGAAACCATGTTATGTCAGCCACATTGCTCGATAACAATGCCAGATGAAGAAAGAGATGTGACAATCGATGTGTCTGAATCTCATATCGATTTTTCATAAATATAGGTAATAGGTACCTAAACCTACTTTTAGTTTAGAGAGCAAAGATGTCCCAAAAAAATCACATAATAATATGCAATTCTTTCCGATTAATTTTATCGTCTATAGAGGCTAAAAAATACCAAAATTCATTATTTATTTAGCATTAGTTTGCTATATTAGTTTACTTCTTCAGCATAAGAATATTTTAAATGAGACATTGAAATTAGTTTTTATCATGGATAATGATGATTTTATCATGGTACACATAAAACATTTTAACTTACCAGGGTATTATCTGTGCTTATTTAAGTAGTAGCTACTACATAATATATCATTATATTAATTATGTGACTATCCCGTTCGTATATGAAGACCGTTTTCATTCAACGCAGGTTGTTAAAGTTTCAATGTAAAAATAGCCCAAGTGCGAGACAAACCTCGCTCTGTTAAGAATATAAGCATCATAAATAATATGATATATATTATAGGTATTAAAACAAATTTAAGATTCCTTACTAGTTTTGTTTTTGAGATTAAACACCGTAGCGAAAACTGTTGTGGTAGCATTTGAGTTAGCACTAATATTGCGTATTTAATGTATGAAGTTGGTTATTTTTATATTAAAATGTTACTTTAAGCTCTAGTCTATAAGCGATGAAGTACAAAGTCTTGTGTTTATTTTAGCTACCTTCTGTAATGGAGCCCCCCGAAAAATAGAATTTCTAGCCCAATATTCGCGCTTGGGACAATTTTACTGTTTACGAGCTAGAGGGCCGTGACATACAGACGGACATAAAGACAGCGCAGTCTCATTAATAGCGCTCTCTTCTTAACGTCTTCTACTTCTTTAAGGTTTTTTTTTTCGATCCCTTGATTAGGTATCGATTATAGAAGTCACATCTCTAATAACAATAAGCATTGCGCCACCGATTGCCCATAAACGCCTACCGAGCAGGACGCTGACCAAAGCGGTTATATGGCGGTTTTACTGCGAATTCTTCATTTTACAGCGCGGTTTCATTTTATGAGGCCAAGACGTTAAGGGTATAGATGGATTTTGAGAAATTGCAGATGCTGATTGATGTATTTGCTCGTTTTGATGATATAAATTAGGAAATAAATCTTAATAATAACAAATGTATTAAGAAAACACTAAATTAATGTTTCGAAAAATACTTAATAAAATATAGAAGCGAAACAAGTTGAAAATTCTTCCGGTATACTTTAAAAATTTAAACAAAAAAAATTTACAATAAAAATTGTACTTAAATTAATTGCAGATCTCCTGCCCCCAAAAAAAACGAGCCATATAAAATATACCGTTACGCCCCGTGGTATCACCCGCGTGGTGACGGATGATGGTGGTGATGATGAAAAGTAGATAGATGAGGCGCAGGATCAGCACAGGAAAGTATTCATCCAGCCCTTCTTCTACCTCCATACCAAATTTCATCAAATTGGTCTAGCCGTTTGAGCGTGAAGAAATAACACACATACAAAAACACAAACTTTCGCCTGTATAATATAGTGTGAAGTGTGAATTAGTAAGTATAACTTATATATTTATAATTATATAATTGTATAACTTATATAAGTTATACAACGAATGGCGTTAAAGTTAGTAATCATTAATCATTGATATCAAGCATCATCAACCAGAACTACAAAGTCTAGACTCAACATAATAAAGAAAAGTGAAGAAAACTGAAGCATTTAAATAGCCATCAACACTTTATTTCTTAATCTAAGTAATTTACATCCAGCGACCTTAGAACTGTCTAAGATCCAGTTCTCACGTATTCGGGTCTAAGTTATTCGCCTGGGCGCGTTTCATCCCACACTGGCGACCAGCCGGCGCCGGCGCAGGTTGCACCCGACAATCTACCAATTCGTATTATAAACGGAGAATTTATGATGGATTCGAATTCGATTTGTTGGTCAGATTCTTAAGATTCTGTCACGTTGACGACTGGTTTTGTAATTATTGTGATGCAAACACTCATTTAGTCCGTTAGAAGTTCCAATTTTACTAATTTATCTAAGGATTGATTTATAGTACGTAAACGAATACTGTCTATGGTTTTGAAAGCCTACAAAAGTCTGTAAAAAAGGCAATAATGAAAAATATTTGCATTAAGTAGGTACCGATCCTGCATGTTGAAGCAGTGATGGCTCAGTGGCATTGGCTATGGACTGCCGCGCAGCAGGTCCATGGTTCGAATCCCGCTGCGGGCTTGAGCTTCACCGCATGGTGGAAGGGCATTTTGTGAATGCCCGCCTGGCTAGCGACCACCCTCAAGTAGACAATCTATCGCCAAGCACCTAATGGTGTGTTCCGGCAGCTGTCCTTGAGAGCCAGTAATTCTAGGTTAAGCCTGTTAATACCTTCGACCAGATCATCACTTACCATCAGGTTACCATTACCTTACCATCAGGAGATTGTGGTCAAAGGCTTATCTATCAACAATAAAAAAAAGTCACAAGAGAGAACATTTTATCCCTTATTTAGGTAATTCCTTAATGCTGTTTAATTCATGAATTGAATAAAACTTCGTACTTAAAGTACGTTTGCTACCGATTTTCGGTTACGAAGTCTTTATATTTGCCATGTGATAAGATATGTAGTGAGGAGCAATAACTGCGTCCACTATCAAATGTCTGGGCATTGCATTAAGCCTGCACCGAGGCAATTGTGAAATACTTACGTTCGTTTGATGCCTTGCTGTATCTTTATATCTTAATTTTGAGTTATACAATTAATATATATGATATTTAAGGATTAATTCCATAAATCATACACTTTAGATAACTTAACGATAACTTAAAGTTTCCTCGATAGAAAAAAAAACCAAAGTCACATCTAAACAATTGTTTTGTCCCTGTCCCCTTTTAGTACAGCTTCGGCCGTCGGACGGGGACGAATGCTGGCGGCGTGCCTTACTCACGCACACATACGCGAATTCCTAAAAAACTCCCTGTGGTGGTGCGCCCTTAAGGGCCTATACAAGGTTACTGCTAATTAGTTAGCAGTACGTGACAGGAGTGATGGATACGGAACAAACACTAAAAAATTCAAAATCTTATTATTTTGTATTGTAACTGATACAACATTATCGCTCAAAAAACTGAAAAATACAAATGAAAGTAATCGCCATCTTGAACACCACCGCGGACGCAACCGATCGCCTGAATTTGGGCATAGCTTTATGCGCATCACCATCTGCTTTGCCGTACAAAAGAAAAAAATCAAAAAATATTTTTTGTATTTTTGTTAGTCTTTATTATAGATACCCTTCACTCCAACCTTTCACATCTCGCCAATTAATTAGCAGTAATCTTGTATATATGTATAAGTTAGTAAATGTGAGTACCGTGGACATGGGGTATATATGAGTCATCATATTATCATCATATTAGGGTTAATATAATAATATAATAATAAGGCGTGGTTTTTAGACAGCTGTAAACCCATTTTTAAAACATGTAACATACTTCCTCTACCGTGCATGTACATAAAAGACATTTGTGTCTGCACTAAACAACACCCTGATTTTTTTAAGAAACGTGGTGATGTTTTACTCGTCAAAAAAGGGCAAAGTTCACCAATCTATTGTATGAACCTCGTGCTAAGAGGGACTTATATAAAAAAAAAATTACAATATGTGTCTAACCATTTATAACTGTATACCAAACGACATCAAAATATTGGATGGTAACAAATTTAAAAGCTCTTTGACTCACTGGCTTCTTGACAACTGTTTTTACAGTGTGAAAGAGTTTAAAGAATTTTGTAAAACATCAATTTTAAGTACTCAATAGATACTAGACAAAAATTTGCGCGTCTGCTTGCAGACTAAATACATTGTATCCTTAACCGTTATTTTACGATCATATGTGACATGTATTTTAGCAAATAAATGATTTGATTTCATAAGATCGTGTTTTCATAATTATTTATTTACTGTAGATGACACATTTATTAACATATTCTATCATTAACGACCTGCTCTTCTACTGTGATTATTATATGAGTGTTAAAAACTGACGCAACCCCACCAACAAAATCAATTTCTCGATCGTGCGCTCGTAGAGTCAAGATCTCCTGAGGATGCTTCGTGTAGAAGCGAAAAGCGTCGAAAATTCTTCCGGTTTGGCTGCGTGGCGTTTGTGACGTCACGTCGGCTTAGCAGGACAATTAGGCGGAATTGTCACTAGATATATTTTTGTATTTTTAAGTGTTTTATTAAAATTTTAATTTGGTGTTTTCATAAAATATTTTAAAAATATTTGTTATTATTAACAAAATCAAATTATAAATAAACAGCCGCCACGCATAAAACTATTACGAGCGTTCTAACTTAGTTGACATTTACTTAGATTATAGTTACTTAGGTGTTTTTGTATCAATAAACTCATAATCGATTATGCATCGTGATCAACTCGTTAACTTACTGGCATTTACCTATAATAGTTGAATTGCAGTGAAGTACACTCGATGGCGCCTAGTACAGCACTTCACGTGTAGGCGTTTTGTAATTAGTTGCCTAGTGTTTGCTTCTACTTCTTTGCTTACTTAGTATTATCTATTTATTTTCGGTGGTTGTTTTGTAGCGTTGATCAACCGACCTTTCTTAGCATCTGATACCAAGAAATTTTTGGCTTTGGTGACTTTATTTCTAACTTTTTTATGTTTCTCTTTACGGTTGATAGCTAGGTACTCAATTATTGATATACATACTTAAGAAAATATGACATAATTGTATTTCCTGACTTATCAAATCAAAAAATATAGTTTATTTGCAACAAGTAAAGAATATCTTAAAAATATTACACACAGTTGTACTCTGTCTGCAAGCAGACATGGTAATATTTCACGCAGTTACATTTCAATTTAAATTAGTCTTAAATTTTAGATAATTTGATTTATACATTTATATTCTTTGAACTCCTTAACACTACAAAAACAATTATTTACCAGCCATACAGACAATTCTTTTTTAACTTTATTTTCAAACAGTATTATTATACTATTGGATAAGTAGTTATGAATTGATAGCGACATATAATGAGCGTTTCACTTGTATAAATCTTTTCGGGCAGGAGGAACAAATAAAAGATTTACAAACATAGATCTTTTTGACGGATATATACTACATTGCGTTCCGGAAAATAGCCAGGGTTTTGTTTGGCAAAAACACAAATATGTTTAATATACAAACATGGTAAAGGAAGTATGTTCCATTTTTTTAAAAGTGTTTTACATTGGCTTATGCTTGTAAGTCAATCCATATTTTCAACAAAAATTTACCTAATTTTTTTTTTTTTTTATGTTTGTGTGAAGGAACAAGCGCGAGGCCCACCTGATGTTAAGCGGTATCCTCTGCCTATAACAGATGCATTTCATCACAAGTGACGAACTGCACTGCGCCCATCACCTTGAGACATAGTTGTTAAGTCTCATTTTGCCTGTTATTTCACTGGCTCTCAAGGACTGCTGCCGGAACACACCGTTAGGTGCTTGGCGACAGATTTTCTACTAGCCAGGCTAGTAGAAAGTCTGTCAAAATTATGCTAGCCAGGTGGGCATCCGCAAAATGCCCTTCCACCATGCGGTGAAGCTCAAGCTCTGGGCGGGATTCGAACCATGGACCTGCTGCGCGGCAGTCCATAGCCAATGCCACTGAGCCATCACTGCTTCAAAACAGATACATACGAGAGTACATACAGATATACCTAACGTATTGATACAATTCAATAATAATGTTTATTGTTGATTGATTTATTAAGATAACTTGAGCAGTGTCCAGTCTCGATCAAGTCTTGCACTTCACAAGACGCGACACTTGACGGCGCCAGTCGCCAGTTGCCAGCCGCCAATCAGTTTGTTAGGGTTGTTTCTTTATTTCATCGATGATTCTAGATCAAAATCGATTGAAAACATCGCATCGAAATAAAGAGCTATTGAGCCGCTACTTTTTCTATCATAAAAAACATTATCAACGTTTATCGTTTTCTTTTTTGAAGTTTATAGGTACTATATATGCATTACAAAATCACAAATATACGATAGGAAAATTTAAGTCATGTGCGGGAAAAATAATTCCATCGTATATTTGTGATTTTGTAATGTAATCCGCATAGCAGGCGTTATTGCAAACATAACAATATTAAAACACTATATATGCAATTTTAAAAGATTTATTTATACAAAGTCATTACAAATTTTCAATAAACTCCACAGCCATTATCTTCAATATAAAAGCCGTCATCAAACGAATAGTCTGAAATTAACCTTCGAGTGCTTTGCAAAACTTTCAATTGCAAACTCCCTAACCTACACTACTCAGGCATCCGAACCGAACAAAATTTGCGATAAGCTCCACAGCCAACCCTGAGCGATATACTCTTGCGCAACCTAAAGAGCTCGCAGTAAGTTGGTACTTACCAATGGTATTTGATCGCTGGAGCCTATTAATACATAGATACTTTTGCATAACTGTATTTGAATGCTAAACGAAAGTTTCCCCTGATGAGGAGGGTAAGTGTTGCCCTAATCCCCTCGCATGACTGGCGACTTGAGGATCGCAGTGTAACCAAAGGGCATTCTCAACTCTTACTTTTTTTAAATTATATCACTTATTTACGTCTCCACGAATAAACTATTTTGTCACTTCTTATACATTATAAGTGATTCATTATATATGTTAGTTTAAGGTATATATTTTATGGGCCTGTGTTATTTATTATGCTAAGTTGCCTGAAATAAATTGTTTATTATATTATAAAATCTTGTTTTTTCCTGGACTACACCTGCGTTTTATGCCCTAGTGCATAAAAAGCCTGTTTATATAAACAAAAGTGCAAAAAAAAAAATTCATTGTTTTTAGAGGCTTTAGTTTGTTATATATTTCATTTAATAAGTTTGCCGGGGTCTCTAATAATTACCCATAGATTATTACCTGGGTATGTTTGTTCGAAATAATGACTCTGAATAAATGTTAAAATACTAATTTAACTTAAGATGTATGTAATTACTAAATAATAACACTTGAATTTTCAATCTCCTCACAATTAAAGTGGAAAGCTGAGTGTATAACTCAATCATAAAAGCCATTTTAGCCTCGATAATAACTTCCTAAACAAAGTAAAACGTTTCGGCTAAAATGACATGTTTTATGTAGTTGTATATACAATCAACTATTACATCTGCCACGATTGGAATTATTATGTATTTTTAGCTTCACTGAATGCTAGAATTCCATACACCTCTAACAATTAACGTAGTAGATATTGATATAAATTCACAGTAGCGCAAATTACATATATACAACTTTATTTCTATTGTAAACTCATTTAGAGACACAAATTTAAGAATTTGCTGCACAAAATGTTGACGTTTGCAATTGGCATAGATTTTTTAGTCCTGTACAGTTATTTTGTTTTAGTATTAAACATTATTTAAACAATATCTAATCTGAGACTGGCACGATTGTTTTTGCATAATATTTTGTATAAAGCAAATTACACGATCTTTAGATTAAAGTCTAGACGGTCTAGACACTAGGTGTTGTCAGCCGTGTACAATTACATGTTAATAGAGTCGCCCTACGTAATTACTCGGTAATTTGTATAACAATCGATTAGTAAACAGGATCATAGTCTTTAATTAAGGCTTGGGGCTACGCCAATAACCTTGAGGCACTGATTCTAACACGAGCTAGTTTATATTTTTAGAATCAGACGCATTATGAATTTATTATAATTAAAAACACAATAAATTATTAATAACTAACAAAACCAAAATAGGGCACTTTTTTTTCTCGAGAAGTTAATAATTTTTTATGCTCTTTCAGTATAAATCACAGCAGCAACATGGTTCCAACTGCGTAAATTAGATTTTGTTTTTATGATTTTGTTTCTTTTTATCTAATACCAAGAGGAAAGTTTGAAAATTATTACTCACATAGTGTTTTATCTACTAAAAAATTTCAACGTATAGTTGCTTATACTTAACGCTTTTTAAAGCCTTTCAGAAAGATAAACTACACGGTCTAGGGTAGACACTAAAGTGTTGTTGGTCGTGTACAAGAAATTAAAGCCCTACGTAATTACTTGGGAACTTGTATAACAATCGATTAGTTTCAATTATAATAAGTTTACCAAAAGTCCTAAAGGATAGGATCATAAAACTTTTACGTTTTATGATTGCCAATTAGTTACAACTGACAAATTCATCGCTCGCTAACTTTTGTTTAGTTTTGGGTTAATCGTTTTAAACAGTATATATATATATATATATATATATATATATATATATATATATATAGGTATACATAATACAATAATAATACATAATATAATAAACCATATTTTATTCTTTACAACGACTTATTCGAAAACAATAAACGTCTTATTTATAGTGAGACCTTTGTTCGACCCGCAAAGAGAACTGCGCCATCGTAAAATACAAATTTGTTTAATATTCCTTACGTTCAAGGGCGTACCAACCCTAGCAAATTCTTCACAATTTGAATATTCACATTTGCTGTTTACGCGAAGCCGAATTGCGTACACGCGATGTCAATAGCTGATTATTTCTTTGCACCTATGAATCTAGGCTACATGAAATGCGAATTGAAGTAGAAAAAATAACATATGTGTATTATTTTATGAGACATAATAATATATCGTTGTGCTAAAAGCTCCGCGCGCGATTTTTCTCGTTTTAGTTATGTTGCATAATATATTATAACACCAACTAGTCGCCGCTTCAGGATGAGACTGTTCCTTATCTTCCTTGGATATAGAATTAGGGATTATGTGAATATATTATATATAATATACTAGCAGCGCCCCGGGATTTTACCCGCGTGGTGACGAGAAACGGTGGTGTTAGTGATCATGAAAATTAACCTATATTTTAATACAGGTTAGAAACTATCTCCATACCAAATTTGATCCAAATCCAGCCGTTTGGGCGTGAAAGAATAACAAACTTTCGCGTTTATAATATTAGTAAGGAGTAAGGAGGAATAACGCGACAACCGACCGACATGCGACATGTCGCAACAACGTGATTCGGAGGTTAGGCGCACACATTCGTAACCACTAAATTCAAATTGTTTCTTTTATTCTAGTTTGTCTTTGTAACGGGGCAGTTTACTATTTAAATGCTTGAAAGGTAGCGATTATACTCCAGAGGTCGTCAGGTTGATAGCCAGCCTTCAAAGCGAAGTCAATACTTCATACATTACCCATGCTTTTGCGTTGTTATGTTCTATGCTCATGAACATATCAGGCTATAAAGGATTTTTTTTAATGCCTTATAGGTTAGCCTTTGACCACTATCTCACCTGATGGTAAGTGATGATGTGGTCGAAGATGTTGTTCAGGCTAACCTAGAAGTACTGGCTCTCAAGGACAGCTGCCGGAACACACCGTTAGGTGAATATTATGATATTACCTTTTACAGAAGCAGCGAAACACAATGATATAGACTTATATATGGGTAATACATGTTAGTAGGTACTTACAGCAAGTTTCAAAATAAGGTGGCCTACCACAAATATCATATAATGATTCGCTTGCATCATAGTTTTAGTTTATGCTGTCAAAACACAATGGGCGATTGAATTTTGCAAGATTCGCCATAGTCTTGTTTCACCATTGTGTTGACATTTTCGAAAACTGTTCAAATTGACCACTATAAAGATATGATAGCTAGTATAACAATGCCTATTTGATTATAATGACAATTATTTTCAAATTTTTAATATTGTTATGTTTGCAATAATGCCTGCCATGCGGATTACATTACAAATATCGATCCATATCTGTTTGAGATATCCATCCCAATACGATGGTTAAAGAACAATAGAATTTTTTTTTATGCGTCATACCCATGTTAGCTTAATTGGTTAGAGCATGCCCCGGCTAAAGGGCTGGATGGACGCGGGTTCAAATCCCGCACATGGCTTAAATTTTTCATATATTTGTAAGTTTGTAATTATTTTCAAAATTTACGTTTTATGATCCAAGGGGTTAAATATTTTTATTAGGTGTACAATTTTACTCGTAATTCCACGTCTTCCAAGACGTTTTGAGTGCATAGTCAACTTGAACGTAACATTTTATTTGCAAGGTGATTCGAAGTAGATATTTACTAGGAACATTATTTTCTATTTTAAGTCACTTTTTTATTGTAAGAGCAAGGCAGACAATAATTCGACCAATCGGAGAGCAATTCAAAAATCTTTCTCTCTCTTACATTGAAAGAGAATTCATCTGGTTAACTACCTTCAGGAATTTCTGTCACTGGACCTATTAGTAGTTTGGAGTAGTTTTACATGTAAGATACCGGTTGATGGTCCTAGTAAGTTTTTTTTGTAAGATAGTATTGTTATTACGTGCTGCGTGAAAATTTTCGCTGCATAATATAATAAAATATAGGCAGGAGTTAAGATAATATGCTAAGTTTGGTCGGTTTTTATAATCAATTGTTTTCCTTCAAGCTTGTACAGTAGGTAATCTGTAGTTCTACTTTCAATCTTATTTACTAGTTTTAATGCTTCCGTGATTATTCTTTTTTTAATGAGCAACAATAAAAAAAAAACTTTAATTTTAGTCGTTGAAGATACCTTAAGACAATCCGCCAAAATCACACACATTCTGAGAACATTTCAACCAGGAACCTCTTTCGGTTCGCCTTAAAAGCTCAGACGGGCAGACATTCGAGGCTTGGTAATACCCGTTTTCTGATACGGAATTCTAAAAATGATAAAGGAATGTTAGTTCGAAAGTACAAGACAACCATAAATATATCATGAATGCTGGCACAATGCGTGAATTTTACACCGCTTTCGTTTTACGAGACCCAGTAAAACGTTTGGGTCTCACAATAAAATAGTCTGGCATTTTTTACGATACCTGGGACGTGGGGATGCGCGTGTTCGCAAAGTGATTCTGGACCCATAATGTCGAGTGTAGTGTGGGTAGTTAGAAAGCTTTTTATTAGCTACTAGACTGTAAGAAACCAACGTATAAGCTGAGATCTAAATACGTTTAGCCTCTGTACTGTATTAGCCGGATTGTCAAATGCTGAACGGAGCCTTCCCCATTACGGGAGGATCTGCCATAATCCCCACGCTTGGCAGGCGTCTTGGGGATCGCAGTGTGAGATATCAGGTCATCAGAAAGCCGTGCTGCCCACCTTTTGATTTGGTACCCTTAGTCGCTTCTTACGACACCCACGGGTAGAGATAGGGGCTGACATTCTAGCCCGGCACCTCACGGACCTCTGTAGGTTCTTTTAATTGCGATAGGATAACATTTGACAATCCAAACAACACCGAGACGGTGATGCAACCAAAATCGACGCCGCCACAAAAAATATTAGGACTTATTAATATTTGGCAATTCACATTGCTTTTTCACCCTAAGGCATACATTTACATGGATGAACTCATTGTACCAATCCAAAACAGATTTGTACTCTTAATAGTTGCTGACGTCTGTTATGAACCGAAATTACACTGTAACTACTTACAATGATTGCGTCTTCCTGCTGAACAACAATTGATACAAATATTGTAACTAACATGAATCAGAGCTCGCACTGAGGGAAATTGAGATTTAAAGACCTGGCCTGGCGTCTTTGACATCATATTTATAGTGCGTTCGGATAGCCTATCGGTGCCAAAAATAACACTCACAAACGCTAAAAATAATCATACGGGCCGTTCGATTAGGGACTTCGTGAGCAAAAATATCGTTTTCTCTCACCGTTCGGATAGCTTTGAAAACGATACAAATGACAGAGAAAAGTGATATTTTTGACCCATGTCTTACCGTGGGATCGTTGTGATCGCTTTTTGACAACTGCTGGTTTGACAGTGGTATTTGGCACGATTGAAGAGTTTCACAAGTTTATTATATACCTACTTATTTTGTTAATTTTAGAGATTGATTCCATGTTTCGTACTGTGCAAAATTGTGAAAATATTTTTGGTTGTCAAAGTATGTTTTAAGCCGTTCGGATAGCATGCAGTAATTGGTGATCAAACATAGCAAAAGCTTCTATCCGAACGCTAATACACAAATGCCACTTTTGAAACTGCTACAAACGCAATTGAGCCTAAATGAACGCACCTTTAATGTATTGAGAGAAGACGAAGAAAGGGTTTATTTCTCAGGCGTTTCCTACGTACCTAAACCTACTAGACATATCTAGATCATTACTACCATGTTAGTATTTAACTACTATTTAAATCGAGTTCCAAAAGGAAGAGGTTTTTAATACGGCGTGTATATTTTTAATGTATTCTACCTGCGTAAACTGTTAACAGATTTGAATGAATATTTTATTGTTTGATGGGATGTTTGCCCAGTGTGGTCATATATTTGTTCTTTTAGATATTCATACCCTCGACTTTTTCAGTAAGGGTTCAGATATTAGATTTAAATAATAGTTAGACCAACTAAGCTCCACTAAATTTTCATGATTATTGTAAATGTTAAAAAAAAGAATACGTTTTTTACATAACTTGCAATTATAAGTGTTAGTAAAGAGAAGTTTAATTTTGATTCATCACATAAATTATCAAAAGACTTAATTGATTCATTCCGTCAGAAAGTATGTTGGTAGAGATTTAAAAATTTAATCGTAAATTCAACCCCTAAAGGGGTGAAAAGGGTTTTTTCCAAAAAATCCTACTATTTCATGGATTTGTTTATATATTTTATTGTAAATCTTGTGCTAGTGTCATATAAATATACTTAGTATATTATGGTCATTTTATTATTGATTTATCTAAATAAACTCAAGAGGATTGAATAAGAACGACTACAACATTAATATTTAACGATTTTTCTAGGAAGCTAATTCATATTATTTTTATAAAAATATTTTCTAATACCTGTTACCTATATGATACTTTTGAGCACTTTTTAGTAGGTATATGCAATAGTTACATTGAGAAAAACGACTTTGGAGCTTAAATCAAATTTGACCTTTTACCGTTGAATTGTAACTACGCAAGATGAATTCACAACTCTTAAGATGATTTTCACCACGCAAAGCGAAATCAATAAAAATGTACCATGTTTTATAATAAACACAACCGTCAAAAAACGCCTTCCGTAAAGTATTTTCGGAATTGAACTTGTTATACGATAATAATTGCAGTATTGACCATAAAATATACCTTACTTTTACGGCGGTTTATATACGGTGATTATCACTATAACGTACGACTTAATCAGCCTCATCGAAAAGTCAATATTTAAGAAAGACCACAAAATACACCTTAAATGAAGACGAAAAGAAACATTCGCCTTCACTGACCTTGTTTAACGCCTTCTAGTTGGAAGGCGTTTTTGTATGTATTTACGTTTGGTCGGTTTTTTGCCTTCATACCATATAAATTGGCCGTCATTAGGGCGCTTTTGACTTTAGATTTTTCTAAGTGTACCAAATAACTAAAAAAAAAAAAAATTATATCTTCTTAGAACACAATACATTATTGTAGAGTAAATCGTACATCTATTGAAATTTAGACATTACGGTAGGTATAGTAAATATCTAAGCAAACATAATATTTGGGACAGTTTACATGTAAGACAATTGGTTCTTAATGACTAAATTCGCATGCCATGACACACTACAAACCTAGGTACTGTTATTTGGAAGTTAAGTATGAAACGCCCGAAAATAGCTCTACAATATACTACGATTACTCGACCCACTTCAATATATCTCAAACAAACATGATCATAAGTCGAAAATGTCAAGTATTTGTCGCGACCTACCGATCGAGTCAGTCAGCTAGCACAATAGTCGAAGATTGATAATACCCATTTTGACGATCGCGTAGGCAGAGCATTCCATGCAGTGTGGGCCAGAATGACATCTGTGCATTCCGGCCCAGAGGCGTTTATTGGCCAGATTTGGCTACCTGACTGACGAACGGTTAAAAATTATTTGTCGATGAATAATTATTCGGAAACTAGTTTGTGTCATAATGAGCGGATTAATTTTAAACACGTTTTAATTTCTTATGCGTTTTGATTTAGGTTATAATTTAATTTTAAGACTGCAAATAGAAAAATAAAACTCCACTGCATTTATTCTACTTTAATGCTTTGAAAGTATTGAGAAATATTGAAGAAGATTAGGACATTGAGAGGAATGATTAGAGTCAAATGGAGTGACAGGATAAGGAATAGAGTGATCAGGGAACGTAGTGACAAAAATCTAGAAAGGTATTTTATTATTTGGACATATAGAATGAATGAAATGAGACTGACTACACTAACAGGTATACATGGGACAAGTGAACGGAAGTGTAAGACCTAGGCGAATGTTCCGAAATCAGATTGAAGACGTTCTGAAAAAAAGTTCAGGTCAGGAGACCCTAAACCGACACTTATGTATTGTAGATGAAGCGAAAGAGATTTGTAAGAATCGTTGCAAGTTGAAATCTGTGGTCTCTGCCTACCTACGCGAAAGGCGTGATTTTATAGATGTACAAATAGAGTCATATATAAATCTTTGGTTTGTCTTTAAATACTGCTTTGAAGTTATTTTACTAATGCCGTACGGTGTAAGAAATGCTGATGCAAAGTTCAACTTTTTAATCTTTCCTATTAATACCAGAAGACCTACATACAATAAACCCACAAATTCTTGCTTGTGGACGTCATGGCCTCGTCAAAGACAAATAAAAATTCTATACATACTTAAGGAAAACGCGTCTAAAACTACATAACAGGATTAGTTTCTCAATTTCATTGTGAGGTTTCTCAGAATGGCATTACTGTGTGCGAAATGACGCAACGTAGATATTTATGCGTAAATTTTTCTTTAGCTGTATTTTGCCAGACTTCCTTATATCCTTACATAATAAGATTGAGTATATCCAGCTCACTCCTAGCTTGCCACGCGTGCCTATTGCTTTTAAAGGTTCATCGGAGGCATTCGTTTATTTATATACATATATAAACCCTCTTATGCCACTAAGCTTCACTTAAATATTCAAGGAGTGGCATTGCATGTGGACTGCCGCGCAACAGATCCATGCTTCGAATCCCGCCGCAGACTTAATCTTGACCGCATGTTGGAAGGGCATTTTGCGAATGCCTATCTGGCTAACGACCACCCTCAAGTAGAAAATCTGTCGCCAAGCACTTAACGGTGATGGCGGTGTGTTCCAGCAGGTGAGATTGTGGTCAAAGACTTACTTATCTGCAATAAAAATAAATTATATTATGCTTAAGTTACTGCACATATTAAAAACTGGCGAAATGCATGTCAGACCTTGTTCTATTAAGGTGGCGCATCTGGGCTTCGTTTTGCCCTTTGGGTAAGGCATCCTAAAACTTAATAACCTGACGTGGGATAATAATTTACTTTGCAATACACAACATAGTTTTGAATCTTAAATGATCGCCTTTGTCAATCACATCGTTAAAATAATAAAATATATATGCCTATATCTTACCTTAAATTCAAACAAATATACAAATTCGTCTGTATTTATGTACCTAAAAAAATATTTCACTGACTTACTGATAATTTTAATATCTATCCATTGAAAAAAAGGTACGCTTTGTTTGGTACAATGTAGCGCGGCAGAGACGCCAAGATGTCGGCAGATATCCGGTTCGAGTCCCACCCCAGGCAAATATTTCTGTCTAATTACCAACGTTTAGCTGTTGTTTAGCCAACAGATCGAGATTAAGAGTGCTGGCGATATTTGCAATGGTAAAACGGGTAACACGCGGGGAAAGTAACTAAGTTGGTACTGCGGTAAGTACTAAAACCTATTACCTACTTAATTAAAGTTAAAAGAAGAAATGTAAAAGAAAAACAGTCGGGCAAGGAGAGCTGAGATTTAAGCATGTAAATGAAGTTTTAACTAAAAAAACGACTTCAAACATAAAACACACATTGTTAGGGATAAATCAAATACAACTCAATTTAATAGAACACAAATCAAGCACCTGCTTTCGAATAAAAAAAACATCAAAATCACAGGGGTACACCGTGGAAGTGCACTGAGGTATCAAAAAAACGAATTGATAACCTCCTCCTTTTTTAAGCCGGTTAAAAAGATGGATTTTATGTGACACAAAACAAATAACCAAATAATATATATGTACCTATATAAATATGTATGTACCTACAAGCTGAGTGTGAATGTGATAGAAAAGAAAACCCTCGGCGGCGTATTCTAAATTAAAGACTTTAAACAAGGGGTAAAAACCGGCCAAGAGGGAAATACCCGGTCAAGAGTATTCTAAAATCTAAATTGAAGGACGTATACAAATCTTTTGACGTTATATAAGCATGTCATGTGAGTGATTGAAGCATGAATAGGCAGTGAAATTTGGCGGTTTATATTTACTCTATGTATGTTATATATAAACTAAGCAAAGTCTATGCAGAAGCCGTTTAGATCAGTACATGCTAGTCACTTTAGCTTCGGCCGATTCTTGTCTCGCGTGTCAATCATCATCACTACAGAAAACGTGACACTGAATTCTATTCTTCATACTTATTATTAATATTGATGTCATTGTAACTAAATATTATTTCTAAATTCCGAAGTCCGTTTCAAATTTCTTAAATATCTTGGCGAGGTCTAAGATCCATGCTTCTTTTTTGCCGGTTTTTTGATTTATTATATACCTAAATGTCAAAATAACAATTCGCATTAAAAAAATACAGGAACATGAGACCTAACAACTGTACGTCTCAGTGTGACGGGCACAGTGCAATTCATCGTTGACGAAATGCGTCTGTTATAGGCAGAGGTTAGTCTACTTAACATCAGGTGGGCCTCGTGCTTGTTCCGTCACAATAACATAAAAAAAACGAATTATTTTTGAATAATACTTAATTTTACGGAAATCTGGCAAACCAGATTATATCCCTAAATGTCAAAATAACAGTTCCCATACCAAACATTTTTCGAATTATTTTTGTAAATACTAAATTTTACGGTAATCTAGCAAACCAGATGCATAGGTATGAGGCTCAAGGATATACAAGCAAAGTTTCACCGAGTTTGAACTCTTAGTATTTAAAATATGACGAAAATACGTCTGTACGGAAAGCGCTCCATGAACTCTACTCCTAAACTTTGTGACGGTATTTTCTAGTTTCTCACACAAAATCAGCCACGGCGCTATTTATCTGTACAAGAACCTTGAATTTCTCAGAACGCCTAATTGTGAGCGGTGTTAAAACACACATAACGCGGCAATAAAGGAATAAGCCGACATGTCGAGTTAATGTTATTTTGACATGCGTAACAATTACATTATACTGGTTTAACACGCAGTAGTATAAAAATAAATATTTAAGTATGGATGAAGCATCAATTATTTTGCATAGACAATGATGAAATTTAAACGTTACTAAGTATTTTATTATAACAATAAAACTATCTAGATCTGGAAAATTACTTCGGAAAATGCCCCGACTGATGCGCGATGAGTTATAAGCATGAGCTTTCTGAAGAAAAACTTCATACACGCTAAAAAAATCCTTGGTCGGAAGTTTTTCTAAATTCATATTTTCGTATTTTTATATTTCACTAATACAGTTAAATAATGAAATTATACCAAGTAGGTAGTCTTCATCGTTTTTGCTCCTGGAATGTTGGACTACATGTGCAGGATTAGCATCCAAAACTATTATTGTTAATTCTTCACTGGCCTCGAGGATGGTACATGTATTAGACATTCTAGCTGATACAGTAACCACCTCCATAGTCTAGACGCGATTTAATGAAGATAAAACGATCTTCAATAACTGCGGTACGTCTTAACTATAGACTCTATGGAGACCTGACTACCCTAGTACTTTATGATTCATGGCATCACGATGTCACTACAAGTTCTTTTCCAACTTTGTAATAATCGAAGTACAATTGGAGCACGAAATTTCTTTTCTAAGGAGCGTGCCCAGGTGACCGAGTGGTTTAGGCATCCGGCGTGAAATCGGAGGACGCGGATTCGATTCTCGCCCGGGCCATAAAGTTTTATATACGGTTGAAGAAATCACCAACTAATTACTATAATGAAGACAATACAATAAACGTCAATTATAATACCCATGCCTTCAAAATCCTAACACGGACATTACTACCAAATAGCCACCTTAACATTCAACTTTGAACGCCTTTATTTTGTTTAATGAAGGGTTCATCTAATCTTTAGTGACAATAATTATCCTACGAGAGTATACTGCAACAGATTTAGGACTAAAAATCCTGATTTTGTTAGTAGTTTTCAAGAGAATGTGATGTTACTTTATCCCACCATTAATAAAATTGTAAGGAAATCCTAGTCGGAAATATATCTGAAAACATTTACAGCTTTATAATTGCAATGTCTTACGTCAAACTTATGATATGTTTTCTCTTTTACAGGTAAGTCGTGCGTGCAATCCTATGCTCACTTCGTTAAAAGTAAGTTCTGCGATGCAAGTTTGCGAATTGAAAACCAGTTGCGATGTTTCCTTTGTTTTTTCAAGGCAACCTACTTTGCCTGTGGCCTGTACGGTACAGTTATGCACATGTACAGGTAAAACCTGTATAAAGCTACTTGAGAAATTGTCCAAGAATCATATAGAGAAGAATTATTTGAACAGCATCTTAATATTGTAGCATAGTACTTTAAATAAGGAGATATTTCAATTGGGAACTATTCAAATGTAAAAATAGGAGCATTTAAAATTAGGAGACACGTCATTCGGTCCTGCGTAAAAATCTGAAGACATTCTAAAGACTATATTCTTAAAGCTTGAGAAAACTCTTTAAGGATTTAAAGCATACGTAATCCTTGCAACACAAACACGTCAAAACCGTCATGGTTGTGATTACTTAGCTTCTATTCCACGAATATAAATCAAAAGATGAAGCCATTGATGAAATGCTGGATTCCTTTGATATTTTTGTTACAAAGTTTATGCCAAATCATGGCCCCTACCAACTTTTAGTCCACCTTTCGAACGATCGGTCTCAAGTTCAAGGTGGAAGAACAACGTCCTTGCTTCATTCAGTTCGGTTCGCATGACATCATGAGCAATTTATCGTGGAACATGACCAGGTCGTACCGTTTGACCGCACTAACCTGATGACGTAGTGTTAGCAAAATTAGTTTGCATTGGATAGACAATGGAGCTATTTTTTGCTTCACTTTAACACTCATGGACTTCGAGCTTGTATTTTTTATTTTAGTAGTGATCGATGCATTTTAGGTACTTTGGTACGAGCTGCTCATACCATATCAGAGGTTTACCCGGTTCTACAATCTACATCCCTTTGGCCACGTAAGAAATTAGTAATAAATCACTAGCTACCCTGTTTTACTATAAGGAATTCAAGAATACAGACGTCTTTCTCACCGGACATCCTTCTATTAGGTAGGTGCTTACATTACGGAGCACATTATCTTGCCTTTGTCATCGACTTATGAGAATCTTTATGACGCAACTATAGTAATAATGAAGCAAAAAGAAGCTCAAACGTCTTCTCCTCCAAGCTGACTCTTGCTTGTGTTGTTTATCTTTCATTCGTACCTGGAATCACGTGGCTAAATTTGAGCATCTATGATATTTTATGTTTAGGTTGGAAAACGAGATATATAGGCTACATTATATACTAGTGTTAGTAAGTAGAGTAGATATATATCAAGGGAAGTGTTTAAGAAGTAAGGTAGATATATATCAAGGGAAGTGTTTAAGAAGTAAGGTAGACTGTTAGAAGCGTTTAAGCTTTTGTAGAATCTACGTACAGTACTACTAACGTAGTAGTACTGTACGTAGATTCTACAAAAGCTTAAACGCTTCTACTACTACCACTACGTTAGTAGTACTGTACGTAGATTCTACAAAAGCTTAAACGCTTCTAACAGTCTACCTTACTTCTTAAACACTTCCCTTGATATATATGCCATCAATCAGCAATCTCTGTCATTTTATAAAGGAGGAGAATTTAAACGAAGATTCATTTGCAAGTATGTGGACAGACGAGGTATGAGGGCATGACGGAACGGAAAACTGCAACAAATCGTATGTCATGACTTTATGGCCGCAGTAACCGACCCATACTTGGAGTCCAAACCGTTATCCTTTAACCAGCCTAAACTTATCTCCCATCCGACTGTGCCAAGCGAATTCATACCCTGCGGAACAGTGACTAGGATTAAAGTGGTAAACGTGATGGTGTTAAAAGTTATCGCGACAAATTGGGAGAGCATCCGCGTCGGAATGCCTTGCAGATGCGTTTTTGCATCCAATTTAATCGTATATTTTATAATAAAAGTGAATTATATTGTGTTTCTGGTACGGAATTTTGAAATATGCTTAAATTTTATTTTTATTTTAATTTAAATCTATAAAAATAAATATGTATAGGAAGCCTAAAAATTACTCTTCGTGCCCAAATTAATCATGCTCACTTACTTTATTTGTATTAAGACAAGTAAATTAAGTAGGTACATATCTTGGTACTTACCTCGGCTTAACCGATTTCAATGAAACTTAACACATATATTTCTTAGGCCATAGATTATTACAATAGATACGGTTTATCAAGATTTACTGAGTAAAAAAGTAAGAACGATTTAACGAAATACCAATGGGCAGAAGTATGACATAAATAATGAAATAACCAAAAGATAATATTATCCCACGTTAAAAACGTGGATTAAGGCTTACACATCGCAGGTTAAATGGCTATTAAAAAATATCGCCATTCGTACGTTACGTATTATCTATAAATAAATTATGAATATAATTTTATGGAGTTATAATTTTACGAGCACTAAGTGAGATTATCTATATTAGTTTCATGTCAATTAAGTATTTATCTGATTGTGAAGGCTGCACCATCATTGCAGGCACCTTTTCAAAAGATGTTTGTTTATCTTCCTGGCGTCGTGAAACTGTTTCTTAATAAAATATTTCATTACAGCATATTCACATTTTACAAATTTAATGGTGCAATCTATACTTCTTCTTCATGCCAAAGCCCCAATTCGTTTGGGGCTGTTTATTCATATTTTTCTTCTACTCTTCTATGCCAGCCTCTGAATATTCTGTCCCTGTATCATTCACTCCCTTTTACCAATTTAAGAGTACAATTGTAACTAAGTAGAAATTAATTTCTTAGCACCGGATTGTGGATTCACCGTACGTGTGCCGGGTCTATAGCGTTACAGAGGAAGAGGCATGAGGGGCCAGGGACTTGCAACCCAGGAGTAGGGCTAATGGGCCCCTTTATGATGCATCAATGCTCCCCTTCACCGTTCGAGCCTCCTCCCCTGACTAACCAAATTTGATAAGATCCTACTAATGCCGCCTTAGATACACGTTCTAGGATGGAAGTTACGATTGTTCTTTACAGGCCAAGGTCCTTAAGTAGGTTATATAGGGATTTCGCTGGTATACCCCTTGCTCCAACTTCTACAGCATATAAATTAACCACATAACCGTTTTTGGTTAAATCATTTGTTAGGTCATAATATTTGTTTGTTTTTATTATGTGGCCTTTAGGTATGTTTGTTTCCCAATTAGTAGTTATTTTTCCATCTTTTTTTTGTAACTAGATCTCTCAAAATGCATATAATTTAATATTCACTCTCTGTGTATAATTTTAAGTTTATCACAGCCACTTGCAGTATAGTCTTTTGAGTACTATCTATGCGCTTAACCTCTAAACATGGAGCTGGCGAGATAGATTCGGTATTAGATGCATGTGCAACAGGTGTACTGTGAAAAAACTAGAAAGTAGACTGTTTCGACTGATTATAGTGCCGACGACACCCGCATTTAGGAATATCCACCCGTCCGACTTCAGTTTACCTACTCTAATGGCACTTGTAACAGTGCCGAAATATCGAGAGCTAAAAAATAATCAAATATGTACACGATAATACTGGTTCACTGTTATAAGTATCCTGTGTTTGCACGCCTGCCCAAAAAAAAAGAAGCGTTATGTTTTCAGGGTTCACGTATGTATGTTTGTAAATTTCTTTATACCACCATAACTTCTAAACAGGTCCACCGATTTTAATGTATGAGATATCATTAGATCAGACTTGAAAGCGGAAGTGAAACTATTAAAAAAAAGGAAACTGGCGGATTTTAGACGCCATATTGTGAGAAAAAAAATTTCTCTCCCTGACTCATTCACTGGATGGAAAGGCATCAAAATCAATGGCTTTGAAAATTGATTCCATAAATATATTGCAGTTTTCATTTGGAACTATAAAACGCTTAACGAAAATATTTGCAGTCGGGTTTTTTACTTTTTAAATTAATTTATACTAAAGTTAACTATGTTGTAGATATTACAAACCCTACTTCCTTGTTAGTTATACCTATTCACGTAATGAAGACACATTTTTCTTTCCACACAAGTCAATAAATCTTAAACAAGTATAGAAAAAAATACTCCCAGTATGATTTATTTATGAATGGTCTTGTTTCAAGTCCATTGGCCTGACTTAATAGAGTCTGCTTTGATAATAAGTTAGTGGGTAATTTTTTTAATGGCAACATTGACTTTGGTAGTAAAAAAAAGTTTTACGATTTGTAAACTTTTTGCTCGTTGTGAGCCTGTTCTCTAAAAGTCATTAATTTAAAAGACCGTGTAAATGTAATTAAATGTCTGTATTGATCTGGGTTTAAAATAGATCGACGTTTAAGAATCGTTACAAATATGTATGGTAACGTAGTTGAAGCTCTTTTCTAGTTTAATTTAAGTATACAACGTTTTTCGTGTATATTTTGCGTACTGGCAAGTAACTTGGGTAGCTGAGCCACAAAATGTATAGAGTATTGTGTTGTTTATATAAAATACTAGCGGCCCGCCCCGGCTTCGCACGGGTATAAAAAAATATAAATTGAAACACACAAAAAGTAGTTATTGTGACATAACTGTAATAGTTATACATATGGTAATGTGGACTTTTTTGTAAATATTGATGTCTTCTTTAAAAATTGTAGTACTTTGCACTATTTTCAACAATTTCCGCAGCGTACGCGATATAACGATTTTTTTGGTATATTTTTCACACGTTGGGTTAAATTATTGAAATTTTCATAAGGATCCCTAAGTTTTTGAAAATATTCTATAGCCTATGTTCATCATCATCAGAGATAGTGTAGGATTCTAATGGTAAAATAATTTTCAAATCGGTCCAGTAGTTTTTAAGTTCATTTGTTGCATACAAAATAACAATCTTTCTTCTTTATAATATTAGTATAGATTTAATAATGTTCGTAGCATTTGGACTGCCTATGAGTCTGCAATGAAGCATTTGGACTGCCTATGAGTCTGCAATGACTTATAGGGATCTAAATGCTTTTATTGTAGTAGCTGTAGTGTTGTATATAGTTCGTAGTAAATAGTATAGATTAATTTAATTTCTTCTTTAAATATTTGTTAGTATTAAATATGGATTTCCGCAAAATACCGCCTGAATCTATTCAGAGCATACAGTGTTGATGATATTTATTTGAGAACATCGAGTGATCTTTATCACGCAGGTACCTGCTGACGAGGGTTGAAGTTTCAAAACCAGCAAAGATATTATTAAATTCATAGTGTTCTAGCGGGTTTTGATACGTTTTTATACACCAAGGATGAACTAAAATATTTTTCTCTGAAAATACAATAAAACCCCGATTTCATCCTACATATCTTCCGCCCACTAGTTCGAGGAAACTTTGGTATTTGATTTGATTATGCCGGATGTTAAAAAGTATTATGAAATAAAATACGTGTAAAATACAAGTATATATTGAGATAGATCCTTAATGATGGTCGGATGGCCGTTATCCACAAAGTACCTTTTTTGATCCAATCTTTTTAATCAGTTTTACAAAATACAGTGTATTCCTGTGGGGCTCTTAAGTCACCCGTCATCTCTTCACGTGGGTGTCGTAGGAGGCGACTAAGGTAAAATACCTGAAGGTGGACAGCAAGCGCCTCCTGAGGAACTGCTATCTGAAACTCTGTACTATCTGAACCTAGCGTGGGCATTATTGCAAACCTCCCTTTAATTGGGGAGGCTGTGTTCAGCAGTGGATAACCCGGCTGAAACAGTTCCTACAGTATTCCTAAAAACGAAAACATGCAAAAGAGAAAAGGTAGTCTCGACACAAACAGGTACCTATTTGGTTTGTGAGTAGAGATTCCTTACCTATGCTTATACTAATTATATTTAAATCGCAGGTATACTGATACATATAGTTATTATTTACATGAGTAACGTCTTTCACAAGTAAAATTTTGCTTACAAAATTGTATTGTATTGTAAGAAAAATACTTATAAGATATGAATATAAGTACCTATATTAAGTCCTTTAACTACGCATAGAAATGGAGCCGGCAATAGAAGTTTTCCAGGATTTCTGATCACGTCTTATTTCTTGCGAGAACTCGATCCTTGGCCGATTCTGCAAATACTACAAGATTGTATAAAATACACGACAAGACTTGTAAAGATTAAGTTATACATGGTTATACTTAAGACGGTTACATATACCGGATGGTATGTAGCTGCTTTTCGAATAAGTATTTTACTAAAAGGATTACGATTATTTTTATGCGAGATATACTGAATTCTTGTATTTATTCACGAATAACCTTATTTTTATGAGATCCCCGTGTATAATCATTAGTATTTATGACACATGACTATAAGGTGTAAAAATTGGTCCTGCCGGAGATGTCTTTCTTTCCGCCAAACATTAAAACGTAGGAATGGTTTCTTGTTTTATAATAGAAGGTTAATATTAAGGTAAGTGTAATGATTGTATAACTGAAAATCATAAGGTTTTCAATGTTTTCTTTTAAACAGATGAAAAGTTATTTAACGCACAGGTGTGGAACTCTATTTATGTGAAGGTTTGTCAAAAATGACATAAGTACAAGACCTGTCATATTGCTCTTTCATCTTAGACTTTTCCTTATCTAACCGCAATATACAAGTATAACACAAGTTTCGAATATGTTTGTGAATTTCCAGGACTTGTAACTTTGAAGAATTCAACCTAACTATACTAGGGTCTATTCTTAGAAGGCTCATATGTCAGAGACCAGTTTTTGCCGCAAGATGCTATTCATCTCAAACATATAATCACTGTCACTCGAGGGTTAGGTCTGTCCAGTTTTATATGGGCAAAAGGAAGTGCTCGATAAAGAATTCGAAGCAAAAAGTTAAACTACTTATATTAAACTTATACAAGTTTCATCAAGTTTATTCTCTTTGCATTAAACTGTCATAATATATATCATTTAGTTTTTTTTCTCTGTGATTATTTATGCAAATGCGATTTGGTGATTAGCTCTGTGACGGTTTTAAGACAATTTATGTTCTAACCAGTTCATTTAAACGTTAAACTTTATAGCTACGGTTATACGAAAGCCAATAAACAAGCTAATTTCAATTTATTATAGTACACTTGCGATGTTATCTTGAATGTTCCAATTGAATCGTTGAGCTTCGGAATTAATAGATTTTTTGCAACATTTTCGTTTTATCGGCAAATTATTAAATTGGTGCTCTACTTCCTCCATAAAATATCGTTGAGGTGAATAAATGAGTAGAAGTTTCGTGTCCTGCGAGACGTTATCTTTATGTTTATGTGAATTTTAATAGATTTTCATTATAAAGTCATATAATTTTATGGGCATTGTACAGTTTTATATATCATAAAAATAGATTTGGTTTACGGTAATTTATACCTACAGCGAAGTTAATAGTAATGGAAAAGTTCTATGCACTGAGAAAAATCTAAAGTCAAAAGCGCCCTAATGACGGCCAATTTATATGGTATAAGGCGAAAAACCGACCAAACGTAAATACGTACAAAAACGCCTTCCAACTAGAAGGCGTTAAACGAGGTCAGTGAAGGCGAATGTTTCTTTTCGTCTTCATTTAAGGTGTATTTTGTGGTCTTACTTAAATATTGACTTTTGATAAGGCTGATTAAGTCGTACGTTATGGTGATAATCACCGTATATAAACCGCCGTAAAAGTAAGGTATATTTTATGGTCAATACTGCAATTATTATCGTATAATAAGTTGCAATTCTGAAAATACTTTACGGAAGGCGTTTTTGACGGTTGTGTTTATTATAAAACATGGTACATTTTTATTGATTGGTGAAAATCATCTTAAGAGTTGTGAATTCATCTTACGTAGTTACAATTCAACGGTAAAAGGTCAAATTTGATGTAAGCCTTTAAGACGGTTTTCTCAGTGTGGCAAGTATTAAGTGCCTTTTAGTTATATGTGCATGGCATACATTGTACAGTATGCTATGCATTGCTACTTGCTTAAAAAATGTTTTTGTTTATAAAAATCTGTCAAAATTTCGTAAAGTATCTACTTACATATACCTAACTAAAACATCATATTTTTTCTTATGTTTTATTTCCTGTTAAGCTAGCCTTAACCTAGCCTATCGGCTACGCAAAACTGTAAAGTTGAATATTAATAGTTAAGAATACTGAAATATTATAGGTTTGTCACTTTAAAAGAAAATAACGCAGTAATTGGTTATAACGTCACGCTTTCCTGCCTGTTATATATATATAAGTATAAATATTAAAAAACTGTTAAAAATACTATTTCATAGAATTGTAAATCTCATTGGCGACATCCATTAATTAACAAATTTTGTAACAATATTAGTTGTATATCTATCTACCTGTATTAAGTACATACTTACAGCTGTTTTTAGAGTTAAAATTAATAATACATACAGCTGAGGGGTCCAGTTTTTGTACGGGACCCTAAAAAACAGCCTCGAAATCGGTTCAGCTGTTTGTCTCAAGTCAGTTTAAAGACTTAAACAATTTATACTTTTGCCGTCAGAGGCTAATAAAATAAGCAAATATTAAGACTATTCTGTTTTAATAGTAAGTTCGAGTTTTCTCCACTAACTTTAATACGTATGTAATATAAGAATTGCTATAGATGCTAAGTCGGCAATTATTCAAAGGTGAAATGCATAAATCTTGTTCAATACAGCCACCTCTGCAGTCAGCAGTGACATTGCAATCCGTATAACCACCTGTCTTTGAATAGAGTTATTGCCATGTTTCGATAATTTTATTAGAGAGTAGACATGTTTCTTTAATTACATTATGGGTACATTACATGTACTTCGTTTTAAATTAATTAGAAAATTTGGAAATAACATGAAGTATACTTCTCTTACGTTAGGCCGACTTCACATTGAGAGTATTCAATCAATGTATCCCGACCCGATTGCATTTCTTAAGAGTTGAAAGTAAGCGAAGAGAAAAAGTAAGCAGCATGCCCCTACTCTCAACTACGTAAGTATGATTTGGCTGCACATTGGGCGCTTAATCGGGATCTATAATCTTAAAGCCCTTATATAGTACCCGAAAGGTAGCGGGTACAATTCCGTAGAAAGCATCCAAAGAGGGCTAGCGCCATGTATGCGTCTGGGCCCAAGCGAAATCAATACTTTCTACAATGTTTTCATATGACATCCTTTGTATTGTTTGAGTTAAAATAGTTTTTATAATATGGTTATCATTGTGTTGTTAGATAAAACATTATACCGACCTCAAATACGTGAGATGAAGTAAGGATGATAATGACCTAGTTACATTATTTTTCAGATAAACCAACTTTACACCCTGTATTTCATACACAATAACGAGTTGAAGTCGGACACATTTACGTGTGTTGCGGCTCGCAAAGAAAGTTGAATAAGCATGTCACTTCATTCCATGGCACTGACTTCAAATTATGATTACTCTTTTAGACCTCAAGTAGACTACGAGTAATATTATTTAAATGTTTTCTGAGTATACCTAATTATATTTTATAATCGACTTTCTCAAAGTAACTAGTTTATTTCTTTCTCCCACATATTAGTGTCCCATTGCTTTTACATTTACTATTATGGTAATTCACACTATTAACACCACTCTAAACGTGTCAAGTATGCAATTACCTTGTAGTGGAGCCTTTCTCAACGGTACCCAAATTGGATTCCCCTACTTAACTGCAACACTTTAATATTAAAACGCTGTAAAAAAAGTTTTAATACTAAAGTATATTAACACAGTATTTTTGTTACGTAAATGTGATCTCCTGTGGTCACTTCGCCACCTGCCGTTCAGAGATCCAGTATTTACAATTGGGATATGTTTACAAGGTGACAGGTCAATAATAGGTTGTATTTACTGGATAGCAATGGGTTCATTTCTTATTATCTTGGTATGATTTGGTCTTTTTTAGGGGTCCGTACCCAAATGGTAAAAACGGGACCCCCAACGGGACTTCGCTGTCCGTCCGTCCATCCGTCTGTCCGTCCGTCTGTCTGTCACCAGGCTGTATCTCAAGAACGGTGATAGCTAGACAGTTGAAATTTTCACAAATGATGTATTTCTATTGCCGCAATAACAACAAATACTAAAAAAATATTTAAGTTGGCTCCCATACATTAAACTTGTTTTTTTTTTACCGTTTCTTGCTCGATACTAATAACGGTTACAGGTAGACGCTTTAACTATTCACAGAATATTTAGTTTTATGTTCTTTTTAAATATAATTAATTCAAATAAAATACATAATTAAGGGGGCTCCCATACAATAAAAGAGGTTTTCGCCGTGTATTTGCTAAAAATAATAATAATTAAATTGCTAAAAATTATAATGGTACGGAACCCTTCGTGCGCGAGTCCCACTCGCACTTGGCCGGTTTTATTTCTCATAATTATGCTGAGGTTTGATAGAGTTTTGGTATTACAATCATTTAGATATTATACTAACTACATATTGCCGTGTAAACACATATTAGGTATAGCTTCATCGTAGAGCTGGAACGTGAAGCGGTCTTCAAGACTCATGTAACCTTTTTGTAACTGTTTGGTCGCTTCCTAAATTTTTTTGTTTGTATGAATTATATTGCGTTAGCTGCACTGTGAGACTGGATTTCCTTCTGACAGAAATTTGTAGGAAATTATGAAGATCATTTCTATGACTAGGTTTTTGCTATATTCTCTCAGAATTACGATAACGTGACCACAATCGAGACAACGCTTTGATCAGTGCTTAGGTTATAGGCAACAACGCGTAGTATAGCTCTGTTCTGTATCTGGTTTATAATGTCTATATAGCGAATTAATTGAATCAATCAATAATGGCCGAGCGGTAATAAATCCCCACCACCAGCTTGGCCTACGCCGCATCACTATGCGCTGAGCTGGCTTCGAGTAGAAAATCTGGCACCAAGCGCCTAACAGTGTTGCGGCAGGAGCCTCGAGAGCCAGAAAAATTACAGGCTCATGAAATTTAACAACTGTGACGGGGACAGTGCGGTTCGTCACTTGTGACGAAATGCTTCTGTTATAGGCAGAGATTAGTCTGCTTAACATCAGGTGGGCCTCGTACTTGTCCCGTCACGAGCACATATAAAAAAATATATATCGATTTTCCATAACATTATAAAGATCACAAGATCAAATAAAGTTAATAAAACCGCCAGTAAACAAAAGTGTTTATAAATTAAATATAAGTAAATTTATCTTAGAGAAAATTATCTATGTAAAGTAGAATTCAAGGTTCCCGCACTTAAGTAAAATTCATGTCAACTGCATCGGCGCGGCGTATCATAACACACAATTTCCACCACTCCGTTTCATATAAAAATCTTGATATAAAAAAACTTTATTATTATAACTGTAGCCTAGAGTGGTTGAATTCAAGTACCTACCTTATAAATTTAAGAGGAGCGTGGGCTTGAGTGTACCCAACTTTTCCTTAACGTCTCAATATGGATATCAACATTTGATATTATCGAGATTATACCCCATTCAACAGGCTCCACGGCGCACATTATCTTTATACTTTGTCACTATAAAAAGCGAGAAAAACGATCATCCAAATTTTTATAATAAGATTTTATCGGTTTCTGAAATTAAATTACTTATTTCCGATGACGATGACAAGAATCATAAACCAATTTGTGTTATGGTCCTTTTTTGAAATCAGATTCGTTATTTAAAAAAAATATTACATTGAGGTTTTACTTTAGATTAAATCCGCTGTCCTACACAGAAAAAAAGGAATACTTGAGCCAACGCAGTGTGTTTTTATTCAAGAATATTTGTGATTCATATATATTGAAAACAATATATTCTTGAAAACAGAACACAATATTCTCAGGAATATATTCTTGAATCAAAGTATATATTGCATTCTTCTTTGGAGAAATCGTTAAAGTGTTTAAATACGAATATGGTTAGTTTTGAATCCAAGAATCTTACCATAAATATTCGTAAGTGAAGCACCTTAATTACATTCAACAAGAATATTTAAAAATATTTCAAGAAAGAATATAGAAATTTTATTTGGAGAATAAAATGTTAACAGAAGAATTCCTATTTTATTGTTAGAAGAATATTTTCGTTATCTTGAAATAATAATTTGAATACTTTATGTGAAGAAATATTTCTTGGGTCAAAACAATATTCCTAAGAATATTCAAATGTAATATCAAGACTCGATTATTTTTCAGTTCAGAATATATTCTAGTTGTCTTGAATTAATTAAGACAATGTATATTCTTGGCTAAAGAAGTCTTTTTTTTCTGTGTAAGTTACCTTTTTCACAGAATGATGTTTAAGTCGTGAGATTTCTGGATCTGTTAACTTCAAATGTCTTCTCTCATATGTGGTCACGCCATTTATTACCTTGAGTCTGATAATATCTCATTTTAATGACAATCATTAAGTGTTTTTCTTCAAAACCACTTATAATTTTAATGGCATTATTTGGTTGTTCTCACATTATATAACATTTATTTCTCACATGTCTACGGTATGGTACACTGGCCACACTTTGCCATAAGTAATTCATAGCTCCCTCTGTAATCTAAAGAAGAAGAATAAGAAGAAGATAGGCAACCGTAAATTATCACATTTTATATAAATTACCTTCGATATACGATTATGACTCCTTAGATTATACCTACTTATCTTAAAAGCTGTCAAAATCTAAATATGAATTACAAGCACTACCGCGTGCAAGATAAAAATAACGTTTACACATTTTTATAGCACAAAATGTACGTTGCTATGCAGAACCGAACACTACTACCCGCGATGGCACCCTAAAAAAACGCGGGTTTGTTTCCACTCCAACTGAGAAGTTTGAGCTCTAGAATATCTGCCTGACAAAAGAATTATATTTAAATTTACCTGCATACTATCACGAAAGAGTAAGTATTTACCTAATATAGAACTGCACCCTGAAGATGGCAAATGGCTCGCCCCTTATACAGAGTCGTTGGAGAAATGCTAACAACCTCTTGTGGACCTTCGATCAACACAGCAAACTACTTTATTTCTACGAATTGAATCAAACCTAAAACATTTGGCAGAAAAAAAATCATTTTTTTTCTAGTTAAAGCTGTTAATTTTCTAGTTAATACTACTCGGATAATTCAGACACTTAATTTTTTTTTCTGTTACCCTTCTTATTTAGTGGTGAATTTTTTTTTTGTTTGAAAATAAAATATATTATTTTTAAGAAAAGTACATGCAAATACAAATACAAATAATTTATTTATAACCCCTATGTTGGATATTATCGATTACCATACATCACTAGTTAGTACCTCATCACTAGTAAATGTATACTCTATTATCTTTGACATTAATAATAAAAAAGATGTGAAACCAACATGGCGTTTTTTCTCGTCTCCTGAAGTAATTATATTAACAATAAGCACAAGCCGTCCTTCGCAATTAATGGAAAGCCAACAGCACGCTTCCACTGCGCAACATCAACAAACAAGAGTTAAAATACGGATAAGAACAGCTATCAGAAAAATCACGGTACGTGTCCCGTCTGGCGGCGTCTTGCGATTCGCCGGCCGGCGTGCATATATAAAAGCAAGTGTATTGTCATAAGAGCATAATTAAACATGGAGAAATTACTAGCGTTGCCCATACTGCGGGAGGGTGACTCGTTTTCAAACTGGAAATTTCGGATGGGTCTGATATTGCAGGATAAAGAAGTGCACCACGCCATTGACAAAACGTATAACAAAAGAGGAGATAAAGATTTTGCGAAATCCGACACTAAAGCAAAGTGTCTCATCGTGCAGTGTTTAAGCGATAAATATCTAGAAATTGTCAAGAATAATAGTACTACAGCCATGGAAATGATTGACGCCTTGGAAAAGCAATTCGAACGGAAAAGTGTATCAAACAAATTGCATCTGCGCCGTAAATTAATTAACCTCAAATGTAAAACAGGCACAAAGTTGCAAGATTTTTTTATGGAGTTTGATGGAATAGTGGGCCAATTATGTGCCATTAATAGTAAAATCGAAGAGGTAGATAAAGTGTGCTACTTGCTGGCTGCAATGCCTCCAGAATATGAAGCAGTGATAACATCCATTGAGACAATATCAAGTGATAAAAGTGTCAACATAGATTTTAAAAAATCGAGATTATTAGATGCTGAAATTAAACTAACAAATAAGGATCAGTATGACAGCTCAACTACAGTGCAAACTTTTAATTGTTATACCTGTGGGAAGAAGGGGCATAAATCTTATCAATGCAAAGCAAATAAAAACACAGAAAGTACAAGACAAGGACAAACACATAATCACGGACAAGGACAAACATTTCATCATGGACGAGGACAGTTGTATAGGAGAAGGGCATGGTCACGGAGACCACCCATGCGAGG
Organism: Plagodis pulveraria; assembly: GCA_963890685.1. Classification (NCBI taxonomy): domain Eukaryota; kingdom Metazoa; phylum Arthropoda; class Insecta; order Lepidoptera; family Geometridae; genus Plagodis; species Plagodis pulveraria. The sequence continues at coordinate 25,831,592 of OY982955.1, read as the reverse complement.
ACGAGGAACTGGAGCAAATTGTGCTATGGAGGAGACAATAGACGAGACATTATTTACAGCATTTCGAGGAAAAGTATAGTGACAGTTTAAACTCAGGTAATATCAAATTTATTATTGACTCAGGAGCCACCGAACACTTGATCAAAAGCTGTTATAAAAGTAGTATGTTTGATGTACAAGAATGTAAAGAAACAAAAATTTATGTAGCTAACGGTGAGCATTTATTATGTAAAGAAAAGGGTAAGATACGTGTAACTTGGCAAAATGAGTGCATAACTATTGAATGTTTAATTGTAGAAAATATTTCATATAATCTGTTATCAGTAAGACAATTATCAGCGAAAGGATTTGAAGTTAAATTTCATGAAAAGTTTGTATCAATTTGTAGAGGTCATTTTACAGTCCAAGGTACTTTGAATGCGCGGTTATATACAATTGATTTTCAATTAGGTACATATGAATGTATGGTTAGTGAAGATTTGGACAGAAACCTTTGGCACAGGCGATTGGGTCATTTAAACCGACACAGTTTGAAATTAATGGGGTTACCAGCTTCTGAGGAGAAATGTGACTTCTGCACGGCAGGTAAGAGCACAAGAAGAGTCTTTTCTGAGAAAGGTAGGCAATCAAAACAGATTGGAGACTTGTTACACTCGGATGTTTGCGGACCAATTGGTACTTCAAATATTAATGGAGAAAAATATTTTCAAGTAATTATTAATGACTTTTCACACTTTGTTACAGTCAAACTATTGAAGCAGAAAAACGAAGCTGAACAAAATCTAATGGATTATATTAAACAACTTAAGACACAGAAGGGATTTAAAACCAAGAAATTGAGACTGGATAATGGGGGTGAGTTCACTTCAAATTATTTCAAGGAGTATTGCCGGAAGAAAGGCATTGAACTGCAATATACTACACCTCACACACCAATGCAGAATGGGACAAGTGAACGGATGAATCGGACTTTACTGGAGAGAATAAGAACTAAATTTGCTGAAACAAAATTACCAAGACATCTGTGGGGAGAAGCAGTGTGCTGCTCAGCATTTGAATTGAATAGATGTCCATGTAGAGTGCTACATTATCAGACACCAGCGAAAATATGGTATGGTATCAATAAAATTGACAATATGAAAGTATTCGGGTCAACGGCATGGAAAGTGACAATACCTAAACCTGGGAAATTAGGTGTCAGAGCGAAGCCTATGGTTATGATGGGATACACAGGATCTGGATACCGCTTGTGGGATCCTGAAACTAATAAAATTGTAATATCAACAGACATAATTTTTGATGAAAGAAAAACTACCTATAATGAAAAGGAAAATAAAGAAAAAATGGAGAGAAAAATAATATATAGTGAAGATGAAGAAGAAGAATATCAACCAAGTAAAATACAAGAAGAGAAAATAATGAAAGAAGAAAAATTAAGACTAAGTGAAGAGAAAAATAAAGAGAGTATGGAAGCTTTAAGGCAAAAAGAACAAGAAGAAGAAGAAATTCAAGAAGAAGAAAGTTTGAAGAGGACAAGATCTGGAAGAGTAACCAAAAAACCTCAACAATTTTACGGATATGAATTACACACAGCATATTGTTTAATGACACAAGAAGAAGAAATACCGCAAAAGTATGAAGATGCGATTAAAGATAAAGAATGGAGAAAAGCTATAAATAAGGAAATAGAATCATTGGAAAAATTAGAAACATGGACAGTAATGGAAAATAAAGAGGGAATAAAAGCTATTGACACGAGATGGATATTTACTATGAAAGAAAATGGTATTAAAAAGGCAAGATTAGTAGTAAAAGGTTTTCAGATACCAGATAGATATTTCGAAAGTAATTATGCACCGGTAGCAAGAATGGCAACGGTAAGAGCATTCTTGGCACACTCAGTAGAGGAAGATGTTCCAGTATACCAGCTAGACGTACCTACAGCATTTCTGAATGGAGTTTTGGAGTCTGACGTTTACATTAAAATACCTCAAGGAGTTGACATAAAAGGAAATAAAGTTTTGAAACTGAAAAGAAGCTTATATGGATTAAAAGAAAGCCCAAAGTGCTGGAATATTCAATTTAATAAAGTGATGATGAAGGCTGGATTAAAAAGGTCAGGTCATGATTTTTGCCTGTATTATAATGAAGATGTAAAATTACTAGTATTTGTCGATGATATTGTACTGACAGGAAAATTGGAAGAAGTGGGAAAAATAAAGAAGATATTATATGATGAGTTCAATACTAAAGATCTAGGAGAAATACAGAAATTTTTGGGAATGGAAATAGAGAAAATTGAGAATGGAATAAAAATAAATCAAAAATCACATATTGAGAAAATGTTAGAGAAATTTAGAATGACAGAATGTAGAGAAGCAAATACACCCATGGAAGCAGGATTTAACGCAGATTTAAAGGAAGATGTAATAAATGTACCTTATAAAGAGCTGATTGGATCACTATTATTTGTTTCATCAAATAGTAGACCAGATGTAACATTTGCTGTTTCATACTTGAGTCGCTTTTTAGATAAACCGACTGAAAGTCTTTGGAAAGCAGGAAAACGGATTTTACGCTACCTAAAGGGAACCAAAAATATGGGCTTAACCTATCAGAGACAAGGAAATAATTATGAAGATTTGACAACATTTTCAGATTCAGACTGGGCATCAGACAAGGCAGACAGGAAGAGTACGAGCGGATGTGCTGTCTTGTATTGTGGTAAGTTAATATCTTGGTACTCTAAAAAGCAAGCTTGTGTCGCTTTATCCACAGCTGAAGCAGAGTACTTAGCTGGAGCTCAGGCAGTCTGTGAAATAGTTAATTTACAGGGGGTTTTGTCCAATCTTCATTCCAGACACATTAGTACAAAATTATTGATTGACAACCAAAGTACATTGCGATTGATAGAAAGCTATGAAAACAGTAAGCGATCTAAACATATCGACATTAAAGCACATTTCATTAAAGATATACTATGTAAAAAACTGTTAACACTAGAATATATACAAAGTCACAAAAACATTGCAGATATTTTTACTAAAGCATTATTATATTCTCAGCATTCATACCTAACATTTAAAATGAAAATATTGTAAAACTACAAAACTAGAATATATGTAATTTGATAGAATCTTTATAATGTTAATCTGTTTAAATTTAAGTAATATGAAAGGCTACCTATTTGGACTTTGTACTAAGTATATAAACCGACTATGAAAATATTTATCTACTTTGTATTATGTAAACCTACTATGTAAACATTAACTACCTATTTTGTGTAGGTGAAATTGTAAATGTAGTAAGAAAGTTTTATATAAACCAAGTCTGCTAATAAGTTTTTTTTAGTACAGATACTGTATTAACTATAATGATTAAGTTTATAGTTAAGATTAGTTATAGTAGAGTCAAGTAAAGTTTTATTTAAAGAGAGTCATGTCATAAGAACAGTAATTTTATTTTTGTTTAGTGAGAGCCAGAGTAATTTTTTTTTTGTTAACTTAGAAGTTGTTCGTACAGTTATGGAGTATTTAAGTTTTGATATTTATGAGGCAATTTCAAAAGATAGAGTTTTAAATTAAGTTGGTATTAATGAGTAAGAGATTTGAAATTGAGAAGGGGTGTTGGATATTATCGATTACCATACATCACTAGTTAGTACCTCATCACTAGTAAATGTATACTCTATTATCTTTGACATTAATAATAAAAAAGATGTGAAACCAACATGGCGTTTTTTCTCGTCTCCTGAAGTAATTATATTAACAATAAGCACAAGCCGTCCTTCGCAATTAATGGAAAGCCAACACCCTAAACTATAAGTCGCACCGTAAGATTATTAAAATTTAATTATTTAATTACATATAATTATTAAAATTTCAGGCATTTTATAAAATCCTTATAGATTATAGAACAAATGATCAAACAACCATTTTCTTACTATGGGTCAATGTTTGAATTAATCCCAATATTATTATATTAACTGTGGTTTGACCACCGCGACCGTAGCAAAGTCACAGTTACTACGGTAATCAAACCACAGTAGGTACAGAGTCTTTATACTGTGGGAAAACGTTATAGATGGTGCATTAACGTATAACAACAAAACGACATATCTCATATCTACGTTGCCATATAAATAGACATTTCGACCCCTGTCATCATTACTATAAAGTTTATAAACTTCACATCGAGAAATAGGACCCATGTTGTTAACTTTATCGGAACAAATTGAAATTGCTACGAGCTATCTTCTGTAACGTTCACTATTATCTGATCTGTGTCCTGGCTTGGCTCTCGTGTTATCTGTCGATGTGCCAATATTACAGGCCTAGTTTTAGAACTGTCACTGATATCATTCCACTATTTGGATTTAGAAATGTCTTTCTTATCTTTGTGCCAGTTTGGGGCAAGAGAGAGATTTCACTTGACTTGTGTGGTGGATATCGTCAATAGTAGAGCTGTAAAAAATGTCATGTTGATATTAAGGTCTCAAAAAATAATCTACATAAAAGATAAAAAAAGCTGTTGAAAATCTGCATTGATTATATTGTGAAAGATGGTAATAATATTCGCAAAAGAATCGTAATATGCGCAAGAGATATATTGTTTCGATCTTCCATCATTTTAAGAGTAAGGGCCTAGAAGTTGTAATTGCAAAGTGTATGCACAATTTTTCAACAAATGATAAGCAAAATATCATCATGTTTAGAGACTCATTCTCAATCAAAAGGCTCACAGAAAGTAAAATCCATCCTACGTATGTTCTATTCAAATCTCTCCTCAACCTAAATAAATAGCTTGTACGAGTATCTCTTAAAAGCACTGCGTTAACCATAGAACAAGTAAAAGTTCTCAAATACCTGTACTCAATTCAAAGAACCGTATCAAAACAAATTCAAAACTTTCAAGTTCATCACCATAAAACAATCAACCTTTCACCGCGCGGTGATTATAACGACAAACACAAACACGTTATTTCCTTGAAGATAAGGTGACGATAACGCCATAACATAATCATAAAGAGCTATTCGTTATGAGATAAGCTGGGTTAATTTCATAAGAGCTAATGAGCGGCGCTTGTGATATCGAACTTTGACCCCTGTAAAAATGTAGAATTTAGCGTGAATTTGGACGTAAGTTATGATGTTTACGAGCGGAAATTTATGCTTTTGAATGGTTGAACACTTGAAGGGGTAAATCCGTTATCTTTATGGTGTTTTAAGCTGACAGAAGCAAATAGCCACTGAACTATTGATGTTTCACTAAATGAGGTATACACGGTTATCTTATTTCGATTTGATGTTTATTATGTAGCTGTTCTTCTCTCTCCGTTCATCATATCTGAACAAGTAGGTCTTACTTTAGTACTTAAGTAGACCTTACTTTACCTAGACAGCCGTCTTTTTAGTTCAAGATAGTCATTTAAATCTCACGTCTGCCCTCTGAAGTGTGGAGGCCAACTTAAGCTGGTGTATTTAATGCTTACACTCAAACTCAATTTTAGATTATACATCGAGTCCACCGCTAAATCACCGTCGTGTTACAAATAACGTACGCAAAAAAAAATTAGTTGTAAGAATTTAAATTTGAATTCTTTAAGTTTTTTTTAATGATTATAGTGATGATAGATGATGTGGTCGAAGGTGTAAAGGCTTAACCTAGAATTACTGGCTCATAAGTACAGCTGCCGGAACACATCGTTAGATGCTTGGCGAAGTACAGAATCTTTCCTACATTAATAAATTGAATCTGGAATAGTGTTTAGTAATTAAGTGCAAACACAAAAACAGTACCTTACCCAATATCCGTCCTGACTGTTTACAGTTTAACGGATCGAATTACAAAAGTTACATAAGTGTGTAACTTATATTACACGTGTCATGTTAATGTTATGGAGTAACCTACCTTATATGGCATGAAGGAGAATATGTTATGTGCAAAACGGTCCCACGTATGTCATTGACATATATGTATTTTATAGAAACATTATCTCATGATCTAGATCTTGTTGACCATTAAAAATGTTCGTAATATTTTGCTAGGCTTTCATTATGAGGAAAATATTTCTTGCAGCAGGTACATGGTTTGAATCCCGCCGCGGGCTTGAGCTTCACCGCATGGTGGAAGGGCGTTTTGTGAATACCCGCCTGGCTAGCTTTCACCCCCAAGTAGAAAATCTGTCGCCAAGCACCTAACGGTGTGTTCCAGCAGCTGTCCTTGAAAACCAGTAAAATTACAGGTACATGAGACTTTACAACTGTAGGTCTCAGTGTGACGGGCACAGTGCAATTCGTTGTTGACGAAACGCATCTGTTATAGGCAGAGGTTAGTCCACTTAACATCAGGTTGGTTCAACAGCCTCGGGCTTGGTACGTCACAATACCAAAAAAATATAAAAAAAAAAAACTTCAAACTTAATGATTTTAAACTAATACAAAAAGAAGTGCACCTACTGAATAAAGAAATCGAATAAACCCAAATTATGTTTATATTATTCATTCGACTTCGCTTCCAGCTTCTCATTTCCCACATCCAATTTTAATTAATATTTCTTAAATGTATATTTTAATTAACACCTACGACACAACTATATCGAAAAACATATTTAATAATCGTATAGGTGGTAATAAAATGCTTTAACACCATTCGGAATAGACCTGCAACCGCAGGCATCCATCTCCTGCTGCGTTGGCCGGACTTCCAAATATAATTTATCATATATTATTATAAAAATGTATAATAATATATTTGTTTATTAATTGACATTTATGATTTGAAAGATTTATGAGCTTAAGCTTTATTATAGTTGCTAGTTAGGCAGATTAATAAATCATTTAGCTATTTATGTGTATGAATGCCAAATTAGTTTTAGCTCGCTATAAATTTTATGGACAGTCGGACGATTTCTAATTTGACAGGGAATTGTTATACCTATAACTCTAAAAAGAGCGTTAATTTTATGAGAAGTTAGTACTTGTTACTTCAATAACTTATTTTATACCTATATTATCTACTATTATCTATCAGAATATCTATTATATTATCTATCTACCTAATATACTCACAAATGTAGAGAACATTTAAATACGGAAAAAAAACATATATTCAGAAAAATGTTCTTGAAGAAATTTTCTTTTGAAGCAATGATGGCCGAGCAGTAATAGCTATGGCCTGCCGTGCCGCAGGTCCCTGGTTCAATCCCCACCGCCGGCTTGAGCTTCACCGCATGGTGGAAGGTGATTTTGCGATTGCCCGCCTGGCTAGCTACCCTCAAGTAGAAAATCTGTCGCCAAGCACCTGACGGTCCGGCAGCTGTCCTTGAGAGCCAGTGAAATTACAGGCACATGAGACTTAACAACTATGTCTCAAAGTGACGTGACTTATGATGAAATGCATCTGTTATAGGCAGAGGTTAGTCCGCTAAACATCAGGTGGGCCCCGAACTTGTTCTGTGACAATAACATAAAAAAAATACGTCATCGTTTCGTCAATTTATCTTGCTTTTTGTTATAAAATTCTCCGAAATAATGATATCACTCGACCGAGTTGAAAACCCAATCTATTTCCCATTATTCCTCTCGACCCGAGCAATGCAAAGCATTTCCGCACGATGCCGCCGCATCCTTACCCCTTATATAGCGCACAATCGGTATATTGAACTTGAGATGCGCTCGCGCATATTTATCAGCGAAAAGAGAGAAAAAACCCGTCCACACGCCCACGAAGACTGGTCCGACCACAGTTTATATATCTAGAATTGCTTATTTATTGCCGGTTTGGTTTTGCTTAGCTGTTAGCTGTTGGGTTTGTTGTACGATTCACGTTTTCAAGGTTGAGAAATACGGACCGTTATCTGCACGTAGCTGGAAATTTATTTGTTTTGCATGCTCAATTGGAAACAGATTATAATGGTTTTGGTACGAACTCACGTTTTTTAAATGAATCTTTTATGTTCAATTCCATGGCCCTTATTCTAGAATGACAGGTAATATTTATGCTTGAACCTGTACTTACTAGTATGTGTATATTTATATCTCTATCTATCAGTATGTGTATATATTAGGTCCTTACATATGAATTTGGCGTTTTGTATGGGAGGAACAAAAAGTCGAATATTTTTTAATATAATATATTTAATTAATCAAAGTATGAACCATTATTTTCTATGCACTTTTGCCATCTCATAGGTAGTTCATTGATCCCTTTACTAAAAAAACCAGTCGGACGGGAATCAATAAAATTTTTGAAGGCGATTTGGACTGCCCCATCGGAGTTGAATTTTTTCCCTTGCAAGAAGTTATCCAAATTTCGAAAAAAATGGTAATCTGTTGGAGCAAGGTCCGGGGAGTACGGAGGATGTCTTAGACTTTCCAATTGAAGCTCTTCTAATTTAGTAGCCGTCTGTAGCGCAGTGTGTGGTCTAGCGTTGTCGTGAAGCAGCAGTGGCGTGGAGCGATTGACCAGCCTAGGTTGTTTAGCCGCTAGCTTTTCCATCATGGTTTGCAATTCCTGACAATAGACATCAGCCGTAATAGTCTGGCCAGATTTGAAAAAACTGTAATGAACAATACCGGCACTAGTCCACCAAACGCTTACAAGTAACTTTTTTGGGGTTAATTTTCGCTTGGGGCAGGATTTGGCTGGCTGGCCAGGATCTAACCATTGCGCTGAGCGCTTCCGATTATCGTAAAGAACCCATTTTTCATCACAGGTAAATGATTCGGTTTAAAATACCTTCATTATTGTGCCGGTTTAGTAATGTAACGCAGCAGTCGACGCGCGTTTGCCGGTTTGTTTCAGTCAATTCGTGAGGTACCCACCTTTCAAGCTTTTTAATCTTCCCAATTTGCTTCAAGTGAATTAAAACAGTTTTATCACTAACATCGCAGCCTGCAGCTAACTCGGACGTGGTTTGCGATGGATCCGCTTCCACAATAGCCTTCAACTCCCACGGGGCTTGTTCTGCAGGTCGAAATTTCCAGAACGAAAACGTTGGAACCAAAAACGAACTGTGTTTTCTTTTGCAACACGACCGCCATACACATCATTCACCCTTCGAGTTGTTTCCGCAGCACTAGTGCCACGGCGGAACTCGTACTCGTAAATAATGCGATATTTAAGGTTTTCCATTTTGTAAAATGAGTGACGCAAACAGAAAAAAACAGAAGAAAAAAAAACAAATGAATGACGATCATCGAAGCACAAATACATGAGTCTATAGCTGTACAAATTTGAATTTGGAATTCCTTACCAAAGAGGAGAAATTCGTGATTAAAGTGGCCAGTACGAAAAACGCCAATTTCATATGTAAGGACCTAATATAAGAGAGAAAAAACATGAAATCTAAATCCAATAGAAAATTCCCTTTTGAATGTCTAATATCCTCTTGAAGGCTTAGAAGAAGCTGTTGTTTTAGTTGTTAAGAAGTGCTCGTACCGAAGTTTGCTTAGCTATCTTAACCGATCGGCAAAGTTAAACAATGTCGCCCGCGGTCTATGTTGGATGGGTGACCGCTAGTGACATTACTACTGAGCGCTTCCGTGCTTCGGAGGGCACGTTAAGCCGTCGGTCCCGGTTGTTGTGACTACATCATCACTTACCATCAGGGGAGATAGTGGTCAAAGGCTAACCTATCAGGCATAAAAAAAAACTTCGGGAAATACTAAGTGTGATGCTACAAATCATTTTCGTAGGCGTGAATTTCTTCGCAAATATGTTATAAAACGTCGTATGACATACGTGCGCTTTGATAATTACAGTCTCAGCTTTCTTGTATCACTGAGAAGTGAGAAGTCAAAAGCGCCCTAATGACGGCCGATTTATATGGTATAAGGCAAAAAACCGACCAAACGTAAATACGTACAAAAACGCCTTCTAACTAGAAGGCGTTAAACGAGGTCAGTTAAGGCGAATGTTTCTTTTCGTCTTCATTTAAGGTGTATTTTGTGGTCTTTCTTAAATATTGACTTTTCGATGAGGCTGATTAAGTCGTACGTTATAGTGATAGTCACTGTATATAAACCGCCGTAAAAGTAAGGTATATTTTATGGTCAATACTGCAATTATTATCGTATAACAAGTTCAATTCTGAAAATACTTTACGGAAGGCGTTTTTTGACGGTTGTGTTTATTATAAAACATGGTACATTTTTATTGACTGGTGAAAATCATCTTAAAGAGTTGTGAATTCATCTTACGTAGTTACAATTCAACGGTAAAAGGTCAAATTTGATTTAAGCTCTTAAGTCGTTTTTCTCAGTGTAGCTTCTTATTTGTTCTAGCAATTTCGCCTCGGCTGTAATTTTCAACTTACCGCACTTATATCATAATGTACTATTATACTATATTAACTTGGAACTTCTTACAGATGTTATATTATTTTCGGTTGGCGGCATAACTTGAATCTCTGTTAATGTTGTTAAGAGATGAGAGATAGCCATTTCAGCGTCCCAAGACGAGGTGATATCAATTAGATTATTCCGATTAAGGATTTGTGTTGACGAAACGGCATTAATAAACGCGAGCTTATGCAAAATATAGCTTGGATTGCACACGTGTTCACCATTTTTGCTTCTGGTAGCGCCGTAGGCAATTTTTTAAATATTAAAATCAGAGGTCTGTATTGTGTTTATACGAAAAAATATTTATTATATCAAATTTCTTTTAGAAATTACACTATTCAGTATAAGTACATGTTAATTAGAAAAGTAAAACTCTTTGGTCGAGTTGCGTAATGCGGATTCTCGTATAAAACCTAGGTAGTACCTTAAATCGTTACCTAGTGTGACCTAGGTTCGATGCACGGATAAGATGTTTTATGGCAAATAAATTTCAGTATTTTGTAGTCCAATAGGGACAATATCTTTCCGTGGGAGTTGTAAGAAGCGACGAAGGGAAAAATACCAGGAAGTGAGCAGCAACGACTTCTGAAGAAATGCAATCTTGCGATGCTATCTCCAAGACGCCTGCCAAGCGTGCGAATTACGGCACACCCATAATGGGGGAGGCTGTGTTCAGCAGTGGACGATCTAGCTACACACAGTACAGTACTTCGTAATCCAGAATCTGAAACTGTGCCTAATTGGTTTGGTATTGATTGTGATAGTTGATGAATAGGCTCCCATCCTATTACATAGTATCCATACAGGTCTGAAAAACGTGGTTGTTACCTTTATACCTTCAAGAATAAAAAGGCGTAATGGTATTTTGATGTTAATAGTTTATTCTTAAATTTCAGTTATATTTCTTACACATCTAAAATGAGTAAATGATACTTTAGTTTAGTAGGTTAGTTGTTCAAATTCATCTTTACCAGATACGGCAAGAAACGATTAAGATAGGTATCACATATAAAATCATACATTCGATTTCGCCGTTCTCACCTAGAATTCTAAATTAATATAATTCCTTGTGTTGAAACCCCGCTGAGCTGATGCTCAAGACCTTGGCCCGCTGGGAAGATAAAGGCAGCGCGGGGTGTCTTTTATTAAAACTATACTACGTGGAAACGGGTAGCTTATTAAATTTTCAAGGCAAATTCACAGATTCCGCCTACGAAATATTTGGTGTACAAAATATATACAGGCTATTTTCTTTTTATAGTTAACTGAATATCAAAAGCCCACAATAAGAAAGTACCTACGAGTAACAGCATCTAGAACTTTATGGATTTAATGATATAATATGTATATATAAGTATCAATAAGCTCAAACTCTTACCGACATGCACGACTGTATTATAACACATCAATAAAACAATATTGAAATATAAAATGCTTAAATTGAAATTTAGCCATTAGAACTAATTCTTATACAACCTCTTTACGATTCTTATTAATCTTCGTTAAATTAACTTTGACTTTCATAAAACATTCCTCATATTCACTATATTTTTAACACTTCCCTTTAATAGCTTTTTAAAGTCGTTAAAAGTATATAAGTTCTAATAGTCTATGGGCGTCCTAATACGGAAGCATTCTTTTGATTTTATTATGCCGTAAAAAGTAAATATAAACAAACAACTAATCAAAAATAAATAGGCAGCAGAAACTGGTTACGTACAGAGGTTTATCGATGAATTCACCTACATTTTAACAAAGCATGTCGCATAGCGGAGTCAACCGCAATTTTCTTGTTTTCGTACACTCAGCATAGTCGCACATAAAAATATTCAAGTTTATAGCAGACTCGAGTAAAGAACCAAAACATACGTGAATTTCGACCCGAAATTTCGCAATCACCTTATTAGCAATATCCGATAGATAGTATGCTGACGAGATGAGAATTTCGCTGGAGTTTGCATATAATATATTATTGGTATTATCCGTGTCGTTTGCATAATCGGAAAACCGAATAGACACGCGCGGGTCTCGCAAACAAGTTGAACTAGCTAATGCAAGAAAGATCCACATTATAAGCAATATGAGTACTTCTGATACATCAAAAGCCTCTATGCTGATGATAGGTACCACATTTGCGATGCAAATCTAGAACTTGTTTGATAAGTTTTGACGGAGACTAGATAGCGGAAATGTCTTATTTTGCTAACGCATGATTGCAATACTGGTTTGTTTATACTGAAATGCATATTAATAAAACAGCTTTGAAGACAAGCTCAATTGCTTCTGAGTTATGATTATTCTACTTTATTCTTAGTGATTTTTTCAACAGCTTTAGTTAAAGACTGTCGGAAACACGGCCTGTGAACGAAACAAATATTACGTTATATTTTAAAACAAATACGTCATATTGAATTAAACAAAGTCAGATTTTGTGATGGTCTTGTATTAAAGCCGTTGATAGAATTAGATTAAGTGTAACTATGTCAACGTCTTAACGTTATTCGTTCATATCGGTATATTAATATCGATATGAACGAATTACGATGTTTGAAAGGTCCCGTGAGTATGAGACATATTAATGTTTTCAATATTTCACGCGTAGTTGCGCGGAATTGTCGCCGCGATTTAGACGCGTGAACTCACCTGATGAAGGGCATCGGACATGCCCGAAACCTAGGTCGACAATCTCGACCAATACGCGTGAGTACAGCCGGTTAACAATGGCCGGTAAAACATTAAGAATTACGATGTCTTCTCTAAATGTACAATTCCTCATAGTTTTCCAAAAGTATCTTTATTTTTCAGTTTGAAAGTAACACATGGCTGCAACTGTTCAATGTTATATATATATATTACTGCTGATAGGTAAGCCTTTGACCACAATCTCACCTGATGGTAAGTGATGATGTGGTCGAAGGTGTTACCTAGAATTACTGGCTCTCAAGGACCGCTGCGGAATACACCGTTAAGTGCTTGGCGACAGATTATCTACTTGAGGGTGGTCGCTAGCCAGGCGGGCATTCGCAAAATGCCCTACCACCATGCTGCGAAGCTGGAGCCCGCGGCGGGATACCATAAAACCCCATTTTTTTTCTTGATCTTGACCGTGAAAATCCAATTAATTTGGGGTCGGCGCTGTTTGACTTTCTCTTCCACTTTTATTGCATGTATCAATAAGGGAAAATTCTTTGTTTACATTTCTTAATACTACGCGTTTGTTGCATTTCCAAATGGCTAGTTCTGATATATATGACCCAATACAAAATGATTTTCCCAATTAACTTTAGTAGCCATCTCATAACGCTTGCCAGGTCTGATAACCGGTGGTATTCAGAAAGTTACGGCATACCCTCGTTTAGATATTATAACGCTGACGCAAACTTGACACGCATGCAAATTGTCTTTAATAGAATTGCGCTTATTCTGGTTTGAGCAGGACTATCTGGTTTGGCTACTGAATTGATCATTGCACTAAGAAGTAAAGTAAGGGTAATCAATATCATTGAACAGGACATACACTATCTTGTTTGTGATCAGACACTGAACTTTTGACCACAAATTACAAACGTGTTGTATTTTGAATTTGATTATTTTGATTGATATTATGTAGGATCATAATGAATTGATACGTATTTATATCCATAATAAGTGAAGGAATTCTTCATCATGAAAATAATAGCAACCTTGCAGTTTACTCCACTATTTCTTTTTGATGCTTCCATGTTCAAGTTGTAACGGCTATAGACTGCCGCACATCTTATCTACAATCTCGCTGGTTGCATAAGCTCTACCGTGGGGTGGGTGGTAGGACGTGACCAGCTACAACCCCCCAACAAAAAAAAACCTGTTGAATAACCTAACAATGTATTCCAGCAGCTGTTATTGAGAGCCAATTTTCATTCTAATCCGAATATATATCATCTACCGCATTATCTCTTACCAACAGATGAGATAGTAGTTTAAATGTAAAATGTGGTTAACCGTGATGACTATTCAGGTTTATTTCTGTATTGTAACGTTTTGCCCATTCAATACATGAAAAAATAATAACAAATATTTATAAAATATTTTAAGAAAACATCAAATTAATATTTTAATAAAACACATAAAATATATAAAAATATATCTAGTGACAATTCCTATAATTCAGTTTTGGACAATAAATAAATAAAAAACTGGCAGTTTTTTAGTGTTGCCTTCATAACAAATTAATTAGTCTAAAAAACTAAATATTCGTTATTTTGTCTCTAAGTCAATTGTTAAACATTTCATATTAAGAAACCTCATATACATCGAACATTTGTAAACAGTTTATCCTCCTACTAAGCAGCTTAAGACCACCCTGCATCCCCATAACAATATAACCCCTATTAGAGACTTAAACAATGTGCAAGACTATAAGATTGTGTAACACAGTGGCAGTGTACGCTAATTCTATTGTTATTGTTATTCGGTCTACTATGCTATAATCCTTGCTCTTTCAATGCAAAGAAGGGCTTCTATTTGCGTTAAATGCAGGATAGGAACCAACTGGAAATGTCTGTTAGGAAGTGTTATCATTGAGAATTGAGATACATGCATATATAACGTTATGCCTGTTTTTAGAGATATAGGCATCTTTCTCATCTCTCATGAGGTAAGATTCTTCACTGCCCTGACATTCTTCATTATCTGGAATTTTTCCAAATCGTGTCCAACATGATCACAATGCGTTCGCATAAGTCTACCTTTCCCAACTGTTCCATTCTATACTTGCCTTGTTTGCTTGGTTCCTCAATCATAGACCACCTTATGTTAAAAATCTCTGATGCCTGTAATTTTATATTTCATATTTTATGTTACTTAGCTCAATGTAAATATTAAAAAATCTATTCAAAGGGAGCGCGGCGCGGTCCAGTGTTGCCGCGGTGGGCGCTCTTAGGTTGGAGTAGGTATTGTCTTTTACTACGATACACAGTACTTAAAAGTGTCACACAGTACTAGAAAAACATATTGTTTTTAAGTTTTGCGTCTCTCCAAGCCAAGAGCGCCCGCCGCGGCAACACTGGACCGCGCCGCGCTACCTTTGAATAGAGTTTTGAATATTTACATCGAGCTAAGTAATTTTTATTACTTAGCTCGATGTAAATATTCAAAACATATGAAATATTAAACTACAGGCATAAGATACTTTTACATCAGGAGTTTCTGGTGCTTATTCCGACAACTACACATAAAAATAAGAAAAATAATTAAAAAAATATAATTAAAAAAAAATCTAATAAAAAACGTTTGTTAGGACTAGCAGAAGTCAACCCTAAGAGGTTGTTAGCATTTTACCAATAACCGTGTATTAGTTAGGACCTATTTTATCGAAATATTTAACTGTGGTATTCAGATAATCAGATAAAAATTACATTAAAAACGTGAAATCGTTAAAGAAATCAACATTATCCATCACATGCTCGCAGCCGTGACTATAAACAATCATGACTTGTTTAGTTAACTACAAAATTTGAATAATTTCACCAACACCTTTATTATTAGGAACACAATGTCAAATAATTTTATTCAGGTTTATTCGTCAAAGCTTGCCGCCTGTTCTACTGTAACGTGTGGTCACGTTACAAAACCGTGACGAAAACATATCCAGGATAGTGCGTATACCGTATTTGCATAAGTCGTTGTAGGCCTATTATACCGCATTATACGAAAATTATACCGGTATTATCTTATAGTTAGAAGAAGCAGTATCAATAAGTGCGTACGTTTGGTTGCTCTACGATCGTGAAAATTATTAATTCCGTTAATTTTCTTTTTGCGTAGAAGTAAGAAAATATTTGCATGATTTTGTAGAGGTCTCTTACCTTAACTTAAAATTGTATTTTAAAGTGAGGGACTTTTATTTTTAAAAGTTGTCTGGAAGAGATCGCTATTAGTGATAAGGCCGCCCATTGTGATACTTTAGTCAAAGTTTTATGTAAGATTACATTTGTATTTTATTGGTGTAACAATAAAGAATTATCTATCTATAATACGGCGTCTGTTTAGTGCTCGTATTTCCTACAACGAATATATCTTGTAAAGAACTCATGATATTATTTACAATCTGTCAATTTTCATGAGTTCCTTTCAAACAAACCATCTTCGCACTTTACGAATAGATATACAGACTTCAGTAATAAATACTAAACGTGAGCAACAAGCTGATTTAATATATGAACAGTTTTTGTCAATTTCTCATCTAAACGTATTTTCAATTTCCAACTGACAATAGCTGTCTGCCTCATACCCGTCAAAAACAATGAATGTAAGCAATTTGTTTCAGAAAATCTTTATTTCTTCTTCAAGTAAAACACCGACGCGTTATTGTAATGAGTTCTTATCCTTTGCTAAACAAACATAATAATTGTAAGCTGTATTTCCTTGAAATAAACTCTACATTCGTTTGGTTCTTCCTTTTGCCAACAATTTAAGAAAGAGTACAATATGAAAATGCTTTTCAAGCCTTAACTACACCTGACATAAAGTCGAAAATGGGAAATGGAGTTAATACTTGAAGCACAGAAGAAACGGTATTAACGTTCCTTGAAATAATTATGCGACTATGCTCATCCAGGACCAGTCTCATTTCTTCCATTTAAGGAGATTCTGACATGTAGACGTATTTTTCATATAGGAATATACGTACAATCTAAGGCTGAACGTACACTATTAGACCATCTTTCAAAAAGTTGAAGAAGGCATTCCTTTCGAATTTTTGGACATGAATCCTAGTAATAAATTCACTCATCAATGTGCCTTGGCTTTAGCTTGCCCAACTCACTTTTTCTGCGCTGTTTGGGCGGAAAGTAGGTAGAACAGAAGTAGTAAACATATCAGTCTATTTCCGAAGTGCTGTCCCATATTAACAGGTATTTTAAATTTCAATCCAAGTTCACATTCTATACTCAAACAGATCCCGTGGGAGAATGTCACCCCTCATTTCTTCCCTTGGGTGTCGTAAGAGGCAACTAAGGGAAAAAATACCAGAAGGGAAGCAGCGCCTTCTGAAGAACTGACATCTATTACAATCCTTAAAACGCCTGCCAAGCGTGGGGTTTGTGGCAAATCCCCCAATCGTGTTCAACGGTGGACGTTCTGGTGGAAGTGGTGATGATGATGACTCAGACAGATATAATTATTTGTGATTATTTAAACTCACTGCCTCTACCAAGCTACGTAATTTAAACAAATATTACAATATTAACCAAATCATTTTGTCACACGTTGTTAAAACGTTATAAGACGTTTAAAAAGAATGACCCCGAGTTTCTTGCCTTTTCTTCTCGCGGTGGCGTTATCTCATTTGATGAATGCGGCATGAAAATGTAGAATATTTCAATATTAAAATTGGTAATTGACTTTCAGAAAAGCGTCGAAGGCGCCTAAATTCAAATATAATTTAGCTCACGACTTTTATATCTCCAGAGATTAGGATCGCTTATCCCGCATTGAGGTGGGGCACAATATGTCCCCCCGAAGGGTTCCCGCCTTGTCGTGGCGGTGGGGCTTAGTAGCCGTGGCTTCGTCACCCACGGTGAAGCGAAGAGGAACCAGGGGCCGTGCTGGCTTGGGCAGTCGGCCGGCCCCAGAGGGGCCGCTCCACTGGGCTTTGCCTCTAAGTCCAGACTGGAGCGGCAACGGGTAGGCTGCGGTGCTGTATGGGCAGCACCGCATCTGAGGCGGGCTGTGGTGTTGTATGGGCGACACCACAGCTGACGGTGAGGGGCCACGGCGGGAGAGGAGTGCCGGTATCACGGTGCGCCGCTCTCCCTACCTTCCGTGGCCACGGCGGGGCCGCCACCGTTGGATGGCGGACGCGGAGGGGCCGCAGGGGAGGAGGAATGTTGGTATAGCGAGGCGCCGCTCTCCCTATCCTCTGCGGCCGAAGTAGCAGGCGACGGGGCTACTCATCTGACCCGTCGCAGGGGGACCTTGGGCGTCGGAAGCGGGGTCGTCTGACGCCCATTTGCGGGCTTGGTCCCCGGGTGGTAGCGACGTGCCATGTGTTCTGGTGCGTCGTGAGGGGTAGCACCCCAGGAGGGGTCCGGCAACGGACAACCGTGGCGGGTTCGTGGTTGAGTGCTAAAGCGACCCTGCGATCCCGCCGAGAAGCGGTAGAGACGGAACACCGTGTGTTATTTAGTCGGTATGGCACTTGCTGCTGTGGGAGTAGTTGGTGTCGAGCCCGACATATCCCGGCCACCTTCCCCGGGGTGGACGGGAATGCGTAAATGCATTTTTCACACGTTAAAAAAAAAAAAAAAAAAAAAAAAAAAAAAAAAAAAAAAAAGGGGCACAATATGTATTTCAATACCACACATGTTGCATAGACTTTAGTTTTGATAAGACTCATAAGCATGCTCCTAAGAATATAGTAAAATATTACTTGCTCAGTGGAATATAGTAGGTATGTTCATAAATATATAGCACCAAATGTCTCTGTTTGAAATGCAAAGAACATTGAATGATGGCTGTGACAGGAGATGCGTCATGCGACTGACAATCTACCCAATAAGTAACTTCAGTGAAGTTCAGTGACTTTGTAACTGGGAATTCTAACAGAGAATTCTCTACAGCTATCCTATGGTTTATAAGTACAAGAAACGACATACTCGCATGCTGCCGTGTATCTGAATAATTCAAGAACGTTCTACAAATACGTAGTTACAAGTAATTATGTGACACTCGGGTATGGCAACATTTTCACCGTACGTTAGGTGACATCATCACATCATTCGCATGGTGGTAGGGCATTTTGCGAATGCCCGCCTGGCTAGCTACCACCCTCAAGTAGAAAATCTGTCGCCAAGCACCTAACGGTGTGTTCCGGCAGCTATCCTTGAGAGCCAGTACTTCTAGGTTAGCCTGAACAACATCTTCAACCACATCATCACTTACCATCAGGTGAGATAGTGGTCAAAGGCTAACCTATCATGCATAAAAAAAAAAGTCATAGAGAAAAGTAATATGGTGACATTGTAACAGCGTTCCAGTATTGAAAAATGGTGGACCCTTGTAAATACTTACAAGTACCTGCATTATGCTAGGGGATTGGGCTTTATTTTAAAATCGATCGACTTTCTATGAGGTATTCCAAAACATTAAAAATAAATATTAAGAATCGTCAATGATCATTAATTTTTTACTTATACTTTCACTAAAGCACAAAACTTATGGTTAAAAAAATTTGGTTGTAAAATGAAACCTTGCCAAGATATAGTTAAAAATTCGTGTCCTTCAAAATGACGTTGGACGCTTATTATGAAATGTTACCAACAAGAGATGACAACGCGGTGAAAGAAATCCGATTCTGATTACACCACAAGAACATCATCGTCATTTCTCATTTTAGTGAAGATGTTTTTGAATAGACTTAAATCAACTCAAAATGGACGATAAATAATTTATAATCCCATAGGAAATCATACATTTTACCTTTCGACAACTACGTTGAAATTTAAAATTTTAAAACTTCTCTCTACCTTTACTTTCATTGTCATTTTATAATACATATACATATTTTAAATAAGTATATATAAAGTGCTTTCACATGTATATTATGTCCTTATTTTATTATTAAGTACAAGTAATTTAACAGAACTAGGTGGTTGTACTAAGGAATGGGCACCGAACGAAATTTGTACTAAACTACTACTATTAACACAAAATAAATCTGAAAATGTTTGCTTTTCTCCGGGTTTTTCGAGCTATCCAATTAAACCTTTTACTCTTGACATTGTATATTTAGAAAGCGTAGAATTAAATTTGGGACACATTTAGCATCTTTGATATTCACTCGAATTTATCTTCTCTATGGACCGTGAACAAACCCTATTTATTTACTATTCATTAATAACTAAGAACATATTAATACTACTCTCATCATCACACGACGCGGCGACGGCTCAAGATCATTTAATAATAATATGTTTTCTCTAACAACACAAATAACTATACAAGAACAAATTGTAGAAAATTTTGATTTTTATTTATTGCGGGCCGTTTGCCTGACTAACCGTCCTTTGGAATGCTCGTGTAATATATCTTTTATCTTTTAGACAATAATGACGTTAAAGAGCTCTGTTGTGCGCCTAATAATGTGTAACTCACTTCGACATGCTGCTAATTCGGAGAATTATTTCTCAGTCGGCTTTTAACTTTTAATACATCTAACAGGAAGGTATGAGACAGCCCATATATTTATATTCAGCAGGGAACTGTACGGTATAACAATCACAAAAAATACTTCACCTAATTCGTAGTCAGAGCGATTTAACTACTATTATCAATGTTAAAAATATTTTTTGCTCTAAAAAACCTTACTAAAATACCTCCGCAACTTTTGGTCAAAAAGAAACCTAAAGTTAAACTATATCAATATTTTTACGCTGTTGACTTTACCACCCAATACTACCCTAGCCCCAATCCTTAATTCGTCCTCGTGCGTGGTTTATTCCCACACTGGCACAATTACGGAACCACAAAGGGCTAAAGGCGAGCTTACACTAATCTCCATAGCAGATTATGTTGGTATTAATGATACTTCACTGATGTGGTTTCATCATTACTTTGATCTAATCTAATGAGTTCCAAGTACCTTCCGAAATCGAATGCGATAAGAAGCCTTGCACTAAAATACGATTGTAACACATCCTCCACTAACACGACAAAATTTGGTGCATTATTTTACTCGAAGTCGGCTATATCGAATTTTTTATTAGAAAATTGTATATAAAAATATAATTAACAAATTGGCAAACAATTCCGTTTGGCATCGAATACCCGACGGTCACTGTGCCCCCGGGCACTCACGGGAGTTTGCAGACGCTGCTGCGCACTAGCTCTGATGATGAGCATCTTATATGCTCGAAACCTGCGAGGCGTTTCGATCCCTAGCGTAAGTGTTTTGCCTGGTCTAATAATAGTATTAATATGTGTGAAAGTCCCGAAAATTACATTTGAAACATTACCTACCTACTCATATATTAGGAATAAATAAAATATCATATGTTTGTTTTTGTTTAGGAGATAACAATGTTTTCAACTCCGCAACTACTCGTAATTTCTTAATTAAATCATCAACTTACTCAGAAAACGAAAGAAACACGCTTTATTGAGCAGATAAGATCGACCCGTCAAAGATACAAAGTAAACGCGACGAACCAGTACCCTTGCACATGCATTATTCAAACGACAAGCATACAACATTGCAACAGTATACAAACATATTACAAAACAATAAAAATACTAATAGGTGTCCAAATTTCCCACATCTTGCCAGAAATGTTTTGGTTTCATGTAATCGGAGGCAAGTTTATAGCCTTCTATGCTTAGTTCCAGAATAGACCACTGAAAATTTATTCGTTAAAAGTACCCAAAATCGGTCAGACCCATGCTACTTCATAAACAACGTTGAATTTTAGAGGTGTTAGACTAATATTATTTTATAGGAGCATTGACGCATGCTAAGCGAAAACATTGAAATTATTACGGATGGAAAAAGATAACTTCCAGCGGGACTTGAACCCGCAATAATTTCAGTGTTAGACTAAGTTATCAATTAAATCCTTTATCATGATAAAATAAGACCTATGTACGTAATCAAAATACAATCTTAGTCGTGATAAATTGGCGCTGGTTGAAGCTGAAATATCCAAAAACCTATATTAAAAATACGACATATAGATAGCTTGTCATAACACTTTGATCTGATCTGTAGATGGGATTCTTAACACATGATTGCACTTAAAAAAATTATCAACATGCAAAGTATTTGCTATGATTCGTTTTCGTCCTGCTATTTATAGATTAAGATTCGCCTAATATTACGTGCTCATATAATTATATTGAAAATTTTGGTATCGGTATATAATGTGGTAAGTACCGAATATTACGTAAGTCTGTCGGCTCCGACCTATAGGATCTCTGTACAAAATTGAATCAAAGACGGCTCAGTGGCTTAGGCGTGAAAATGTAAATGTAAGACACACAGAAATATTTACTTTAGTACGTCATATAACTAATATGATGTTGGGGAAGGGTACAGACAAATTGGCAAACTGCACTAGCAAATGCATGGCGAAAATCTCTATGTGTTGTTTATTGAACCACAGTAGTTGTAACATATGATACTGGTCGTTTTATTTATACTGTAACAATGTTCCAATCCACAGCAACTAGTCCCGTATAATTATAAGGAATACATTACACGGAGCGACTCTAGCCTATAAATAAAATGTGTTTGACAAATGGAGTGCTGAAGGCTAGCAAAGATAGAATACTTATGTAGTAAAAGATTCGGTACTTTTAGATTTTGATATTTTATATAGCAGATATTTTGATTAGTTTTAAGTTGAAGCGCTCGTAGCGAAGTTTACTTGGTTGTTTTTAACCGATCAGCAAAGTTAAGCAACGTCCGCCGTGGTCATGAGTTGGATGGGTGACCGCTAATGACATTACTACTGACCGCTTTCGTGCTTCGGAGGGCACGTTAAGCCGTCGGTCCTGGTTGTCGTCTTAGGATGGCAGTTGTTATAGCATGGTGGTAGGGCATTTTTGCGAATGCCCGCCTGGCTAGCTCCACCCTCAGCCTCAACCCTAGCCAGTGAAATTACAGGCATATGAGACTTAACAACTATTTCTCAAGGTGACGGGCGCAATACAATTCGTGACTTGTAACGAAATGCGCCAGTTATAGGCAGAGGTTAATCCGCTTAACATCAGGTGGGCCTCGAGATTGCTCCATCATAATAACATAAAAAAAACCTACATACAATTGCATGCCTATTTAGGTGATTTATTTAATCTCCACGATTTTGTTTTCTTACTTATAATAATAACATACCCTACATCTTTTGATTTCATTTAAGTTTAGATATCTTGATTTACTAAAGAGTTATTAATCGGTACCCTACAGTCAAAAGCCTACTGTTTGCTCTATTACCATCTTTAGGATCTAATTCTAATTTCTTTTTATAAGTCTTCGAGATATTATTACTATAAGTCAGTGTAAGTTTACATTCAATCACCATCCCATCGAAAATTATACAACGTTATGGACAGATATTCTAACATTATAATCTTTTGTTTATTTATCCATATCTATTTATTTGTATATCGTAGGAGATGAACCAGCTTTGAAAGACCCATGCTATCGAAACTGAATAGAATGTAGGCATACAAATGATGGTAATATTACCTAGAAACTGGTATGAAATCTGTGACGATGGAAGATCTAAGCTTCGTCAGGATAATATATTATTATTTCCACGTGTGGTCATAATGTCTCACGTGTTATGACGGTTTATAGTTGTTTTTAAGATTTTATGTGTATTGGGTAATAAAAGCGGCGTGTAGGAGTGACCTACTGGAATTTTAATTTACGAAGGATCGGATTACATAACGTTATTTTTAATGGCTTCTGTAATATTTTAAGGATGTCTTTGTATTGGGCGCCTTCTGTGTGTTCTGCTTGACTTGTTGGGTGAAAAATATTGAGGTCGTCTTCTTTTACGAGTTCTCTGAAAAATTATGTTCGTAGGCGAAGGTTTTAATGATGTGTTTGTTGAACTTGTGGTGATATATTTTATGTGGGATTTACTCAAAAAATTTAAGAATTCTTCATAATTTCAGTCTTTAGGTTTTCTGAGAAAAATCTGTATTATATATTTTTTTAGATAAACCTGCATGGATGTCTGGTTTGACTCGTTTGACAAACATATGACTTCAATCTTCGATCTTGAAAGGACCACCATGATTCAGTAAAATTTTATTTTCTTTATTTTTACATATTAAAATCACCTGGTTATTATCTCATACTTTTTATGTTTATCAAACTCTTCTGGTTCTTAACGTATTGAGTATTCAGAAGATCGTCGAATATGCGACATAAATCCGAAAATCTACTCAAATATATTTCTACAATGATAACACTTTCGGCAGAGGATTTCCATGCATGCGTGGCAATATAGTTTGTCATAACTTCTTTGATTTATGCCCATATCCAACAAAACAAAAATACCTTTCCCACACTATTTCAAGAAAATGCTGTTTGTGTTTACACAATACATGGTTTAATATTGCCACAATAGGTTACTTTGGTTTTGCAGTGCCATACACAGAAAAAAAGGAATACTTGAGCCAACGCAGTGTGTTTTTATTCAAGAATATTTGTGATTCATATATATTGAAAACAATATATTCTTGAAAACGGAACACAATATTCTCAGGAATATATTCTTGAATCAAAGTATATATTGCATTCTTCTTTGGAGAAATCGTTAAAGTGTTTACATACGAATATGGTTAGTTTTGAATCCAAGAATCTTACCATAAATATTCGTAAGTGAAGCACCTTAATTACAGTCGAACAAGAATACTTAAAAATATTTCAAGAAAGAATATAGAAATTTTATTTGGAGAATAAAATGTTAACAGAAGAATTCCTATTTTATTGTTAGAAGAATATTTTCGTTATCTTGAAATAATAATTTGAATACTTTATGTGAAGAAATATTTTTTGGGTCAAAACAATATTCCTAAGAATATTCGAGTGTAATATCAAGACTCGATTATTATCAGTTCAGAATATATTCTTGTTGTAATACAGCATTGTCTTGAATTTATTAAGACAATGTATATTCTTGGCTAAAGAAGTCTTTTTTTTTCTGTGTATAAAGAAAAGTAATTTAAAATGAACTCGTAGTTATATGTTCCGACGACCTTTATGAAGCAAAGGCGTTTATGGCGTGCTAATTTCGTATCGTGTTTTCAACTGCAAAACTTAAATATTTCCAAGATTTATCTTTTTCTTCGGTTCTATGCCAAGTTCATCTAAGGCCTTAGGGTTAAGAACTAATCTTTAATTAGTAATGTACTATATTGTTCTTTACTTAGGTACTTTTCAATTATTTTTTTAATGTTCCTGTGACGGAACATGCACGAGCCTACAGCATCATATATGCATTTCGTCACAAGTTCGAACTTCATTGTGCCCGTCAGCTTGAGACATACAGTTGTTAAGTCTCTTGTGTCTGTAATTATACTGGCTCTCAAAGACTGCTGCCGGAACATACCGTTAGGTTTGTAATACCGTTAGGTGCTTGGCGACAGATTTTCTATTTGAGGGTGGTACCTAGCCAGGCGAGCATTCGCAAAATGTCCTTTCTACTAACTAACAAATAACGTTTGATTATCATTGCTTCAAAAATTAAACAATATAATTGATAGTTATTGATGATGTCGTGATATACAAAGAAACCTTATATTATCCCCGGCCTTTAGAAATATTATAGCTCCTAGTTGGCCTACGGACAGTCAAAGACAGTCGTAGTTATGATTATAGGAACAAGTACCCAACATATTTTAAACCTTTTTCATATATGTACATAAAAGTTAAATAGAGATACAAAATATAAACACAAACAAAACTACTAAAGCAAAGCGCTATCCTCGAAGGCAGATAAAAACACAGGTTCCTTTCACTCCGCCCACGGCCGGTGGCGCCAACGTAGGCGTCTGCGCGATATGCTAAGATCCTAGGCGACCTGTAATTAAACCTACTGGTGATTTATGCTAACCAGTCTAGGGTAAATATATAGATTTTGAATATTTTTATAGGTTTGAAATAGAATAAGTAATTGGAAAGATTTGTAGCTGCTTGAGCGTCAGTTACGTTGTAGTGATGATTTTCTTTATATGATGCTTATGTTTTTTTTTTTAACTTTTTATCAAGAAATTTTTGACAAGAGTGGTCGTGGTCTTCACATCAGGAGTGGTGACTCGCCTCACAATCCGTCGCCAATCCTCTCGCATCGCTGCCTTCCTGGTACACTCGTGGACGTGGACGATCTAGTACATCGTATATTCTGAACTAAATAATGAGCTAAGTGATTTGATTATATAGGTACACATATATTTATGTTCTTCATGGTTTTAAAATATACATACATGATTTTCATTTCTGGTTCTTATTTTGAATCCAATGTATTCAAAATAAGAACCAGAACTGAAATCCATCCCTCCCAGACAATTATTTGTCTACAGACTAAATAAAATAGAGGGAAACAACTATATAAAACGTAAGTATTGTTATTGTAAAGTCATCATTGTAGTAAGTAAAAGTCACCACATTGTAAATATTCATCTTATTGGCCATCATGGTAGGTTCAGAGTGACATGATTTTATCTATATTAGGATCAGCTCGAGGGATAATCAGGTGTATTGCGGTCCGATCCCATGAAGAGGTAAGACATGATTCCAGTTGTTTTTATTTTTTTGCTCCGTTCTGATACCACTATTATTTTAAGTGTAAATTTTTTATAATCAAGATAATCAGGTGCATACCGGTCTGATACCATGAAGAAATACGTTTTTATATATTTGTTTACTCCGTTCAGATTCCACTTAATATTTTAAGTGTAAATTTCTTATATATAAGATAATCAGGTGCATTCCGGCCTGATCTCATGAAGAGGTTACGACATGATACCAGGACTTTTTAGTTTTTTTTTACTTCTTTCTGATCCCACTATTATTATGTATAGTTTTAAATAATTTTTGAAGGGATCTGTTTAAAATGTTATTATATTTCTATTTAGAATTTCTTTTACTTCATTTTCACATTTTACTTTGAAAACGAAGAGCATTATGGAGTTCAAATGTCAAAATGAAGTTCATTTTCATTACCATTTTAGTTAGAAAATAAGACCCCCAGGTCATTACCGTGAAATTAATAAAACATAATGAGGCTCTATTGACAAGCTCTTGTCAATTTATTGCCTACTAATAAGGTAGACCGTGTCGATATAGACGGACATTAATGCATACCTGCCATTACACGCAAGCTCACTACCGTAGCAAGTTGCACACATAAAACACTCATAGCCAAGATTCTCGATCACAGATAGTCCAAAGTTTAAATTTAAGCAATATAATAATAGTCAAATTAAAAAGTGGCTTCATCGATTTAGTCTTAAGTTACAATCATCCTATGATCGTATAACAACCTATCAGACTAAGGAAATAGTCTTCTTCTATTTAGGTAGATGTCGCCTACGTCAAAGCGACGTGCATTCATCAAACACTTCCATAGCGTAATTGGAAATGCACCTGGACTGTATTCTGGGATTGCGGGTTCAAGTCCCGCTGAAAATTACCTTTTTCCATCGGAAATAATAACTGAATAGTGTAACATTTTATTCTCATCGTATTTTCCTAAACTTATCAGAGCGCTTAGTCGATGCGACGCGAGATTAAAATGCTGGCACCTATTTGGCTCAAAGAATAAGCATTGCAATTCAACGGGGCAATGCTGCCAGCATGCTGGGCACGCTGCCAACTGGTAGTGGGCTAGAGCATTTGGACTGCCTATGAGTCTGCAATGGCTTATAGGGATCTAAATGCTTTTAGTGTAACATACATTTATTCAAAGGGATTTCTAGTACTACACTTATTTTTCTTTAAAATTCACTAAGTAGGTACACTTATTTTGTGAATTAATCTGTTTGTGAATTAATTTAAAAAAACAGGAGCTGACTTCAAAAAAGTGGAGGTTATCAATTCGTCTGAATCTAATTTGTATGTATGTTTCCTGAATACTCGAAGGCACTTGGACTGATTTCAGAAATCTTGTTTTTGTTTTATAAAATTTATAGAAAATTAATACACTGTAGTGGGTAATGAATAGATTCAGGCGTTACTTTGCGGAAATCCATATTTTATAATAACAAATATTTTTTAAATATTTTAAGAAAACATCAAATTAATAATAATAACAAATATTTTAAAAGTATTTTAAGAAAACATTTAATTAATTATTTAATAAAACACTTAAAAAATCTTTATAAAACTGATATATATCTGGTGACAATTCCGCCTAATTTTCCTGTTAAGCCGACGTGACGTCACAAACGCCACGCAGCCAAACCGGAAGAATTTTCGACGCGTTTCGCTTCTACACGAAGCATCCTCAGGAGGTCTTGACTCTACGAGCGCACGATCGAGAAATACTGTAGTTGGTTAGAGCATTTGAACTACCTTTGAGTTTGCAATGACTTATAGGTTGTTTAAATGCCTTAATTGTAGTATCTGTAGTTTTGTATATAGTACGTAGTACTATGTTAATAGAGATGATATATTTTCACTTACATTATCTGTATTATACTGAAGTAATTTAAAGAAACTAGTGACATAGGTACTTTTAGATCGTGCACCGCTTAAAGGTGAAATACGATATATACTTACTGAAGAGTAATAATTTATAAGGTAGTGGTTTAATCCCTGGAGGGCATTATTTTTATTTAATTAAAAATACTCAAAATAATTTATCACTTCGCTTAACATACTTCGGATTGAACTGATTTTGCGTGCATGTTTAGTGATTTGTTATGCTACACAAGCAGTTCGAAGCAGTGATAGCTCAATCGCAGTGACTATGGATATGGATTGCTGCGCACCAGGTCTATGGTTCGAATCCCGCCGCGGGCTAGAGGTTTATTGCATGGGAGAAGGGCATTTAGCGAATGCCCGCCTGGCTAGCGTCCACCCTCAAGCAGAAAATATGTTGCCAAGCACCTAACGGTGTTTTCCGGCAGCTGTCTTTGAGAGCAAGTAATTCTAGGTTAATACTGTTAACGACCACATCATCACCCACCATCAGGTGAGATTGTGGTAAAAGGCTTACCTATCAGCTATAAAAAAAAGACTCTCAGGATTCAGGTTCTCACTTACGACTCTTATGATTCACGTTACATTGAACATTGCTTCCATAATAATCAAGACTGTTACCACTAAACATTCGCCCACACTTCAGCATATTAAGCACATTATCACCGACGAACATCTCTCGTCATGTCTGATCTATGATCGGGTGCGAATCGCATGCTCTTGCGCAACGCCCGGCGCCAATAGATCACGGTAGATGGCGCCAGTGGTCCGCCTCTCCTCTCATTATACTGTAGACTAGCACATAGAATATTTAATAGTCAATTCTAGGGTCGCAACGATGGACTTACTGATACAAAATGTACCTTGAAGATAATAAGTATCCGTAAAACGAAAGTATCAGTTAAAAATTTTAGCATATGCAGTTAGTTAAAAGTCATATATGAGGCCGTGAGTACCAGAAGGGCGTATCTTTTGCAAACACAATTGTATTTCATTGTATCTTAAATATAAGCTACTGCGGCGTTCATCACCTCATATATTATATTAATAATAATAATAAATTTATTTGGCAACTAAACTTATGACTTAGCTTAAAATAACAGATTCGTAACATAAAATTAACACTTCTAGAATTCTAGTAATGCACTTTGGTCCCCACACTAGGATTCCCTGTGTCGTGAGGACCATATAACCGTTTAGTTTCGAGTTTAGCGGTATCTTTGCATCATATGTACCAGAGTATATATGTATCAGTAAATTTGTAAGTTTACGTAAGTATATGTGGTTGAATAAAATATATAATTATAAATGTAATATGTACAGTAAGATATGGTTATAAAATAAATATTGTGTGGGAAAGGACTAAACGCCAACAACATTGTGTTTATTATTTGTATTAAAGAATAACAATGTAAAGAATGTGAACGTTGTCCTTAATCTTTCCTGTTTTTTATGTGTTACAGTTGCAGTTCATATTATGACCAAAAAAATCATTGCTTATATTTTCCCGATTACGTAGCTATAGAATTACAATTTGATAATAACCTTCCCTTATAAAAACTTCCAATTAATAATAATAATAATAATGTTTTATTTTGCATCAAATACATGTCACATTAATATACATAGTAACTTAGTAACATATTCATTATAATATACGTACTAGTTACACTATAATAAGTATTAAGAGGACAAGGAACAGAACCACCCACAGAGAAATACGTATTTCAACAAAGTGATGCTGTCTCGCCGCTACACGCCGGCCTCGCGCTCCACGCCCCGCACCTCCGTCAAATGCTATAAACATATATGTATAGGTACTACAGCGAGACGTGCAGTGGAGTCACACGATCACAATTATTTTACTGTAGCCGCGCCACCGCGCCGCCCGCCGCTGTCGCGCCGCTTCGCGCTTATTCAGCCGCGCGCCGCCGCGCCGCTTACTTCTCGTCGACTTGAGTAAAAATATGTATTATATTTAGTATACTCATTTCAAGGTAGTATAAATCTGCTTAGTTTATCAAGTGAATAATCCAAACTGAACAAACGATCGATGTTGGTCTCAAAATTATTATTATAAATAATAATACGTTTACTTTAAGAAAATATTGTGAAACTGTTCTTTTGTCCTTATAAAAATAAAGGCTTTTTATAATTGTGCTGTAATTATTACGTTTAACAAGCTACTAGTGTATACGAAGTGCTTGTCAACAATACTTAATTGAAGCGTAAAAGACCTTGTACCTTGGAAAAGATCGCATCAGGGAAGGCTGGTGTTATATTATGAAAGACTCACGAGAAACTGCAGAAGTACAAGACCTTAACGACTACATGGTGACTCAATGGCTAGAAGACAAAAGTTTCGTATACATATGGTGTACTCATAAGGAACATCTCCGAACATGTTGTGGAAGTCTGGCATTTTAAATTAAATAATAACATTGTCAAAATGCACCCCAATAAATACCAGCTTCATTAAATTATTTAAAAGAAGATGCCAACTTAAATATATTGCCTAACAATTATTCTAAAACATGGTGCTCGTAGCGAAGTTTGCTTAGCCGTTCTTAATCGATCAGCTAAGTCAAGCAACGTCCGCCGCGGTCAGGAGTTGGATGGGTGAGCGCTAGCGAAATTCCGTGCTTCGGAGGGCACGTCCGCCTGGCTAGCTACTCATCACACTACCATTACAATCAAATAGAAAATCTGTTGCCAAGCACCTAACTGTGTGTTCCGGCAGTTGTCCTTGAGAGCCAGTAATTCTAGGTTAGTCTGAACAACACTTTCGACCACATCATCACTTACCATCAGATGAGATAGTGGTCAAAGGCTAGCCTATCAGCTATAAAAAGGCAATAATTAATGAAGCGTAGTTTCATAAATAATTTGGAGAAATAAACGAATTAACCATGTTACAGATCAACTGCAAAAGGCTGATATCAGATTTGATCATTTTTTTTAAATTAAGATAGTTCACATTTTGTTAAGTTTTGCATATTTTAATGTTGTTGATTTCTTTTTGTCTGACTTTATAGTCTAATTGCTTTTAGCAAACTCGTTTTATTGTTGTTCAAGCTATTGATATGTTTAATTAATATTTCGTAGGTATAATCTACTGTATTGCATGATATGTAATATATCTATACTGTTTATATATTTTATTAAAAAAACTACATAAAATTGCCTAGTTATTTGATTGTTAATTATATGCTACGTAAATTCGCAGAGAAACAAGTTTTGAGAAAAGATCGGAATTTAAATACCCATTAATTCAAATTCCATTAATAAAATGATAAAAATCAAAACCTATAAACCTAGATTTTGATAACATCTATAACATTTCCAAAAAATCATCAAAATCGGTGATGTTTTAGGGGGAGAGAAACGTTTTCTCTTTTTGTATGAAAATTCGAGACTTCCTTCCCGTCTTAATGAAAAAACATAAATGTATTAGATTGTTCTCTAGCTATCGCAGTAGGATTCCCTGTGTTTGCGATAACTAGACTTTTCCAAGGATTCAACACAATAAGTTAATTAGACACATAAAAACTTTGTAGATGCATTTACTGTTTTTTTCTTCTATATGTGTAGTGTATGTGATTTTATTATTTTTGTGAAAGAAAAATGTTTATAAATTTATATATACCTAATATGATTTTATTTTACTTGGCCAACTGAGAGAATTTTCTATCTTTTTGAGAGACTAGTTGCAATTTCTTCATGTGTACTTTTTTTTAATGTTTAATTTGATTTTCTTCTATTAGGTTTCCACCATCTTATTTAGGTACTCGTATAAGATTTTCTGTTGTTTTGTAATCTAGAGTTAATAAATAAGCTACAATTTTCTTTTTACAGACACGGTTAGGATCATTTACTATATTGAGAGTGTTGTGTAAGTTTTTGTATATGAAGCATCCTAAAAAACTATAACTTTTTTTTTGCTCTTGGCGTCTTGATGGTTGAAATTGAACCGAAGACTCGATCTAATCCTGCATATTTAACTTCAGCCTTGTATTTTTGTAAATAAATCAATTTAGAACCGCCAGAAAGGTAACATTCAGGTAAATAAATACATACACAATCACAAACTTTTACTGCATGTGCAATAGAATATCTATTTTACTATTTCTCACTGAATTTCTACATTATCAGTGCGTTCTGGCTAAAGATAGGTGTCTTTTATTTGCTGTGACAAGGTTCAATAGAGTATCATAGATGACTATCTGTAGTAGAAAAGCGTAGGCGATACCGTGGAGATTATGAAATTTGTTACGCTTTTTCCTTAAGCGTAGGAAGTAATTACACCTTAATAGAGATTTATTTTGACTCCATTTAATACATTTGAAATAATAGACTTAATATTCAATAGTCAACCTCTTAATTGGATAGATAACTGTACTGTATTAGCTGGATTGTCCACTGCTGAATACAGCCCCCCTACAAAGGGGGTATTTGCCATAATCCCCACGCTTGGCAGGCGGCTTGGAGATCGCAGTATCAGATAGCAGTTCTTTAGAAGGCGCTGCTGCCCACCTTCCAGTATTTTTCCCTTAGTCGCCTCTTACGACACCCACGGGAGGATATGGGGAGGTGCAATTCTAACCCGGCACCCCACGGGGATAGATAAAGACAACATTATTTTTAAAGTATTTGAAAATTTTAAATACATGTTTATACTGTATCTGTGTCTGGATTGTGCTCAGCTGAACACAACCTCTTTTCATGACGATCACCGAAATAAAAGCAGAAGACGAGCTGCATTTAAGAGTTGTTAATTGTAATCCATAAATAACGTTCTTTTGCAATAGAATTGAATTTAGGTACTGATTGCTTATTTCTTCGCTCTTTTTCTTAATATTGTAATAATCCTAGAGAAAACGACCTCTTGAAAAAATTATGTATACATTCATTAAATTAATAATTGTATTTTTCTATTTTCAGGTAAGTACAACGATTTCCAATACTGCAAGAAACATTAAGGTATTTTAACATAATAATAAACAGGTAAT
This sequence comes from Plagodis pulveraria, assembly GCA_963890685.1. NCBI lineage: Eukaryota > Metazoa > Arthropoda > Insecta > Lepidoptera > Geometridae > Plagodis > Plagodis pulveraria. The sequence goes on along the minus strand of OY982955.1, from coordinate 25,798,047 downwards.
TATAAGAAAATAATTAATGTATTGTAACTTCAAAATTACACACCTAGAGAAATTTGTATACCTGTAATAATCTGCCTTGATCTGTACTTAATAAGCATAGAAGGATCTTAGTACATATAGACAAGATGTTTTGGTTTAGAAACGTATATATGTGATGAAGAAGATTATATAACAGAAATACGATGCAGAATATTGATGAACTTTTATAAGCTGATAGTTTAGGCAATCACCACCATCTCCCTTGTTGGTAAGCAACGATGAGGTCGAGAATGGTAAACTGCTATAACCTAAAATTCCTGGCTTTAAGGACAGCTGCTGAAAACACACCGTTAGGTGCTTGGCGGTATTTTTATCTATGCGTGCATTCAAAAAATTCCCACAGCCAATTGCATAACCAACTTATCTTACAGACACGCATTACAAAAACATTTTCGAAAGCTTCACTTACTCCAGCACTACCGACACATGTAGATACAATTTACATACCCTACAATTTAATTATTCACGCATATAGGCTGGCGAGGTACTAGGAACCCATAAAAGCAATTCTAAAACTCTCGCAGAGTCGTAAAATCGAAACGGAACGGGGGAAAAACGTTTACAAGTCGTACGGGACTCGGCTCGGCAGGGGCGGCTAATTTAGAGGCTCTGTGGAGCTGACGTGTGTGCGGAATTAAATAAAAACAAGCAATTTTTTGTTGTGTTTACTTTCAGCATTAGTGAAAGATAGGTACAGTCGCCTGCAATAAGAAGTATACAACTCGTAATTTTCAATGTAATGTGATGTCGCTACACTGAGCAAACGACTTTGGAACTTAAATCAAATTTGACCTTTTACCGTTGAATTGTAACTACGCAAGGTGAATTCACAAGTCTTAAGATGATTTTCACCAATCAATAATAATGTACCATGTTTTATAATATACACAACCGTCAAAAACGCCTTCCGTAAAGTATTTTCAGAATTGAACTTGTTATACGATAATAATTGCAGTATTGACCATAAAATATACCTTACTTTTACGGCGGTTTATATACGGTGATTATCACTATAACGTACGACTTAATCAGCCTCATCGAAAAGTCAATATTTAAGAAAGACCACAAAATACACCTTAAATGAAGACGAAAAGAAACATTCGCCTTCACTGACCTCGTTTAACGCCTTCTAGTTGGAAGGCGTTTTTGTACGTATTTACGTTTGGTCGGTTTTTTTTTTGGCCGTCATTAGGGCGCTTTTAACTTTAGATTTTTCTCAGTGTAAGTATTTATAATCGAAGTTAACATTAACATGAGTAAAATATTCAAATTATTCGTTGATTTTAAGATACTTCTGAGTACATAGAGACAAACAGAACACTGCCACTATTTTGAAATATACAATGTGTATACTTCTTATTGCAGGCGACTGTACGTAGGCACCCTGTTGTATACCGCCTGTGAATTGGCAATAAGTCCTATCAGATTTTTTCGTCATATTGTTTTTCTTAAGTTGCATGATAAAAGATAGGACCTCTTGCCAGTTCACACATTATGTAGGATATTTTTGTTACTTATTTAGACCTTTATTTGCACATACACCTTCCTCCTACGAACAGAAGTTGTAATTTCGTGGGAATCTGCCATAATAATTGTTGTTCCTATTAAGATAATATCATCAAGCGTAACTTTGGTGGATATTGATAATAATATACCTAATACATACAACAAGTATTTAAAAAGATAACTCCATAATGCGCTTAAGGAGTCAAGATTAATTTTCTGAAGATACTTTTTCCCGTGGGGAATTCTAGCCCGGCCCGGGCTAGAATGTTCTCTTCCCTTGGTTGTCGTATGATGCGACTAAGGGTAAAATACCGGAAGACGGGCAGCAGCGCCTTCTGAGGAATTACTATCTTACACTGCGATCCCCAAAACGCTTGCCAAGCGGGGGGAATATGGCAAATCCTCCCTTAATGGTGGAGGCTGTGTTCAGCAATCCACATATAATTCCATAAATTACCCCAAAAAAATTTATAACTTTATTTTTTGTTTTTAATCATTTTTACTCTTGACAAATACAATAAATTCATAAAGTATTTAAAAAAATGTAATGGTAAAAATGTTTTCCGAATCTTGAGTATAACGTGATCATTGTGATCAAGGACAATAGCAGGGCGTCCAAACCGCAAACCTAAAAAAACTGATGATGTCAGCTTTGACATGAAACAAAACATAAAAAGTAAGCGTCTTTTAAGCAAATTTTCAACTAAATACCTTCAAAATAATTCCCGTTATAAAATTATGTATCAAATAACGGTAGGTATTTTCATTTACATTTACGGGTTTCCATTCCATCATTCGGGTAAATATCCAAAACCTTTTCAATCCGTTCTCGACTCACTCCAATCTTTCCATCCCACTTCCTGTTTCACTTTAGAAACCAATGTAAAAACGAGAAAGATATACTCGTATCTCACTGATGGGTACAATCCCTACGGAAAATCAACAGAGGAGCGTAAACAGGAAGGGATGATGCTTTTTCACTATAAATTATTCAAAACGTCGGACCGCTTGTTTAGAACGATTTCATCAGCCGACTTATTCTCTTTGTATTCACACATTTCTTGTAAACAAAAAGGTTTTCACGGTGAAGAGGGTTTAAAATGTTTTTCATTTGCAATAAAGAACTCTGTTTTATTTTAAACATGGTTTTAGCGTGGTTTTGGCTGCGTAGATAATGATGAAAAGTGATGATGAAAATGAAAAGTAACCTTAAGTAATATATGTTAATCGGAGACCTTAACTATCTATATTCTAAGTAACATCCAAATCGGTTCAGCCGTTTCAGTGTGACGGAGTAACATATACTCACTCACATCCTCACTCACTCATACTCACATCCTCACTCACTCATACACACAAACTTTCGCATTCATAATATGAAACTTAGTATATATTATTATACATTTGTAATTTTGTAATGTAATTCGCTAAGCAGGCGTTATTGCAAAGCTATTAAAAATGTTTTATTAAAATTATATATTACAATTGGTAACTTTATTAGCATGACACTAATAATCATTACTGGTGAATGAATTTGACATGATTTTATTATATAAAAAAACTTTACAAATTTTAAATAATTTGATATAATAATAAATAAAAATATTATTTATTACTTTTATAATGGATCCAATAAAATAAATTATTATTATATTATGTGGACTTGTACCATTAGTAACAGGTACGTACTTAAAGATCTTAAGTTACTGCAGCTTAGGTGAAGGGTGATAAATAACCTACGTCCTAATCCAGGAACATTACCTCTTATGTATGTACCAACTTTCATCAAAATCCTTGCAGCCGTTTCGGAAATGAGTAAGTCAATCTCATACACCTCACACAATTGTCATATGATGAGACCTACTTGTTTTATTTTCACATTCTTGTAAAAAAACACCTATACTTGTGCTTAAAATACAGTAGAAATAAGAAACAAAGAATAAGAATAATTTATTATCAAAACACAGAAGCCTTTTAGTTCCCCTCTTTCACTTCACTTTTCACTTTAAAAGTCATCAGAGATTTGTCTTTTAGAAGGGGAGAATAGGCATTTCAAGCTGGGATCTCATACAAACTACGAATTACAAACAAACCTTTATAATTTTCATATTATAATTAACATTCATGCTAAAATCGATGAAAATAAACAGATGATAAGCCTTATCTTCATATCTTATGCAAATGTTATTTATTATACAACGTCACGAGGGCCAGTAAATAACGCTAGAAGCGTTACTTCACAAGCGTACAGCATTGGCAAAGTAACTACAAGCGTTACTTCACAAGCGACAGCTTTAGCAAAGTAACTGCAAGCATTAACTTATTAGGACCCGCGTTATATTTACCGGAAATATTCCGACTATTTATAACTGCAAGCAGATTGTAGAATTAGTGACCACCAGGCTGAAGAGAATACATCAGCATAAATGCATTTCACTTGGATCCATTCTCTCGAATTTTCATCGCATTTAGTACAGTTCATGAGTAATAAATAAGGTTGTTCAGTACCTATCAATTGTTGGTGATATTTTTCGAGGAATGTATCTTGTTCCTGTGTTTTGGTGGCAGGTTTGGTGGTAGAGCGTTTTGCAAATGAACTCCCAAGTAGAAAATTTGTCTCCTACAATGTGTTCCCGTAATTATTTCTTTGTTAGCTTGTTCCGTTTCTAGGTTTAGCTTATTCAACATCTTCAACCCTTACCAACAGGATATTTAGTGATCAAAGGAAAATCAGTAAAATAAAGGTCCTGACTGTTAGTTGTCATCTTCCAAATCTGCGATATGATATTTATCTCTTTCCTTTAGTTCGCTTGTTAAATATTAGACCTAAACCCCCCGTAGGTTTGCAATGAAATGTGTATAATACTTTAACGACTTAATAATTTGGCATCGTCAGGACCACTATGTCCTAGTTATGAATGAAATTCTATTGTTATCATTATCGCCGATGCCAATGGGTTAATAATTATTATTTACCTGAAGTACAGAAAAAAAATATCTAAAAATATTACGGAAATGGTGCATCTTTAAAGTAAGACTGAAAGCGATTTTTTCATAGCCCCAGAGCCGAGCTGTAACCGTTACCGGGTTTATCCAAGCTCGATACCACATAAGGTTATCTCTTATCAGTTATTTGCCAAAAAACGATGTTTGCTTTTATCTTGGTGGTTGGTGATTTATTATGGACGGTTTAAAAAGCACTTTGTAAATGTAAGTCTTCGTATGTCTGAAGATGTAGGTAAGTATACCATAATATATAAAATATGATTATGCTTCTACCTACATATTGGTATGGTCTTAACCAACAAAAATTCAGAAAAAAATACTCTCTATAACAGAAGGAGCCTCTTATGAAAAGTCATGTGATCAGTTGATAATTTATCTGTAGTGATATTATTTCTAATATAATAGAACAATTGTTATTTCTGAAAGTACTTTTTTTACTCAAGAAGGTATATATTTGAAAGCAAAATTAATAGATATGCATTTAGAATAATCAAACGTAGAAAAAAGTGGTGAAAACCTCAGGCCCTAAGAAATAATCTACCCTAACATTGTAAGGAGGATAAATTCGATTTTTTGTATGTATCGAATAAACTTAAAACTGCTGGACCGATTTGGATGAAATTTGGTATGGAAATAGTTTGAGACCAGGGGTAGGACATAGGATAGTTTTTATCCAACTGCGCAAAAAGAGGTTAATGGTTTTGCGCGATAACCAACATACGCCCGGGCGGAGCTGCGACCGGAAAGCTAGTTATGTATATATTTTTTAATAATAATATAACATTTATTTTTCAATTTAGTTATAATGATGTCTTGTTTATCATAATATAATACTTGCCTTTTTTTAATTTTAATACCTAAAATCTATTTCGTTATTACATCTTGTATCCAAATAGTTGTACCTACCCTGTACCTACTAGAATGAACAAAGTATTTTTAGTAATTCGTGTTTTTAATAATGTTTAAAGCTGCTATGTCCAAAATTTTAGATTATACCTACTTATGTTTATAACTGTTTAATATCTCTAAAGGTTATAAGGTTATTAGATAAGTTCTGGGGACAAAAGTCAAAGTTGGTATCACCATTATATAAAAAAAATATTGATAAATGTAATAAGTTTAAGTATATTTACTTAAACTTATATTAATAGGTACTTAGTATAAATTATAACCAGTTCTTTTGGACGATCATTTTAGACACTACTTTAGACCTGATTTGAGAAATGTGACGAAAACAAAAACTGCTTCTAAACTCTACCTTGATTTTTAGTTATTCTTATATAAAACAAAAAACAACGAATTTCAAGTACGGATATTAAAAAAAACTGGAATGATATGTGCCCCATATTCCATATATATGTTTTTTATTTCCGGCGGTGCTTAGGCCTTTAACATAACACTACTAAGTACATACAACGCTACAGATGCTACAACGAAAGCCTTTAGACAAACTAACTGCCATTCCACGCCCAAAGGCAGACATAATCCTCCTGCATAAAATTATAAATTGATAATGTATGATTTATACCAACATTTAAGAACTCTACTCCGGCTCAAGGAGTGGATGGACGCGGGTTCGAATCCCGCTAATTAATTTTTTTTCCTATCGTATATTTGTGATTTTGTAACATTTAAGAAGTTACAACGTTTTCTTCAGCGTCTGATATGTTATATCGAAATAGATGTAACATATCAGACGCTACACTAATCTATTCATTATATGAATAGATTTGAGTAGCGCGTGCTTAATTTTCGGCTTGTTTTCGAACGTGCCTAAATACGGGGACGATCGGTTTTTTTCGCACACCTCCGCCGCAAATAGAGAGAAAGAGAGGAGAATAGCAACTGACTCGCCATGCGTGCTCGCTCCCGTGATTATTATTGTTTATTTTATTTTTATTGTATTGTGTACATACCAAATTTGTGTCAGAACTTTTATTATTGTACTCTTTTCGTTTCGTGAGGACCTGTTTTTCAAGTGATTACCCAAACCCTGAAGAGCATATACAAATAGAACATTATATTAGTATGTTTCACTTCACTAACAGAAGAATAACAGAATAGAAGTCTTGATATACCTAGCTAACGAAACTCATCCATTCAATGTTAATTATAGAGAAACAATTTAGGCTGATGTCGATGTGCAAGAGTTCATTCCGACGGAGAAGATTACATTAAAAATCTTATTACAAACGTTTGCGAGCAAGAGAACGTCGTTCAGTCATTACTCTTTATGTACGGGAACCATAATCTAATTTGGAAAATTTGGGACTAAAACAAAACAACGCAATGTAAAACTTGTCGTACTTATCTTAGACCTTAGACCTTAATTCTACTCTTAGAGCCGTAACATTTTCATCATTAAACCTTAATGTCTATATGTTTAATAAGTTCAATGTCCTTACGTATCACGCCGATATCGTCCATTTATGAATGTAATTCATTTTTTATTATTATCTGTGATGCGCATGGATTAGCAATGTAATACAAGAAAACCGGCCAAGTGCGAGTGGGACTCGCGCACGAGGGGTTCCGTACCATTATCTTTAACCCAATCTTGCAAGTTACAGACACTTTTCCGATTAAGCTGGGTAGGTACGGCGAAAACCTCTTTTAATGTATGGAAGCCCAGTTTTTTTTAAATTATAATTAATTATATTTAAAGAGAACATAAAACTAAATATTCTGTGAATAATTAAAGCGTCTACCTGTCACCGTTATTAGTATCGAGCAAGAAAAAGTAAACAATCAAGTTTGTTGTATGTTGAGCCCACCTTACATATTTATTTTATTTTATTTTTAGTATTTGTTGTTATAGCGGCAATAGAAATACATCATCTGTGAAAATTTCAACTGTTTAGCTATCACCGTTCTTGAGATATAGCTTGGTAACAGGTGGACGGACGGACAGCGAAGTCTCAGTAATAGGGTCCCGTTTTTACCCTTTGGGTACGGAGCCCTAAACAAACATCAATGACGAGGCCAGTGCATCACGTGGAGTGCAATTCGGCATTCGGATTTAAAAAGAATTGAATTCCGGTGTCATCATAACTTTACCTATAATTTCTGATGCAATATGACGTTATTCCGAAGTCTCCCGGTGTCGCTTTCGCCGGAGTGTACTGTAAAAAAAATAATAACTTTTTTGTAATCATTCACTATCACACTGTATTGTGAACGGTAACGAAAATAGATTTTTTATTTACAAAACATACGTATAATTTTAGTCAGATTGCTCAAGTTTGTATAATTTTAGATACTAATACAATTTTAAACTGGAACTTAAAATACGTACATACAGAAAGGCGTCTAGAGTCGAATGAGAAAAAAGTACATACACATTTGCAAAACAAAAATGATCTTTGCAGACTGGCACCTTAAAGATGTAACTGATCTAAACTAAAAATAAAAAATATTAAGGATTTTGTCCGAAAGAAATGAGTCAAATGGTAACACCGTAAATTGCACGTCGCCTCGCAGAAATTACGCCATAAGACGAACGCTCTTAGAATTATCCTTTCAGCAAATGAATTATTTTGCTGAAATAAATTGACGTCTTCAGTAATGCCCCGAGACGTGTCGTCTACTTTGTGAAGTGTAAAGTCTGGGAGATTGGATTTTTGGTAGTATTGAGTTGGTGACTAGTACTGCATCTGTAAACTTTTTTCGCTGATAGGTCAACCTGTGACTATGTTTTACCATCGAGAGATATAGCGTGCTTAACATAGAATGGGATTAATATATTAGTATTACACATTACTTTTATTTTCAGGATAAGAATATTAATTGGCCTCATGAATAAAATTGAAAAGAAGCTTAATGTTTAATACATAATCCAGGTTGAAAAAAAATTAACGGTTTTTTTTTAAACTAAATCACACTGTCACATGGCAAGATATGATATTTTAGTGAAAAAACCTAATAAATCCAAATACATGAAAATATTTTAAAGCAAATGTACAAAATATTCGAAGCAATGATAGCCGAGGGTGGTTATAGCTGCGGTGCCGCAGCTCCATGGTTCGATCCCCGCCGCCGGGTAGAGTTTCAATGCTTGGTGGAAGAGCATTTTGAGAATGCTCCCCAGGCTACCACCTAAAGTAGAAAATCTGTCTCCAAGCACTTAACTGTGTGTTCCGGCACTTGAGACCCGGTAAAATGACAGGCAAACGATGAGACTGACACAGGGTGACGGGCACATGTTATAGGCAGAGGATTCCGCTTAACATCAGGTAGGCCTCATGCAAGATCCGTCACGATAACATAAAATAGCCATCCTATTTTAAGAAAAAAACTCAAAAAAATGTGTTTAATTTGAAACTCTCAAGAGAACTGTAAAAATATATGTTTAATCTACTCGGGCGCCCTGAGCCATAATCTGTATACGTTTACAAGTATCCGAGTGCAGACAGAGCCCGCCCAAATGTTAATTTAGTCTACATGAAAGTCGCAGACATTCAAAGGGCCAGCGTAATTTTTCTTTCATTACTCGTCAAAAAAAAAGACTGGTCTCGTCCCCGGGACAGGTGATATTTCACTCAGAAATATGAGCGTGTTTTCTCTTTTTAAACGTTACAGAATATATATAGAAAAATAAAATTTATGCGAATTTTAATTTCAAAGAGTTAATTAGCAAAATTTCTTGCCTCTTTTTGCAGGTAATTTTACATGAATATGTATTTTTATGAATGACACTTATGACGTGTATCGTGACGGCTTAAAGCTTTTGTGAGACTGTGAGCTTATACTATATATAATTAATATACAGGGTGTTCCACGGCAATGCCACACGGAGGGGAAGTACATACTACAAATATTGAAGATAGAACATTCTCCTGAAAGTAGAATTCATTTCATTTTTTAAAATATGTAATACTACATTACCAGTTTTTTTAAAACTGGTCTTTATTAACAAAATACTACGAACTATATACAACACTACAGCTACTACAATAAAAGCATTTAGACCCATATATACATAGGTAAATATATATTAGTCTTACAAAATTACAAATATACGATAGGAAAAATTTCAGTCATGTGCGGGATTTAAGTAATTTTTTCCTATCGTATATTTGTAATTTTGTAATGTAATCCGCATAGCAGGCGTTATTGCAAACATAACAATGTTAAAAATATATTAGTCTGTTTTCTTCCCGTGCTTCCAACAACTGACATTATCATTTCAAAGTATTAACTAACCAGTATCTGCATATGAAATACATTTCTGTTTTTTTTTTAATGGAACGTGTTAATATAATTAAATGAACTGGGAGCAAAGAGTGAGACTTTGAATACTATAGAATGGATTAAATTTTGAGCGTTTGATAAAATATTATGTTTGTAATTTTAATATTGTTATGTTTGCAATAACGCCTGCTTGGCGAATTATATTCCAAATTTTAAGAGAGATCCCGCACATGACTATATGTATTTCTCTCCTAAATTTGTAATTACGTTTGTAAGTTTTAGTTCAACGCTGTTATAAAAAGTCCTCTTTCAGGGGAATGTTATATCATATTTCATATACTTCCCCTACATGTGGCACAGCCTTGGAACGCCCTGTATACTCATGTGACGAGTATTAAATATTTAAAAGAGAATCCATTTTTTTAGATCCTTTCTGTTTTGTTGTTTAATAAGTATGGATAAACATTTTGATGACCACACCAGTATTGTGAAGTTCACATAATATAATGTTGTCTTAGGTTTTCGGGATTATTACACATAGTAATTAAACAACTTTAAACGTTTTAAATCGCGTATATTTATCATTATTTTTGTCCCGACGTTTCATCCTGCAAAGTGTTTGAAACGTCGGGACAAAAATAATGATAAATATACGCGATTTAAACCGTTTAAAGTTGTTTAATTACTATTCATATCATATACTTTATTATTCAAATCAATACATAACTATATTCTCTAGTATCAGCTTGGTTGGTCTAAAAAGACAAATTTCATGAGCCGATGTTCGAATACAACTATGTGTCGTACATTTTATACCGAATTCAAAATAAGGAGGAGGTATTCAATTCGTCTGTATTTTTTTATACTTTTGACTGGATGAATCCATTTTGATGAATGTTTTTTTATTTGAAAACTGATGCTTGCCGTGCTGTCCCATTTAAATTTAATAAAATCAGTCAAGCCGTTTTTGAGTTAGATAAGACTCCAATAACTAAAAAGTATTTTCCTATCTTGATGATATTAGTCAATGGCAGTGAATTACAATCAATCCCATAAGTAGCAAGGGTCATGATTAAAAGGGTGAAAAATGAAAAAACCAAATAATTAAACCGGCTTCAATACTCAAATGTGTGAAATAACTTGTCGAAGTCGGTACCATGCGCATAATATTGTGATAATAGGTGCTTTTTAACCATCATGGTACCGACTTCAACAAGTTATTTCACCTATTTGAGTGTTGAACGGTTCCATTTTTTGGTAAACATTTTTTTAACCTAAAACACCGACTTTTCGATTGCGTGTCTCGATGAATATAATGTAACTTCCGTGCACAAAACCGACTAAAACCTATACATCGAACCGCTTTGATCAAGTTTGCTCTGCTAAATAAAACCTATTCACGAACGAAACGTTTTGTAACTTTTGTAATGATAGCTTGGACGCGAGCCAGGCAGGAGACATTTGTCAGTCCTCTGGCATTGCTAAAGACGCGAAATAAGTTTGATTGAGCTTCGCGTTTATCTTTTGAACACTTTGATGACATCTGGCATCAGTCGTATATGTTTGCGGTTTGCTGAATGAAACATTCAATTACGATGTGCCAAGTGTGAATTGGTTTTAGTAAGCGTTGACAATATTTGAAACCTCAGCTGTTTGTTAGCTGCCTTACTAAACTAGCGCTGAAGTTCATCTGCTAACCATTAGTGCCTATTATACAAGTGACTATCGGAGCTGTAAACCTTTGAAGCAGTGATGGCTCAGTGGCATTGGCTATGGACTGCTGCTGAGGTCTATAGTCCACGGGCTTAAGCTTCACCGCATGGAAGGCGATTTTGCGAATGACCGCCTGGCTAGCGACCACCCTCAAATAGAAAATCTGTCGCAAAGCACCTAACAGTGTGTTCTGGTTAAGCCTGTTAACACGTTCGACCACATCATCACGTACCATCGGGTGAGATTGTGTTTAAAGGCTTACCTAAAATCCATACTAGTAAACTAAATCCTAAAATCATAGTTATGTTCCGAAAACTTTGATGTGACACAGGTAATTTGCGTTTCTTCATATTTTAGTTAACTTTATGCGTAAATGTTCATGTTAGTTAATGTTTAACTGTAAATTGTTTTTTGTTTTCATCATGCTAATATAAATAATTGTGATATAATTAAATGATTAAATAATTTAAAAATCAACTTATAGGAATTATGTTTGCCAAACCATGTATAAGTTACATTCATTTAAAACTTTGGAAATGTTAGCATACTCGTAACTGTATGATCCCCATCGCCCGGCGCGCCGTAAGCTTCACCGCATGGTGGAAGGGCATGTTGCTAAAGCTCACCTGACTAGCTAGAACCATCCCCGAAAAGAAAATCTGTTGCAAAGTACCTGTGACACAAGCAGTGCGTTCCGGCAGCAGTCCTTAAGAGCCAGTAAAATTACAGGCACATGAGACTCGTCAACTGTATGTCTCAGGGGGATGGACGCAGTGCAGTTCGTCACTTGTGACGAAATGCATCTATTATAGGCAGAGGTTACCGCTTAACATCATGTGGGCCTCGTGCGTTTTTCGACACGATCCCATAAAAAACCATATTCTTTACACCATTTAATAATAAAGATTGGTTAACATACAGCGATTTCTTTTTATTTATTTAATATGTTCAAGATTAACCTTTGTACTTCAAAGTCGTAACAACTTGACACAAATGTCTTACGTCAAACATGTTTCGTCATATGTTTTGATGAAAAAATGTATTTGCAAAACAGATCATTAAAAATGTTTTTTATTATCCTATAATTTTTGCAGGCGTGTGGTTGTTTTTAGTATCGCTGTCCCAAATAATTTATGAAGGTTAATTTTGTAAAATATAATATCTATAATTTATCTTACCGTGCTCTACATCGTATCTAGGTCAGTAGGCAATTAAAATGGGTCGTTTTCGGATATAATAAATTGTGCGTAAACAAACTCTATAGAGACCTTCGGAAGATGAAAAGAAAGTTATTTATTGGAAAATTAATTCAATATTAGCAGTTGCATCATCACAATTTTGTGAGTTTAAGTTATATACCATACTGTACTGTATCAGGCGGATTGCACACTGCTGAACACAGCCTCTTCCATTAAGGGGGGATTTGCCATAATCCCCACGCTTGGCAGGCGTCTTGGGTATCGCAGTTTAAGATATAAGCTCCTCAGAAGGCGCTGCTGCCCACCTTCCAATAGTTTACCTTTAGTCGCCCCTTACGACACCGACAGATAGCAATGGAGGGTGACATTCTATATTTATGGTAAATATCATACTTGTGTTGAGTAAAATCATTGAAAAATATACCACAATTCACTTATAGCCGACAACAAATTACGTGTTTTTTAAATTTTGTTCCCTGGAAAATACATGTACATAATCAAACAGGTTCTATAAATGTATTATTTAAATCTAACGCTTAGATCAAACGCCTAGTTGCGACATAGGACTTCCTAAATGTCACAGTAGGTAGACTAATTAGGAAACGTAGTTTATAGGTAATCTATGCCAGAAAACTAACCTTTCCCTGACCTGCATGCTATGACCGCCCCCGCAACTGTTCAACTAGTTTGAATTAGTTTTGTTTTTGATTGTGGCAATTATTTTATATAAAATAGGCACGCTTTAAAATTCAATTAATAATATTAATTAAAGTAATTGAATAGATTGTGATCCTAGTTCAATGTTATAAGTTATCATAAGAACCTATAAGTACCTGTTTATAAAATGTTGTATAGTATTCCCCATTTCTTCCTGTGGGAGTCGTAAGAGGCGACGTAGAGACAATGCGCATGCTGTGATTTTTAGGGTTCCGTACCCAAAGGGTAAAATCAGGACCCTATTACTGAGACTTCACTGTCCGTCTGTCACCAGGCTGTATCTCAAGATCGGTGATAGCTAGACAGTTGAAATTTTGTGATGTGATGTAGATGATGTATTTCTATTGCCGCTATAACAACAAATACTAAAAATAAATATTTAAGGGGGCTCCCAAACTTGATTTTTTACCGTTTCTTGCTCGATACTAATAACGGTGACAGGTAGACGCTTTAACTATTCACAGAATATTTAGTTTTATGTTCTCTTTAAACATAATTAATTAAAATAAATAATTAAGGGGGCTCCCATACAATAAAAGTGGTTTTCGCCGTTTATTTGCAAAAAATAATAATAACGAAAACGAGATAATTGTACGGATCCCATCGTGCGTGAGTCCCACTTGCACTTGGCCGATTTTTTACTAAAAGGGCACGTAAGTTTATTCCCTTCCCTACAAAGCATAAAACCATGAAAAAAAAATTGTCGCTCTAAAAAAAAAAAAGGTTTCTATTTATGATAAATTAAAAATGCGTTTAAATCGGAAAATCTGATCTAAAGTCTCTGCACTCGCCCATAGTACTCATATTAATGCCTCAGGTTATTGGCGTCCCAAGCTTTAAAACTTCGCGTCATAATTTTCTTCCGATACCGCGTCATATTTTTTTGTGTTGACAAATTCAATACTCAGTTTTTTCTTTGATTATTTTAATATAGTTTTTTTCAATCAACTTTAAATTCATAATCCACAAATAAATGAAAGCTAAATGACTGGCAAACGAACGTTTCTAATCAACATTATTTGTATTGGGTTTCTTGAACTTATCATATAAGAATGCATTACGGTGTAGTTCCAAGTGTTTACTATAATTGTGATTGATTTATTACTAAATCCCATTGGACATTATTGGAACGTAATGTAACGTCCGTATAGGGCTCAATAAATTCAAATATTTAAAATAATATAGTTACGTAAACTGACAATTATTTTAACAGTGACAAATTTTGGTAGCAAATTTATTATTTATGATTTGTCTGTCAGGACGCGGGCAATAGCTATATATGAATATACGGAGTGCTGACCTAGACCCAAGAAGGTGACACTGATTTTATCACAATTCCCAGTCCAAGCTAATATTACACCTACGAGGAAACTTTCAGACTGCACTGCGCTCTTCATCCTGAGGCATAAAGTTGTTAAGTTTCATGAGTCGAAATCGAGAGAGAGAAATTTCACCGGCACCCTTCAACCGGGAACACAGTAATGTGAACATTACTGCTTGGCGGTAGAAATAGATGTGGTGGCAGTACTTCCCTGAACGAACTCGCACCACGCACACCAACCACTTCTGAAGCAGTGATAGCTCAGTGGCATTGGCTATGGACTGCCGCGCATGCAGCAGGTCCATGGTTCGAATCCCGCCGCGGGCTTGAGCTTCACCGCATGGTGGAAGGGCATTTAGCGAATGCCCGCCTGGCTAGCGACCACCCTCAAGTAGAAAATCTGTCGCCAAGCACCTAACGGTGTGTTCCGGCAGCAGTCCTTGAGAGCCAGTGAAATTACAGGCACATGAGACTTAACAACTATGTCTCAAGGAGACGGGTGCAGTGCAATTCGTGACTTGTGACGAAGTGCATCTGTTAGAGGCAGAGGTTAGTCCGCTTAACATCAGATGGGCTTCGAGCTTGTTATGTCACAATAACATAAAAAAAAAACTTGATATGACTACTCACCATCCTCGTATTCTCTTATGGTATAAAATTGAATGGTACATGACGGCAGCACGTCTTGACCTCTTCACCGTCGCGCATTACCATCAGCACGTACAGGTTGACTGCGATGAGCGGTCCGGAATTTGGTTTTTCTTAATGCTGAATTTGGTAACGTTTATATACGGAGAATCTGTAGATGTAGAATCGTTGGTCAACAAAACTTACTAGCTACTGCGTAAGGTGTCACGTATGTGGTGAGATTTTTTTTCCGTTTTACGTGCTTGCAGCTGGGTTGGTCACTATTCGTATATGATTATGGTATTCGCGAGTTTAAAGTAATATTGCTAGTTTAATTTTGTAATATTGAACACCAATGATCATCCCCCCTAAAACTATCAAACACATAAAAATACGTATATCTGTTTTAGATGTAATCAATAAAAGTAAGTAAATCGAAAAAAATCGATATCGTAAAAAACATTATCTTAATCTCGCGTAAGACAACTATTTAGAGAAACTACAACACTAGCATCATATTCATAGCAAAAACATTTTTTTTATTTCTTCCGTCATCGTCAGTGTTGAGATAGACAATGTAGCAAAATTGTATTTATGTCATAACTATGTACGCGGCGGCACAGAATAAAAAGAACCAGAAGAATCACTCCGGAAAACCATTTCAATAAATAAGCGACTCTAGCTACCAAGCAATAAAGTGCACTTCAGCTCACAAAGCACGGAGTATCTAATATTTATACTCGAATTCACTTACGAGCCGTCTCTCTTTCTTTCGCATAGCTCTGATCTCTTCTGATCTTTTTCTGACTTCTTCCAGGTCTTGCGGCGGTAGAGTTTTTTAAATACATATAATAAGTGTATAGCCGCCTTAAGTTGTAAATGTTTTAGATAAAGATTTTTTGGTGAAAAAAGGTTGCGACGGGGTAATTTCTTTTATACATACTTTTATACGTTACTTGACTTATCAAACATATTCTTAGAATGGGCCGAATGAGTAGCATGTCATTACTGGTCGTTGCTGCACGCTAGGCGTATAACATGGCTATGTTAGCGGGTATATGCTAACAGATTAACAAAAAAGCGTTTCAAAGCAGGCAGCCGGCCATAAAACCGATGTGAAAACTTTATACAATCATGTTTTTCAAAATATATTATACCAATCAGTTCGTGACCATGCAACTTGATCACGACGTCTCTCGTCGAGGTTAGTCAAAAATGCTATTGTACCGACTTCAAATTAGTGAGATAAGGACAGAAAGATGATGTTTTTATATATTATTGATAAATAATTGAGCCTATTTTAGCTCGTAATGGATTCAACGCATTCAGTTTTAGAGTCGCTAAGTTGCGTACCGTATCTTGTACAGTTCGCAAATTAGCGTACGAGCACAGTTTAGGGAAGAGGGGATAAGTCGTATATAACCCATGAAGCCTGTCGCACTGTAACCCGTGAAGGCATGGTGGATTACCAAGTGATCCCATGGTACGTTACGGGGTCTGTGTCGTGTCGTGGCTAAGGGGTTATTTATGCCCCATTGTCTGACAATATGTGACAGAATGTGACGTAGCTTAATCAGTTATGGTTAACTTATTAGCCGTCACAATCTTGCCCGTATGTAACCTCTGCATATAACAGATGCATTTCGTCACAAGGAATGACAAACTGCACCGCGCCCTGAGACGTACAGTTGTTAAGTCGCATTTCCCTGTAATTTACTAGATCTCAAAGACTGCAGCCGGAATACACTGTTAGGTGCTTGGCGATAGATTTTCTACCTGAGGGTGGAGTGGCGAGCATTCGCAATAAGCCCTTCCACCAAGCCGGCGGTGGGGATCGAACCTTAGACCTGCGGCACGGCATTCTAGCTATTCCCCCTCGACTATCACTGCTTCAGTTTTTAAGAGAATTATTGAATAGACCACTCTATATACCCAGTATGGTAGCGACTTAAATTTTGGCGTCTTCAATACTGAATTGAAGTAATGATGGCCAATCGGTTAAAGCTGCCATGCCGCAGCATCATAGTTCGATCCCCACCGCCGGCTTTAGCTTCACTGCACTGTGAAAAGGCATTGCATGCTCACCTAGCTAGAAACCACCCTCAAATAGAAAACTGTCGCTTAGCACCTAACAGTGTGTTCAGGCAGCAGTCCTTGAGAGCTAGTAAAATACAGGCACATGAGACTTAACAACTGTAGTTTTTAGGATAAGTGATGAACTGCACTGCACCCGAGTACAGTTCATGCATCTTTTATAAGCACAATGCCAGGTGCGAATCCCGTCACAATCTCATTAAAAAAACACCGATGTAAAAAGGTAACTAACTATTTACCTAAGTCATTCCATCTTATACAGTATTAATTGAAAACATAGTACGCAGGTACTATGTTTTAAGTAAATTTACTAGTAAATACTTTATGTGTACTATTATTATAAATTATGTTTATTTGGCGATTTGTATTTATACAAATCGCCGGCTCTCAAGAATGATAAAATCTCGCTGGCATCTGTAGAGTTTTATTTTAGATTTTCGTATAAAAATAATTAACTTCGCCGTTAACTGTTGTTGAGCCATTAACGTTATTAACGTAACACGTAGTTATAACTGGTTTTATGATAAAAGGAAGTTAGTTTTTAACGAGCGCGACAAAATGGCTACTTTTACCACTTTTTGCTTTTGAGGTATTTCTGTATTTGGAGTTGTTAAAAGTTTCTCTTTTTTTCATGTAATTTAGTTTTATCATCAGAATCTTCAGATTGCCCGGAAATACTAACATGGCTTAAGAATTGTGTTCCTAAAATATTAGCAGATGCAACAGTGTATTCGTAACCCAAAGAAAATTCTTATTCATGCAAAGGTATTTTATATTACATATATTTATTTCTCATAGTTCGAAAGTACGCCTAAAGTTCATCAGCAAGATGAAAATAGTATTTTTCATCACTAGGAAACGATTTTGCTGTCAAATATATTAAAAACTATGCAAGCCATGTCCCAGCAATTAACTTTAATAAAAAATTGTGACATGACTTTATACTAATAATTTACTTTTGACAAAATTATTTTAATTAAAGTTTATAGGATATTGTTTGTTTAAATAATCAGATTTTTATTTATTTTCCTGATATTCGAAAGAATATATATCTGATTATATAATGATGAAATAATATTAAAAGATAATTAAATAATATAAACAATCACAGCGCGAAAAGTGTAAGACGCTCATACATAAAATAAAGTTTTTGTTTTGAATTTGAATTCAACGTTCTACGTAAGTTTTATTAATAGGTAACGATTCAGATGTTTATTATTTTGCTGTGGCGTACATTCGTGAGAAGCTTAATTATTGCTGTTTGAAGGTATTATTTTAAATATTATTTATAGTTAAAGAAGAATAATGCATAATTATTTACTTTTCGGAAAAATTCATAATCGTGTACACAAGTAATGTGTAATTTGTGTATAGTGTTATAATATTATACCCGCAAATTACAATTCACTCGAACTTTTGTAATTTACCTCTCATCCCTTTATTTATATTCCATACAAAGTTATCCCACGCATTTGCCCGTCTGCGTCGCCTGCATCCTGCATGCAAAAAGGCATGGTTCGTGTTGCGTCTAAATTTCGGCAATTGGACGCGCACACTGCATATTAGGGTTGTCTAATGTCTAACTTTATTGAAATTAATGAAAACTTCCAAGAACACCTAGAGATTATTGAGTAATCTCATTCTGAAAATGTACATAATTATAATAATTGTGTTACCAAATGCTTCTTTTTTAAAACTGTTAAGCATTACCATCTGGGCGTTAACACTTTTCTTTAACAGTTTAGGTAAACATATTTATATAGCCCGCATAGCAAATGCCCGTTTCATTCAAATACATTATGTGTTCTGCATGTAGACATATACTTTCACGTAGTGTGTACTTTTCAGCATGAGACAAAAAAAATTAAACCATGTTCCAACTCTTCTGAGTATAAAATGAAGTCGGCGCTGATTCAAAACACTCTGAGGTCACATTTTCATGGTTCGGCTTCCACAAGTTATTTCATACATTCAACCGTAGTAAGTCAGTTTCGTTTTAATGATGTCTATTGCTTGTAAAATAATGTCAATAGAATGTATATGATACCAATTTCAAGACACTACCCAACAAAAAAATAATCACGAAGATTGGACAATGCAGAAAAACGCGTTATGAAATAATTACGTTACGCGTGGTCATATAATTATAAAAATACATATAAATAAATGAAATGTAACCGCGTTGACTTGAGTTTTTATTTCTGTCAGCTAATAAAATATGCTGTGATATAAAATAACATTTATAAAGAATACAGTTCCGAAGTAGCACTCTAACATCACCGTATGAAAAGATATATGTATCAATAAAATCCTATCAAAAAGATACTAGTTTTCTGTAAATGTAAGAACGTAGACACAGTATTTACGGAGTGTCATTGACAGAATGAATTAAGAAACAACAAATGTAGTTTTCTTTTAGCAAATATCTAACAAAAAACAGGAATATTTTATTCAAAATTTATAAAAAGTGATTGCAATTCAAAGGTGACATAAAGACACAAGTCCACCACACCACACCACAGTCGTAATGGTCAGTGCTGAGTTGAAAGCGCAGGAAATTGAATTACAAACGTAACAAGAACAAACCATTTCATCGGTGACATCCTTGTGGCAGTAGGGTTGGCAAACGTAGCAACTTATTACTATGTAATGTGATGACGTGCTACGCTTTCAGAGTATATCTGCGTTGAGTCATTAGCATAATCATTAGAAATAATTTGTGCACATAGTAAGTTTTGTTTGTAATATTTTACTATAAAAAATGCATAACAAAAATATGTATCATTGTTTTGATGTCTTTTACCTTTTCTCTACAATAAACGCGGGATTTATTTCTATGCACATAAATATGAAAATACATAAACTTAGAGGCATTTAAATTAGCACGCTAGATTCAATCTTGCGTATGATTACCTCCAGTTGATATAACATGCACATAACTTATATTGTAATTGGGAACGAGCAAACGATATGTCGTAAAGCTTTGGATAATGAAATGTAAATCTAGCTACTGCAATTCGGTCTGTGTAAGAAATTATAAAGCCGTTTAGATTATTTATTTCATCTACTTAGAGGTGGAGTAATTTGTTTCATTTGGTTCTCAATTAATACATTTCATCGAAATTGCGAGCAATCAACATACTTCATGCAAGAAAGTTAAACGCTTTCAAACTCCGTAAAGTAGCTTCGTAACAAGTTAAAAGTTCTCAGAAGGAAACAGCCCGCAGCCGAGATGACAGGGTGATATACCCGAGATATGATTTGTAACAGTTTGTTACATTTGATTTGTTATGTTAAGTTGCTTTTAACTGACTTCACAATCAAAATAAGAATATGAGTAAACTTCGTGGTCTAGATTTTTATCAATTTATGTAATAATCATAGTTTATTGCTTTCTTTATGACTCTATATAAGTTTAGCGTTAGAATTAAACATTTTTTTTTTTAACTTTAGCGCGATACTACTACTATGAAAGTTTTAGTGCATTCTTTGAATTTGAACAATAATCAATTTTATAAACGGTGCCAAAACTATAGTTTGACCTAGCTGACTAAGATCAGAAAATAATACTTTCGACAATATATCGTATTCTACGATCATAGATTATATTATATTATATTATATTATATTATATTATATTATATTCATTATCGATATATTCAAAGTGAAAATAAATGAATTACATTTGAAACACCTGTACCAAAATAGGTTAAAAATCTATTTCTAATTTCTACTATACACAATGGATTTCACTGTTAGCCGTATTCACTTTCGCTGACAGATAGATAGGTTATTTTTATTGGCAATGTAGTAAAAAATGGACATTCAGTTTTTGCGAACGCCCGGAGGGCGCACAAAGCAGGCTTTCTCGTTAGTTGTCGATACAAAAGGTAATAAATAACATCGATGATAGACTTTGCACACAGCTTTCAATTTGAACATTTAAACGATCTTTTATTTATTACAATTGAATGTTTAAAAGCATTTATTTTCTAGCAGCTTTCCTCCTTTCTCCGCTGTTGTTGCCTCACCAATTCTGTTGTTAAAGTCGTGTTTTTGGTGTATTCTATTACAATTTGTTATAAAATTTAACTAGCGATCCTGATTTTGAGCTTGAAGTCCAAAATAATTAAGTTTAGTTTTTAAGTTACCTTCAAATTTATAAATATTATGTCAATGCTATAATTATGCTTAAAATGCCCTTATCACAAGACATTCGACTTATACTAGATTAAAATTTTCTTTTTACCACTGTTATTCATTCATACCTTTTAATAATCGGTCGTATCATTTTTCATAATAACATGTGAGATCTTTATCAACTCAACATTCACCCCTTCCTGCGGATTTAATCAAATGTGAGAGGTTAACACACGATTAGGTATGTGCACGCAGCGCAGGTCGCAAATTAATTTAGCAGGGGCAGCCCTAACCGAGAGCCAATGGCGCGTAATGGCCGCAGTCCTATCAATTAAGGCACGCACCGCAGTTGCGACTGAGACATAGCCACCCGCACTGTGTACAGACCTTTACGCATCAATGAACTAATGTTCGCTCGCCCTATGTTCGAAAAGTTGCAGAAGGAAAGCGCACATAGAATAACTTATCATTTAAATTATTTTAAAACTAATGTTCGCGTTGCTATGTATGTTAATATGTTAGTTAAAACATAGAACCCGATAAAATATCCGGTAACTCGAGGACTAATAATTTAGACCCACATGAGTTATGCTTTCTATCAACATTTATTATATGATTAGGGCGTAAAAGGAGTAGCAAATCGATGGACAAGCAAACTTACCTATGCATTTGTTACGAAGGTCACACTGGCAAGTTCTCAACAGGGATCTCGGCGTTTGTATGTTAGTGCACAGGTAACTTATTATAACAAAATCAATTTATTAGCTCATCAAATCTTTGGATTATTTTTAAGTGAAATTACGTATGATGAATGCAAAGTCTACGCAAAGCGAAGCTCTCTCTCTCTGCCTTCGAACCGACTTTTTTGCGTAGAGTACTACCAACCAACAAAAACAAGGTAACAAACAGGTAAGTTAAGTTTTATGCTATCGAGATCATTCGCCTAATGACGTGTACACAATTGAACTTGAAAAAGATGACGGCGACGAGTTCTTATCATTGAAATTTAAAACTCTGTATTATTGCCACATTAAAGCACATAAGCACCAAATTTTCAAGGAAACCGAACGATACAATAATTGAAACCAATTACAAACCGCGACATATTGCCATTAAAATTCTAAACCGAACATCCCTCCAATGAGGCAGTAGCAATTATTTTTTACGAGCCTTGCTGCCGGCAGTCCATGTGTGGCGATCAAGTGATCGGCAAACGAGCGGACTAGGTGCGATCGACCGTTTAAATTGGCGACGTTTTCTATAACATCCATTGACTGCCTTTTATGTTTCAGTGTTTGCTTTCACATTTCTCCAAGGCACTGGTTTTATAGCCATTTTGTAAATTTACTGTCACAGATTCTATTATTTGTTGTTTTCTCTGTCGCAGACATTCATTAATATTTGTAGAGACGGCGCGGCTGTCCTAGCACAGTTTGTCAGTGTCAATAACTGTACTAAAATATTAGATTATATACTATTAAATTAACAATATTGTAATTAATGTACAGTTGTAAATATACTATGTGATTTCTATAAAATAAATATTTGTATTTGTTATTTTTACTTTAATAAATGATGATGATGTGTAAATATATTTATATAAATGTATTGCTTTGGGTCTTCTATTCTGTATGTTAATAGTAAAGGCTTGTTAAATAAAACTATAGCCAGAATATCATATTTGTTTAGAAATTACACTATAATACGTTTTATTTTTAGAACATTTTTATGAGATTTCAGTATGTACTTATTCATATATGTTTATTTAGACTACACCCGCTATTGTTTTGTTATTCATCTCCATCCTAAGGTTGCTTGGTAGAGATCACTTTTAGTGATAAGGCCGCCCATTGTAACACTATGCTATTATTTATTAATATGTAAACTTTAATATTTAAGAGTGGTGTAACAATAAAGAGTTTTCTATCTATCTATATCACATCAATCAAATTTTAACAAAAGTGGTATAAGTACTTTTATGGCGCCTTTTGTTCTATCAGAACTGATATAATTTATAAAATCTGTACGTCTGTAGAGCCCCGCAAACAAGCATGGCTGTGACGTGCAGTAATTAAAGGACCATTTCAGATTCAGTGGCATTTGGACCGCGATATATGTGTCTGGTTTTGTTGGCAATCTGTGAATTCACGAAAAAGTTCAGCCAGTCACAGCAGACGTACTAGCTACTGTTTCTTTTTGCGTCGAACTTGTATAACAATAAAACTTGATACATTGCAAGATCTTTGAAGAAATTTTGGTTTGGTAGTTCGGATGCAGATTCAACAATGTTATGGATTTATAACAATTTGTTTAAAATGTAGCAAAATTAACCCTGATGTGTACTGTGAATTAGTATGTCATTGTTGCTACCTGAAAGTCTCGAAAGAAACACATGCCTGTTCTGTCCTTTGCATGAAAGTATAAAAATTGTATTAGCCATTATCATACTAGGTTGAGGTTTGCTGCTTTGAAAATCTTTGGTCATGGTATTCTAATACAATTTGGCTGTTTAGAAAGTTAATTTGCAGATACATGAATTAAAATAACATGCAATGCGGTAGATGATTTGCTATGTAATAATGTTAAGTTTTTTGCCCAAATCTTATAATTAGGTTTTTTATAGCTGATAGGCTAGCCTTTGACCACTATCTCACCTGATGGTAAGTGATGATGTGATCGTAGATGTTGTTCAGGTTAGCCTAGAATTACTGGCCCTCAAGGACAGCTGCCGGAACACACCGTTAGGTGCTTGGCGACAGATTTTCTACTTGAGGGTGGTAGCTAGCCAAGGCATTCACGCAATGCCCTACCACCATGCAAAAATGCCCTTCCACCATGCCTACCACCAGGTACAAGTATAGGCGAAACAGTCAATAACGCTGTCTATCAGGACAATGGTATATTTTGGTCTATAGCTCTAAAGTCCATAACGTGGGTATTTAGCACAACCTATTCAATTACATTACCTTTCCTACCCATTACAGATTACAATCGATGCGACAATTTACAGCAACCTAGCGCTATAATTGTCTTTTATCGGCGCTGCAATTGCATGCTTTATGAGTATTGCATATTGTCACGTAATTTGTGCTGACGGTGGGGTAATGAACTGGGCTTTTCAATTTACTACCTTTTATTGATTGCTCAGGGAAGAATATGGTACCTAGAGACCTGTAGCCCATAAACATGGCGGAAACAGCCATTTTCATCAGTTCACGTACATAGAATTGCGATGACGATCGGGCGGTTTCGCTAACAAATAAATAATAATGCTTGGCACCCCACGGGGATACAAAACAATAATAAAACGAAACAATACAATTTACGAATGTAGGAATTTTACAATATATATGTAGGTATGTATATCTCCTATAGCAACAACTGCGAGTAAATGCTGAACTAATCACGAAAACGATATGAAATTGCATGGCACAGTGGCGTGTTTCGCCTTTCAGCATAATAAATGTATGTGACTAAAGTTAAATGTAGGTTTATATTTATTTGATTGTCGTAATTGTTGTATATTTTATTAAAATACCTACTGCGCACTATATACTACACTTCAGCTACTACAATGAAAGCATTTAGACAACCCGCAAGCCATTTTAAGACTCACATGCAAATACTCCAGCCCACTACCACGCCGCATCGACCAAGCGCTCTTATAAGGTTTGAAAATACGAATAGAAAATACAATAAGCTCTCGGCCCCTACAGACTCAATGTCTGTATACATTTGTAAAATAAATGAATTGTTTTTTCCGATGGTCGCAGATAGACCAAACTTAAATTGTTGAACAAGATTCACTAAGCTTATCAGTATCAACTTAAGACAGTCCAAAAGACGCCTACTGTGTTTTACGGTTTGTGTCGTTTGCAGACTTGACATGTATTAGTAACTTTAAGACTTTCGCGACTTGTACACATATTTATAAGTATTTAACGTTCGTAGATTTAACGGGACTTAATCGCGATAAAACATGTATAAATTTATTTTCCTCGACGTTAGAGAGTAAGTTAGCTGCATCCTGGAATCCAGTGCTAAGGAAATGCATCAAATGCGTTTTACCTTCCTTAAGACCTGTGGATGTTGTCAGTGTTGTCTGTCGAGACAATACATTTCTAAATCAAATGCGAGTAGTTGGAGAAAATACCCGCCTTTCAAGACATTGACACCCGCCTCTTCAGTCCGCTTGTGATTACGACCAATGCAACTTGGTCGAAACGTCGAGATAAATAAATTTATACATGTTTTATCGGGATTAAGTCCCGTTAAAAACTTATAAATATTGACATGTATTCTTTCTTATCACTATAATCAAATATTTTGCCGTTGGATTTTAGACTATTATACGTCTTGTACATAGATTATACAGCAAATATAATCGCAAACGGTTCTGTGGTGAATTGAAACAGTTAATTTGAATAGCGTTTAAGTTAGCTCAAATCGATAAGGCTTCCATAAAGGACCATAACAAATTGATAGCTGACAAGCAGACAATGAAGGCCCTTATAACTGTTTTGGGTGTATGGCCTGTGGTATGCCTTATGCAAGAATGTACATGATAAGCGTAAACAACTTAGTAGGGCTAATACAAAGTGTTCTAATATGGTATGTCCGGGCCCCTGCCCAGTCTTATTTATCTATGCTGTTCACTGCGGAATTTCTTACCTGTGGTCGTAGATAAATACCAGTATTATTATCTATGCTTTGGTTAACTGATCCAATTCACTAAATAGGTAGTTGGAACAGGGCGGATAGAACAACAGATGAATCGTCTCTTTTTTTTATTTTCGTGAAATTCTAGATAAACCTACTTAGGGACCATTTTTTGGGTACGTTTTGATTACCACCTAGCTTTGTTAAGTAAAAAAACCTTCTCGTCTGTCGCCAGGTTGCTATTATTATTTGACCCCACTCCGAAATATATGTCACATTAGCAGTGTAAGATGGCTTATTCTTCAGAAGGCGCTGCTGCCCATCTTGTGGTATTTTTCGTTTCGTCGCGGCTCCCACAGGAAAATATGGGGGATGCAATTCTTCTACCTCGGCACCCCACGAGGTTTCCTCATCATTCCCTCAGGCACGCATACCCCGAGGGGTGCAGAATGTCACCCCCCATTGTTACCTGTGAGCGTCGTAAGAGGTGACTAAAGGTAAAATACAGGAAGATGGGCAGCAGCGCCTTTTGAGGAAATGATATCTTAAACAGCGTTCTCCAAGACGCCTGGGGGCTGCCCCCCTTAATGGCGGAGGCTGTGTTCAGCAATGGACAATCCGGCAGGTACAGTACCCCACCCGGAATATGTGTCACATTGTAAAAAACACACAGAAGTTAAAATAACGCCCCCGTTGCCTTCATAGATAAGGCTGGGGAGCATTGCATTAGGCATAATTATATCCTGCTGTTGATTGACTGTAGACTGAGGACTATCGTGTATATTGTACTGCTAAAATGTATCTAGACAATTAAAGACAAGCTACTCTAACAAATCTTATAGGAAGGGTGTGGAAGCCGCTGCGAGAGTCGCAAATTGAACTCAACGAGGTTGAGAAGGAAATGTCAATTAATATAGGTGTGGGAAACAAAACACGACTTTGGAGATACTCGGTTTAAATGAAATTGAAACAGCTAACGCGCGTTCACAGTACTTTATAAATTTTTACACGACTGTCCAAAAAAATGAGGGTTTTTTTTCAGGGTACATGTATGTATGTTATATAGTATCTATATGTAGGTATGTATGTTTGTGAGTATCTTTATTCCACTATAACTACTAAACAGTTTAACCAATTTTAATGGAAAAGATATCGTTAGATTCGCATTAATAGCCCAAGTGGCACTAGGTATATAAAAAACAAACTGGCGAATTTTAGACGCCATATTGTGAGATAAAAAAATGTTCTTTCAAACCTATCGAGTGGTATATCAAAATGAAGGGCTTGTAAACACAATTCCATAAATATATAGAACTTGCAGGTTTAATTTTAATGGAACGATAAAAAGTATAACAAAAATAAATAAATTACAGTCGGGTTTTTTACTTTTTTAATTAAATTATACTTGTATGATAAGATAATGTAAAGCGTGAGTCTTAGCACTCTGTCCTCTGTCCAACCATCTGCCGTATACTGCCTATAATATAGGTAACGTACAGACCCACCAACTTATCTGTTCAGGTGTTAGAAAAAAGAACTAAAACTTTCCCTCAAATTGTGACAGTCTGTAGTTGATTTCCATGACCAGTAGCGCCCTCGAAAACTGCACAGTTAAGTTGGTGGTACTATACTGACCGAAAACATGGTAAAGTTTTAAAACTGGTAGGAGGATAATATAATGCGATAGGGTGAGGTAGTTCAAACATATGTCGTGACAAAAGAACAGAATGAACGACGAATATTATGTTGTGCCCACCACAATCATTCATATAAATATGCTCTATTTTCACTGTTTTCGTGCAAACGGTAGGTTCACAATTTGGTAAACAGACAATACGATAGCAATATGACATTATCTTACGACGTCAGCTCCGTCTGCATATAACGCTCGCAGATGGCCGTTTTTTTTTTGGTACCACTTTTAGTGGTAGTGCAGCGTGTGCACAAACGTCAAACTCAAATTTTGACAGATAGATCAGCATATTTTTGTTGTTGTGCTTAAAATTTTATACGTAAAACAATCTTGTTTGCCAATGCCTTTTAAAATGTAATACTACAAATGTCGATAATAAAAGTGAAGGTTAATTTGGGTTAATTGTGACGCAATTTGACAGAAGTCGTAAGCGCGTCTGCTTTAATTGGTTCAAATTGTTTGCGTGCCAATAGTAACTATGTGATCTATGGTGCATATTCCCGTATTTCAATGCTGCAGCTATTCTCGAACCGAAAAGTCTACACGTGATGATGTGAAAAGATCTGACGGAAGGACTCTTTTATTAGTGTGGGACGCTACAAGCGTGGACAGTCGTCACATTAAAAAAACGGCCAATATTTAGTCGGGCTTGCGCACCGAGGATTCCGTACAAACCTGTAGTACAAATCAGTAAAAGTTATGGTATTTTTATTGCTAAATGTAATCCATAACGTTTTAAAATTATTAATAATATTTTTCTTATATGATGTAACTAAAAATGTAGGTATGCTTTTCGCAATTATTCCTGTATCTGTGCTATAATACGTTACATCGTACCAAATTTCAAGTTTCTGAGTTCACGGGAGTAACCAGGGACCCAATCTCTTAGCTATTGACCAAACGCCACACTACTGCGATGCTTCTGCAATCGAACTGCTGTTAATGTCAAATTCGGTAGTCTGCTAATTCTAGCTCCTAATCGCATTTTTATAGCAATCGCGTCGCTATCGTATGGCTGTGCTATGGCTTGCAAATGTTGGCACGGTAAAAATAATGAAAACTTCTATCAATAAGCATCAGTCATAACATCATTACAGTGGTGTTCTAGTAAACAATACATTAAATAAATATATTTAAATCATTTAGCTATTTTTTTATCTCAAATCCTCCAAAATATTTTATGCCACTGTAGCAACGCAATCGCAACAAAATAGCTTACAGCATACCAAATATGTCAAAAACGATTGATAGCAAGCCACTGACTTGCGATCGAACCTAAATAGCGAACAGACTACGGATACTGTCAAAAAATACAATTTTCATGCAATTAAGTTGCGTTAACGCCGTTCAATAGCTAAGAGAATCGGGCCCCAGGTTTTGATTCCCTTGCGAGTGTCGAAAATTTGCGGCATAAACGGCTAGATATCTTTCGATTGCGTTGGCTTAGAAGTTTGATTTTTTCACAGTTCCGAGGGACCGTAGACTTGAGTATTTGATATGAATTTCAGCTTGACACCTCCACGCGTTCTTGAGAAAAAGGATCTTGACAGATAGACAGACGGACAACAAAGTGATCCTAAAAGGGCTCCGTTTAATTCCTTTTGAGGTACGGAACCATATAACTATATACAAAAATAATAATTTAACTATTTTAAAACAACACTCTCTCTACATTGTACGTTTGATGTGGATTTTTCCTCTCCTCTACCCGCGAATGTTATCTCGTTACCTCTACCTCCTTCTTGGCTTGTCCTTGTGTTCTTTACCTATTATGTTCCTAATAGCATGACTAATAGATTGGTAGGTTAGGTATAGGTACTATTGTGTGGGTGTATCTTTATTGAGAATGTTACCTCTACAAAGTTGAATCTACACATACCGTGGATCGCCAATACAGTGCGAAGACATATCTCGAACTTTCACTTGAACTGCTAACCTACGCCATTCGAACAAACAAACCATAAATCAACAACAAAAACCCATTATATTCAAAGACTTAGCATTCAATTCTTGGAGATATGGTTCTTTATCTAAGGAGATGTGACGCCCACGGATAGAAGATGGAAACGACGATAATTTGCTTTGGCAAATGGTTTTTGTACAATTCTACAATGCATACAGCCTATGAATTTCATAGGTGATCGTGGGAACCTATTCGATCTCCGGGTTTTTGTGATTTCTTTTAATGTTTTTCAGTAGGTGTAGATGACTGAGTGGTCGCGAGCGTAGCTGGTCCGTTTCAGCTTTTGAAAGCTGATCTTTCACACAGGTATTTCACAGCCTAGCGATTCTTGTGAAAGTTTGTAAGTAGGTTCTATATTTATATGGCAATTTATTATTCTATTCGGTTTTGGTTTTGAATTTATTTAAACGGCGGCGATTGGTTGTTTCAAAACACTGGAAAAAAAAATATTTCTGTAGTGATAATACTACCTAAAGGGTTCAGTGTCAAAATGCAAAAATAAATTGTATAGTGCTGATCCAGACTGACCTGCAAGACATATATTACCTACATAATAAAAAAATATGCAAAAAGACTGGGAAGATTTATTTAGGATATACGAAGTGACGAGACCGTCGAATTGCTCATTTGATAATAAGCGTTATGCCGTCCCATTACATCAGCTGTAGTATTATAGTTCTGCATGACGCTGAACTGCGCTTCACATTATTTCTGCTTCGTATAGTAATGCTTACATATTACAGTTCGAGAGATACACTATACCTACTACAATAAAAGCATTTAGATACCCATAAGTCATTGCAGACTCACAGGCAGTCCAAATGCTCCAGCCCACTACCAGTTGGCAGCATGCCCAGCATGCTGGCAACATTACTCTGTTGAATTGCAATGCTTAGTCTTTGAGCCAAATAGGTGCCAGCATTTTGATCACGCGTCGCATCGACCAAGCGCTCTGATAAGTATTGGAAAACACGATGAGCTCCCGGTCCCCACGGACCCAACTTCTCTACACCAAACGGCTCAAATATGTAACCCACGCCGAGGTTAGCATTATACTATACCTATTTACATATCATGCTTATGTACAACCATACCATATACAATGAAAACCTTGCTCTAATACCCTTCTAGTAGATAAGAACGAATTCAATTATCATCATTGCCTACATTAATAGGGTTTCCACAGGTTAAAACTTTACATTATATAGTTAAGTATAATATAAATACCTACCTACGATACGAGTATGTCTACAGAAATTGCAAGTTATGTGTATAATAAAACTTGTTATTTCTGTTCTCGAACGATTACAAGCCATGCTCGATATAACTTTGTCCAAAACACAAACCGTAAAATAACCGATATTGAAATCGATTAATAGTGCCCATACGCAAATTGTAAAGTTATCTACCTACCTATCTATATCAATTTATTGGCTGGAGGCGGGATTGACATAATTTATTTTTAATAAAGCATTCCAGTCAGTTTGCAAGCTGTAATGGGGACTAATAAAACGAACGGAATCGTAAATCGATCGACTATTGATTTTGAGCCGACTGGCGCCAGACAAAACCAACGCCATTTTGTTGAAAAGTACATCTACCTACTTTCTGTTTTCTGCTAACTGCCATGTAAGTACTCGTAATTATACAATACAATACAAAGACAAATATTCTTTTATTAAGGGTGATATCATTGAGAAAGGATTGATATCATTATTATCTAGGCTTGTATGATGACGAAATTTTAATAAAATAATTAACTTGAGAGTTATTAGCCTCGAAACATTTTCATATAAAGTTTTCGAGGCTCATAACTTACAACTTAATTATCTTTTTAAAATTTTGGCATCATACAAGCCTAGATAATGATGATATCAATCGGTATTTTGCTTCAGTCTGGACTTAAAATCTCAAATAAGGGAGTGATCACCCAACGACGTTTGTATGGAGAAGTGACCGGCCAGTTCAACCTTAAGCACCAATTTTAACGATTCAAATGTTAGCAATGCTCAATAATATGTTGTAATAATATTTAATAGAAGTGTATTGTAAGAAAAACAAGTATAATAAGTTGTATTTTGACTCACGCAGTACTAGCTGCCTGCGAGTTTGGCTCACCGACCAATCAGAGACTTTGGCGGTAAAACTCGCCGACTTATCGTGATTTCGGAGGGAGTAGAGAGGTGGGGGATGTTACCTGCACGGTGAGCCAGCACTTCGCAGGCAGTTCGTTCTCTGCGTTCAAATTGTGAAGTACTATTATACGAATATAGTTGTCTGTGGTGTAACTGAAAATAGGTTTGTTTGAAGTGACATTAAACCGATAAAATGTAAGTAGCCGTTATTCTCATTTTTTAATCCCAATTTGATAGGAACCTTATTCTGCTTAAATATTATCAAGTGACAAAAAGTATTGAAATCTCTCAAGTTTGCTTTATGTTATGTCGCACGCTAACATTTCAGAAGTGGGATACGAACCAATGAATATGTTCGCTATAGTCAATATGTATTTATAATTCTGTCGTGGTGCCAGCAATTTTTTTTTCCTCTTCTCCCTTTTCTTTTAAAACTATAACGTGTGGAATCAAGTATGCAGGAAGTTTAAATTTTGGATTTGGTTGGTGAAGGTAGAACGTGCGACAGAAATTAAGTGACAGTGTTAAGCAGTGTACGACTTAGCTAAACTATGAGTGTTCTAACTATGTGGGTTCTATTAGTCCATATGTTTTTTTTTTATTTTGTTCTTCAATACATTGAATTGGGTGTGCTGATAATTATTTTAACGACACCAGTCAATAGGGAGGCAAGGAACAGAGCTTTTAATGTTGTTACTTTAACTTTTATTTTGTTCATGTCAATCCTCATATGGTAGATAAAATTCGGAAAACAGTGATGAACAAATACTCTCGTTAATATTTCAAATTTCAGGGACGATATAGAAGGAACTCGGGAGCGTGTACTGTACACCCCCACGTGTCCTATGACGTCATGGTCTGGGGACAGGCCCTCATGCGACCGTACCACTCGCGCAGCCATGGCAGCCATGCAGCTCGAGCAACCGGACCAGCTGCAGATTCTTCAGCCGCAGCCTACTCAGTCAGGCCGGCCACAGCCCATGGAGCCGGCCCAGCCACAACTCGCGCAGTTGAGCCAGCTGCGCCACTCGCGCAGCCGGTCCAGACGCCGCCACCACCCACGCAGCCGAGTCAGCCGCAGCCCGTCCAACCGGGCCAGTCGCCGACCGCGCAGCCGCACCAGCCGTCGACCACGTAGCCGTGCCAGCCACCGCTCGTGTAGCCGGGCCAGCCACCGCCCTCGCAGCCGATCCAACCACAGCCCGCGCAGCCAGGCCAGTCGCAGTCCCCACAGCCGGACCAACCGCAGCCCGCGAATGAAGGGTAGCTGCAGCCCGCGTAGCTACGTCAACCGCAGTCCACCCAGCCGGACCAGGCGCCGCCCGGACAGTCGCGCCTGCCACCGCCCGAGCCACCGGGTCAGCCGCAGCCCACACAGCAGGACCAGCCACGCCGTCGGTGCAGCTGTGCAAGCCCAGCCAGCAGCGCCGCTCACAAAACTGCTCGTCATGCATCCTAGCCAGCCACTACGCTCGCCCAGCCCTACCAGCCAACGTTCACGATACCATGCCAGTCACCGCTCGCGCAGCCATGCCAAACACCTCTCACGCAGCCTGGTCAACCGTAACTCTTCTCCAAGAAACTGCGGTGAGCAGATATCTCAATCTCAATGTCTCTCTGAACTTGTAGCGGTTTTAAAACGTATGTCGGGCAATAATGTAGACAAGCTAGGTTCCACGAATAACACCATTCCCGAGTTCGATCCAAGCAGACGTGATCAGACCATGAGTATGTGGATCCACAAGGTTAACGAGTGTGCCACAATTTATGGCTGGACCGAGAAACAAATAGTACATTTTGCATTACCCAAATTGAAAGGCGTTGCCCAGCGATGGTACGAAGGCCTACCGTCCGTTTTATTCTCATGGAATGAATGGCAAGAAAAACTTATAGCCACATTTCCGTCTGAAGAAAACTATGGTCAGATGCTAAGCGATATGCTGGCAAAAAGAGCTAGGTTTTCAGACTCACTAGAGGAATACTATTACGAAAAACTTACTCTAATAAATAGGTGTGACATAACGGGTAGGTGTGCTGTTGAATGCATTCTCCATGGCATCGAGGATCGATCAGTCAGATTAGGTGCGGAAGCAGCACAATTCGATGATCCTAACAAGTTACTGTCTTTTTTGCGTAACACAAGAAACGTCAGACCAAACTCTGAGCGTAAAGCTGTGAAAGAATTGCCCCTTAAACAGTTTAGCTCTAGTTCAGACCCTAAGTCTGCTCGTTGTGGGAACTGCAGGCAGGATGGTCACTTTACTTCCCAATGCACGCAACCTATAAGGAAATGTACGCGATGTGGTAGGGTTGGTCATACGACCGAACAATGTTATGCAAAAGTTCAAAATAATGAAAAGACAGTATTACGTGTCGAGAGCGGGAACACTATCGTTGGAATCCCCTAAACATGCAAATAAAACATCCTCGCAGCTAAGTCAAGTATATTGCAAATTAGCCTATGTTAATGACTATCCAATTAGTGTTTTTTTTAACTTACTCAATAATTAAATTGTCAGAATCCAAAAATCTAAACTGGACGTATGATTTTGATAACCTCCCTATATTGCGAGATTTTGGCAATTCTTTGGTGCGCTGCATTGGAAGGAAAAAGAGTTCATATTATGATTGATAGTGTTGAGGCAGAGTTAAACCTACTCATTGTCTCCGATGATGTAATGTATGTTCCTTTGTTGATAGGACAGACCTTTACGGAGCAACCACATATTAAGATTAGGAAAACAAACACGTGCTGAGAGGTATCTTAACTTCCCCAATTAGACGTAGATGTTAAGGTACAAACATCGTTGAAGTTTACTCAGATTCATCGTATAGAAGCTATATTTTTATCAAAGGATGTTTTAGGAGATTTAATGGAATACAGTATTATACCCCGACAGGCAATTTTAAATTAGATGAAGAGGGCAAATGTTTCGTGGTAGTGAACAATCTTGCAACTACACCTGTGACCTTGCCAACACAGTTTCTTATACCTCATGGCACACTTGCTGAAAATGAACCAGAAAAGTCCATTATGAATATCGTTATCATCTGTTTGTTTAGCATCAAAATCTCTGATTTTAATGATAACTAAACTATTTCCCCGTACCGAAAGACGTGCACAATGTAAGGAAATTCCTTGGCCTGGCAAATTTTTTAGGAGATTTGTTCCGCGTTTCTCCTTTCTAGCAAAACCCATGACAAAGCTTTTGAAAAAGGACGTTAAATGCTCAACACCATAACAAGAGAATTCATTTCGCTAACTACAAAGAGTCCTCTCTCGGAGACCAACACTAGCCTTATATAACCCGCGGGCACATACAGAATTTCACACTGATGCCCGCAAACTTGGTGTCGCAGGTATTTTTTTACAAAAGAATGATATGGGTCACTTAAAGCCAGTCGCCTATTACAGTAGGCAAACTTCCCCAGAGAAGCAAAATTATTATTCATAATTATGACTTAGAAACATTGGTAGCAATTCTGTTGTACACTCACTAACTATACTAAGTAAAAAGTTCTAATTTTAGTTTTAGGATTTCTAAAAGTCATTCTGCTGTTACCTCGAACTAAATTTAATACAGCAAATTATCAATACTAAATATAATTGACGTTGCCGCTACTCTACGCTAGATGGCGCACAAGTCGTTGTTTTATAAAATAAAAAACTGGCCGTTTTCCATTTGAGTTATTTTCGATGGTTTTGATTGCATTTTGCGTCTATGGATCCACATTTAATATGAACCATAGACATAGAGTGTGATCAGAATTATCGAAAATAACGAATTTAGTGTCAAATGGTATACGCCCTATTTACCTATGGAACTTTGTTTATATTAGAAACTATGAAAACCTGTGATAAAGCCCAAAAATAATGATTTTTCCACGGTGCTTGGCAGAGCAGCTTCAACTGGTCGCTTCGCAATCTCGAAAGCCTAGGTTCAGTAACAGAATCTACTGGTGATTACATATAAAAAAATTAACAAAGCACATAGCTGTCCGAAGTCTATCTAATAAAAGTGGGTATTTAAACACATCTGCCACCCCTCTGGGTATTACAGGTGTGTAAAGATTTTATCAATCCAAGTTTGCCTACAAGCTTTTTTCAATAGTTATTCTTTTGAATTACCGAAAATTACAATCCTTTCCGGAAAACCCACAAGCCTAGCAACCATATACTACCATTAGCTCTGGTATCGTCTCTGCATAAATTTAGAGTATATTTAATTGGAATTCCATTTAGGGTCGTCACTGACTATAATTCCTTGCGTGCAACATTTAAAAAGAAGAGATATGGTACCTCGAGTCGCACGATGATGGGTGCAGATGAAAGAATTTAATTTCAACATTAAATATAGACCAGGCATCTTATTGGTTTGCAAAGATGCAAAAATTTGTAAAGAAATACATAAATTCTTGTCTAGAATGCGCTCACCTACTCAAAATCTGTTAGTGGTAATTACACCTAATTGAAAAAGTAAATACGCCTTTCGACACTATCCACGCAGACCACGTAGGACCATTTGTACGTAGTTATAGAAGGAATATGTACATCCTCGCTCTGGTCGATGCATTCATTCGTTTTATTTACATAAAAACTGTTAGGAACACAAAGACCCTGACTACCATTAATCTGTTTCGTGAATATTTCAGCATCTTTGGTGTGCCTCGTTGAATAATAACGGATAGAGGTACTACTTTTTGGAAATTTCTAAAGAAACGGAATGTCTAGTACGTTTTAAATGCAGTTTCAACACCTAGAGCTAACGGTCACGTAGAACGGTATAATATAACAATATTAGATTCATTAACTGCTAAGTGGATAGGTTTTGCCGAAAATAAATGGGGATTAAACAATACTTTTAATAAAGGAACTAATTCTACTCCCTCTGAATCTTTGCTTGTATAAGGACCATGCGTACTAATAATTGTAGATTAAGGTCAGAGTTAAGTGACGATATAACACGTTTCCAATTCTCAAAATTTAATGCATATTAGAGAACAGATTAATAAACATGTAAAATCCTATAAGGAAGAACAGCTTCCTCTAGCGACGAAGAATTAGTAAGAGTATTAATATAATGCTTCATGAATGATCTTTTTCAATATAAACATAAAGTAGGGTAAACATAAAGTGAAGTAACACTAATAAATGTTGATAATTATTTTTATTTAATGTTTTCAGGCTATATAAAATAATCACTAAATGTTTATTTCAGCTATATATTGATGCCCTGTGAACCAAAGGTTCGCCGTTGGTATCAACAAAAATAATTAAATTTATATACCCTGTGGACCAAATGGTCCGCCGTTGGTATCTTTACCCATAATACCCTGTGGACCGCATTGTCTGCCGTTGGTATATTTAACTACTAATACCCTGTGGACCGCGTTGTCTGCCGTTGGTATATTTAACTACTAATACCCTGTGGACCGCGTTGTCTGCCGTTGGTATATTTAACTACTAATACCCTGTGGACCACATTGTCTGCCGTTGGTATATTTAACTACTAATACCCTGTGGACCGTATTGTCTGCCGTTGGTATATTTAACTACTAATACCCTGTGCACCGTATTGTCTGCCATAGGTTTATTTAACGATAAATAAATTATGCATACTATTTATGTACTGATGGCCAATAAATAAAAGTTAATCTTGGCTTTAATGAGACCATATTGAGTTGTATAGTTGTGATTTTTCCAATGTTGTATTATCTTAAATCTAAATTTTTCAATCAAGCCTTTGTTATTTTTTGTTAAAAGAGTAATATCGCATAATCAGCGCTATTTACACATTTATGAGGACAACTAAAACTAAAAAGTATACTTGTTATTTAATAATGCCGTACGAGGTCGTACTTCATACTTGGATGGCCGACTGTTAGCAATGCTCAATAATATGTTGTAATAATATTTAATAGTAGTGTATTGTAAGAAAAACAAGTATAATAAGTTGTATTTTGACTCACGCAGTACTAGCTGCCTGCGAGTTTGGCTCACCGACCAATCAGAGACTTTGGCGGTAAAACTCGCCGACTTATCGTGATTTCGGAGGGAGTAGAGAGGTGGGGGATGTTACCTGCACGGTGAGCCAGCACTTCGCAGGCAGTTCGTTCTCTGCGTTCAAATTGTGAAGTACTATTATACGAATATAGTTGTCTGTGGTGTAACTGAAAATAGGTTTGTTTGAAGTGACATTAAACCGATAAAATGTAAGTAGCCGTTATTCTCATTTTTTAATCCCAATTTGATAGGAACCTTATTCTGCTTAAATATTATCAAGTGACAAAAAGTATTGAAATCTCTCAAGTTTGCTTTATGTTATGTCGCACGCTAACACAAATATATCATACAGACACATAAACAAATGGTTGTACAATGGACGGCTTTATCGCTAAGAGCAATTTCATACAGGCAACCATTGAATGGTAATGGAATTAAATGCATATTGCGCTATTAAAAATTCATTAACCCATAAATAGATTCATAATAATAAAATAATATATACTTCAATAGAATATACTTATGTATATAAATGTACCTAATACAAATATACAGACATATATATAAAAACATTATACAGATATACAATAATAATAGAAATATATATTTATTTATAATAAATGCCTATAGCTGTGATGATATGTAGTGCTTCTTATTCGTCTTTGAAAAAAATAATGGAGTTGGTATGTCTGATATTAAACACGTAGCGCATTCCATAGTTGTATTTTGAAAATGATGTGTCATACATAATATATTGTTGATGAGGCAGGGAGTAATAATTAATATGTCACATGTGTATATCCATCGCAAAACCAAAAAATGGTAACCAAAAAGGCCATTTAACAAAACTGTATGTATATGTTTTTTATCGTCTCAGTTTTTCCATATACAAACCAATTCACTTCAACTCGCTAAGAAAAAACATAAATCAGTGAATTAAAACAGATAGCTGATGGCAGATTTTTCAGCAGAATTCTACTTGTCTGCAAAAACAACCACGAATGAAACACAGCTACCCCAAACCACTGCCCTTTGCTAGCATCGCTTTTAAGCAGAACAAATCAATGCACCCAAGAACCCAACTCACGTCAAAAGTTGCAACACTTCAAGAAACATAGGCCCTGTAACCCGTCCGACCCACACGTCCTCGGAACCTGTCCAGCAGACCCAGTCCCTCTGAGCCAACCGGATCGGCGTGTGATAAAATTTCGCCGTAAATACCCCCGATAGGAATGCTGATTGCGATCCCGTCACACGTTTTATGGAACTACAGGTACCGACGCCTTGAGTATTTAATCAATGCTGGATACATTATTGCCAAGAAGGAATGCTATCGTTTCTTGCGGCATGACATTTCGGTACGGAATTGATGCGGATCAAAAAGTAAAAAAAATCTTCTGTGATAAACATTACCGAGCGGTTATAGCTATGGACTGCGGTGCCGCAGTTCCATGGTTCGAATCCCGCCGCGGGCTTGAGTTTCACCGCATGGTGGAAGGGCATTTTGCGAATGCCCGTCTGCCTAGTGATCACCCTCAAGTAGAAAATATGTCGCCAAGCACCTAAAGGTGTGTTCCGGCAGCAGTCCTTGAGAGCCAGTGAAGTTACAGGCACATGAGACTTAACAACTATGTCTCAAGGTGACGGGCGCAGTGCAATTCGTGACTTGTGAGGAAGTGCATCTGTTATAGGCAGAGGTTTTTTTTTTTTTTTTTTTTTTTTTTTTTTTATTATATAAATCTACACTCCACAGACTCCAGGGTCCGTGCCTTTTTTTAAATTATGACCATATTTTATTTACAAACTAGAAACTTACAATATATAGGAAACATGCAACATTCTAAAAGAGAACAGTGTTAAAAGAACATTTTTTTTTTCGGATTAATGTCATTACCACTTGCATCCAGAGCAGACCAGTGTCCTCTAGCAGCACCCGTTCACGAGTTGACGCATGTGCCAGCCATCGCCTTCCTCAACCATTTTTGAGGGAAGATGGCGACCCGACACACAACACCGCCGCTAGACAACACCTTTATGTGAGCTTGACCGCTCTGGATACCCGTGCCAACGATTACAATTTGGGATTACTCTACTTTTTTGTGTCATTCCCCCACGTCACATTGTAACAGGGTCTCCATTACCACGCTGTTTCGATCTTTGATCGCCATTTTGAGGTTGTAATTATGGATGGTTTTTGGTGTCGCAACCATCGCCTTCCTGACGAACCGTCCTATGGCGTCTTCTTCGTCATCTGCGTAGTATGTGAAGGTTCCAGTATGCCGTGAAACTGCAACGACTGCGTGCGGGACGCTCTCGTGCAGCTTCATGCTGCTCTTGGTCTTGATTGCGATGACCGACTCGTATGTCAGTCCCTGAGCTTCGTGGATGGTAAGGATGCGTGATCCCCTTCCCTCTCCGTAGCCCTGGCTTGTCAGGGTCTCCTTTTCTTCCTGGGTGTGAACCAGGAATAAGGTGTTGGGGAGAGACTTGAGAATTTTCGCACCCGTGTACCTTTCAAGCTTCAGGGACTTAATACGGGGAGCTGAGGAATATATACCAGAGTATATTTCCCTCAGTGCGTACGCGACATCCATTGGGTTCCGATGCGTGCATAACAACTCCTGGGTGATGTTTGTGACCAGGTTAGGGCGGTTGTACCTTAATACGAGAGATTATCTCTATCGATGTAAGGCAGCTGATTGACATCTCCGATGAGGACAAGTTCACCAACTCCAGCCAGCCTGGAAGCCATGACTATGGCTCCGAAATGGTTCATGAGAGCTTCATCCACTGTGAGGCGGCTGTAGCTCTCAGTCCTTTTAAAACCATTTACGAGGACAGAAGCCATTGTGCGCACCTTGGTTTTCACTAAGTCTCCGATTCGGTGCGCAAGCTTCTCCCTCAGGTCTTTTGCTGCTTCTGTAGTTGTTGTGATAATGATGTCCTTGTCCACATCGAATTGCCTTACCACCCAAGTTGTTTTGCCACATCCTGGAACTCCATTTACCCATTGTATTTTCGGTACTTCCCAGTGTTTCCAGAATGCTTCAATGTCCGCTCCCCCCAAAATAGATTTCGCCATTTCGAGGATACGGTCATCTAACATTATTTTGGTGCACTGGGCCGTTACTACTATTGGGTCATTTTGTGGTAGGCAGAGGTTAGTCCGCTTCACATCAGGTGGGCCTCGAGCTTATTCCGTCAGAATAACAAAAAAAAACAAAAAATATAAATCTCTGTTTCTGCTGTGATTTGACGTTGCGTTCTGTGTTAAATAATACATACATATAATCACGCCTGTATTCCCCCAAGGGGTAGGCAGAGGTGTAAACACCCACGTTTCGCCATTGGGTTTTCGTCCCATGTAATAGGGGGCGAGCCTATTTCCATTCACCGGGCACAGTTTCAGGGTCATACAAAATGTATTCTCTAACACACTGGACAAAACACAAGAACATATTAAGAATGATATGTTTACGCTAACAACATATAACAGGCACCAATTAACATACAACATATAACATATGACAGGAACACAAGAACACAAGAACATATTGCATGAAAAGCATAAGTGTAGTGGCAGGGATTGTATACTGCCCTGTTGTGCGTCTAATGCGCACAATACCCTGCTCACATCCACGTGAGAATTGGCATGCTGCTCATTTGGTGCACTTTTCCTTAGTCGCCCCTTACGACACCCAAGGGAAGAAATAGGGAGGTGATATTCTAACCTAGCTAGAGATATTATTTGTTATCTTACTGAAAGTTTTAATAAACATTGTCTAGTTCTATCATTTTTGGAACAAAAAATAAATAAATTTGAATTTGAAATTTAACCCGGCACCACACGGGTATATTTAAATATGTATTATTATTATCTAGTATCCAAAAATAAATGCTCAAACTAACCAAATTATGGAACTTAACCCTAACAAACCCAACAGCTTGTCAACATAATCTCATACCAGCACCTGTATCATTTCAGGTTGGTTAAATAAACTTCGACCCGTCATTCAACATTTGCCTACAACCGTTTTAAATTCGACAAACGTACGATTGGGCCGACCGCCCGTCTCGTGCCCAAACATCAGAACAATAATAACTCGTAGTAACTAGATATAACTGTTCTGTACAGTTTGTTGCTGTGTCGTTAATAACAAGCATGTCGACGGCGCGCTCGGTTACATTCTGTTAACATAAAAGGATAGCGGACAATCTGACCGGTGGTATACAGCTGAGGGTTAGAGTTATAAACAACTTTTGAAGCAGTTATGGCTCAGTGGCATTGGCTATGGACTGCCGCGCAGCAAGTCCATGTTTCAAAGGGTTCACCGCATGGTGGAAGGGCATTTTGCGACTGCCCGCCAGGCTAGCGACCACCCTCAAGTAGAAAATCTGTCGCCAAGCACCTAACGATGTGAAAGGAACGCAGTCCTTGAGAGTCAGTGAAATTACAGGCACATGAGACTTAACAACTGTATATCTCGACGCAGTGCAATTCGTGACTTGTGACGAAATGCATCTGTTAAAGGCAGAGGTTAGTCCGCTTAACATCAGATGGACCTCGAGATTGAGCAGTCACAATAAAAAAAATAAAAAATGCATGTAAGCGACCATACTATTACGAGTGCCATCCTAAGACAACAACCGGGACCGACGGCTTAACGTGCCCTCCGAAGCACGGAATCGCTCAGTAGTAATGTCACTAGTGGCCACGCATCCAACTCATGACCGCGGGCGACGTTGCTTTACTTTGCTGATCGGTTGAGAACAGCTAAGTAAACTTCGCTGCGGGCGCTTCAAAAGTTTTATACAAATGTAACATAATCAAGTGAAACATGCCTTCCAAATTCAACATTACGTCGAAATGACGATGGTAGTAGTACAGTAACACCTGAACTGGATAGAGCGGTACCAAACGTGGACATTTACGTGCTCGCCAATATGTACGTGCCACTGCATGCACACTGGTTATCACTATAGATATCTAGCGTGTCTAGAGTGCGTTGATTTATTTAAAGATTGTATAATTAATAACAATCATAAATATTGTGTCTTTGGGCAGCAACGAATTGATTTTCTATTGTATTGTATCCCTATACATATATATAACATAGCATAGATATCTTTTTGAAGCCAAGGTGGCCGAGCGGTAATAGCTATGGACTGCCGTGCCGCAAGAATCGATCCCCATTGCCGGTGTGAACTTCACCGCATGGTGGGTGGACATTTTGCGATTGCTCGCCTGGCTAGCTACTACCTTCAAGTAGAAAATCTGTCGCCAAGCACCTAACGGTGTGTTCCGGCAGCAGTCCTTGAGAGCCAGTGAAATTACAGGCACATGAGACTTAACAACTATGTCTCAAGGTAACGGACGCAGTGCAATTCGTCACAGGCAGAGGTTAGTCCACTCAACGTCAGGTGGGCCTCGAGCTTGTTCCGTAATAATAACATAAAACAGAAAAAAAAACTATAAAACTTTGTGATATAGACAACCCTACGTATCTAGACTAGAGTAGCCATTTAATTCTCCTACGTGCCTTCAGTCCAACTACTTTTCTGTTTTATGATGGTGTACTAGAGATTCCTATTATTCCTATCGTTTATAGTTAAACTATCAAGATCAAGATCTCTCTCTCGTGGCATAAAGGACATTATATAAGGTGGGTATTAATATATCAACAATACTGCGGGGCGTGGTGTGGAATCAATAACTGAATGTGTACCAGTCATGTTTAATATTCACATACGCAAAATCAGCACTATTACCTAAGCGGTGGCACGTTGGCTTTGAGAATGATAGCGACGACAAAGGTGAGTCGAAATTTCCCTCTAGACCAACCTATGATACAGCGATATTCTTACACAAGAGCAAAACTCACCGAGACCCGTTCAGGGAAAACCAATTTCAAATTTAAACTTTCAAAAAGCCAGCACGCCACAGAGACCTAACTTTAAATGGAGATCACGGTCCACTACGTTCAGACCCCAAATAGAGAGCTGCGTTTCCAAGCTGCTTTCGTTATGCAAAACTGCATCTCGGAACTCCATTTTGAAACCGATTGTCAGATAGCATTTGACCTCCACAGGGCCATCTAGAGAACAAAACTGCGTGGTAGACATAAAGACTCAGAACGTTGCTAACATTGGCATAATGTTTCTGAGGTGCTTTCCTTTGAGCATCATGTTATACTGTCGTATATGGAGGTAACATGAGGTTGGTACCTTCGATGACCATGTTCTGATAACATCTATTGTTTACAATCTATCTGATACGGAACACAATCGTAACGGTTAAGTGCATAAGGTATAATAA
This sequence comes from Plagodis pulveraria, assembly GCA_963890685.1. Classification (NCBI taxonomy): domain Eukaryota; kingdom Metazoa; phylum Arthropoda; class Insecta; order Lepidoptera; family Geometridae; genus Plagodis; species Plagodis pulveraria. The sequence continues at coordinate 25,753,725 of OY982955.1, read as the reverse complement.
TGCTAAGTATTATCTAAGAACAATGGCTGTTGCTTGTATCTCCATATTGAAGTTATCTATATTCTAGCTTCAAAGCTAAGCAAAGTTTGTGCTAGAGTAACGTTCTCAATATGAGAGAAGGAATACATCATAATTTCTTTCTCAGCTACATTTCTCATAGAAAGAAAACTTAAGCAACATGTTAAAAAGATAAAATTAAAAGAATAATACGCTTCTTTTATTTTATCTTTTTTGATAATTAGTGATTATTAGAGGATAAAAATGCTTGGGATATTCCACCGCTACCAAGCCACCATCACGCGTGATCAAAATTCTGGCACCTATTTGGTTCAACAGCAACGCTGGGCACGCTGCCAACTGGTAATGGGCTGGAGCATTTGGACTGACTGTGAGTCTGCAATGGCCTGTCAGGTCCAAATGATCAGGTTGTCCAAATGATTTTATTGTAGAAGATGTAGTGTTGTATACGAGTATAGCTCGTAGTATTTTGTAAATAAAGGCAAACGCCGCGCGCCGGTGAAAAAAACATAAACCAAAAAATGGAAGCGACTTCAACACTCAAATATGTGAAATAACTTGTCGAAGTCGGTACCATGCGCACGATATTGTTATAATAGGTATTTTTGAACCACACATTTGAGTGTTGAAGTTGGTTCCATATATTGGTAAAAAACTGTTGCGACTCATAATGGTTCTGCCACCGATTATCTCTATGACCGAACCATGATAGAAAGAGGGCCGACTTGAACTTACTGATTTTTTTATTTAGTGTTCAGGCTCCTAAGTTGATTGAACTTTAACAGGCAGATATAATACCAACTAAAGCCTGGGAAAATTTCAAGTTTAAAACCGTTACTACCTACTAGTATGGTGATAACAGACACTATGATAACGTTGACTATATGTTTACATACACGAAATAAAGTATGGTTATGTATACATGTAGGTACTTATAGATAACTCTATCGAATCTTCTGCTTAGTCTAACCCCGACCTCGTCAGCGTTGATAGCAATATAGATTTCTTTTATCATTATTTTTGTTAGTGATTTATGTGATTAATTCGAAAACAAATTAAATTCGTGTAAATTATTTTGAAATATTAATAAGTGTAATGTGCTGTGGCAATGAAAGTTGAAAAATATAGCAAAAAAAAAACAGGATTGCAATTATGTGATAACTAGTGAATTAGTGATAAGAGATGGTAATTGAAGGTAAATAAGAATGGTTTAAATACAATATTAAACATCATCATCAAAGCCATAACCTCCACCGTTGAACAAATGCCTCCCCTATTAGCGGGAGCAGTGAGTATCCCATAATACCCATGCTTGACAGGCGTCTTACTGATCGCAATATAAGATTTTATTTTGGAATTTATTTATGCTTTTTGGCAGTTCTTCAACAAGCTCTGCTACATCCATTTTAGTCTTTTTCCTTTGACCTTTACGACTCCCACAAGAAAATATGAAGGTACTACTCCCCAAGGGGAAGATGTAGAGTATCGGTTGAACAAATTTAAATTGTCAATAGTACTACAAAATGATTGATGTCGATATCTTTAGTTTTTACACGACTCTCTAAAAAAGGAGTGTTATATTTTTAGGGTTCATGTATTTTCATGAATACAAATTGTTATGTTAGCTCAGTCGGTCAGAGTCTACCCCGGTGAGTGGATGGACGCGGGATCGATCCCTCACATGACGATATTTTTTTTTCTTGTAAATTTGTAATTTTGTAATGTAATCCGCACAGCAGGCGTTATTGCAAACATGACAGTATTAAAATTCATGTATGTATGTTTGTGAGTTTCTTTATTCCACTATAACTTCTAAACGGCTCAACCGATTTCAATGTATGAGACATCGTTAGATTCGTCTTGATAGCGCAAGTGACACTAGGTACATAAAAAAATAACAAAACAAACTGACGAATATTAGACGCCATAATGTAAGAAAAAAATGTTTTTCTTCCAAACCCATCGAGTGGATTATCAAAATTTTATAAAAAAACTTTAACAAACTTTAATAAAAAACTATTCCATAAATATATATGTAACATGCAGTTTTAATTTCAATGGAACGATAAAACGTCTAAGAAAATAAATAATTTGCAGTCGGGTTTTTACTTTTTCAACTAATATATACTAGTTTATCATTTAGGTTCTTGAACGTTAGAATTGCACCACGACGCCTACTGCCTAACTACCGTTAAGGCCCAGAAAATAAGAAATAATGCTAACAATATGCAGAAAATCTCATAAACCAGATACCGTATGGTACTGCAATTGACTGCACTTGCTGCCATTGACTTGCGAATGTTTGGAAGCAGTGATGGCTCAGTGGCATTGGCTATGGACTGCCGTGCAGCAGGTCCATGGTCCGAATCCCGCCCGGAGCTTGAGCTTCACCGCATGGTGGAAGGGCATTTTGTGAATGCCCGCCTGGCTAGCGACCACCCTCAAGTAGGAAATCTGTCGCCAAGCACCTAACAGTGTGTTCCGGCAGCTGTCCTTGAGAGCCAGAAAAATTACAGGCTAATGAGACCTAACAACTGGACGTCTCAGTGTGACGGGCACAGTGCAATTCGTCGCTGACGAAATGCGTCTGTTATAGGCAGAGGTCAGTCCACTTAACATCAGGTGGGCCTCGGGCTTGTTCCGTCAAAATAACATAAAAAAAAAAACGTGGCGCCATTAGGTACATACGAACTAAAAACGCGAGAAGTGGAGACGAAATATAACATCTTTCTCTACAATTATGTCCCTTAAACTAGACTTAAACTACAAATACTAGATGCTTTGTGCTATAAATATCACTGAACATAATCCCTAAGTAGCCATTAGGTCACAGCTGGGCTCACTAAATAATGACCATACCCAATGGGTATCTACTAACTCTTGAAGATTAAAATCAACTTAATAGTAATAAAATAATCACTCTGCCTCAATTTGCATTTAGTTTTCATATTTCTATGTCACCAAAACTACTAATACTCGTAAATAACTTATGGTGTTAATACTTTAATACGGTATGATTAGTTAGCAATGATATAAATGTATTTTAAATAAATAATAACATTTGTCGAAATTATAACGATTTATCGCAAATATTACCCTAATCCTGTATCAATTTTTGAAGCGCTCGTAGCGAAGTTTGCTTAGCTGTTCTTAACCGATCAGCAAAGTTAAGCAACGTCCGCCGCGGTCGTGAGTTGGATGGGTGACCGCTAGTGACATACTGAGTGTTTCCGTACTTCGGAGGGCACGTTAAGGTTGAACTGGCCGGTCACTTCTCCATACAAACGTCGTAGGGTGATCACTCCCTTATTTAAGATTTTAGGTCCAGACTTAAGCATAATACCGATTGATATCGTCATTATCTAGGCTTGTATGATGCCAAAATTTTAAAAAGATAATTAAGTTGTAAGTTATGAGCCTCGAAAACTTTGTATGAAAATGTTTCGAGGCTCATAATTCTGAACTTAATTATTTTATTAAAATTTCCGCATCATACAAGCCTAGATAATGACGAGATCAATCGGTATTATGCTTTATTTTGGACCTAAATCCTCAAATAAAGGAGTGACCACCCTACGACGTGTGTATTATAACGGGCCGGCCAGTTCACCCTTAAGCCGTCGGTCGCGGTTGTCGTCTTAGGGTGGCAGTCGTTATAGCGTGGTGGTAGGGCATTTTGCGAATGTCCGTCTGGCTTGCTAACACCCTCAAGTAGAAAATCTGTCGCCAGCACCTTTCCTTGAGAGCCAGTAATTCTAGGTTAGACTTAACAACGTCTTCGAACACATAATCACTTACCATCAAGTGAGATAGTGGAGAAACGATAACCTATCAAGGGGAAAACAACATATGTATATATACGTTAGGTTCTTGGCGACAGATTTTCTACTTGAGGATGGTAGCTAGCCAGGCGGGCATTCGGAAAATGCCCTACCGCACCGTGCTATAACGACTGCCATCCTAAGAGTTGTCCTTCGGTCCCGGTTGTTGAGCCGGGACCGACGGCGTAACGTGCCCTCATTAGCGGTCACCCATCCAAGTCATGACCGAGGTTGACGTTGCTTAACTTAGCTGATCGGTTAAGAACGGCTAAGCAAACTTCGCTCCGAGCACTTCATAACTTAATAAAACTTCATAAATAAAGCCTCAAAATCTGTCAATTGTAATCCCTTAGCATAACTTATGAAATTAGTTGATAGACAATATTTTCTACACCAACATGACCAGAAGTGCTATCCTAAAAAAAATAGGAAACTAAAAAAAGTATAAAATGAATAAATAAGTTTTTAACCAATCCGCTATCTTTGATGCCACTTACGAAACTGTTAAATTTTCTTTTGTGTATCAAACAGTTGTTCAATGTCCACTTAGATTTATGGTGTCAGGACTAAGTTCTTGATTTAAATGCTGTTTAACAAATTACATCAATTCACGCAGACATTGGTCCCATTTATCCACAAAACCGGCTCAATTGTGGCCACAATGACACATTCGGTTAAGATTAACATCTGATGTAGACAAATCGCGAAGTTTACTGTTCTGGACCTGAATTTCATTTCCATTGCATATTCTATTTCCGTTAATAATAACAAATATTTTTAGGAGACATTAAATTAATATTTTAGAAAAACACTTTACAAAGATATCTAGTGACAATTTTCGGCTAATTTTCCTGTTAAGCCGTGACGTCATAAACGCAACGTAGACAAACCGGAAGAATTTTCGATGCGTTTCAAATCTACATCCTCAGGAGGTCTTCACTCTTCGAGCGATTGTGATCGAGCTTAACGGGAAAATTAGGTGCAATTGCCACTAAATATATTTTTGTTATTTTTAAAGTGTTTTCAAAAATATCAATATATTTTTTTTAGAATATTTGTTATTATTAAATATGGATTTCCGCAAAGTAAAGCCTGAATCTATTCATTATCTATTTCCGTTTTAAAATTATATTTTCCAAACAATTTCTTCTCGTTTTAAATATATGCGCCTTTAAACTCTCCGATCAAGGTATTTATTCATTGAAAAATTAGACTCATCTACTCAACTACATCTTTTCGTTTTATCCCATCAAAATGAATCCTTTCATCTTAGTCATGGTACAAAAGATAACGGAGATAAGTCCTTATTCACTGTGGTAAATACGAAACTAGATAAGATAAAAATATTAGCCGATTCGTCTTTTTTCCTCATTCCGGCAATACATATAACTCAATTAAAAAAAATATATAGATGTCTTTTTTCCTATCAGAGGCAGAATTATGAGTAATACCCGTAGGTTCTTACAAATTGCCTTTCGGTGCCGGTGCAACTTATGTATTCTATCGTTATATGATTCAAAAACACTGATTTTAAAATGTTAACAAGGGAGAGTCGATGTCACACTCTGGATGCCACGATCAACCATTGTTGAGTTGACATGTTTGTTGTTGCATTGTTGACTTCTTCAGAAAATAGAGTGTCTTAACATCTTTCTTCCTTTGGAGTGCCGGCATAGAATGTTACCCCTGCCCCCCATCTCTTCCCGTGGATGTCGTAATAGGCGACTAAGGAAAAAATACCGGTAGGTAGGCAGCAGCGTCTCCTGAACTGTTATCTTACATTGCCATCCCGAAGACGCCTGCCAAGCGTGGGGATTGTGGCAAATCCCCTTAATGAGGGAGGCTGTGTTCAGCAATTCGGCAGATCGGTAGCCGGCAGTACAGTACAGTAACATCTTCAATCAGTTTAAGCTTGTTTTAATTATATGTATATAATCGTAAAAACCTAAGCCAAATAAGATTGTGGTCGTGTCACGTGTTACACAGTCCAATCATAAAATAACAATTAAGTTTTTATAAAGATGTATTCTATTGTTCAAAAATAAATTATTATCCTCATAACAAAATTCTATTGTTCAAAAATAAATTATTATCCAATTAACAAAAAAAATAGAGTGGTGGGAAAATCACTGAAAATGGTGGGTATATAGTGTGGCAAGTCAACTGTAAACAGAAAGCACTTAGTAATTAACAAATTCTTTTGAAGTCTTCAGTTTCATGATCCGGAAACCTACTCCCTACTCTCTACCAAACATTTCCGTATTTATTTTTTTGCCTCTAGGACAAAAATTACGGTTTCGGTCTTCAAAATCAAGAGCATGAGAAAACTTGAGATCCAAACAAAGCTATTACTTTTTACCTGCAGAATTGCAGCATTTACATGTAATGTTTTTAAATTAGTTTAAACGTTTTATATAATTCTCCCTTCAGTGTGTTTATTAACTAATATTTTTCTTAATGGTAGAGGTGAAAAAGTATGTTTCACATGACTGCATTATTTTTGGATCGTATGCTTTTATTTACGGATATTAGTCGTAGTCTATAATAGACTCATTGGTTACTCGCAAAGGTCGTAAACTACTTATATATCTTGGATTTTAATGTTGGCATTCGTTGACAACTATTTTTAATTAAAAAATATAAAAAAAGTCCTGACATGCCGGAGGCTGTAGACGACATGCTTTCTCTACGCTAACGAGTTTGGCGTCAAAATTCTTAAGGCGCTGACAAGTGCTAAATAGCTTTACTTGAACAGATTTCTTGCAAAATGTATTTAATTTTTAGCAGTAAGAAAATTATATGTCATTTTTAATCATATTATCTAAGGCCAAGAAAAGCCCAAAACACGTTTCCTTCAAATTTTCTCGATAAAATAAAATTGCAAAGTTGACTCTAAATTACGCTTGTAACGTCATTTACATCAAATACAGTATGAATATCTACGAACGTAGTATTTATAGTTTCTTATGAATAAAGCTGGTTGTACATAGATAGCTGGTTGTAACAGAGATAATAATCGATTGAAGGAAAGGTAAGTAAACAACACGATTGAGTTGAAATGTTAAGATGTTTGGATACGAGCTATTCGTGAATAACTTAATGTTGAGAAACTGGTATTTTAATGTCTGACAATTTGAAAAGACCAAGTATAAGGCCTTTCTCCCACCACGCTATTCACTAGATTAGTGACTGTACTGCAATTCATTATATACGCAATTTATTCCGTTCTGATCCCACTTATAATTTAGAGTGGGATCCGTTTATGTTTAATTCCACCTACTCCTTAATATATTTAGGCACCTAATCAAGTACGGTTTGCAAGATAAATTTACAATTTCACAATATATAATAGTTTGTAACTAATTTTCAAAGTACCAGGAGGGCAGAAGTTTTAAGAAGTCATATATACTACTGTGTATATATGCTAGAAAACAAATTTATAATAAAGCTTGTTAAAAACCATGAGGTTTTTAACTAGTTACTTAGCTAACAAACCTATAAAAAAATTCAAATGTTCAAAACAAATGTACCAGAATGGCAGCCAGAAAAATATATAATCAGACTTTGAAATAGCAGCTATGAATGCTATACCCAAGGTTTTATATCAGTTTAAGTAAAAGGATGTAACATCTATTTCTCTCAGAGTGTGTGGAAGAAAGAAATGTCACTAAATTTAAAAAAAGAGAAAGACACACGGAGGCATGCTGTACTGTCAGCTTTATTGCCATTACTACGTTACTATTTGCTGAAGCAGCCGTCGACTTTATAAAAAGTCATGTGACTCGATAAATGAAGATAGTATTCTTTTATAAACAGGGTTATTGGAAGTATTCTAACAACTTCGTAAGATTGACCTACCTAACAAACATTTTGAAAAAAAAATATAAATTAAAAAAGCACCTCAAAATGTTTGTTAGGACTAGCAGAAGTCAACCCTAAGAGGTCGTTAGCATTTTTCCAATAACCCTGTATATAAGTATTATCATTTATAAAATACGGAGTAAAAACAAAAAATAACCATAAATCTATTTAGAGATTACTTTTACTTATTGTTAGATGTTTTGTATAATTTTTTTGGCATTTTCTTCTCACTGCATGCTATGTGCGGTTGGGAAAAAGGATCAGGGTGGTGTAAACCCTCTACTTGGTTTTTCTCGGTCTGTGACGACAGACCGGTCTTTGGTTGGCGCGTTTAGCGCCCTTTCATGGTGTCTGTGTTCCTGCCGATTTCGCACTATGTGTCCGGATTTTGCATAAATACTAATTGGTAAAACCAGACGACCAGCAGAAGCTATAGTCGCGTCGTAAGCCACTGATATAGTACCTCAATTGTTCTATATATGCGGCAACCAATAGTTTTCACACGCGACGTGACTGAAGTTTAAGGCCCGTAACATATCTTATTTGAAGCAATGATGGCCGAGCGGTAATAGCTATGGACTGCCGTGCCGCAGTACCCTGGTTCGATCCCCACCGCCGGCTTGAGCTTCACCGCATGGTGGAAGGGCATTTTGCGATTGCCCGCCTAGCTACCACCCTCAAGTAGAAAGTCTGTCGCCAAGCACCGAAAGGTGTTTTCCGGCAGTAGTCCTTGAGAGCCAGTGAAATTACAGGCACTGTGAGACTTAACAACTATGTCTCAATGGGACGGGCGCAGTGCAATTCGTGACTTGTGATGAATTGCAACTGTTATAAGCAGAGGTTAGCCCACTTAACATCAGGTGGGCCTTGTTCCATCATAAGAACATAAAAAAAATAAAAATTAAAAACTAAATAACACTTTTAAGTATTATGCTAATGCCAAAAATTTATAAAATTACTAAGGTAAACTACGTATCGCGAGCAACGCGAAGTACATTAAAACGTTTTTGAGTGGTGACGTGGAAAAAAGGCCTTATATCTGGTCTCTATCTTTTTACCACAGACTAGGGTTTTTATTTTTATTTTAGAGTTATGTTTCATCAACTCGCACGAACAATAGGTATAGCAATAATTACGCAACAACTAAAATCTGACTACTCTGAGTAGGTCTTGTAGTAGGTACAAAATTATGTCCATGATAATATTTAATACGTACTTATATTACGAAAACTAAACTACCACATGTTCAAATGTTAACTAGATACATGCATATAGTACTCTTGACAAAGGAAAGATAATAAATTGTAGTTATTATAAAAGTATAATAAATTTGACATTGAATTTAATGTTTTTATATAAAGCACTCAATTGTTACAAACTATTCAATATGGAAGTCGAGGAATTGAAATAAGCATTTTGTTACGGTATTTTATTTTTTGTGGGTACCTAATATGAAAGTTATATCGAAAAAATTAAATAATATCGAAAAGTAATACAAAAAAGTTATTATATTAAATTTATTAGTTTTTACTAATAAATTTAATATAATAACTTTTTTTGTAAAGTAAATGTAGGAGTATGTTTTACCATATCTAGATAGAATTTGTGCCCATACTTATCTTACTTACTTACCGTCCATCTGAAGCATCATTAACTCAAGATGGTCTTCACTTATAAGGAAACTTCTTGACTCGTTTAATCTGTTGATATTCCACGCTTCTTGTCCAACTGTTATTTAACTACGTGCCTATCGAGTAAAACGATTACGATTTAATAGATCGACTTGACCTACTGCCCAGTCACGACTGTTTAATATATAGAATGCTACATCGATTATGCATATTATTAGGAATCGATTAAAATTTTTGCTGTCATTTGAATAGTTGTTCGATGTTTGGCGCCGTTTTCTTTTGATTAATTAATGAGTGATGTTCACACGCGAACTTTTATTAGGAAATAGTTTTTATGATACATCGTTCATGTTGGTTTTTCTAATTAATTGTTTTGTTTTGATTTCAGGTAAGTACGACGTGTTTATCTCTCCACATCAAATAATGCCATCTAACAAGAGAAGTAAGATAAGTATGAATGTATTATTAAAATTATATGTTGATTATTTAAGTCGTTTTTAACACTTTTACCAAACATACCCATTTATATCTTTTTTTATTTCAAACTTCACGTTAAAAAGGTACTGTATTGATTGCACAGCAGGATAAAAATTATCGCATCATTAAGACAGTTTGTTAGTAGTCTTGATCAAGCAATGTCTTCTACGATAGGATTGATAGGGACACAAAAAGCACTTTATTTTCAACAACGTTACTTCACTCAATAACCGATATATTAAAAAAGCTGTAACTTAGATTATTTGACTCATAGAATCTATCTTAATACTTCTCTATGTCTATCTCTATGCTGTGCACACTGTCATGCAAGATTCTTTTTTAAACTAATCAAGACCGTTATTGATTTTATCAAGTCCAGAGATTAGGTTTAGATACGCTTTTTAAATAGGCAGTAATGTGATGATCACTTCAATTTGTAGTATGATGTAAGTACTCATTTAAGTAAAACACCATTTAGTACTTGGCGACAAATTGCCTATAGTTATGAGCTAGTAAGACCAGCATGCATTTGCAAAATCTACCACAACAATATCCTCACCGTAGGGTATGGCTATTTGACAATTTGTGTAGGGGGAGGAAAGGTCACAAATTCTAGGTAAGCCTGAACAACATCTTCGACCACATTATCACTTACCATCAGGTGAGAATGTGGTCAAAAGCTGACCTTTCACGCATAAAAAAATTGTAGTAAAATTTTAGAGTAGGTACTTATACAAAATCAAAGGAAATATTTTTCCTGTTACCATCTCTCTAAAATAGTCCATATCATATAGAGTCAACACTGTTTTTAGAACATCACAAAATACAACGCACAATAATAGTGTGTACAATTTTGATTATATTGTATTAAGCGCATTTTTTCTCAGAATAATATATTAGAATATATTCAAACAGTAATGTAACGATTAAACCTACGAATAATTTATTCGTAGCATTAAACAAATTAACTTGCTGTTCATACTCATTATTTAAGAGCACATTAGCAGCTACCTATCGAAATGGCTAACCAAAGAAATAAATTAGCATTTGCAACAAGCAACGCGACTGTTTGATCATTTTAATATCGATAAATAATTCAGATGATTAGTATAGCAAATGGCTATAATTAAATAGCATTTAAATTATTTAACGCTAATTAATTATATAGGTAATTAATTGGCCGATAACATCGGTATAAATATTTGTTGCGGTACCGACAGCTAGTGGTTTTATTAAACTGGCAAATAGGCTGATATGAATCGTACTATTCGTTTGTGAAAAGTATGTGCATATGATTTTTCAAAGTTTTTCAAATCCGTTATCTGTTTTTTTTAAACCACATTTATTAGGTATCAAACAAGCTTACGGCCCGCCTGATGGTAGGCAGTTACCGTAGCCTATGGACGCTTGCAACACCAGGGGTAACTATCGCGCGTTGCCCACCCTGAAGAAATCTCCTCACGCCCGTTTTGAAGAACCCCATGCTGTACTTCATCGGGAAAACCACGGCGGGTATATATTATATATGTGTTTAGTACACATAGATAACGTTTTTGAAAATCTTGATAAGATTTTTCATATATTTGTTGACCTTCAAATATTTCCCAGTGCATTTCGGTTTGCCTCATAAAGTTCTGAAGCAGTGATGGCTCAGTGGCATTGGCTATGGACTGTCGCGCAGCAGGTCCATGGTTCGAATCCCGCCGCGGGCTTGAGCTTCACCGCATGGCGGAAGGGCATTTTGCGAATGCCCGCCTGGCTAGCGACCACCCTCAAGTAGAAAGTCTGTCGCCAAGCACCGAAAGGTGTGTTCCGGCAGTAGTCCTTGAGAGTCAGTGAAATTACAGGCATAATGAGACTTAACGACTATGTCTCAATGTGACGGGCGCAATGCAATTCGTGAGTTGTCATGAATTGCAACTGTTATAGGCAGAGGTTAATCCACTTAACACTAGGTGGGCCTCGAGCTTATTCCGAAACAATAACATTAAAAAAAAAGTCATTTGCGTGAAATAAACCTGTCGTTAGCGTTACCTATGTATTCAATTATATTATTTATTATCAAGTATGTTTATTTTGTTGGTCGTTCATTTAATACAAAAACAAAAGGTAAATGTCTTTTTTTTATGGGATTTTGACGGGGATTTTGAACACGCACGAGGCCCCCCTGATGTTAAACGGACTAAACCCTGCCTATAACAGATGAATTTCGTCACAAGTGTCAAATTTCACTGCGCCCGTCAAATCAACCTGAGATATTCAATTGTGTGTCTATAATTTTATTGACACACTGTTAGGTGCTTGGCGACAGATTTTCTACTTCAGATTGGCACCTAGCTCTTTATTAGCACTCTTAATTTTCATTCAAAACATCTGTAGTTCACGTGGTCGAAGTTGAGTACTAGATATGGCTTCTCGAAACCAAGGCTTACGCAATGTTTAGTGTTATTTTTAATTGCAATGTAGGTAGTTCGTGAGTGACATAGAAAAAAAATAGGTAGGTATGTTTTCTGAGAAAATCTGTCACCAAGCAGCTAACAGCGTGTTCCGGCAGCAATTCTTGAGCGCCAGTAAAATTTCAGGCACACAAGACTTAACAACTGAATGTTTCAGGGTGACGGGCGCTGTGCAATTCGTCACTTGTGAAACATATTCTATATGCATACTCTGTTATGAAATAGGAAGGTTAATATTTCAGATGTTCATATTTTATCTAGGTTATATTAGGAGCTATACAAAGGCCTCTCAGACGCTGATATATTAGCCGTATTATTCATAGACTTCTTATCGTGCAACTCAGGCGGAGTTGCCTATTACTATACGTTACAACAAAAAGGGTGTTCTCATTTATTATAATTTATTATTTTTTAATTGACAGGAACTTAATCCTTTATTAACAAAATACTACGAACTATATACAACACTTCAGCTACTACAATAAAAGCATTTGGACTCATAGGCAGTCCAAATGCTCTAGCCCACTACCAGTTGTCAGCGTGCCCAGCATTGCCCCGTTGAATTGCAATGCTTATTCTTTGAGCCAAATAGGTGCCAGCATTTTGATCACGCGTCGCATCGACCAAGCGCTCTGATAAGTTTTGGAAAATACGATGAGCTCCCGGTCCCCGCGGACCCAACGTCTCTACACCAAACGGCTCAAATATGTAACCCATACCGAGGTTAACATACTTGCACCGCTTGAGTTGCTCCGCCGAAGTAGCCGCGGCGCCCTCACGTTGGTTTCAGAAAAATGTGACGGCGCTAAAGTGTCTACGCATGTAGATTGACAGGTACTATAAAATTTGATGTGCAAAATATACAATTCCTATTTTCTATGAATTCGACTGGATTCCATGAACCATTTCTATGTTCGCTTTACTGTATCAGCCAGATAGTCCACTGCTGAACACAGCCTCCCAAATTTTGGGAAGTTTGCCATAATACCCACGCTTGGCAGGCGTCTTGGTGATCGCAGATTGAGATATCAGTTCCTTAGAAAGCGCTGCTGCCCACCTTCTGGTGTGTTACCCTTAGTCACCTTGTACGACACCCACGGGTAGATAAGAGAGGGTGACATTCTAGTCCGTTATCCCACGGGCATGTTCGTTTTTCGCATTTCGTTCATTCATTCATGTTCGCTTTATTATTTTATATTTATATCAACCTATAAATGTCCAACGATGTTACTCTGAAACATTTCGTGTTTAATTCCCTTCCTAACAAATTAATTAATAAGGTCGTTTACAAAATTGCTAATTTACCTAACGATGGACCTCCCTCAGGGCAATCGCCAATTATAATTATGTTTTTAATTTTACTGTGCTGTTACCGGAATTTATATCCTTTACAAAATTTCATGATAATAAGTATCCAAACACATAGCCAAATTATCATAAGTATCCAAACACGTAAAAATCTCCAAATTATCATCACAGTGGTATTAGATACTGGTGATGCTCCATCAAAATCCGTTCAGTTGTTTACGAATAATAAACATATATATTAAAAATACAAACAAAAAAAAATCTTACTAATGTAGTCAAGTAGAAAATCTGTCGCCAAGCACCTGACAGAGTGTTCCGGCAGCAGTCCTTAAGAGCCAGAAAAATTACAGGCTAAATGAGACCTAACAACTGGACGTCTCAGTGTGACGGGCACAGTGCAATTCGTCGTCGACGAAATGCGCCTGTTATAGGCAGAGGTTAGTCCACTTAGCACCAGGTGGGCCTCGGGCTTGTTCCGTCACAATAATCATATTTTGAATACCAAATTTTCAAACTCGCTGAAATTTTGCACGGATGATTATCAGCCTAATAATATCTGTGTTTACTAGTACCTGCCATTTTTTTTTATGTATATAATTGTACAAATAAGTATGTATATATTCTGAATAATATCTAATACACATAATTTTACGAAAAACTGACACAGATGTTAGGCTCAACACCAAGCATGCAAAATGTCAGGGACTTTGAAGACTTAGTATACCTATTTTATTATATTATATTAAGTATATACTCGTAATGGATTCCTTTGGCCAAAGGTCATTGCGCGGAGGTTTATTTGACTGAGTTACATTAAGTAACTATATTTTATTTTGAGTATTATTATTATATTTTGATATTTGACTTTGTATTGACGAAATAAGTATCTTTTATTTATGTCAAAAAATTAAGTATGTAAAAATATATGTTAATGAGAAAGAATGTATACATATTAATATATGACGAAATTACGTTTGTATGGAAAGCACCATGAGTATACTTCCGCTTCAACTAGCCGCTGTCGTTGCCCTGCGTCTAAAAGTACGAAGAACAATTTTATTAAAATTATTCTTCGTACTCATGGACAATAATAAATTCACCTTCTTTATTAAAAAGCCATGTGCAGAAATAATCTTATAACGTCGAATTATGAAGGTAACACACATCTATGATAGAGCCATTTTATATTCTTATGAAGGTCTTCTTCGTTCTTACGTCTTAAACAAATTACAATATATGAACATTTTAGACCAATGCCTTGTTTAAAAACCAAAGTACCATTAATGTTATATCTATGACAATTTATATAATATTAATTTAAAAAAAAAGTATTACTGATGTACTCTCCCTTACTTATGTCTCTCGCTTCAATATGGTCTTAATTTAAATACCATTTAGTACCTACAACTGTTGTTGAATGATTGGTTCTCGTTTATTTTGCATATTATTTTGCTATCATTTTGATTTGTTTAGCAAATCACAATCATCTTGTATAAAACTTCTTAAACTTGTGATAGTAATATGTGAGATATTATTAAATAATATATAACTGGGCCACGAATTATGTACATTTAATTAAAAAACCAATAAACCGTGACCTCTGTAAAATATTTGACACAATGTTTCCAACACAAAAGCCTTTTTACGTTCCTCTAACACTCAAAAATGCCTGTTAACTACATTTTCATAAAAACATTGCGAGAATTCGACACACGCTCGCAAATTACACGTGTGGACGGCGTAACCCAAACTCTGTGTAAAACGAAACAGCGAACAGAATTTACATTGTAAAACGGCAAAACGCCATTTTTCCCTTTCGCCTGCCTTCTTCCCTGGGGAGAGTGCAGAAGGGGGTGCGTCGGTAAACAAAACCGTAACTTTACCGATAATTTTTCCGTTTGTTATTCCGGACGATCGTTATAATTTTGTTTTGACTGTTTACGATAAAACCAACGCGTAGTAATGTAGACGTCTCGTTGCGTTGTTGGTATAATTTAGGGTGTGTTTACGTGTAGACAGGCAACCATTTTACTATTGTGAAGGATCAAGCGCGAGGCCCACCTGATGTTAAGCGGTATCCTCTGCCTATAACAGATGCATTTCATCACACGTGACGAACTGCACTGCGTCCAACACATTGAGACATAGTTGTTAAGTCTCATTTTTGCCTGTTATTTCACTGGCTCTCAAGGACTGCTGCCGGAACACACCGTTCGGTGCTTGGCGACAGATTTTCTACTTGAGGGTGGTCGCTAGCCAGGCGGGCATTCGCAAAATGCCCTGCCACCATGCAGTGAAGCTCAAGCTCTGGGCGGGATTCGAACCATGGACCTGCTGCGCGGCAGTCCATAGCCAATGCCACTGAGCCATCACTGCTTCAAAACTACTGGAATAACTGGAATAATGATTTATTCAAATAAAATGTTTTTAATAATAAAGCGACACCTCAGTTATAATAAAATGACAACGTAACTTTAACTGTATCAGCCGGATTATCCACTGCTGAACACAGCCTCCCCCATTATGGGGGGGTTTGCCATAATCCTCTCGCTTGACAGGCGTCTTGGGGATCGCAGTGAGATATTAGTTCCTCAGAAAGCAGTGCTGCCCATATTCTGGTGTGTTACCCTTAGTCGCCTCTTACGACATCCACGGGGGATCCACGGATTGAGATGCGGGGGTGACATTCTCTTCCGGCACCCCACGGGCAACATAATATGATATCATATACTATGTACTAATTACAGACCTTCCACTCACGCAGTTGAGTGTAGTTGCAGCTACTACTGCATACTTCATAGTTTATATTTTATTGTTTTATTGTATGTATAATTAGCATTTACACTCACACTAAGACGTAGTATAAACCAGGTAAAAATCTGCAGATGCGAAGAAGAAAATATACCGAAAGAAACCATATAAAAAAATTATAGTAATATATGCAAGAACAAAACGTCAAAAAATCCAAAACTGCACACAACAAATGTAGGTACGTAGGTGAAAAGTTAAAATATACCAGGTATCTAAAACATACCATTATCAAAATCTTTATTTCATACATGAACCAGTGAAAGTTGAGGAAAGTCAAAATCATTCATTTAATTAGGAGTCTACGACGACGTTCGCAAAAGAAAACCTTAGCGTGGTGATCTATGAATACAATACATATTCGTAGGTGGTGATAAATAAAACCTATAAAATATACGCGTCGACTGAGCTTTTTTTCTGAAAATCATTTAAAAGTAATGAGAACTCGCAAAAACGTATAACTCTAATACTGTTTTTGCATACTCTACCATGTCCGGAAGCAACACAATGTGTCAAATCCACTCCTGTAGGTGCTTAATGGAGCGGTTCGAGATAAATCCTGCGCATCAGTGACGCGTAGCTTTAAAATTACTAGAAGGGCTTTACAGAAATAAAATATATTTTATCCTTCTTTCCTTACAGAATTACAGGGAATTAAATATAGAGATATTCTAAAAATTGGTAATATTAAGATGTCTAATAAAATGTTAACCATCTCTGCCACGAGTCATGATATTTTAATATAATATAAATTTTAATAATGTAGAATGACTTACTTGTAGGTTGTCTAAATGCTTTTATTGTAGTAGCTGTAGTGTTGTATATAGTTCGTAGTATTTTGTTACTAAAGGCATACAGATGGAAATAAAAAAAAACTATTTTTCAGAATTGTAATGCGTGTGATTGACTTTGCGCCAGAGCGTAATAGCGTAGCTGTTGAATTTTATCGGATTAAATACTGACGTGCAAAATCGTTATCTCCATCAATATTGGCACACAATATTACTTCAATACTAAACCGGGTATAGTATGGATGGTTTAATAAGGCCAGCATAAGAATAGAACCAACTCTTATGGGCAATATTGTGGAAACGCCTAAGAGAAATACCAGTAGGTACATGTATCATTTTTTTTTTCTTTTTTACCTGATAGACTAGCTTTTGATCACTATCTCCACCGGTAATTGATGATGTGGTCGAAGATGTTGTTCAGACTTACCTAGAATTTCTAGTCTTAAGGACTGAACGTGGCCTCCGAAGCACGGAAGCGCTCAGTGGTCATCTCACTAGAGCGGTCACCCATCCAGTTTAAAACCGAAGCGGACGTTGCATAACTTAGATGATCGGCTTAGCGAACTTCGTTACGAGCGCTTCAAATTCTTCTAAAGTATGATTTTCTAGCCTGACTATGACTATGACTATGATCTGCGATACGTTTTGCAGTCTGTTGTAGAATTATGGTATTCTATAGTTAATAGACACCTCCGGCTGATATGTTGACACGCTATACCTACAAGTATTTCAATAATGACATATAATTTTAGTGTCATATAATATATTATATTAGTTTCATATAGTATATGAAATTAATAATATATAAAAGAGATATGGTGAGTCAGTGTATATATGTTTGTTACTCCTTCACGGTGAAACGGCTGAATTGATTTGGATGAAACTAAGAAACAGATAGTTTAGATCCTGGATTACAATTTACAACATAGGATACGTTTCTTATCATAGTCACTACCTTTAATCATTGTCTATTGGTGAAACTACGGGGTGCAGCCAATATTTGATATGAGTCAAATGACAGTAACGTTGTCACAAAATCACTATTACCTATTCTGTGGAAACAACTCGTCACGACACCACAGAATGGGCGGAAGCTTCACAATACGTCAACTCCACGGTTTCACGTCACTCCCCTGCCTAATGGAGCAAGATAGGAGATAATGTCGGATCGCATCTGCGCCGCGTAGCCTGTCTGCCTTTGACGATTGAAAACTATACAGGATAATAGTTACCAGACGTTTATGGTATTGCAGATACCAATTTTACTATCAGGTCATCCTTTAAGTCCGTAATCGGACGGTGCGTTGCAGCTTGAGTGACGTAAATAAGAAAAAATAAGTCTCAATCTCATAACTTGAAGTTTCTCACACTCACACATCTCATACTCTTGAAGCAATGATGGCTGAGCGGTAATAGCTTTGGACTGCCGTGCCCTAGGTGCATGGTTTGATCCCCTGTCCCCACCGTCGCGCCGGCTTGAGCTTCACCGCATGGTGGAATGGCATTTTGCGAATGCTCGCCTGGCTAGCTACCACCCTCACGTAGAAACTGTCACCAAGCCCCTAACTGTGTGTTCCGGCAGCAGTCTTTGAGAGCCAGTAAAACTACAGGCACACGAGATGACAACTGTATGTCTCAGGGTAACGAACACAGTGAAAAAATGCATCCGAGTCTTTTTAGGTCAGTCCGCTTAACATCGGATGGGCCTCGTACTTTTTCCGTCACAATCCGATAATAAAACTATAGTAAACTGTTCTACCACACATAACATACCACAAACACAACCGCTTAAAATTCTTCAGAATTGCTGTAGAGAATCTATGGTATAGTTATATTGTAGAGTCTAATAACAACAGTAATTTCAGAAGTGTTCTAAACATGAGAGTAGGATATTGCTACTCCAGCGCCAAGCAAGCAAGATATGAGATAAAATCGGAACGGATCTGTGCCGCATCGGTTGCTTGTCTGCGGTAGACAACCGGATACTGTTTATAATAATATTATAAGCTAGACGATCTCGAGCTACCGAAGATTTAAGGCTTAACGCAGGGCGCCTAATCCACCTTAAATTTGAACTTTATATGAAGTTGGTGCCAAAACTGCTAATATTGACAATCCGGCTCAAACAGTAGGTAAATCACTTAGTAAAAAATAGCAAACGCTTACGTGCATATACTTCCATTCTAACTGCTTCTAACTAAGGAAAACGAATGACATTACAGAACTATTTTGAACGAAATTACAGAAGGGAAAAATTGAGAACACAATTCAAGCAATATTGCCCTATTAAAAAAGTATTGGGAAAGGATATATACTATGAAATATTTTTCTATACCCCTGGTTTAGACTACGATTATTGTCAGTCACTAATAGTAATTATGGCTGCATGTCAATAAAAAAAAAAAAGCTTTATTATGTATAGTGTAAGATAGCAGCTCCTCAGCAGGCGCTGCTGCCCACCTTTCAGTATTTTACCCTTGGTCGAAGCCAAGGGAAGAGAGAGATGGAGGGTGACGGCCCGGCACCTCACGGGCAAAAATCAATAAAGTACATACCTACTCGTACGTAAATTATTAATACTAATTATATTATGCCTTTGGCTATAAGTACACTAAATTGCTGCACGTATAGAATACTTTTCCATAATTGGAATTCCTCATAATTTCACAGTTATTTCAGACCGGGCCTAGACCGATACCTAGGGAAAGTGGCTCCACAACGGATGTGACAGTGCCGGCTGTCACAAGATCTCTGATAATTGTACAGCACATTACAATGTACGCAGTACATTGGCTTGTACAGCAAAACCTTACTCTTGTGTCTGTATATTCGTGAACCAAATTCAAGAGCAAATCTAAATTTATCACGACTTGAATGTTAAGAGAGTTTACACAGATCCACCGATATTTATTCTGGCTTTTTAACTGATTATTTATCTTTTATTTGTGTATATCTGAGTCAGCAATAAATTTATATCTTATTGTTTATGTAGATGTATCAAAACGTGGGTGTTTATAAAGCCCTGACTACCCCTTCGTGGAATAAAAGCATGACGATATATTTTGGTTAAATATTATTATTTTGAATTTATTATTATTCGTAGTATAATATATTCGTAGGTTCGTAAGTATCTAGTTGTACAGTTAAACTTTGTGTTAAATTTTGCGTTGTGTCATTGATGTCACAGTCATTAGTATTGTCCCTAGTTAAAAAAATGGGATAATTTCAAATACATGTCAGAAATACATCTTATATTCTTATACATAAAAACGTATACTTACAGAATAATATTCCTTGTTATCTACTATGCTACCAAATGCTATCGTTTCGAGTGGGTCTTGACAACATAGTTCTTGCAAGTTGCAGCGCTGTAATGTAAAGAAAGCAACGTGATTTACTGATGGTCCCAAACACAAAGGCCTAATGTTTAATGTATTTTCTCTATGGGTTTCTATAGAAGAACTGGAGCTTTATTGTCTAATTTCGAATGGTAATGAAAATGAACATTTTGAAATTCGAAGTCCAAAGGCATCGTTTTCAAGGGGAAATGTCAAAATTATGTCAAATTAAGTTCATCTCTGACGCTGGCAAATACACAAAACGTGCGAGTCCAAATCCAAAGAGAAGGGGAAAAAAAAGTTCATCGCCATTACCGTGCACATGTATTTAAATCATTCTAGTTACGCAATAAGGCCGTATTTAAAAATCGTCATCGTACCTTATCATTATTTTTCAACTCCCAGTAAACGCAATTTAATCGTGCGTGATCTCAGTCACGACCGTCCCGCTGGGAGTTTATTTACTGAATAATACTTACATTGTAATACAAGTTACAGACATTGCACGTGACGCTATCTCACCGGTTCGATATACGAGTATTACGGAAAAGGCGTATTATTGGAAATAACGAGGAAATGTGGACTGTTTGAGGGGATTTAGTTCTGTTTTGTCAACCTTATCGGTACTATCAATCGCTAATGGTGTAGTTTCAATTTAAATGCTGAGTCTTACATTCTATACGATATTAGATCGGGCGATTATTTTGATTTACATGCATTATATTCACATGTTTGAATATATTTTTAAGTTGTACCTACATTTTTCACTTGAAGATTGAAAACGTTATTACAAGGAATCTTTTATAATCGCGTGCCGTAAGCCCGTGGGATGCCAGACTAGAATGTCACCTACCTGTGGTCGTCATAAGAGGCGACTAAAGGTAAAATACCGGAAGGTGGGCAGTAGTGCCTTCTGAGGAACTGATATCTTAAAGTGCAATCCCCGAGACGCCTGCCAAGCGTGGGGATTATGGCAAAACCCCCTTCCCCTTAATGGAGGCTGAGATTAGCAGTGGATAATCCTGCTGATACAGTAGCAGTACAGTGCCGTCAGCAGCGTGACAAGGCTTAACTAGCATTGTTGAGGAGAACTGCCTCCTTATTCGACACATTTCATAGACAACAATCTACAGTTAGCTCCTCTTGAGCGGCCGAGAGTAATAATTATATTTAAAACTGTGTATGTAACTCAACAAAATATCCCTATCTGCGATATGATTAAAAAGTATATTAGTTATGAACATTTACAACAGGTGGCGTTGTACTAAACTTTTAAATAGTTTCCTAAATTCGTACCCATTGACATTGTATCGGTGGCGCAGTCGTGCAAACGTCTGCGTAGCGTTCTGAAGATACTGAGTTCGAATCTTGCAGATATGTAAGTGTTTTTTCCCTTTATATTTCTGGTGCTGTTGACCTACGTTTCAGTTCCTACTATGGAGGGATAGAGAGATGGGTGAAGAGCAACAAGCAGGCATTGTCCAACGAGGCGCCAGCTTCTGTTGCAGCCCGAACATTTTTGTACCTTGAGAAATGTTTTCATTTTTTCATTAGTGCTTGAATATTAGTTAAAAAAATAAGAAATTCAGCAATTTTCTAATTATTTTTGTATCTAAATTTCGCCATAATGCGTTTAAGTATATCTTTAACAATTCCGTGTTGTAAATTTTTAAACAGTACAATTGCATCCAAGAAAGGCTTTATTTTCGCTTTTTTTGGACAAACAATAAAGTCGTAGCCGTCACGTGGAAAGTCCATTGAGCTTGTAATTTGTTTAATTCATATTTTATTCTCCTAATTGATTTGCCTCGAACTCTGTTGTCGTAATACCTGTACTAGGGAATAAACTATTTTGTCAGCGAAAAGATATCAAGTCTTATAAGTTCGTTGTTGACTAACCCTTGCTCCATGCTCATGCTTGTACAAGAACCAAAGTAGCCTGCGGTTGTTTTGGAGTGCCTTTATTTGCTTGGCTGATCTTTATTGTGAATCATATTCACTGTACGAATATTTTATAAACGATGTTACTTACGATACGAATATGATTCTTGTAAGAAATCATGGAACAAGGTTGCAGAATAAAGAATTATTGAAAATCTTTTAATAATAATTACAAATATTTTTAAAATATTTTATGAAAACATCAAATAAATATTTTATCCGCCTAATTTTCCTGCTAAGCCGACGTGAAGTCACAAACGACACGCAGCCAAACCGGAAGAATTTTCGACGCGTTTCGCTTCTACACGAAGCATCCTCAGTAGGTCTTGACTCTACGAGCGCTTTTTATTATTAAATATGGATTTCCGCAAAGTAACGCCTGAATCTTTTCATAATCTTTTAATAGTCTGAGAACTTTCGTTGTAGAAAACATACAAAAATGGATTAAAATGAAAATATTTTTATCAATAAAAAGTATCTATTGATAATAATATTTCCCTATATTGAATTGAAAATGTGAGGTTGATACACCTTTATTCATTGACTCGTATTTTATGTATTGAAAATTTCAACCCACTTCTAATAAGTATGTTGTAAAAGGGGTTTAAGCTGCACACGTACATATAACTATACTTTTCATTGTAAATGTTCACCATATTGTTGTATTTGTGTATAAACTTTGAAATTCTTTATGAAAAATCCCATCGAATAAAAATACTCATGTACTTAGTAAACTACTCCGCTTTCCAATTCTATGAACACAGGCAAACCTGCATTGGAGCCATGAGGTTTCCATCTCGCCACTACACTGCGCTTGATAAATAAACTTAGGTGGGTAAGAATATACTACCAAAACCAAGAAAACTTAGGTTTTTACGTAGCCATTTCTCCCAAAACAAGGACTTGTCATATATAAAACAATGCATAAACAGCGAACTATATGTTTTCACAGGCCTGTTTCCATCAAAAGCGTGCCTTGTAGCGTAGTGCAATGATCATAGAGAAACAAAGGGTTCTATTATCGCTCATTAGGAGCAGCAATTAGACGGTTCATCGCCACTAATGGCGAAGCAATTAGTCTGTTGCTCAACAATTGCCGTAAGTAGATGAAATGTATGCGGACGTACGGGTATGTTAGGAGTCTTGAGTTACTACCATGGTTTTCTAGAACCCTGAAAAACCAAGATCAGTTAGAGAAGTATTGGTACTACCAAGTATAAGCCAGCACTAATCTATGTTTCATGGGGCGTATTCCACTTGATGCCAATTTCGTTATTTTCGATAATTTTGACCACATTTGCGTCTATGGTTCCACATTTAATATGAACTAATGATGAATGGTATGCATTAGAAAACGAGATTACCTTTTAAGCCTATTCGCCTACGTTGCTTCGACTGTCCGTGAGCCATAATTTTTCAACCGTAATATGTAGTCTGTTGAATTTTCTACTGAATAATTGTATATGGCGGCGAGTCGAGTAACAAAAATAGTAATAGAAACAAAATTTAAGGTAATTGCTCTTAAAATAATAACAGTAGATATACATACCATACCGCTAAGAATTCCGAACTGAATAAAGAACTTAGCAAGTGCGTGTCGGGCCTCACTCTGAGGGTTCCGCATTAAAAACTATTTGGATTTAATCACACCTCCAAACCTATTATAAAAATTGTTTTTAGTTAAGGTATATTATATACCATACCACATGGGTAATTGGGTATACAGAATATATAAATGCCAGATTCCCAACAGCATAATTTAGTTATATATAGACTCCAAAACAGAAATGGTCTACAATTGACAACAATTGATGGCTGACTTTTAATTATTTTTAAGGCAAAAATATGCTGTTTTCACCTTCAGACATAAATTAATTAATAAAACGAAAAACGTGCAAACAAGAAGCATAGATTTTCCTTATTAGGCTCAAGGACAAAAGTGCAAAATTTCAATGAGTTTGAAGAGTTGGTAAATAACATAATGACGAAGCTACGTTTGCATGGAAAGAGCTACGAAGAATGTTTTGTATGGGAATAATGGTAATCGAAATGAACCAACCAAAACTCGTAGTGAATGTCTGCATGTATGACTTTCTCTACAGTTTAAAAACGAGCTTCTATAATTTGAAGAGTTTGCGTATCTTTCGTTTGCCAATTTCATGCTTAAATCGATAATATTCTTTGACAATAGTTAGTTTCTTTTTAATTGTGAGAAGCGATTTGTGATTATTTATTCGTTCTTTAAATAAAATAGGTGCACAAAGTGAATATGTAATACTGATTGTTAATGAGTATTACATTTTTTTCCCTGCAAAATATCACCCAATAGTGTCATCATCCAATAATTTTCAGGTCAATTTTCAATTTACGTTAATAATAACGCTTTTTTTGAGTTATTTTGCACGTACAATAATTATAAATTTGAAATAGATTCCTTTTAAATTACAAACTCACGATGGTAAGCGAGGGTGTGGCCGAAGATTATAAAACAATTGGCAGCTGGCCGTGCTTGTCGACTGATTTAACTTAGGTGCTCGCATGGCGGGCATTCTATTCTTTATTGCTGATAATATCGTAATCTTTGACCACTATCTGACCTGATGGTAAGTGATGATGCGTTCGAAGATGTTCCGGCTTACCTAGAATTACTGGCCATTTAGTACAGCTTCAGAAACACACTGTTAAGTTCTTTCCGACAGATTTTAAACTCAAGCGGTTAAAAAGAACTTTTCCACGTAGATTTCCAATGATGAATGATGATAAACAACACCTTTCCGAGCATGTGAGGTGAAAAATTATTTGTTGACGAATCCATATTACATAAAAAAAATACCGAAAATAAGATTTTACCATTTTTTTTTTGCTCCCTAATAAAACTTTCCAGTGTGGAAACCACAGCAGACATGGTAACAGCATCTATATAGACAGCAGAAAACAAAGATAGCAACACAATAATGTATACAAAATAAAGATATATAGCAAAGACAATTACACCCGCATTGTATAGGAAACCACTATTTCCCTTTCCACTTAAAGTTAAAATCAATTGTTCAATACAAGGACCAAATAAGCTTAGAGAATAAAGCTTAGAGAGAGTCAATACAAGATTTTAAGAAAGTATTTTTGATCCTTGGTTCGATCCCCACCGCCTTGAGCTTCACCGCATGGTTTTGCGAAAGCTCTCCTGACTATCTACCACCCTTAAGCAGAAAATGTGTCGCCAAGCACCTAACAGTGTGTTCCGGCAGCAGTCCTAAAATTACTGGCATATGAGACTTAACAACTGTATGTGTTAATTTAATTAATTTAATTCTAGGTTAGTCTGAACAATATCTTTGACCACATCATCACTTACCATCAGGTGAGATAGTGGTCAAAGGATAACCTACCAGGCACAAAAAAAATTTAATTTCAGGTCGCCCACCTGATGTTAAGCAATTACCGCTTAACATCAGGTGGGCAACCCCTATTTCCGTCATAATCCCATAAAAAAAGATATTTTTTCTGATAGTTTATAAGTTTTAATACACACGGGTGTATATTCTACATCGAACGAAATATAATTAAATAAGTGATAAGTGAGTTATAGGTTTAATTTAAACACTTTTTTAAACTATCACGGTTCACTCGATAAATAATATTATTACTTACGGGATTTCGTACGACACCACGGTACAAATCCCGTAAGTAATAATATTAGGTTTAATTTACTCTGTTGCTTGGAAGGTTCATTTATTGAATGGAAAGTCCTTTAAATCCGTTTCCATTTCTAGATAAATACACAATAACAAGGATGTTACGTACGTATCTGATTTTCTCGCTGAAACACCATTTAATCAAATTCATAGTTAAAGCCCTTCAACGAATAAAGCAGCAACTGCAATTCTCAGCACGCCTAATTTAGCATGTCAAGCTATAGGGCCCTCATAACTACGCTAAAACAGCTCGCTGGTACACTTTCTTATTAATTGATGTCTTTTTAATGGCTTCGAGTAATTATGAGAGCACTGGGGTTAGTAAAAAAAACGCCGCCGGCTTGTTTATAAAGCCTTATCTGCAGATCTAGTTTACACATGCAGCTTTTAAGATTACAGCCGCCGTAAGTGGTATTTCTATTGACAGCATAATGGATACATAGTAGACGATCAAGTTTTTAGTACTTCATTAAATTACATTGACCGTTTTCATTATTCATAAATTAAATAGATATATGCGACCGGAACCTGACGTAAATATATAAACTAAGTATTTGATAAATTTTGTCTAAGGTACAATATGATGATTTAAAGCACTGTCGCACGCTTCTGATATATGTTTTTTACGCTATCGTGATAGAACTGGCTCGAGGTCTACTGGTGTTAAGCAGTCACCTCTGCCTATAGTTCAAATGCAGTTCACAAGTGGCGGACCGCACTGCCCCCTTCACCCTAAGACATAAAGTTATTAAGTTTCATGTGCATGTTATTTCACCGGCATCCAAAAACCGCTCTCTCTCACTCTTTTCAACATTCTACACTCACATGATTCCCTCACATACAGACACACTTCAAAACAAAATATACACATTCAAACATGCATTATATGTACTATAAATCTTAGAATACTCACTCCTTAACGTAATTTCCCTTATCTATTTCCATAAATGCACTTTTCGCATTTTCACCTATAATCTGCGAATTGGGGGCCCTGGTGACCTGTAATACAGGTTTTTAAACCTAACTCAGGCACCAGTCTCTCACAACACAGGTATATGTGTAATGGAATATATGTATCACATAATATTTAATAATTAAGATACCTATGTGGAGAGAAAAATAAAGAATATTGTATATATTGTATATCCTTCAAACCGGAACACAGTAATGTAAACATTACTGCATGGTGGTAAAAATAGGTTTGTTCGATGTGTTTCCTTAAAATGTGTGTCTTTGTTCTTTATTAAAATCGCACCCTTCCGTCTACGAGCTAAAGACCCATAGCAAAATAGATGGTCAAGCGTCTGCTTGACCATCATGCTTGAGGATAAAAAGAAGCCCTCACTGCTTTCTAGCAGTGAGGGCTTCTTTTTATCCTTTGGGAACGGAAACATATATATTAGCTTAAAACTATTACCACCTTATAACGGGTCAGGGGGCAACTCCCATCTCTTAATTCAGTCTTATTTTAACCTTACATTAACAATTTTAATTTTGCGCTACCACATGTCACTATAGTAAACTTACATATATATGTCACTATAGTAAACTTACATCAACGTGAGAGCGGGCTGCATTCATTGAATCAAGACATTTGTGCGATAGAGATAGCGCTTTATGAACATTATTGTTTCGTGATGGCCGTGGTAAGAATCTTAGCATCAATATTTTAAGTTTGAATTATGATGTTGGTTTTCCATAATAGTCTTTAAAGGGTGGGAGTTGGGTCCCAGATATGAGAGAAGAGTGGCAAAATAAACAGGGAGTCTAATTTATAATAAATAGATTCAGGCGTTACTTTGCGGAAATCCAATATAACAAATATTTTTAAAATATTTAATATTTTATGAAAACATCAAATTAATATTTTAATAAAACACTTAAAAAAATACAAAAATATATCTAGTGACAATTCCGCCTAATTTTCCTGTTAAGCCGACGTGACATCACAAACGCCACGCAGCCAAACCGGAAGAATTTTCGACGCGTTGTTATTATAGTCTACTTTATGTTTGTGTGTAATGATAAGAGAACGAAACAAACAACCAAAACAGTAAATAAAAACTATGGAAACGAAAGCTCACTTGAACTTTATTACCTCAGATAAGTCTATTGTACTTATTGTTCACGAACACAAAAGCTGCTATTATTTATTCTGTGGCACTAGTAAGTCTAGCTAAACTAGTCAATTAGTCAACACAAGAGGTCAGGTAGGTAGTTGTTGATAACGGGTGCAGGAACCTGTACGTGTAAATTTCTGTAACGTGAACAAGGCCAAGTTTACGATGCCATTTCGTTCTTGGGACAGAGAATCACCGTTTAGAAATTTCCTTTTAACCCATTTTCTGTTATCCGCTATTATCGCATGGACTGAACCTTAAGCACAAATAACCAATAGCTTCACAAGTGGCTTTGTAGTCATTATCTGAGCTAAGAATTAAGAACAATGAGTCAAAATGTTTCTCTTTCCATAGATTGTCATCGTAATTGTTAATGCATAAACCCAAAAGGTTTTTTTTTATGTTATTGTGAAGGAATAAGCTCGAGGCCCACCTGATGTTAAGCGGTATCCTCTGCCTATAACAGATGCATTTCATCACGAGTGACGAACTGCACTGCGCCCATCACCTTGAGACATACCTGTTAAGTCTCATTTTGCCTGTTATTTCACTGGCTCTCAAGGACAGCTGCCGGAACACACCGTTAGGTGCTTGGCGACAGATTTTCTACTTTAGTTTGAGATGAGATAATAAGTATTATTGAACGTGATATTTTGGGACATTGTAAAAACGTATTGCCATTAACAGATATTACTTTTTTATGTTATTGTGGCGGAACATGCATGAGCGCCCCCTGATGTGAAAAGGACTAACCTCTGCCTATAACAGATGCATTTCGTCCGAACGAATTGCACTGCGCCCGTCACACTGAGATATACAGCTGTTGAGTCTCTTGTGCCTGTAATTTTTCTGGCTTTCAAGGACTGCTGCCATAACACACTGTTAGGTGCTTGGTGACAGTTTTTCTACTTGAAGGTGGTCGCTAGCCAGGAGGGTTTTCGCAAAATGCCCTTCCACCATGCGATGAACTTCACCCCCGCGGTGGGATTCGAACCATGGACCTGCTGCGAGGCAGTCCATAGCCAGTGCCACTGAGCCCTCACTGCTTCAAAGTTATCGAATTACTTGATTTCGAAGTCTTTCGGCAACCTTTGACACCTGTCTAATAACTTTGGTACTAAATAGCAAAAACATTTTGTAATACCATTAAATACTAAACTCATATTAAGTTTTCAATACTTGACCTTTTAATTTAAATAATTATATCATAAAATGTTATAGCCGGGTTAGCCGGGTAAGTTACTTAGATAGTTTAAAATATATCTGTATATTTGAAACGTGTGCTTTTCATTCTGTTTGTTTGTTCTTCAAATTTAGCATTTGATTGTATGTATGTAGTTAAAACATTAGAACACATTTATTCTGTTTATATTTTTATTGGTTATAATTGTTTATTGATTAAAAACGTGTTTCTACACAAGTTTTTTCTTTATTTCTAATATTACCACAGATATCTGATTCTGAAGCAGTGATGGCCCAGTGGCAATGGGCATAGGCCGCCGCGCAGAAGGTCCATGTTGCATTTGCAACATGGCCGACGCATGCTTGAGCTCCTTCGCGTAGTAGTAGGGCATTTTGAGGATACCCGCCTGACATTACTTCCACCTTCAAGTGGAAAATCTATCGCTAAGCACCTAACGATGTGTCCCTATCTTTAAGAGCTAGTAATTCCAAACTGAGCATGTTAACACCTTCAAACACATCATCAATTACTATCAGATGTTTCAAGCCCATGGTTCGATCCCCACCGCCTGCTTGATATTTACCGCATGGTGGGAGGAAAATCTGTCGCCAAGCACTGAACAGTGTGTTCCGGCAGCGGTCCTTGAGAGCCAGTAAAATTCCAGGCACATAAGACTCAACAACTCTGTCTCAGGGCGACGGGCGCATTTCAGTTCATCACTTGTGACAAAATGCTTCTGTTACCGCTTAACATCAGGCGGGCCTCGTACTTGTTCCGTCTATTCACCGTGTGAAGATAATTACTTATAAACAGTCATTTAAATTACATAAGAATTCAGTAGGTCGAACAGAAATGGCCTGCAAGAAACTACAATGCTTGTAAAAATAAAACTGTAAAGATTGTACTTTACAGTTTTATTTTATTTATGATAACAGCTAATATTTATGATATTAGCTGTTTAATAGCGTTTTATTTTGTTTGTCCAAAGAATATCTTTGTGTAAATATATATCTAAATACTGATTATCTTTTTACGAACACTCGTTAAATCTTCGTAAAAAACAAATAAAACGAGAAAACTTGCATGTGACACGGTAACACCAGATTAACATTTATGTACCCACTCCTAATACATATTAATGACGTCAAAATCAATCTATTGACTATTGCTTTTTATTATTTGAGTCTCAGGTACATAGTTACTATGAATTAATCTATGTTGTCAATATCGATTCCCGTGAGAAATAAGCTAGCAATAGAAATTTCTGTTGATTACAAACTTAAATTACCATGTTTATGTATGCTGGTGAATGGTGATAGGTTTTAATATAGACTTGGACCACGTGAAGTGTGTAATCTATGAGACAGATCGAAGTCCAACTTGCAGGAGGCTAATTACCTTGCTTGCGTGACACGTTCAATAATTTACGATTATTAATAGGCAGTTTATGCCTAATTGACATTTCTAGTGTGAGTTGAGATAGGTTTTAGTAATTAATTACACTTGTTTTGATGGATAAGAAATCGATATAATGATTATAAATGGGTAATATCAAAATCATATATGGTTAGGGTTTGCTATCACTATCCCACAACTTGAACATTTTGTGGCACATTTTACTGAAAAAACTATCACGCCTATAGATTTGTGCTTTAACATAGTAATTTAACTTCATATCTAGATTTTTTAAGAGTCAAAATATGAAATTATAACCATGAAAAAAAAATAACATTAACAATTTTATATTCATTTGAATGAATGTTATTGTACTACTAACGACATCTGTTAGAAAACTAAAGATTTAACATCGCTGCAACAGAACTCAATTCAATACTCAAATACATCGTAGTTAATTTACTTAATACTAGATGACACCACTAGAATCTGGTTGTAAAATAAACGCAAGCCCTCACAAAGCCCAGCTTTTTGCTAGTTTACAGACATGATAACTCATCCAGCCTAAGTAGACGACTTTACTTGTTTTCGAAGTACAGTAAATTATGTTCAGGTAACTTACAGTTAATCATCATTATCATCATACTTTCCATTATTTGGGTCTCTCCATGTAAGAACGTTTTCCTCCATACCTAAATCTTTCTTCTGATGATGATAAGAAATCCGTTGCGTAAACCTTAGCTTCTTTTAAAAATTTTCTGAGGCATTTTTTAGTTGTATGTTTAATTGTCTAGCACTAGCCCTTGGGGTGCCGGTCTAGAATGTCAACCCCCCAATCTCTTCCTATGGATGTCGTACGAGGCGACTAAGTTACGGTTACCGGGAGGTGGGCCTTCTGAGGAACTGCTATCTTACACTGCCGATCCCCAAGACGCCTGCCAACTGAAGGAAAAACAAATCCCCCAGTAACGAGGATTCCATAACCTATTAATACGAAAAGTAGGTTTGCAGTCTATTAGTATTAGTTCGAGATTAACCCTGCAAGTCGGTTCGTATTCTGTGTTTTTTCCCGACCAGCCGGTCGTAAATTGCACGATATGCATGTTATACTAGATTGTTCTAATTATAAACGCAACGTAAACCTGGCGCCATATAATAATGTCGGGCACCGTCGAGAATGTCAATATATTCTAACTTGATCACCCCTGATACACACTATTAATTGATCGTGACGTCATACAATACATAATCTCATTCCATTTGCTTCTTTAATTTGTAAGGCGTAGAGTCTTATTTAGAAATCGAAGTCACGTTTGACAGTTAATGACAGTTTTATTAAAGTGCGCGTAATAGACGTTAATTAGCAGATACGCACTTATTCGTCGGGAGCAAAAGCAATAGGGTTGACAAGATACTAAAGTGTAAAAAATACCGGTATTTTTACCTTAATTACATTTGTGTACAGAGTGTACTAGTCAGATTTTAAAGCGCTCGTAGCGTAGCTTGCCTACTCGTTCTACGCTTAGCAACATCTGCGGTCATGACTTGGATAACCGCTATTGCTATTTATTACTGAGCGCTTCCGTGCTTCGGTGGGCACGTTAAGCTGTTGCGTCGGTCCCAGTTGTTGTCATAGGATGACAGTCGTTATAGCATGGTAGTAGGGCATTTTGTAAATACCTACTCGCCTGGATAATTACCACTCTCAAATAGAAAATCTGTCCCCAAGCTTTTAAGACTGTGTTCCAGCAGATGTCTTTAAGAGCCTAATTCTAGATTTATTCTAGGTTAGCATGAAGAACATCTTCGACAGCATCATCACTTACCATCAGGTGAAATAGTGGTCAAAGGATACCATATCAGCAATAAAATAACAATAGCACCAAGATACTACTGCAATATCGTCTTAGAAAAAGTCGCAAGCGTCTTATGGGTAGCCATTTGAAGTTAGATTCGCTAAAAACGCTAAAAACGATCACACTCCCAAAAAGTTGTTCCACATGGGTCTTGGCGTTATTTTCGCCATAAACGCTACATCTAATGTCAAAAGTGACAGAAGTGGCAAATTTTAGTGGCATTCTTAGCGTTCTTATCCTAAATGGGACAGGGGATGACAGTTACAAACGATCACAGTGATCACAACCATAGACGCAGAATGTGATCAAAATTATCGAAAATAACGTTCCTAGCGACTAATGGAATATACCATATAACTAAAAACTATCAGTATTCAATTTACGGTTTAATATTCGTGTGTTTTTTAGGTTATACCTTCCTTTTTTACGTAGCTCCGGCGTTACAGTTTAAAATAGACGTTATTATGAAACTTAAGCTTGCGGTGTCAGGACAGCCATGATCGGTGGTATCTGGTTAAATGTCTCTGGCGTTTACGCCGGTAGTAATTACTTTGCAGACTTCTTTATGTATCAGTTTAAGTAATGGTTGCAACTGTTATTAGTTTTAGTATTGCAATTCAAACCACTACTGCCATAAACTTCTTGAATATAGGTAATACGTCCCTGCCTTTTACATAAGCAACTAAGGTGGTATACCCCAGATTTAGTAATGAAGCAATATGTATAATACTTTAGTAGATAGATGTGTGACCTACTTCCATAGAATATTTTTAGACAAATATCGTAAAGAATTTTGATTTTCTGAGTTCACCAAGGTAACTTTTGAAAATTTCTTCTTAGAGTCCGTCTTTGCAGGTACCACCGCAGTGTCGGATTTTCTGTCTCCAAATACAATACAATAAACAAGCAGTAGTGTGCAAATACTACTGCTTGTTTAGGCGGAATGTAGCAAGTGAAGTTACAGAGCGAACGAGAAATTAAGGTGAAGTAAGTCTCAAATAGGCAAATGTTAAATATGTTTTTTTAGAAAGAGTTTTGTACGTCTTACAATTATGAATAAAATGTATAATATTCTAGAGAATATAGCAAATACTATGCCTTAGGTGGGCCTCGAGCTTGTTCCGTCGCAATACCATAAAAAAAACACACGATTCGATATATTAGCTAATTTCATTACTGTAATGTACTGTATCAGCCGGATAGTCCACTGCTTACAAAGCCTCCCTCAATATGGGGGGGGGGTTTGCCATAATCCCCACGCTTGGCAGGCGGCTTGGGGATCGCAGTGTGAGATATCAGTTCCTAAGAAAGTGTTGCTGTCCACCTGAGAGTGTGTTACCCTTAGTCGCCTCTTACGACAACCACGGGTAGAGATGGGGAGCTGACATTCTCGCCCAGCATTACACGGGCATGTTTTTTTCCTTTTTTCCGGCCTTTCATTAAGTAATAAGTAACATATTACTTCTCAAAAACTTATACATTATTTATTACTATCAACATGTAGGTATTTAGCTAGAATAAGACAAGAGAGCCGTCTCCTAGATTTAGTCAGGTTTATTGCCTCACTTGCTATCTGGTATCTAACGTAGCCAGATTCAGTAACCTTTGCCGATGGACTTCTTAATCCAAGGAAGGTAACTGGTGATAATAGTGGGTGGTAATGAATGTTGAGATTAGCCGGAGTCTGACAGCATTTCCGGTTACGCCTGGCTTTACGCAAGATTAACAGGTGCCTGTAGAAAGTCCTGATTCTGTGGGAAAATTAAATATGTAAATGAACCAATTCAATATAATTAAATGATAATTATGAAGACGTTAATTAATAAGATATAATAGGTATGTTTTTTATTAGTTAGTTCACTGGGAAGCTTAAGCTTGCCTGAGAATAGTTTTTATTTATGCTATCGCTATGGAACAAGGTCGAAGCCCATCTGGTGACGAGCGTTAATCTTTGTTTATGACCGTTGCAGTTCGATAGAAGTTGCGAATTGCACTGCACTCCAAGACATAAAGTTTTTAAGTCTCATGTGCCTGTAATTGCACCGGCACTAGGGTTGCCAGGTATATGAATTCCTGGACATTTCTGGGTTTAGTACTTTGACCTCAAGTTCAAACCTAAATAAATCTACAGCTGAACTGACAAATATATATATACAGGCCCGGTAATGAATGGATAACCTTAAATTAGGTATTTGTATATCTAATGGCCAATCAGAAAAAAAAAACAGAACAAAAAAAAAAACAAGTAGTACCAAAGTTACGGTCAAAAAAAAAATATAAACAAACATATTCATATTGCCAAAGTTTAAGCATCCATAGTGTAAAAAAAAAGTATGAATACACATGTGACCAATCATTTTAAAATAAAGTGTGCCCAAAGCCGGTTTCAAAATGGTATTTGTTTAATTATGTAATTTAATTTTTTTATTTTTGTTCTGTTTTTTTTCTGAATGGCCATTAGATATACAGATACCTTATATTATCCATTCATTACCGGGCACCCTGTATATATAAATTTATATATACATATATATATATATATATAATCACATACACGGCCGGCATGCACCGCGCGTAGCATAGTATCGAAATCCGTATGTTTAATACAAATAAAAAAAATCTAAGTATTAAGGGTTCGATTGATTATTTGATTGTGGTTTTATAAACACTTCCCCTGCGCCTTGCCCGGCCGTCATTTAAGATATGTAGAAAATGATGTATATTTGTGATTCTGTTGTTGACTGGTACTGACGTTCTATTCAACATCATCTTATTTCCGCCCTTATTTCACTTATTATGAGGAGTCGGTACATTATGTCTTCTTTAATAACAACATTGACAATACAAGAACATATTATAAATATTTTTCCTCTAACAACGCCAGGGCGTATTTAATAAACAAATTAAGGCGGCCACCTGCCTGTCGCCAAAGAGCGCAATGAGCAGTATTACACCAGTCACATTGACGTGAATGAAGAGTTGAGATGATACGAGCTCTATCAATCTTGGCATCCCACGAATCTTGATGGACTCAAAGTTTTGAAGAATGAGTGGACCCTGACTACCCAGTATGTGAAAGTAGTGTTTCCAGTATTTATGACCAATTAGGTTTTATCGATAAAAAAATGAAGTTGTACCTCAAAAAATAAATATAATTTTACACAATTTAACACACATTTCACTTGTTGCATGCGCACTGAATGTAAGTAATTTATATAAATTTAAATCGCCATTTAAGCAGTGATGATCGTTGCGTGCCGCTAATTGAAGTTGTAAATTTTTCGTTCAAAGGAAAGCCGATATAATATAAAATAATATTTATCGAATTATATGAATGTTACTCGGCTCTTCTGCATCGTGATTTAAGAGAAAGGATCTTCTTAGCGCTTTCCATATAAAGGTAGTTTCGTCATATTTTAAAAACTGAGTGTTCTTTTGCATCCATGTTCTTGAACCTAAAATCTATACTTATGGTTCGTCAGTTCTCAATAAAATTATGTTTATTCAAAATAATTCGGAAAAATTGTTTTGTACTGGGATTCTTATTTCCACATTTAGAGATAAAATATTTAAACGAAAACCTGACAAACCAAAAGCAATAGGCTCAAGGACATACAAAATTTCTACGAGTTTGCGCACTTGGTATTAAAATATGACGAAAATAAGTTTGTATGGAAATAGCTACTACGGAGACACTAACCTCAAACAGTTGACGATGAGATTGAGCGGCAACTTTTATTGTGTTTTAAAAAATCTGGTCCAATTTTTGTCGGTACAATTATAAACTATGCATTTTCGCCTTTCTGGCAACAAACTTAATTTACACATAAATTGCGATGATTACATCGGAGGGATATACGTATCTGAGGATTAGCATCGCAATTAATTTGATGTCGATTTTTTTCCTGGCCATTAGTTAGTGCTATCGGTATTCGATGCGACCGAAGCAATTAGTTCGGTCTGACCGGATCCGATCCGACTCGCTCGTCCGATCTTTGACTTAGACCATGATTGATGCTCTCTTGCCTCATTACCACGCTTTACTATATTACAGTTGCTTACCTTAAAGCTTATGAACACCTTAGTATAATTTGGAAATTACTTTAGCTTGTCGCTTTGTTGCTTAAATTAAATACCTACACCAGTTCAGAGGTTGTTTACGTATATTACACATAATAATTTCAGATTTTAAAATGTCTTAACATATTTTTTTCGCGTAAAGAGACGAATTTACTTAGCATTCCATGGATTCACCGTGCGGGTGCCGGGTCCATAGCGTTGCAGAGGAAGAGGCTCCAGACAAGGTGCCTGGGACTTGCAACCCAGTGAGTAAGGTTAAGGGTCCCCTTTATGATGCATCAATGCTCCCTTTCACCGCTCGAGCCTCCTCCCCTGCCTAACCAAATTTGGTAAGATCCTACTAATGCCGCCTTGGATACACGTTCTAGTATGGAAGTTACGGTTGTTCTTGACAGGCCAAGGTCTTTTAGTAGGTTGTATAGGGATTTTGCTGGTATACCCCTTGCTCCGACTTCTACAGCATATTAATTAACCACATAACCGTTTTTGATTAATTCATTTGTTAGGTCAGTTTTTATTGTGTGGTCTTTAGGTATGCTTGTTTCCCACGGCACAGTAAGTTCTAATTTCTAATTAATTTCAAATATACTACGTATTTTAATGGTGTTTAAAATTAATTTAATCCAACTTCATATAAATCAAACTAAAGATTGAATTTGTGGAAGTAGGTAGGTACCTTATAGATCCCATATTATAGGCATATCGGAACTGTAATCTGGGTGTACAAAGTTAAGACAAATAAGTCTTTAGTGACTTTAGAAAAACGTAAAAGAACGTTTCGGAGAGATATAATTATGGTGCCTTTTCGCGAAAATGAATAACTGCCTACTACTAAAATGTGTCATTACTGGTAAAGCTCGACTTGACGATTTTTCTACATTATCGATAATGACAGAAGGGAATGGGGGATGAGAGTCGTTAACAGATTGGAGGGTCCTGTCCGAGGCAGATAACACCCCAGGAGCACAGATTAGATTTTACTCACTCTATATATT
Organism: Plagodis pulveraria; assembly: GCA_963890685.1. Taxonomy (NCBI): domain Eukaryota; kingdom Metazoa; phylum Arthropoda; class Insecta; order Lepidoptera; family Geometridae; genus Plagodis; species Plagodis pulveraria. The sequence goes on along the minus strand of OY982955.1, from coordinate 25,715,951 downwards.
ATCTACGCAGAGTATCTGCGTAAAGCTTTAGGTTACGCAGCATTTTTTAGTGTCTCTCAAATGATCTAGTATAGTCTATCTTTCATATCTGTACCTTTCAAGTTATTTTATATTTTTAGGCTTTATTTTAGACTATTATAGGACATAAAGTCTTCGTGTGTTTCACAAATATTTAAATATTATAAATGAACGGGCAAATATATAACTCACGTCAGGGATCGAATATGCTGACCCGGGTTTCGTACATATCAGATGCTCATCATCAGGGCGAGTGTTCAGCTACGTCTGCGAGCTCCCGGCGTGCCCGACCCCCTAACGTTAGGGTTTATTGAAATAGTATAAAATGCATACGTAATACTTATTTCCATTGTCAAGGCACTTATCTGTGTCTTAAGTATAACTGTATTGACTATTTATTAGTGTAAAGAATTCAAAATAAAACAACTGATAACTGTTCGAACTTTTTTCCAAGTGTATATTTCTAAGTTTCATAATTACACTACCCGACCCCCGGTAATAGCCATCGACTGCCAGCAGGTTTGAATCTTGCCGCGGACTTGAGTTTCACCGCACTGTGGTAGCTGGCTAGATACAATCCCTCAAGTAGAAAATTTGTCGCCAAGTGTCTGTATCTTTTTGAGTGTAGTTGCAACCACTACTGCATACCCTAGCGACCATATAGTATATTTTATTGTATAACTGTATGTACCCATTAGCATTGTCATAGCACGACATCTTAGTGTGGGTACACTCACACTAAGATGTAAACGAGACCTATCCGAAAAAAATGCACATCAATACTTTACCGTGGAGGTGTGTGCCTTATGGAGTGTGATATGTAGGTACTAACAGGAGATTGGAGTCACATAAAATTACCGTCGGAAATCGTGAATTAATGTTGTCTATTGACTTTTAATCCTTGCTGATTATTGGGAGAGGAAGTGGCAGTTTTTTAACAAGATCTAGAAGTTTTACGGGGCTCCACCGCAGAGTTAGATATTCTATCTTGAAGCAGTAATGTGCAAATACTACTATGTTTAGGTGTGTTTAGGTGTTTACTATGTTAGGGTTATGGTTAGGTGTGAAAAGCACTGTAGGAAGCGAAATTACATCGCCAAGGAGACATAGAAACTAACATGAAAAACCAAGGAACTTGGGGTGACGATGTGTCTTGCAGCACGCAACTGCAACTGTAATGGAAAGATGTGATGGTTCATCAGGACTAATTGCCCGTCTCATCATTTATTCCTAGAAAAATAGACCCTCTAACCAAATTTCGAAATACCATACAACATACCTAGTATCATTTAATCAATATATTGTTTTCTTGTTGCAGTGGGCGGGATGTCTCGCGGCGGTAGCGGCGCCGGCAAGACAGCGACCGCGAAGCGCGTGCCTCCGCCCGCCGTGCCCGGGGACGCGTTTGGAACGCCGCAGCACCGCCACTCGGGCTCCAGCTTCGGTTCACAGGGATACGCTTCCTGCGAGGACCAGCCGTATCCGCAGCCGCCAGACACACCTTCTCATACTCGAGGTAAGAGGATACATCGACGGCAACAGTAGAACTCCATAAGCGAGTCCGGGGAAGCACTGCCACCAATTTCTACCGCCGGTGAAATTACAGGCACTGAGACTTAATAACTTTGTCAGGGTGGTGGGCACAGAGCAGTTCGCCATATGTGACAGAGGCGAGGTTACCGCTTAACACCAGGTGGGCCTAGTGCTTGTTACAATAGCATTACGATTACAAAAAAAGGATCCCAGTTTGAGCCCATTAGGGATACGCATCCTTCAAAGCCAGACTTAACTTCAGTCTGCTGTCCCTGGACTCGGCCTCTTATACTCAAGGAAAGAGGACCCATCAACGGAGTGCATAGTACATAGTATGCAACGGCTCAATCTCAAGCAGAAATAATGTAATTTACAAAATGTTCGTGGAATAAGGTCTGCTAATATCTGAATTCCCCGTGAGGTGCCGGGTTAGAATTGCACCTCCCCATATCATCCCGTGGGTGTCGTGGCGACTTAGGGAAAAATACTGGAAGGTAGGCAGAAGCGCCTTCTAAAGAACTGCCAACTTACACTGCGATCCCCAATCCGCCTTGCCAAGCGTGGGGATTATGGCAGAAACCCCAGTACAGTAAAGATATCTGGATTAAAGCAAAATATTTAGTCCAATCAAATTAAAAGCGGGTCGAAAAAGCATCCTTCACAAAGTTAACTTTTTAAATTTATTTAAATAATTACCTCATTTAGTAGAACAATTAGATTTGTAACAGAAACATTGTTTTCCTTTCCAGATGACCACTCAGACTACGGAAGCACAGTTTCCGGGGTGTCGGGTGTGTCAGGGGCCAGTGGAAGCATGGGCAAGAGTCCAGCTGGTGGCGGCACGTTCACGTTTCCACCGCCCTCGCAGCCGCTCACGCATAAAGCAGCCGTTTACTATCATCACCAGCTGGCGCTTAGTGATGACCAGGGGATTGATATGACACAGGTAAGATCAACAATCGTAGTTGACAGTTTCATAAGATCGGAGTATGCCATAGTCAGAGGCGAGCGTTTTTACTACCTTACTACGCAGCTGCTCATGTATAAAACAAATGTCTTTAAACAAGTGCTAGAGTGTCAGAGCATCAGTGCTCATTTTATAAGATATAAAGTGAATGTGACACGAATAAGATTACCGAAACTTAGCCCCTTAATTCTATAATATAAGTTTTTTTAGTGTCAACAGCCCCTGTCCATTTATCATATCACAAAAAACCTGTATAAACCCCTCTCAGGCCAGGACATTCATAGACTCATGTGACGTAGTTAAATCACCAACGTCAGCAATTTGAATAAATCACACATTTGGGCACCAAGTTGTCTGTGAATATTTAGATATTTTATGCCCTTATTAACTTTTTTGCAGAGCCCTGGCCGTGACAGCCCTGGATCTTCGTCAGGATCAGCAGGTTCCGGGTCCCGACATTCCTCAGCATCTCTGGACAGCGGGAGAGCATCAGGAAGGATGCCGCATCATCATCACGCCGCATGTCACTGCGGAGACCTGGCGGATAGGGTCCGAGCTATGATGGCACAAGGACTTCCTGTGAGTATTTATTTATTCAACAGCAAATGACGATATTCCTAGTTATCTTAATACACAAAAGCCAATTTAAAGAAACTAATGTTCTCTACTTCAATGTAAAAAAAGTTTCGTCACAACTGCACTGCGCACATCACCCTGAGACATACAGCTAATTATCATGTGCCTGTAATTCACTCCCAAAGACTGCTCCTATTAGGCGCTAGGCAACAGATTTTCTACTTGAGTGTGGTAGCTAACCAGGCGAGCATTCGCAAAATGCCCTTCCACCATGCGGTGAAGCTCAAGCCGACGGTGGGGATCAAACCATGGATCTGCAGCACAGCAGTCCGTAACGTGGAAGCGCTCGTAGCGAAGTTTACTTAGCTGTTCTTAACCGATCAGCAAAGTTAATCAACGTCGCCCGCGGTCATGAGTTGGATGGGTGACCGCTAGTGACATTACTACAGAGCGCTTCCGTGCTTTGGAGGGCACGTTAAGCCGTCGGTCCCGGTTGTTGTCTTAGGATGGCAGTCGTTACAGCATGGTGCCTACCACGCATTTTGCGAATGCCCGGCTGGCTAGCTACCACCCTCAAGTAGAAAATCTGTCGCCAAGCACCTAACGGTGTGTTCCGGCAGCTGTCCTTGAGAGCCAGTACATCTAGGTTAGCATGTACAACATCTTCGACCACATCGCTACTTGCCATCAGGTGAGATAGTGGTCAAAGGCTAACCTATAAACCATTACCGCTCCGCTACCATTGCCTCTAAAGATGCAAAAAAAATGTTTTTTTCTAGCTCTAACCAGTTTCCCCACTACTTTTCAGGACACAGATATAATCCACGCGTGCTTAGCCGAACTCCAAATGGAAGAGTACGCGCGACTGTTCATCGACGCCGGCTACGACCTCCCTACAGTCACGAGGATGACGCCCGAAGACCTCACGGCCGTGGGGATCAAAAAACCCAACCACAGGAAGCGGTTAAAGGCAGAACTTGCCAATCTGAATGTACCGGACAACTTGCCTGATTATATACCGGTAATTTTACAAACACACACAATAGATACATTAATAAATAACTTATCACATTTGACTTTTTGTATCCAAAATATTTCAATCCATATCAACAAATAATCACCCTATGAGCAAATATTGTCGTAGGTCACAGTAGGACAAGTCAATTTCAACAATTTGTGAATTTCTCTGTTTTCAGTGTGTTTTTTTATTGTTTGTCTATTTGTTTGTTATCTTGAACTATCCTTCAGTATACCCATCCCAATACGATGGTTAAAGAACGATAGGAAAGATTTGAGTTATGACGTCATGTCATGTTAGCTCAAATGGTTAGAGCATACCCCGGCTCAAGGGGTGGATGGACGCGGGTTCGAATCCCGCACATGACTTAAATTTTTCCTATCGTATATTTGTGTTTTTGGAATGTAATCCGCATAGCAGGCGTTATTGCAAACCTAAAAATATTAATAAATTATAATGTTGCGTCATCATTTACAAGAATAAAACCAATTGCAAAATTGGTCTTGTTTGTAGTACAACGCAAGTGGTACTATAGATGTCGCTCCATCCCAATACTATGGATAAAGAACGATAGGAAAGATTTGAGTTATGACGTCATGTCATGTTAGCTCAATTGGTTAGAGCATACCCCGGCTCAAGGGGTGGATGGACGCGGGTTCGAATCCCGCACATGACTTAAATTTTTCCTATCGTATATTTGTATTTTTGTAATGTAATCCGCATAGCAGGCGTTATTGCACAATCAAACACCGAGCTCGCCGGCGAGCTCGAGGCAAAAATAAAATCCCGATTAGTGTCTCTCCAAATAGTCACAGAGTATTATTCAATAGGGCCCATTCTCAACGGTACAACACTACAGTTGTACCGGGGCATTCAGTTCCGATTGTCTCTCGGCAGCGAGACAAGCCGAGGTCCGAACCACAGTGGTGCCCTTGAGCTCGCTGTCACCCCTCCCGATAATAGCTTAGCGTTTTCGGCGCTCGCAGGAGACCGAGGTATAAGGCGCTTTTCGCCTTATGCGCCCGTCTCTGGAGAAGTGCAAGTAAAATATCCTTCAGTACCTATATTTGAATTATGTTTGACTAATATGTTTTTATTGACTATAACACCATTTTTTATTTAGAAAAAAATAGCTGTATTAGAACGCTTTCAGCCACGCCTTGAAGATTTTCTGTTTCACTCACTCACCCTTAGTAGAAAGTCTGTCGCCCAACACCTTATGGTGCTTAGGAGCAGCTTTCGATTAGAACCAGTCCCCATTCTACTTCTAGTCTGCTAACAATTTTCGACCATATCATCACTTGCTAAAGGGTGAATTTATGTCAAGAAAGGGTTTTCAGTAATAATTATTTCAATTATAAAAAAAGTTTTGCCACCGTTTTATTCTGATACCCGAGTTGTGCAAATCGGTAAATCTACTGAATATTTTTAGCTCATAGTAGTATTCGATATAATTCCAGGGGTCTTTAGAAGAATGGCTTCGACTACTTCGGCTGGAAGAATACGGCCCTGCATTGGTTGCTCAAGGGTACCGCACTGTTCATGACGTCACGCAGCTCGCTTGGGAGGTAAGAATTCTTATTTAAAATAAAATAAATCGTATTCTAGAAAAAAGCGCATAAAATATCCTATAATATTGGCATGTCTGCCTAAGTTAAAGTAATTTCTTAAGTAACTTTCTGTAATCGAGTTGGAACAAGCACGAGGCTCACCTCAGGTGTTAAGTTGTAACTTCTACATCTGTATTTAATAAGATCTATCAAAAGCATGTTTCCAGGCTCTACACATGAAAATAATCGAACCATTTTATCCTATAGCAGTCATAGAACGAATTTATGCTTATATAGATATGGAAAAATGTGTTGTCTGGCATAGGCTACACAAACGTTCCGCTGGGGCGAGATGGTGAACCCTAACACGATTAAATCTTGCCCCACCTCGGGGAGGACGCTAACGGGGGGCTTTTAGTTGCTACACATCTGCTTCTGCCACTCCTGTGGTGGAAGGGTTATTATTAGTTAATCAGATTTCCACCTTTTAAAAAGGGCTACTTGAACGTTACAGTTAAGAAATTAGTGCTAAAATAGTTATTTTAATTCTGAGCAGCATTCTTTTCTTATTACATTCGCGAAGAAAAGAAGATTATATTGACTTAGGTACTGCCCATTTCTTTAGAGTTAACCTCACAACACTCTCGTGACATCTCTCAAAAAACAAGATACGATCTCATTGAGACTACACTGCAATCTTACACCATAATAATCCCGATATAACAAGTAACAAATAAATCTTATCGTTTCAGGATTTAGAAGATATGGGTATTGTAAGGCTCGGTCACCAAAAGAAAATACTACTGGCCATCAAGAGAGTAAAAGATATCAGAGCAGGAAAGAGAAGCATCAGCAATCAGGGGTCCCTTGACTTTACCAGAATACAACCTGGACAGGTCAGTACCATAGACAAGCATGAGCTAACTTTTTAATGTGTTTGTAGTGATGTTTTAGAATTAGACTTCTAATAGACTCTTTAATATCTATGATAGCGGTTTTCCAACGCTTTCATACAATCTTTCTAGAATGTGTAAATAGAAAGCAATATTAGCTTTTTCTATGACATTAAGCTGTTTATTTTTAAAGCATCACTTCAAATCTATATTTTTTATTTAACACTCATTGATTATTCTTTTACTTTTACTCATTTACATTTTCGACTCATCCATCAGCCATCTTGATTTATTGCCCCGAAATTCTAACAGTCTAAAAAACTAATATAAAGTAAAAACACTTTTCTAATTTTCTTTTTAGTTTGAACTAACAGAATATTTTAACCACAGCCTTTTATAGCTTCAATAAACAGAAATATATCTAGAGTTTATGTAACCTCGCCTGACAATAGGTTTACCAATGTAACAATATTATTATTGCATACAATTAGAAGTGCCAATATGTCGTTCTCGATGAAAAAGTTATGTAATATTGAAGTCACCCGTTTCATAATGAATCTCAATGACAACATGAATCTGTATGGTTCATACTTACATAAAAAAACCTAAATTTAGCAACGTTTTTAATCTTTTTGTATAAAAAACTACCTTTCTTCATGTGAAAATTTTCAGCCCGCAAAAAAATACAATCGTACACAATATTTTATTTTCGAAAAAAGAAGTTGTTTATAATGAATAGGACCGAGTTGCTGTGCGATTGCTGGATATTTTGTTTACGATCCAAATTACTGCAAATAGGTATACTCGTACCCGAACGCGTTCAAATATCATCCTGCTTAGACTTTAGGTCTAATTGTAATCATTGCCATAATCACTGGTTTCAAACCACGACACTGCGACAAAATCCCCTTCTAAAAAATTGCATTTGGAAATCTAAACGCTTACTTTCTCTGAAAGTACCTAAATATACATAAATACATACCCTACATTTTGCACATTGTTTTTATAATTAAACCTATTTACTTTCCTAATTAAATCACACGTACATAGGTACAATGATACCTATTTGAAATATGCAAAACATCTAGTACCTCCGGACTAATGCTGTCTGGGTGATGTAATACCTAACAACTACAGATTTAGAACTTACCATAAATCCCTGATAATAAATATCCCAATACTACGGAGAGCTTTAGCTTCTCAAAGTCCATATAGCGTATGTTAAGTTATCCTTATTATTAGTTCTACCTGTAAATATTTATTCTAATAAAACCTGTTGAGCCCCAATAAACGTTTAACGTATAGAAAGTACACTGCCCTCCCCAAAGTCGCAGAGTCGTCCCATCACTAGCCTTCCACCACCATCCGCCACCAGCCCAAAGCAGCATGTGAATGTTTTGTTTTGTTTTCTTTTCCAAACACAAACGCACTTCGGACAAATTCGGCTAAAGAGTTTTTATCCGAGGGAGCATTACCAACATTGGGAGCGGAACGCGAGGAGTTACCATAAGCCCCCAGATCTAACCTTTGATGCCCTTGCGACGCCCGTATGTGGCAATGACCTGGTCCCTATACAGGTATGACAACCTTGGCAAACCAAACAGTTTGTTCTACATGCACCGAGCACAGCTTTTAACGTGCACCCGTTTTGTGTATTCGTTTTTGAGAACGTGTTTGTTTTCTGTGTGGCACGGTAGTCTAATAGGTAACGCACAGGTCTTGCACGAAGTCAGACTAGCCTCTTTCTGATAATTGGAATAGTTTTTTTTAACAGGCTGACTTTTTGTTAGGCGTTTGTGTTGACTTATTTTGGCGAAACCTATTATTATATTTACTTATGCACACGCATGTTTAATAATATTATATTTTTTAAGTATGTAAGTAATTATTGACTAACAACACAAAATAACTTACGAGAAACTTACCTAATAAGATTCGGCATCAGTTCAGCATGAGTCACTCTTCGAAGAAATCGAGGCAGTTTATTTTTAAATTCTCTGTAACTAAATCACATTGTAAATAACAACCCTATATAAAAATGTTGAACACTAAAATTTAAATAGAATAAAAACTAAGGAATCCCGTACACTATCGACAGATTCGTCATCCGCGCGGCAAGTCCCTGGAAAGTCTGGAAGACCCGTCAGAGCGCGGGTCGCACTCGACGTTTTCTCCGGACGCGGGGCTGTACTACGTAGGCGGACAGTGGCGGCGATCCTACGATGACGGTGACATCACACCGACCAACGACAGCTCCTACGAAGGCGGCGGGACCTTGCCGCGTCCCAGAGGATTAGTCCGACCGCGTCCCGTTGCCAAAATAACTGCGACGCCAGCGTATCGAGACAAGTCCCCCGACTACGCATATGATGAGATCGCATATTCCGCGCGTTTGCAGCGTGTCGCGTACGGAGCGAGTCCTCACGTGGCCAGGAAGCCTCCACCCGACCCCCCGAAGCGCCAGAGCTCTCAGTACGCTCCGTTCACCCGGTTCGGCCAGACGACAGTGGAGATTCACCCCGAGAAGAGTCTGCCGTTGAGCCTCCCAGCGTACCCGAGTTCGGACTCCCTGAGCGTAAGCTTGGACAGTACGGGGCTGCTCCCGCCTCCACCAGCGCCTTCGTCCCCGCCACGGAGATATGAAGAGGATAAGCTTCGCACAGGATCCGATGCTAGTTTTAAGGTAATTTATTTATCTGTTATTTGGAAATAGTGCATATATCTAGTTCAGACTAAATTTCACCTTGATATGTCACATTAAAATAGTAGGTTTAAATTCGAAGAAGACGACTGGGTGGGTGCTGTCTCTTATCACCATAAATCGATTCCTCGTCCAAAAAGCATAGTTGAAGGATAGTAGATAAACTCCCTACTCTCCCTACTTATAGGGAGTTTAAATGCCGGGTTTTTTTTTATGTTATTGTGATGGAATAAGCACGAGGCCTAGCGGGTAGCCAAAGCGGTATCCTCTGCCTATAACAGATACATTTCATCACGAGTGACGAACTGCAATGCGCCCATCACCTTAGACATACCTGTTAAGTCTCATTTTGTCTGTTAATTCACTGGCTCTCAAGGACTGCTGCCGGAACACACCGTTAGGTGCTTGGCGACAGATTATCTACTTGAGGGTGGTAGCTAGCCAGGCGGGCATTCGCAAAATGCCCTTCCACCATGCGGTGAAGCTCAAGCTCTATATAGCGGGATTCGAACCATGGACCTGCTGCGCGGCAGTCCATAGCCACTGAGCCATCACTGCTTCTACATAAGCGCTTTATAGACGTTACAATCTGTTGGGACAACAGGTTGTACCAACAGATTGGTGCTGACTAATAGACACACCCATCGGAATTATAACAATTTAATTCAAAAGATAAAGACTGCAAATACAGTTAACAATGTGAAAATTAGTTAAAAAATTGAAGTACTTCTATAAATATATTTTTTTCAACAAGAATTTTGTTTTCTAAAACCATTAAAACAAAGAATCTAGATGAAGATGATTAAATTTTTTTGTATTGCGAATAGAAAAGTTTTGCAATTATGAATGAAAAATGATATCTGGCAAATTTCCTCCACGAGCACGCTGACAGATGTCGATTCTTTCATCAAAGTTTTTAATTACTTTTTGGCAAAATAGCGGGTCTATTTCGTTAATCACGCATGACGGATTTTGTGTTTTAAGGCTGCAATCGATTCGATTGGCCGTATCGGTATAGACTCTGTCCTTAACATAGCCTCATAAAAAATAATCCAGTGGTGTTAAATCACACGATCTGGCTGGCCACTTAACCGCTGAATTTCGTCAAATTATGCGATCTGCAAATTTCGTTTGCAAAAAATTTATCGTTTCATTGACTGTGTGACATGTGACACCGTCCTGTTGAAACCACATGTCAGTGATACCCACGTCATCAATAATAGGCCAAAATTGAGTTTTTAACATCTCGCGATAAATATCACGAATTTTACGAAATATAACTTTAACAGAACTACCATTTTCATAGAGGATTATAGGAGGCATTAAAATAATATTAATGTGATTTTCGAGCGAAATTGAATTCATTGTTACAATTGCCAAAGCATCTACTACTTGTACCTACGTAAAAAAACTAAATGTCATAACTGACATGCTGTTAGTGTTGCCCCAATCGAAAAACAAAGTTCTTGTTGAAAAACCCTTTACAAAGATATAAATAATGTTATTTTAATAATGTTTGCGAATTAGTTATTTTTGTATTAAATCTTGTTTTCTAAATTTGGTATATATCTTTTTAGGCCTTTGACCACTGTTCCTCTAATTTTTTTTTGTTATAAAGTGGCAAGACCAAAGATTCTCCCGTCCGATGGAAAGTAGCATCTATATTATTCCACTTGCTACAGAACCCTTCAAACCTAAACACATGTGTTTGCGCACTATTGCTTCGTGGTAGAACATTTGCAGTGTCTGATATTTTTATTATTAAAGTATTGTGTCACCCTCCAAGACGGATAACGTGGCAGCCATTGCCATTCGGACATTATTACTTTATAACTGATCAAATAATCCTACAGGACTATCTCTGCGTCGATTCCGTAGGTTTATGTTAGTGTTTACCACAACAAATTGGATGTCGGGTGCAGTTAGATGTTCGACCAACCGAAAAAGTTAAGAATAATTAATAATTAAGTTGGCCAACAAGGCAACTTGTCGGCGTCTTCTGTCGGTTGGCCAACAAATTGTGACGTCTATAGAGAGTTGTAACAACAAATTTCTTGAGTGTCGACGCAACAGCTTGGTATAGTTTCCCCTACTCTACTCTTCAATAAGTAGGCAAAAAGAAGTAACCTTTACGAAGACTGGATTCCGAAGACCTTTATTGGAATTCGTCTTCATGTCTTCATCTCCAGTACAAGATAAACTTACTTCTCCCAAACTTTGTAATTAGAAGAGACTTGTAACAAGTAAAGTTTTATGTACAATGCAGTCCCTATCTGACTTATAAAGATGTTCCTAGAGGTCCTGTATTCGAGCTGATATAGGCAGGGCATGTTCCAAGACATAAGAAACCCTATTTAATAACTTCAATCTTTTTCTTCCACAGTCAAGTTCGAGTACTGAATCGGACAGCATTCCTTTCGCAAACGAAAACGCCGGCACCATCAAGCAAAACCGGAGCCAAATCGGCGGCGGCCGGCCGCACACGGTCGACTATGGCCGCGCCGGTATCGGCCTCGCGACTTTACCACCCAGGAGCGACATCAAGCCGACCACCCCGCATTCCCTCCCAGAACATAAAGAGGAAGGCAAGAGCTCAGAACCAGTCGACGTCCTCAATGACATCGGCAACATGCTTGCCAACTTAACTGACGAACTAGACGCCATGCTCGAAGAAGAGAAACGGCAAGGCCTAGCCAGCTCCTAAAAGTACGCATGACCTATTTTTTCTCGAATAAATTTAGGCATTATCGACACAATAAATTCCAAAGATTTATAATGTGTATGCTATCAGCAGTTTTTGTATTTCGTTGAAAAGATGAGGTTTTGCACTTCAGTTTTGATTTCAAGTTTATTGATTGCAAAGTGCATAATTTCATGACAGGGACTCTAAACGCAAGCTTGCGAGCAGCCTTACTATAAGCGTCATGTGTGTTTTTAATAGCAATAAAAAAAGCAATCGTTCTTGAACAGACATTGCTTCGCGGCTAAAATGAATTTTGTATCCTGCCACTACTTGTCTCTATGTTTCTACGAATGTTATAAAATGTAACAACAATAATAATTACAATAATTATGTAGTGTTTTGTGTCAAAAGTAGAATGTATATTTTTTTTTTATAAAAATTAATGATGTCGTATAATTTTCAAGGAATATTTTTTTGTTAATTGTGTGTAATGTTCAACTTACTTTACCTAGTTCCTTATAATCGTATTTTACATATTTTTTTTGTAATCGGGGTAATAATTATTAAATATATACTTAGATCCAAAAATAACAGATGAAAGTGGCTATTTTTGTAAATATTACTTAAATTATGGTCATAGATAAAAATATTATATCCCTGTAGTTAGATTTTCCATGTACAATAAAATTGTAGATTTAGTCTAGAATAGCATAGTTAGAATTTATACAAAATGGTAGTTTTAGATACCTATAGATTGAATTAGGTATTGTATGATAGATATTCTTACGAGTATATTAGCAATAGAAATTGTAGACTTGTATGTTAAAATTCTCATAAAAACAAGGACATGCCGTGTGCCTAATTGTACCTACCTTCCTTATTCGTTTATTTCTTCCTAAAGCTTTACTATTTTTTTGCAATTTACATTTTCACGTGCCCTAATCGCATTTACCTCAATATTATTTATAATATCAATGACTACCTTCCCAACTATTAAATGGCATTAAAAATAAGATCTCCCGTTTTGTCTATGATTTATTATGTCCATATACAAAGTGATATCTAGAGGCCATAATATTTAATTAGAGGTTTTATTTGTAATCAGTAAGAAGAAAATTACCTAGCCTTTAGTTGTGGTTTATAATCAATGTTTCACTAAAAAGTTGTTAAGGTAAAAACTCACGTCTGTGCGGTAAATTCAAGATTAAAACAGTTTTATCCCGCTTTGGTTAGGTTCGGTAACCATAATCATGATCATGGTACTGGCGAGTTGAAAATAATATTGCTCATATTATCTTGTAAAGTTGTTAAACACCAAAGCACACGATTCCATAAATTACACCAAAAATCATAAAAAATACGTTTACCGGTAACACATGTCAATCAAATCAATACCTAGGTATTAAAAAAAACTGTAATAAATATTCTAAAAGATCTTCTCCGAATCTCGAATTCAAGAAGGTATAATAGATACAAGACCTAAAAGCATTATTTTTTTTAATTTTTTACATTTCACTTTGAAGCCGAGATGTTAAAATATGCAAGAAACATACCATGACAGCTATCAAAATATGAAAATGGTGAAGTCAAAAGTGTTGCCATAGAACATTTCGGTCCAACTGGAGTTTGGGTAATCTTCTTAATACTGATTCAAATGGTAATACCTATTTGTATTTTTCCCGTAACTAACACCACAAATGTACAATATATTAACAAAATAACTTTATAATAGTTAAAATAACGTAGCACAGTTTATGACTAAGCTTGACGTTGTAAATATTTTTTAAATGTCAATATTTCTACGCAGTCTTTGATACTACATAATCTAGAATTTTGTATACCTGTCTATGTATTTGAGTACCGTAATAGGTACCTTTTTGTAGTTATGCATCAATAGTTTGATGTATTCTTCTGTCTATTACCTACATACTAAACGTCAATAATATTTTTTTCCCCACATCAAATTAATGTTCGCAGTTCATTATTGTTTTTAAGGGAACTTCTTTATATTTCTAATATTTTGGTTATTATGCAGCTCATTTTGATTCTGACATATCTCCGTTCAGTACGAATACAAAATATTTTTTCCCAGCTTTCTCATAGACCTATCAAGTTAATTTTTGACCAACGAAATCAAGTAGGCTTAAAGGCAAGTTTAGTACTAATTCGGAAGCACTCCTGTGTATATCGATTATCAGAGTTGGTACCTACCAACTAAAATAATTTTAATTGACCTAAGTTTTCTATATACACACTGTCAAACCTACCACGGTGTCCAAAATCAATAGTGAGCTAGCTTTTGTTTATTGTAAAATATTGAACAACAAAGATATATTTATATTAAACTGCGTTTATACAATGATTACAAGTACGTAACATAAGATAATATGTTATAACTTATAGCTACCTGTATACTTTTAACAGCTGTTTTTAAATGAAGATACCTATTTTAGCATTCCTAAGATAAATTAGGAATTATTATTTTATCTCAAACAATTGATGCATAATTTAAGACATTTTATTTTATATTTTAGACCTTATGATTTACAGCTGTATCCATTTTAGGAAGGTGCTAGATCACTTTGGTGAATGAAATGTTTCTATGTTTTAGTTAATGCAACGGTTTTAGTTAGCTTTTGTTCTATGAACTAGTCAAAATTTTAAAATGGCGGAAATATTTGTAATAACAATGTTTAACTGATTGTTTGTAATTAATGTTATTGGAATCAGCTTACATAACATCATTTACTTATTTTATTATTCAGTTCTTAATTTAATAAACATATTTGTAATATCTTATCTGACTATTATTTTGTTTAACCCTTGCCATCACATTTTAATGGACAATGACATTAAATATTTAAGTAATATATAATTGTTCAAAAGTGAGCGCTCGCACCGCACCGCTGTTTTTCGAATCTTCTTTTGAACAGCACTTCCCCAAAATTTCACAGAATTTGTATTTTTATAGCGGATATTTTAAGATATGACACAAAAATTATAGGGCGATACTCATTAAACTGTTGGGTGCTTGGCGGCAGGTGTTTTACTTGGGGATGGTAGCTAGTCAGGCGTACATTTTAGAATGCCCTAGCACAATGCATATTGGTTCTGCTCTATCGTAAACAGGTAATAAGTACATATAAGAGTCAAACTTAGCAGAATATAGGACAATATCATAAGCTGAACCTGAAGTAATAAAAACCAGCCTAATGCTGCGTTAAGCAACGTCCGCTGCGGTCATGAGTTGGATGGGTGAAGCGCTCAGTAGTGAGCGCTTCCGTGTCTCGGAGGCCGGGGCTACGTTAAGCCACTGGCCCCGGTTGTTGTCTTAAGATGGCATTCGTTATAGCATGGTGGTAGGAAATTTTGCGAATGCCCATCTGGCTAGCTACCACCCGTAAGTAGAAAATCTGTCGACAAGCACCTAACGGTGTATTCCGGCAGCTATCCTTGGGAGCCAGCCTCAACAACATCATCGAACAATTCATCACTTACCATCAGGTGAGATGGTGGTCAAAGTCTAGCCAGCCTTTGACCACTATCTGAGGCTAACCTAGAGTTACTGGCTCTCAAGGATAGCTGCCGCAACACACCGCTAGATACTTGGTGACATATTTTCTACTGTCATATGCGAGTCGGACTCCCACCAAACTAAATGTAAAAATAAACGAGATTTATAGACCCCTCCCACACGATTTTAGCCCATAGGTTGACAAACATAAAGTTGACCGGTGAATGCACGAGGTCGGTCCATCATGCATCAGGTCGAACCAAACGGCGAAATGACTTGGATAAATTATGTGTTTCTATATAGCTTATTAGTCTTTGACAACTAAACGTGATGGTAGGTATGCGGTCTATGCGGTCGAAAATGTTGTTCCAGGCTAACCTAGAATTACTGGCTCTCTAGGACAGCTGCCGGTACACACCTTCAGGTGCTCAGGTGGCGATATGTTTTCTACTTGATGGCCAGGCGTGCATTCGCAAAATACCCTAACACCTCGCTGTAACGACTGCCATCATGAGAAAAAGTATAGTGAATTAAAAAAATAATAATAAATGTACTAAATATGCACACATGCCGTACTTTTTCTAACAAAGTAAACACACAATTGTATAACAGTCGTTACAAACGAAACGTAACGAGTCGTTACTATACTAACTAACGTAACAATAACGATGGGGACGACATACATAACAGTTCGTTTTCAGTTTCATAACTTTTATAATCGCGCATTTTCCGGAATCTAGAAATTTTCCTGATACGATTGGTTGTATTTGATTGACTTACTCGGCTACAAATAGTTGGACCAATCAGAGGGCATTTCAGCGGATCGATGTCAAACAAAACGCTTGCGTCATGCGTCGCTAAGAAGTGGAGTTTGAATATGAGAAGTGAGAACAGGCTGAACAGAGAAAGCAATGTCAGATTTTCCTGCTTGCTGTCATCTCTGAATTTTGTCTGCGCGATCAATAATATTAAATTGGAAATTAGAAGCGTGTGGAGTTCGTAATCTCATTGAGTCATAAATGTGCAGTGTACTTTGGTGCTGTAAATTTTAAAACTACGATTCTAAATCGTGATGATGGATGCTACGGGTGCATATGGAGGTGGGAAGGCTGGAGGCGCCTTCGATCCCCAAGCCTTCATCCAAAAACCTCCCGTAATAGTCAGGGCGGTCTGTTGGGTAAGACACAATCTTAATACGTATATCTAGGATATTTTTCCAATTTGAAAATCACAGATGGTAGGCACCACTTATCTGCACTTAATAGATTCCAAAAATACTTCGTGAAAATTTCGTGTAATTAGTTTAAGATTGGATCACAGGCAAATTCTATGACAATTTTGACCTCAATTTTACAAAGTTATTTAGGAAGATAACTCCATAGTGAAAACTAAGTCACAATATATTTATATTTTAACAAGGTCTCTTTATGTAGGTGTCGCCAATTTGATATTGTGCACTTATGGAAGCATAAGTATACCATAATTTGATTAAATTTTGTTAAACCCACATCCTAAGGCCCGTAACTACATCTCAGAACAAAACCATTACATTACCTACCTATGCAGTTAGATATATTACCTACTTTGTAGCATGGAATATAAATAAAGAACTGCTCACATAACAATATTGATTTACACTATTGTAAGTCATTATGCAAACATTATTGCCATTTCTATCTTCCCTTTGTAGATTATCCGAGGAGATAAAGTGCAATCAATGAGCAGTGTTTATGTTGTTTTCTGTAATAGGACCCAATAATAGTGCCCATTTACTTGAAAATAATTTTCCCAAGATAGCAATTGAGACATCAATAAGCTTAGCGGTATTTACTTACTATGACTGATTAGAACTGATAGGAGATTAGGTTTGGTTGAAATAATTTGTAGTATTACAGATCATAAACAATGTTGTGTAGCATAGCTGCACAACATTGTTGCTGCACACTGTAACATAGCTTGCACAAAGAATGTCTGTACCTTTATCCAGGCATTCAGCATATATTACTTTTATGTCTGTTTTTACGAATCCATGTGAGAGTAATAAGACCCTATTTTATCCTCCGCTGTCCATACCGTCTTGCTTAAAGCCATTTCTTTAGTCTGACCACTATCTCACCTGATTGTAAGTGATGATTGGGTTGAAGATCTCGTGCAGGCTACCTTAGAATTACTGGCACTCAAGGACAGCTGCTGGAGCACACCACCCCACACACTATACTGCAACAACCAATTCTCCAAAGCACTAAAACATGCAAAAGTAAAGGCGGCTAACAGTCCCCCATCCAAGTAATGACCACAGATATTGCATAACCAAATTAATTGGTTAATTATGACTAGGCAAGCTATGCTAAGTGTTCAAACCTACTGTTATATTCTACCTTTAAAGGTTTTGAAATGTAATAGGTAAGCTTGATGAAGGCCTGTTGAAATTTTCACAAAATGCGTTTTATAGCAGATTGCCCATCGAGATGTTTAAAACTCAATGAGATTGCCGAACCATTTTTAATAAAAAAATGTAGGGCTCCGTACATTAGCATGTGCTTATCAAAGATTATACATTACATAACTCTGAACAGTTGAATACAGACAACATTTTGCTTTAGACAGAGCTGAACACATTAAATACCTATTTATTTATTACAAGTTATTAGTGTTTTGGCTCCTAGAGCTATCAAATTACCTATTGTAACCTATGCCCTTCATAAGTAGGTCACATGACTCAGCTCATGTGAGTAATGTAATATAAATAATTGAAAAGCTAAAAAAAATCACTTAAAACTGATATCACAATAGTGATCAACTTTGATGATAACTTAACAAATATGTTAATAATAACCTCACCCACAAGTTTGTATTGTGTTTCATTGGGCATGTTTGTGTAAGCACACACCAGTGTCTTATATAATATATATATATATATATGGAACTATGTACAAATAAAGTGTTTCTCTAATATACTTACAGGGTGGAAGGCACCGTCTGGTTCAGTAGGACTGATTGTTATAATTTACTGATATCATACTTAACAAATCTTTAAATCACTGTGTCCCAAATTGATGAATATGTCTTTGTTTACTAATGTCCGAAATAAAGGTGTATAATTAGTGTACAGTGTATATTATCCAGTCTACTCGTGACCACGGTCAATGCAACTTGATCGAAACGTCGAGGTTAGTCAAAATATAATTATTTTGATGTTTATTCGTGCGTGAAAAGACCCGTTTAGAATTTAGAAACAGTGTATATTATTATTTACATAAGTATAATTTATTTCTACCTGAACCAAAACTGAAACTAAAATCTCCTTACATAAACAGAAAATGAAAATGAAACCATCTTTACATTAAAAATAACTATGACATACCTTGGTTTTGTAACATTACTTAGAATAAAATAAAATACAGGAGTTACCATTACCATTTCTGAGCTCATTTAATTGTTTCAAATATCCAAGTATGGAGTCATCAATTCAACTGTATCAAATTTGTCAATCATTTTTATATTCAGACATTAAGAAAATAGGTCATTTAGCATTTCAGGCAGGAGACTACGTCAAATTGAAATTTAGGCAATATGTCTTTTGGTACTTGTGAACCAGACATGCAAGGCAGTGAAAACACTGTCCTAGCGGTGATTGGTTATAAACTGACTTATGACTACATCACTTAAATCTATGTCTTTTTTGCTACCATATGTGACTACATCCCTTACATCCTGGTGTAGTGAACTACCATCTGTGACTTCATAACTTACATCTAGCTCTAGTGAGTTTCCACCTGTAACTACATCAATTACATCAAGGTCTAGTGTGCTATCATCTTTGACTACATCACTCACATCTAGATCTAATGTGCTACCAGCTGTAGCTTCATCACTTACATCTAGATCTAGTGTGCTGCCATGTGACTCCATCCTGGTGTAGTGAGCTACCATCTGTGACTACATAACATACATCTAGGTCTAGTGAGTTTCCACCTGTCACTACATCACATCAAGGTCTTGTGTGCTACCATCTTTGACTACATCACTTACATCTAGATCTAATGTGCTACCATCTGTAGCTTCATCACAAACATCTAGATCTAGTGTGCTGCCATATGTGACTCCACCCTGGTGTAGTGAGCTACCATCTGTGACTACATCACTTACATCTAGATCTAATGTGCTACCATCTGTAGCTTCATCACAAACATCTAGATCTAGTGTGCTGCCATATGTGACTCCATCCTGGTGTAGTGAGCTACCATCTGTGACTACATAACATACATCTAGGTCTAGTGAGTTTTCACCTGTCACTACATCACATCAAGGTCTAGTGTACCTTTGACTAATTCACTTACATTTCGATCTAGTGTGCTACCATCTGTAGCTACATCCCTTCATCTAGCTATGAGCTTCCATCTGTGACTACATCGCTTACATTTAGATCTCGTGTGCTACATTTGTTTTAAGATATTTTTAAATTATTATACATGTATGTAATATACAATTAAATATATAAATAATTCTGTGACTACTTACACCTGAATGTAAATGTTTGTAAAATTGTTTTTATCTCAATAAAATAATTTAATTTACACCTAGTTATAGTGTGCTACCATGTGTTAGTTACGGACTGATATGTCGAAATATAAGTTAGACAGAACATGTTTTTAACAAAGATATATGCTTTATCCAGCTGTTCAGTGTGATCGTAATGGGTTGCATATCGGCCAAAGGCTGGCGCACTACTGAAGATGGCAAGGAGCACTGTGTCTACAACGATGACACCAACGCTTGCAACTACGGCGTGGGCATTTCCGTTATTGCCTTTGTGGCTGCCATAGCGTTCATCGCTGGAGAATACCTGTTTGATCAGATGTCGTCGGTCAAGACTAGGAAGCATTATGTGCTTGCTGATATGGGATTCTCTGGTAAGTCATCTGTTTGTTATTTAAGTATCATAGGCGCTGTTAGCGGCATCGTAATGACTTACATATTAGCCAAAGGCGACTGATGATGGCAAGGAAGACTGCGACTACAATGATGACTCTAAAGACAGCATCTAAAGTTTGGGCATCTACATGATCGTTAATGTGGCACCCATAGCTTTCATCAATGAAGACTACCATTTTAGTCAGATATCGTCTCTCCAGGCAGGTAACATTATTTCTTTATGAATTGGGATAGATCTAGAAGTTATCAGACACGATAACTTCTATAAGGTAAAGAACGTAACCTAGAACAGTTATTGGCTTTTACGTAATGCGTGAAGTGCGCTTGAACAGAAACGCTTTAAAGTTTGGTAGAGTACAGTATTCCTTATATCTGTCCTGGATTTGAAAAGACAAATATTTTGTGTTAGTTCTACAATTAATAAGTAATTCTACCGATCAAAATGATGTGTGCACGCCTTCAGAGTATTCTTGCAGGAAAAAATGACTAAAAAACGGCGCGCAATTTGAGCGGCTTTATACTTTCTTTTGGTCACGAAGCATCTTTACGTGGGTGCTATCTATTATGGTTTTCTCGTCGTTCTTAAAGTTAAGCATCCAAACATAGGTGACTATCCAAGCATCAAAACAATGTGAACAAAATTTATATAAGACTATCTATGACGCAATATATAGGTAATATAGGGCACTTTTATATGACAAATGATGAAGACATTTTTTCATTGATAATAATTCATTATAATTTTGAAATATAATTCCATGTTTCATAAATATATATTTGGTAACGTTAACATATGACATATTATTATTATACAAGTGTTTTATTCCCGTTTAGCTAGTTGTTTGGATACAGATGATTTTAGTGATGTCTATCGATCAGTAATTCATTGAACTAAGACCAAAATAGGTTTTTAGGTATAAATCAGTGTCTGTTTGAATGCTATGAACGAGTTAGGACATTTGGATTAAAATATTCAAAACCATAGATACCATGTTATATCAACATTCTATAACATTCTACTACCGTAATCTTGCTTAGATGATATGCCTAACCACATCCAACCGTCCTCTTCAAGGATTTCCATCGATCTCCTTAATACCCAATAACCCCTATAACCGAAACTAACAAAGTCAGTTTTGAAATCTGTCACGAATGAATTCAGAAAGTGTAACAGGTACATAAAAGCATAAACAATTAAGCCAAGGTCCTCCTAATTGACCTTTATTATTAGTACATCGGTGATTTAAAGGAGCGTCGTGTATCAATTACATATGGGGCGTAGGTCAAGCTTTTGTAACTTTATCTGCTAGGGTGGACGTAGCTATAGGAAATTGGGCTATGACAATAGCTTACCCTTGACCGTGATACCATTAATCGATTTTTGTTGGTATAATACATTGTTCTTTCTTATGTTTATGTCCAACTAGCGGGCCCCTGGCTTTGCACGGGTATTTAACCAAAAAATATAAATTGAAACACATAAAAAGTAGTTATTGTGACATAACTGTAATAGTTAGACATATGGTATTGCGGACATTTTTGTAGATATTGATGTCCTTTATAAATTGTGGTACATCACTTTGCTCTATTGTCAATAATATCCGCATCGTACGCGATATAACGATTTATTTATTGTATATTTTCACACGTTGGGTTACGTTATCGAATTTTTCATACGGATCCCTAAGTTTTTATAAATATTCTATAGCCTATGTTTATCAGGGATAGTGTAGAATTCTAATGATGAAAGAATTTTTCAAATCGGTCTAATAATTTTTCAGTTATTTCGTTACATACAAATATACAAATCTTTTCTCTTTATAATATTAGTATAGATTAGTCCTACCATTTGAACTAAAGCATCAAACAAAATATATAGAGGAATTGCTTATACCTGAAATTTAGGCAATAAGGCTCAGTTTTACCCATAGGCTTAGGATGTACAAGACCAACAGTGACGGATGAATGGTGTAACAAAAAATGAAACGTAAATGTGTGAGTAACATAGTGTTGTAATGACGCGAGCGTAATACTATCGACAGTTTTACTGGTTGAATCTTAGGACACATTCGTTTGAAATTATGCCCTATATAGTTCATTGAGACTATTGTAATGATCGTAAACAACACTAAAATCACAGAATTTCAATATATGCAATTTCATTAACTTGAACAACTTATTTTTCAAGTTATTATGATTTAAAAACCAAACTACTTAACCGATTATGATGAAATTTCAAAGGGATGAATCGTAATGTATATCCTTTCAAACAAAACACGATGTTTTCAAATGAAAATCAAACCAAATATCATAACATGAATACAACCTTATTGAAAACCTGCTCCCTCTTTGATCTGTTAAAAATAAAACTCATTCAAAGTTAAAGCAAATGCATTTATTGTAGGTCTAAAATGGTACAGCACTTTTAAAAGTAAACTACTATAACTTCATCGTAACAAGATGAAATAAAACTTACCATTACTAAGTGTTATGATTACCATTAACAAAATCATTAAGCTGCAAATATACAGGTACTGTAAATTATTAAATAACATTTATCTGAATACCATTTGCGTAAAGCATTCACATGTGGTAAGCAAAGGTCGAATTTGTCCCTTGTGTAAACATAGCTCATAGGGCTGTAGAAATGACGATGTGTACATAATTTCGATGATCTTTACTAACTGGCCTACAAAACATATAATTCTTTAAAGTCTGTTTTTAAGTCTAAAAGCCGTTTTATCATTATTTTTGTTTCAGCTTTTAAACTTCTTAAGAGCTAATTTTTTCCTGTAATTTTTGTCACAATTTAGAACATTAGTTAATAAGTTTTTTTTCCTTGGAGACAGTACTTAATTTGAAGGGCAGGTAATGGCTAACGGTGGTAATATATCTCTATTTAAGTAAGGTCAGGGCCGTCTTATTTTCAATTTGATCTGAAAGGAAAAATAAAAATTATTTTGTGTCAGGATAGCCATAGCTATCCAGCGCTGCAATAAAGCGAGTATTGTAGATTTTACTGCACCAGGAATGCTAAGGGAAGGATTACTAGATTGACTCAACTTATCCTACAGTCTTTACATGAAAAAAAATTATTTGACCATGTATTTTACTACAAATTAAACTTTACGTTACTTGTGTCATAATTTCCTAAAGCTATTGACTACCATTTCCACAGCTTTATGCATTCAGGGACATTAAAAGTTGGTATTGAGTCTTTCATTAGTATACATCGATGATTTTTAGCATTTTGATTCAAAGTTTACTACAAACTGTAGAGTTTTTATTTAGATAGCGTCAATAATCCGAACCCTTTTATCACATACTGAAAATTTGTTGGTAATCTGTAAGAACACAAACATTATTATACGCGTACATATAGTTATTTCAAATTCTGTTAAATAGCCATTTGTATAAAGATACTAATATTTTATGATAGAAGTAAGAGATATTTCCAATTATTTATTGAGAGTAGGAACTTTTCACAGAAAACATCATAATATATTTTGTGATAATATTTACTCCCTTATTCGTAAATACTCAATAAGCTATAAACTGATCTGTCAACTTCTCGCTAATTATTATGTAATTATATTATTTTTAAACAAATTTATGATTAAACTAACTACCGGTTATTTTTGAGGTTCGAATATGTACCCGAGCATTCACGTCGAAGCTACAGGTCAGACATAAACTATCGACTTTATCGATACTTGTGACGTCAAGACTTTGTCAAGCCCTATCGTAAACAAATGTTTTTGTATTTTTCGTAAAATAACAACCAATTCTTCATTTAGCAATGTAATTTGATGATAAGTATGAAGAGAAACCTTTTATCTAATATTTCCATAGTTCATATAACTAATTTTGAAACAAAATGACAAAATAATGATTGTCCAAAAAGCAGTACAAATAAACATAAATTACCTGTGAAACGTGTATATATTCGGGTAACTGTGTCTTGTAACCTCACATTCACTCACTGAACAAGACACCATGCTTGCAGAATACTTATTTTATATTATAATCGTAAGATATTTGAGCAAATACACAAAATTCGCGCCGACTTGGAAGAGGCCGGGACGCTATGGCCTCCTACTCGAGTAAAAAATGACATACCGTCTTCTTGTTTCACTATCTCTTTTTTTCTCGCGACGGTTTGTAGCAGCTTAGGACCTTTCACTCACACACTTCGTAGATCTATTGAGCGTAGCGAAAAAATCCTAGGTCTGTGGTTTTACCAATCTATGGTTTAATTAATGATAACTTTATATTGTAATTATGAACCATTAAGATGGGATAGGCCTTTGTTATTATAATAGAATGTCAAACCTAGTAGCTGATTTTAAATTTATTAGATACCTGTCTTGGCAACAATAATTCTCCTTGGTTTTATAACAAATAGATTCAGGCGTTACTTTGCGGAAATCCATAATTAATAATTACAAATATTTTAAGAAAACATTAATATACACCGTGTCCCAAAATTCAACGATAAGCCGGCATCGGTGCATGGACCTACTCATGACTCCTCGGAAAAAAAAAAAATATAACTGTTTTTTTTTATTAATTACAGAGACTTTTATAAATTTCATCGATATTCGATACCCATTATGCTATTTTCAACTACCATGACCACAATTTTTGACATATTTTTGATATTTTTTGTGCATTAGCAACCTAAGAAGGACGGCTATCTACCACAATCCTTTAAAATTACAGAAAGTCTGTAGTTATTTTACAAAAATCAGTAAAATAAAATTTTTTTCTTATAATTTTCATAGATTTTAACATTCTATGCACTTTCTATAGTCTGGGTTAAAAAAAAAAGTATGGACACTACTATGGCAAGTTTTATTAAAAGTTGGCGCAACTTTATAAAAGTCTCTGTAATTAAAAAAAAAAAAGAGTTATAATTTTTTTTTTATTTTTTCCCGAGTAGTCATGAGTAGGTCCATGCACCGATGCCGGCTTATCGTTGAATTTTGGGACACGGTGTATATTAGAAAAATACTAAAAAATATATCTAGTTACAATTCCGCCTAATTTTCCTGCAAATCCGGTGTGCGTCACCGGATTTGCAGACCACGCCACGCAGCCAAACCGGGTAGAATTTCGACGCGTTTCGCTTCTACTCGAAGCATCCTCAGGATGTCCTGACTCTTCAAGCGCACGATCGAAAAAATCCTTGGTTTTCCTGTTATGACTTGTGACAGCAGCTGTGGACATAGAATTATGCTGTAGCAAAGTGGCCATTGTTTAAAGAGTTAAACCGCCATCTTCAACGGTATACGTTTTGTATCTTGGATTAGATTTGTTCCTTAGCAGTTTTTCTCTTTTTTTATAAATGTTATTGTGACGGAACAAGCTCGAGGCCCACCTGATATTAAGCGGACTAACCTCTGCCTATACAGGTACATTTCATCACAAGTCACGAATTGCACTGCGCCCGTCACTTTGAGACATAGTTGTTATAAGTCTCATGTGCCTGTTATTTGACTGGCTCTCAAGGACTGCTGCCGGAACATACCGTTCGGAGCTTGGCGACAGATTTTCTACTTGTAGCTAGCCAGGCGGGCAATCGCATAATGCCCTTCCACCATGCGGTGAAGCTCAAGCCGGCGGTGGGGATCGAACCAGGGACCTGCGGAACGGCAGTCCATAGCTATTACCGCTCGGCCATCTTTGCTTCATACGGGACAACTTACGGGTCGTCTTCCTAGGCCCCTCGAGTAGTAGTATTCTGTGAACGTCACACGTAAAAGTCAATATTTTAAATACTGCAACATCGGACAAAAAGGTGAAAGGTTGACGAAATGCGTCTGTTATAGGCAGAGGTTAGTCCACTTAACATTAGGTGGGCCTCGGGCCTCCCGTAACAAAAACATTAAAAAAGTAAAACACATTTTAATGGTTGATAGTATAAAGATATCCGCGTATTAATTGAACTCTAGATTGATAAAATATGGTCAAATAAGGCTACTATCCAAAATTTAATACAGATATATTCAATTATATGTATTAGCAGTTCTCTCAGTATTGAACTGAGTATATACATACTACTATAGTTTGCGCCAACCCTTTATAGTCCACAACCTTGCGATTTTCACGGCATTTCCTACCTCGCACTGCTACAATTTGGAACGAGCTGCCTGGTGAAGTATTTCCGAACAGATATGACTTAGGGGCCTTCAAGAAGAGAGCATATTCCTTCCTCAAAGGCCGGCGCCGCGTCCTCGAGACCTCTAGTGTTGCAGGTGTTCGTGGGCGACGGTGATCACTTACCACCAGGTGAGCCACCTGCTCTTTTGCCCTCCTATCCCATAAAAAACAAAAAAAAACCTCTTTGTACCCAAAGGGCAAAACCGAGCCTTACACTCTGATTCTGCAGTCTCACCTTCACGTCACGTCACTAGGTCAGCTAAGAGGGTGCTCATTACTTAACTTTGTTTTGTACCCTTATATCTGGGGTGGCATCGCCTAGAGCTCATTAGACGGATGCACATCGGACGGTTTTGGATAGAAGATCCTAGGATCGCGACAAGGAGCGTATGCTTCCAGGCTTACCACGAACAACCAAGCGTACGTCATGGAGCTTGGACTTTCAAACCCCAAAGTATGACAAAAACCTCGCCTCGCTCGCTCTATATCATCTTAAGTGATATTATCGTTCAATCATGTGATTACTAACGAAGCGTTACAATTCATATAAAGGCGGAATGAGAACAAATCGTTTGGAAATATAATAACAAACTTTGATATCATGTTCCTGAACAAGATCAAAAGATACCTGTTAAATACTTCGTAAAGTTAACAGTCTCTACAATCTGTTGGGATGTAAACTTTTATAGAGTCGTAAAGTGTGCTCTTAATCGTTACTTATTTTGTACAAATGAACCTTTCTATTTTATGGGGTCACTCGGGCTCACCTCCGGCTCTGCCGTAACGGGAACATTTCTAATTGCTTATAGTTTACGAGAAGTTGTCAAGGATCGTCTAAGCACAGCTTTTTCATACAAACTTAATTTCGTCATATTTTAAATAGGCACCAAACATTTAAACTTTTGCGTTCTTAAGCCTAATTTCTACACTGATGCCTGTAAATGTTTCTATATATCATTTATTTAATATTTAAATGTGCAAATAAGTAAAATACGGAATGTTTCAGGTTAATTTTTAAAATTCATAATTTTACTTTAATCTGATGAACCTGGAGCCTAGTTATTAGTCGAGTTAGGTAGAGTAATGCATTCACCGAGCTTAAACTCTTGGTGTTTCAAATATGCCGAAGCTAAGTTTGTATGGAAAGCTTTATGCACACACTAACTTACTAAGGTAAAAGACAAAGGCATGAGCCGGCCTGGCAAGAACAGGGAAGTATGGGTACAGCTTTACCAGGGCCAGGCTGATAGAGAGCCCCAAAAGTCCAGGGCCGCAAATAGCTTATGAAAATGAAGATGTTTAAATATAAAGTTGCTGTTTTAGCTCACTGGCCACGTTGAGTAAAAAAAAATTAAAGCTGCATAGTGTCAGATACCAAAGATAAACTTATTTCGAAAACTAGCATTATAAAATAAAAGAGATTATATTTTGAATCATCGAATGTTGGACTTTCAATTGTTTTACATTCAGATTTTAACGTGAAGATAGATACAGCTAAAATCAGAGCAATATTTGAGTATCAGAGTAGTATTATGTGAGTTCAGACGTAGTGCTCGTGATCAATGCTGTGTTTGGAAAAGATACGGCTAACCTCATTATCAGAGAAACTTCTCTGATCCGAGCGGCTAACGAACACGCCGTGCGTGAACCACGAAGAAGATCAGCCACTTTGATACGATGTAAATAACGAAGAATTCAAGCCAATGGTGAAAGCCGATCCATGTTAAAGAATTAGTGGCATAGTTTGACGTTAGCATACGCAAAATATAGACACGTTTGCGGCAAAACAATAAATATTAAAAAAAAACTTGGGTGGTTGCGATTAGACTGATATGCAGAGACCAGCGTGCGTTGCAGCTTGCCTAACCTCTCATTTCTATGAGCGAAGATTACCCACAGAAAAGTGATGGTTACTGTTTGGTGATTACTTCTGGGCTTTATTCACTATAGCTTCCATAGTTATATATCCGGTCAAGCAATAACAGCAGATATGCACTGTGCAGAACTCAGAACAACGTTGGCGAAACTCGCAGCAAAACAGCAACGATTCATCAATCGGTCTTAATCATTAGGCTCTATGTTAACGCTAGACCAGTCAACCAGTTTTTTTTATTTATTTATTTCTGATAGGTAAGCCTTTAACCACAATCTCACCTGATGGTAAGTGATGATGGTGATCGCAGGTGTTAACAGGCTTAACCTAGAATTACTGCCTCTCAAGGACAGCTACTGGAAAACACCGTTAGGTGCTCGGAGACAGATTTTCTACTTGAGGGTGGTCGCTAGCAAGGTTCTCAATCTTATTAAATAAAAGAAATATGTAGACAACGACGGTTCCTATCCTCATGACTGTAGTCGTATCCTCATGACTGTAGGACGTGATTATGGCGTGCAGCCTGCGCCACCACTGCTCTCCATGCTGACCTGTCTTGCGCCATCTGAATGGCGGCCTGAAGGGTTGATTGTGTTGCACCCTGAGTCGCATCTGTCCATCGTGTTGGCGAGCATCCTCTACTTCTCTTGCCCTCAAAACAGCCAGTAATCATAAGCCTTTCCAGACTGTCTGGGTCTCGCCTGACTGTGTGTCCGAAGAACGACGCGACGGTAGATACGATTAAATATATTTTATCATTTTAACATACAAGAGAAATGATTTTTCAGTAACGGCAATTTATTTATTTCATTCCTTAGTCCATTATAATTATAATGTTGAGCTCTTGTAAATAAAATTTGTTGAAGGCTCTGAAGAAAGGAATATCATTTTATAGTCGAACAGAAAAAAAAACTAAATTGAAAAATTTTACACGTGTTCGCCGCACCTTAATGATGTAACAATTTAATCAACAACTATATTTATTATTACATTACATAATGTTTAATTTCTTTTCAGCGTTTTGGGCATTCCTGTACTTCGTGGGTTTCTGTTACCTTTCAAACGCTTGGGGTAAGACGGAGAGCCCACCGGTGGGCACCGCCAACAACATGCAAGGTGCCATCGCGTTCAGTTTCTTCTCTATCTTCGCTTGGGTAAGTCCTTGTAGTTTAATTGGTTTGTTTTTATACGTTTACTCTGACCCCATGGGGCAAGACCGGGAGCTTTCTGGTGGTTACCGCCAACAACAAGCCGGGTACCATTACCTTCTGTTTGTTCTCTATCTATGCCTTAAAGTTATTTTATGCGTAGTTGACCAAAAGAGCTAATTAAACATTTTATGTTACACTAATACCTTAAAAAACTAATATCAAGTAGGACAAGAAAGTAGTATTTTGGTAATAAGTAACGCCAGGACCAAGAGCTCACCGGTGGCCCGCATTCAGTTATTTTTAACGCCGTTACGTTACCTGTTCCGTTAGGGGCGTCCATTGATTACGTGAGGTATTTATTGGGGTCATGCTGCATCTCAGCCAATCTCACGTGGGAGAGAAGGGGTCTCGGCTAATAACAGTTTTTTTTTCTCCTCAAGAAACAGTAACAATAATAAATATAACGGTTATGCGGACGCACACAAAGCAGCATATTACCCCCTCTATTGTTTAGTCGCTACCGCCCACCATCTGATATTTTATTTCCCTTTCGTCACCTCTTACGACAGGAACATATGAGAGCCTGGCACCTCACGGGCTTTCTTTCTTACCGATTATTTAATGTATTTATTTCTATAAAAATGCATAATCACCAATTATATGATGTTATTTTCCATGGAAATTACTAAATACCAAATACATTGTAGGTTAAATTAAATTGAAGTGCTTAGAATTAGAGTAAATCTTTTTCACGAATATGCAATTATCGGAACTGTAACATAAATTCTTGCATGTAACCAAATGAATGCAGATAAGAAAAGTAACATAAAAAACACTCAAATGTTGGCAACTTACGGGCTTATCCCATGAAAATACCAGTTACCTCTTCTTCACATGTATAGCATATAACTTCTGCTAATTCACTCACATTTTAACCTCCAACAAAAATAACCGTTATTTGCGCAGCCTCAGTCAAACAGCCCAAGTTTGACGCTTGTATATTTTTGTTTGCCAAACGAATATAATAGTTATATTCGTTTGTTTAATTGTAATAGTTAGGCAAAATGAATATGAATATTTTCTCTATAAAAAAAAATCGTTCATGTTTTGCCTTTCAAAAGCAAAATCCGCTTATGTACGCCAAACTTCCGTCGTCTAATAGAATCGGAGAAAATAGTATGTGAACTAGATATGAGCGCCACGCCGGCGCGCCGCCGAGAAAAGCATGCGACGCGCCGCCGTGACATTTCGCAGTTTGATTTCCTACTCACACGCACCCACATATCATTTATATGTTATTTATTAATCATATATTATGTTTCGACGTATGGAAGTATTTATGTTTTTTTTTTTAACGTGAGAAATATACGGGATTGTGTATTCGGCTCAGCCATATTATTTTTAATATAGCCTTTACAATATTAAACATTTTATTGATCTGTAAGGCGCGATATCCAATTCTGAAAAACATATTAAAATTAAGTTTGCCTTTTTGATTCTCACTTCTCCTTAATCGTTTTTAACTGTTCAGATCTCTACTTAACAGTTAAAAACATAAACATAAAGTTGTGATTAACATTTCAGCAGGTAATATTACTCAATAATACTTAAACTTGACACGGTGATGCAAATAATGTATGTGATTTTACGTGTACTAACTCATTTTATATAAATATGTTCGTCATTTAAAAAAAAATGATATTAGATTAAAGAACAAACATTACTTATTAATTACACTCTCCGTTCCGCAATTTAAAAAAAACACAAGGTGTTTGGATGATAACAACATGGTTTTTCATAATTTTTATTGTAATATACCGAACTCTCATAAAACATCTACGACCTACGGCCACGCCGCCGAAACGCCGCCGCCGCGCGACTGTTCCTATAAGGGTTTTATCAAATGTACAGAACCCAAAAATGGCGATGGCTTAAGATATATAATTTATCTTTTATTATATATTTAAGATATAGATTTTATACATACTATGACTATGAGTACATCGCGTTTCTTAGTTATGTCAAATAAATCAGTATTATACTTTATGCTCACTGTCAGCGTGTTAGTCATCACTCATCAGTCTCAAGACGACCCCATAATAGTCATACCCGTAATTCTGTGATAATTCAGGTCGCATGCGCATTCTTTGCGTTCCAACGATTCCGCATGGGCGCGGATGCGGCGTTCGCCCCTGCTTACGAAGTGGAGGGTGCCGTTGGCAGCCCGGGGAGCTTCCCCACATATCCCGGCGCGCCCGACCCCCAGCCTGCCTACAGCGAGCCACCCTTCTCACAGAACAACACTACCGAATCTTACGGTGAGTAAAAATCACAGCCATCTATAGCAAACCGCCTTCGCTGTAGGAGAGCGGCTCGCTGACGCTCCATAACGCAGATTTACCTATTCTATATAAGACGGAAAAGCACGCATGTTAAGGGAAATTAAAATATTCAAATGATGTTCTATTTTTGTAGTTAGTTTTGGTAACGATTGTAATTTTTTTCTCATGTAATTGTTGCGGAACAAGCCCGAGGCCACTTAACATCAGGTGATGTTATGTGGACTAACCTCTGCCTATAACAGATGCATTGCGTCACAAGTGATGAATTGCACTGCGCCCATCACACTACGACGTACAGTTGTTAATGTCTTATGTGCCTGTAATTTTACTGGCTCTTAAGGACTGCTGCCGGAACACACCGTTAGGTGCTTTGCGACAAATTTTCTACTTCGGGGCGGTCGCTAGCCAAGCGAACATTCGCAAAATGCCCTTCCACCATACGGTAAAGCTCAAGCCAGCGGTTGGGATCGAACCATGGACCTGCGGCACGGCAGTCCATAGATATTACATCTCGTCTATCATTGCTTCACATGATCATGGAATTCGAGATATTAAAAGAATATTGCTCATCATATCTTGAACAGTTTTGAACATTAATCTAAAAAACATTTCAGTCGAATTAAGCACCTCCTCCTTTTTTTATTTCGGTTAAATATTAAATACCCGTAAAAAAAACAGTTGCAATATTATTTATAAACCTCGTTAGATAATTTACAGAATATTCTCCCTACATCGTGGTCTCGTAGCGAGTT
Organism: Plagodis pulveraria; assembly: GCA_963890685.1. Lineage (NCBI taxonomy): Eukaryota > Metazoa > Arthropoda > Insecta > Lepidoptera > Geometridae > Plagodis > Plagodis pulveraria. Next base: position 25,683,283 of record OY982955.1, on the reverse strand, counting down.
TTGTCTAAATTGGGACACAGATTTTGGCGAAATTATGTATTGTGGGTACTACTCAAAACCATTCAATTATAACAAATATTTAAAAAAATACTTAAGAAATATTTTTCTTAAAAATGTTTTTAAATATAAATGTTATTAAATAAGGATTCCGCAAAGTAATGCTTGGGCTTAGTATTTAGCATAAGGTTTTTTTACAAAGTACCGCTAAAAAGGCATTTTAAGGGTGAACTGGCCGGCCCGTTTTCCATACAAACGTCGTAGAGTGATCACTCCCTTATTTGAGGATTTAGGTCCAAAATAAAGCATAATACCGATTGATCTCGTCATTATCTAGGCTTGTATGATGCCGAAATTTTAATAAAATATTTAACTTGAGAATTATGAGCCTCGAAACATTTTCATATAAAGTTTTCGAGGCTCATAACTTACAACTTAATTATTTTTTAATAATTTTGGCATCATACAAGCCTAGATAATGACGATATCAATCGGTATTATGTATAAGTCTGGACTTAAAATCTCAAATAAGGGAGTGATCACCCTACGACGTTTATATGGAGAAGTGACCGGCCAGTTCAACCTTAAGCTCTGAAATACGTACAGTATCTCCAAGTTAAACTGCGATATCTGTTCTCTTACACTGAACAGCAGTACGCAGAAAACAAAGCTGCGTCCTCTTATAATGCCCGCCTAGCTAACTACCACTGAAGTAGAAAATCAGTCGGAAATCCTGTAGTGGACTGACGGAACACATTGCGGCAGCTTAATTATAGCTGTCCTTGTGTGCCAGTTTACCATCCAACCACGGCATCATCACTTACCATTTGGTTAGATAGTGGTAAAAGATTTACCTATTGGCAATTTAAAAAAAACTGATAACTGTGTCCTTTTGCCAAATCTCAATTATTATTTTTACTTTTCAGGAAATATCGACTACACTGCTCCTACTTACTAAAGCTGGACTAAGGTACAGTTTCAACCGAAATTGGTTATTTTTTTCATAACATTGTATTACGAAATGGAAATATCATTAAGGTATTTATTTACCTTTTCTAGAGTTCAACGCACTTATTTAAAAACTGAAGCGTTGAATGTATGACTTTAATGTATGCAAACATACTTACAGAAAATATTGTTTAATATTATTTATTTTGCGTCCATTTATTTAATTTTAATAGTCAATATTAATGATCTCAAAAAACTGACGGACAAATGGTCTCTTTAAGTCCAAAAGCTGACGCAGCTATATTTTATTTTATCATTTTTTCGAATAGTAATTTATTTTTTAACTAGTTTTATAATCAGCTGTTGGAAATCAAGAATATTTTTGCTATTTATTTTTAATTAATTATTTACTAAATTAAATAATATTTAAGTCATTATCATGGTCATGTGTAATCGTGTTTCGCTTCACAGTACCTGTTGGTAGGTATTATATAATGTAGACAATATAATCTTAAATATACATATTTATTATATATATAATACGTATGTAAATAACATATTATGAAAGATCTATGTGAAATAATCCTGTCTTTCAATTTTTTTGTGATATAATAATTATGTATGTTGATTCCAGTATCATACCAAAAAGCGTGCCATGTTCACGAGCTTTAGTATTTAAATGTTGAGTACGATATAAATATTTTATTTTAATTATTTATTTTTTTGCAAAATGCGATACCATACCTCATTGTAGTTCGTTGCGTGTAAGATATAAAATTCATTATACATTTATATAAGAGCAATCAAAGCACAGTGTGATAACTAAAACTTCAAAAAAATCTAAAATGAAGTCGTATATTGTAAAAATGTGAATTAAAACATAGTTTCTTGAATTTTAATATAATCGTTATGTTTTGCTCTCAACTTAATTCACAATACATGACTTTTACTTAAACAACATTAAATAAAGTGGACCATGACTGAATATGCGTATTGATAATGTTTATGAATATACATAATATTTATGAATATACATAATGAATATGAATATACATAATGACTGTGAATATAAATGTCAAAGTTATAGTAATCACACTGCACAAATCGTGCAATCGTAACGAAAGCTTGTAAACTTGTAATCTCGTATTGTATTAGTGAAAATATTTAGATACATTAATGTAAACTGCATATCGATATTTTACGTTGAATCTTACAACTTGTTGTTAAAAGTTAGGTATGTAGTGTGTCTAAGAAGGTATATTTGGGAAGAAAGGGCAGTGACACATTGTATATTACAAGGACTTGTGTTTTATCTGCTAGCTTGCCACGGCGATGCCGCTAATCATTAAGCACTTTTATGTGTAATAATTGCAATCTAATAACTTGATTAAGACATACGTCACTTCTTCCGTAACTATAAAACAAAGAAGCAATTTCTGCTAAATCACTGCATTGGTTTTTAAATTGTTTTTATTTAGTACATTTTATAATTATTATTATTTATTTATTAATTTTAGTTTTGACTATTATAAAATGTGTCACCGGCCTTCAATTTTAGTATGTAATGTTTAAAATGCTTACGCAAGTACCATTTAATGACCCCTTAAATTAGTCTTACAAGATATAAATATACTAAACCATGCAAACGCTTATTGTATTCGATATAAAAGATTATAATTCTAGAATACGTGTACCAAAAAACTTGTAACCGAATATATTTTAGTCAATATAACTACGATCTGATAAAACAGTATTAACAAATTATATACATAACGATTATGTATGAAAGGAACGCTTTATTCAAAAAAATCATAGTATTTTTTTATTGAAATATTGTAGTTAGCTATAACTTTTGTGAGTCTCGAATGTTATTATTTGTGAAATATTTCAATTGTGATTCATTATTTTAAATGCATTTAATGTCACAGAAGAGCACCGCTGGAATTGCAGTCATATGTGATTTTAAAATGATGTGACTTATGATGTTGCATAATCTAAAACGTAATATGTATATTATGTCTTGAAAACATTGATGTTAAAATAAAAACATTTGTGACCTGAATCAATCAACTAGCAACTTGATATCGTAAAGAAAGTATGTAAGTTTTAATCGCGAGTCTAACCGCTACAAAAAGATGTCTGAAACCGAGTAAAATGTAATTCCGAATTGCAATTGAAGTGTGTTTTAGGTACAATGTTTCATAGTTGAGTTGATGACAATATACATACTAACATGTTTTTGAAAATATAAGAAAATGTTGAAGAAAAATACATAAAATACTATGTAGAGTTGGCAGTGTTGTTTATTAAAAATAAACAGAAAGATAATTATAAATATCATTACAAGCACTATCGCGTGATAGGCGAAAATCACATTTACAAATTTTTATTGCATAAACCCTGTGCGTTATGAATAAAGACGTGAACGAATGATATAACAAAGACCGCACAGTGTACTAAAACTAAGTATATACTGATTTGTTTGTTAGAAATTGTCATCAAAACAATAGTAGTGTTTCACTTCCATAGCTTGCACTATAATTTGTAATGAGCTCTTAGCAATAAATTAATGTTTGTAGTGTTAAATATATGTACGATATTGTTTAATTCGCGTTTAAGTGTTGGCAACATTGTCTATGTTGTTGATAAGAAGCTTCGTTTTTTGTATGAACTCATTTGGATCGTATTATGAACTTCTTAAACGTTACAGACTTGCTTGATTTGCTTATTTACGCCGTGGTTGATAAGTTGTTCATTCGCTACAAAAGAATCGGTCAACTTCGTTTTTTGTATGAACTCATTTGGGTCGTATTATGAACTTCTTAAACTTTACAGACTTGATTGATTTGCTTATTTACGCCGTGGTTGATAAGTTGTTCATTCGCTACAAAAGAATCGGTCAACTTCGTTTTTTGTATGAACTCATTTGGGTCGTATTATGAACTTCTTAAACGTTACAGACTTGCTTGATTTGCTTATTTACGCCGTGGTTGATAAGTTGTTCATTCGCTACAAAAGAATCGGTCAACTTCGTTTTTTGTATGAACTCATTTGGGTCGTATTATGAACTTCTTAAACTTTACAGACTTGATTGATTTGCTTATTTACGCCGTGGTTGATAAGTTGTTCGTTCGCTGCAAAAGAATCGGTCAACTTCGTTTTTTTATGAACTCATTTGGGTCGTATTATGAACTTCTTAAACTTTACAGACTTGATTGATTTGCTTGTTGACGCCGTGGTTGATAAGTCTGTTCATTCTCTACAAAAGAGTCGGTCAGCATAGGTTTTCTTTGAACATGGCATTAATTTGTTATGAAGGGAAATTATTGTCAAAGTTGGAAGGAGGAGGGTATCCTGCCAATGTATGTTGAGCATAAATTTACACACAAATCTATGTTACGCGTTCTCCACGCAAGAGACGGGCCTATACACCAAAACTTTGTTTCCAAAAACACTGTATATTTGATTGGTTTCGCAAGCCACGGATGAAAACATAGATTTTGCTTCGAACATAGACAAAATTTCTACGTTTTCGTGTTCAATGTTAAATACATTGGCAGGAAACCCGCCTTTATGGTACACAACTTATCAATAAGTTGGTAGAGACTTACTGTGACTTTCTGATGAGTTTTAGATTCGGTACATAATGCGTAAGCAGTATGAAAGAAAAAAGTTCATAGTACGATCTCTGGATCTTTAAGTACAGATAGCTTCAACGTACCCCCTTTCCTACGGCGGTGCGCGGTTGAATCATATGGGTTAGATTATTGATGTTATCTGTACCTCTGAGTTAGTGGAAGTTTGTGTCAATCGTGTATAGTGAAGGTATTATTAAGTATTGTTTTGGTTGAAGTTACTACGGGTAGTCTGCATCGTTGACGGTCGAAGCGTCTAAAGTACATAGCAAGTATATAACATTAATTTGTCTAGATAGTCTAGATAAAATCCGGATAGTCTAGACTTAAGACTATCCAGACTCTGGAACTATGCCTGGTATGTGGCAATAAATTTGCCTCCTATCACATAGGACACAAACCATTATCCTTTCGATGAAAACACAATATATGTAATGTACGTGGATATTTAAGCGTAATCTTATGTACAAGCATCCTTGAGCGCGTTATTTTTTACACGATTGACACAAACAACATATATAGGCATTTGTGGATTGTTCACATTTTTTAATATCTTAAAAAAATTCAAACGTGTTAAACTACAAACTACTACAATATTGTATCGTAGACTTATTAAATAGATGTAGAAAATGTAACACAATAATATGTTGATTAGACAGTCTGTTCGGATAATAATGTTTGTACAGTGCTATGGTTTATGCTATTATCTTTTTAATTTAATGTGAACGGATTATATTTTTCATGAATTAAAATACTTAGTGACTTCGTTCTTAATGCGCTCGATGTATGAATGTAAAAACCAGCATATCATGGGTTGTTATGAATTTAGGTCATTTTTTATGTTGGTAATTTTGCTAACATTAATGCTCAGTAGCAGTCTAGACTTTCCCGAGTCTGGAACTATGCCTGGTATGTGGCAATAAATTCGCCTCTTACCACCTGGGACCCATACCATTATCGTGTATACAATATATGTACGTGGAATATATATTTGATACGAAAGTGAAATATCTTGGTACTTTTCTAGTACATACGTATTAAACCCCAGTGGACACAGATGAACACAGAAGTTTACGTGGCTTGTGATTACCGTCAGTATTATAAGACGTCAGGCGACAAATTAGAAGAGCAACAGCTTTCAGATTTCTATCTCTCTTAGCCATTGTCCTGCTTGGCAACAGCAAGCGCCACACAACAATCGGCCGCACGAGTATAATAAAATTTAATCTCCAAACTGAAGGCCTACTTTTGTTTGTTCGGGCTTTCACTCGCATCGTACGCTTATGCTTTATTTCCTTCTATAATATATATATATATATATATATATATATATATTTGTTCCTTCTCAGTGATAATATCATTGAGTAGTTTTATATATTACCTCATTCTTCGTGCTTAATTGATATAAATCTGCCTCATTGTTCGAATAACCTTAAGCGTTGCTTGGGAATCTCGATGTCCTAGGCTTGATCTCCGGAGACGGAAAATTTTATTGATTCATTCTGACATATAAAATTCTCAATAATATCCAGGCAAGAGTCTGGCATGGTGCCCGTTAGGTGGCGGGCTTGGACTCTTTATAAAAAAGACCTACAAAATGTGGCTGTGTTTATATACCTCAGCCTACCCTTTCTGGGGTATACAGGCTTAGTTATGTAATATAAATAAAATGCATAGTCGATGTTGTCCTTCATGTAACATAGGCTTGAATCATAGTACTGTACAATAATAATAGAATATGTAATAAGTGTTGAATATTTAACGCTGAAGTTTCGTGTTTGGTGAATACTTTAGTTTTAAGAGAATGTATAGACGTTGTATTGTTTTGTTGATTCCAATGTTATGTTGTGTACTTATGTTTTGTTACCAAAGAGTTTCCGTTATATGCAGAGGTTGTGATCTCGTAATAATTAAAGATGAATTTAATTGAAGATTAGTACAGGTAGAGCTTGCCCCGGTCGTAGAGAAAAAGCGGCAAATTTTATACTTTCTGTCAAATAGAGCCATGGAATTCGATCGAAACTTTGGCTCAGTTAATTCAAATTCAAAATTTATTTATTTCAGGTAAGTTGCACCCATATATGTTTTACAATAAAGTTACAATAAAAATAATATTAAATTAAAATTACAATTAAACTAAATACAATTACTAATTACTAAATACAACTAAACACAATTAATAATAATATAATAATAAGCATTATCAAAAAATGCACAATTTTACAATCTCAAATTTAGGGCCGTCAGAAAAAAATAACATATTGCTTGTATCTGCTGCCGAACTAGGCCCATGACCTGTTTTTCAGCGTACCGCGCCCTCCCTTAAGGTAGTCTAAACCTAGCATAAAAATATCTATATTATACTGATAAACAACCTTTATTCTAAATTCGCGTTCCCTTTTCTTTGCTTGTCCAATGGTGGTAGCGTGAGGTACTATACTTATTTCAGTTATTCTGACTTCTAGACTTTCAAAATTTTAATAATAATAATTCGTAATATGTTGTTTTGGTGACTAGTGATATTAACAAATTTCATACGTCCTGTCAAATATAGCCATCCAATGCGCTATACTAAAATAAACCATGGTACTTTTTCAAGACGATATAATTTGGATCGTTTTTGTTGTACTAAGCAGACGTTCCCTTACGTTACCTTTTCCAAGTGTCAAACAACCTTACTCATTTGGAATACACTTTACATGTTTAAATATTTACCTTCAATAAAATAACAATTCTACATATTGCCTGTTTCTACTTTTATGAAACATGTTTTTTTATATTTTTGAGTAAAAAGTTAATGTTGCTGACAGGATTACCTTCGCATGGGTCTTTTTGTATTCAAGACGTCTTGATAGGTAGATCATTTTAACTAACCAGACTATTTCATTCGAAGACGGAATTCGCTTTCTTATGTAACTTTTTTTTTTTTTTAATGTTATTTTGAAGGAACAAGCGCGATGCCTACCTGATGTTAAGCGGTATCCTCTGCCTATAACAGATGCATTTCGTCACAAGTGACGAACTGCACTGCGCCCATCACCTTGAGACATACCTGTTAAGTCTCATTTTGCCTGTTTTTAAACTGGCTCTCAAGAACTGCTGCTGGAACACACCGTTAGGTGTATCCTCTGCCTATAACAGATGCATTTCATCACAAATGACGAACTGCACTGCGCCCATCACCTTGAGACATACCTGTTAAGTCTCATTTTGCCTGTTATTAAACTGGCTCTCAAGAACTGCTGCTGGAACACACCGTTAGGTGCTTGGCGACAGATTTTCTACTTGAGGGTGGTCGCTAGCCAGGCGGGCATTCGCAAAATGCCCTTCATCCATGCGTTGAAGCTCAATATCTTGGTACTTTGATTCGCTAAAATATTTGAATTAGTTAGTGCCTTATGCCACCAGTAGATATTATATCACATGAACTTACCACCCGTTGCAGTATGGATGATGATGAATATGTACGTACCTGAAAAATACACAGGCTACAAAATAATTAATTGCTGGCCATAAATTTAGTGTGCACCGAACATTTTATATATTGCAGCAGGTGTTCGTTTTCGGTTAATACTAATCAAATAGTAATAGGTTTATTTGCTGACATGTGTATTTGACAAATGTCATACGTCCTTTCAAAAACAGCCATCCAATGTCCAATCCAAATATTTTGAAGCAGTGATGGCTCAGTAGCTTTGGCTATGGACTGCCGTGCCGCAGGTCCATGGTTCGAAACCCGCCGCGGGCTTGAGCTTCACCGCATGATGGAAGGGCATTTTGCCCGCCTGGCTAGCGACCACCCTCAAGTAGAAAATCTGTCGCAAAGCACCTAACGGTGTGTTCCGGCAGCAGTCCTTGAGAGCCAGTGAAATTCCAGTCACATGAGACTTAACAACTATGTCTCCAGGTGTCGGGCGCAGTGCATTCATGTCTTGTGACGAAATGAATCTGTTATAGGCAGAGGTTTGTCCGCTTAACATCAAGTAAGCCTCGTGCTTGATCCGTCACAATAACATTAAAAATAAAAGCGATAAACTAGAACAAACCATGGTATATTTCAAGACGATATATTTAGGTTCGTGTTCGTTGTACTAAACAGACGTTCCCTTACGTTACGAATATACTTTACATGTTTAAATAATATAACAGTTATATAAATTGCCTGCTTCCACTTTTATAAAACATGTTATTTTTTATTATTGGGTGAAGGTAATGTTGCTAACAGGACTACCTCCTCATGGGTCATTTTGCATTCAAGACGTCTTGATAGATAGATCATTTTGCTAACAAGACCATTGGATTCGAAGACGAAATTCGCTTTCGTGAATAGCATAACCTAACAATGTAAATAAGGAGTTGTTCTGAGTATAGAACTGTGACAGGTATATGGCAACAGGCTCCTCGCCCATATTACATGAATCCTGTTAAATATGGATGTTAATACTCCTTAGTCTATTCCTTCGTGGTTTGTACAGACATGGATGATGATTTAGATATACTTATTGACATATATTAGATATACTTGAAAATGTTATTGATACACGGGCTTCAAAATAAATAATTCTATCCCTGGAATTTAGTGTGCACCGAACATTTTATATATTGCAGCAGGTGTTCGTTTTCGGTAAATACTAGTCAAATAGTAATAGGTTTATTTGCTGACCTGTGTATTTGACAAATTTCATACGTCCTGTCTAAATCAGCCATCTAATGTGATAAACTAGGACAAACCATGGTATATTTTAAGATGAATTTGGATCGTTTTCGTTGTACTAAGCAGACTTTCCTTTCGTTTCCTTTTCCAACTTAACCCATTTGGACTATACTTTACCAGCCTTACTTATAAACGCTACTTAAATTTTAAGCATTACTTAGCCGCTGATTAGCAAAATTCCTTACTTATAAACGCTACATAACTTTATCCAGTACCTAAGTACTACTTAAATCAGCTGTCAATTTAAACACCGTCCGACCTTGTTTAAATATTTAAGTAGCAAGATGGCGCCCATATTTCTGATCAGCTGATTTAGTTACAGACCCACCAACTTATCTGTTCAGGTGGCAGAAAAAAGAACTACAACATTCCTTCAAAATTGTGACAGTTCGTAGTTGATTTTCTTGCCCAGTAGCGCCCTCGAAAACTGCACAGTTAAGTTGGTGGTACTATACAAAGAAAAGTATTATTTAATTTTTAATTTCAAGATATTTAGCACTAGATACATGCTATTTGGCCATTTAGGTCATTCATAATACTTTTTAGTACAATGTTGTCAGTTTAAAATACGTTCGACCTCATTATCCATTGCTTAGCTAAACAGGTGCTATGTAGCGTTTATAAGTAAGAAATATTTAAGCATTACTTAAACACTGTTTAGTTATCCATTACTTAGCAACTACATAGCGAGGTTTTTATAAGTAAGGGGGTAAATGTTTAAAAAATTACCTTCAATTCTACTTATTGCCTGTTTCCACGTTTATGAACTATGTTTTTTTTAAATATATTTGGACTACCTTTTAATGAATCATTTTGCATTCAAGACGTCTTGATAGAAAGATCATTTTGCTAACAAGAACATTTGATTTGAAGGCGAATTTCGCTTTTGTATATAATTTTGTACGTGTTTAGTGCCTTATGAACCACCAGTAGATACAAGTAGTATAACCTAACAATGTAAATAAGAAGCTGTTCTGAGTATAGAACCGGGACAGGTATATGGCAACAGGCTCCTCGCCCATATCACATGAATCCTATAATATATATAAATATGGATGTTAATACTCCTTAGTCTATTACTTCATGGTTTGTACAGGCGTGGATGATGATTCAGATATACTTATTTGAAAATGTTAGTGATACACGGGCTTCAAAATAAATAATTCTATCCGTGAAATTTAGTGTGCACCGAACATTTTATATATATTTCAGCAGGTGTTCGTTTTCGGTGAATACTAATCAAATAGTAATAGGTTTATTTGCTGACTTGTGTATTTGACAAATTTCATACGTCCATCCAATGCGATAAACTAGAACAAACCACGGTATATTTGAAGACGATATATTTAGGTTCGTGTTCGTACTAAACAGACGTTCCCTTACGTTACGAATATACTTTACATGTAACAGTTATATAAATAATATAACAGTTATATAAATTGCCTGTTTCCACTTTTATAAAACATGTTATTTTTTATTATTGGGTGAAGGTAATGTTGCTAACAAGACTACCTCCTCATGGGTCATTTTGTATTCAAGACGTCTTGATAGGTAGATCATTTTGCTAAGAAGACTATTGGATTCGAAGACGAAATTCGCCTTCGTGAATAGCATAACCTAACAATGTAAATAAGGAGTTGTTCTGGGTATAGAACTGTGACAGGTATATGGCAACAGGCTCCTCCCCCATATCACATGAATCTACCATCCGTTGCAGTATGGATGTTAATACTCCTTAGTCTATTACTTCACGGTTTGTACAGGCATGGATGATGATTTAGATATACTTATTTGAAAATGTTATTGATACACGGGCTTCAAAATAAATAATTCTATCCCTGGAATCTAGTGTGCACCGAACATTTTATATATTGCAGCAGGTGTTCGTTTTCGGTAAATACTAGTCAAATAGTAATAGGTTTATTTGCTGACTTGTGTATTTAACAAATTTCATACGTCCTGTCTAAATCAGCCATCTAATGTGATAAACTAGGACAAACCATGGTATATTTTAAGATGAATTTGGATCGTTTTCGTTGTCCTAAGCAGACTTTCCTTTCGTTTCCTTTTCCAACTTAACCCATTTGGAATATACTTTACATGTTTAAATAATTATCTTCAATTCTACTTAATGCCAGTTTCCACGTTTATAAAATATGTTTTTTTTTTATATTTTTGGACTACCTTTTAATGGGTCATTTTGCATTCAAGAAGTCTTGATAGAAAGATAATTTCGCTAACAAGACCATTTGATTTGAAGGCGAATTTCGCTTTTCTATGTAATTTTGTACGTGTTTAGTGCCTTATGAACCACCAGTAGATACGAGTAGTATAACCTAACAATGTAAATAAGGAGCTGTTCTGAGTATAGAACCGGGACAGGTATATGGCAACAGGCTCCTCGCCCATATCACATGAATCCTATAATATATATAAATATGGATGTTAATACTCCTTAGTCTATTACTTCATGGTTTGTACAGGCATGGATGATGATTTAGATATACTTATTTGAAAATGTTAGTGATACACGGGCTTCAAAATAAATAATTCTATCCCTGAAATTTAGTGTGCGCCGAACATTTTATATATTGCAGCAGGTGTTCGTTTTCGGTAAATACTAGTCAAATAGTAATAGGTTTATTTGCTGACTTGTGTATTTGACAAATTTCATACGTCCTGTCTAAATCAGCCATCCAATGTGATAAACTAGAACAAACCATGGTATATTTTAAGATGAATTTGGATCGTTTTCGTTGTACTAAGCAGACTTTCACTATGTTTCCTTTTCCAACTTAACCCATTTGAAATATACTTTACATGTTTAAATAATTACCTTCAATTCTACTTATTGCCTGTTTTCACGTTTATTAAATATGTTTTTTTTTATATTTTTGGACTACCTTTTAATGGGTCATTTTGCATTCAATACGTCTTGATAGAAAGATCATTTTGCTAACAAGACCATTTGATTTGAAGGCGAATTTCGCTTTTGTATATAATTTTGTACGTGCTTAGTGCCTTATGAACCACCAGTAGATACGAGTTGTATAACCTAACAATGTAAATAAGGAGCTCTATATCGAACCGGGACAGGTATATGGCAACAGGCTCCTCGCCCATATCACATGAATCCTATAATATATATAAATATGGGTTTTAATACTCCTTAGTCTATTACTTCATGGTTTGTACAGGCATGGATGATGATTTAGATATACTTATTTGAAAATGTTAGTGATACACGGGCTTCAAAATAAATAATTCTATCCCTGAAATTTAGTGTGCACCGAACATTTTATATATTGCAGCAGGTGTTCGTTTTCGGTAAATACTAGTCAAATAGTAATAGGTTTATTTGCTGACTTGTGTATTTGACAAATTTCATACGTCCTGTCTAAATCAGCCATCCAATGCGATAAACTAGAACAAACCATGGTATATTTTAAGATGAATTTGGATCGTTTTCGTTGTACTAAGCAGACTTTCCTTACGTTTCCTTTTGCAACTTAACCCATTTGGAATATACTTTACATGTTTAAATAATTACCTTCAATTCTACTTATTGCCTGTTTCCACGTTTATGAAATATGTTTTTTACTACTAAAATTCCGGTGCTAAGTTTTATCTGTACACTCAAGTTTCAATAAACACCTAAAAACTTATCTCCATTCAAGTAACAAGTCATAAAATAACCTCTGCATATAGCATATTTCGTGTAATCTGTAAATGTGTAAGGTTATGCAATTGATCCATATTTTTAAGTTGTCCTTGTTAATTATTGTTTACTAATTTTATGTTTCGAATGTAATCATCATTGGATAATGCAGTCATTAAGAAATTTATTTTTTATACAATTATAATTGGTACACGTAATATAAGTCGTCCTGTCCGTTATATAACGAATAGGCGTATTTAAATCTGAAGACAAAATGTTCTTTTTTTGACGTTTTTGTGCGAAACCTCCGCAGATTGTTATTTTTTGGTGGTAGCTATACCAATACTACCAACTTCAAAGAAAGTGACGTGAATTTACGAATCCAATTTGCATATTTTATTATCAAGCACCCACTAACCCAATTCGATAACAGTTTACCCTAATGATAAGAAATGATCTAGAATGGGTAAGTATTGTCTTATCAGAGGTGTGATACTGCGTTAGTAGGTTCTAGGTACCTACATTGATAATAATGTCTACATATGCGACAATGACCATTTTCGGTACATATAATTTAAGTACACAATGCTGCCAAGTAAGAATTTTCAATAACAAATGATATAATAAAGAGCTAAGAGAGTATAAAGCTAGCAGGCATCAAGGAGTCGAGATCGTAATGAATGACCATTACTCAGACGTTCCATACGCCGACATTGTCAACACACTTAAACGGAAAAAATAATAATATTTCAGAAATATTGCTGAGATTTAAGACAAAGTGTACCTAAAGTAAAATGCACGAGTGCTAATGTAAAGTAAAAAGTACTACGAGTGTTTCTATGCATTGTGAACCTAAACCGGTGCAATAAAAGCCTCGTTATAAGCGTGTTAATTAATCTATGTTGCGCATCATAAATAATGAGAACTATAGAATTTCATTCTTAAGACGATATCGTCCACACGTATTCCAAGGGGGGTATTTTAAATATCTGTATTTAAAAGTTAAGGACAATGTTGCCATGGTGTAAGCAGTGAAATAGTTCGAGTACATTAATATCAAAGACGACTATTTTGACGATCGCAAGGCAGTGCCGCGCATATTGCGTACCTACGTATTTCTACTGTCTGAGCTTTTATTGGCAGGCGTAATAGTTTTACATAGGACGGACTACCCGCTAGTTTCGCATCTTAGACGTTACTGATTATTTAATGCAGAAATAAATCGGTGTATTGATATAAGAATAAGTGATTGGTAAATACTATTGGCATATAATAAAGGAAACAATACAGTTTTTTTCTCTAGCGAAATAACCTATCTGGAACAAAATAATTCTCAATCGTTAACCAAGAAGTTACTGACTGATCTCTTATGATGATTACATTCGTGACGTTACTTTGAATTAAGTTGAATGTTTTAACGTGCAATACAATTGATAAATGGTAAATAAATTGAAATTATAGATATTGTGGATGTGTTGTTTTATTATGGACTGCAACCTGCTCGCCGTGCATTAGAAGGATCTAATGCATGGTCTTCATTGAACAAGTGAAGGTCCTTATGATGTATTGGAGCCCTGACCCTATTATGGTGGAAAGCTTTTCAAGTAGAATATTGGAATGTTTATAGATTTTGAACATTCTCTGCTTACTTTAATCCATGTAGCTCGCGCTGCCCTACTGAAAAGACCTAAATATTTTATGATAATATATATCCAGAGCTAAAATATGTTTTTTTTATTCCTGATAGGTTAGCCTTTAACCACTCTCACCCGATGGTAAGTGATGATGTGGTCCAAGATGTTGTTCAGGTTAACCTAGTAATTGACTCTCAGTGACAGCTGCCGAAACACACCGCTTGGCGACAGATTTTCTTCTTGAGGGTGGTAGCTACCCAGGAGGGCATTCGCAAAATGCCCTACCACCATGCTATAACGACTGCAATCTTATATTATTGACCTACTGGAGATAGCTCAAAAAAGGGCCACTGTTTCATGGTGGTGCTGCAATAGCTTGAAATGTTGGGACGAATTTGTGTTATAGGCACCAAAATTATCAAAACAAAAAAAAAACTTTGTTAAAGTTCTGACAGCTGTCGGTTTCTTGTTAATTTCTAGATCGAAAGTACACTTATTATAAAATCATAACTAGTTAAGTTATTCGTTGATTAAAGCATCCGTTGATCTCATTAACCATCTATCTTATAATTATTTGACATATTAAACTGTTAGTATAAAAATTTGTTGATCTCATGAACCACTGATGTCTTAATTTAATATGGTAAACTTGTTTTTTCAATTTTAGTTTAAGTTTTCAATTGACCAAGTGGAGTGGACATAACATATTTTGACTAAATGATTGTTGATCTTTAACTTTAAATACTTAAAGTGGAGCACGGGGTCGTAAATAAACCATCCACGAACCTTTAAAAATTTGTCCTATAAGAAGCGAGTCGTACATGGGGCTGCACCCAGCAGCAAAATTAGCTGCTCATCGCAATGTTGCTAATAAAATTAAAACCGGCGAAGTACGAGTTGGACTGCAACACCAAAGGCCCCACTCCCATACATAATGTATATGTACCAAAGAACATCATTCATAGCGAGAGTACGACCTGCACAGGCGGGTTTTTACTATTTGTTGTTGTACATTGGATATTGGACTATAATTTTACCAAGCTTGACGCTTGTATTGGGTCCCCTTCAAATATTTTGTTATTATTTATTGGAAAACTCACCATACTAAAAATTACCTAATACCATTTCAAAGATACTTACAGCCCTTTAAATGACGGACAGACAGCCGAGGCTTAGTAATAGGGTGCGGATTTCTAGTACAAAACCTTTAAAAAAAAGCTCTAATTTAGTCTCTTCTTTCTTGTTTATTAACTTCGACACTTCAAACTTAAAACTAATAATTATCACAAATAAACAGTGAAAACTGACGATTCACAGAATCAATTCAAAATACATCAAGAAAGATCAATGAGATATTTCATTCTCTACCTTTTATTGTCCTATAGAAGTAAAGATAGACTTTACGATACAACATTTTAAGATTTAAAGTACAATTAACATCACTGGCGAACAGGGGTCAACACCCATGATGGATGAATAAAAAAAAATAAAAAGAACAGCTCAGGCCCTACCCCACCTTGTGTGAATTTACAAGAATTTCAATTGGTTTTGTTATACAATATTATTATTAAATACACATCTACCGCAACATGAACTAGATGACAATATTTATAAGACCACATGCAATGACGACATAAAAAAGGTCATTGAACTTGACACATGTGGTTGTTAAAACTATTTTTGTACTCAGTGGCAAAAATGTAGACTACAAATTAAATTACAGCGACAAATTTAAACAAAAAGCATTTGGCCCATTTTCGCTTATGTTTGAAGTAAAGGGTTATTATAGTTTAAATTACTGATAAAAAAATCTTTCCTGTACAAAAATTAAAGAAACTTCTAAAAAACAATAGAAAATCGTTAAACTTAAAATCTAAACAATAAAGATAACTTACACAATCCGTTAATTCAACTTAATTGTAACTTATATTTAATATCACTGTTGCCAGTACAAAAGGAACTGAATGGTGGTCAAACTTAGGCAAAATACAGATCTAACTAGTTTTTGATATCATGAGGGTACTATAACATTAGATCTTAGTATTTAATTATTTATCTCACATTCATACAGACATTCCAGTCACATTAAAATGGAAAATAGCAGACAGTTTTAATTATACAACTCTTCTGAGTTGTCTGAGATATAATTGGTAAAAAGGTTTCATGTGTTAAGGTTTCATGTGTTAGTGTAAGTAATAACATGCTTATTTTATGTATCACACTCCTGCATTCCATCCTAGTACAAATAACTGCGCATTTGAATGAATCTAGTAAGCACTAGTTATTCAATACAAAATCAATGTTCCATGGCTTGTTTTGCTATGAATGATAACGTTGAAAGTTACCTACTCGAATTACTATGATTTGAATTTAGAACATATATAATTACAATAGAATGATAACATTGAAAAGTTACCTACTCTAATTACTATGATTCTAATTTAGAACATATATAATTACAATACAATGTCTAAATACCTATCAATGGATAATACAATTTCATTTAATTTCTGTAAAGCAAATACTTTCCTTATCAGGTCAATAAGATCTTGTGCACCTAAAAAGAGTTAACAATGTTACATTGATTACAGCTAACTTGGTTTTTACCCAGCACATAGTACATCCTGCAACGAAAATGTTTTGGGCCTCAATGGAACTCAGATAAATACTTACATAATGTAAATTTGTTTCTTGATTTTTGTATCTAGTGACATTATAAATACAAAATTTTTTTGGAAGTTGATGGTGATCTACTAACTGTTGACAATCTTACTTATTTGTCTTTTTTCTATTACAGTACAAATAACACATACCTACAAAAAATGTGTGACATTTCAATCTTGAACTGGGTAATCTTATGAGCTATTTTTCCTTAAAATGCAAAGCAACCACATAAAGCAGAATAACTACTAGTCATACTGTAATAATACTCAGTACTGATTTTTACGATATTCAATAAAATACACTGACACAACAAAATATCTACTATAAGGTTTGTGTTGCACCAATATCCACTTTTAAAATCAAGACTGATGCACAGTAAACATAATATATTGTTATACAGGCCTGTGCTAAGGATCTTCATCACTTCTTCAATCCTTAAGCATTGCCTGCAAGCCTGTACTATTTTTTTGCTTTGGCTGAATTCCCTTGCTTATTCGGGGGTGTCCATCTCAACGCTGAAGGATCAATGCATAATCTTGGCTTTTTGAAGTGAGAGTTAGCTAACTGCTCAGCTACAATCTTAGGTGTTACACATATAACATGCTGCCCCTTCCAATATTTTACCATATTCATTGACTGAAGTGTAGATATAATATCTGTCTGTGATATACCCGTTAGCAAACTCAGATCTTTAATACTTAATGTGCCACGACTTCCGCTGAGAACTTCTAAAAGGATATAAGACCAGTAAGACCTGTAACTCAATTTCCCCAAGTCTGATAAAGGCTTTTCTGGACTACCAACAACTTGTTCTAAGCGGGAAAGTTCATAGCTGAATGCTATTAGCAGCTTACCATAACCTTGCCTTTGAAATGGGGGAAGGGTCAATATACAAGCAACATTGTTGCCTTCCGGAGAGTCTTTCTCTTTAGAAAAGTAACCCACCAAATGGGCCCCATGTTTATCAACTTCACAAAGTATGTAGAACAAGAACTGCTCAATGTCAAAGTACAAAGTTTTATGGTCTAAGAACAATTTCGCAAGTAAACATAAGTTTTGACAGTAGATTTTGTGTTCTTTACCATCTGCTTCAAATATTGCTATTGTACCTTTTCTATATATTTCACTGCCCTGTGGCTGCCGCGCTGTGCACTCGCTTAGATGATACCTGTATGTTTTTTCCATTCTCATGTATTTGAGGCAGTATTCACATAACCAAAGCTTGGATTGCTTGCCATATTCGTCAGGGTATGGACTGAAATACCATGTGTCGATCTCGTACTTGCCTATTTGGATTCTATCAATGTATTTTACTTTGGTAATCGCTTCGTGTTCTTTCTCCAAAGCCGCAGTCGTGGGATCCATCTCCGCGTAAGTTTTCTGCACGTGATTGATTTCGTCATGTTTACGTTTTTGGTTCCGTGTTATTTTCCGGCCGGACTTGTCGGTAAGCAAGTGGTCGCCGTTTATGTTGTTGTTTGACTGTTCACACACATCAAATCTATCGGACATGACCCGGTGGCGGGGAACCCACTCGTCCAATCTCCTATCGTATCCAACATAGTGCACGTAGTATTCGTAGTTGGATTCAGTGGCATTATAGCGAGTTTGTATTATCTCAGCCGGGTGCCATGACTCATCCGAACGCTGCACCAAATAATGCTCTCCTATGTCCAAAGGTTGGTCTGGCGCCGACTCCGAATCTTCATTATCGGTGCTCCGACATTCAGTATTGGGTAACTCATTGTTCACTATAGGTTTTTCTAAATCTTTATCACCTTTAGCCATAATAATGCTTGAATTGGAAATTGGATAACGCAATACCGCGCAACGCGATTTAACGAAGTCGCCATATTGGTTTACCTTACCATAGATAGATGGATGGACTCATAGAGTATAGAAAATAGTTAGCATGGGCCGCGTTCCTGCAATGCCAGGCCAAATATTGGTCGAGCTAGATTTACTCAGAGGTACCTGGAACGACCTTTAGAGCTATTATCAAAATATGATATTGACAGCGATGTTTTTAGGTGATAAAATATTTTCTACATGTTTTGGAAATAAGGCTCACTATGTAATTAAGCAATGGTAGCATTGTAATCGCTAATCCTTGGCTTTGCTTGTACAAAATTTATTATTTATTGAAGAATCTGTCTGTCATCATAATTAGCTCCGACAGGCCACCCGGAACGGGTATGATCAAATCTTGTCTGGATCAAATTAAGCTCGATTGGAGTGCTGGAACGGCGTGTATCCGCGTTTAGACAAAAATTTGTCTAGGCCGAAGGCTTACAGGAACGCACCCATGGACTAAGAAAAAAAACTATGCACGTTGGATAAGTGTGGAGGCACATATAAATATTCCAAATGCTTTTATTGTAGTGTTGTAGTTTGTAGTATATAGTATATAGCAATAGCTGTAGTGTTGTATATCGTTTGTAGTATTTGGTTAATAAAGGCATACCGCCATTATAAAAAAAATATTTTATACCATCATCATATTTTGGCAACACTGTTCATTGGGCCCACAAAGGTTGTAAAAACATTCACGTACTTGTCTATGACATTTGCTTTATTGCCAGCCGTAATTATATACCAACAATTCAGGGACATTTTTGTCATTAAAGTAGTTAGTGTAAGTTTAAGTAACTTTGTATTTTTCGGAAAAAAAAAACGTCATTGATCGAGGAAAATGTATTACCTATTTATGGTACACTTACTTTTGTTTTATTATTCCGCAGGCAAATCAATTATATACCTTATAAATTGTAAACATGATGGGGTAATTGGTAAATTGTAAATATAAGCTGAATCATTAGTGATAGTGAGTTTTAAGAAAGAAAAATCTAAAATGTATCTATTTATGCTGAGGTTACAACTTTTTGAATTCCCCGCGGGGTAAGAACTATCGCACTTCCACATAACTTACGGTGGGAGTCTTAAGAGGCGACTAGGGAAAAATACCAGAAGGTAGGCAGCTGTATATTGCGAAGAACTTCTATATTTTTTTTAATAGCATCTGTCGCCAAGCTCCTAACTGAGTGCAGCTTCCGGCAGCTGTCCTTAAGAGTCAGTAATACTAGGTAAGCTTGAACATGGCTTCAAGTGCGGGTGCCGGGTCCATAGCGTTGCAGAGGAAGAGGCCAGAGGCACATGGAACTTGCAACCGAGGGAGTAGGGTTTGTAGGCTCCTTTACAATGACATAAATAATCCCCTTCACTGCTCGAGCCTCCTCCCCTGCCTAGTCAAATATGGTAAGATACTATTAATGCCACCTTAGATACACGTTCCAGGATGGAAATTACGGTTGTTCTTGACAGGCCAAGGTCTTTAAGTAGGTTATATAGGGATTTCGCCCTTGCTCCAGCTTCTACAGCATATAAATTAACCACATAACAGTTTTTGGTTAATTATTTTGTTAGGTCATAATATTTGTTTTATTGTGTGATCTTTAGGTATGTTTGTTTCCCACGGCATAGTGAGTTCTATGCGTTTTAGATTTTTTATATTCAAAAATTCAAGATGTATACTGAAATACGTGTGGTCTGGAAGACGAAACACCAACATGTTTGTTGTCAAACCTTTTTTGCCCTACCTACCGAGATACTCGCCGTTTCTCGTATGGTGTCGATGACTCTATCATGGCGACGACGTGAATAATGACACCTATCAAGGAGCACCTTGCATCCTACCAATAAGTGCCTGCTGTACCTATCGCCTCCCAACAAATACCGCAAGACTTTTCGGTGACTTTCCCTCATCTTACTAATTTATTTTGGTCTGGGAGGATCATCTGAAAGTTTAGATAAAGTTTTATAAGGCAGGTCGTTTATCAAGGTGCGCCAGTCGACGCCAAAGGGATACAAAATTCACCTATGGTTAGCTATTCGCTTTGCATTTCCAAGCTTATTGCATGCACTTTATAGACATCATTTTCGTCTTGTTGTAGAAAAGATTGTACAACGTCTTTATCCTAAATTTTCTTGTTCAACCCAAACCCGCTCTGCTGGACTGAGCACCTATCATAAATAATTGTTTGTGGAATTGAAGTGTCGAATCAAGGTCGGAGGCCCTTTTGTCTTTTGCAAGAGATGCGACTATATCGTCTTGAGATTTTGAATAAGACGTGCGTTTTGGTAACCCTGAGATGTATAAGCACATAAACACGTAAGAAAACGTTTTCTTTAATTTTATCCCAAAATTAGGTTGATTCCTAAATATCACGAATCAGACTAACGATGCAAGCCACAAAAGTAGGTGCAAACCGTCTGGTATCTAGCTTCATTCTACCGACAATCCTAATCATTTTACCGACAGCGATGTCAAGGGCATTCATGTTTGCGATTGGACGAATTTCTTGGCCAGACATGTCGTGACAGCGCAAATATTCGCGTTATAACTTAAAGCAATAATGAGACCGCAGTATACGTACGTTATGAAAGTTGGAAACACTGCATTTGGGAGATTGGTACCATGTCTTGGCAACATTATTTTAATGCCGAGTGTCGCACGTAATCGGCGAAACGTATTCGTTGTGAACAGATTTTACAGAAATATATCAGTTCTTATCGCCCGTGTAGAGATATGAAATTAAAATCGTTATCTGAAGACTGTGCTTTTCGTTAAAAAAGTGTTGATTGTGATGCCGTTTCCGACTCTTATTGATTGCATATGAAAAGGAATCTTGTGCAGTGCAAACCGTTGTTATCTGAAACCTCCCCTGTGATTTGTGTTTTATTTGTGAACAACGACTGAGAAACGCAGTGATGCAGGCAATCAAATGTGTAGTTGTGGGTGACGGGTAAGTACCTCTCACACTCACTCTTTCGTAACAACAAATTGGTAACTTGTCTGACGTCATATTTTAATTCGTCCTGATTCGAAGTTGTTAGTTCCTTCCTCCTGCAGACAGCGATAAAACACGTTTTATTGAACAGTTGAACGTATTGTATCGAGTGTGACGTGAGTAAGTTTAGATAAGGTTCTGCAGATATGAAGTAACCTGTTGTCTTTGTCTCACTAGTTGAATTGTGTGATTTGCATCATCACAATTCTCTAGGATACATAGAACTTTTATCAGTCAAATAAACCAAAACATTCAGTTCATTTCCCAAAATACCAATTACAAACGACTGCAATGGGGCTTTGTTGGGTAGCCCATATATTTATCCATATATTTATTTCTTCTGGCCACCTTTTTTTATTTTATCAAAACAGCACCTTTGAATATCTATTAATTATTTAATTTGATTTATACTCCCTGCACAGATACTGCCAGACATAAGCTTAGACAAAATATTCTTGCTAAGAATGCCATTGGTGCACTTACATTGCTTGGATCACCATGTTGGTGTAAAATATTATATTTCTCCAAAAATAATTCAAACTCTTTCAGAGTTGATGTGTATGTAATATGAGCATTAGGGCTTTTCTGTCTATGCAGCATTTTTCTTACATTCCTGTTTCACTAAAATTTTATAAGAACATTATTAGTTACATCCCTTGATACATCCCTACTCATAAAAAACTGCCAAGCCTCTGTGGTAGCAAAAGAACTACGAAGAAATATCAAATAATATGTATGAGTGACTTTTTTCCTGATTTTTTTTTTAAGCAGCTATTGGAACTTCTTTATCTGAAACAAACAATTGAAAAGTTTTGATGTAAATGCTGATAAATAATATATCACCTAAGTTGTATACATGATTTATACAATATTTTGTTTTATCTGCATGTAACAGATGCATGAATCATAAGTGACAAATTTCACTGCGCCCGTCACACTGAGGCATACAGACAGTTGTTAAGTCTCATGTGCCTGCAATTTTACTGGCTCTAAAGGAATGCTGCCGGAAACCCTTTTAGGTGCTTGGTGACAAATTTTCTACTTGAATGGTAGGGTAGGGTGGTAGCTATCCATGAGTTAACTCGCAAAATGCCCTTCCACTATGCAGTGAAACTCAAGCTGCCGGTGTGGATCAAACCATGGACCTGCGGCATGGCAGTCCATAGCTATTACCGCTCAGCCATCATTGCTTCAACAATATATATTTATATCCTACATTATCAGCATTTTATTAACAGATTACTAAATAGTTTATAGGTGTTGTTTTATATAATATATGATATATCAAATATATGATATATCATATATTATATGATAAGCAGGATCCTGTGTTTGTACCTAAGGAACAAATAATTTCTGTACCAAATTTCATTAAAATTGATTTAGCGATGATTCCACACATGAATATAATTTTACTTTGAAAAATATTAAAATTATAGGGTCGCATCATCAGTTACAAATGTAAAGCTATTTGATAAAATTAGTCTTACTTGTAATACAATGTAAGTTGAACTAGATGTGGCTCAATCCCTATACGATGCTGAAGAATGGAAGGCCAAATTTTATGTCATGTTGGTTTAGCGGTTAGAGCATAACCCAGCTATGGGGTTGGTGGCGCTTCTATAGCATTAAAAATAATAGTTTTTTTGTTATTCACTTCAATTATTGCAATGATCACAAAATCTGATGACAGAACTGACAGTATTTTGATTTACAGAAATCTATCTTGTCTGTGGAATAGTAGCGGTAAGGTTGCTTACCATTTGAAGTTAGATTAGCTAAAAACGCTAAAAACAATCACACTCCCAAAAAGTTGTTCCACATGGGTCTTGGCGTTATTTTCGCCATAAACGCTACATCTAATGTCAAAAGTGACAGAAGTGGCAAATTTTTGTGGCATTCTTAGCATTCTTATCCTAAATGGAACAGGGGAGAACAGTTACAAACAATCACAGTGATCACAACCATAGACGCAGAATGTGATCAAAATTAACGAAAATAACGTTCTTAGCGTCAAATGGAATATACCCTAAGAGTGATAGTACTGTGTGGGAAGATAGTTTGATATCTAACAAATGAACAGTTGAAGTGGAGATATGAATGTCAACGTTCATAGCTATAGTACCATCGGACTACTTTAGAACCAAGCATAAGTGTGTATATGACATTATGCATGTGTATATATAATCTTGTTACCTTCTAGAAAAAAATATGGATTTGAACTGTTATATCAAGTCTGTAAAGATTTTCAACTTTTCACTTGTCAATTATTGTGACTCTTGTGATAGTTTAGCCATAGCAAGCCAATGCATCTGGGTGTAAAGATGTTAGTCCAAGCAATATTGTTACTGAGTGCACATTGGTGCCTATCCACGGAGTTATGAGTGCTTACTGTAAGTGATGTGTGGTGACATCTACAATCTTACATACAATTCAGACCTCTCTGAGCGTGCTGTTAATAATACCAATGGCTTAAGTCTGACCACATCCGAAGATCTTTTTTGAAAAAGCATATTCATAACTAATTGGTTACATGGGTTAGAATGGACCCTAAGTACTGAAAAAATAATACATTTTACTCCTGATCCAGACTAACATTGTTTACAAAGTACTAGATAATATACTCAATTTATCTTTCCTGGTAAAGAAACAAGCTTACACTACCTTTTTGTGCCCATTGCAGTAGATACCATGGGTTCGTGGGGTACTGAGGCCAAAAAGTTATTTCGTGAAAATGGGCGCAGGTTCAAAAAAATACTGGTGACTCCCACTCCAGCTTGTTCCTGGTGCAGAGGATTGCCATTCAACGCGGTAACGCTGCAAGTGTTATGGGCACCTTTGCACTGGGAGCGATCAGGGGTGGGTTAATTGATTAGGCTAGTTTTAATTTTGATTTAATTATTATTAATTATGTTTGTAGTATGAAATTAAATTGAATAATTGAGCTTACAACTTATACATAAGTATACACAAGACTATTTAAACAATCAGATAATATAGAAAAAGAGTTGCATAATGCTATTTTGCAAGTAAAACAGACAATACTGGTTGATATCCTATCTTTTTACAAGGTCATGTACTATGCGCAGCATTTACTTTCTGAAGAAGTTATAATAGCAATAGGAAAGAATCTGACAGGCGTTTGTAATTTGGAGATCCAAAGAAGTTGTCATACAAGATGGTTGCAGGATCTTTTTGTTGAAAATTACATACTTAATAAGTTAGCATCGTCCT
Source organism: Plagodis pulveraria (assembly GCA_963890685.1). Lineage (NCBI taxonomy): Eukaryota > Metazoa > Arthropoda > Insecta > Lepidoptera > Geometridae > Plagodis > Plagodis pulveraria. The sequence goes on along the minus strand of OY982955.1, from coordinate 25,657,952 downwards.
GGACCACTATGGCCTATTGATGAATGAAATTATATTGTTAACATTATCGCCGATGCCAATGGGTTAAGTATGTACTTAGTTGCTGTATTATCATGTGTTTGGCTGTTTTTCATTTTAAGTATCTTATGGATTCAATTAAGTACAATTATTTTATATTTCATTATATTATCCTAATGCTGTTTGTCTATCTGGTATTACATTACTGACTGACTAATAATGGTATGGTGCTTACCTTTAGGTAAATACACACAACAAGAATTAATACAACAATTCAGCAAAATAATTTATAACAAAAAAGCAAAACTAATTGATTTGCTTAAAATTACATACTGGGCAATATTGTATGTATCCACTTATCAAACATAACTGCAAAATATAATTCCCAATTCATGTTTTTAAACATTATTCAATGGTCAATTGGCATGTAGAGCGGATAATATTTAAGAAAAAATATGGCATAATTATAACTGTAACTAGATAGTATAATACATATGCATGGTGGTAGGGCATTTTGCTAATGCCCGCCTGGCTAGCTACCACCCTCAAGTAGAAAATCTGTCGCCAAGCACCTAACGGTGTGTTCCGGTAGCTGTCCTTGTGAGCCAGTACTTCTAGGTTAGCCTGAACAACATCTTCGACCACATCATCACTTACCATCAGGTGAGATAGTGGTCAAAGGCTAACCTAACAGGCATAAAAAATAATAATAATATACCTGTTAATCAATTGTAGATAATATTATGCTAACCATTATGTTATTGTGACGGAACAAGCTCGAGGCCCACCTGATGTTAAGCGGACTAGCCTCTGCCTACAACAGATGCATTTCATCACAAGTCACGAATTGCACTGCGCCCATCACCTTGAGACATAGCTGTTAAGTTAAGTCTCATGTGCCTGTAATTTCACTGGCTCTCAAGGACTTTTGCTTCAAAATCATTATTTGTTTTGGTAGCCATTCTTGAAAACTTAGTTCATCCTAGCAACTATAACCCATTCTTGGTTACAGCTAGACCATTGTTGATCAGTGATCACAAACTGCTACGATGCTACCATCTTTGACTCATAACATCGTCACTTAATCAACCACAACACATCACTTATTTGACCAAATCACTTCACATCGTCACATATTCAACCACAACACATCGCCATTTATTCAACTAAATCACATCATCACTTATTCAATCACATCACATCATCACTTATTCAATCACATCACATCATCACTTATTGAATCACAGCACAGCATCACAGGTGAAAGTGTTCAACGGTCAGCTTATCAATTATGAAATAAGTGTGACTTTACTATAGCTCATATTAGGGTAACCTCAAGTAAAAATATCCCCCACATATGTCAGAATCAATTCTATTTATGGCGCATAAATGATGTGATGAAACTGATGAGGTATCAATTCATGCAGTCACCGTGTTTGCATTGTTCATCAAGGCTTGTGACCCGGAACTTTCGAAACGTTTTAGACTTAATTTCGATTAAAAAGAATCGCAAATATTTTTGTGAAATGTCAAACACACTAAGATTTAAAAGTTGCAATGATGACCTTAAAACTTTACTACCGGCTTCCACCAGAGTTCAGTAACACGATATTGCACAGCTGATTGCTTTTCGTAATGAATATGTAGTACCGATGCATGTTACAAGACATGGCTCAAGGTTGCCAGAATGGTAGTGCGTTTTAGCGTATCTTTGTCTTTGACAATTGACTAACTTATCTCTTACCCCACGTTGAGAGGGTTCAGAATTCAGTGGAGATGAAGATGATTTAATTTAAGACTGTTAATCGCCTTATTCTGCCTCAATCAAGAACAAGAGTGCAAAAATCTACCCATTGTCCAAGAAAATGTGACACTTAAAACGTATGTATTAAGGATCAAAATGGTACGAAGTTCTTGCACTTTAGTTCACATCGCGTTGTACAGGATAACACGCCCGCATGATAAGTACTGAATGAAACTATGTAATTGAATCAGGCGTTTGACTTTGTGCACTCTTCCCATGCAAGCTTGGCATTAATAGGTATGGGCAATACGTAATCTTTTCTTTTTTACGCACTGGGGGCCAACTCCCATCTCTTAATTCAGTTTTATTTTAACCTTACATTCACAATTTTAATTTGCACCCCCCACGTACCACTATAGTAAACTTACATTAGAACTTTTAGGTGAGAGCGAGCTGCACGCATTGAATCAAGTCATCTGTGCGATAGAGATAACGCTATAAGAAAATTATTGTTTCGTGACGGCCACTGTACGAATCTAAGTATTAATTTTTTAAGTCGGAAATAATGATGTTAGTTTTCCAGAATAGTTTTTAAAAGGTGGGAGTTGGGCCCCTGTACTTTTTTTCATATTTTAAAAAATACTATATTTTAATCATATTTTATGGAAAATGTGTGTATCCCAAGTATCTGTGTTTAATCCAAACTATTCATAGTTTCGATAACATGAATAAGGTATTTATATGCTCAGAATACAGAACAAACTCTATACTGAGATTTTACGTAAGTCACATAAAAATTACGCGTCCGATTCGTTATATTCATCAATATTTCGGACCGCATAAGTTCCTTTATAAATGAAGTAACGAGCAGATACGTCTCTAATTTCCGTCAATTTTAATCAAATTCCGCCGCTCCAAACGTATTGAACCAGTGCAGAATTAAATGCAATAAGTTCAGCAACGCCCTTCTAAACCCATACAATACCATACTTAGTCCAATTCTGTGTACACCACACAATGATGGATGCTGATGGATGCCGGCGATTTAGACAGCTCGGTTGTGTTGCGTTTAGGGGATTAAACTGTCCGTCAATTGGCGATAGGGTTGTCATCTAATTTAATAAAAATAAATCTAATATTATTCATAATACTCATCTCAAAAGCTATGACGATGTTTGTTGTAGGTAAATGGTCATTTTGTAGCTCAAACCCGCGACAGGAGAGTATACGCATCACTTAACGGTTATGTTTACGTATACTAGCCTGTACTAGCTACCACCCTCAAGTAGAAAGTCCGTTGCTAAGCACTTAATGGTGTGTTGAGCTAATTCCTTACCGCCGGATACTCGATGTCGATGTGTATAGGCATAAAGGCTTTCGCACCGCAGCACCTTCTGGCTTAATTTACCAGGTGGCTGTTACAGACATTTTCAACCTGCGAGGAAGGTGCGCCCCTCCATATTTTTATAGTGTAAAACAAAAACTACTGCCCACTGAAACGATTATATTTTATTGATTTACTATAATATGTACCATTAGCATCAACACCCACACTAAGACGTAGGGTACGAACGAGGCGCATCAATATTTGTTAGTGGAGGGGCACGCCTTGTTAAATGAACATGTATGTATTGGCACGTAGGGTCCACTAGTTGCCTTGCCATATTCTCACGTCGTCGGTTTTTGGACGCGTTGGCGTAAGCGAACCTATTGTTTCTGTATCATGTACCTACATTAATAATTCCAAGCCCAAAAAACATCGGCACCAATCATAGCAGAGTTACGGATAGCATGTGACACCCCTAATCGTGCCCGCTATCAGATACTCTGGTGTATTCCCGATGTCCCCATTGACCATATCCCCATTAATGGGGACAGTGAGAATTGAATAAAAAAAAAATGAAAAACATTCCCGATGTCCCCATCGCCCAAATCCCCATCAATGGGGACACCGGGAATAGACCAAAAAGTTAAAAATCATTCCCACTGTCCCCATCGCCTTTGTATTTATCAATGAGGACATCGGGGATTAAACAATATGTGAAAATAGATGCCCACTGTCCCCATCGCTCGTCTTACCGTCAATGGGGACTAACATAAATAGTTAAATTGTTATCATTGTTGCGATGAAATTATTATTTCGTTGTCTTACAGCCATATATAATACTTAGGTATTCATAATCGTTTACAATACATAGGTTTTCACTTTCTAACTATTTCACAACTTTTTTTTTTAAATATCCCGCCCATGACTTAATTTGTTTCTATCGTATATTTGTAATTTTGTAATATTTTACAACTGTTTTTAATTTATAGTTTAATTAACTGTTTTAAAAAAAAACACTATATTATTAGACGTATATAAATAGTTTTATTGCGCTGTCACACATTTATTAATGCATGACCTTCAACGTAATGGATTGGCGATTCCGCCGCTATAAAACAATATTGCTGATTGCATCGTTCTAATTTACTTAACTAGCTCTCATTGGTTCATTCCAAGTTCCAACCCCATTCCAGAAAACTTTTTCTACTCGTCATTGCCCGTGATGTGAATAATTTTAAAATTTTTATTTTTATTTAACTCTCAATAAAAGGAACTCGTTAGAAACTGGTAAGTTCATTTTAAATCTTTAAATTCTAATGTTACTTAAAAAGGGTGAATTTAGATAAAATACGCGAGTAAATATGTAAAAGTTAAATAGTGTGTATTAAATGGTATAAAAAATGTCTAAGTAATATAAGGTTCTTCCTAGAACTTTGTCTTTTAACCTATTTGTGATGACATATTGATATAATATTTATATACAAGAGCGTATCGCATGTTGGTACTGTATATATGTATATGAAAATATGTTGTTACGAATATATTATATATATTCACTTATTTTTTCACTAACATCAATGTCACAAGAGCCGCTGCCTGGTTCATCAGAGATGAATAGTGATTCAAGAAGTATACGTTTGTAAGAAGACCGTATACGTACAGGATTTCATTACACGAAAAAAACGGCCCACAAAAATGGAGTAACGATATCAGCATCTCACTGAAGGAAAAATAATGTACTGGATCAGTAACAATTCATCTAAGTATTATTTACTACTCCCAAAATATTTTCTACTGTTATTACCGTTATAAAAAAAATAACCAGTATGAACTCTTTCTGTATATTTTTGATTCTATTATTTTATAAAAAAATTAGTAGTGTAAGCAGAAATTATTTTTGATTAGGTTATATTTTGTACAGTTTTCATATATTATTCAATCTATGAGTTGTTAATGTCAATTTTTTTTTAAATTGCAATAAACGATTATCTTTAATTTTATTTTCCATTAAAAATTCAAAGTATTTTCAACTAATTTCTTGCCCGTACTTCTCGCAGTGGCTCCATACTTTTTTTTTTGCTCAACTTTTCCGTACAATGTAGAATATTTCTATATTAAAATTTAAATAAGAAATTACGCTCTTATGGAGGTCAATTGACCTTCATAAGGGTGTAGAGACGCCTAAATTGAATAAATGATTTAACTTTGACTTTGATTACTAAAACCATATTAAATAAAACATATTTTTTAAGCATTAACCTAGTTTGTCTATTGTTGGTAAACACTTAATGAAATCATGTAAGGGTTTAAAAAAAAGTTAAATTTTCTGAATGAATACAAAAATGATTATTAATGATTGTTTGATTTTTGTATAATTTATCGCGCTATGTGTGGTTGACCTAAAGAATATTTGAGAAAGTAGGGTAACATAGTAATAACAAGGAGGTGAAATCCGTTCTTAACAGTGGACCATACATGTAGAATACATAATAATTATTTTATATGACTTAAAATTCTTTGGTATTAAAAGTGATCAGTCAATCAATGGCGACAACGGGAATAAAATTACCTACTTCTTGCTGTCCCCATTAATGGAAACAGACAATGGGGACAACGGGAAGACAAATAATGTCGTCTCGCTGTCCCCATCAATGGGCCAGGCCAATGGGGACAACGGGAAGAATAAAAGCTATCGTCTCGTTGTCCCCATCAATGGGGATAAGTCAATGGGGACAGCGGGAACACACCGATACTGGTGCTCAACGAATGACTAATTGACTGAAAGCATCGTAAAGAGAGCTAATAAACGACTGAAGAGTGCATATCCTGGGAACGAAAGATTTCGAGCGTTCGAGTTAATTGCTCCAAGGGCGCATTAGTCTCAGATTTAATTGTATTTTAATGGCTGCTACTGGAGGTCTGGATAATCCAATAATCCCGATTGTAGCTGAATTGATTGATAGCGATCGATCGATTTCGAAACGCTCGTAGCGAAGATTGCTTAGCTGTTCTTAACCAGTCAGCAAAGTTAAGCAACGTCCGCCGCGGTCATGAGTTGGATGGGTGACCGCTAGTGACATTACTACTGAGCGCTTCCGTGCTTCGGAGGGCACGTAAAGCCGTCGGTCCCGGTTGTGGTCTTAGGATGGCAGTCGTTATAGCATGGTGGTAGGGCATTTTGCGAATGCCCGCCTGGTTAACTACCACCCTTAAGTAGAAAAGCTGTCGTCAAGCACCTAACGGTGTGTTCCGGCAGCTGTCCTTGAGAGCCAGTAATTCTAGGTTAGCCTGAACAACATCTTCGACCACCAGGCTTACCATCAGGTGAGATAGAAGTCAAAGCAATCAAGCATTAAAAAAACGTTTTTTACATTACGAATAACATATTTGGTTGTTATTTTCAGTGACCAGTCTGTAAATGATTTTTGATGGATGGTTTAAAAGAAGCTCAATTCACACAATTCCCAAACGAAACGTTGCCAAAGTGCTGACCGCAATGCCACGTTGAATAGTAGTGCTTATTCGTTGTGCAAAAAATGTGCCAGCTTTTGGGGACCGGTTGCCTCGAACAAATTTTTTATGTCTATATAGAGATTGTTTGTTGAAACAATTTGTACGGCACAAAATTACAAATATAGATAAAAAATTTTAGTCATGTACGGGATTCCAATTTTTGCTACCGTATATTTGTAATTTTGTAATGTAATCCGCATAGCTGGGGTTGTTGCAACAATATTAAAGTTTGTACGTTATCTTTGGTGACACGCACTTGGCCGGTTTTATGTTTAAATGCTGTGGAGCTAGATCACTCCTTATAGGCGATGAAATGAAAGTCGAAGATGTTAGCAGGCCTAGAAACTGCCTCTCAAAGACGGCATCGATAGTAGGTACGGGTTGTACTTAGGTACCTATGTTTACTACGTTTAAGTATCTTTTAAATTTTTTTTTTAGGTAAAACAAAGTTAATATTAAATAAAGGTACTGTACATTCGACGTATACGTCGATAATGTTTTTTTTAATTATGTGAATGCGACGGTACATTCGCGAGGTTCACCCGATGTTAAGCGGACGGACCTCTGCCTATAACAGATGCATTTCGTCACAAGTGTCGTCAATTTAGACGAAATACATTGCACTGCGGCCGTCACTGAGACATATAGTTGTTAAGTCTCATGTGCCTGTAATTTACTGGCTCTCAAGGACAGCTGCCGTAACACGCTGTTAGGTGCTTGGCGAGAGATTTTCTACTTGAGGGTTGTAGCTAGCCAGGGGAGAATTCGCAAAATTTCCTTCCCCTATGCGGTGAAGCTCATTCCGGCGGTGGGGGTCGAACCATGGACCTGCTGCATGGCAGTACATAGATATTACCGCTCGACCATCATTTCATTACTTCGAATCACCGTGTAATTAATACAGCTCACTGATACTTGCATCTTTCATATTTTAATTAAGGCAAGCCACTTGTGCTCGTAAGGGAACCGTACCACCGTACTCCGTAATTGGCAGTTTCGGTTAAACTTATTAATTGGCTGTGTACTATTACTTTATCTGTGGCTACACCTACGCAGGAATGTCGGATCCTCGTTATTTTCGACCATCAGTTTCTATTTTTTTACTTTCCTATGCGGACGTTGGTATTTCGCTGCATGTTTGCACTAGCAAATTATGATAAATAGTCTACATTGCCGCTGCTGATGCAAATATCATGGTCGGGACATAATAAAATGCTTCTTGTCTAAGTATTGACCTAATTCTTTGTGTTGAGAATGGATTGACTCTCGTAAAGAATAGGATTCTTAACGAGAGTAACCGACGAGCTGAGAGTATGACAGAAGTGCTACCACAGATAAAATGCTCCTTACTGCGGAGCCGCCGCGCCGATCTCTTTATACCTACCTCACTTGTTAGAATCAACCAGGACCGCTGCACTGCAGTAGAGGCAAGAAAGATATGTCTTTAAGTGGACTGGAATCTAACAAAGCGCGCGTGAACATACAAATCGTATGAGCTTCTGGTTCCAGAGTCGTGCAAAAACCCCGTTCTTCTTCTCTATTGCCAGCCTAAAAGCCTAGTTGTCACGACTGCGCTGCTGATGTAGAAATAGAACTAGCTGTGAAGGATTGCTGACGGAACACATTGTTAGGTGTTTGACCTTTGAACTTTTTAAAAATGCTCTACTTTTATGCTGCAATGCTCAAGTCTGCGGTGAATAATTACCTAACGCACTATATTACAGGCACATGGGAATTAACAACTGTACGTCTCAGGGTGATGAGCGCAACTGCTGCAGCAGTAGATATCCTATCGATATATCAAAATATCAATCATAGTCAAAACTCAGTTTAATATCACTTCCATCTGACTTATGTAAGATTTCATAAAGATTATGTCGGTTTTAAATTGATTATTTCAAGTCATGATGTAACGGACAAAGCCACTGAAGTCTAATTACGACCACTAAAAACCATGCGAAAATTCTCGCCACCCATATGTACCTAATGTATCAGCCGGATAGTCCACTGCTGAACATAGCATCCCCAAATATGGGGGGTTTTCCATAATCCCCACGCTTGACACGCGTCTTGGAGATAGCAGTGTAAGTTATCAGTTCCACAGAAAGTACTGCTGCCCACCTTCTGGTGTGTTACCCTTAGTCGCCTCTTAAGACACCGACGGGTAGAGATGGGAGGGTGACATTCTAGCCCGGCACCCCACGGGTACCCATAGGTACTACCTAATAAATATTTACTACAAACTTCTTTCACTTTTAAAATAATATAACAAGACAGACATCCTGCTTAGTTACGTCTGTAACGTGCGAATAACTTAAATTACACCCTTATTCAGACAAAACCGTGTCGGTCGCTGAAACACTAATTTAATCACCTACACACAAGAAACGCTACTGCAATTAATTCGGTAATTAACACTATTCAGGCACTGAAATGATAATAAACCCGTCATAACTTCCCGCTAACAATATTATGAAAATGAGCTGAGACCGCGCGGGCGCTGAAATACACAAAAGTTGACACAATCGTCCAAAATTAAAACCTTTTCAAGTTACAAAATAACTTTTAGTCGCCTACAGTAAATAAATGGCTAATTAGAGTCGATTGTGCAAGTAAAAGATGAAATGGAAAATTGTCTGGATAGAAATGGCCATTAATGCAGATAGAAATGGTAAAATACGCGCAGTGATTCTCAAGCCACAGCATACTGTGAAGCAGTGATGGCTCAGTGGCATTGGCTATGGACTGCCGCGCAGCAGGTCCATGGTTCGAATCCCGCCTAGAGCTTGAGCTTCACCGCATGGTGGAAGGGCATTTTGCGAATGCCCGCCTGGCTACTAGCGACCACCCTCAAGTAGAAAATCTGTCGCCAAGCACCTAACGGTGTGTTCCGGCAGCAGTCCTTGAGAGCCAGAAAAATTACAGGCTAATGAGACCTAACAACTGGACGTCAAATTGTGACGGGCACAGTGCAATTCGTCGTTGACGAAATGCGTCTGTTATAGGCAGAGGTTAGTCCACTTAACATCAGGTGGGCCTCGGGCTTGTTCCGTCAAAATAACATAAAAAAATAAAAAACTGTTTGAACTTAGAACGACACTAAGGCTGGTAAATGCTTCTGCTAAGATCTTAAGATTGAGCGCATCTTTCACGACCTTCATGTAAAGTATCGAGTAGGCTAATTGCCAGTTTAATTCACGAGTAACCGTGCTTAAGAATTTCACAATAGCTGAGTAGTATTAAGCCACAGTTAAAGTGCCCACTAGCTTACTTCTTGGTTCATCTGGCTATCATTTTTATAGGTTTAAAAAAAAGGTTGGTATTGCAAACTCCATATTAAGTAAAAACTTCTTGTTTAAAAATATTTTTCGACGAATGAATGAGTGACGTTGTTGACAGATTTTGAACGAATATTTGAATTTACGTCGAAGTTCCTTCAAGTAACCATCGAGTAGATAATTAGAAGTCTATTTTCTATTGTGAAACTGAAAAACCATAATTATAACTTTTATTAGCAGAGTAACTTCAACCAGGATGGAGTAATTGACACTTTGAAGGTCATGAAAGAGGCCCGCAGTTTTGAAGTTTTACAGACCCACCAACTTATCTGTTCAGGTGGCAGAAAAAAGAACTAAAACTTTCCCTCAAATTGTGACAGTCTGTAGTTGATTTCCATGACCAGTAGCGCCCTCGAAAACTGCACAGTTAAGTTGGTGGTACTATATGTATGGAACATCTGTCAAAAACTGCATCTTACTCGTAAGATCGATCTCAACATTGAGATGCATTTATCAGTGTCGCCGTTTTAGCGAAATTTGCGGTAGATCTTTGTGTTAAGGTTTAATAAACAATGTTAGGGTTAAAAAAATATCTAGTGGAATCTAGCGCAAAACTTGATATTATTTTCTTTTGATAAAATATTAACACAATGGCAAGGGATTGAACTCATCAAATGGGAAAATAATGGTCGACTCAAGTACCTATCTAGATACAAAAATGCGGTAGTCAAGTACCTATCTAAATAAAAAAAGGCCTTTCAGGATTTTGTGGACTTAGCTATAACTGTTGTTCTACAGTCTGTGTTGCTTCCACAATCAAATGCTCAAGTAGAACGAATCTTCAGCGTTATGAACCTTGAGAAATGTAAGCTACGTAACTGGATGACTGCTGAAACAATGAACTACTTGATAATGATACGTCATCAATTGAAAATCGTAAAGCAAAAGTACACATATGTCCTACTTGAAAATGTCCTTTACAAACTACCCAAAAGTTTAAAAAAAGGAACTTTAAATGGAACAGGCCCATCCTCGGCATCAGGGCGTGATGATGAAAATGAAGATGTAGTGGGATTGTTTAATTTAGTTGATTTTGGTACCCAATATAGGTTAAATAATATGAACTTGTATTTATTTTAAAGTTTTTTTAAATTACCTAATTTTTTTTTTTAAAGATTTTATGTCATGTTAGCTCAATTGGTTAGAGCATACCCCGGCTCAAGGGGTGGATGGACGCGGGTTCGAATACCGCACATGACTTAATTTTTTCCTATCGTATATTTGTGATTTTGTAATACCTTATTTTATATTTAAAAATTTGTTTAGGGGAATCTAGTGCATTTTAGAAGCTGTATTTTAGCAAGTTATAGCGCATTTTTTAAGGGCTTAGTGACTTTTATTTTCGTTAAACGGTTTCGGAACACAGGCATTTATTAATACAAGCCCTACATTGGGCCGGGACGCACGTTGAGTACGTTGTTTTACGAAATTGAGTTTACGATTGCGCTCTCGACGACCATCAAAGTAATATGGTAGTTCTCTCAATAAGAATACAAACTTATAACAAAAGGAAATATTTGTATCACGTGCGTGTAAGTATTTTCGATGTCCATAAGGGATCCTGTTTTGCAGGAAATATTTTTTGCGTTTTATTTTGCGTACTCGTGTGTACTTGGGAATTATTACCGTCTGTCCCCCTACTCGTTCCTCGTAACTTACCATTTGTCCACCTATTTGCAGCACAGTGACGTGAGGTAATTTTAATTATTAAAACAGTGTCATTTATCCTCCTTCGCTAACAGGGGGACAAATGGTAAGTTTTATTACCATTTGTCCCCGTAAGAGGACAGAGTAGGGGGACAGACGGTAATAAGTCCCAAATTGACAGAGAAGGAGGGCAGACGGTTATAATTCTTGCTTTGTATGTAGTAAGTACCAAGCATCATGTATGTCGACAAAATCAGTAAATTATTACACGGACACTTTTGTGACTTCAGCGATCCCAGTTATCACATAATAGTTATGTAAATAATGCTATTGTGGTGAAACATTCCTCAGCTAATACACATTTACAAATTGTTGGATTTTTTTTTGTTCCGTACGGCAATCGAACCCAATAGTATAGGGAATAGACATCCGGCGCAAAAAGGGAGGACGGAGGTTCGATTCCCGTCTGGAACAAAAATAATTATACTCCAATAATTTGTAAATGTGACTTTCGCTCAGCACGCGATATTGCTTGTAGTAATATTTAGAAATGGAAACACCCCGTAAGGTTACATGTTTTATACAAAAGCAATCGAGAATATAATAATAACAAATATTTTTAAAATATTTTAAGAAAACATCAAATTAATATTTTAGTAAAACACTTAAAAAATATAAAAATATATCTAGTGACAATTCCGCTCGATCGTGCGCTCGTAGAGTCAAGACCTCCTGAGGATGCTTCGTGAAGAAGCGAAACGCGTCGAAAACTCTTCCGGTTTGGCTGCGTGGCGTTTGTGACGTCGCGTCGGCTTAGCAGGAAAATTAGGCGGAATTGTCACTAGATATATTTTTATATTTTTTAAGTGTTTTATTAAAATATTAATTTGATGTTTTCTTAAAATATTTTAAAAATATTTGTTATTATTAAATATGGATTTCCGCAAAGTAACGCCTGAATCTATTCATAATCGAGAATATCTTTGAAAAATAAGTTTCGAGGTTGTCTCTGACTGATATTGTGAGCTCTCGTTGCGCTTCCGTAAACAGAGAAGAACGGAGGAAATTATTACGGACGCATAAACGTAGTACGTACTCAACGCGCGATATGAATTATAAGTATATAGATAGAAACTCGTATTTAAAGTGCGCCCGGCTGTCATGATATTTGGAGGTTTTAATGACGTCAGTAGTTGCACTTTTTATACTCTACATTATAAAAACTACCGTGATGTTCATTCATTTTAGTAAATACTCTTTACTTGAACAAAGTTATGTTGGCCTCTAGTAATCTAAATCGAAGAAGATTAAGCGTATATCCCGATTCCGCGGTTGTTTACCACTGAATGACTTATGCGCATAAAGTCAGGGACCCAAAATGTCGGATTTGCAAATATGTAGTTAGAAACGCAAAATGTCAGGTTCACAAACGGATATATTTTTCGCTTGTTAATAGGTTATCCTTTGACCACTATCTCACATGATGGCAAGGCAAGTTAAGATGCGATCAAAGCTGTTAAGGTCATCCTAATATAATTACTGGCTCTCAAGGACAGCTGCTGGAATATATCATTAGGTGCTTGGCGACAGATTTTCTACTTGAAAGTAGTATGTATAGTTAGCCAGGCGGCCGTTCGCTAAATACCCTACCGCAATGCGTAAAATATCTATTGAATTTCTGTAATGAATAAAGTCCTGAAGTTGAAACTATTCGCTCAATTATCCTGACTTCATAAAGTTTTCTGGACTGCTTCTCGGTTTATCCGGTTCTCAATTTGTCTGGTGTATGCAATTCGTCTGGTCTCTAATATAACATATAATTTAAGATGATCGCAGTAAAATTGCGAAAAAAGTAGCAGTCAGCACATTCGTAGTTAGTCTTGTTCGCAAACAAGACAATGTTTTGTAGTTTAGTTTAATGTTTTTTTTTTGACAGACTTGTTCGCAATTTGACATTCAAACAATAACAACGAATACCAGAAGATGGGCAGCAGTGCCTTCAAAAGAACTGTAATCTTACACTGCAATATTGGGAGGCTTTTGTTCAACGGTGGACATTAATAATTATGATGTTCATGATAATTAAGGTAAATGGGGGAGTAGTTGACACATAGGTCGGAATAGTCAACTTTGGAACAGTGTAGGGTGATCAAAATTTATTAATGTAAAAGTGAATTATATATTCTAAAAGAAAGGGTTTCATGTAGATTATTGCATGTTATTCAATTATCTCATAAGAGCAAGCAATAAAAAATGAAAAATAAGTAGTTAGTAATAAGTAGTAGAGTAGTTGACACATAGGTCGGAATAGTCAACTTTGGAACAGTGTAGGGTGATCAAAATTTATTAATGTAAAAGTGAATTATATATTCTAAAAGAAAGGGTTTCATGTAGATTATTGCATGTTATTCAATTATCTCATAAGAGCAAGCAATAAAAAATGAAAAATACATGATTTCAAAATATCAAATGCACCCATAGTTGACATGCTAAAAAATGATTTGTTTGGGTAGTTGACATAAGTTGATCCAATAATTGACATCAAACAAAGACTAACTAATTTATTAATAATGAATACTTTAATACATATATACATACATAAAATCATGCCTCTTTCCCTTAGGGGTAGGCAGAGACTAGATTTCCACTTGCTACGATCTTTAGATATTATTTTTTTTTATTCCTGATAGGTTTAGCTTTTGACCGCTATCTCACCTGATGGTAAGTGATGATGTGGTCGAAGATGTTGTTCAGGCTAACCTAGAAGTACTGGCTCTCAAGGAGAGCTACCGGAACACACCGTTAGGTGCTTAGCGACAGATTTTCTACTTGAGGGTGGTAGCTAGCCAGGCGGCTACCACCATGCTATAACGACTGCCATCCTAAGACAACAACCAGGACCGACGGCTTAACGTGCCCTCCGAAGCACGGAAACGCTCAGTAGTAATGTCACTAGCGGTCACCCATCCAACTGATGACCGCACGCGACGTTGCTTAACTTTGCTGATCGGTTGAGAACAGCTAAGTAAACTTCGCTACGAGCGCTTCCAATCTCTTTCGCTTCATCTACATTCATCATCCTTTCGTACATAAGCGTCGGTTTAGGGTACTCCTGACCATTTTTCAGAACGTCTTCAATTTGATTTCGGAACGTTTGTCTAGGTCTTCCCCTTCCGTAAACGTTGTAAACCTGTTTAGTCATTCTTATATCATTCATTCTCTCTATAATGTCCAAACCATCTGAACATACCTTTCTCGATTTTAGACACTACTACATCCTTATTCACACCACATCATTCCCTTATCACACTATTCTTTATCCTGTCACTCTGTTTGACTCTAATTATGCTTCTCAATGCTCTCACATCCACTGTATTTATTCTACTTTCATGCTTTTTCTGCTATACCCAACTATCACTACAATACATTCACTTTTTGTTTGAACCAACCAATTTTTTGTTGGAACTAACACTCCTACATGAACAGCCGGATGAGCCTTCTCAGACATCTTTTTACTTTTTTTTTTAATGCCTGATAGCTTAACCATTGACCGCTATCTCACCTGATGGTAAGTGATGATGTGGTCGGAGATACAGGCTAACCTAGAGAAGTATTGGCTCTCAAGGAACAGCTGCCGGAACATACCGTTAGGTACTTGCATCTCGTATATTATTGAATATGAGTATTGAGCTAACAAAGTTTTAAAATAATGTTTTCATCTTTTCAACACATATTCTTCTCCTTTTATAATGCTTCCATCATGACTTTTGATTTGACGATCTCTGGTCATGGTTTCCTTGAGCTGTTCTTATGTTTTTTTTTTTTAATGTCTGATAGGTTAACCTTTGACCACCTGATGGTAAGTGATGATGTGGTCGAAGATGTTGTTCAGGCTAACCTAGAAGTACTGGCTCTCAAGGACAGCTGCTGGAACACACCTTTAGGTGGCGACAGAATTTCTACTTGAGGGTGGTAGCTAGCCAGGCGGGCATTCGCAAAATACCCTACCACCATGCTATAACGACTGACATCCTAAGACAACAACCGGGACAGCCGGCTTAACGTGCTCTCCGAAGCACGGAAACGCTCAGTAGTAATGTCATTAGCGGTCACCCATCCAACACATGACCGCGGGCGACGTTGCTTAACTTTGCTGATCGGTTTAGAACACCTAAGTAAACTACGCTACGAGCGCATCAAAAAGATTTCCAGAAAAGCTTTACATTTGACTGGAAATCTTCAGAAAGCCTTCTGTCAAACATATCCTTTCGCTCATCTTTCTTTCTGCTTACAACTTTTAACATTTTTTTAACTTTATTTTATAATCTCTTATAATCCTTTCTTGCTACACGTAACGTATATCATCATGTGTTGCCATTTGTACATTTTGGTTAGCTTTTGTGGCTAACGAATCTAACCATGTTATTTTGTTTTCATGCACTGTCTTTTGTACATATTGATCCATCGACGCATTCTGTAGCATTTTTCCTTTTTGCTTTTTAGAAGTTCCCCACACATTGATGGCAACGTCTACCATCCCTTGTTTCAATTTTATCCACATTTCTTTAGTTTCACTTATCTCTTCTAAACCTTCAAGCCTTTCGTGCAACTTATTAACATAATCATTTTTAACATCCTTCTCTTGCAATTTTTTAACATTTACTCGAACCGCTCTTGAATCACCTTCTTACCTTGTTAACAAATGGATCTTTTTGTGGTCAAACATTGTTTTTGTGACGCAAAGACTCCGTTCCAGACACAAATCAAGCAAACTTAGTCCATTCTCATACACTCGTTCAACTCCCTAAAGCACCAAGAACCCTTTCATATCCATCTCGCTTTCTTCTTACCCATCCATCAGTACAATCCTTTCATTATCTTTACACAATTTTAAAGTATTGTGCATACTATGCCAAAACTCCTTTCTTTCTTTTTGTGCTTTTGGGGATCTTCACGAACCCATGTCCGTCGGCGCATTGACACCCGCCCCAAAACATCGAGTAAGCCCAACTTTAAGCCTCACCCAGAGAAGTCTTGGGCTCACGCATTCATACTCGATCATATTTTTAATCTTTTTTTTTTTATTCATTTCTTTTTTTTAAATTTTCAATAGTTCTACGCATCATTACACGCGGGCCGCTATTTCCGATCGTTTCGCGTTTTTTAGAGCACGATCCGTGTTATATTTTTTAAAATACAACAAATCTTTGCATCTATCGTCTGGCATACTTCATAGTGTCCATTCCAACTCTTACATTCAATGTAGCAAAGCGGCTTCCCGTGGGACGCTTTCCGCCCCGCGAGCTACGGAATATTTTAATAAGGGATTATTAATTTAAACCATCAACAAAGAGTATCTCATTATTATCATAATCATACTTTACACTTATAAATATCAGTCTAGCTAATCTATGAAAACAGTATGTTGTTACAATTCATAAATCATATTTATAGCAGACTATAAAAATCCGACATCATTTAAGGTATTAAAAAATAACAAGTAGTCCGACAAAAGAAATTCAGTACTGTTTTTAAGATTTAAGTGCGGTGCTCTTGATTGTTTTCCAAAGGAATAAAAAATATGTACTCAGTACTTGACACTGTATGCATGTGTAGTTGACATCCCTGTCAAGTATTGGTTCTAGTAATAGGAATTAGACTCATTATATACAGTAATGATTGTCACCTTACACTGATCACTGACATAATGCAAACTTAATTTACACCTAAAAATCAGTAGTTGACAGGGATGTCAATTACTGGTCAACATTGAAAAAGGCGTAAGTAGTAATTGACACACACGAAATAGTTGGCGCCATTACACACACGAGGTTAGGAGTGGAGTTCGGGTAATAAGCAGTGAACTAATAACAACATTATACATCACCTATGTGGATATCAGGAAAAGCAATGAAAAAATTTGAATAAATGTAAATTTACTCACCTCCTTAAATTCTGTTAGATATATTAAAAAAAATATAATTCACGGACATGCGTGCAGTTAAACACACGGTATTACAAAATGGCTGAACCAATTTTGCCAAAATAAAAAAATAATGTGTCCGGATATATTTCCTATCAATAGGATGAATTCACATAGTCTGTTCTATGAAAAAACTGTCTTTATATGTCTTCAAAGTTGAAAGTGTCAACTATTCCCTCAATGTCAACTATACCCACAGTTACGTTATCAGCTCGATAATATCATATATATCAGTTCTGAGTTATAAGCCTAACTAAAGAGATCTGTTCAGCCAGACAAACTGCTAACTTTGACGTCGCGTTTGGTCTGCCAGACAAAATAATAACATGCCCGACGAATTGAGAAAAAAAATCGCAGTTCGCACGCCTGTCATATTGAGAACCGGATAGCCGAGAAGCAGCCGTTTTCTGTAAAATACGGAGTTTGCAATATAGTAAGTAAAGTGACTCCAGGCCACTCTGGCCTCTTCCTCTGCATCGCTATGGACCCGGCACCAGCACGGTGCATCCATGGAATGCTAAGTAATTCGTCTTCATGGTTTTTGGTGTAGCCATTGAACTAAATATATCTACTGCGGCTAAAGAATATATAATATGTACATAGATAGAGCTTGACAGCTAACGAATCGATCAGGTATTGGGTTGTCGAACGTCAGATGGTTACACAAGCAAGACTTCGCCACTTACATAACAAAGATTAGCATAATCGACTGGTCCGAGCCATTGTTTCTTCGACAAGGCGTGAATCATTTTTCCTTTTATTGATGCCAATCTCTATACAACTACAAACTTTTTGTTACTTACTGACAATGTTTCAAAACGGCCTGCAAAAACTATGTTCTTATCGTAACCTTGAGCTAAAACGTTGGTCTACATCATTTGTATAATTCCAAATGCGGATCGTGAAATATAGTTAAAACTAATTTCCAAGTACCACTTCAAAAGTATACCCAGAACTTTTCCAAGAACAATGTTCCAGAAGTTTTCTTTTTCCTAACATTATTCAAACCTCGGATCGAGTTCTCAGAACATCGCTTCTGAAAAGTCCTGTTAATGAGATACTTATCAATTGAAGCTTGAAATTTACGCGAGGGGTGCTTGGCTTCATCAATATTCATTTCTGGCCAAGCTTGAGAAGTTAATGATCCTGAACATTTGGTTCGTGGGGTTACAGCCGGTTGTATGATGTATAAAGTTTGTTAAAATCGGCTTTTTTACCAACTTCAATCGGTTTTCTTGATCCATAGTATTACTCATTATGGTTCCTGTAATTTGTCTGTTTTTAAGAGTAGTTTCGTCATATTTTAAATACTAAGTGTTCAAACTCGGTGTAATTATGTGGTCATATTGCGGAGTCTAATATCTATGCTTCTAGTTTTCCAGTTTTTCGATTTATTATTTCTCTAAATGTCAAAATAACAATTCCCATACAAAATGATTTTTCGAATTATATTTGAAAATTCTTATTTTTACTAAAATCTGGCAAACCAGAAGCATAGATATTAGGCTCAAAGATATAAGCTCCGTGAACTCTACTCTTAAGATTGATTGCATATCATATTCTTTAAAAACTGTAAAGTGGATGGATTTTCTTATAAACTAAGTGTCTTCTTTTCATCGGCTTACAAATTTGAGTTCTTAAGTTTTCTTATAACTTTCATAATTGGAATACATACTAATTACGAACACCAAACCATGGTCAGTCTATAGCAAAAACAAATTGTTTGTCGGGTTATCTCTAAGCTACTGTCAAAAAGTGGGAAACGGAACATAATGCCCGCTCACTTGATTCGATGATCAACAACCTGTTAACTGTTGGTTTAATCCAATCACGCAACATCATTCAGAAAAAGAGATGTTATGGTGTAAACATGTTTTTAAAATTAGACAACGCACTCGCCGAAAATTGAAACCATTCGAGCGCAGTGCTCCCGTAACGTGCACGTGTGTGCTAAATAACGCGTAACCTTGCTCTCCCCACGTCCTGCGGGAACCGGTCGATCCGGGGCGTATACTGGTATTTCGCTTTTGTCTTCGAGATAAACCAGCCAGTCGAGATCGTCCAATACACCGGGGAAACATCTCGACGTGCTCACATACCGGAAAGCATACAAAAGACGGAGATCAAGAGTTTCGGTATGCTTGCAATCTTTGAGGTTATGGGCAGAGATTGCGACCGAGTCCGCACTCAGGATATCGAGTGCATTATTTATCTACATGTGAGCAACGAAATATCTCTAATGGAACTTTATCTGCAACATTTCAGATATGCAACAATTAGTTCAGCAATAAATACTTTAATCCAATCGATTGTTTTAAAAGTTTACGTTTGCGTAGCGTGCGAATCTGAAATAAGACCACGTCGGCATGGCACTTCAAGGCTAGAGCAATGAGTGGATAGTTTCGATATATTATGATTATCTAATCTAATGTTTCTACAGCGCTACTAAAACATTGCACACCGAAGTATGTCAAGTATTAGCAAATAGTAAAAAGGTGCCCCTGAACCGCTCTAATGCGCTACCGACTTTCTTCGAAAGTAACTCTCGACCTAAGTTGAGACATGTAACATGTTTATTGAATGTAGTTAACCAGTTATGACTAGTATTTGATGGATGATATCGCAGCAATTTACATCGACTTTCTACTAGATGGAGAATATGATAGACCAAATGGCAGGTTGGCAGGTAACAAGGCGAAGTTTTCTTCCGTTATAGCCGGTGAGACGGCCCGAATTGCTCAACAAACCGTAACAACCGTGTATTTCCTTCACAAAGCCCTTTCAGCTCGGGCGGGTCGAAAGGCAGACCGTGAGCGTAAGTAATTACACTGCCCTAATTCCGGCTGATGCCTCGCTCTGATCCCAACTACTGGCCCGACCGAGCGACTGACCTGTTTGCTGCTACTGCAGCCGGTTGCATTGTATCGAATGAACTAGATTTTTCAAGCGAAAACTGCAGACTTCTCAGATACAAAAATATATTTTTTACCGTCTTTCGTGAATCAGTACAATCTTAGAGGCAATATATAATGAAGTTGATTTTATATTGACCTTAAATAATACAAAGTCGTGCATTCTCTGAGTCTACATAATTGAAGATCTGACTTCGTAATATAATCGTTTGACATTTTCTCTGTTAGTAGGTCATACTAATTATGCCGTAAACGCGTTTAGCAAGATGTTAGAAACACGAAACAGCAGCGTGAGCGCAAACAATAAGTTTGTTGGTGAATCCCAGCAGAGATAGCAATATTTATAACATTAAATATATTTTTCACCACTTTGGACGGAAAGTAGGTCGTGTTTAACTCAGGAGGTAAATTCGATTTCCCGCTTTAGATTTAAAATCGCCCTAGGAAGGTTAGTAAATTTGAAAGTTTAAATTATAATAATTTAAGGACCTTAGCCATTTTAGTTATACTTTCAGTGTTAGCGTAGTAGTATATTATAATGACCGTTAAGGTACCCAAGTGAAGAATACATACATAATATCATTATATCATTGTAGAGCTTGGTTGAGGTGTCTATAGCTATCGCAAACGTTTCTCTAGATATATCTTTTCAGTATTCATTGACATATGTTTAAAACGGTGCAATCTTTGTTAAAAGGTCTAGTTCTCCGGGCATTAGTGATGAAAAGTAGAGTGTTCAACTCAGGACTAAGTTTTCAATTGCAATCAAACTGCAAACGGGTGCCCACGCGTTTCGCACGTTCAAATATCTCGAGTGTAATTGATAACCATTATTTTGAACAATTTGGTTGTTGCCAGGTGTTGTTGGCACTATTGGGTTTATTTTTATGTTTTCCTACGATCAACATCAAAAGTAATATTTCTCGCAATTCGGAAAATAAAAGCTTTATTATTAGTAACCCAAACACGTCGACAAAAACATCGGGATTGAAAAGTACTCGGATGAAACTGGAGATGGCGATGAAAATACGCAATTAGTATCGTGGATGGATTCTCGTTTATGGACAACTTTGAAGGGGTGTCTAATTACCACAAAAATCAATTTAGATTAAATATTGATTACTAATTGCAAAAGTGTTATTTCACGGAAAATAATCATCTTCTTACCCTTGCTCACGCTTATGTGACGTCAGATACAATATATTTTCCAACGACATGAATGTCGCCACAAGAACATATTAAATCCACTTTGGGAATGGTGAGTTAACGCTTAACCTCTCCGTTATTAAGTATTATTAGATACATTCTGTTTTGAGCATACTGTGCAGCTAACCCATAATCGAGTGGACGTGAGTAGTGGCATACTGTCCATTTAGTCCATAGCAGGTTTTATGAGATTCAAAAAAGGATAAGTTAGTTGAGAGGATACTAGACGGTCCTTAAAATCTTGGACCGCGACTAAATTAAGTTGTCTTTTTTAAGTTATTGTATGTGTTTTAACTGTTATTAAGTGATGCGACGGACAAATTGCCTGCCTGATGGTAAGCGGTCACGCCTGTCCAATACAGATGCAGTGTCACCATCGTCGCACTGCGCTCATCACTCCGATACTTTAGTTCTAATGTCACGTTTGCCCAGTGAATTTTACGTGCTACAGAGTACAGAATATCTGACACTGCGGTGATACTCAACCAAGAAGCTTACTAAAGAGACATCCACCTGGTAAAACATGTATTAAAAACGATTGCATAGGTGTCATTCCTAATCTTTAAAGAATGACTACTTATAATAACTTATGCCCATCATATACATAATGAATCCACTGACAAAGCTTGTGCTGTTTCCGTAGACTAGATACGGGGTCTACCAGTTCACACTGCCTCTAATGAGCGAAACTAGTTCAATGCGAAGTTACGAACTTGCTTTATTGGTATTTTGCATACAATCAAAGCTCAACATATGCTCAGAAAGGAGAAAGTTCCGATTGTTTTGATACCATTAAAACAGTTCATAGTTTAATAATTACATTTCTTTATCGGATCGAAGACGAATGCTTGACCTCTCATTTCGTTTTGAGCTTGCAAATGGTTTGTTGGACACACCTGAATTGTTGTCTGTGTTAACTTTTACTGCATCAAGTTTTAATTTACTCGTAGGCACAAAAAAAAAAACAAATTCAGGCCATAAAATAATGCCACTTAACAGAATGACAATAAAACAGCACAATGACATTTCGAAGAACGATTCCGTGGACCTTTTAAATGGCAGTGTTTGCAAGTTTAAGACAGTTATCCTTAATCAATCTTTGTGACTGTACCCTTAAGTAGTACATATATTGCAATTCTGTTTTGTAAATGTTATAAACTCTTTTTTTCTTTATTTTTGTTCTTTTTAACACCAAATTGTAATTGTATTTATAAATTCGTTGTTATTATTAATTTCAACATGTAAAATCATAATAAAATTGTGGTTCGCTCATTTTTGCATTTGTAGTCTTCCTCTATAATTGTAATGGCACTTAACATGTTCTATATTGTACTTGTAGTTTGGAACGGTGTACATTATGTTGAGGATCCTATAAATAAATAAATACCCTCCTTAATTTAGTTAAATAAGTTCCTCAGAAAATTGTTGCTGATTCGCTATATTTAAGGACCGCAAAATATCATATTACCGGTATTACGTTCCGTAACCGGATCGCCAATTATTATTATCATCATTTCTGTGACCCGCACTTGAGTTTCAGCCTGGGAGTATCGGGTGAAGTGCCACCCTGCAGGGCTACAACATTTTATTACATAACAGCGGGCCTGAATGTGCTTTCGTTATCTTTATGCGATGTTTAAATCCCTTGTAAACGTCGTGCAATATAATCACTGTAATCAGGCTATTCAACGTTTACCTTTCTCCTGGCTTTGCTCAATTTGCATTCACTTAGGCAAATTTTCTTAGCGGCTTATTGTTAGGCACCATTGAAAATAAAGAAAAACGCCTTTGCTGAAGCTTATTCAAGTTTTTTTTTATTGTGACGGAACAAGCTCGAGGCCCACCTGATGTTAGGTGGACTAACCTCTGCCTATAACAGATGCATTTCATCACAAGTCATGAATTGCACTGCGCCCGTTACTTTGAGACGCAGTTGGTAAGTCTCATGTGCCTGTAATTTCACTGGCTCTCAAGGACTGCTGCCGGAACACACCGTTAGGAGCTTGGCGACAGATTTTCTACTTGATTCAGCATTCGGCTGTCCATGACGAACATGTCATCTCAAATATCTATCAATTCAAATATTCTGTTCAAATATATTGTCCTTGCTGTTTATTAATCATATTTCCTCATATACTCTTCTTCATTTGAACAAACACTGTTCATGCTTATATGAAGTTATCCTTGTATCTCGCGGTTTACGTCCAATCTACGTCCTACGTGTTTCGCATTGTTTTGTTTCGTTCTTCCATGTAAAACAGCGGCATGCCTTTTCCCGCTAGTATTCCCATATTGCTCCCTTGAGCGTGCTCTCACTTTTGTTATGGCTTTCAACCCTTAAACGCGAATAATGCATCCCTCATACTTCGCATTTTTTCTTTGAACGTTTTTATAGAAATATGCTTGCTTTTGAGGCTTTGGAATATATTTTTGGATAATTTTTACTTAAAGCTATTTCGAAAACGAAATAAGTAATCCTATATAATTTTAATAATCATTAACAAGTCTAAAGCTATTTTGCATGGGCACGCGAATGCCCGTCTGGCTAGCGACCACCCTCAAGTAGAAAATCTGTCGTCAAGCACCTAACGGTGTGTTCCCGCAGCAGTCCTTGATAGCCAGTGAAATTACAGGCACATGCGACTTAAGAACTATTCGTGACTTGTAACGAAATGCATCTGTTATAGACAGAGGTTAGTGCGCTTAACATCAGGTGGGCCTCGAGCTTGTACCGGAAAAAAATAAATGCAAAATTAGTCTTGTTTGTAGTACCTACAACGTAGGTTGAACTATAGGTGTCGCTGCATCCCAATAAGATGGTTAAATAAAGAACGAGAGGAAAAATTGGAGTTATGAGTCATTGTCATGTTAGCTCAGTCGGTCAGGACATACCCCGGCTATAGGGGTGGATGACGTGGGTTCGTATACCGCACATGATTATAATTTTTCTTCTTGTAAATTTGTAATTATATAAGTAATGTAATCCGCAGGACATGCGGTATTGCAATAATAAAAATATTTTAAGTAATCATCTGTTACTGTCGTAAATTAAAATTTATACCATGAAATAAAATGGTTAATTCATTGCAATTTTGAGGCCGGCTTGCTTAATTTGATAATACCATCCGTCCGCCTGTCTCGCTTTGCGGAATCCATTTTGCAGAATACTAATCGCCTCAACTCGACTACATAATTTTGTTACCCGACGTTATGCAATTGGGTTGGTAGCTCTACTCACTGGAACTAATTAAAATTCAGAAAGGAAGAAGACAGATGCCAATGAATTATAAAACTGAAAAAAATAATCTGGACAATGTCAATGAATATGATACACGAGGCTTGCGGGAAAAATTACACAAAATTGCACGTGTCAAGTCAACGAAAAGAATGTAACTATGGAATATAATATATGATGTACATATGGAACTAAAATAAAAAATAACTGGCTTTGTTGTATAATGTTAAGAACCAAATAATAGCTTATCCAAAATCCTACACAAATACATAAAACAACGCGCACGAAGGGTTCCGTACCAGCATCTGTAACCTAATCTTGCAAGTTACAGACACTTTTCGCAGTGTCCGATTGAGTTGGGTAGGTACGAGGAAAACCTCTTTTATTGTATGGGAGCTCCTTTAATTATTTATTTTATTTAGTTATATTTAAAGAGAACATAAAACTAAATATTCTGCGAATAGTTAAAGCGTCTACCTGTCACCGTTATTAGTGTCGAGCAAGAAACGGTAAAAAAAAAACAAGTTTGTTGTATGGGAGCCCCCCTTAAATATTTATTTTATTTTATTTTTAATATTTGTTGTTATAGCGGCAATAGAAATACATCATCTGTGAAAATTTCAACTGTCTAGCTATCACTGTTCTTGAGATACAGACGGACGGACTAACGGACAGCGAAGTCCCAGTAATAGGGTCCCGTTTTAACTTTTGTTTACGGAACCCTAAAAATCAAAACGGCACATTTTATGAATGCTCTACATATCTGCACCAAAACCCTTAAAACGATCATGCATGGTTTATGCTTACAAGATGGGACGTGCTAATCGTGCAATGCTAGTCACTCAGTAGCGTCAGTACCTATATTATGCGATAAGTTGATTATGAATTATGTACATAATGAACATTGATTTTATTTTTTGCGTCCATTTATTGACTATAGCGTTATGGTCTGCCTCGTAAATGAAACACCGTTTGAGATAAACTATAGTACCGTTAATTTTTCAATATCAGTCCCGGTTCTATTCATCTGAACATCGGGGTCGGTAATATATTCCAACTTAGTTTTACTCTTATTAGCATTGTGTCGATTTCTACTTTAGGGTTCTATACCCACAGAGCAGAATAGAGCCGACTTTCTGTCTGTCCATCCGTCTCTCCGTGCGTGCGTATGTGTCTTTAGGTCGTAAACTGAATGAGTGACAAATCTAAAATTATAATATTCTGTGTAGAAAGTTGACCCAAAGATAGATATTAAAAAAATATTTTTCCAATAAAAATAAATTGATCCAATAAAAAGAATAACAAACTTTGCACCCTTACTTTAAGTGGTGTAAATGTAAAATATCCCCGATGAGCATTATTAAAGACCCAAATACAATTTCTTTCAAAACATTTATAGTCAACATCATTGTTCCATATCAGTTTAAATAAAGATAATATGTATCACAAACAATATTATTGTTTAATTTCCTCACAATTGAAGTGAAAATCTGAGTGTATAATTCGTGCATCAAACACATTTTGGCCTCGACTCATTAGCTAATGTTAAACTTCCCGGCTAAAATGTCTTGTCACTTGTTGTACAATAGAGCTATAATTTAAGAAATAGTTACATGTAGTACACATATTACTAAACTTGTTAATTCTACATTTGAAGCGCTCGTAGCGAAGTTTACTTAGCTGTTCTCAAACGATCAGCAAAGTTAAGCAACGTCGCCCGCGGTCATGAGTTGGGTGGGTGACCGCTAGTGACATTACTACTGAGCGTTTCCGTGCTTCGGAGGGCACGTTAAGCCGTCGGTTCCGGTTGTTGTCTTAGGATGGCAGTCGTTATAGCATGGTAGTAGGGCATTTTGCGAATGTCCGCCTGGCTAGCTACCACCCTCAAGTAAGAAATCTGTCGCCAAGCACCTAATGGTGTGTTCCGGCAGCTGTCCTTGAGAGCCAGTACTTCTAGGTTAGCCTAAACAACATCTTCGACCACAACATCACTCACCATCAGGTGAGATAGTGGTTAAAGGTACCTAACAGGCAAAAAACAAAAAAAAAAATCTAGTAAAGAAACTCAAAACAAGAGTTCAATATAAAGAAGTTTTAACGAAACAAAGGAACTGGACATTATCATAACATGACACTTTGAGAATAAAACAAAGAACATGAAATGTCTGTCATGTGATGCGACAAGTTTAATCTTCATATTCAAAACCTTATCACGAACCTTTTGAATTGCTTCTCATGCTGGAACTTTGAAAAGTTTGGAAAGGTTCATTTCCATTTTAGCCTTTTCTAGTAGCGTGACACAAGTTGAAATTATGTTTCTCTGAATACTTTTGTTTTTGATATACATAAAGATTGTTTCGTGACCTTTATATGACTGACTTCGTATTTTATGTTCAGTTCTTGTTTGCCTGCCTCGGGTGGCGAGAAGTGTCACTTTGTAATCTAGAGGTCCTCATTGGTAGTGAAGTTTCTTCGAAATTATTCGTCCATAATTGACTGACCAAAATGTTCTCTGCAACTGTCGTCCCTAAGGCTGCGTGTCCACCATGTATAGAAATACAAGGAAGATGATTGTAGTAAACGAAAAAATCCACCAATACAATCCCTTCATTTTCCTAGCATCGTTGTGTGCAGCGATCCTATTCGTGGATTTTTTCCTTGCATCCATACCATTGATTTGCACACAGAGATGTGCGTGCGTGATGCGTAACCTCAGATCAGGAAACAAGGTTTGTTTGTTTCTCTGATCTGTTTGCGTAGCGAAGCTGTGAAACGGTGTGTCTTTTCCATCAGAGATGTGTGCGCTGAGCTGTGCGACGATGCGTAGCGGACTCCTATGAGATGTGCGAGGTGTTGGTATGCGCACAACCTCGCTCTCGTCCCTCGCACACATTCCTTACTCACACCCCTCTCACACATCTTTCGCTTCTTTGCATGTGTGAGCACCGTTAGTTACTACCAGAACTGCGCTCAAAGAGGCTAGGAAAATGAAAATACTTAATTTTACGGAAATCTGGCATACTAGAAGCATAGATAATAGCCACAAGGTACATGCAAAGTTTCACCGAGTTTGGACTCTTAGTATTAAAATTATGCCGAAACTACATTTGTAAGGAAAGCGCCACGAGCACTCCAGCCTTAATTGATCATATTAACGTATATTTTTCTTTTTACATCGCTCATCATTCACGCACATCTCTGTTAGGTACGCAACTTAGTCTACATGAACGTAATAGCAAGTCAAACAATTATACCTCCAAGAAATCATGTTCGATATAATATAATCCCATTACCCAGTCTGGATTTCATCCTCAAACTGAGTATGCAAATAATGTGGATTGGTATAATATATAATGTTCCCCCATGTCTAAGTGTAAAATAAATATTTACACCGTTCTCGTGCGTGTATTCCTACGCAGCTGATGATATTTTTGTTTGTAGGATTTAGATTAAGTTCGCTTTCAAACACAATTAATACGAAAACTCAGTTGGGATAGTGGGACTTCTCCTTCAGTATAATTAATGCCAGTGGTGCGGACTCCACATATTTATTCACCACACGTTAACAGTGTAGCTAGGTATAATAATTTCTTGGGTAGAGAATCACCAAGGAACATAAATTAAATATATAAGAGAAGGCATCTCTTATGGACTACTAAGACAGCCAATAAATATGATTTATAGATGTATAGACATTCTACGTATAAGCGAATGTATCTACGAAGTTTTTATATGTCGTTAGAGATCCTGAGAAGACCTTATTCCTAAGTTTGCAACACTAATGGGTTGGGTATTATTTTTAATAGCTGATAGCCTATGACTACTATCTCACCTTATGGTAAGTGAAGTTATTGAGACAATGATAGGCGAATGGTTATAGCTTTGGGCTGCCGTGCCGCAGGTCCATGGTTCAATCCCCGCCGCCGGCTTGAGCTTCACCGCATGGTGGAAGGGCATTTCGGAAATGCCCGCCTGGCTAGTGACCACCCTCTAGTAGAAAATCTGTCGCCAAGCGCCTAACGGTGTTTTCTGGCAGTTGTCCTTGAGAGACAGTAATTCTAGGTTAAGCATGTTACCACCTTCGACCACATCATCACTTACCATGAGGTGAGATTGTAGTCAAAGGCTTACATCTCAAAAATAAAACGAGTATACTTGGGCAACTTCCGTGGTGAACGAAAAACTGTTATATTTTGGAGCATGTTTCACATTTACGACAAAAAACTACAGCTAAAAAGCAGTGATGGCTCAGTGGCTTTGGCTATGGACTGCCGCGCAGCAGGTCTATGGTTCGAATCCCGTCGCGGGCTTGAGCTTCTCCGCATGGTGGAAGGGCATTTTGCCCGCCTGACTAGCGACCACCCTCAAGTAGAAAATCTGTCGCCAAGCACCTAACGGTGGGTTCCGGCAGCAGTCCTTGAGAGCCAGTGAAATTACAGGCACATGAGACTTAACAACTATGTTTCAAGGTGACGGGCGCAGTGCAATTCGTGACTTGTGACGAATTGCATCTGTAATAGGCAGAGGTTAGTCCGCTTAACATCAGGTGGGGCTCGCGCTTGATCCGTCACAATAACATAAAAAAAAACAAATAAATAAAGTCTAATACAGAGCTCCACGAGCTTTTTCAAACATCAAATCATAACATAGCACTGTAAAGAACGACGCCGTAATCAAAAGCTTTGTCAAGTCTAATTACTCCGAAGTATCACATGGTGAAAAACATAACCGGATCTTTTAGGGAACCAATAATAAGCATACCTGCGAGGCCTTACTCAAATTGTCTACAGTGTAACAGTTACGTTAACAATATTATACGGGCACTTATAAGAGCAGGGCTGCCGCCGTCTTTGTCGTCGCATAAGTATAACTGAGGATGAAAGGACTCACTAATTGGATATGATTGGCTATTAGCCGCTGATGAAGTAATAGCTACTTAGAAAAAATATATCGGGTAATAAGTTTAAATTATTTACCGACTTTTCTTTCGTATCTCAACTTTCAATCTCACATAATATGATTACTGTAACAGCCGACTCGTCCACTGCTGAATACAGCCTCCCCTATTAAGGGGGTGTTTGCCTTAATCCCTTCGCTTGGCAGGAAGCTTGGGGATCGCAGTGCAAGATGGCAGTTCTTTAGAAGGTGCTGCTGCCCACCTTCCAGTATTTTTCCCTAAGTCGCCTCTTACGACACCCACAGGATAATAATAATAATAATAATAATAATTTTTTTTATTTCTCAAAAGGTACAAATAAAACAACTGAAACTTAAGAGTAACATATTGAAAGTGGCTTAATTAGTTGCTAGTAATACTTGCAGAATCTACACTAAGATGTACTCTTGTGTTGTAAATTCTGCATTCCCTTCCTAGGTACAAAATTAGTAAGTAATACATTGTCTATGGTGTTCAATTATAAAAAAAAAAGTTATATTGATACTATTGAATTTACATAATGTATTTATATATAGATATATATATTTATAATATAAATGTGTGCGTGAGGGTATGAGTGTTGTGTTGTGTGTAAGTGGCAGGTTATTAGAGTGAGTAGGTGAGATGAAATTATGTGTATGTACCTGAGTGTAAAGTTGAGTGTAGTGGTATGCAGTTAGACTAGATTGTAGTAGTGTTTTATCATACAATTACCTTTATCAGCCTTTCGGTTTCTTCTTGAGTTATGTTTTGTAACCAATTTTTAAGATTAGCTTTTGCTTCCCTATTATTTAATTTCACAAAATCTGTTATGACTCTATTTACATTGTTGTACAAATATGGTCCCAGAAAGCAAATATGTCGCTTTGCAAGTGCAGAGTTAAATTTTTTCCTATTAAAAATTAAATCTTTCCTTCTTTTCGTACTAAAATTATATTCTATTAAACTGCTTTTTTTATGTTGTGTGAGTATGGTATTCTGGATGAATAACTGGCGAACTGTCAGTACTTTACAGTCCGCGTAAAGATCTGTAGTTGAAAAAAGAAATGGTTTTGATGTTGCAACCTTTAATACGGCTCTTTGTGCACGTTCTATTAGCATCATATACGTTATGCCGGCGCCACCCCATGAAGTATTGCAATATGTAAGTATAGATTTACAGAGGGCGTTGTACACACTAATAACTAAAGTGCGATCGGCAACATCACGCAGGTTTTTAAAGACGAAAATAAGCTTTCTGACTCTTTTACTGAGTATCTCAATATGAGTCTTCCACGTCATTCTTCTATCTAGGGTCACACCTAGATATTTCATGGTGGGGACATTTTGCAAGGAAGGGCATATACAATTAGTTTTATTACAGTTCGAGTGTATTTTAATATTGATGTCAGGTATTCTCTCTCGGGCATTGGTAAATGTAACAAACTTAGTTTTATCAACATTCAGCGTGAGCAAGTTTTCTTGCAGCCATTGTATAACCGTATGCAGTCCTGCCTCCGCCTGAAGTCGGACCTGTTCCCAATCCTTTCCTACAAAAATTAAAGCTGTGTCATCGGCATATGAAAATATCTTTCCATTATTTAAATTTAAGTTGCACAGGTCATTTACGTAAACTAGGAACAGGCTAGGACCCAAAACGCTTCCTTGAGGAACTCCAAAGGTGTTAACTTCCTCACTACTAGTAACATCACCCACCCGAGTTCTCTGGATCCTCCTCCCCAAATAATCTGCCATGAGGTGTAATGCAGTATCTCTTATTCCGATATGTTCAAGCTTGTTGACAAGTTTAGGCACCGAGACAGTGTCGAAAGCTTTGGAAAGATCAAGAAACACACCTATAACCTTGTTTTTCTTATCCAGTTTACTCACTATGTAATTTGTTAGCTCAGATACTGCATGTTCAGCTGATCGACCAGTTCTGAAGCCAAATTGGTTGTTATGGGAAGGTGCAATTCTAACCCTATGGGGGATGATTGACATAATATGATTGCTTGCAGTTTATTATTAATTTACCACAACTGTAGTTGTTGACCCCCGTGGCGTGCCGGGCTAGAATATCACCCCACCATTGCTACCTGTGGGTGTCGTAAGAGGCGATTAAAGGTAAAATACCGGAAGGTAGCAGTGCCTTCTGAGGAACTGATATCTTAAACTGCGATCCCCAAGACGCCAGCCAAGCGTGGAGATTATGGCAAAACCCCCCTAAATGGGGAAGGCTGTGATCAGCAGTTGACAATCCGGCTGATACAGTAGTTGATACACAAATTAATCATACTTTAATAAATATATTATAATAATAATAATATATAAATAATCTCGATGTATATTTTGTTATGCTCAGCTGAGCTTGCGAATGCATCGAAATAATAAATATTATGTTTATTTTGTAATAAGTTAATATGTTTATTTTGGCCCAATTCCACCAAACTAGGGTTTAATTAATTCGCGAATAACTTTATACTAATTTTCTGTCCTAGAACAGACAGAAACCTAGAATTCTGTCGTGGTTAAAAGAAAACTCCTTGGTATGGACTTTTATGACTTGTGACTTTGTGACAGCAGCGTAAGATATAAGTAGTACGTAGGTACTATCAGCTATAGCAAAGTGGCCGTGTTTGTTTTTAGAGTCTATGGAACCAAAACGATTAATTCGACAGTATATTTAAAAACAATCTTTGATGAGATTCTTTTCCTTGCTACAGACGTTTCCCTGATGTTAAATTTCGTAAAATATAATACCATGGCAAATTTAAAATACCGCAACATCATTGGACGTCTAACGGTGACAAAGGTCTATTATATTTTGTTGGTTACAGAGATGAAAGTTAACCCCGTATAGTTCTATTCTAATTTGGTGAAACTGACGATCCGTAAACTAGATTTAAATTGGACTGAAGCACTTAAAAATCTGCAGACAAAATGATAACCACAGACAGTTAAGAAGTCAAATAAGTTTTTAAGTATTTTTAGCTTTTCTCCGAAACAAATCTGAAGGTCTGATGAGTTCTCCGAAATAATATCGTTCAGTACCTGGAACCAACCCCCAATTAATTAAAATTGAAGACTTGTATAGTCGTAATATCGTTAGTCGTTACGCCTAATTTATGCATGTGTAATTCTTATTAGCCGCTTGAGTAGGCAGTGGTGTCTAGACACTCACGTTTTGTCAGTAATTTGGGCTCATATAATTAGAGGCAAGTCTTTAATTAATATATCAATACTAATATTATAAAGAGTAGATATTTGTATTTTTGTTTGTAACGAATAAACATAAAACTATTGGACCGATTTGAAAAATCTTTCACTATTAGAATCCTACGTTATCCCTGATGAACATAGGCTATATATATATTATCAAAAAATATGTATTATTTTTAATTGTTTTTAATATCCGTGCGTAGCCGAGTCGGGCCGTTAGTTGATTATATACCGAGAAAAACTTCGTAGAGACCTACCACAGCTTGCTCGCTTGCAAATTTCAATACTGCTTATGGATAAAAAATAATATAGAACGAGGTTTTTAAAATACAATCCAAGTAGGTATTCCACGGTAATAACGATGGTAGATGTTCGCTACTAATTTTTATTTTGACGTATCAGTTAAGTAGACCGACCACAAAAAGCTCAAAAATATAAAAAAAAATACTGGACTATAATAACGACATCAGATTGAAAATAGTTGAAAATATCTCTTATCATTAAAAGCAGAAAGCACATAGACTGTTCATCTCTTCTTTTTTCAAGTAGGTACAGTCGCCTGCAATAATAAGTACCTATACACATAGTAATTTTCAAAATTGTGGCAGACTTATGACTGTGTCTCTCTATGTACATAGAAGTATCATAAAATCAAAAAATAATTATTATTGTTTCATGTGTAACTTCAATCACTAAGAATTTAGTGACATCACATTATTATGAAAATTACGAAGTGTATACGTATTATTGCAGGCGACTGTACAAATTATTATTTAAATATAATATTTTTTTTATTTTGTAATTTTTAATGATCATGGAGTGCAAATAAAGAATCTTCTATCTAATATAATACTTGCTTATCGCTTACATTATCATGTTACATTTTTATTATCAACGAATCATTGTTATCAACATCGAATTTTAGGCAAAATAATGAAATGTTCTATTCTAGCTAGTTATTAATTACCTATACTCGAACTCCGAAACGAACTTCGCTGCGATGGATGACGGTATTAATAAGTTATAGTTAAATTGACATTCCTTCCACTGGGCTTACAACCGGTAGGCTTACCAGCTAAATGCTCATTTAATTTCTGAACTAGTCGAGTTCGTGAGAATCTCGGATGACGCATTCATTACTGAGTCATTGGTGAATGGTACTCGAATCGTATTGCACTGATGAATTACTAATGTTACTATGATCCACCTGTTGTATTTGTTCTACCGGTAATGTTAAAGTTGCCTATCACGGTCCGTGATTTCACGGGCTGCCATCGAAATGTGATGGGCCATATTATGTCATATGGTTCGATGCAAAGTTAGAGGCAAGACGCTGTGGTGTAGCAATTTTATAACCAACTTCGATCACATCATAACATACCATGAGATGGCCAAAGGTAAAGTGAGTCTCAAAAAGGCAAATTATTAACATGTTTTGTTTTTTAGAAACACGTTATAGGCATGAATAAAATATGTTATATTCTAGAGGAGAAAATAATAAATAAAATAATTTATCTAAACACGTTTCCATAAATATAGGTTTCTCTATTGAAAAAATTATGAATCTAAAATTTCGTTCAATAAAGTTTTGAGTCTATAGAGTAGATCGTGTCAATACAAATTTTCTTATTATGATGTTTCAATCATGTAATACAATTACTTGCCTACACGGAATCGCGCCTGGCTTAACAGCCGCTACAATTATCTCACCAAACTATACCAATTAAATGGTTTTAACTAAAACAACTTACATAATAATACTGCGCATAAGAGTTTCGTTTTGCGAAGTACTAAATGATGTTTATTGAAGTTAAGCAACGATAATGAGTAAAATCACCATCCTCGACGGACGAAGTATAAGCCCGTAGAATATCGCCTCATAGGAATACATCCAGCTTTATAAGTTAAAATAGTATGAAAACAAACGCTATTATGCAGTATTCATAAAACTAATTACATTTGGATACATTGGATTCAACAATTCATGCTGGTAATAGAAACAAATGTTATGAATACACAGTGTAGACAGGGATATGGATGAACTTATTTTAATTTTAAGACGAAGTAGTGAATTTCGAAGCTGTGATGGCTCAGTGGCACTAGCTATGTACTACCGCGCAGGTCCATGGTTCGAATCCCGCCGCGGGCTTGAGCTTCACCGCATGATGGTAGGGCATTCGCAAAAGCACGTCAAGTAGAAAATCGGCCGCCAAGCTCCTAACGGGTGTTCCGGCAGCTGTCCTTGAGAGCCAGTAGTTCTAGTTTAAGCCTGTAAACACCTTCGACCACATCATCACTTACCATCAGGTGTGATTGTGGTCAAAAGATAGGTGGTTTAACTATCCGAAAATAAAGTGGTTTTTCAAAAATATTTGACTGAGGCGTAGGACGGAGTGACCTTGTTTCACATGCGAGTGAAACGAGAACTACGCAATATTCACAAAGAATGATCGATATTTTTAAAAATAAATTCATATAAATGTGAGCTTTTAAAAAACGGATTTTTTTTTCATTTATTGTATTATATGGTTGATACATAATAATAATTAAGAAAATTTCTAGTGATACGATCTACTCTATAGATTCAAAATTTGGTAGCGAAATTTTAGACTCAGGTTTTATTCAATAGAGAAAAATATATGGAAACGTGTTTTCGGAGG
The DNA here is from genome assembly GCA_963890685.1 of Plagodis pulveraria. Lineage (NCBI taxonomy): Eukaryota > Metazoa > Arthropoda > Insecta > Lepidoptera > Geometridae > Plagodis > Plagodis pulveraria. The sequence goes on along the minus strand of OY982955.1, from coordinate 25,622,256 downwards.
TTGCGTGGTATTTGTTATTTCGTTCACTAGAATATTACATATTTTATTAATATCTATAAAATGTTTCTACAAAACAAAACATGTTAATAATTGGCCCTTTTAACACTCACTTTACCTTATTGCTGATAGGCTAGCATTTGGCTACAATCTCACCTAATGGTATGTGATGATGTGGTCGAAGTGGGTACACAAACTTAACCTAGAATGAAGCTCTCAAGAACTGCCGCCGCAACACACGGTTAGGTGCTTCAAAACAGATAATGTTCTTGTTCTTTTGACCAATAAGACCGTGGTACAAAGCTCAAAGTTTGATCAGGGAATTGGTCATACCAAATTTTAATGGGAAGAATGCAAAGAAGGATGTATTATTTAGTTTCCTATATAAATATCCTTACATACCTACCAAAATAATAACAATGGATTACTATATACATTAATTATAAAGACAGTTTACGTAATACTTTGTGGTTTCACGTCACTAAACTGTGTGGCTTTAAATTTTATAACCACAATAACACAAGTAAGTTTAGTAAAGTATCAAGTAGTTTTTGTATATTTGTTAGCCCTTCTGACATTGATGAATGACCAAAAGTATCTGTAGAACGTTGAAAGAAATGCCAATCTTTATCTGCTGAGCTTTTTTTAAGCCTGGTAGGTTAGCCTTTGACCACTTTCTCACCTGATGGTAACCGATGGTGGTCGAAGATGTTGTTTAGGCTAACCTAGTATTACTGGCTCTCAAGGACAGCTGCCGGAACACACCGTTAGGTGCTTGGTGACTTGAGGGTGGTATAACTAGCCAGGCAGGCATTCGCAACATGCCCTACCACCATGCTGTAACGACTGCCATCTTAAGACAACAACCGGGACCGACGGCTTAACGTGCCCTCCGAAGCACGGAAGCGCTCAGTAGTAATGTCACTAGCGGTCACCCATCCAACTCGTTGCTTACCTTTGCTGATCGGTTAAGAACAGCTTAGCAAACTTCCCTACGAGCGCTTCAAAAAAGCTTTTTTATAATATCACACAAGCAAGCATTTGAAAGTAGTCTTTCTTACCTGGGGAACATCGACAATGGAAAATACCTGCCTAGAAGATTCACTCTGTACTTTACTGTAGACTTAGGAGGTTATGCCTACTCATATCGATAAATAGAGGTGGTGGTGCGTACATAAATCAGCCGTACGTGCAATGAATGTCTAGCGAAAGCTGTTCGTGCGTATTTTGGTATTTCGACTATAATGGATGCCTAAAGCCTTCTTTAGGCATCCGTTATAGAAGATAGAACTTTCACACATTTTACGAATTTAAGTCTATAAAAAACCCGATAAGCTGGCCATTTTGTGCCCATGTTTGAGGCTCTGGAGCCCAGTCTCCTCCAAAGTTTTATTGGCAATTAGCTTCTCTCTTAATTATCTGTAAATTTGAACGTCCCTGCGATTCCTGCTATATTCTAGACAATTCCGGACTGGAGCTTGAAACGAGTTTATTGTAGCGATCTAGATGTTAATTACTGCCACTCGGCTCCCTTCTTTACAAAGCTTTTTTAGTCCTCGACTTGTATTACCCTAAATTGAGTATCAGTGTCAGCGTTACATCCAGCAGATCAAGTTGATTTCTTATCGAAACAGGCACGGAAAACTAGTAGTGAGATTGAAAAGACTACCACAGTATACAATGAAGATCTTATACAATGACTGCTTTATGTTTATGTAGGTAGTGTTCGTTAATACTGAAAAGACACCGAGCGTCTTCGAAGCGTTGAATATATTAATTTGCATCGCAATATTCGGTAATGCCTGTAGGGTTAGGTTCATTCCCTCAACTTCTCTCGATCGTCTCGTTCTCATCTCGTTCATTCCGTCGTTTCCATTTAGTACTGGATATGAGCTTCACAGGACCGTAGATCAAATGAAGACCGCTACTCTACAGCTGCTCTAGTACGATACAAGGTTATAATGTTTCGGTAGATGTCCTCGAGATCAAGTCCCGCGATTCAAGGTGAAGCTTGTTATTTTTGACCGAATTATTTTATTACTTACTAACGCAGTTTTCGCTGTTTTAGGCTTCCTAATTGGAACATTTACCAAAAAGTTTGTTGATTTTGATCACATCTTCAAAACTAACTACATTATAAATCGGCGTTTTCTGTAACTGGTTTAGTTATTGAGTTAGACCCCGTAACAAGAATGGTCTAAAATTGTTAATTTTTGTTTTATTTAAAAAAAACTAATTTATTGTTAATTTTTCTCTATGTGTCCATGTTTTACACCAAATATCAAAATTTCAGATTGGTAACTAATTCCGTTTACGAGTTACGAGACCCGTGACATACAGACATCTCGTTAATAGGGTTCCATTTTGCCCTTTTGGTACAAAACCCTAAAAATAAAGGTATTTTGTGTACCTGTGAAAGTCTTAAGGTGGAAAATACCAGATAGTGGACAACAGCGCTTTCTGAAGAACGCCCATCTTTCACTTCAATACCCTTGACGCTCACCAAGCGTGGAAATTGTAGCAACATTCCTAATGAGGGAGGCCTTTGTTCAACGCTGGATGTTATGGCTGGTGATGGGCTCATAGGAGTGGTGGTATGCTATTTAGATATCGTAAGTCTCCAACATTTATCCTACAAGTTGTCATGATCATACTATAAATTTAATTGTTGTTTACAGATGGAATAGAAACCATATTTAATTCTATAAATACCAACGATTTCATCACCTTGACCTTCTTTGTCTCGAGATGTAGCAATATAGATAAAACGACTAGGTTCCATGCTACTCATAGGTTGTTCTATTCAAAATATGTATATATATTTTTTTATCTTATTGTGACGGAACAAGCCCGACGCCCACCTGATGTTAAGCGGACTAACCTCTGCCTATAACAGATGCATTTCCTCACAAGTCACGAATTGCACTGCGCCCGTCACCTTGAGACATAGTTCTTTAAGTCTCATGTGCCTGTAATTTCACTGGCTCTCAAGGACTGCTGCCGGAACACACCGTTAGGTGCTTGGCGACAGATTTTCTACTTGAGGGTGGTCACTAGCCAGGCGGGCATTCACAAAATGCCCTTCCACCATGCGGTGAAGCTCAAGCCCGCGGTGGGATTCGAACCATGGACCTGCCTAGCGGCAGTCCATAGCCAATGCCACTGAGCCATCACTGCTTCAAAAGCTTACACAAGTACTGTAATAAACATTATGTTCAGCTTTATCTTGTTAAATTTTTATCTCCCAAAGCACTTTGCATTCGCAACTCTGTAGAACAATGATCTCATAAACATAACTCGCTTTAAAATATTTCAAAGTGCATTTTATTTATGACGACTTGAAACTTAATTGCATTCAAGTGCTTTAGCGCTTTAAGTACCTCGGGCTATCGTTCAATAAAGTGTATTCAACTGTTTTAAACACATGTAGGTATAAGAATTAAATTATTGTTACCAAGGGTGAACTTCATCAATCTTCATCAAAATTTGTGAAGCAATGATGGCCGAGCGGTAATAGCTATGCACTACCGTGCCGCAGTACCCTGGTTCGATCCCCACCGCCAGCTTGAGCTTCACCGCATGGTGGAAGGGAATTTAGCGATTGCCCGCCTGGCTAGCTACCACCCTCAAAAGTAGAAAGTCTGTCGCCAAGCACCGAACGGTGTGTTCCGGCAGTAGTCCTTGAGAGCCAGTGAAATTACAGGCATGCACAATGAGACTTAACAACTATGTCTCAATGTGACGGGCGCAGTGCAATTCGTGACTTGTGATGAATTGCAACTGTTATAGGCAGAGGTTAGTCCACTTAACAACAGGTGGGCCTAGAGCTTGTTCCTTCACAATAATATAAAAAAAAATATCTACGGAATAACTGTACGATGACAATTTTAATCTCTGTATCAGACCAAATATGATAGTCCTTTTTTTTGGTAGCACTGGGTAGCACTTGAACACTATCTCACCTGATGTTAAGTGATGATGCGATCGATGATGGAGCGCGCTTACCCAGAAGATACCTATTCACTCGCGTTTTGAAGACTGACAAGACCTTTGTCACTAGAGATATGCTATGCAAAAAAAATATGGTGCAGTATTTTAAATATACCATGACTTTTATGAAATCTATATATGCTGCTTTAATGGTGAAGCAGCGAACGCGTCGCTATTAAATCCTGAGTCCCCGGGTCGCTTAGTTTTCAAGATTTTCTGACAAAGAATCCTCAGTAGCAGTGCGATGTCCGAAACTGTGCCAGCCTAGGCTAGCCTATTGCCATCATTACGCCTGTATCCCGAATCGATAGACAGAGTGGATCGGAGGCGAATCTATCTATATATATACCTGGCACAGTTCCGCAGGCGCCTATCCATTTAAAACTGTTTTTAAATTTTTAATTTGTGTTGATAAAGAATAAATTGTAAACACACATCCCACAGCATTGTTGTCAAATGTTTGGAATGTATCTTTATATCACTAGAGACTCCATATACTCCATATCCAATAGCTGTTTTTCTAAAACGCGGAAATAGAGACACAGACTTCTCAATTGAATAAATGATGTTGACTCTACTCGTTCAATGATGGCCAATGATCATTCCTCCCATTCAAAGACAATTCCACTGTTGTTCAATGATCACTTGTATCGTAAGAGCTCAAACTAAAATCATTGCATGTGTATTACAAGCATTTTCAGTTTAATATAATTTATATATTAATACACTTTTGTGTAAATGTCAGAGGAAATAAAAACATTTACAATTCATTCCACTCTCGGTGTTCTTGCTTACCTACATGAATAGCAAAATATCTTTCTTTCAAGTTTCAACATACGAGATTGTAATTCCAGATTACCATTCTAGTCAAAGAACATGCCATGTTTTCTTATCGAACTTTCTAGAACCTTAGCAAAATTTGTACAGTTTTTGCTAATGCCTGCTGGTTCTCCGATTGTTAAGTAATTAATGTGCATTTTTTTAATATGTATGTTATTGTGACGGAACTACCACGAGGCCCACCTGATGTTAAGCGGATTAACCTCTGCCTATGACAGATGCATTTCATCATAAGTCAAGAATTGCACTGCGCCCGTCACCTCGAGACATATTTGTTAAATCTCATGTGCTTGGTGATAGATTTTCTACTTGAGGGTGGTCGCTAGCCAGGCGGGCATTCGCAAAATGCTCTTTCACCACGCGGTGAAGCTCAAGCCTGCGGCTGGATTCGCACCATGGACCTGCTGCGCGGCAGTCCATAGCTAATGCCACTGAGCCATCACTTCTTTATTTATCTGAGCTAGTCAATCAAATTTGTAGGCAGCCCACTCCTATATATATACATCATACGTACATTTCGCTATTTATGTATCATCTCAGCGGTTCAATTTTCTAACGCATTCGTAAGTTCCACTAGCACTATCGTAGTATTGTTGGCATGATAATGCTGCTCAAAGTCAGAGTGAAGGGCAATGACCCTGATAAAGTATCCTTACTGTGAGAGAATAATATAGTGACATTACCATCTGGATGGGATGAATTGGAGAAATGACGCTGTGCTGATGGGAATTTGATTATAACTGACCCAAATAAGTGTAGTTTGTGTACGGGAAGTGTAATCACTAATGGTTGTCGTTAGTTCTTATTCTTAGCGTGTGACGCTACAATATGCTCAACTACAATATAATATATAGCGCTTGGCGTGTAACTCGGATGCTCGTTGTTAAGCAACGTCCACTGCTGTCACGACTTGGATGGGTAACCGCCTGTGTGAATGCCCGCCGGACTAGCTATCACCCTGAAGTAGAAAATCTGTCACCAAGCACCTAATGAATGAGGATTATATATAACTTGCACCAATACAGAATGTACCAAAAATCGATTGTATTTTCATACATTGCGAGATTCCTAGAGGAGCACGACCGTTTGGTCGGTTTTTAGGGTTCTGTACCCAAAGGGTAAAAACAAAATGGATTATTACTTCGCTGTCCGTCCGTCTGTCCGTCTGTCACCAGGCTGTATCTCAAGAACGGTGATAGCTAGACAGTTGAAATTTTCACTGATGATGTATTTCTATTGCCGCTATAACGACAAATACTAAAAATAAAATAAATATTTAAGGGGGGCTCCCGTACAACAAACTTGATATTTTACCGTTTCTTGCTCGATACTAATAACGGTGACAGGTAGACGCTTTAACTATTCACAGAATATTTAGTTTTATGTTCTTTAAATATAATTAATTATAATAAAATAAATAATTAAGGGGCTCCACATACAATAAAAGAGGTTTTCGCCGTACCTACCCAGCTCAATCAGACACTGCGAAAAGTGTCTGTAACTTGCAAGATTAGGTTACAGATAATGGTGCGGAACTCTTCGTGCGCGAGTCCCACTCGCACTTGGCCGGTATTATTCATTTTTTGTTGTAATATTTTTGATTTAGGAACGGGGAGGGTGACATTCTAGCCCGGCAACTAAACATGTCATGTGTCACTTTACCTCTTCGAGAAAGTAACCCAGCCCGATGACTCACATATTTCATCCATAATAAAAAGTTGGAATTTTGAATTTTCATCAACACAGTTCACCTCTTCGAGAAAGTAACCCATGTCTATGGTTCACCATAACCTAAGTTTCTGCTTTCTAGATTTTATACCAAAAAAAAGTAATAAGGTTGTTTGTTTTACATGTCTACTTATATATATATATATATATATATATATATATATATATATATATATATATATATATATATATATATGTAGATAAGCACTGCGATTATGTTATCGAAGTTTATCAGTATGCTTACAGAATTATTTGCTTTTGTACGCTCTGATAAACCCAGGAACAATTTTTTCAAGTTCCTTTTGTACCATTGTGTACAAAAAAATAAGAATATTGTTATAATTACGTAGTTAACACGCGGAAATATTAAATCGCATGACGACTTTGAATCATATGCAATACAAAATATTTGTGTTAGTCATATTTTATATATGGTTCTTTGTTTTGTCTGCATTACGGACATCTTGAATTTATTACGTTGTTGATATCGTTGAATTATATTATTTAGAATATTAAAAGATTTCTTACATTTTTGTATTCTGTCGCTCATCACGTTCATTGCGGCCTCAGTGCCGCTGTGCAGTTAGACTAGTGGCCAGTCCGACTCGTGTTTTGCGATTTTTCAGACCATCATTAGGCTCCGACATAGCCTAACAACTGGCTTCCTAAAGGTGATCCCACGCATCAGTTATATAATGTTAGAGAATGCTACATAACATTTGTAGTCTAACCTTTAGTAACAAATTGTTACAAAAGTTATAAATTGTTAGTGATGTTATACAACTCAGGTAACAAAATGTTGTACAAGTAGCCTAACCAAGCCAACTAACCTTTTCTTTTGTTTTATTCATACCAAAAATAAAAGCCAAACCAATAAACACGTCTTCCATTTACCTAGCTACCAGCTTCCTTGAAAGGCAGACCCAAACTGATGGTTACAGAATGTTATACAAAAAGTTGAAAAAGTATTTGAGCGTTTATTTATTATTTACATACTAGCGCGTCGAATTGGCTTCGCACAGGTATAAAAAAAAAGAATTTTTCAGATCAATCCAGCACTTTTTAAGTTTATTCTTTTACAAAAATACAAATCTTTCCTCTTTATAATGTTAGTGTAGTGTAGATAACATTCTTAACATGTTGTACCTGAATGTTATCATGATACACAATGTTTTATAAGTTATAACGTATAATTATAACGTTTAAGAAAATAACCGCGACCGACGGCTTAAACTCTAAACATTGAGGTTGAGAGGTAGATGCCGTATTAGATGCATGTACAACAGGTGTGCGAATTCGCACAGCCTATCTAGCTGTTAAGTTCTTACAGTCCCCAAATTAGCACCTCGTTGCCGAACAGACAAACAAATAATATCTGCGCGTATAAATAATAGCTGTGTCCGAAGTGCAAGAAAATTTGAGAAAATATTACTTTTCACATGGACGCCGTTCTTCGTTTTCATAATTCTGTGTACAGATTAAGGTTATTAAGTTTATCTATCGATTGACTTGGTTTTTAAGAAAATCTTCATAACTTTTAGGAGTTTTTTTTATAGTAGCTTCTGGGAAAGTAGATCGTTTTAAAGGTCAGAACTAATATGAGGAATGTACTGCTTTAACGTGCCCTCCGAAGCACGGAAGCGCTCAGTAGAATTGTCACTAGCGGTCACCCATCCAAGAAGTGATCGCAGATATGTCTTATCCTAGCCGATCGTTTAATAACGACTAGTAGCTCTACTAAGAGCAAATATCCATCTAGAATCCATGTCGCCTAGCACCCAACTAAGGCTACGAGAAAACAAGGCCAGCCTTTATCGAGGACACTAAAAATCTGCAAGTCAATGGGTAGCCGCGCTGCGCTGAGCTCAGTTTTAATTTTCAAATAACGACTTTAAAAACTTCAAAACAAGTGTTTTCGAGAAGCGGCTGCCTATGACGATGAATGACTACATCGTATAATATTTCCTTCTGTACAGTTTATTTATATACAGTGTCGGTGTACGAGTAACTCTCCCGCTGTGACGTGATTTCGCGACGGGGACGCTTCGAGCCCTACAATTGGTACTTTGGAAGCTTGTTAAACGAAATCGATAGCTTTGATGTTTTTTTTTTGAAAAGCATTCCGGTGACGAGATTGAAATTGTTTTGTAGGTCTACTGCTTACAACTTCGTTCGTATGTTTTTTTTAATATTGTTATGTTTGCCTGTATAACGCCTGCTATGCGGATTACATTACAAAATTACAAATATACGAGAGGAAAAATTTAAGTCATGTGCGGGATTCGAACCCGCGTCCATCCACCCCTTTAGCCGGGGTATGCTCTATCTACATAGCGCTTTCCATTCAAAGATAGTTTCGTCATATTTTAAAGACCAATTATTGTCAAAGTCAGTGAAATTTTGCACGCATATAAGTACTTGAGCGTAATATCTATGATTCTTTATAAATTTTATCTCTGCATGTAATGAAAACATGTGGAAACAATTCCCATACAAAACGATTATTTCCACTTATTTTGAAGATAAACCATTTTACGGAAAACTATCAAACACGAAGGCTTAAAGACATGCATACAAAATTTTAGCGCGTTTGCATTTTCGGTATTTAAAATACCTATGAGGAAACAACGCCTATGGTAAACACTATGAATACACTTCCCTTCAATTAGAGGAGCAATCCGATACCAATTGTAACAGTTTATCATAAAGGATGTCGCATACTGATCCAGTCGACATAGTATCGATATCGCCTCAAGTCAAGCCGTTCAGTATTCATTGTATGGAACTCTATACTACAACGTACGTTGTACATTAATCAAGGCCGTATCGGCATCGCCTCGACTAAAGACAAGCTTGCGAACAGTTGTGAAAATGTAGCGAGACGTCTGTTCCATTCCTACGAAAAGATTCAAATGTTTTACAAAACGGCAAATATTCATACAATCTTAGCAAGAATACACCTCGAGGCTTGATTCCCACCAAAGTGATGGGACGCGCGAAAGCCACAACAAACACCTGGTTTTCTATCAGGAATTCTTCTTCATTATTTTCTTATGAAGCGCTAGTAGCGAGGTTTACTTGCCTGTTCTTAACCGATCAGCAAAGTTAAACAACGTCCGCCGCGGTCACGACTTTGATGGGTGACCGCCGTCCGCCCCGGTTGTCGTCTTAGGATGGCAGACGTTATAGCATTATGGTAAAGCATTCTGCGAATGCCCGCCTGGCTAGCTACTACCCTCAAGTAGAAAATCTGTCCAGTTCCAGCAGCTGTCCTTGAGAGCCAGTAATTCTAAGTTAGCCTGAACAACATCTTCGACCACATCACTTACAATCAGTGGAGATAGTGGTCAAAGGCAATAGTGTGCGCTGAACTAGTTGTTGTCGCCTTAGGTATGTGAGCGGTGGAGATGCGGGGGTGCTTGCTTTGGTCATCACTGTCTAATATCTCATGTGCGTTGCGAGCAGTAGGCAACACGCCCCCTCGCCGCCCCTGTCGCCACCTAAGGCGCGGCCAAGTAGTTCTACTATAGCCTATCACATATAAAAAAGGAGTTTTTATTCAACTTAACTTAGCCGGGTTGCTTGGTTGTAAAGAGAAAAGAAAATGTTTCACAGGAAACTGGTTTTCCTTGTGATCTCTTTGACAATATGTGTATCCATATGCTTGGGAAGTTTGGATGCGTACTCAGTAAATAACGCACATGTGTTTGATGGCGTCACTCCCCTAGATTAGCTATTAAAATCACTGATGCTAACAGGATGAATCGCTCCTAAATTACATTGGATAATTCCCGGTCGCTTACACAAAACATATTGTGTGATGTGATTAAATCTATTCTGTAGGTGGATTTGTTTGTTACTTACTTTAAAAATAATTATTTTATTATATATCATTTTCTAATTATTAATTGTATATACATTGTAGATATATATATTGTGTAATTGTATATATAGATTACAAAATCACAAATATACGATAGGAAAAATTTAAGTCATGTGCGGGATTCAAACCCGCGTCCATCCACCCCTTGAGCCGGGGTATGCTCTAACCAATTGAGCTAACATGACATGACGTAATAACTCAAATCTTTCCTATCGTTATTTAACCACGTATTGGGATGGAGCGACATCTATAGTACCACTTGTTTTGTACTACAAACAAGACCAATTTTGCAATTGGTTTTATACTTGTAAATGATGACGCAACCTTATAATTTTAATATTGTTAGGTTTGCACTAACGCCTGCTATTTTGTAATGTAATCCGCAGTAATCATTAATGTAATAGCAGGCGTTAGTGCAAACCTAACAACATTAAAAATGTATATATAGACTTTACTTCTACACTATCATTTTTACCAAAATAATCTTCAATGTTTGTTTATACTACACGATTTTTTTCGCACACGTCACAATATGCTATGTCAGAATCCTCGCTCTGTAGTTTAAGACCCTGACAAGTGATATATAACTTTACTTGAATCATTGACAACTGGACACTCGTAGAGATTACACGCGCTTTACGTTCGAATATTGTTTATTCAAAATACACAATTGAAAATACACAATTTTCGAACGTAAAGCGCGTGTAATCTCTACGAGTGCCCAGATGCATGTGTGGGAGAGTATGCCGGCCGGCATATCTGCACTGGTCGACGAATTTCGTTTGAGATGTCGCGTCTAGTATATATAGGTATTGGACTTGAATAGATTTATAGCAAAATGTTTAAACTTTGTAGCAGTAAGAAACTATTAATCTTGGCCATATTATCTAATGCCAAGATAAGTCCGAAACACGTTTCCTTAAACTTTTTTCGATATAATAAAATTGCAAAGTTGACTCTAAACTACGCTTGTAACGTAAATATCTTAATTATTTACGTATGAACGTGTATGAAAATGTAATAAAATTGTAAAACCATATCAAGAGGGGCTAGATGAGTTACATTTTCGATTTACGTTACTACTTTTGTGTTATTAAGCTTTCTTTCGGATTTTACCTAAAGTGGTCACTATTTTACCGTTGCTGCCTCTCTTTTGATTCCTACGCAGTCCGATAGTGACAACATTTCAGCATTTGATAGTCTTAAATTAAGCTAGCAGGTGTACCGTACCAAAATTTTAAGTAAACGTAGGTACTTAGTTTTGTCATTGTTTGAAATACCTATAAAAAGTGTTAAAAGTTTGGAAGTAACGCAAACGAGCATACCTGGTGACTAATAAACTAGATCACTGGTTTGCCGCTTTCCTCATGATGTATTGTATATACACCAAATTATGTATTTCCAAAATAATTCATTTTGTAGCGCACATCTTAGTCATTAAACTGAAACTAAACCGAGAGCATAAATATTGGCTCATACACGTCAAATTTCACAAGAGTTCAACTCCAAACATTATTTTGGTATTTTACATACGAAGAAGTTTCTTGATAAACATAGTTATGTTTGTATGGAAAGCGCTATATGTGCACACTACTAAAGCACCAGGGAATGACGAGCCGGCAATTCGGACAACAAGAACAATACAAGAATATAATACTTGAAATCTTAAGAAACATTTTGTATTCGTAAGAACTACCGTTCATTGAAGTTTTTTGTTATAACTAAAACAAAACAATAATAGCTCACGCTCCATCTGTAAGTCATCATGAGTCCACCTTTATCGCAGTTATATCACTGACTCACCCGAAGGTGGCTATCGCAATGACTCACATAGCGAGGTCAAGGATTTGTAAATATTATTGTGTAAACACTGTTTGATCGTCCCAGATTTATTACAATCCAATATTTTCTTTGCCGTCTGCGATATTGGGACATTATTGAGTGTTAATCTTGTAATATTTTTTGTTGTATGTCAGTGATCAACCAGTCAATGATCATCGTTCATTAGGGATCAGGTTCTATTCTCGCTTACTTTTAAACCAACAAAATATGAGCGGAAATGCGGCTACAATAGGCTACTTTTGCTCTAAAAAATGGCAATATCAGGCCCTGCGCTGTTGGCAACACTGCAGTTCAGTATTTTCTTTCCCGTTTCCGATATTGGGACGTTACTGAGTGTCACTCTTGTAATATTTTTTGTTGTATGTCAGTGATCAACTAATCAATGATCATCGTTCATTAGGGATCGGGTTCTGTTCTCGCTTACTTTTGAACCAACAAAACATGAGCGGAAATGCGGCTACAATAGGCTACTTTTGCTCTAAAAAATGGCAATATCAGGCCCTGCGCTGTTGGCAACACTGCAGTTCAGTATTTTCTTTCCCGTTTCCGATATTGGGACGTTACTGAGTGTCACTCTTGTAATATTTTTTGTTGTATGTCAGTGATCAACTAATCAATGATCATCATTCATTAGGGATTAGTTTGGGTTCTCGCTTACTTTTGAACCAACGCAACATGAGCGGAAATGCGGCTACAATAAGCTACTTTTTCTCTAAAAAGTCAGGCCTCAGGCCCTGCGCTGTTGGCAACACTGCAGTTCAGTATTTTCTTTGCCGTCTGCGATATAGGGACATTATTGAGTGTTGCTCTTGTAATATTCCTTGTTGTATGTCAGTGATCAACTAATCAATGATCATCGTTAATTAGGGATCAGGTTCTATTCTCGCTTACTTTTGAACCAACAAAACATGAGCGGAAATGCGGCTACAATAACCTACTTTTTCTCTAAAAAGTCAGGCCTCAGGCCCTGCGCTGTTGGCAACACTGCAGTTTAGTATTTTCTTTCCCGTCTGCGATATTGGGACATTATTGAGTGTTGCTCTTGTAATATTTTTGTTGTATGTCAGTGATCAACGAATCAATGATCATCGTTCATTAGGGATCAGGTTCTGTTCTCGCTTACTTTTGAACCAACAAAACATGCGCAGAATGCGGCTACAATAGGCTATTTTTTCTCTAAAAAATGGTGACATTAGCTCCTGCGCTGTTGGCAACACTGCAGTTTAGTATTTTCTTTGCCGTCTGCGATATAGGGACATTATTGAGTGTTGCTCTTGTAATATTCTTTGTTGTATGTCAGTGATCAACTAATCAATGATCATCGTTCATTAGGGATCAGGTTCTATTCTCGCTTACTTTTGGACCTACAAAACATGAGCGGAAATTCGGCTACAATAAGCTACTTTTTCTCTAAAAAATCAGGCCTCAGGCCCTGCGCTGTTGGCAACACTGCAGTTCAGTATTTTCTTTCCCGTTTCCGAGATTGGGACATTATTGAGTGTTGCTCTTGTAATATTCTTTGTTGTATGTCAGTGATCAACTAATCAATGATCATCGTTCATTAGGGATCAGGTTCTATTCTCGCTTACTTTTGGACCTACAAAACATGAGCGGAAATTCGGCTACAATAGGCTACTTTTTCTCTAAAAAATGGCGACATCAGGCCCTGCGCTCACCGACAGCTGCCAACAACACACCGTTAGGTGCTTGCGACAGATTTTCTATTTTAGGGTGGTAGCGCTAGTAAGACAGGCATTCGCAAAATACCGTACCAGTTACCACCATGATATAACGACAGCCATCCTTAGACGACAGCCAGAGCCGACGGCTTAATGTGCCCTCTGAAGCACGAAAGCGCTCAGTAGTGATGTCACTAGCGGTCACCCATCCAACTCATGACTGCGGGGGACGTTGCTTAACTTTGGTAATCGGTTAGGAACAGCTAAGCAAACATCGCTGCGAGCGCTATACAATATATTATATGTGCTGGTACAACCGGACATCTAATTTATAATCAATCATGTGCATACACAGTACAAACTACACACCAGGGCCGCTACTACGATTCGACGAAGTATCGAACTTCTTGTCCGAAATTAAGTCATCCGCAAAACACGTATTGGCTTACTTTTGTTCAATTTCGTTCGTAGCATAGACTCAAGCATTTGCCTGTGTAGATTCTGAATATTATTATTTTTATCGGATTCGTAGGGTTTGTACATTATATATTACAGGTATTTACTTATAATTTATTCGTTTGCTTATAAGTAGTCAGTCGAGTTCTAAATATGCAGAAAGAACACAAATACTAATGAGGATATAAATACCTATGGAGAACAAAGACATTAACGTAAATTCTAAATATATTACCTGTATTTTCTAGAACAGTAGCGACACCTCTCGCTGAGCTCCGTAACTAGGGTTCTCAGAGTCTTACCATGGGAAAATGTTCTTTAATATCTCTCGTTTACTGATTGAAGCCTAATAGCGTTCGCAGAGTAGTATGGGAGATTCCATAGCGGGCAAGATTTGTGATGAACGATGCGGTCCGACCATAGACAATATCAAACAACGAACTTCGTACCGCAAATTTTTGCATGGTGGAAGGGCATTTTGCGAATGCCCGCCTGGCTAGCGACCACTCTCAAGTAGAAAATCTGTCGCCAAGCACCTAGCGGTGTGTTCCGGCAGCAATCCTTGAGAGCCAGTGAAATTACAGGCACATGTGACGAAATGCATTTGTTATAGGCATAGGTTAGCTTGTTCCGTCACAAAAACAAAAACAGTTTTCGTTGTCTAAAAGGTCGCTCGAACACGAAAAACGAAACTTCGTTGAATTGTAGTAGCGGCCCAGGTCATTCGGGTTATAACCAGACAGTCACTGATCCTACGTTGAAGATAAGTACGTGTGACAGGGTTGGTACTGGCCATGCAGTCTTGTTTAAACCAAAACATATTATAATTTGAATAACATCGATCTTTCAGTATGGTTGCGAAATTCATCAATAGCCTTTATGTCTTCGTTGATTCACAAACAATATTTTAATTATTCACATCGTTGTCAACTTACGGGGGAGATGCCCCGATTTTCATTTGTCAATTGTTAGGATTAAGAAAAAAACTATATGCCTGAGTACTAAGTCCGCGCATAGTTAGTACCCATATTATTTTTTCTGAATCTAAATAATAATTGTTATATTGATAAGTTTGTTGACACATCGTGCTGAAGGTTAATTATTAATTAATAGGAAAGAAATATTTTGAAATGCGGTTGATTACTAATTATTTTTTGGAACTCCTGCTCAACGATGCATTTTCACATCTAACTTTCGCCAAAATGTGACTAATTATATGTTTAACGAATACGTGTTGAATTTTTTTTAATCGGATAACCGCGCTCTTGTGAAAAGTAGGTATTATTTTATCTCCCGCTTTTTGAACCAACAAAAGGTCGTAACCGCCACGCGCAGCGCGTATTGAGATTGAACTTTGTATACTTCATATTTTGTTTTATTTTCCGTTACAAGGTCCTAGTTGATCGGCATCACTCTCTTAACAGAACTGAAGTGCTGCAGGGCCGTATAGCAGAGACATATTTTCAACAAAGTGAACATGTCTCTCTTAACGATCATTCACACTGTTATTGATTATTTTTGTTAACTAGCAAGATTACTATCTTCTTTCGAATATGAATATATAGTAGATATAATTAATTGATGTTATTAAAAATATAATATAGTATTTACATTTTAAATACACTTTCGGCTGACTCCAGAATTAAGCTGATATTTTCAGAATACGTATAAGTATCTAGTTATTACTGTAGTGTAATATGTTTTGGTTGTTACTTTAATTTTATGTTTTAAAATGTATGAGATTTTTTGTGACATTCCTTGTTTTCAGCATGTCGCATAGCGATGGGGCTCCATGAAACCATGTAAATTCCGGATAGAACCAAAATGCTTCCTTACAAAAGGTCATATTCTAGTTTTGATTTTGAGTCTGCTATCGTTTTTTGGTCGGTGGCTTTCGTTCGAACGAAATAGCCCGGCGGATTAGCTAGTTGTAGTGGCAGTGGCCAGGGCACATAGCACGCAGAACTGATGGTCGATGGGGCCGAAAAGTTCTCGAATGTAGACCACAAACCAGTAAGTAGTAAGACCACCCACTAGGTGGACAGACGACATTACTAAGGTCGCAGGAAGACGCTGACGCAGGCCGCTTACAACCGTTCTATTTGGAAATCTATAGGGGAGGCGTTTATCCAGCAGTCAACTTCTTGCGGCTGAAATGATGATAATGATCGTTTTTTTATTCCCTTGATGTCAAACAGGCAGACGGGACGCCTGGTGGAAAGCGATTACCATCGTCGTCGACTCGTCGTATGACACAGCACATGGGGGCATCACAAATACGTAGCATACCTTTAAGGATTATGTTGACTCGTCTTTTAAAGAACCCTATGTTGTTTCTGCTAGTTTTATCTACTCGAGTGCTATTATTTCCTCTACAGTTTTTTCTGTTAAAAGTACAGTGTAGTACAGTTCAATTGTTAGTCGAACTTGTGGAGCAACCATATCGTGAAAGTGCGATTATCTGACAGGATGTCATACCCGTCGTGATACGCGATACGAGAAGTGAATTTAAAATGCCGTTTGTCTGAGTTTGTTTGGACAGTATTGCGGTTTCTAATCAAGGAATGCTATGGCTACATTAACCGACTTTTTTAATGAGCTTTCACTGTATACACTTCAAAATATTCATATATTAAAGGTAATAAATGTGTCTTACTGATTTTTTTAAGATCATTTGAATCCTCTTAATCCTCTTATGCGATATCATATCGCGATACAGATTCCTAATAAAAAATTGGTGAGTAAAAAATTGTGTGGATTCCTGGAATGAAGAAAGTAAATATACTATTCTTCCATTTGCCAAGTACTCTTACGATTATTCACCTAAAATGCAAGGACATAACACTTTTATGTCCTAACTGAACACTGTGCTGCACATATTCTATTTTCTTAAATTCACTTGACCAAAAAGTGTTATTTATAATTTATAAATATGTGTAATGATTGGTTTTTCTGCATTTTCTCTAGATCGCGTTCTCAGCGTGTAAAACAGTGGGGGCTGCTATTACTTATAGTATTGTATTGGTGCATACATAAAACCTAATGCATTATACTATGCTTGGTACAATAGTCAGTACAACCTATTGTAGGATCGATGATTTGAGATTAAGGGCTTAACAGCTGCTAAATTAGCAGTAAGCTGACAGCGAATACGTAAATCAAACAAGCTGCTGTTGAAATAAAGATCATTACAGTGCGCACCTCGACTTGGCAATTAATTATGTCAATATTTTAGTCCGAAATGCGCGAGAATCACACAAAATATTTCTAAAAATAAGAACTAAGTTAACAAAAAAGTTGATAGAACATGTAACTCTTTCAGTATATTGAGTTAAAAATAATGATTTGCCAACTCTTAGCCCTTTCAGAGAGATGGTATGTTGTATCAATTAATCATGCTTTTGGTCGTAAACGTTGTAGCCCCGATTTGAGTTTTTGATCTACTTGGTTGTTTTGCTACGCTGCGCGCTGACGATACGAGTCGTATGACATTATGCTAATTAGGTGAATTGCCATTTAAGTGTTTGACATACTACTACATGGTCATTTTGCTTAGCAGTCGTTTAGATACGAATAACCAAGGAGCGGTCATGCTCAGAAAACAAAAGAAATTTAGAGCGAATATGTTCCTGTGTAACACATTCATTTCTGCTTTGTAAATGTGATCTAATTTGCACCTGTTCTTGTCGGGAGGTCATTGCTATTTTACCATGATCTGGTAACAATAAATTTATTATTCGGTGTACCTGATGCGTCCTCTGTATAATTTTCGACCGTAAAGTTCCTCATTAAAACACGGCCGAGACTAGATTTAAAAGCGTTTTTATTACTTCTAGCTGAGATGAATCTTTCCGCACGATATTTAACAACCCCATAAAGGTTATTTTACTATTCGACCTGGCGTGTTATTTACCAGTGCAATCGTAAACTGTCTCGGATCTTGTTATTTCTCCAGGTCCATTGTTATAACTAGCTCAGCCTTATTCTAAGCTTGTGTCTAGTGAGTACAGCTAAGCTAAATACTTATATATTTATTATAAACATGTATTTATTATTAATGTACGCGAGTGTACATTGTGCAGTTTTCTACATCTACATTTCTACACTAATATAATATTATAAAAAAGAAAGATTTGTGTTTTTGTATGCAATGAATAAACTTAAAAATTACTTTACCGATTTGGATGAAATTTGGTTTGGAAATAGTTTGAGACCGATAGTAGAAAATCTGTCGCCCAGCACCTAACGGTGTGTTCCGGCAACTGTCCTTGAGAGCCAGTAATTCTAGGTTAGCCTGAACAACATCTTCGAGCACATCATCACCTACCATCTGGTGATATAGTGGTCAAAAGCTATTAAGCAAAAAAAATATAACCCTGTTGGCAGCTGTTGCTACTCCATTTCATATTAAAAAGTTTCATCTCAAATATACTCAACTAATTACATATTCATGTCTGTCTGACCTTTTCCATCTTGTTTTCGACGTTCCGCCGGTTTATTGAAATCCAACATATCTTATTACAGTCATGTATGAATTATACATGTACTTACTGAAGAAGAATGCGTGATGTTGGCTTTTACGCTGACATATGCTGATATTCTGTCACTTACGGACTGCATAGGAGTAAAAGAGAGACAGCGATGGTTAAGTCGCGATCCGTGTGGGTGAAAATAAAGAAAGCTTATTTACACAAAACTAGTAATTTAAATCAAAAATGTAACTGAACTTGTTCCCCCGTGATAAGGTTTTGCAATTTTATTGTTATATCTTTATGCACATAGATACATGACTAATTAAAATATTTACATTACAAGCGTAATTTAGAGACCACTTTGCAATTTTATTCTATCGAGAAAGTTGTAAGGAAACGTGTTTCGGAATTAACTTTAGAGAATATGATCGATGAAATTTTCTTGCAAATATTTTATCTTTTTGGTCAAAAATCTGTTCAAGTGAAACTATTTCGAACCTGTCAGCCCCTTAAGGTTATTGAGTTACTCGATATATGCATTAGTATTTGACGTCGTTATATATCGAATTATTGAGATTAAAATATCGAATTACAATGCATGTGTAATGTTTCACATCCGTATTATTACAGAGCTTGCTTGATAAAACTCGATCTTATGGCTGGTATACTTATACAGTTAGTACTCACCAGGCAAGTTATATCTGAAGGGAAGCGACGTCATCATATAAGGGTTAGTGTTTGAAAAGGCACTTCTGTCGAAGTCTATCAGTCTTGTTCACGGCTGCAGCATCCGCTAGCACGGTTAAAATACCTTAACACCGTGCCTGTATCAGCTAAGTTTTTCTTCTCTGAACTTTTCGAAAGTCTTCCAAGATCAAAGTATTTTTTATTTTAAAATTGTATATTTTGCGTAGGGGCTTCTTAGATCTCAGATAACAGACCTGCCCTAAATTTTTACGCGTTCCGGGATGGAGACGTGCTCAAGCACGGTTTTATCTGGAGGTCAGGTGTTCGGACACGCTGCTTCATATTCATCAGATTCTTGTGTCCAACAAAGTAGGTCACATTGTGTTTCTACAAGGAGTACGTCTTACATTATAATATTTATGGAAACCTATCTAACTACCGTCAATCTTATTATACCTGAATTAGAAGTTCAATAAAATTATTTATTGAATAAAACAAGAGAGGTAATAGCTTTCTGTTAAAAAGTGCGAACCGACCGCACGCAGAGGATTCAATATTAATTAATTCGCAATAATCCTACTCCTGTAAATAGCGTTCATGCCGGCGCGGGTTCGAATCCCGCACATGGCTATAATTTTTATAAATTTTGTAATGTAAATCGCCGAGCATGCGTCATTGCAAAAATAAAAATATTGTAATGATAAGATTGCGTCATCGTTAACGAATTTAAAGCTAATTTCAAAAAAATTTCTTTTTCGTAGTACAACGTAAGTTGAACTATAGATGTCCCTGCATCCCCATACGACGTTTAAGAACAAATTAGTGTCATATTGGCTTAGCAGTTACAGCATATTATAGGGATGGACGGCGCGGGTTCTAATCCTAAACATGACTATAATATTTCCTCTCGTTGTAATTTTGTAATGTGTGGCGCATATATTATTGCAAAATTTAAAAATTAAAATTACTTATAGCATTTATTCTGTTGTTGAAATACAGTTACAGTATAAATGCGTCATATAATAATACCAATACAGAAATTAAAAAGTACCTACTTCTATTTTGGCATATAGGTATGTAACAGACAACGTTGAAGAACGTCCTAATATGCATCTTAAGATCAGATTTAATTTGGTCAATATTCTACACATTGTGTTTCTACAAGGAGTACGTCTTACATTATAATATTTATGGAAACCTACTGAAAATTAAAATTAAAAGGAGGTACTAACTACCGTCAATTATTACAACTGGATTAGAAGTTCAATATATAGCTTTCTGTTAAAAAGTGCGAACCGACCGCACGAAGAGGATTAAATATTAATTAATTCGCGATAATCCTACTCCCGTAAATAGCGTTTATGCCGGCGTTCGTGCCGGGTTCGAATCCCGCACATGGCTATAATTTTTGTAATTTTGTAATGTAAACCGAGGGCATGTGTCATGCAAAAATAAAAATATTGAAATTAAAGGATTGCGTCATCGTTAACTAAATTGAAGCTAATTTCAAAAAATTGTCTTGTTCGTAGTACAACGTAAGTTGAACTATAGATGTCGCTGCATCCCCATACGATGTTTAAGAACAAATTAGTGTCATATTGGCTTAGCAGTTAGAGCATACCCCGGCTATAGGGGTGGACGGCGCGGGTTCTAATCCTAGACATGACTATGATTTTTCCTCTCGTTGTAATTTTGTAATGTGCGGCGCATATATATATATTACTGCAAAATTAAAAATATTAAAATTGCTTATAGCATTTATTCTGTTGTTGAAAAATGCGTCACATAATAATACCTATACAGAAATTAAAAACTACATAATACAATTTTTAAGAAGGTCATAATATTAATTTTGTCAATTTTCGACCGAAGTTACATTTTACAAACGTATGAATAAAGCTTATCAACATACAAATAGATCAGATCCATTATTAATCTAGCTTTTTGACCTACTTCAAAAAAGGAGGAGGTACTCAATTCGTCCGTATTTTTTGTTGTTTGTTACCTCAGAACTTTAGATTAGGTGAACCGATTTTGATCATTCTTTTTTATTTGAAAGTTGATGCTTGCCGTGTGGTCAATGCGCACAATATTGTGATAATAGGTAGGTAGTTTTAAACCATCATGGTACCGACTTCAATAAGCTATTTCACACATTTGAGTGTTGAAGTCGGTTCCATATTTTGTAAACTTTTTTTTGTTATGTAACCATCCTCGTTTTGATTTACCATTACACTGCGCTCGTCACTCCGGGAACTTAGTTCTTATGTCTCGCTAGCCCAGTTATTTGACTTGATACAGTGTCCTTTAGACGTAAAAACAGGAGCGTTTGCACACTACTGCTTCAAGGCAGAATACCTGACTGTAACCACCTAGAATCTTGGTAAAGAGACCTACCCTACCGTAAAAGCTGCTAGATCAATAAAACATTTTTTTTACAGGATATACAAAATATTAAACTTTTGCTTACAATATATTTTCTCTTGTCCACAGAGCCGTTGGTAAAACATGTCTACTCATCAGTTATACGACAAATGCCTTCCCAGGAGAATACATACCCACAGTGTAAGTACATGCATATATTATTTATTTACTCTAGGCCACATTGCTCGATGAACTTATAACCGATGGGGAAGAAAGGTTCTCGAGTGGTTACCACACTACAACGGAAGACGTAGAGTTGGTAGGCCCCCACTAGGTGGACTGACGACATCGTGAAAGTCGCGGGTAGCCAATGGTTACAAGTGGCTAATAGCCGTTCTTTGTGGCGCTCTATGGGGGAGGCCTTTGTTCAACAGTGCACGTCTTCCGGCAGATGATGATGATGATTTATTTATTTACAAAATGATAGAAAAATTTACAGCTAGGTGTGTTACTTTAGGTTTATAGACATATATATGCAGCTTAAAGTTACGTATACAGGAAGGCCAATTAAGGTTGAACTGGCCGGTCACTTCTCCATACAAACGTCGTAGGGTGATCACTCCCTTATTTGAGATTTTAAGTCTAGTATTAAGCATAATACCGATAGATATCGTCATTATCTAGGCTTGTATTATGCCAAAATTTTAAAAAGATAATTAATTTGTGAGTTATGAGCCTCGAAAACTTTATATGAAAATGTTTCGAGGCTCACTGTCACTGTCACTCAACTGTCATCCCCTGTTCCATTTAGGATAATAAAGCTAATAATGCCACTAAAATTTGCTACTTCTGTCACTTTTGACATTAGATGTAGCGTTTATGGCGAAAATAACGCCAAGACACATGTGGAACAACTTTTTGGGAGTGTGATCGTTTTTAGCGAATCTAACTTCAAATGGTAAGCACCCATAAACTCGTAAGAATATGTTATATACGAATTACTGACATTTAGTAGCTTCAGCCCGCCGCTCGTCGTCTCCTCGACCGCGTGAAACTTATTTCGACGGAACCCTCGGAATTTACGTGTTGAGACACTAAGTCGTAATTATCCCGTCTAAACAATTTGCATAACAACAATGAATAATGATTGGCTATAAAAATCTTAACCACATATGATTTATCATCACCTGGGTATTTTACCTTTTAAATTGTTTATAGTTTTATGTATTAGGTACTAAATGATTGAATCATCTTACAACAATAACTATATACTAGATTGTCACCCAGACCTAGCCTACGTAAACGGCCTACGTCACCGCGTCGGAAATGTTTGGTATTTCTTGATTGGCAGAAAGTATTTTTCGAGTTATGTTGTATGTTGTGTATATAGGTATATATAAACATATATATATATATATATATATATATATATATATATATATATATATATATATATATATATATATATATATATATATATATATATGATAGGTATGTTTAAATATACCTATAAACAAGGTGTCCCAAGAAGTAGTGATATACTAAAGCTGGGAGGTTAGAGGACCTAGAGGGGTATGAATCAATCGTGACTCCCAGACGAAGGACTTCAAAACAGTCCGAAACTGGTCGGAATCTTTCCGGTAAATATAACGCGGGTCCTAGCCGGTTCCTAATAAGTTAATGAGAATAGATCTAGTCGAACTGTGAGTGGTGTTTAAAGAAGAGCTGACCAAGTTGATCAAAATTTTATCCCACGTCGTCGTTGTACAAAGTCTATTTACGGGTTACGAGAATAAAGTTCATTTGACCAATTATTTTGTTATTATATATATATCAATATAGTACCACCAACTTAACTGTGCAGTTCTCGAGGGCGCTACTGGTCAAGGAAATCAACTACAAACTGTCACAATTTGAAGGAATGTTGTAGTTCTTTTTTCTGCCACCTGAACAGATAAGTTGGTGGGTCTGTACTAATATTATAAAGAGGAAATATTTGTACTTTAGTATGTAACGAATAAACATAAAAACTACTGGACTGATTTGAAAAATTTTTTCACCGTTAGAATCCTACATTGTCCCTAACTATAGAATGTTATAAAAAAAATATATTATAATTTTGAATTTTTGTTAAACACCCGTGCGAAGCCGGGGCGGGCCGCTAGTACGTAATAATGATTACTGAAAGGTTGCGTGTTCCAGTTGTATTGTTTATTAATTAAGCGTAGATCCTAAGAGGCATACATGACACGTATTTTCATAAGCCGGAATGTGTAGTGTTGAATACTGATAAAAGCATATTTAAAAATATACAAAGGTAAAAACGTTTTAAGGCCAATTGAACCAAATTAGGGTATAACCATACAAGGATAACTTTAATGATGAATATGATCTATCTTTGTCACCATAGACTTCCAGCGATGTTGCAGTATTTTAAATTTGCCATGGTACCTAATGACTTTTATGAAATTTTACTTCAGGCAGATGGCGCTGCAGCAAACGAAAAATATTAGTTTTTTTTGGAAAATCATATCGTCGAATGAGGCGGTATGGCTCCACAAAATAAAAACAAATATGGCAACAAGAATATGTTCTATGAGAACAAAGGCCTATCACATTTTACTGGTTTATAGTATAAAGTTACCAGCGTATTATTTATACCAGGCTTCCACCTAGATAGGTGCAATTGAGTTTCAAAATTGTTGTGAGATGTTTTTTTTTTTTAAATACTATTTCTAGGTGTCATAAAAGTCCAAACTAAGAAGTTTTCTTTTTTCTACGACATGAATATACTTAATTTAAAATCTGCTATTCGGTTTGACGTTTAATTAAAGCAAAGGCCACATAAAACAATATAATATATACGTTTAAAATTATCAGCCTAATTAAACCGTAGATTGGGTAATTTGAGCCTTATAGTTTGAAAGATCTCGTGATCAATTTTCTTTTGAATGTTTTTACCGACGGCATGCATTTATTAGCAGAATACTACGAACTATATACAACATTTGGAAGCAATGATGGCCGAGCGGTAATAGCTATGAACTGACGAGCCGCAGGTCCCTGGTTCGATCCCCACCGCCGGCTTGAGCTTCATCGCATGGTGGAAGGCCATTTTGCGATTGCTTGCCTGGCTAGCTAACTACCCTCAAGTAGAAAATCTGTCGCCAAGCACCTAATGATGTGTTCCGGCAGCAGTCCTTGAGATCCAGTGAAATTACAGGCACATGAGATATAACAACTATGTCTCTAGGTGACGCGCACAGTGCAATTCGTCACTTGTGATGAAATACATCTGTTCTAGGCAGAGGTTAGTCCGCTTAACATCAGGTGGTCTTTGAGCGTGTTCCGTCACAATAACATAAAAAAAACACTACAGCTACTACAATAAAAGAATTTAGACAACCTATAAGTCATTGCAGACTCACAGGCAGTCCAAATGCTCCAGCCCACTACCAGTTGGCAGCGCGCCATCATGCTGGCAGCATTGCCCCGTTATATTGCAATCCTTATTCGTTGAGCCAAATAGGTGCCAGCATTTTAAAATTGAACCATAAATTTAATCTTCGTAAAATAATCTTATTTCAATGTTATATTCGTCCTAGTGCACTGAAAAGCTTTATTAAATTTTGTCACTCAATTTTCAGTCGAAAAGCACTCAACTCCATTTATTCCCGTCGATTCAATATGTGGCGCAGCTTTGTCATAATTCAGTTTGACAGAGGCTGGCTGCGGTTACGTCGTGGTGTTGAAAATGAAATTGGACATTTCGCTATGTGACATGTTAATGCATTAATTCTACCGATATTTTACAGTTTACGCTTCACACAAACACATAACTGACCTGTAATTTTGGTATATGATGAACTTTGTTTTCGAAAACAAAGAATTTATATGAAGATAATAAAAATTTAATTGTATTGAAGAAAAGAAAAGTTTGGCAATGATGAATGGAAAATGATATCTGGCAAATGTCCACCACGAGCACGCTGACAAATGTCGATTCTTTCAACAAAGTTTTTAATCACTTTTTGGCAATATGTCTATTTCGTTAATCACATTTATTTATTTCACATGCCGGTTTATGAGTTGTAAGGCTGCAATCGATTCGATTGGCTCCGTATAGACTCTGTCCTTAACAAAGCCCCACAAAAAATAATCCAGTGGTGTTAAATCAAACGATCTGAAATTTAGTTCATTAAATAAGAATGCTTGCTCTTAAGATTAAAGGTGCTTAGTTATTTTAATAACTTTTCGAAGAAAGAAAGAAAAAAAAAATATTGATTTGACACAAACAACTTAAAAGATTTACAATGTATGCAGTTTGTAAGTACGTACAATGCAGTAATAAGGTTAGGAGTTAGCAACATACATAGATATCCAACATATTTATGCGTGTCAAATAGAATTCATCTCAGCATAATGCCGAGTGCACTGAGCACGCGACGCTGGTTTTCAGATGAACCCCTTACGCGGTCGACGTTATGAAGTCCTTACATTCTATTTTAACAATATTTAATTACTAATTAATACTTCGGAATCAGAAGGAGAATCATTATTAAATATATAAAATAAAAATAAAAAATATATATCTATAAAATAACCTACAATATACATATATATATATATATATATATATATATAAATATAAATAATATAAATATATAAGCATTATTATATTATAGTATTATATAAGTATATTAAAAATAATAAAATAGGTTGCAACTAAAGAAAAAGAAAATATTCCGACTTTTAAGCTTCGTTCCCAGGGGATTGTTATGTATTGTGCCAAGTGAAATACAGATTTTAATTGAGTAAGTAATTTGTAGGTTAAATATATGACATGTCAATAGAAAGTCAGTTGGAGGATACCTCGAAACGACGCGCGACGATGGGCCGATTTGAAGAATATGTGCAATAAATAAAGTGTTTATAACAAGTAGAGTATAAAAAACCGGTATCTTCCTAAGTCTCCGTCAAATATAACCGTGACCTTATGAATTCTAGTAAGATTATAATAAATTAAATAAATAAATTTACTTCTACTAATGCGTGGTTAGATATAATGTTTGTCTTAGATTTGTTACAGAGTAATGCTCAAATATCATCATCAATTAGATGTTAACCTTGAACTTTTAATTCATGTACGTTTTCAATGTAAGAGATTAAAATGCTTAGGATTCGAAGTTTGGACTTTCGAATACATCAAATACGGAATATGATAGAATATATGTTTACCTTTTTATTTATAACTAGCTATCCGGCCGCGGCTCCGGCCGCGTGTATGCCGGTTATCGCGCAAAACCATTAACCTCTTTTTGCGCAGTTGGATAAAATCAATCATATGTCGTTCTCCGGGTCTCACACTATTTCCACACCAAATTTCATCCAATTCGGTTCATTAGTTTTTAAGTTTTTTTGTTGCATACAAAAATACAAATCTTTCCTCTTTATAATATTATTATTTATAATGTATGTTGATATCAGTAGCACAATAACTTCGGAATTGTAACTATCTATTTTGAAGCGCTCGTAACGAAGTTTGCTTAGCCGTTCTTAATTGATCAGCTAAGTTAAGCAACGTCCGCCCCAGTCATCAGTTAGATGCGTGACGACAGCTAGTTACATTAGATGTGAGCGCTTCCGTGCTTCGGAGGGCACGATAAGCCGTTGGTCCAAAGTGTCTAAGGAAAGTAGTCATTATAGAATGGTGGTAGGGCATTTAGCGAATGACCGCCTGGCTAGATATCGAGTAGAAAATCTGACGCCAAGCACCTAACGCTGTGTTCCGGCAGCTGTCCTTGAGAGCCAGAAATTCTAGGTTAGCCTGAACAACATCTTCGACCACATCATTACTTACCATCAGGTGAGATAGTATCAAAGACTAGCCTATAAGGCAGGTATAAAAAAAACTTTAAACAACCATCTGCCTTTTACAACTCTGTATTTGTAAAAGGTAGATGGAGTTTTGTTATTCTCATTACCAACTGCCTAATCAAAAAGTAAAAATTAAAGGCTGTGCATCTACGTCAGCTACGTGGTGGACAAGTACACTTCATCATTGAATACCGCAATGATCAGCTATCAGCCATTTGCATCCATTTGCGCCAAGAACTTATCTTGGCGAGTTACGATATGGGAGGTCAAAATAATTACTTACAAGCCAAGTATTGACATAATTATCTTTACAATTCCAGATTCGACAATTACTCCGCAAATGTGATGGTAGACGGCAAACCCATCAACCTGGGACTATGGGATACAGCTGGTCAGGAAGATTACGACCGACTCAGGCCGCTGTCCTACCCACAGACAGACGTGTTCCTCATATGCTTCTCACTCGTTAATCCTGCCTCATTTGAAAACGTGCGAGCTAAGGTAAAAATACTTTTAAAATATCACCCTTAATGGCAAACTTTAGGTGGGCCTAATGTGGTCAAACCAGACTCCTGTTCTACCCACGAACAAGCGTCTTCCTCATAATTATGTTCTCACTTGTCAATCCTGCCTCCTTTGAACACGTTCGAGCTAAGGTAAAAACACTTAACAAGTATCAGCCTCAATGGAAAAGATCGGGCGGGCCTGTAGTTACCAACAGACGTGTCCTTCATAATAGATTCTAACTTGTTAATCCTGCCTAATTTGAATACATGCTAGCTAAGGTAAAAATACTTTCAGCGCAAGTATCAGCGTCGATAGTAAAGTTCGGGTGGGTCTAGTGTGGTGTGCTTCTCCTAATACGTTCTCAATTGTCAATCCTGCCTCATTTAAAAACGTGCAAGGTAAGGTAAAAAACACTTTAAGTATCAGCCTCAATATAAATATTCGGGTGAGCCTAACGTGGTCGACTCAAGCTCCAAGCAGTTCTGTGGCTTTAGGGTGCACTCCTGTTCTACCCACGAACCGAAGAGTTTTTCATAATTTGTCAAGTGAGGACCGTTCTGCCTCATTTTAAAACATTGCGAGCTAAGGTAAAAAATTTCGATGTATTCCTAGCCTCAATGTAATTGTTCCTGTGAGCCTACTATGGTCGAATGACTCAGACTTCTGTTCTAACCATGAACAGGCGTGTTTCACAGAATATTATGTTAGCATATGTCAATCCAGGCTCATTAAAAAAATTGGGAGCTAAAGTAAAAAACACTTTCAAAGTATGCTTCAGCGTCAATGGTCAAGTTCGGGTGGTCCTAGACCTAGTGTAGTCGACTCCTGTTCTGCTACAGACAGAGCTGTTCCACGTAATATCCTGTTTACTGGTCATGCCAGTCTCATTTTAAACGTGCGAGCTAATAGATAACAATACTTTCAAAATAACGATCTATTTCATAAGAAGCACAAGCCTGTGCAAAAACCTAGTGTGATCAACTCAACCTCATGTCCATAAGTAAAGTGTAGGTTCTGTTTCAGTTTCATGTACCCAATTTAGTCTTATATTATTTATAAATTTTCTGTATATTGGCACGTTTCAGTGGTACCCAGAAGTCCGGCATCACTGCCCGTCGACGCCCATCATACTGGTCGGCACGAAGCTTGATCTTCGCGAGGACAAGGACACCATCGAGAAGTTGAAGGACAAGAAACTCGCGCCCATCACCTACACACAGGTACCTTCTTTTGATAGTCATAATTACAGATAACCTAATAGATAAATTATTCATTATTCTACTGTTTCGTTCGATATTTAAAAGTTTACCAGAGTAAAGAAACCGGTATATTATGGTAGTTTACGCTATTTATCCAAAATAAGGAGATAGTTCGCATGGTGTTAGAGCATTTTTCGAATGTCTGCCTGGCTAGCTACCACCCTCAAGTAGAAAATCTGTCGCCAAGCACTTAACGGTGTGTTCCGGCAGCTATCCTCAAGGACAAGGGCTCTCAAGAGCCAGTACTTCTAGGTTCGTCTGAACAACATCTTCGACCACATCATCACTTACCATCAGGTGAGATAGTGGTCAAAGGCTAACCTGTCCGACATAAAAAGAAATTGTTCCTCTCTGCCCAACCAAACCGCCCCATTGTGAAACAAAGTTAATAATTTTGAAGTCGACTTTGTTTGACTAATTCAGTTTGGGACAAATATTCGTGATGTAAATTCTTACTTGATTCTGCCCGTCCTGATGATTGGATTAGTCGGTTGTTGTTTGCGTTTTTAGGGTTCCGTATCTCAAAAGGAAAATAGAAAATCTTACCAGACCACTTTGTTAGCTGTCTGTCAAAGCACTTTTTCTCAGGAACGCGTGAAGTTATCAAGCTGAAATTTATATCAAATACTCAGGTCTACTGTCCCTTGAAGTTGTGAAAAAAACAAACTTTAAACGCAATTAAATGGTATAGCCGTTTATGCCGTAAATTTTCGACACTCGCAAGGGAATCAAAACCTACAGGGTTTAGCGCCTTATTCTTGCCTTTGGGCCTAAGTGTGTAGAAGCATCTTGACATTTGTTTTTCTATAAAAAATATCTATTTTAGAGTGAAATGTCACTTGTATTTGACACCGATGTGACACAGCAAGTAGATTTTGACTGATGATATAGTTTTTATTTTCTGTTCTGTTCTGATGTTTGTTAATTCTTCACGCTGAAACGGCTAAACCAATGTTGATGATACTTGGAATACAGATACTTAAAGTCCTGGATTAAAACAAATTATAAAACTCTGAAAGAAAATACATACTTTGCTCGTGCTTATAGACGAACCAATAATTGGTTTTCGAATAGATTGGATGACAAAATATTTTTAAACTTTGTACGTATTAAATAGTTATTTGTTATGCAAGGCTGCAATGGTGTTATTGGGCGCGAATACTTTATTGAAACGAAGGATTCTAGAATATAACCACAAGCAAAACTTGTCCACGCATTTTTTTTTTAAATGGGGGTTTTGGTTATTAGCATATATTTTTTATACCTGATAGGTTGGCCTTTGACCACCGTTTCACTTGTTGGTTATTCCTGCCGGAAAACACCGTTAGGTGCTTGGCGACAGATTTTCTACTTGAGGGTGGTAAGCTAGCCAGGCGAGCATTCGCAAAATGTCCTACCACCATACTATAACGATTGCCATCAAAAGACAAGAACCGGGACCGACACCTTATCGTGCCCACCAAAGCACGGAAGCGCTTATTAATAATGCTACTAGAGGTCACCCATCCAAGTCATGACGCGGCAGACGTTGCTTAACTTAACTGATCGGTTAAGAACGGCTAAGCTAACTTCGCTACGAGCGTTCAAAAAGGTCTGACCCTGACATAATAAAAATGTACTGTTTCTCTGACCCATAGAACTTCCTGTTTATAGGTTTCTTGTGAATTAATGCGTGAATGTAAATTTTCAGGGTCTCGGCATGTCGAAAGAGATCAACGCCGTGAAGTACCTGGAGTGCTCTGCGCTCACACAGAAGGGCCTCAAGACGGTGTTCGACGAAGCGATCCGCGCAGTGCTCTGTCCCGTACCCATCGTCAAGAAGAGCAACAAGTGCCAGCTGCTCTAAACGACGACCGACACGCAGGTATTGCTTCAGAACTGATGGGCTAGGTAGACTTGTAACTATAGTTCCCTTACTAAGAACTTTAAGACTTCTAAATATGATGGATGTCATAAAATATCCGCTACTGAGCAACGTGGCATCACTCACGTCGAAGCGCTGATTACCCGGACGGTGACGGGTATACTGTTCTGTATCAGCCGGATCGTCCACTGCTGAACACAGCCTTCCCCATTTAAGGGGGGGTTTGCTTGCCACACACTTTCCACGCTTGGCAGGCGGCAGATATCAGTTCCTCAGAAAGAACTGTGCCTTCCTTCTGGTGTGTTACCCTTAGTCGCATCTTATGACACCGACTCTTACGATATAAGTAGAGATGGGGGGTGACATTCTAACCAGGCAACCCACGTGACGGGTATACTACCAATAAAAACATTCCCAAAGAGGCTTGGCTTCAGGCAGACCATCAAACCGAGGCCGAAAACTTTTTACAATTATGGCAATTATGTGTTGTCGAGTGTGTTATTAGCGAAAACATATTTTATTTATAAGTTCTAATTTTGTCCCTCGTGTTGTTAGGATGACATACTGTATACCGACCGCAACCGAGTGGGATAATGTTTTTACCAAAAACACATTAAATCATTTTATCACGCTTTATTGCCGGCTCACAAAATACTGCTAAGAGAACAAATGAATGGTTTGCTCACTGTATTGCGTTTCCGCCCGAAATATTGGATATGAAATCATGTACCTGTTGGATACCTAAGGTGGGCTCCAATCCCTTGCCATGGCTATAATATTGGAGAGACTGAGGTAAAATCGAAAAGACAACAGCGTCTTCTTAAGCTGTCAATACCTGTCACGACCAGAGATTCTAGAGCTGTTGATACCTCTCCCCTCCCTCTACCTTCACTTTGGGGAGGCATATATTTTGCTCTTTTCGTTCCAGCTGCTCATAACTTACATACGGCTGTTACTTCATTAAGTCTATGTCCGTAAAAACGGTAAATAAATGCCTTAGAAATAAAATTACTCCTTCAAATAAATGTACTTTTTAATCCTTATACATTCAAGGAAATCTGTTCAGCCGTTTGAAAGTCAACTTTTAAAGTTGATGAAGGGATGTGAGCAACTTACACAAATCTGATCGAATATAAATTTGATATCCTGTTGGAGGTGTTTTAAATTTATAATTTTAAATAGCTATGTTTTATATTTTACTTTCAGATAAAGGACGTCGATGCAAATGCATACAGCATAGCTTTCTATACATAGAACGCACCAACCATCCGTCTACACGATATCAAACAATAGTGCAGTAAATAATTATCATTTTATGGACTTCGATAACGAGATAAAATAGCTATTACTTTATACTATAAAAGCATTATAACGTGGTGTCCGTGTACCACATCGCCCTTTTATCGCTACAATTTACTAGAAGTTTCTTGATACTACATTGGTATTATAACAATAGATGGCGCTGTTTGAAATTTCAGTGATTTTGTCAAGTGTTTGTTTAATCGCTTTTTATTTTTGTTTTAGTAATCGTCACTGGCAACTTTTTATCGTTACTATAAAATTACTGTCGTTGCCTTTTCATTGTCTATGGTTTTTAATTATACATTTATTTTCGCGCCAGTGACTTTGTTTTCTTAGTTTGATTTAAACACAATATTTGGGTGCTTTTACGATCTTTGCTGTCACAAAAATGTTTTACATTCCTATATTGTTGAAAAATACTTGCAACACTTTCGGTACAATTTATTTTGTTTTGTGTAAACACATACAGTATATAAGAAAAAATTAAATGGAATTGTTGAACTTTGTGTTAGAGCAGAGATTATATTTTTCGATTTATTATTGCTTATTAATTAATGGTTATTATTTCTGTCCTGATTATTGTTGTATTAAATGTAGTGGATGTTGATAAGTACAGTATTTGTTTGTAAGTGAATTATTAACCGTTGATGTTTCTTATCCGTTTCTATTTTATTGGAGAAAAATGCATAAAATTTTTAATCTAACAAGTTTACAAATTGCCTTATTGTAATGCTTAGAAAATGGAATTTATGTATTCGTAGCATTATGTAAATCAATTTCGTCGTTTGGCTTCTATGTATGGAATATTAAACCGTAATTTAATGAGCCGATGGTTGATTATTCAACGTTAAAAAAAATATACATTATGCTGTTTAGTGACTGCCAATTCTAATATTAATAGTTTCAAAACTCGCTAAAAACTATCACACCTATTCATCGGAAAATATATTTCAAACGTAAGATTCCTAATTCCTAAACCTGTTATTGCCTTTAACAACCTAAAATAGAGGAGGTTCTCCGTTAGGTTGTATTTTCAGTAAGGTCATTAACGTCACGTTATTATGGACATTCAATATTAGCAGTCCTCTAATTGCCGTTTACAAGTGGTCTATAAATAAATAAGTATATAAGTATTAATAGTGTTTTAGTGAGTTATGAAACTATAAATTCACATTGAATTTTTAACCAGTTTGGTCCATCGAGCAACATGCAAAACAATGCCAGAATCACTCTCATCTATGAAATGCTGGACCGTTTCATTACAATACATATCTAGGTGAAGGTATAAATAACTAAGCTAGAAAATGTTGAACTAAAAGCGATAATTTAGTTCTAAAATTACAACTAAAAACATTTTGAACTAAATTGCCGCCGAAGCAACAAAATACTTTTGTCTTCGTTGTAATCCGCACAATTACTTTAAGCATTTTAATCCGGCTGAAATCGGATGGGCAAAAAAAAGCTTGCTAGTCCATCTTATATTGGTCGGATTGGATCGCATTTTCATTTTTTAGAAAAGTGAGCGTGTTTCTATCTGGAAATATGGTCCAACTAAATTAACACTTAATTAGTGCTAGAGCCTTGATAGAGCGAAAGAGATAGTCTAACTGATCCACCCTATCTTCAATAAATTGCACAGAAATGTCTTTAGTAGATACTTTATTTTATGTTCCTAATGATGACTTTTCCCTCTTGTAAAGTCGTCAGTGGCAAGTTTTCTATGGCTCTATACGGCGTGCACTTGAAAATATTACAAAAAATTTCAGCTGTCGAGTCGGCCATTTTGGTTTTAGGGACATATTTAAGTTAACATAGTTCATTTTATACACTTTTCTAAAGTATGAAAATGCGATCAACGAACTATACACTAATGACAATAGCATGCATATCAGACGCCATTCGATAAGCTACTTTGCAATAATAATAATATCCCAGGGACTCGATTCTCAAAAACATCGATATCTCGGAACAAATCAGTCATATTTCATTCGAAATTAAACGACAAAACGATGTTTCCTCAGAAATGACCCTGTGTTGAAAGTAAGCTCCCTGTTATTCTGCGTGATTGTAAAGGAAGCTTACAACGGAGCGTGATTTTTGGGCCACCGCCACAGACTGGCCAATATATAATAATATTGTCTATGCAGACATTGTTTCAGAAGTGTCTATTCTTTAGTCTGTGACGAGAATCTGAGTGATAACGGACCGTAGGAATCTGCCTTTATTCGTTTCTGTGTAGTATCGCCCAGCCATTTTCAGGAGACATTTCGCAGCGAGTGTGATAGGGTTTAGGCTTTAATTGACCATCGGGAAACCAACGGCCTCTTTTTCTACACATTTTACTACCAACCGCTCGCCTAAACACTTCAGGGCATAAATGAAGCTGCTTCTAAACAGCTGTTTTAATTACGGCACTAAGTTAATTATTGTCTAAATCCACTCCTAAAATATAAATGTTAAACATAAGTTGGTATATTAAGGTTGGTTTTAAGGTGTGCAATTGTTGTCGCTTGTCCGAACACAGCGTTGATACGTTGCCATAGACTATAAAAAGGTAATCTTTTTTTTTAAAGCTAGAACAATTGCACAGATAATGTAGCGATAAGATTTTAATGTATGTATTGTTCAGATGCGAATATATTTAGAAGGAACGGCATGTAAATAACAGTAAAATTAGTTATAAAAAATGTGTAAGCGTACCCACGCGCCGTATTTTGGTGTTGCATTTTTTTTATATTATAAACTTAGTAACTTTATTGGGGGGCTTGTCGGTTATGCGTTTCGTTATAACAGTTGTTGCGAAACATTATATTGAAATATTAGTTAGTTATTATTTGTATTTACAAATACTTCGACTGATATAACAATCATAGCAAATCTGTCGTAAACTATGTAAGGCGTTCAAGACTTGAAGTGCATTAAATAAAAAAATAATTCCATATTTGATATTGCTATATCAGTCGAAGCTATATTTTTTCTTTGTATTTGAATCCACATTCAGTTTTAAGTTTCAGTAATACACTCGGTCTTTGTTATGAAATGACTTCACAAAAACACACACAAATATGTACTACATACAATTTTAAAATATCTTAATTTTAATATATGTATATTGTTTGTGTATACTACCCAAGTGTCCAATTTCGTGTAACAATGTATTTTATTCCGCGTTTTAAATTAACAGCTTGTATTATATTATTTTTGTACAAATAATATGGTGGATGTTTGCTACGCGGTCAAGACAAGTGTGAGAAGAATTTTATAGACAACAGTCAAGTAGCAAGCAGTCGTACGTTTGCTATAATAGCAACAATTGCAATAAAATCGAATCACTATTCATAAATCATTGGACGGAGGAACCTAGCTGTTTGGCTCACGGACCATTTGCATTGCAGAATCGGACACATTATATACCGATTTTTTACTGTATCAGCCGTATTGTCCACTGCTGAACACAGCCTAAGGGGTTTTGCCACAGCCCTGCTTGGCAGGCGTCTCGGCTTTTTTTAAAATCAATGAAATAATTTTCGCAGCGATGAAATGGCCCAAAAGAACTTTATTTAATGGTCTAGTATGAACCAAGTTTTAAAAAAGCAAGCTATAGATAGCTATACATAGCTATAGATATGTACTATCGCGTGTCAATTACATGTCTACTTATGAAAACTTAAAATTATTTGCTTGTGTTCAGAGTACGATAACAGCTCAAGAAATAAAAATTGTATGTATAGCTTTAGTTTGCTAAAACTGATAGCTTTTTGCAAACTAAAACGATCTGTACGCTAATTGCCAATAGTAAAAGGATTGCTCTGTACTCTACATAACACATTCAATCAACATATGAATGACGTCTATAACAATGTCCAAAAAGAGAAACGAACAAAATTAGTTATTAATAACAGCACAGACAGCATCTCGGAAGAATAACTAAAGCAATTGTTAGCATAGCATAGTAGGAATGTACTCGTATGTAGGCGTCGAATCCACCCGCTTGTTTTGTCCGCGCACACTGGGACCCCACCTTTAGTTAATCGCTGTGTGTCTATAAATCGGATAGATGTAACGCTGTCGTAAGTAAATTCTTCCAAAATATTGTAAAGCCTCTGAATAATTCAAAATATATTTATATTAACTGTTCAAATGTTTGTTTTATTTTATTTGTAAGTGGATAAGTACCTATAAAGTAAGTGTATGTTTCATTAGAACCTAATTACAAAATTAATACACGGAAAAAAAAGATTGCGTCAAATCAAGAATATATCTATTGGTCAAGACATTCCGTGTTTCATATATGGGGAAAACAATATATTCTTGTGATTAGTAAATATTTGTCTTGTTAATAATTTTTCGTGCAAGTATTTATATACTTTAACTAAGATTATTATTTACTTATAAAAAAAAAGTAGTTATGTCTCTGTCTAAGTAAATCATTGTTCTAATTTAGAGAATCTGAAATTCTCAAATTTAAAACAATCCTTACTTGAATAAATGAACTCATACGTTCACTCATTCATTAGATTCTAATAAGAAAAAAATATATTTTACTATTAAGTACATAAATAGTTCAGTTAAGATATTATTCTTACTTCTAGTAAAATATATTCTTCTGAGTATATATTTTAATTAGACCAACAAGAGTTTTCTTCGTACAAGAAAATTACTTTTAGGTAAACAAAAAATCTTCTTATCTGAATATTGTAACTTATTTAAGTTAAGAAACCATAATTCTGGCTTTAACACTTACATGTTTTCATACGGAGATCAGTTTATATAGAACGAATAATAAATGTTCTCCAGTGAAGAATTTTCAGTTCTCATTTCAATATTAAGTGTTTTACTGTAAGTAGTTTTGATCTTAGTATTCTAATGGGTGTTTTACCCGAAAAAGTTGTATTGATTGGTTCAAAAGAATTTGTATTTTGCACGAAGATCGAATTGTCTACGGATAGAATATCAGATTTCTTGACTCGACAATGGAATTTCACTGGAAGAAACCTCAGTTCTTGTTCAAAATAATTACATGTTTTACATTTAAATTTTAGTCATCTTGGTAAAATAATAGTGCGTTTTATTGTAAGAAGTTTCATTACTTGGTTCAAGTCATTACATATTTCATACGGAAATCAGATAATATATTGATAAGACTATCCATTTTCTAGCTTCAACAATAGTGTATTTTAGTAGAAGGAGTCTTAGTTCTTGGTTCAACTCTCTAAATGTTTCATATGGAGATCAGATTATATAGTGTGAAAAATATAAATTATCTTGGTTCAATAATAGAGCGTTTTACTGGAAGGAGTCTCAGTTCTTAGTTCAACTCATAAAAGTGTTTCATATGAAGATCAAATAGTATTTTGTGAATAATATCAATTATCTTGGTTCAATGATAGTGCATTTTACTATAAGAAGTCTCAGTTCTAGGTTCAACTCATGAATTGTTTCATACGGAGCTCAGATTTGTTTCATCTGAACTCCATATATATTGTACAACATATTAATTATTTTATTTCAATTATAGTGTTTTGATTGGAAGAAGTCTCAGTTAATAAATATATTATAAATTACAGTAAACTGTGAAATTGTTAATGAAGCACGCAGATTTCAAGAAGATATCGTTGTTCTTCAAAGTATTATTAATACCGTACTACCTAGATAAGAACTTCTTTATTTGAAACTGAAACTTCATTTAAATACAAATAAAACTAACAATTACGTAAGATTTTCCTTAGTATGCAATGAGATATACCTACACAAAAACCTTTTATGAATAAAAAAAAATTGAATAAACTGTGCTTCGAATTTCATCATTGAAATACTGGATAAGAACAAGATAATTGATATTTTCTACTATATACAATAAGATATTCATATAAAACTTTTAGTTAGTCAACAAGAACAAAAACTCACTTACAGAAAATAGCCAGCCTGGTGCACTGTCCAGATCTTCCAATCTGATCTCCGCCTTTCAAGTCTGCAAATAACGCAGGTAAATAGTTAAGTGTAGTTCTAAAATGGATCAACTAAAAAACATCTATCATCGTAAAAATAAATAAAATACAATACATATTCTCAGTTGAAAATTATTTATTTATAAAATAAATTAAGAAGCATACAATTTTATATTATCATTATCAAAAATATTATACATAATTGTAACAGTTATGTACTGCGCCCCGCGGTTACACCCCGCGTGGTGATGGATGATGATGAAAAGTATCCTGTGTTAATCCAGTGCTTTATCGACCTCCATACCAAATTATATCAAAGTTGGTCCTACCATTTGAGCGTGAAGAAGTAATAAACATACAAACACACTTACAAACTTTCACCTTTATCTACCACCAAATAATATGATTTTTTTCTCATTATAATCAGCACCACATTTTATGTTACGTTATAATATAAAGTATGGTAGAACACTTTGCTTGTTGAGTCGAGCCTTTTCTTCACCTCCTCCAGTTCAGTTTGGATATCTCCAGGATCCTAAAAAAAAGAGCTACAGTGAAAATATTGCACAATCCATAAACTTTTTATAGATGATAGGCATATTTTGACCACAATCACATATTGTTGAGTAAGTGGTAAAATATAGCAAACAGGTTAAACCTAAATAAAATTAAAACTGTATTTCAAAGTCAGCTTCCAGAAGGCCCCGTTAGATGATTATCACACATAAATCATCTAAACTGCAAGTTAGCGTTTAATCAGCGGTTTATCATTATTATAATCTATACAGAATCATGAAATATGATTAGGCACACTTTTAAAAGTTTTGTAAACTAACTACTATATTACTATAAAATACTGCCTGTGTATATATATATGTTATATTATAGTATGTAATAGATAATTTGATGAGATATCCTAACATCATAAGAAAAATATATTAAGTATATAATATTTTTTAAATTGTTTAAATATGTGTTTTATACTTGATGAAATTACCTGAAAAACAATAACAAAGTTCACAATCTGCTCCAACGTGGGAAAAAATGTACTCTTGTTTAGTCTTCCTCTTGGGGGTATTGAGTAGCGTAACACTTGTGTTTCATTGGTTAATTTTTGATCTGGAATGGAAAAAAATCACATGTATATTCTTGAATATAGGTTTATCTAACAAAAAAAATTATGTGTATATAGTGTATAGAGGATAAGTATATATATATAGATCGAAATCCATTCTGAATAACTAACGAGGAACAGACACATATACAAACACAAACATACATTCGCATTTATAATAATTATAATATTTAAGGATTATTTACCAACATCAGCCTGCTGTTGATCTCTATCATAAAGAGTTATCTTTAATTCTAGATATGAGTAGGTATGTAATACAATAATAATTATGTATTACGAACCTACCGATCGTTAACTTGGCTGTACCAACTTAGTGTAACCACACAGCACGTTCCAGGCAAAGAAAATCTAGCAGCCTCTATGATGGATATTTTTGACTATCTACAGTTATTTATATAGTAAGGAACAAACTTACCTAAATGAACACTAGTTGGTTGCTATCTCAAGCACAACTTGAACAAATATTCACTTTATAACACTATATTAAACAAAATTTACGAAAATGCCATTGGCCATGCCACGGCGCGTGTACCTTTCACTCGCAACGGAAATTGTGTTGTGTGTAGCCAACATCGCCCTTATAAAGTCCCGAAACATATTCGTATCGTGATTATTACCAAATGAGCACATTCGAATAACTTTTCATTTAGGTTGACGATTTGTGTTAAATACAGCCAGTATTTGTAAGAAATAGATGATTACCTATGGCTGTATTATTAGAGAGTCTGTACATATTTGAAATTATTATGAAAGATCGTAAAAAAAAAACAGTGACAATCACGATTACAACACAAAAAGTAAAGATAAAATCGCGGTACCAGGTTTTAGTTAGCAAAGACAAAAGTAAAAAGGTTAATTGTGTGCGGTTTTATAATAACATTCCCTAACATATTACAACGCTCACAGAAGGAAAGTTCAAGTTGCACGTGGAAAATA
Source organism: Plagodis pulveraria (assembly GCA_963890685.1). Lineage (NCBI taxonomy): Eukaryota > Metazoa > Arthropoda > Insecta > Lepidoptera > Geometridae > Plagodis > Plagodis pulveraria. The sequence continues at coordinate 25,581,490 of OY982955.1, read as the reverse complement.
ATTTTGATTAAGAAATCCTATTCCAGTTTGTGATTACATAAACGACAAAAATGCTTGAACAATTCCTCTCCTCCACTCCTCTGCCAAGCTATCACCTGTCACCTACGTAATTAAAAGAAATATTGAAAATATTTTATTATACAGTATGTAAAATATTGTTAAAAGACATTTAAATTAATGGTCCCGAGTTATTTGCCCGTTGTTCTTGCAGTGGCTCTGTAAATTTTTTTGCTGAACGTGGCAGTACATTGTAGAATATTTCAATATTAAAATTTGTAAATGACCTTCATAAGAGCGTCGTAGATGCCTAAATTGAATCAATGATTGTGACTTTAACTTTGATTAAATATCATAACTTAACGAAATTTCTGATTCATCACAAGTTTAGTTTTTGTGATAGACCTCGTGAGTCAATACTCACGAGGTCACATATATAGGCACCCAAACTTAACAAATAGGTCCTCTAGGCCTTGGCCTTCGCCACTTATGGCGGTGAGTATGAACTGTCACGTGAGGGGTCCATAGGTTCCTGCAGCGGGTTTAAGATTCAGTGCATGGTGATAGGGCATTTTACGAATGTTCACCTGGCTAACTTTCATACCACTTTGAATTAGGAAATGAGAAACCGAGACCTAAAGGTAATAATCGGACAGTTTTAAAACATTTTTTACTTCAGATACGAATCAATATATTGGGGCACTAACGGGTTTCAAACCCTGTCGCTTTGCCGTTGTACTATGAGTATATTAGACTCCCAGCTATTATCTGACTATTAGCTGAGTAACCTTATATTTTTCAAATTAAAATTTACATATTTTATTCTTAATATGAATTGAAACAAGCTTATTCAGCATGCAATATAACGATAACGAATAGTATTCTTAGGTTCAGTAGTTTCCCCACATCAAGGGAGAACTAGACAAAACTAAAATATTGCAACACTAAATAAAATCTGGAACAGAGAAAACCATCTCAAACTAAAAACTGAGTACTTGGTCTGAAAATACACATTTTTAATGGAGAAATAGTTATTCTTGACTGGAAATTTGTCTTTTTACTTTAAAATTCATGGTTTTGATTGAAGAGCCAGTGAAGAAAACTGTTTTGTTTTAATTATGTGTGTTTTTTTATTCCTGATATGGTATGGTGGGGTGCCGGGCTAAAATGTCACCCCCCATCTCCACCCGTGGATGTCGTAAAAGGCGACAAAGGGTAACACACCAGAAGGTGGGCAGCAGCGCCTTCTGAGGAATATATACCTTAAACTGCAATCCCCAAGCCGCCTGCCCAGCGTGGGGATTATGGCAAACCCTCTTAATGGGGGATGCTCTATTCAGTGGACAATCCGGCTGATACAGTATGATGTGTATCATTTACTAGTATGTAGATATATATTTGTTTGACTTCTACATTTAATGGCTTAAAACTCTATTGTATTATTATTTATATTAATGTTTGTTAGGACTAGCAAAAGTCAACCCTAAGAGGTTGTTAGCATTTTACCAATAATCCTGTATATTTGTAGACCAAAAAAAACATGTTAAGCCAAGATTGCTTTTCTTTATTGAAGATGAGTAACTAATGTTACAATCTATCACTTTGCATTGAAAACTTTAATATTCTTCATGTAAGATACCTAAGTCACTCTCTACAGTAGAGATATATTTTCTTGGTTCAACGTGGGATATAGTTTGATCTCTTAACCTAAGAATGTCGTATCAAATATCAATCAAGAACATGGTACACTTAAGTTCAGTATTCGTTTTCTGAAGTGAAGATGAATAACTTCAACAATTAACAATATATCATTATTGATTCAAAAACTTAAAATTCTTCATGTAATATGAGTCATTATCTGCAATTGAAATTTATTTTCTTGGTTAAATAAAGAGTACAGTTTGCTGTGATGCTAATGCCTCTTAACCTAAGAACAACGTATCAGTAATCAATCAAGAATGATTTTTCTTTACTGAAAATGATTTACGTTAGCAATTGAGAATTATTCATTATTGACTTGAAAACTTTGAAATTCTTCATTTAATATAAATCACCCTTTGCAATCGAGATTTAGTTTTTTAGTTATAAAATAAAATAGTTTTGCCTTAACACTAATGTCTCTTTACCTAATAATACCGTAACAAATATTAATCAAGAATAAATGTTTAAGATCAAGATTTGTTTTCTTTACTGAAGATAAATTACTATAACAATTAAGAATATATGATTATTGGCTTGAAAACTTTAAAATTCTTTTAGTTAGATAAGTTTCTGTCTATAATGGACATGTATTTTCTTGGTTCAATAAAAGATATTGTTTTCCTGTTAATCGAAGATTCTTAACTAAAGAATACAATATCAAATAAATATTAAGAATAATCAAACACAAATCAAGATTTGATTTCTTTACTAAAGATGAATAAATACAACAACTAACAATCAATTACTTTTGCTTTGAGAACTTTAAAATTCTCTATCTAATATAACTCACTTCTGCAGTTGAGATATTTGTCTTGGTTATATCAAGTTTATAGTTTTGTTGTAAATCCAATGTATCTTAGCATGACAATACAAATTCATAGATTAATAAAACAATATATATCTCAGATTTAGAAAACTGTCATTTTTAAGAGGAGAATAATTTTCTTGCTCGGACATATGTATATCCTTGTCATTTACTTCTCTCAATTATTTTAAATGAACAAAAGAAATATCTTGTATTAAGCCCATTGTTGTTGAAAGAATGGAAATATTTTCTTAATCCAATAAAACGTTTATTATTCTTGTATAAAATTTCAGATTTCTTACGCTAACTCCGTACGTAATTAGAATGAGAATTCATAAAATATTTCATTCAAAAAGCTACTATTTTCTATAGTTAAGACCAAAAATATCTCTGACCAAAAGTTATACTCTTGATGTAAAAATATATGGTGAGAATAATATTCTTTATCTTAGAGAAAATGACCTTACTTCACTCAAAACAATATTTTTATTTTAAGTAAATATATACTTGAGATTAAACAACACTCCCGAGAATAATATTATTCTTGGATTGACACTTTGTCAGGACCCATTTTTTTCCGTGTACCCTTATTGAAAAACTTACATAGCACAGAAGTTGTTGAAACTCTGCCTTATATAATTAGTAAAAACCGTTTTTCAAAATGCAGCCTCGCCCAAATAATAATAATATCAAAGTTTAATAATAAAAATATCAAAAACTGAGGTTATATGGTACTTACAATAAAATTATTATAGAGGACAAAAGTACTAACCTAGGATCAAACGACCTGGGAAGCAAAATAAAATAACAATCTAAAATATGTTACTAACTACGAATAAATTATTTATTCGTAGGTTTATAAGTTATAACGATGATAAAACTATTTGACTTGACTGAGATTTGAGACTGAATCTTAAGTACATAATTACATGTTGTGGTTCTGTTTTAAAAATATTAGTTACTAAAATTTTTGATCACAATATAAATTTTACCGTTTTTGTATTCAATAATCATCAATCATATCATATTGTCATATGGGACGTGGAATTTGAAAAGTTTGTATGATTTATATTTTGAGGGTAGTTCGAGGCTCAAACAATTCATAGTGTGACTCATTTGGTGTCACCAGAACCGATGTTTGAATGTTTCAATTACTTGTGAGTACCATTATCAAAAAATAACTTTTCCAGAAGCTTCGAAGAAATAGAGTAAAAGGGTTGAAATTTTTTATATTATGAATAAGAAGATAGTTAAGTTAAAAAGTTAAGAAATAATAATAATATAATGCTGCTATGCTCAATAACCCGACTTCAAACATAAAATACGCATTACTATGGATAACTCAACTACGACTCGTCAAATCTCGCTCGAATTTAATAGTCCATTGAAATGTTACATTTTTTAGGCCTTACCTTGCGTTTTTTAGAGGACGCAATTTTATTTTTTTAATGTGTAGGGGGGGGTCAGCGTAAAGCTAAAATCAAGTTTGTGGGGTCGCCACCCTTGTCCCACGGCCGCCATCTTGAAAATAGGGGTTGAAACTGTTTTTACGATATATCTCAAACTATCTGATAAAAAAAAAATTGTTTACATTTTTTGTTGCAAATTAAATTCTCTATAACTTTGGTCCAGTAACTTTTTGTCGTAGAACAATAAATAAAAAAGTTATAAGTGAAAATGTTCAGAAATTCGAGAAAAAAAATATATTTTCGATATAACTTTTTTTTATCATATTACGATAAAATGATATAAAACCATTTTTGTAGATCGTTTTTTAAGAAACATCTATTATAGGAAACATTTTTTCATTAAGTCAATAGCTAAGGTTTTACAGCGCTCCGAAGTTAGTACTATTTTTCAGTACTCTTAACTATACATATATTATACGTGGGTACTAATAATGTGTCACCAGTTTTTTTTTAATTTTTATTATATTTCTTTTAATTAGTAATTTTACAATATTATTAATAATTAATTATTGACTCTTTTCCACTCCATTACAGAATTTTACAATTATTGATTTTTAAAATAATTTTAAATCTGACGGCCGTTACTGAGAATGCTGAAGACTGTCATGCTTAAATAATCATTCGCAGTCACAAACTATCACCGACCCACAATCGCGTCAAGCAATAGTGGTTTGATCCTACATAAAGAACGAATGAAATATGTATCACGGATGTGCAAGCGAGATACAAGATGTTTATATTAGGTCCTTACATATGAAATTGGCGTTTTGTATGGGAGGAACAAAAAGTCGAATATTTTTTAATATAATATATTTAATTAATCAAAGTATGAACCATTATTTTCTATGCACTTTTGCCATCTCATAGGTAGTTCATTGATCCCTTTACTAAAAAAACCAGTCGGACGGGAATCAATAAAATCTTTGAAGGCGATTTGGACTGCCCCATCGGAGTTGAATTTTTTCCCTTGCAAGAAGTTATCCCAATTTCGAAAAAAATGGTAATCTGTTGGAGCAAGGTCCGGGGAGTACGGAGGATGTCTTAGACTTTCCAATTGAAGCTCTTCTAATTTAGTAGCCGTCTGTAGCGCAGTGTGTGGTCTAGCGTTGTCGTGAAGCAGCAGTGGCGTGGAGCGATTGACCAGCCTAGGTTGTTTAGCCGCTAGCTTTTCCATCATGGTTTGCAATTCCTGACAATAGACATCAGCCGTAATAGTCTGGCCAGATTTGAAAAAACTGTAATGAACAATACCGGCACTAGTCCACCAAACGCTTACAAGTAACTTTTTTGGGGTTAATTTTCGCTTGGGGCAGGATTTGGCTGGCTGGCCAGGATCTAACCATTGCGCTGAGCGCTTCCGATTATCGTAAAGAACCCATTTTTCATCACAGGTAATGATTCGGTTTAAAATACCTTCATTATTGTGCCGGTTTAGTAATGTAACGCAGCAGTCGACGCGCGTTTGCCGGTTTGTTTCAGTCAATTCGTGAGGTACCCACCTTTCAAGCTTTTTAATCTTCCCAATTTGCTTCAAGTGAATTAAAACAGTTTTATCACTAACATCGCAGCCTGCAGCTAACTCGGACGTGGTTTGCGATGGATCCGCTTCCACAATAGCCTTCAACTCTTCATTATCAACTTGAGTCTCAGGCCGTCCACGGGGCTTGTTCTGCAGGTCGAAATTTCCAGAACGAAAACGTTGGAACCAAAAACGAACTGTGTTTTCTTTTGCAACACGACCGCCATACACATCATTCACCCTTCGAGTTGTTTCCGCAGCACTAGTGCCACGGCGGAACTCGTACTCGTAAATAATGCGATATTTAAGGTTTTCCATTTTGTAAAATGAGTGACGCAAACAGAAAAAAAACAAATGAATGACGATCATCGAAGCACAAATACATGAGTCTATAGCTGTACAAATTTGAATTTGGAATTCCTTACCAAAGAGGAGAAATTCGTGATTAAAGTGGCCAGTACGAAAAACGCCAATTTCATATGTAAGGACCTAATAATATAGCTTTATCCCTCTCGCACTGTTCCGAACTACGATGTTATGGAACGGTTTTACCATAGTTTTACGACATTTTATTGCCTGCTGCACAACAACTGTCTGTAGCTTTTTATAGTTTCACTCATGAAATAATTTTGCTGCATATGCAATAGAAACAAAAACATTGTTCGTAATTTACACATTATTTAAACATTTTTATCGTAGAAAAGTCGAAATCAAGTTTAAGAAAGTAACTTTTTTAAAATGGATAAACATGACGGATTTGTCGTTCGAACAGTTATACTTCGTAGGTACGTCAGAGTTCGCGAGTAGAGTAAACAATTTGTTGTGACGCCATCAAAACGCTGAGCGATTCCATTACCGATTGTAAGCTTGCTTAATTGACGTGGAGGTATAAAATTTAGCAGTAAGATTAAGTTATTATTACTATAAGAGGTGAGAGTTGACCCCCAGTTCTGGTTTATGCTGAGTTGGAGACCTTTTTACGACATTTAGCGACTACCTAACTATTATTATATTTGTAAAATATTATGTCATTGTTGATTTGCTACTGTTGTAAATAAATTATTTCATTTCACTAATCAACATTTCGGCTTCGCCTCCATTCGGGACAATGCTAGTAGTAACGAGAATGAGAAGGCGCGCTGACGCGGTGCGGTGCGGTGCCGTTGCGATACGTTTGCGTTGCCCTGGCTGTATAGACCTTTTAGAACATTGTAAAAGTTCTGCATGGCACATCATTGCGATTACGACCTGCCTGGCTAGCATGTGCAAATAAGAAATATGTCACGCACGACACGAGAGACAAGTGGCGGACGATAGCAGCGGCCGCACCACGCTAAGATCTGTTCATTGAGATTATCTGTGGACGATTCTCCATTGCGCTGTTTGTTTGTTGAATTGGAAACAGTTTTAGGAAATAAGCAGTGATGGACTGTGAACCAATAAAATACCATACTTTTATGAACGATTAATTTATTTTTCCCGTTCTCGACACTTCATTAGGAATTATGTTAGGTATGATGGCTATGAAGGTTATGATTAAAAACTGTTCCCGTTGATGTAATTTTCAAACGAATGATACATTGAATTGCTGACTTTTATGCATCAAGTATTTTATTTTTATCTTTTTTGACGTTGGTTGTGCTATAAAATATTATTACATATATTGTTTAATAAAGAACAAATAAATAGAACCCTAAAAACTAGTTCAGTAGCTGTGATAAAAACTTTTGTTTCCCTACTTAGCATTCGTCACCAAGAAAAACAGCTTATCTGTTTTACTTTTTAATAAACAATATAAGTACCTATTAATATTTTATAGCAATATATTGGGTACGGAACCCTAAAAGTAGTTATTCATTTAGATTACTTTAAATAATTACTGCTGCGAATTTCATAAATAAAATATTTATTTAATACCTACTGATTTACTTACATATAACTGTTTTTTTAGTAATCAGCAACATATAATAATTAAAAATAGTTGAAAACACTACCTACCACTTTATTCAAAGATATTGAATTTAAGCTACGCACAAGAGTTCGTGAGTTGTGTTCAAATTCAAATTTCGTTATTGTATTGCTTACACACACAAATATTACGGGTCTGCTAACACTGGATGGAAAGTAAATTTGTACTTAATCGTCGATCGCCCCCATTATAACGGGACACGCAAGATAGACTACAGATTTATCTCGTCCTCAAAAAGTAGGACGAGAAAATTCACGCAAATACTCGCAGATAAGTGTCAAAAGTTGATTAAACTGAGGCGCGCGTGTTAGTGTTGGTAGACAAGTAGCCACGGGTAGTCAAAATACAGGTAAACAAGGACGAGTTCTTTGCCCTGCCATGTTAGCACTCGTAGACATAGTGCAATATGTCTATTTTACACGAGATAAAGTGTAGACAAAATCTACTCACGCGCATGCTAGCCGGGCTGAGATAATGATCTGTTTTTTTTTATTACTGCTAGGTAAGCCTTTGACCACAATCTCACCTGATTGTAAGTGAATGATGTGGTCGAAGGTGTTAACAGGCCTAACCTAGAATAACTGGCTCCAAAGCACAGCTGCTGGAACACACCGTTGGTGCTTGGCGACAGTTTTTCTACTTGAGGGTAGTCGCTAGCCGGGCGGGCATTCGCAAAATGCCCTACCACCATGCGGTGAAGCTCAAGCCCGCGGCGGGATTCGAACCATGGACCTACTGTGCGGCAGTCCATAGCCAATGCCACTGAGCCATCACTGCTTAGAATGAAGCTGGAGACATTCACACATTACTGTCTAATGAAAATGTAATTAGGTATGACTGTCTGAACTGTGTTAAACGTATTGATTCCATCGTCGCACTGCTGTAGTGAAACAGGTCCTGACCAACCCTACGAAATTTCAAATAAAGCAAAAAAAGCTCGTTTCTTCGGTAGAGTCAACTATACAGTTAATCAAAGGTCAGTAATATTTATTCCGCATTATTGAAAGTGTCTCTCAAGGGCAGCATATAAGCTTATAAAGTACCTACCTATATACATACACTTGATAAGAAGTCTCAAGGGCAGCATGTTAGGTTATAAAATAACCTACCTATATAGGTACACACTTGATAAGAAGTTTGGTGCAGTGGCAAAGTGTCATGTTCAAAGCGTGAGGCCCCGGGTTCAATACCCGCGCCTCGAGGTCAATGATATATATAGGTACTACGCTTTACCGGAGACGGCGTAGTGTTTTTAGTTTTTCCTACGAGTAATTCTCGTAGCAGTCCAGAGCACAGCATTGTGCGGCAATGGACTTGTCCCTATCACATGGAACCTAAACACTGAGGTATTATGGGTGTTTTTCTGCGCCGTCTATAGTTATACAGTCATGGTTATAACAAAGAGTACACTACGCCTTATCTGAGAGCAGCCTTTGATGCATGTAGATATATGTAAATATTGAATGCACATTCATGGAAATAACCTCCATATTATCACAGTTAACTACATAGTGAGTAGTTTGTAATACCACTGAAAGTAATAATGTGATATTGTCGTGCAACGCAATGTGACTGTTCCGTCGACTCCGAAAAGAGAGCGAGACCAAACATTAGACATTTTATTACTGGTAGCTACTGTCAAGCATGTAATTAAATATGTAGGTAAATTTATAATTAAATCAACATTAAATTATGTAAGAACAGCAGTGCCGGGCTAGAATTCCACCCTCCCCCTCTCCATATAACTTTATGTGGGAGTAGTACGAGGGGCACTTTGTACGTAGTAACGTACAAAGTGAGCAGCCTCCTCAAAAACCGCCATCTTACGTTTTTAAAGACACTTGCCAAGCATGGGGATTTGTTGCAAACCCCTCCTAATGGGAGAGGCTTTGGTTAAACGGTGGATGTTTTGGCTGTTGATGATATAATATTTACCTAAACACAACTTCAACTCATAACTAGGTACATACTGGAAAACAGTATTGCATAGGTTAAAATCTCAATGGCACGACAGACTTGTTAATAATGATCTTTCCACAACTACATTTACTGCGTAATTCTGAATGGCTTGAATAGACTGCATTTTTTAAACAGAGTTCAAGTTAAACTGGTCATCATAAACAAAGATAGTTTCTTCAACACATGTGTCATTTAACTTATTTCTCATGCATCAGTCGCTAGTCGCTGTTTGGCACTGCCAGTGAGCAGTCCACTGCGTCTGCGCATACAATTTCGAAACAAATATTTTCGTAGACATTTTGTACTTATCTGAAGTTAAAGTTTAATTCTCAACATGTCGAAAGAGCTTTTGAGTAAGGAGTTACCGGATATCGAGGTCAGTCAAATATTTTTTGCGTTTTATCTGTAATTGATTATTTGATAAGATATATATTACATACTTTACTTTTGTCTGGACGCTGGGAGAGTATTGTAGCATTATCGTGTTTTGCTTTTTCTCTAAGATCATTTTATATAAGGATAAAATCTATCAAGTTTTCTTGTTATTAACTACAGTCAGAATGGTATAGTAACGATGACCTTGTTGGCATGCGCCCCGTATATATGCGCGTTAAATGTCCGATTACTATGCAATATGCAGTGCCTTTGCAATGTATTATATCTTATCAATATATTATTACGACATCATGTGTTGTGTAAATAATATATAATTTCTTAGATGTTCAATAGATAAGGTACAAGATGGACCTAGGAAGTTATGTACTTATTATTTACACAAGACACATACCTATATGTATATAATTAATCTTACAAAATATAAATAATTATATTAGATAGGTATGATGCAAAGATATCGCTGAAATAGAAAATAAACAGAAAATATAGACCTCACGGCGACGGCGACGCAGGGAATCCTAGTGTTGAGACCCAAGTGTAGTATTGAAGCTTTATCTTAAAAATCTGTTATTTTAAGAAATAATGTATCTATTAGACATAAGGTAAGTTGTCATATAAATTTTATTATTTTTAAAGTAGATACAAAAGATGACAAATTCATTAAAGTAAAACATAATAATATAAAAATCTTATCATTAATAATAACCAATACGTAAAATTGGAAATCTTTGTACTGCATCGAAGAGATTACTACGAAGGTGTAGTCGCAGGCAGAAACTTATGTAGTTTATTAGCTTGTCCATTACCATCATGCCACAGATTACCTACCATAGGTAAGAATAACAGCTGAGCAGAGCCATGAAGAACTCAAATAGTTTCCAATCTATTTAGGTCGCTTGTCCTTACTGGCCATAGGTATTATTGTACCTATATAGTCAAGGCTATATTGATAAAGTCGTCATAATTTGTGGCAGGTCATGCATAGGCGATGTTCTATCTAGGATTCTAGGACATACTATGATATGATATGACTTTAAAGTTTTGGCGAAGCACGGTCTCGGGTTTTAATATTGTGATAAAAAAAAATTCATTGATGTATTTGTAAACATGAACTATTTGTTATTGATTGTGTTTTTTTTTTATGAGGATTATTACAGATGCATTGCCTACGTTGCAGTGTCATCCGTTCTCGTTATTCTTGACACTGCACTGTACTGCGCTCGATCACTGCGAGATGTTAGTTCTTATGTCTCATTTGCCCAGTAAGTTCACCTGCTACAGTGACCTTCAAGCTTACACGGAGTAATGTTTGCATATTATTGCTTTAAGACAATATCTAACGCTGATGTGGTATCCACCAAGACGGACTTCTTCTAAAAAAAGTCTACAAGAGAGACTATCTAGAGTATTATAGAGAGTCGATGTGCAATGCCGAGTTCCCGAGGGTCTAAGGCCTGGATCGGACAATGTTATTAGGTTTTTGATTAAACAATTATTATTAGAAGTCCGGAGTCTGGAACTACGGCCGTTAGATGGCATTGGCGTCATTATGATGTTCCGTCACAATAACATAAAAAAAAATGCTTGAACGGATAAAATGAAGTCATTTTACCTCAATACAATGAACATATTTCACGAAAACCAATTCAGTTTCCATAGAGATACAGTTGTCCAATTCATGTCACATTCAACTTTAGGCCTGGGAGTGTTCACAATATACCATTGGCGTATTTTGATATATTTCAAAGGCATTTGAATGTGTAAATCACCGCACACTGATTTTTAAACTTTTACAATAATCATGGAACCATGTTATAATCACATCAGACAAGCTGCAGAAGATTTGAAAATGCCGTTACAAACACCCGATTTGATAAAAATAAAAATAAATTACAGGACCTTTTCTGTTTATAGCGTGTTTATATAAAACGAAAAACTAGCAAACCAGAGGCAAGTATTAGACTCAAGAACATACATCAAAATACCTTCAAGTTTTAATACTTGCTATTTAAAATATGATACTACGGTTATATGGAAAGTGCTACGCAGATACTTCTGTCATATAGATCTTTTTATTTATATACAAAATCATAGGAAAACTTACAGCTAGGTGTGTTACTTTAGGTTTATAAACGTATAGGTAAATGCAGCTTAAAATTACATATACAAGACGGCCAATTATAAGTTTTCACAGATATGTATTAGGAATAGTATATTAACCGTAACAGTTGACAACGATTGTAACATAATAATATAAATATATGAAAGTCACGGACCAAATTCTATGCCTTATTTACGAGTATGAACAAAAGTACCTCCATATCGTTTAAGCCTACTTGAGCTTTTATTATAGGTTTACTTCACAGTTTGCCCTAGTTGGCTTTAGTTGAAGGATCTAGCCTCTCTTATAACAAATGCATTCTGTCTATAATTTGATGTAACCAAGGGAACATGAAGTACTTATGTTGTACTACAAACATACAATTTTGCAATTGGTTTTATACTTGTAAATGATGACGCAACCTTATAATTTTTATATTGTTATGTTTGCAATAACGCTATGCGGATTACATTACAAAATTACAAATATACGATAGGAAAAATTTAATTCATGTGCGGAATTCGAACCCGTGTCTATCCACCCCTTGAGCCGGGGTATGCTCTAACCAATTGAGCTAATATGACATGACGTCATAACTCAAATCTTTCCTATCGCAAACATAACAATATTAAAATTATAAGGGTGCGTCATCATTTACATGAAATACTTATGTCAGGTTTTCTCAGTGAGACTGCAATTGTACGCAGCCTTATGTGCTCTAGTAGTTCTAGTTCTAACTTCTAGTAGGACAGTCCAAAGTGCCATTTCCAATGCCTAATAGATAACATAAATCAGCTACTTCACTACGTTTTTACAATGGAAGGAAATGAAATTTACGACACCTTGTATCGTAATCAGGCCAGAACATATAGGCTTTAAATTGTAGATATCGTAGAAATCTATTTTGTATAGCTTCTAGTAGTGAAGAATCTAGTAACAGGGATTTCACACCTGTGAAGCTTATTCAAGATGACTATACTATATACTACTATATTCAACTACATACATATACATAGTAGAGTATTTTAAGTTTTAATACTGGTGACTCCGACATTCTTAAAATAAAGCCTAATGAACGAGATGTCTTCTTAACAACATTGTTTACATGTTAATCGAATAACAATTTGCTGTGAAAAGTGATCCCCAAGATAATGAAAAGATTCACGGGTTACTTTGCGGAAATTCATATTTAATAATAACAAATAATGACAATTCCGCCTAATTTTCCTGTTAAGCCGACGTGATGTCATAAACGCCAGCCAAACCGGAAGAATTTTCGACGCGTTTTGCTTCTACACGAAGCATCCTCGGACAGGTCTTAACTCTTCTCGATGTCGATCGTGCTTCCGGTGTTTCCGGTGCGTGACGTTTGTGACGTCACGTCGACTTGACAGGAAAATTAGGCGGAATTGTAATTTGATATCTTTTTAATATATTTAATATTTATTACTAAAATATAAAATATAATGTAATGTTTTCTAAAAATATTTTTAAAATATTTGTTACTGACCCCTAAGTCTTTCATTGAATCCATGCAGGCGCATTATAAAATGTATAATCGTATCTTATTGTTGTGGACAAACGTAGCATTTCGGGACATTTAAATCTAATTTGTTTAGGGTACAGCAACTTTTGAATCGAAGGAGATCATCTTGCAGACACTAAACGTCATGAATATTATTGATGGACGCAGAATTTTCATGTCACCGGCGTATAGAAGTATTTAAAAGCAGGAAGCAATGTAGTTTACAAATATTCTAAAAAGCAGTGATCCTAATAAGGACTCTTGGGTACGCCGGAAGAGGTTTTCATTGGATATGAACTGTATCCACTCAATACTACAGTTTGAAATAGAACCATATATAAGACATAGGAAAACCATCGAATAAGATTTCCCTTAATTCCTATTCCTAGAAGCTTATTCCATAGAATAGAATGATCTATTATATCAAAGCAGTTTGAGTAATCTGTGTAAATTACATCAACTTGGGAGGGTTCAGACATATTATGTCTTGACAAAGTAAAAGATTTGACGTAGTGGCTCTACCTTTCAAGAATTTGTGCTGGTCTAGCGAAATTGTAGGTGAAATGGTACAGCTGTGTTTTTTTTCTAATACCTTCGCAAACACGTAGCTTGGATATTGGTCTATAATTTTCGACCTCATTTTTTGTGAATAGTAATAACGAAAGCTGATTTCCAAGCTGTAGGGACAATGCCTTCAGCTAGAGAGCGGCGGTAAAGCAGGGAAAGAGGAAGAACAAGGCTCTTTGCAAAAAAAAAAAAAATCATTATTAATATGGCTCGTATGTTACCGGAGCCCCCAGATTTAGTTATGTCTAGATATTTAACAGTTTGAAGACGTTTCCTTCCAGAATATCTACTGACCAAATATCAGTGGAAGATTCTTGATCAGAAATATAAAGTTGTTCAGACTCTTCGGTGGTAGAGGAATTATCGAGAAATTTTGAGTGAAAATAATCCCCAAAAAAGTTGATATATCGTCACCTGTATTAGATGTATGATTACCATACAATAATAATTACCATAATATTATATTATGTATAGAAGGGCACACATTCAAATGATTTTTACTTTTTACAAAAGACCAAAATGCTTATTTTCTTTTATAGAGTTTTTCATATTTGAAATAAAATTATCGCGCATGGTTTTCTCGATCAGGTGTGCTCTCTCTCTCTAAAATAAATGAGTCACGGTCATAAGCATTATATTTTTTTGGAACTTAGTCTGTTCCCGCAACAAACATAACATCAATGGTCGTTTATATCATGATATATATGGGATATACAGGGTATATAAGGGAAGGCGTAACTAGCCTGGTATTACCGTACGTTATATAAAGTTTGATAGTAAAAGGAAATCGCGTTTTCAATACTTCTCCTACGAAGCTCGGAATGCCAGTCAGCGGAATCAATGTTGGCACAAATAGAATTAAAATCACCAGTATGCTATCTAATTCGATCTAGTTGCAATATAATTTTATCCGCAGGTGATAGTGATAGCTAACTAATTCAAGTAAATAATGTGTTATCTTTTATCTTTAGATGCTTCACCGTCAATAACCTACTCATAAATTCAGGCCTCCTTAAAATTTTTAGTAATGAAGGTTGGTATTTGCCAAGTTATAATGCCTAAACATATTACAACGCTCACAGAAGGGAAATTCAAGTTGCATGTGAAAAACATATTGATTAAAAAATCCTACTACACAGTTTCTGATTACATAAACGACAAAAATGCCTGGACAATTCCGCCTCCGCCAAGCTATTGCCTGTCACCTACATAATTTAAACAAATATTGTAATAACTCTATTATATAGTATGTATGTAACACATTGTTAAAGAATGTTTAAAAGAATGGCCCCGAGTTTCTTGCCCGTTCTTCTCGCAGTGGCTCTATACAATTTATTTGCTGAACGTGGCAGTACAATGTAGAATATTTCAATACTAAAATTTGTAAATGACCTTCATAAGAGCGTCGTAGACGCCTAAATTGAATAAATGATTTTGACTTTGACTATATCTTATTTTCTCTCGATAGACAAAGCAACAGTTTACCGGGGATTATGCAGGATTAAAAAACAGACTGTGCTTATAGTTTTTTGTCAAATGTAAGTTATGTAGAGCCAAAGAGAAAATTTTAACCGATAAAATCATAGTTGTACCTACCATAGATTACTTTTAGTAAAGACCTATTTAACCTACGAATAAACAATTCGTAGTATTTAACCTATTTTTAATAAGTAAGTACATGAACAAAAACATCTTCTGGAGAAACCTATCGTGGGAACTAGAGAGGAAGAATACTATGTCGTCGATTGCTTAAATTTATTTGACAAGTAGTAAACTACTTCAGCCGAGTAAATCTGCAATACACTCTTTTGAAACCGTTCAAGTTGATCTAGTACATCCTAAAATCTACTGTACATTTGTTGCTGTCGGATGTAAAAATGTAGTATGGGACGACTGTATTTTTATATTTTTTATTGTTTAATCGTAGTGCGCTACCGGACCCGCAACTTTTAATATGCCTACTACACGGCACACACTATGGTACGAAGTTAAATTAACTGGTGGGATTGGTGCCCTTAAGGTGGGTCCACTTTCGTATACCGTAAATAGGTAATTTTGACCTATAACTAATTAACTTTTTCTTACCAAATTTTTCCGATACTTTACAAAAACATATCAATGTAGGCACAAAACTGTAACAAACGGTTACCGGCACTTGACTTCATAATTAAGTAACTCAAGTATAGGCTGATCTTTTATAATATATAAGAAATTAATAAGTATTATTTAAAATTATCTTAAACTAGTACCCGCCTTATAAATTGAAACACATAAAAAGTAGTTATTGTGACATAACTGTAATGTAATCCGTATAGCAGGCGTTATTGCAAACATAACAATATTAAAACAATAACTAGACTTTTGGTAATACGGATTCTTTTGTAATTATTGATGTCCTCTATAAAATTGTAATACATCACTTTGCTCTATAGTCAACAATTTCCGCAGTACGCGATGTAACGATTTTTTTCACACGTTGAGTTTATTATCTTTGTTTTCATACGGATCCCTAAGTTTTTTAAAATATCCTATAGCCAATGTTCATCAGGGATAGTGTAGGATTCTAATGGTAAAAGAGTTACAGTCCAGTAGTTTTAAAGTTTATTTGTTATGTACAAAAATACAATTCTTTCCTAATTATAATATTAGTATAGATATGGTTGGTAGTTCTTGTTATTTTCATCATGCTAAAATCTAAATTTGTGAGGCTTGCTAACGACAGTCCTTGAATTAGGTTATTCTGTTCCATTGTGGGTATGTTACGCAGATTTAGTCGTCATGTATCTTGATGCTCTCTTAACTGATGTAAAATTACCATTACTAATTACCATTATAACAAGAGTTGAATAGAATAATCCTATTTTTAGAATTGTCATTATAAGTGTTACATACACAGAGAATTTTAAATTATATAAGATACTTAATTCTTATAGAATCTACAGCAGTGTAAGTGGAGTGGAACATATAGCTGGTTCATAGGACTCACCCTTATTAGCACTCGTTTCTCGTCACCAAATATCATCAATACCTAGCATAAAACAAAGTCTCTTCCTGCTGTCTGTCCCTATATATGCTTAGATCTTAAAAATCTTATTACTTATTAGGATGTTTTAGGAAGGGTTATATGTATACTTAATTCAAGCATAATATAGTAGAGAAACTGATATTTTTTGAGATTTCTAATGTAATGTCGTATATATACACTTTTTTTTGGGGTTAACTTTGCAAACGCTGGCTAAACCCTACGAGATAGATCAAAATAATTTGTTACAGTATTGTACACCTTTAAAAGGTCTACAAAAAAGTCCGTGATGGTATATGTCTATCTCTTAGGGATAGCCCACAATAACCATTTTTATTTTTTACTCTTTAGGAGAAATAATGGCTTATTTACGAAACGATTTTAAGCAATACAATATAATTATTACATTGTTTATTTAATAAAGATCACTTAGCTTTGCACCCGTGCGAAGCCGGGGTGGGTCGCTAGTTGTTGTATATGACAATACTTACATTTAATGTACCTATTAACATCATTTATAGTTTGTACTGCTTTAATAGCTATGACAGTTTTGTTGAGATCATTTGAAAGATCACGAAACGACACCATTTGAAAAAAAACAAGCAATAAGTATACAATATTTCATCGATCAAGATGGTTTATTTACAAGAAGTGGGTTCAGTTTTTAAAAATATTTACACAGACATCTCGCTGGATTGGGTATATTTACCATTTTCCCTTATTTTTCGGGAATTGGTCTAGGCTGTGACCATTATACAAATGAGCCCTGTTGTATGCCAAATGAACAACTGCACCTCACTATATTAAGTTAGTTTGTAGTAGCTGGTCTTTGGTAAAAACCAGCTATGTGAAAATGCACGTTTCACATAGCTGGTTTTTAACACTTCCGATTCTTAGGATGAGGAGAGAAGTCGGTGGGACTATATTCGACCCTTAGCTAATAGGTAAGTATATTTGTAAAGCTGATGTGTTTTTTGAACACGTCTAACTTCTAAGTACTAATAAAGTACTTGCTTGCATTTTCATATACATATTTCTCTGATTTGGTGTCATAACCAATTAGTATTAGATAACTGGCTACTTTTACTTTTTATCCAAAACTAATATGTATTTTTATGTAAAAAAAACCGCCCGGTGTAAAAAAACCGTAACCGTAGTACCTTCTTGTAAATATTGTAGTCCCCGAAAGCTTAACTCAGATTTCAATATGTATATTGGAAGTAGCTAAATTTGTAAGAAAATACTCACATTTATATAAAAAAAGGTGATTACAAACGGCGATACACAAATAACCTAATAGTTTTAGTAGCAGCAGAACTCTTTGTGCGAGTTAATACGGGGAAGTACTGCTAACGTACCTATTTCTACCGCCAAGCAGTAATGTTCACATTACTGCGTTCCGGTTTGAAGGGTATGTGAAATTACTGGCACATAGAACTTTATGTCTCAGGGTAATGGGTGCAGTGCAGTTCGCCACTAGAACTGATCTGTTATAGGCAGAGGTTTTCGCTTAAGATCCGATAAAATATAAAAAAAGCACCTAGTACTTCGAAACTAAAATGTTTTCGACGGACCCATGTTTGTCATGATTTAATTTAACGTTTTGTACGTCACTATGTGCGACTATACTAAAGACTGACAGAGAACGAACTACTACCGATCAGTTATTGTTCTTCGATTCGAGCTTCTATTAAAAGAAAAATATACTAGGTTCAGAAATATATGTAACAAAATTATAAAGACCTAAAAAATAGATTATTATAAATTTAAATCATTAAAAAATCGTGGAATAATGAAGGAAACGTGGAAAGTAGTAAAAGAAGTATGTAACCTAAAACAAACGAAATTGCATTCGCGTGAATTGTTAAACATTAATAACAAACCTACACGTTCACTTAACGCTGTAAATACATATTTTACTAGCGTTGGCGGAAGGTAAGCAGAGAAATTGTTAGGCATGATGAATAAATCTCAGTATGCACTAGCCTTAAGTGCAAAAGCATATGATAAACCCGTGAATTATATATCCCTTACTCCCACAGACCCTGTCGAAATTAAAAAATATTTTTGGGCTTAGGTCAAACAGCGCTCCTGGTTGGGAAAAGATCACGCTGATATTCTGAAATGATTTGTTTTGTATTTGGTAGGACCCATTGCATTTCTATGTAATAGCTTTCAAACAGACACCTTTCCATCAGCTTTTAAAAAGGGTATTGTCTGTCCAATTTATGAAAAAAAATATCCAATTTATAAAAAGCAGATCCAGGAAACTATCGCCCTATTTCTCTCTTATCCACTCTTTCATCCTATTTTGGATAAAATAGTCAAAAAAAGATTAATGCGATATTGCGAGAATAATAACCTATTACATCAAAATCAGTTCGGGCTTAGAGAAAAAAAGTCAACTGAAGATGCAGTCCTGACGTTAACTGCGTTAATTACTTCGTATCTTGATGATAATTACAAATGTATAGGGGTGTTTCTGGATCTGCAGAAAGCTTTTGATACCGTTTCGATTCCCATTTTGGGAATGAATAACAACCATATTGAGATTGGAAAACATTGGAATAAGAGGATTAGCTCTGAACTGGTTTTCTGACTATCTTGTGGATAGATCACAGCAAGTACGAGTGGAGGGGTATATCAGTGAGAGCGTAGTATGTACGTTTGGCGTTCCGCAAGGAAGTACCCTTGGTCCTGCCCTTTTTCTCATTTATATAAATGAATTATGTGGCACTACCTTGCCAGGTAATCTTGGATGAAAGTATAAGATCTAACTGAAACAGCTCTGCATATACTACACAAAGGCTAGAGGATGCCACGGGGAAGTGCAGCTAAAAGTCATCTCATAATTGCTGAACGTGGGCAACGTGCTGCCCTTAAAGTACTAATGTACCTACCACGTCGACACCCTACTATTGACGTATATAAACAAGCAGGACTGCTTTATGTCCGAAAACTTTTTATATACGAAAGCATACGGCGTTATCATATAGAAACAGTACCCACAACTACCTCCAGCTTCTATATAACAACATTAACATATATATATAACAAATTAAACAAAATAACTAAGCTAAAAAGAAAATCCAACTACAAAATTAATAAGATCATAATAACATGGCTCGATACGTTTGATTATGAAAGTATTGAAAAAATGCTTTCGAATTGTTGATTTCATGAAAGTTAGAGGAAACTATTTTAACACTACACATTTCATTCATTACACACACGCCCCCACACACACACATTCACGGCACTTCAATAGGCACAAAACACAACAATTACAATACTCACTTTCATTCAATTGTCACTCATAATCTTAATTCATTATATATAATGCATTTACGAACAGACACTTAAATGACATAACTTTTTTGTTGGATTGAAATTACTAAGGGAAAAGCCTCCTGAAATACAGTTTAACACTAGTTCGGGAACCTATAGGTTCTAAAATCTAAAATTTATAGGCATATAAATCTATTTATTACAATTAATTATTTTGTAATTATCAATATCAAACTTTTAACTCTAACTTCTTGTTAATTGTGACTAAAATGTATTAGCTAAAATGAGGCCAAAGTATTTAAACCTTGAAATGATCCATATTCCATCGACAATTTCATCATGTGAATACTAATATTTGCTATAAATTTCTTGTTTTTACGGAAGGATTGTTTTCGCATGCACTACGCAACTTTACAAATGTTGAGTTAAAATTTATATACAGGTATATAAATATATAGAGGTATCAAACGTGTCTCTATCCTTACGCTATATTTCGATGTTGTTTTGTTTTAGTTGCGTTACATACCTAACTGCTGGTCATTAAGACGTGACTCATTAAATACCTTGTTCGGAAATGACTATATTTGAAAGTAAATTAAGTATTGACCATGATACTGTAGGCACCTAAGATAACTATACTGTTATGTATTTTATTTACAAGTTGGTGATTGTTGGAGACGCTATCGATTTTAGTAGTTGCAGGTAACTATAAAATTCATAATTATTTAGGCGTTTCTCGGTGAATTTCACGGCAGGGCAGGGCACGTTAAGCCGTCGGTCCCGGTTGTTCTCTTATGATGGCAGTCGTTATAGCATGGTGGTAGGCCATTTCCGAATGCCCGCCTGGCTAGCTACCACCCTCAAGTAGAAAATCTGTCGCCAAGCACCTAACGGTGTGTTCCGGCAGCTGTCCTTGAGAGCCAGTAATTCTAGGTTAGCCTGAACAACATCTTCGACCATATCATCATTTACCATCAGGTGAGATAGTTGTCAAAGGCTATATAGGCTATCACGAATAAAAAAAAATCCAATTACCCACCAAGAACTTTCGTAATAGGGAGCTATCTGATATCTGATATATTCAAGTATGGTAGAGTAAAAACTCTAAAATACTTGAATTAATCAGATTTATTTGAAGCTATCCACGTTGTTTGGATATTTAGTCAACATTTGTAGATAAGGTTATCAAGAAAGGTCAGTGTCGTCAACATATTAAACGATCGATGAGTATCTCCGTAGTAAATTTATGCAATTCAATCTTGTATTATTCTTCCTACCCTTATATTACTAATTTGGAGTCATTACAATTATTATGTCACCAATGATATCGTAAAAAAGCTGACCTATGGTATATATATTTTGAGTCATGACATGACGCATTTAAAATGACAACTTAAAAAAATTTGATTTTTCAATCTAGCATATTGATAAAAACAATTAAGTAACTTAAATTTGACCTAAATTGCTGAGTAGAGTTTTCTAACAACGTGTCCTTTGTCCTTCCATTAACACCTTCTTATCTTATTGTCTCTATTAAGAGGCCTTTTACATTATTCAGCCCTCTCACTCGCACTTTTAAAGATAATTTCAAATAGCAAAAATATGGTCTATATTTTTTTTAAATGTGGTCAATTCATATTTCGCTGCATGCAACTATAGATGTTCTCTACTAATTTTTTATTTTGATATCTGTAATGGGGGATCCAAAACGCGTAATTTAGTTATTTTAAATTTTGGGCCTCAAATTCTAATTGGACTCAACATGTAACAAAGTAAAAATATGTTGAGAACATCTATAGTTGCATGCAGCGAAATAATGATTGACCACATTTAAAAATATAAACCATATTGTTGCTATTTGAAATTATCTTTAAAAGTGCGAGTGCGAGGGCTGCATAATGAAAAAGGCCTCTTAAGGGAAACGGGAAGACAGTTTGTTCATGTGTTCTTTGGAGTAAGCACTTATTCACTGTTTGTAATTTCACTACACTAACTCGAAGATTTAGTCCTCCTAAGTCTTCACAGTATGTCTGTATTGTCAAAGAGCTGTATACTCTCAACGTTCACGTGGTGATGAAGTCTCCGTTCATGAGCTACTGCATTTTTTTAATTGTATTGGCGACGAGATCTACTTACAGGTCCCAATGCAGTCATCAGTCATATTGCCGTCTATTCATTCGAATTCATGCACTTCTTGCTAAATAGGTAATGCGCGAGCGACCTTTACATGCACTAAATCAACTAGCCTGACCTTTCGCTTTAACTCACCTGTGTTCTGCATAAGTAGGTGTAACAGTTTAACGCTTTTGATAAAGAACTAATTTTTTTTCTGCTGTAATACGAGTGTACATTATCGCTATGGAGGCATATCTCCGATTTCTTCCAGTAGCTCTGTTGCTTTATCCCAATATTCTCTTTTTCCAGAACCTGCTTCGGTTGAACCCGACTGTGAAGCCTTACACCAACTTGGTGCCATCCGCTCAAACTAAGAAGAATAAGGCGCATTGGAAGAGGAACTCTGATCGAAAATGCACTGTAAGTAAAGCTTCAAAGGTATTTTTTTTTGTTTTATTCTACAGACAGTCTGCGTCACGGCTACAAAATTGCAGTTTGTACATAGAACATATAATAATACTACGTTTGAGTGCAGTTGATATAAATTCAACAAAACATACTTCACAAAACAAACTACAGTTTTGCAAGCATTATTATACCCCTACTGGCTTACGTAGTATATCGGACGTCACGTTCTCGGCGCAGATTGTTAAGTTCCTACTACTAGTGGCTTTGTGAGCTGAAGGTCTCGAGACTGAAATATATTTTAACTGACTTCAAAAAAAGGAGGTTCTCTTTTCGACTGTTTTTGTATGTGTGTGTGTACCTCATAATTCTTTACAGGGTGTACCAATTTTGATGATGACGCTTGTCATGTGGTCCCGTTTAAATTTGAGTATTTTTTTTTTAAATTTTTTTTTTTTATGTTATTGTGACGGAACAAGCCCGAGGCCCACCTGATGTAAAGTGGACTAACCTCTGCCTATAACAGACGCATTTCGTCAGCGACGAATTGCACTGTGCCCGTCACACTGAGACGTCCAGTTGTTAGGTCTAATTAGCCTGTAATTTTTCTGGCTCTCAAGGACTGCTGCCGGAACACACTGTTAGGTGCTTGGCGACAGATTTTCTACTTGAGGGTGGTCGCTAGCCAGGCGGGCATTCACAAAATGCCCTTCCACCATGCAAGTATATTCAAGTTTTTTTTTTATGCCTGATAGGTTTGTTTTTGACCACTATCTCACCTGATGGTAAGTGATGATGTGGTCGAAGATGTTGTTCAGGCTAACCTAGAAGTACTAGCTCTCAAGGACAGCTGCCGGAACACACCGTTAGGTGCTTGGCGACAGATTTTCTACTTCTAGTGATGCCTAATAATGCATATTTTATGTTTGAAGTCGGTCATTTTGTTCAAATTTTATTTTTCGTTTTAATGCCACCAAATCTTCGCAGTTCTGAAAAAAATCCATAGCTGAAATGACTACAAAAAATCATATGATTATCGAACATAATTTGAAGAGTTGGTTGGAAAATGCGACCTGTATAAGAGTATCAGACATACTGTTTGTCCTGATGTATGGTGTACTGTATCAACCAGATTGTCCACTGCTGGACATAACCTTCCCCATAAAGGGGGGGTTTGCCAGGTTTGCCACGCTTGGTAGGGGTCTTGGGGATCGCAGCTTAAGATATCAGTTTCTCAGAAGGCGCTGCTGCCCACCTTCCGGTATTTTACCTTTAGTCGCCTCTTACAAGTCCATAGGTAGCCATGAGGGGGGTCTCACTCTAGCCCGGCATCCCACGGGGCAGAGTTACGAAAGCAATTTGGCCAGGTTGAAAAGGAGACGTTTCGCTCGCCCTTCGGGCTCGTGCGGTCTATAAGTCAGAAGTTGTACTTAGTACGTATAGTAGTTGTATTTGGAGGAATCATCACTAAAATAAGTTCTGAGCATATTTGTTAAGGAGCTAGTATATTTTACTGTAAATTCCATTTATAAGTATACAGTTTTCTATCACAACCCAAATATATCTATTATGTTTCTTAGATAAGCGAATTGCCACTTGACTACTACAGATTCATTTGTATTCCCTCAGGCCTGTCCAACGTTGGAGAAAAATTTTGATGACATTAAACACACGACACTCTCGGAGCGCGGGGCACTGAAAGAGGCAGCAAGATGTTTGAAGTGTGCTGACGCTCCGTGTCAGAAGTCCTGCCCTACACAAATAGATGTGAAGAGCTTTATAACCAGCATTGCCAACAAGGTAACCATTTCATCGTGATATTATTCTCACGCTCTCTCACATCAATACGACACTCGAAACGTGCAGCTTTGAAAGATGAAACCCACCTCTTTCGAAGCCTCACAAAACAACTCTTACAGGTAAACTTTTATAACTTTTGTGACTCTTATCAGTGCTGTGATGAAAGTTTTGCTGAAAAGGTTGTTTAGAATTCAAAGAATTCCTCTAACGTTGCAATCTTAAACATTTGTATTGTTAATAATAACAAATATTTTAAAAGTATTTTAAGAAAATATCAACTTAATTATTTAATGAAACACTTAAAAAATCTTTATAAAAATTATATATATCTAGTGACTCTACGAGCACACGATCGAGACTGAATCTCGAACGTGTGCTCGTAGAGTCAAGACCTCCTGAGGATGCTTCGTTTAGAAGCGAAACGCGTCGAATACTCTTTCGGTTTGGTTGCTATATTATAATTTACTATGGTTTTTTAGTTTTTCGTTTTGATTTTCAATGCAACCCGTTATAAACTAGCAACTACTTCATCTAAGACATTTAAGGATATTTGGTACAAAAATATCCAAAACCCAAGTTCAATGACTTACTAGTAAACTAATAGTTATCTTAACCCCTATATTTTTTCTTTAAAGTTCATGAAATGAATATGAGAATATAATATAATATCATCATGATTTTCTTCTGATTTTTAAAGTCAGTTCAGTAAGTTTAGCTTTTAAAAGTAAAATTTACACTTTAAAGTTTAATATTTCGTTAATGG
The DNA here is from genome assembly GCA_963890685.1 of Plagodis pulveraria. NCBI lineage: Eukaryota > Metazoa > Arthropoda > Insecta > Lepidoptera > Geometridae > Plagodis > Plagodis pulveraria. The sequence continues at coordinate 25,556,089 of OY982955.1, read as the reverse complement.
AGCATTAAATCGAAAAATAGTATTAGCAACCGCTAAGTAATTTTAAAAATACCTATTCAAGGATGGGTTATACTTCTCGATCGGGTAGATGACAAAAAACAAATCATCGCCATTACAAAAGTAGCTACCCTAAAAAAAATGTTTTTGCTATTTTTCTACTTCGGCGTAATTGATATGTACACATACTACAAAATTACAGCTTTCTAGTGCTAAAGGTATCTTCGCAAAACCTCGGACGGACGGACAGATAGACGGTCTTGGCGAAACTATAAGGCTTCCTTGTCAAACCCTAAAAAGGTACAGATGGGAGACTCTGCTCAGCGCTTGACAAATAAACTAGCGAAGGTTCGTATCTCATTAAATGTAAATTATTTTTTTACAGAACTACTATGGAGCAGCCAAGGCAATTCTGTCCGACAACCCCCTGGGTCTCACCTGCGGCATGGTCTGTCCCACCAGCGATCTGTGCGTTGGGGGGTGCAATCTACACGCTAGTGAAGAGGGCGCCATCAACATTGGGGGGCTGCAGCATTTTGCTGTTGATGTAAGTCTTAAGATAACTTTAAGTTAATTATAAGGAAAGTTTACGAAACGAAGCATAGTGGAATAATTAGGTACGTATGCTACTATGTACTGTAAGTTCATACAACTGATCTACATGTCACCTATTGCTACATTAGATATGCTACCCAAGACTGGCCGAAAATACCTTGCTACGGATTTGGAATGCCAGGAATTGCTGTTCTGCAGCTGATCTACAATTAGGGAATTAGGCCCAGTGCACCGAATCGAGTTAGTACCTACTGAGAAATAGTGCTCTCAATTGATAGGTTAAAGATAGGCGCTTACATAGGAAGAAAAAATTGTTTAAAAGAGCAAAATGTCATTACGGAGCCGAATAGGAGCTGCGTCTAGGCGATTCTTTATGGCAGCCATTCTGGCAGTCATGGTCCTACCAACAACCTGTGCTTTGGGACGTGCGCTCTCTTCATGCTAGCGAAAAGGTTGACACCAATATTGGGATATTGTTATCAAGTTAGGTCATTATGAACTGGGAGAAGATACGAAACGAGCTGAATGATGAACGCAACAGAGTCAATGTAAAATAATCCAACGAGAAAAAAGGAGAGGGATCTTCTGTTTCCGTTTGATTTTGCTCTTCAGAGAACCTTATTTGGCAAAGTTATCTTCTTTTACAAACCTAGACGGGAGTTCTTGGTATGCCAACGCTATATATTCCACACAACTCATACACAATAATTAATTACAACTCATTCACAGATCTTCATGAAGATGGGTATTGCCCAGACCCTGGACCCGAAGACTAAGCCGCTGCCAACGGGCGGTGACCATAAGATAGCGCTAATCGGCGGAGGGCCAGCCAGCATCAGTTGTGCTTGTTTCTTGGCTAGGTTGGGGTACAAGCATATCACGGTCTACGAGAAGGAACGATACTTGGGAGGACTAAGGTATGCTTAGATTACACATAATATACATATAAAAATATAGGTACAGCTATAGTTAAGTCCCCTGAATAGGCTATCGTAGAGGAATAGTAAATGCTGTCCAGTTTCTTGGGGATCTGAGCAAGGAGAATTCAGTGGCCGACTGTTGGAATTCTATTATAGTTGGTTATATCATACTTCTTTGAGAAATTACTGACTCGTAATAAAAAGTATCTTCTGTGGTATTTCACGATGTAAAGAATCTAAAAAAACCCACATAAAATATCATAACTTACATATTTATTGCTTTTCCATTTACAACTAGACTATTACTTAGGTAAGTAACTAAAAACTGTACGGAGGAAATAAAGCAAAGGGAGGTGACTCAGCATGTGCAAGCCGAAATATTCATTCCAGGCGGCGCTGATTTTCAGCCTTAAGTTGCGAAGGTGAGTAGGTGCTAAGGTGTACCTACCAATTATGAACCTCTTAAAAATGCCTCAGCATCATTGCCTATTTTGTAATACCAAAGGGGAAGGCGAGATATCGAAACACCGGTCCCGTGTAGAATAGTGTGTGAGCCATTTTCAATATACCTGGCACAGTTCGAGACTCCGCTCCACTGAAAACTACTGTTATAAAACACAATTGCTTGTGACCGAGAGGTGACCCAAAGACGTTAAGATTGAATACTACGTTTAATCCACTCCGCCAGCAATGCAGTTAAAAGGACTAAAATCTAAATATATCATACTACCTATACTTGCCCTTTTAAGGTTCCGTATTGGAAAACGGGACCATGCAGTTAAAAGGAATAAAATCAAAATATTTCATACTACCTAAACTTGCCCTTTTAAGGATCCGTATCGGAATAAGCCACTACCGTTCGTCTGTCTGTCCTTTATCTTTGAAACCGTAACATTAAACTTCACAGAATATGTGTAATTACGGCGAATTGTCTAACACATAATAATAATAAAGGGGGTCACTGTCCCCACTCCCCAAACAAGATACTCGTAGATACGTATATTGTAATCTTTTCCAGTTTACATAGTTGTTGCTCTATCGGTAATACCAAATGTCCCGTACGTTACCCTTGGTGTGCCCAACTCTCACTTGGCCCATTCTATTTCTGATTGACATAGAGTTGCGAAATGAGCAGTCCACACGGCCCAACCCATAACAAGCACAGGAGTAGCACCGTTTATGCGTTCGTAACCCGATGCGAAATATAATAGGATGTTCTTTTTATTGGTGTATTCGAAGATGTTGTTCAGGCTTACCTAGAATTACTGGCTCTCAAGGACAGCTGCCTGAACCCACTGTAAGGTTGGCAGATTTTCTACTTGAGAATGGTAACTCGCCAGGCAATAATATGCAACATGCCCTACCACCATGCAGAATTCGATATGCCTAACTTTTTACTGGCTGTTTTGTCCTTTGATTCGGAACACCGCTTGAAGACCTAATTAATGGAAAATCATAAACCGTTGTACCTCTATATATTAGTCTTGAATTATAACGTCGGATTCCACCTCGTAACGTTACTCTGCTGCAGCTCTTCAGAAATCCCTCAGTACCGTCTGCCTTTTGACGTGGTGCAGTTTGAAGTGGACTTGGTCAAGAATCTCGGAGTCAAGTTCGTCACTGGAAGGAAATTGTCCACAAAGGATATCACTGTTGATGTAAGTTTTTAGTTAATTATCATCTTCATATTCCCCTAATCATTCATTTGATGACATATTGTGGGTTCTTAGAATATGTTTAGATGCTACGACCTCGGCTTGATGTGCTGAAGCCCTCGCCTACGGTTCGGGCTTACAATATCGAAGCCTTGATTGGTATTATGAACTTTCCTTGCTTTTTCGTATCATTCTTTCTTTGTATTGAACCTCCTATTTTTTTAACAACATAAGAAAAAACGAATGGTTCTTCCCGAACTGAGATAAGTACCTATTTTCTCAGCAACGTCTAGACCGGTCAATCGTGAGGCTTCAAAATCTTCAATTAAATAATGGTACGGAAGCATTCGTGTGCAAGTCCGACTCGCACTTGACCGTTTATTATTAACCTCTATACTCTCGCTGTGATATCTCTACTCTTCTATTCTATATTCCTAACTATGATTTCGAGCATCATCGTATGCTAAAGCGTTTCACAGACGACAGCTTATAAAGCTATATATTATAGCTCGATATATTTCAATACATCTCAACACATTTTGAATAGAAATTGACAAGTGACAACACACGGCAGCTATAATATATAGCTTTACATTTTCGTTTCTTCATACCGACAGTTATGCTATAATATAATATATTATAGCTGCCGTCTGTGAACTGCTTAAGCGAACTTCACATTTACACAAATTTAGAGCATACAATTTTTCATGTGTTTAAAAAGAGTATATAGGTACTTATGTGGGGTATCATAAAGAAGTTTTTGATTTATAACGAGCTTAGTATTTGAAATAGACCTATAACCTGTAACCTAAGTTTGTCCTCCATTACCATTTAGGTACAGGCGACAGATTTGCTTTTTAAAAATGTGTATATATAAACTTACTTTAGCCAAACATGAAATTTGGATCAGGCAGATGAAACGAAAGTTATCACCGATCTAATCATGACATCATACAAACCCTGAGATCCCCAACATGTCACAGACTTCGCTCGGCCCACAAATGCGAATTCAAGTTTTTCAGTCTACCGTCTGTCTTTTGTTAAGAGATTCTTTCTTCTGCTCTTTACTACCTAAGTGTTCACGAAGGCGCGATCTCCACAAGTAATTATTATTGATGCGCATTTGTTTGTACACTATCAAATGTACTTAGTGGTACTGTACTTAGCGTGGGGGTTAATACTAATGGATTCTGTGCTAATGATACATACAGTAATAAAATAAAATATAATATATGGTCGCTAAGGTAGGCAGAAGTAGTTGTGTCTACGCTCAAAAAATGTGAAGAGACACGGAGAGGTGATTCCGTCAGTGAAAAGGTCTCGTATCTGCTTAACGTATTTTGTTGATGTTAGGAGACACATCAAGACATATGTGTGGTGGCAAAAACGATGAAACTCTTACGATCGAGTACGGAACCTTCCTGTAGCCAGTATGGGACCCACTTTCTATAATAACAACATAACATGTTCTAACACGACCTATAAGTATAGTGGGAACATAGCAATTTCAAAGTTTATTCTCTATCTTCCAGGGTCTTCTAAGAGACGGGCACGCAGCAGTTTTCCTAGGTATTGGACTACCTGAGCCCAAAAGCGTGCCTATCTTCAAAGGTATGACTTCGGATATGGGTTTCTATACCAGCAAGGATTTCCTGCCACTTGTCTCTGGTGGTAGTAAGAAAGGTAAACTTCCAGAACAGTTTATTCCACTATTTTGACCTGGCTGAGACGACCTGGGTTCACATCAATCACATCAACAGCCGGAAGACGGCCACAGTTTAACGTATGCCTCTGACGAGATACCTGATAAGGCTAACCAAGTCGTGCGCCTGATATAGGTGTCATGCTTGTGCATAAAAGTTGTATCCACAGGGCTGTAAACTTTCATATTCTGCGTGGCACTGCACTGCGCTCGACACCCAAAAATCCCATTTCTATATAAAGTCTCATTCGCCCAGTAATTTTTATGCCTGATTGTTTAGCCTTTGACCACTATCTCACACGATGGTATGTGATGATGTGGTCGTAGATGTTGTTCAGGCTAACCTAGAAGTACCTACTACTAACAAGCCTACTACTTAGATGCAGAATATCTGCCGCTGTGGTGGTAGGTATGTACCAACTACAATGCTTACCTACTGTTGAAGGATCGCGGCTATATAACAAAATAAACTCACATATAAAAAATGTAAACTCTTTTCATGCTTTTAAAAAACTACTGTATGAACATATTATTACCAATGAATCATGATAATAAGCAAGTCAAATGTATGAAAGGGGTGATTGTGCATGCTTATAACGCTAAATAAGCGCTGTGGCTTAACTCTTACCTCTTATAGTAATAATAATTTAATCTTACAGCTAAATTTTATACCTCTACATCAATTATTAAGCAATCTTACAAACAGTAATAGAATCGCTCGTCGTTTTGATGACGTCACAAGAAATTGATCACTCTTTTCGCGAACTCTGTACGAACTATTACTGTACCAGCGACAAATCCGTCATGTTTATCCATATTAAAAAAGTTACTTTCTAGCAGCGGATTTAAACTTGATTTTGGGTATTTTACGAAAAAAATTGGTTTTAATTCATGTCTAAATTGTGTGCAGTGTTTTTAATTCTATTATTATTTAAAATAAATGCTGCATAATTATTTTCTGAGTGAAACTAAAAAATTACAGCCAGCTGATGAGCAGCATACAATAAAATGTCGTAAATTTATGGTAAATCCATTCCATAACATCGTAGTTCGGAACAGTGCGAGCGGGATAACGGTATATTATAAACATCTTGTATCTCGCTTGCACATCCGTGATACATATTTCATTCGTTCTTTAAGTAGGATCAAACCAATACTGTTTGACGCAATTGTTGGTCGGTGATAGTTCGTGACTGCGAATGATTATTTTAAGCATGAAACAAAACGCTCCTTTTTTATTATGGTTTCGTAAAAGGTGGGAGTTGACCCATTGTTATTTCATTTTACTTTATTTAATGTCATTAACATTTTTGTAATAACGAACACATAGGTATATATTGTAATAGTTTAATCAGTAAGACAGTTTGTCTTTGATGCTAATAAAGTTCTTTAAACCGAAAATAACTAAGACGGGTTCTTTGAATAAGAAGCCTAACACCTGGTTTGATCCGCGCTTGGCACGAGTCTTGACGATCGCATTGTAAAATTTTAGTACTTCAGAAGGCGCTGTTGAACACTTGTCGCACACTGGCGGAATAATCAAATAAAAATACATATATATATATATAAAAACACAGAACAGAGAACCAACACCATTGACCATTCAAGTGATAGTTTCGACGGAAAAATTGAAAATGTAACATGGTTGAAAATGTAACACAATTTTTTCTAAATTTGTGTTTCCATAAATGGTGAAGTGTAATAATCGAGGATTTCAACTGTTATGTTTTAGAAAATTAGTAAAATAGAAAAGTAGATTGTTGTTCAAGGGTCGAAAAAAATCAATTCCCATACGAGGTATTTAGACGCCCGAGCGTAGTGTGGGTGGCTATAGTCCGAGTAGAAATTGATGACTTTCACCCGCGTTAAGCACACTACTTTTCATTTTGAATATAAGGAAATTAAAAAAATAGTAGTTTTTCTAAATTATTCATCAATAATAATAAAATGAATATCACCTATTTAAAATTAATTCAGATGCTAGAAATATATGTGAATTTTTAAGTTAAATTTTCAAGTAATCTAGTCTTTTTTTAATTTTAAACATGGAACACAACACGTCACGCCGGCAGCCACGCCATACTTTTTTTTAAAGTAATTTTTTTATTTACACTAATACACATAGTTAGTGACTAAAATGTTCATATAAGATACACTAACTTGAGAGAGTCATACTAATTCTGTTATAAACTAGTTCTTTTAGCCTTTATATAAACACAAATGTTTTACACAGCAAAGTATAATACAGCAAAGTATTACAAATCACAAAGCAAAGTATTTTATAACGAAAAAATATAGACTTCTAATTTTGCTTTTCAACCATGGTTGCCATGGTTACAGTTACAGCAGAGTAATATAGAACGAAAAACATAAACATATTACCTTGTTTACAACAATGGTTGCCATGGTTACAAGTCATTCCTGCCCAAGAGAGGGAAGCATTTACTATGAGTTTTCCCTACCCTTAGGTGGGAAGCAGCGTCTTCCACCCGCTACTCAGATCAAATAAATACTACTTTCCGAGTATGAGAAATGAAAAGAATATAGTATGGCAAGCTGATCTGCATTTTTATCAACTATGAACATTGCTTTAGGTATGTGCGCGTGCAAATCGACGCTTCCCGAGCTGTCCGGGAACGTCATAGTCCTGGGGGCAGGAGACACCGCGTTCGATTGCGCTACGTCCGCGCTCCGCTGCGGCGCTCGAAGAGTCTTCGTGGTCTTCCGCAAGGGATTCAGCAACATACGAGCCGTGCCTGAAGAGGTAAATACTATAGTTATACAAGGAGGTTTAATCCACTGAAATTTAAATTCTGAATTTTAAAACTGGAGAAATGCAATGTGAGTTCACATACAATGCGATTAAAATAAGAATAGGACGGGCTATCGGCTAACTTCACTCATTTCTTTTTTTGCACCCTGTACCAAGTTCTAGTTTTGACGTCACAACATGGCGCTAGGCCGATCCTATTCTTATTTTAATCGCATTGTACACATTGTATTTGTGCTCAGCTCAATCACATGTTGCCAGGCCCGATTTGAAATTGGAGAATGGGCAGCTTTCGGCGCATAGCGGCCATTTTTTTTTATGCCTGATAGTTTAGCCTTTGGCCACAATCTAACCTGATGATAAATGATGATGTGGTCGAAGATGTTGTACAGGCTAACTTAGAAGTACTGGCTCTGCGCAGTCTATAACGGCTCGGCCATCATTGCTTCAAACTTAATATAATCAACTTGTTAAAATTCGTTGATATATATTGTAGGTATCTTTATTTCTAGGTTGACTTAGCCAAAGAAGAAAAATGTGAATTCGTGCCGTTCATGTCACCAAGAGAGGTGATCGTCAAGGATGGTCGCGTAAGTACATAACTAACAATAATATTTTGTACTTTTCTTTAAACTTTCGTGAACATTTTTTTTTGAATTTAGGAACATGAGCTTACTCATGTTCCTAAATTCTAAACGGGTCTATTCACGCACGAATAAACATCAAAATAATTATATTTTGACGAACCTCGACGTTTCGATCAAGTTGCATTGACCGTGGTCACGAGTAAAAATTTGTGTACTTACTTCTTAATTTCAACCGCTTCACGTACAATTCTCGAGTAATAATGCCGTTCAGTGGAGAGAATTTTTGGGTCATGTAGCTCGATCCGGTGGTAGGTCCTGACTCAAGCGAGTGCTCAGCTATCACTGATTTATGCGTGTCACAATTCTTCACAGCTGTGATATGCTCTTTGACCCTTTCTGCGATAGTGCGCTCTTAGTCTGTCCAATATAAGAGCTACCATATACCATACCACCTGGTTGTCTTTTGACATCAAAGATTGTCTTTTTCCGATATGCTCGTCTGGGCCGGCTTCTATTCACTTTATATCTGTTGCGTACTAGCACTTCCTGAACATGGGACAACTCTGTTTGAATGTGCTCAGGGTCACACAGGTCATGGGCGCGATTAATAAGGGATGTGACAACGGATTGTAAATGGCATGGGTGATGATGTGATGTTGCGTTCAGGTATCTGTCGGTGTTTGTCGGTTTTCTATAATGTCTACTCGTGACCACGGTCAATGCAACTTGATCGAAACGTCGAGGTTAGTCAAAATATAATTATTTTGATGGTTATTCGTGCGTGAATAGACCCGTTTAGAATTTAGAAACATTTTATTTTGTGCTTCAAACACATTGTACCTATGCAAATCCGTGGCCTTTGGCTATTCCTTCGGGAAACAGGCGAGACGTTATGTGCATATATTTATGTGTGTGGTGTGAATCATCAAAGCTAATCAACAGGTGTGACATACATAATCACACTTGTTGATAGGAGGAACGGTAGGCAAAGACCACGGATCTCCACTTGCAACGATCTGGAATGTATATATGGTTAGCTTCAATCACATGCTGTTTGGATACTCTCTAGAGATCTTGAACTCTATGAAAAAAATTGCGCGTCTTGAGTTCCAGTATCTTGTGTTGGTACCAGTGTTTCCACTTTTAGGGATTTCGCCCTATTTTAGGGCGAAATTGTGTATTTCATGTACGACCTGGGGCTTTTTTTTAATGCAACAGGGATTTAGGGGAAACAATAATGTTTGCTGTAAATAAAGGACATTAGGGACTAGTAGCAATATAGATTCATATATTTATTTACCTTGATTATACACTTCTGGACTCATCTATTGGCCCACCTTGTATTTTCAGTTTCGTTTGGTCCTAGCTAAAATTTTATATTAGGTCGAGCAAAAAGTTTTTATGCAGTTTTGAACCTGGCACATTTTACCATCTTTTTCGATCGTATTGTTTTAAATTTGAATTCAGAGTAACAACCTCAAGTTGAGTTTTGCCGCTCGCGGATATACCGCCCCAGACAGTCCATGAGCCACCGCCATAAGCAACCCTCTCTTCAAAGCAGCATTGTGCGAAACGCTCTCCCTTACGTCGGTAGACCTTCTTCCTTCCATCATTGCCATGTAACACAATTTTAGACTCATCAGAAAAGAGTACACGGCTCCAATCATGCTGTGTCCAATTTAAATGACTGCGTGCGAAATGAAGGCGCCGCTGTTCGGTGGGCTCGCGTTAGTTTGGGCCCATTAGCTGGCTTGTGTGGTACCATATCGCGTTCTTTTAACCTTCTCCGAACAGTTCGAGCGCTCACAGATACTCCGTGGAAGTCGCGAAGTTGGTTTTGTATCTCAATGGAGGTAAGGTGACGATTTCTCAAGCTGGTCGTCACGATGAATCGATCCTGCCTTTCAGTTGTGACCCGAGATCGTGGCCTTCCTTGGCGACATACAAAGCCGCCAGTCTCTAGGTACCTCCGATAAACATTTCGGACCGCAGATCGACTTAAATTAAGTTGAGCACTCACGTTTCTTTGGCTGTGTCCGGCCTGAATAAGTGCCACAGCTTGGGCGGCGACTTCAGGTGAAGTATCCATAGATTATTGATAGAACCTCACCTTAATGTTAAGAATAAGTAATGTTTGTTGCAAAACCAAAGATATCAATCACTTTTTCAAGAATTAAATCCAAGTAAACCAATAAAACCAAGTTTTCTTAGTATTCGATTGTTTGATATCAACAAACAGGCTCCAAATTGTCTTTTGTTTCTTTAAATTCTGTGTTCGAAATTAAAAAAAAGACTATTGAATGAAATTGTGAATGTGCTATGTTCAAAACTGCATAAAAACTTTTTGCTCGACCTAATATAAAATTTTAGCTAGGACCAAACGAAACTGAAAATACAAGGTGGGCCAATAGATGAGTCCAGAAGTGTATTTTCTAGTTGTTGCGAAACCATAGCAACTTGTTTTATTCCGCATGTTTATTATGTTCATGAAAACAATAAACATAAAAAAATAAAATTTATATGAAAACTCCCTATGGAGAGGTGGGAAAATGTTATCTAAGTTTGTTATTGGCCGTTATGAGTTTATAGCCGCAAAATATAATATGCAAAAAGCTGATAACGAATGGAGAAGTCAGGCTCTAATCGAAATTAAGTATTTTGAAGTTGATGATGAATGACAAATAAAAATAATGCACTCTGAACTTTACTGAAATAAAGTAGATATATTAACTCCTTATTGAACACCTTAAACCAAAATTAAAAATATTTAGCTAATATAACAGTCAACAATAGCCGGCCTAATCGTTCAAAGCGATCTTATAAAGTAAAGGAAATTATTAAGCTTGAAAGACCAAAGTGTTTTTTTTTAGATGAAAACCTTGCGTTGGTGTAAGCAGAAAAGATTGTTCATTGTCCTGAAAAATGTTAAGACTGACAAAAGAAACAGGATTCTTAATGAAACTCTCAACGGAGCATTACACACTTAAGAATATTAGCTAACAACGACTCAATTTTGGAGCCAACAAGTGCCATGTTCAGTGCCGTGAAAACGTACACAAGTAATGCTTCAGCTTCTAACTCTTCTCAATAACACAGATATGTTAGATTTTTGGTATTCAATATATAGGGAAAAGTTTTTTTAAAGGTATATTATGCGTCCTAAATTAAGGTATTTTAAAAAAAAAATACGGATTCTTAGGGATAATTTGTAAGGAATTTAGGGCAAAATCTAAATCAGATGTGGAAACACTGGTTGGTACGGCACATGAGACCAATCCACACTATACTAGGTCAGTTTTATTTATAACAAGAAAGTTTATTAAGTCAAGTTTAGAAATAACTTGTTGAAGTCTGTACCATGATAGTTCAAAAGTACCTATTATGACAATATTGTGTGCATGGTACCGACTTCGACAAGTTATTTCACACTTTTGAGTGTTGAAGTCGGTTTCATTTTTAGGAAAAAAAAATGTTTTCACCCTTTTTAGTGTCCCTTGCTACTTACGCGATCGATTGTCATTCACTGGCAATGACTATATAATCAAGAAAAAAATAATTTTTCAGTTATCGGAGTGTAACTCAAAAATTGCTTTACCGATTTTGATAAAATTTAAATGGGACCACACGACAAGCATCAGCTTTAAATTAATAGAAAAATCATCAAAATCGGTTGAACTACCCAGGTAGGAATTTCCCGTAATTGTAACATCATTTTAAGGTCGGCCACTGACGTAGGTAATCTACGTCAGGAGTGACGTTAGTGAGCTCAATATATGACGACAAAATGTCACGGGTACAAGACGTCAGATCATGACGTCGAGAATACGTCGTATAGCAACGTAAAGAAAACGTCGTTAAGACGTGTTAGATACGGATGTGACGTCTTGTACGTCAAAGAAACGTAATTGAAAGACGTCTTATTATGGTTATGATATGACGTCATTGTTACAGCTGACATTATACGCCATTTAGACGTCTTAAATAGGGCTGTAACGTCTGACACGTCTATTAGACGTAGACATGAAAGGTCCCAATAACGTCACTGACGTCACCTTCCTACCTGGGTAGCAAAAAGTTCTGAGGTAAAACAATAATAAAAAAACCGACGAATTGAGAACCTTCTCCTTTTTTGAAGTCGGTTAAAAATAGAAAGATTTTATTTATCACCTTTTGTCATATTCTTTTCTAGATTGCGGGTCTGAAAATGTGCCGTACGGAACAGTTAGAAAACGGAGAATGGATTGAAGATGAAGAACAGATAATGCAGCTTAAAGCTAACTTTATCATATCTGCTTTTGGCTCTGGTCTCTATGACACAGACGGTAAGTACCAACGAGTATATACCTACATATATACAACTTGGATATAATTTCAAATAAACCTCTAAAATGTTTAGCCTTTGACCTATCTCACCTGATGGTAAGAGATGATGTGGTCGGGGGATGGTGAACCGCCTTAAACAAGCTCTCAAGCACAACCGCTGCGCATGCTTGGTGACAGATTTTAGGGTGGTAGTTACACAGGGGAGAATTCGCATAATGCCCGGCCATCATGCGATGAAGTTCCTACCATAAGCAGGATTCAAACAATTGGATCCCATTCTCACTCGATTAGCCATTTGCCACTGGGCCATCGCTGCTATGATATGTTGTTTACGTTATAGTTGGTAAAATTATGTTTTCTTTAATAACACAAAAGAGAATAATACAAGAACGTATTGTAAGCATGAGCTTTTGGCTATTTTTTTTTTTATATGATTTAGTGTCCTGTAAATGCGCCTCACGTGCTGCAGCACCTTAAATACTCCCGTCGATGTAAGTAGTGGCACGCTGGCAATTCGCGAATTTTCTTGGAACAGTTTTTGAAGCAGTGATGGCTCAGTGGCATTGGGTATGGACTGCTGCGCAGCAGGTCCATGATTCGAATCCCGCCGCGGGCTTGAGCTTCACCGCATGGGGGAAGGGCATTTTGCGAATGCCCGCCTAGCTAGCGTCCACCCTCAAGTAGAAAATCTGTTGTCAAGCACCTAACGGTGTGTTCCGGCAGCATTTATTGAGAGCCAGTGAAATTACAGGCACATGAGACTTAACAACTCTCCAGGTGACAGGCGCAGTGCAATTTGTGACTTGTGACGAAATGCATCTGTTATAGGCAGAGGTTAGTCCGCTTGTGGGCCAATTATGCAAAGGCCAACAATAAATTTTTTAGAGAGCTTCGAAACATTGAATTAACCAAGCACCGACTTTACTTTCAGCCTATGTCCCGTTTATATCATTTCATGAATTTTACTTTATTTTTATAAACTTACTAGCTTTCCGGCAGCGATACCGCCCGCGTGTACGTCGGTTATCGCGCAAAACCATTAACGTCTTTTTGCGCAGTTGGATAAAAACTATCCTTGGTCCTTCCCCGGGTCTCAAACTATTTCCACACCTAATTTATTCCAAATCGGTACAGTAGTTTTTAAGTTATTTGTTGCATACAAAAATACAAATCTTTCCTCTTTATAATATAAGTGTAGATAATACAAATAGGTAGAATAAATACACATAGCACATAAACAGCATAGTTAATTCGAAATTTTCAGTAAAAGAAGCTATGTCAGGCGTGAAACTCAACCGCTGGGGTCTGCCGGAGGTGGATGAAACGACAATGCAATGCAGGAGTAACCCTAAGGTCTTCGTAGGAGGCGACTTGGCGGGAGTAGCGGAAACTACAGTCGAGTCAGTCAATGACGGCAAAACGGCCGCTTGGTTCATGCATTGTTACTTACAGGCAAGTACATTTAGGGCCAATGTCACCAAACAACGATAACTATATTATTTTTTATTTATTACTGATAGGTAAGACTTTGACCACAATCTCACCTGATGGTAAGTGATGATATGGTCGAAGGTGTTAGGAGGCTTAACCTAGAACTGGCTCTCAAGGGCAGCAGCCGGAACACACCGTTAAGTGTTTGGCGACAGATTTTCTACTTGAGAGTGGTATCTAGCCAGGCAGGCAGTCGCAAAATGCCCTTCCACCATGCGGTGAAGCTCAAGCCCGGAGCGGGATTCAAACCATGGACCTGCTGCGCGGCAGTACCATCTTCCACAACAAGAAGCTGGAACTCAACTGACTGACTTCAAAACCTTCGAACATATAAGTTCAATTAAAAATGTACATGTAGGTGTTTATTCCAGGGCATCCCATTCACGTCACCAATTGAGCTGCCGAAGTTCCATTGTCCTATAGATGACGTGGACCTCTCGGTGGAAGTTTGCGGCATCAAATTTGAGAATCCATTTGGTTTGGCCAGCGCGCCTCCGACTACAAGTACCGCTATGATCCGCAGAGCTTTTGAACAAGGTTGGGGGTTCGCTGTCACCAAGACTTTTGGACTGGATAAGGTAATTTTAGCTCCTGCAACGTCCCTTCGTGGTAGAAGAAAATTATACTACTGCTAATTGTTTCGGCGTATTCGGGTTGAGTTGTTTTATGAGAATTAATCTCCATAAAACATTGTCAAGATCTCATATTTTCCTTTAGCTTAGCAGCCTAATTTTTCATTCTACACATAATGTTAATTAGTGCCTGAAATTTTGATATATCTTGGCTAACTTTTTCTCCAATCTGAAACATTTATTTGAACAAAACGCCCCTGGCCATTAAGGTTAGTATGCAAACATGCGTGGCACTTTGCAGACATACATGGTTGCATCATATTAAACTAAATTTTCAAACTCAGTGAATTTTTACATGTATGTTCTTAAGCCTAATACCTCTACAAGCTTCAGGTTTGACAGTTTTCCGTAAAATTATACATTTATTTTCAAAACTCTTCGGAAAAATCGGTTAGTATGGGAATTGTTATTTCAACATTCAGTGATTATATTAATAATAAAATAGAAAACGGACAAACCAGAAGCATAGATACGCAATGGCATGCACACAAAATTTCACCGAGTTTCAACACTTGGTATTTAAAATATAACAAAACTACGTTCTTATTGAATAGCGCTATGAAGACCCTAACCTTAATTAAATTAACAATGTGTGTGTCGACTTCATGATAATCGAGATCAAAATTCATCAACAAAGACTTAAAAAAAGATCTTCGTAGCGTTCTCATTCAAATATTTCAGCATATAGATATGGTTAAAAAATTATGTAATGAACCTACTTTTTAAAAATACAATCTACGAACTCTATACTACAAATGATATATATTTAGTTAATGGCTACTAATTTTCGATATCTTTATTATTGGTTGATAAAGTCATGTTATTTTCATTTTAAACATTTACATATTTTTGTCTCGCGCTGAGTCATTACGCAATGTGACACTTGGCCACCAGAGGTCATAGAAGAACATAGAGGACCAAGAAACAAAATACCTAGTTTTACATTATATTATTATGCCATATGTTTTGGTCCACTAAACCAATTCAAATAAAATAAAGAGAAAAATATCAATTGATGATTACTTTATTACGACGATTTATAGAAAGACTTAGTTTTTTTATCTATGACCGGTAAATATCTCTCCAAAACCAAGAAACTATGAAAAATATGCTCTCACTAGAGAAAATGTGTAATTAGTCGACTTATGCATGGTTAATTTATAAATCTACCTGTATCTTTATAAATAAGACTATAGGTTTTCTGAACTGTATCTTTAGTTTTTTTTTTTTTTTTAATTCAACATTTTCTTATAAAATAGGATTGAAGTATCAGTCACCTGATAATTGCGACTTTTTGCACCTGACAACGCAACCACACATGTGTGGTCAAATTGCTGCAACGGTTAAGATGTTGAATTTGTTTCAAGAAAAAGACGTTAAATCTGGAATAGCACAACTTCTAGAACTCGACAAGTATCCGTAGGTGGCAGGGTTCTGCTAAGGGAGATGGCTGGATGGGCACCACCACTGCAAGGGCACTAGCTGAATATCCGGCGGGCTCCTAGCCTTTTTTTAACTGTATATAAAGTAAAAATCGTGATTTTAGGACTTAGTAACCAATGTGTCTCCGCGTATCGTCCGCGGCGTGACGTCAGGCGAGAACTTCGGCCCGGGACAGGGCTCCTTCCTCAACATCGAACTCATCTCCGAAAAGTGCGCAGAGTATTGGTGCCGAAGCATCACGGAACTGAAGACGGACTTCCCCAACAAGGTATGGTCGCCAATAGAGTTTAAAAGACATTATGATGGTGGTAGAGCATTTTGCGAATGCCCGCCGGGCTAGCTACTTGAGGGTTCAAGTAGAAAATGTGTTGCCAAGCACCTAACGGTGTGTCCCGGCAGCTGTCTTTGAGAGCCATTAATTCTAGGTTAGCCTGAACAACGTCTTCGACCACACCATCGCTTGCCATATGGTGAGATTGTGGTCAAAGACTCCTATCAGACATAAACAAAATGATATCGTTATTATTAGGTGAGACAGTGGTAAAAGGCTAGCCTTTCAGCAATAAAAATATGGTAGAACGGCTCGGCTCGAGGGACGAGTCGATCGTAGGTTCGAATCCCACTCCTGATAACTTTTTTTTCTTTATTTATTAGATATTATGTGAACTTTTACGCTATAGCAAATTAATAAAGTATATATAAAGGTTCATTAGTAAAATGCTAACAACCTTAAAGTTGACTTCTGCTAGTCCAAAAATACATTTTTTTTTTGTTTCGAAAAAAAAAATTGTGTTTTAATGCCTACTCCGAAACAAGAGCGTCCGCCGCGGCAACACTGGACCGTGCCGTGCCCTTTGAATAGAGTTTTGAATATTTACATCGAGCAAAATAATAAAAAATATGAAATAATACATTACAGGCACAAGAGACTTTTGACATCAGGTGGTCCTCGTGCTTATTCAGTCAAAAACATAAAAAAAGCACAAAAGAAAATAAAAAAACATATTACTTAATTAAAAAATAATCGAAACTAAAAAAAACATCTCAAAATGTTTGTTAGGACTGTCAGCAGAAGTCAACCCTAAGAGGTTGTTAGCATTTTACCAATGGCCCTGTATGATATACTATATAGATAGATATATAGTATAGATACTATAAAGATAGATAGATGTACCTAAATAATATTACAATATATTAGCTCGTATAACATCACGTCTTTATATTCCCAAAGGCGTAAACAGATCTGTCAATTATTCGATGTCAGGTACCAAATAATAAATAGGTACTAACAAGCAAATATCCCTGACTGCGGATCACATCGTTTGTACATGTTTTAGTACTCGGCTTTTGAAGCCCTTTATTTTGATAACTCCTGGTCTTCAAAAAGAAAAATTTTTAAGCCACACATTAAAGCTCATAAAATTTGCCATATTGCTTTTAAAATTATTTTATAGCCACTACGAATACATATTTATTATTCGTTGTACCTATAGCCATCAAAACAAATCGAATGACGTATAATTTATTAAAATCAGGGGCTGTTGAGTAGGTAGTTACGAGCGGATGTATAGGAACGGACGTATGTGCAGTCGACAATATAGGTATATATATTTTTTTATTGCTAGGTAAGCGTCTGACCACAATCTCGTTGATGGTTTTCAAGGACAGCTGCCGGAACACACCGTTAGGTGCTTGGCGACAGATTTTCTACTTGAGGGTGGTAGCTAGCTAGGCGGACATTCGCAAAATGCCCTTCCACCATATGGTGAAGCTCAAGCCCGTGGCGGGATTCGAACCATGGACCTGCTGCGCGGCAGTTCATAGCCAACGCCACTGAGCTATCACTGCTTTAAAACATCTTAACTATTCAAATTTTTTAAATATTTATTAGTCCAGCTTAGTCCATATATGACACATAGCATACGTCTAAAGAATCACTTTTACCTAATAGCAGCTTATACCGCACAAGACCTAGGTTTGGGAAATATTTACTTACCTATTTTTTTTTCTTTTTTTATGTGACTGTGACGGTACAAGCACGCGGCCCTCCTAATGTTAAGCGGCCTAACCTTTCTGTCACCTTCATACATAGGTAAAGTTGTTAAGTCTACGAAGCCTCTTTATATGTAAAGACTAATCTCAGTCAATATAACAGTCTACATAGGGATAGGCATAAATCTACGCTTCGCAATATTTCCTGTCGAACGACTTTGTATGGTAATAGCATTTTTATAATGGGTATGAAAATTTATAACAATTTGCTACCCACTCTTAAGGACATTAATTTTATAAATGTGTTCAAATACAAACTGAAATGTTATCTGCTAAATAAGGTATACTATTCCATTAATGAATTTATGAATGATAAAAAAATGATATTATGACTACTAATCTTTTTCTCCAACATTAGTTAATTTTACATAATTTATTCTATTGACATAAATTTATTTATTAGGTTCTTTGGTGCATGTAAATGTTTAACTGACATTTAATTTTCTTGTGTTTGCAATGTAAATTTTGTTTTTATTTTAAACAACTAACACAAAAATTATGTGATACATATTCATACATATGTGATACAATTTATTTTGCACACCCTAATAGGGTTGAATGTAGTGAGCAATTAAGGTTTATTTACATCTTAACCATTTTATGTACCTATGTTCATGCATTAAATGATTTTGAATTTGAATTTGAAGTCTAACGTGCTTGTAATTTTATTAGCTCTCAAGAGCTGCTGCCTGAACACACTGTTAGGTGCTTGGCAACATAATTCATACTTGAGGGTGGTAGCTAGGCGAGTATTCGCAAAATGCCCTCCCACTATGCGGTAAAGCTCAGGCCAGCCGTGGGGATCGAACCATGGGCCTGCAGCGCGGCAGTCCATAGCTATTACCGCTCGACCATAATTGCTACAATAAAGTTAGCGATAGTTACTTACTAAAAGCAAAATGTTGTTCCCCAGGTGGTGATAGCTTCAATAATGTGTTCATACAACGAAGCAGACTGGATAGAGTTGGCACAGAAAGCTGAAGCATCAGGTGCAGACGCCCTAGAACTGAATCTATCGTGCCCGCACGGCATGGGCGAGTCGGGCATGGGCCTCGCTTGTGGACAGGTAACTAGTTTCAAACATGTATTTCCTACGGTACATATACCTATTACTCGAGTAACAGATGCAGATCTAATGAGTAATCTACTGTCATAATCGATATCAGGAATCGCATGGTCGGCATTCAAATGACAAAGCAGACAGAAGTGGCGCATAAAAAACATTACTCTGGAAATGCACGACGTGCGACACCAGTTCCTCAAGACCTAGAGGAAAAAAAAACCTGGCGCATAAATCTAAAACTAATCAAAGTGAAAGTCAAAAGACGCTCATATGAAGGTCAATTTTCAATTGTAAAACATTGTAGGTATATTATATTTATTTTTAATATATTTTTGTATTATAATTATACAAAAGTATATTATTAGTATTGTACTGTACTGTATCAGCCGGATTGTCCACTGCTGAACACAGCCTCCCTCATTAGAAGGGGGTTTGACCTTATCCCAACGCTTGGCATGCGTCTTGGGGATCGCAGTGCCTACCTACTGGTGTGTAACTCTTAGCCGCCTTTTACGACACCCACAGATGGAGATGGGGAGGTGACATTCTAACCCGGCACCCCACGGGCATTATTAGTATAATATATTAAAATTTATATTTATGTAACACATTTTCATTTATCAAATGTTTTTAACATGCAATTTGAAGTAGCTTTCTGTGAGCACAGTTGGCACAGTACTATTTTTATAAACTTTATTGAAAATTGCACACAATTTCCCTAAGATTAACTTTTTCTTAGTCTTTCTTAATCTAAAGCATGGACCTAAACTGCCTAAAACCATGATGCACAGCACAGAACTTGTTATTTTTGCATTTTGTATTAGCTTAGCCATAGAGAAATAATATTCATTTATCTATGGCTTAGCACAACTTAAAATATATATTATACTATACGAGAGGAAAAATTTAAGTCATGTGCGGGATTCGAACCCGCGTCCATCCACCCCTTAGCCGGGGTATGCTCTAACCAATTGAGACGTCATAACTCAATTTTTTCCTATCGTTCGTTAACCATCGTATTGGCATGGAGCGACATCTATAGTACCACTTGCGTTGTACTACAAACAAGACCAATTTTGCAAATGGTTTTATACTTGTAAATGATGACGCAACCTTATAATTTTAATACTGTTATGTTTGCAATAACGTCTGCTATGCGGATTACATTACACAATTAGAAACATATGTTTTTAACAGGACCCAAAATTAGTCAAAGGCATAAGTCAATGGGTACGGAAAGCCATCAAGATCCCATTCTTCGTGAAGCTCACACCGAACATCACAGATATCGTTAGTATAGCGATAGCTGCACATGAAGGTAAGCCTCGTCTTCAGTCTGACCTCTTTTTTTAAGGTGAATAAAGTCTCAAAAAGACACATGGATGATTTTTTTGAAATCTATGCATTACAGACATAAGTAAAATAAAATTATACCAAAAAATGGAAACGACTTCAACAGTCAAATGTGAAATAACTTGTTGAAGTTGGTACCATGATGGTTTAAAAGTACCTACCTATTATCACAATATTGTGCGCATGGTACCGACTTCGACAAGTTATTTCACACATTTGAGTGATGAGTCGGTTCCATTATTTGGTAAAAATAAATGTTTCAAGTACAATTCGTTTTAAAATAATGTTCTGCAAACCGTTTAAGAATAGAGTGCACGGAGCACTTTCCATACAAGCGTAGTTTCGTCATATTTTATATACCAAGTGTTCAAACTCGGCGAAATTTTGTGTGCATATTGCTGAGCCTAATATCTATGCTTCTGGATTATGTGCTTCTGGTTTGCCAGTTTTTCGATTTATTATATCCCTAAATGTCAAAATAACAATTCCCATACAAAACGATTTTTCAATTTATTTTTTAAAATACTTAATTTAACTGAATTCTGGCAAACCAGAAGCGTAGATATTTAGGCTCAAGGACATACATGCAAAGTTTCACCGAGTTTTAACACTTAGTATTTAAAATACGACACAACTCCATACAAACGTATGGAAAGCGCTCCGTGAACTCTACTCGTTTATACATATATTTCGGTGCAAGACTCCTCAACTTGATATTTTATCCCACCTCATCTTATGTTTTTGTCGCATTGATGGCCCATTGGAAAGGAACTAAGCAATGGGTCCAAGTTCGAGTCCCGCCACAGGCTTCTGCTTCGACGCGTGGTGGTTGGTCATTTTGAGAATGCTCGTCTAGCTACCACTCTCAACTAGAAAATCTGTCGCTAATGCAGTTCCAGCAGCTGTTCTAGACAGCCAGTAATAATATTTTCCACTACCCCAACCACATCTTCACTTACAATAACGTGTGTTATCTTTATAAAGATACTAGCTGACCCGGCAAACGTTGTTCTGCCATAAAAATAAGGGTTGATCGTAGAAGGGTGAAAATTGAGGATTGTATGTATTTTTGTATGTTGTATCATAAAAAAAAAGAAATTAAAAATTTAGTCAAAAAAATTAAAAAAAAATTTAGGGTTGGACTACCCCTAACATTTAGGGGGATGAAAAGTAGATGTTGGCCGATTCTCATAGATACCGGATAAGCACAAAAAATTTCATCAAAATCGGTCAAGCCGTTTCGGAGGAGTATGGCAACGAAAACTGTGACACGAGAATTTTATATATAAGATTTTATTTTAGGTGGTGCAGATGGTGTTTCAGCAATCAACACAGTATCGGGTTTGATGACCGTTAGAGCCGATGCAACACCGTGGCCTGCTGTCGGTGAGTTTAGTTTTTACTTTTGGTCATTTTGCATCCTCATGTTAATTTTAAGGTACTATGATAGTACCTTATACTGGGTGGCGCAAAAGTAATGACCCTATTTGGTTCAGCTATAACATTTTTTCTAAATTAGAAAACTAGATTTAGATTTTTTTAAATGTATATTTGTGCCATTAAATTTCGTACCATTAGGATTTAAAGATGATGTCTTTTAAATGGTGACCTCCAGAGTTGATACACATTTGAGCCCTATTTATGACATTTTGCATAACTTGCCGTAACACTTCCTGCGATATGTTCGTTATTTCTTGACGAATGTTTTCTTTTAGAGCTGCGAGAGTCTGTGGCTTGTTCACATACACCCGAGATTTCAAAAAACCCCAAAGAAAGAAGTCTGGACTGGTCAGATCGGGTGATCTTGCAGGCCAAGGCAAATCGCCAAAACGAGAGATAACTCGGCCTGGAAAAGCGTCGTCCATAGTGTCGCGCGCTGTGTGTGCCGTAGCGCCGTCTTGTTGAAACCAGATGTGCTCCAGCCCCAATTCGTCCAAACTGGGTATCAAAAACTCACGTAACATGGTTCTGTAGCGTTCTCCAGTGACAGTTATCGTATTGCCTCCAGCGTCTTCGAAAAAATAGGGTCCGATCACTCTGTCAACACAGATGCCACACCATACAGTAACTTTTAGTGGGTGTAGAGGTGTTTCTTGAATAATGCGCGGATTATCAGTGCCCCAGAACCGAGTATTCTGCTTATTGACATGCCCTGAGAGATGGAAATGCGCTTCGTCACTCATAACCAATTTTAAAGGAAAATCATCCTCTTCAAGGTTGAGGTTTATGACGCGCTGGCAGTAATCTAGACGAGCTCGGTGGTCAGCAGGCAGCAGCTGATGAGTCATTTGAGTTTTATACGGGAACATCTTTAAGTCTTTCACCAAAATACGCTGCAGGGTCCGTCTGGAAATGCCCAATTGCGTGGCACGTCGCCTCGTTGATGTTTCTGGACACTCTTCCACATCTTCGCGCACAGCATCGATATTTTCAGCTGAACGGCCTGTTCTTGGTCTCCCAGACTTAGGTCTATCCAATGTTGAGCCAGTTGCTTCAAGGCGTGTGGCAAAGCGTCGAATTGTGCGACCAATCGGTGCCGGACGGTGGGGAAATCGTCGACGAAATTCACGTTGTGTTCTTATCACTGATGAATTATTCCGTAAGAACATTGACACAATTATTCCACGTTCTTGGGGAGTAAAACGGTCCATGTTTATTTTCAGTGTATTTTACATTTGTTCACTACACAATTTTCAACAACAGAATGACAGAAAATGTCATATAAAAAAAAAAAAAGTATTTTCTTTAGTGCCAGTACTTTTGCGCCACCCGTTACTTAATTATCTCTATCGTTTCATGTGTTCACGAAAAAGAGTATAACATTTTCTTCCTATTTTTACGACTGCCAAGGAAGGGTTATGTTAAAAACGCGTATCCTGTATTAAGTAAACCAAACATTGGTTGTCAATTTCTTTATCTTCCAAACGGCTGCATGGATTTCGACAGACTAAGGTTATATTCGTCTTAAAAACCCAAGCGTCTTATACACAAATATAAATAAATATATACAGGGTTATTGATTTTTTTTACATAACTTTTGGTTATGTGTATTTGACTTAATAAGCACGAGGACCACCTGATGTTAAAAGTCTCTTGTGCCTTTAATTTAATATTTCATATTTTTTTATTACTGGATGGAAATATTAAAAAAAAAATAGAATAAAAATTGTTGCATCTCTAAATGTTTGTTAGGTTTAGCAGAAGTCAACCCTAAGAGGTTGTTAGCATTTTACCAATAACGCTGTATATCTTGCAGTTTTGAATTCAATGGAACGATAAAATGGATAACGAAAATACTTAATTTGCAGTCGGGTTTTTTACTTTTTTAATTATTTTTTTTGTGCCTGATAGATTAGCTTTTGACCACTATCTCACCTGATGGTAAGTGATGATGTGGTCGAAGATGTTGTTCAGGCTAACCTAGAAGTACTGGCTCTAAAGGACAGCTGCCGCAACACACCGGTAGGTGCTTGGCGACAGATTTTCTACTTGAGGGTGGTAGCGAGCCAGGCGGGCATTCGCAAAATGCCCTACCACCATGCTATAACGACTGCCATCCTAAGACAACAACCGGGACCGACGGGTTAACGTGCCCTCCGAAGCACGGAAACGCTCAGCAGTAATGTCACTAGCGGTCACCCATCCAACTCATGACCGCGCGCGACGTTGCTTAACTTTGCTTATCGGTTGAGAACAGCTTAGTAAACTTCGCTACGAGCGCTTCAAATTAATTTATACTTGTTTTACCCTAACATAGATACCTCACATTAATAAGTTTTGTATACCGTTCTCCAGGGAAAGAAAAGCACACGACCTACGGAGGTGTATCGGGGAACGCGACACGGCCTATTGGCTTACGAGCAGTGTCAGCGATCGGCAACAAGCTGCCTGGGTTCCCCATTCTGGGCATCGGTGGAATTGATTCTGCTGACTCAGCTCTGCAGTTTATAATGTGTGGAGCGCCGGTAGTTCAGGTAATTTCGTAGAATAGGTACCTACCTAAATAAATAAATTTTCGCTTACACATTAATAAGTATCCTATGCCGCATGTCGTGAGAGGTATAGACACTGAGAAACACCCAAGACCTGACAACATTTATGTACGTTCATCAGTCATCACACAATACCCATCTATGCTGACCATGCAGGGGCCCAACTCCCACCTTTTAAAAACTATTTATTTCAAACTTAAAATATTGATACTAAGATTCGTACCACGGCCGTCACGAAACAATAATGTTCATATAGAGCTATCTCTATCGCACAAATGTCTTGATTCAATGCATGCAGCCCGCTCTCACGTTGACGTTCTAATGTATGTTTAATATAGTGATATGTGGTAGTGCAAAAAAATTGTTAATGTAAGCTTAAAATAAGACTGAATTATGATATAGGAGTTGACACCCAGGATTCAAAGCTTCGCATCAGTAACTGTGTAGTTATATAGATAACTACATAGTGACTTATGCGAGGCTTTGGTCGCTGAAAGTACGTTTTCGGCACTACTAGTACGTAGTACTATTATATGTTCTATGCTACTAGGTAAATATTTTTCAAAATTAAAACTTTCGTGACTTGGTCATCACTGAAATCAACACGCATTGCGTTCAGTTGTTCAATAGTGTGTAATAAAAGTGATGTTATATCACAATCATGAGTGTCTCAAGATTTTTTAATGCTATCGTGATGGAACAAGCAAGAGGCCTACCAGGTGTTTAGTGGTAATTTCTGCCTATAACAGATGCAGTTCGTCACAAGTGGCGAACTGCACTGCACCATCACCTTGTGACATAAAATTGTTAAGTCTAATGTGCCTGTAACTTCACCGGTACCTACCCTTAGACTTCAAACTGGAACACAGTAATGCGAACATTACAGTTTGGTGGTAAAAATAGGTATGGTGGCAGGACTTCCCCGGACGAACTCGAACAAAGACAGCTATCGCTAATTCGCTACTAAGACAATACTCGTATTTGATTGCTTCTATCCTAACCCTTTTCGTAAAACTACTATGATCAGATCTGCAGTGCAGTCCAGAACCAAGACTTCACAGTGGTGGAAGACTACATCACGGGGCTGAAGGCGCTACTTTACCTGCGTTCGATTGGACTACCAGGGTGGGTTGGCCAGTCGCCGCCCACCTTCAAGCACCAGAAGGGCAAGCCGGTGCAGACTTTGTACGATGATAACGGGAAGGTTGGTTCATTTGACTCAGGCTGATGAATCTGTATCCACTTAGTACTTAACTAAATCTGAGCATAACTCATCATCAGCAGCCGGAAGATGTCCACGTTGAAGCCGGAAGCTTTCCCCGTTAGGGGCGGTTTGCCATGATCCCCAAGCTTGGTAGGCGTCTTGGGGACCGCAGGGTAAAATGGCAATTGTTCAGATGCTGCGGTCCATTGTATTTTTCTCTACGTCGTCGATAGAAAAGTTGGGGGGCCAGTATCTTCACAACCAATACTAACTTTGAGTAATACATACCTATACCTATTTTTTACAAAGACGGTACCTTATTAGCGTACAAGTCAAATCTATGTTTATTCCCAGCATTACCTTTGATATGGTAGTAGGTACTTAGATACTACTATATATTCTAGAACACTAAAATCTTCATGATTAGCACTTATATATACACCCTTTCTCCTTTGGAGCGCTTTTAAATCGGCAGTTCAGTTGTCATCTATTTTCTCAATTAATGTTTTATTACATTTTCAGGTGCTAGCCCATTTTGGGCCGTACAATAAGAAAAGAGAAGAGAAACTCCACGAGGCTAGGCTAAAATCAGACCTATTGGCAGACAATACTGTCCAAAATTACTTACAAACAAACGGCGTTATCAACGGCCATTCAGATGTACCAAGAGTCAAAGATGTCATCGGTGAAGCGCTCGCTAGAGTAGGCACTTACAAGCACTTGGATAATACGAAACAAGTTGTAGCCCTTATTGATGATGTGAGTACATGCAACTAAGAAGTTTCTTAGGATTTCCAACAATGTACTACCTACACTTTAGCAGTTACATTAATAAACACAGGCATATAAACAGAGAATCTTATAAAATCAAAAATGGCGCGGCTTAACCTCTCACTCGTACACTATTGCCACTTGAATAAAGAAAGTAACAGAATGAAAGCAACTTTGTTCGCTCACTGAGCTGGTTCAAACCGGTTCTGTACCCGAGCGGGCGTCGCTGTGGCCGCTACAACGCCCGCACGTCTTGTCAGTGATTAGTTTTTTTTTTATGCTATTGTGACGGAACAAGCTCGAGGCCCGCCTGATGTTAAGCGGACTAACCTCTGCCTATAACAGATGCATTTCGTCACAAGTCACGAATTTCACTGCGCCCGTCACCTTGAGACATAGTTGTTAAGACTCATGTGCCTGTAATTTCACTGGCTCTCAAGGATTATTGCCGGAACACACCGTTAGGTGCTTGGCGACAGATTTTCTACTTGAGGGTGGTAGCTAGCCAGGCGGGCAATCGCAAAAAGCCCTTCCACCATGCGGTGAAGCTCAACCCGGCGGCGGGGATCGAACCTGGGTACTGCGGCGCGGCAGTCCATAGCTATTACCGCTCAGCCATCATTGCTTCAAAAAATCATCATCAAGTTACACACACATAGCTGTGCGTGTAATAGTGAAGCTTTAATTCTGTACCGTTCTGTATTCATATACTATTGCTATCTATAGAGTGCGAGTGAGAGGTTAAGCGACGCCATTTACGATTCGATTCGTTTCGTTTCTTCACAAAACCGATCCATACATATACGAGTTTTATCGTTGCCGCACACTGTTTTTAGTATGGAGATCCTAATAAAACACACTGATCAACGCTGTATCAGAATCGCTTCGAATGCAGGACAAGTTCACTTGTAGTCGTGAGAAATAGGTGAGGCACCGAACCGAAAGGGGCGTTGTATTTGTGTAGTCGAAGCTGTCGAAGTAACACGTCTGCGTTATACGTACATAAAATCACGCCTCTTTCCCGTAGGGGTAGGCAGAGACTAGATTTTCACTTGCTACGATCCTTACAAACCTCTTTCGCTTCAATTACACTCATCAATCCTTTCATACATAAGCGTCGGTTTAGGGTAGGTACTCCTGAGCTGGCCTTTTTTCAGAACGTCTTCAATCTGATTTCGGAACGTTCGCTCTTCCCCTTCCAACACTTCTGTTCACTTGTCCCACGTATCCCTTACCTGTTTAGTCAATCTTCTCTCTACGTATCCAAACCATCTTAACATACCTTTCTCGATTGTTGTCACTACAACATCATCCACACCTGTCTGCGTTATCTTCTAATTAATCCGTTAACACCGTCAATGCCTTAGTTCATTCCAATTCTTAAATGAACTTTTAAGAGCAAAATACCCTTTAGTGCATTGATTATTGAAGCTATTATTGAAGCGCTCGTAGCGAAGTTTACTTAGCTGTTCTCAACCGATCAGCAAAGTTACGCAACGTCGCGCGCGGTCATGAGTTGGATGGGTGACCGCTAGTGACATTACTACTGAGCGTTTCCGTGCTTCGCAGGGCACGTTAAGCCGTCGGTCCCGGTTGTTGTCTTAGGATGGCAGTCATTATAGCATGGTGTTAGGGCATTTTGCGAATGCCCGCCTGGCTAGCTACCACCCTCAAGTAGAAAATCTGTCGCTAAGCACCTAACGGTGTGTTCCGGCAGCTGTCCTTGAGAGCCAGTAGTTCTAGGTAAGCCTGAACAACATCTTCGACCACATCATCACTTACCATCAGGTGCGATAGTGGTCAAAGGCTAACCTAACAGGCATAAAAAAAAAAAATATGATATATGATTGCCCAGTTTAAGGAATTTCGGCACTCACTAGGCAAATACTTCAGAAAAGTTATTATTTTTGTGATTCTAGGACATGTGCATAAATTGTGGGAAATGCTACATGGCCTGTGCAGATTCTGGATATCAAGCTATCGAGTAAGTATAAAATTTGGATTATATTTATGTATGACAGCTGTAATTTTTTTTTAAATGTAACCGATTCTATCACTCGAAGGTGTGAAATAACTTGTTGAAGTCGGTACCATGATGGTTCAAAAGTACCTATTATCACAAAATTCTGCGCATGGTACCATTTGAGTGTTGAAGTCGGTTCCATTATTTAGTACATATTTTTTTTCATCCTTTTTAGTGACCCTTTAAAAAAATATACTTACTGGGAATACCTGTGAAATCGTTGTTCAAGAATACACAATAGTAAACGTTTATATTATAAACAAATCATTACCTACATGTAGCTAAGATGAATAACTAAGTTCTGCTAGCAGTCCGCGCTAAGCTTTCTTTATTGTAGGTACTTATAACTAGAATAGTAGGTAATGGAGATAAGGTTCATTTTGCCAGTTTACTTTGAAAACGAAGCCCTAAGTACAGTTTCAATTTCAAAATTAAATTCATTTTCATTATGTTTAGAAAAAAAACCCACCGATTAGATTGTCGTTTAAAACTTGCCTCCATTGAAGTCCTATAGACATTGATAGGCGTATAAAGTATCCAGCACAGAATGGATATTCTGTGGTACCAAACTATAAACTTTACCATACAAAAACGTCGTATAGTCTTCACTGACGTAATATATACCTTTTTTTATGTTATTGTGACGGAACAAGCTCGAGGGCCACCTGATGTTAAGCGGACTAACCTCTGCCTATAACAGATGCATTTCGTCACAAGTCACGAATTCTACTGCGCCCGTCACCTTGAGACATAGTTGTTAAGTCTCATATGCCTGTAATTTCACTGGCTCTCAAGGACTACTGCCGGAACACACCATTAGGTGCTTGGCGACAGACTTTCTACTTGAGGGTGGTAGCTAGCCAGGTGGGCAATCGCAAAAAGCCCTTCCACCATGCGGTGAAGCTCAAGCCGGCGGTGGGGATCGAACCAGGATACTGCGGCGCGGCAGTCCATAGCTATTACCGCTCAGTCATCATTGCTTCATGGGATAAAATCGCAGCAAAATAGTTGATACTTCTGCTAACGCCTTCGTCGCAAGGATTGTGCGATTACCTTCGAGAAACTAACCTATCACTTAAGAACTGTTTAAAGACACGTCGAATTTGCGATTTTGTTCCAGTTTTGATGAAGACACTCACATTCCTCGCGTGACCGACGACTGTACAGGATGCACGCTGTGTCTGTCGGTCTGTCCTATCATCGATTGTATATCGTGAGTATACCATTAAAATATTACCTGTATTTTATGACATACCTTTCAAATAACACTACCATTTCATTCCTCAGAACACTAATACTGATGTATATACCAAAAATTACCAAAAAGCGTGACCACCTTAAAATATAGTTTGTTCAAACCAAAATTTAAGAACTTTTTAGAAAACAATCCCTTCTACACAATGTCAATGCAGCTTTTAGAATCTTTGTTCTTAGGACAAGTGCAAACTGCAAATTGTATTTATCTGTAGTGAGTGAAAAATATTAGAATTATTACATTTTAATCAATCATTTACATACACGCCTTTGACCACCATCTCACGGATATGATGGAAAGTGATGACGTGGTCGAAGATGTTGTTCAGACTAACCTAGAATTACTGGCTCTCAAAAGACAGCTACCGGAATACACCGTTAGGTGCTTGGCGACAGATTTTCTACTTGAAGGTGGTAGCTAGCCAGGCGGGCATTCGCAAAATACCACCATGCGAAAGCTTAAATAGTATTAATATGCATTAAATGTACCTTGGACTTGCCTGTAAAAAAAATTACAAGAGGGTTTAATTAAACTTCTGTATATCTTTATATCACTACCAAACTATTTTAAAGTCATGATAGTGTCCTGGTAGTGGGCCCAGTAGCAGTGGTTGTCGACTGTTGACTGGGAGGCGTGGCTCTCAAACCCTGCTCCGGCATGGTACTTGGTATATTATGGTACATTCCTGACGGAAGAGCCTCAAGTACTACTACAGTGATGCTTTTAAAATTATTAAACGCTCGTAGCGAAGATTACTTAGCTGTTCTCAACCGATCAGAAAAGTTAAGCAACATCGCGCGCGGTCAAGAGTTGGATGGGTGACCGCTAGTGACATTACTACTGAGCGTTTCCGTGCTTCGGAGGACACGTTAAGCCGTCGGTCTCGGTTGTTGTCTTAGGATGGCAGTCGTTATAGCATGGTGGTAGGGCATTTTACGAATGCCCGCCTGGCTAGCTACCACCCTCAAGTAGAAAATCTGTCGCCAAGCACCTAACGGTGTGTTCCGGCAGCTGCCCTTGAGAACCAGTAAAATTACAGGCACGTGAGACCACAGCATCACTTACCATCAGGTGAGATAGTGGTCTGATTGAGTGCCTTTGAGATTCAAAGTTTAGCCTGCTAACATTTTAGACCATATCTTTATTTGCTTACAGATGAGATAGTGATCAAAGGCTAGCTTTACAGTTTACTGTATCAGCCAGTAATCCACTGCTGAACACAGCATGCTCCAATGTGGGGGGTTTTCCATAATCCCCACGCTTGACAGGCGGCTTGGGGATAGTAGTGTGAGATATCATTCCTCAGAAAGCACCCTCTGGTGTGTTACCCTTAGTCGCCTCTTACAACAAGCATGGGTAGAGATGGGGGTGACATTCTAGCCCGAACCCCCCCCCCCCCCCCGGGCAGTGTCTATGGGAAGTGCCTATGTTCTTATTTTAAGTCTTTTCTCTATACATACTAACTGTTTGATATACTGGAACTGGCAGCACCACATTAGTTGTACCAAAATCTTCAGCAGGTTTTCTTTTGTTTTTTATTGTTGTACAAACAAGATCACTAGTGTGGAGAACTCCAAAATGACCTTTGACATAGACTAGTTTAAAAAAATACTATTAACTCATTACAGTGACCTTTATCAGTGTTTCTATTCTGGCATTTTGCTTTTTGGATTTTGATGCAAGATGAAGTTTATCTAATATCTCATTATCATCCTCAACATTCCTACTTACATAAAACAGCAAAAATTTACGTAGACATACTTTTTACAAAGCTTAAAACATCCTCTTACACATCATGTGTGTTTTTTACTGCTTAGGACGTAGTACCAACTTAATGAAAATTTACTTGTTCACAGAATGGTTCCAAAGAAAATCCCTCACATCACAAATAGAGGTCTACATTATCAAGTGCATCCTGTCTCTCCCCTAGATGCCATATGTCAATGAAAATTATAAAAAAATATTCAATGTGTAAAAAAATATATTAAAATTTGTACATCACAAAAATAATAATAATTATATTTCATTCATAACAGTTTTGTATATTTTGTTAGCCTTGCCTTTTATATACTCCCAAGAATGTACCCAGCTATTTTTAGGATTGACAGCTAGTTGCAAAGCAGAGAGAGGTTTAGGACAATTGTAATGACTTTTATTTACAATGTGAATTTCAGAATTTCCATATACTTTATCATGAATCTTGCTGCACACAAAGCATTCAAATTTTTCTGCAGTCTCCAGAGAGTCGATCTGATATGACCTCGCGTCAAATTCATTAATCAATCTAGAGTTTGTAACTATTTGTTTAGTTTTATGTTCTAAGTATTGCTCATACAAAACATCGTTGTTGAGCAATTTGTTTATATGATCATTCATGATCTCGGGTGTTGGAAAATCTTCTAAAAGTATTGCTGATTTTTCATTTGGTAGCCAATCTCTTATTAATGGACTGCCAAAGTAAATTGGCACAGTGCCAACTTTGATAGCTCTCCAAAACTTTTCAGTAACATAGTCATCACAAACACCATTTTCAATGGCAATTACAAACTTATATCTCGCTACAAACTTTAAAAATTCATCTTCGCTCAGATTGTTCAAGTAATCATTAGTGAATTTTTCAGGAAGCTGTTTATTATTGAGACATGTGCCATATGAATCAATTTGAGCAATTTTCATCAGTTCTTTAACATACAGATCTCTTTCTGTTGAAGTCTCACAGTCACTCTGTAAATACAAGGTTGGTGCAATATCTTTCAATAGCAAATTCTTCACAGAAGTTTCAACAAAGTACTTTCTACTTGTTATGTCATCATATGATTCCAAATGCTGCAATGGAAATGGTACATCACTATGTCTACTGTATGTAGATGAAAAGTTAAATAATTTTATTACTGTCTCATGCATTAGTTCTTCAACATTTCTCGGAGATTCTTCATGGTAGAGACCCCAAATTACATCCTTTGGTCGTCTTGGCAGAGGTAAATCATCAAAATGTATGTTACTGCCATAAAATAAATATGCCTGCACATCAATATGGCTTGTTGTATTTCTTACACTGTGCATATTACATTTTAGATTATTTGAGCAGTACCTTATTCCAGAAGAACCAGGAAACCCCTCTGTCCACCATAGAATTACTGGGTTATCAGATGATTTCACCAATACATTGTTATGATCTGATTTCCAAGTCCAAACAATCACAAAAAGTACTAAAACTATAACTGACCACACTAGCTGACATAGAGTCACTTTCAAAATCCTATTTGTAACCCTAAGAAATGTTTTATATATATAAAACATCACTCGTCTAAAAAAACAACTACAGAGTTTTAAACACATTACAATAGATAATATGACTCAGTAACAGGAAATTGTTATCATGTGTAGATTAGTTTCTAACAATGCCAGTTACAATGTATTTTAAAAAGTCCAACCTCTCTCTTTTTGCATGTAGTAGATATCCATGCAAAATGCAATAATTAAATCAATATAAAACAGTCCATATATAGCTCCTATGAGTTTCCCAACCAAAAATAGATTTGCGAGAGCTACTATAGTGAGAATCAATTCAATGAAGGCAAAATACATCTCTGCTTCATACTGCACCTGGTCCACAACGTACAGTACCATGATAAGCATGGAGGCCATTAATGTTGGCCCTGCAACCAGACAGTAAAGTAGGTCCACCGGCTCCACGACATGGGTGATTATATTGAGGAGCAGTGCTATCACCTAAAAGTAAGATACGGACCAGGTTGTAGTAGGTAACTACATTTTTTCAAAAAAACTTAAATATACTTTTCAGTTTTCACATATACATGCAAATCTACAGAATAATACCAAGCATGCCATATAAAGCATTTATTGAATTACAAGCTCTGATCTAACATTAATTAATCATAAATCTTTAAAACAATCCAACAGTGTGAATCCTCGCTCTTTTATCACATAATATGCATCTATACACAGAGCAATTATAAGATGGACATAAAACAGTACATAAAGAGGCGAAGAGAGAGTCTTTAATAATACTACAGCCACTATTGCTAAGATGTTGAGTGATATTTGGAGGAACAGATACATTTGTTCAGCTAAGTCGTGTACTTGGTCCACTAGATACAGAATAACGAACATGACAGAGAGAACGAGGGTCGGAGCGACGGCCAAACAGTGCATCGCACCAGCGTCCGACAATACGAATGGTATTATCATTAGGAGCATAGATATCACCTAAAAATAACAATGCTTTTGTAGGTACTTTTCAGCATGGTATTTTAGCTTAACTACCTACCAAATTACGCTTTAAGCATATCCCTGTATTTCTTGGAACTGCTGCAGAATTTTGAACAATTTATTTAAGTAAACATGAAATTAATAAATAAGCACGCAGATTCAAAGAACATTGAGTATGTACTTTTTAAACTTTACGCTCTATTGTTAAATCATTGATCTATTTTGACATTACCAATTCGACCTCGTCAAAAAATTGTCAAAAGGTCAAAGAACTCAAATGCAAAATAGTGATGTGAAAATATTTATAATCTGCGTAGTATATATATTATTCAACTTATTTATTATGGTAAATAAGTTGAAGTATGTACGAATAAATAGAAAACCATCTAGGTATGATTAAATAAGTTTATGCGCAGCTAAATGTACAACCTCTCTCGTTAGCAATTAGAAACAAATCGAGACAGAGAGCAGTTAGAAGTGCAAAATAAAATACTCCATAAATAAGCCATAGCCACACTTTCGCTAGGTTCAGTAGGAAACATTGAATAAATGCGCCAAATGTAAATAAAATTTGAAAAAACAAATACATTTTCTCCATGAATAATGGTACTCTCCTTCGCATGTATAAAATTATAAATAAAAATGATATCACAAGAGTAGGGCCAGACGATATGCAGTACATATGCCCTTGAGGCCTTGGTATTAGCAGTGGCAGTGCAGTTATAATGAAGGATATAACCTACAAAAAACATTTATATATAAATAAAAATGTATTTTTATAATAGTTAATATTAATTCGAGATGAACACGCGCCAACGTGACAAAATATTAAAGTACTTACAAATTCAACAAGTTTCATGATAAATATATTATATCTAATCAATTCACTCCATTTCTTGTCTACAGGGACAGAATCTGTAAATTAAAAAGCTATGTAGGTACCTATTAAATAGTATAAAAATAATAAGGCTGATATAGTCTAGCTAAGGTGAAGGTTAATTTAAGTTATTAGTCTAAGAATACTTAATAATTTGGTTATTACAACTGAACTCATCTCACTACAGCAAATTGTCTTACCATTTATTATCATATCAGACATTTTTGGTTCTTAAATTTTATATGACTAATAAACTGCTAGAACATTATCATATTATTGTCATCTAAAATAATTCAAGTCTTTCTTTTAATCCTTTTAGATTTGTGAAGTCAAGAAAATCTGAGTTATTGACAAACAGCTATTCTATTTGAAATCTATCAATATCGGTAGAGAGTAGCACATTGTTTGTAGCTTTAGTTAACACATTTCAAGAATATTTTGCTTCCCCGTAAAGTTTTCATATCAGGTTCTCATAGAACTAAAAAGTCCTTATATAAACTTTTTCATCGTAGACCTTTCGTAGACTGACTTTCCTACCTACTGTAGTGCGTACAGTACTCGCGAAGTAATTGCTTCTACGAAGTACTGCTCAAAGTTGCTGATGTCCGAAATCCGTGACCGTACACCGAATATACAAGGTGTCCCAAGAAGTAGTGATATACTGAAGCTGGGAGGTAGAGGACATAGAGGGTTATATGAATCACCCCCATGTATGTTCCGCGATTTTTCGTATTTTTGGAGTAATGACTTTTTTTTAAATTTTTCACCTATCGCCGAGTACGATGATATTTTTATTTATGGTGACGTGAATTATTGCTATATAGTAGATGCTTGATTTTTTTTTGTGTGCTAAGCGGATAAATAGGCCAATTCAGTATAGTAACATTTAGTATCGTTAGATCTTTGAATGAATTAAAAAATAAAATTAAATGCCAAGAAAGATAAAATTACCCAGTATGTTCACAACTTCAATAGCTCATAATAAAATAAAATCAAATTAAAACAAATACCGATTAGCTTTTCAAAACTTGCTCTATCTATCAGGTAGCTAACCTGAAAATTTCATTTAATATTCATAAGTCTTCAATTAAAAAATTTAAATCTAAATGTGGTAAGAGCAAAATTTTAATTTACATGATGATCAATGTAAGCAAAGTAAAACCAATTACAAGGTGTTTAATAACAATAAATTTTCAAAATGGCCCCTTTGTTGCTCAATGCAAGTACGACATCGCCGGAAAATGTTGTCTTTTAAACGTCTGAATGCATTTCTATTATTTTTAATGGTTTCTTCTGCTACTCTCAATTTCCGGGTTAACTCGTCCAAATTGCGACATTCTCTCGAGTAGACGAGGTCTTTGTAGTATCCCCATAAAAAAAATCAATGGGGCTTAGGTCGGGGGACAGTGGAGGCCAGGCTGTATTAATTTAAATGTTTTTTTAAATATTAAACACCTTGTAATTGGTTTTACTTAGCTTGCATTAATCATCATGTAAATTAAAATTTTGCACTTACCACATTTAGATTAAATTTTTTGATTGAAGCCTTATAAATAATAAAATGAAACTTTCAGCTGCCTGATAGATAGAGCAAGTTTTTAGAAGCCAAACGGTATTTTTTTATGTGATTTTATTTTTTTATGGTATATTGAAGTTTGTATCTCTCTTGGCATTTTTTTTTAAATTACTGAAGCGCTCGTAGCGAAGTTTACTTAGCTGTTCTCAACCGATCAGCAAAGTTAAGCAACGTCGCCCGCGGTCATGAGTTGGATGGGTGACCGCTAGTGACATTACTACTGAGCGTTTCCGTGCTTCGGAGGGCACGTTAAGCCGTCGGTCCCGGTTGTTGTCTTAGGATGGCAGTCGTTATAGCATGGTGGTAGGGCGTTTTGCGAATGCCCGCCTGGCTAGCTACCACCCTCAAGTAGTCTGTCGCCAAGCACCTAACGGTGTGTTCCGGCAGCTTTCCTTGAGACCCAGTACTTCTAGGTTAGCCTGAACAACATCTTCGACCATATCATCACTTACCATCAGGTGAGATAGTGGTAAAAGGCTAACCTATCAGACATAAAAAAAAAAAAATTAAAAAAAACATTCTCATATCTAACGATAGTAAATGTTACAGTACTGAATTGGCCTATCTATCAACTTAGCACACAAAAAAATAAAGCATCTACCGCAACAATTCACGTCACCATAAATAAAAATCTCATCGTACTCAGCTATAGGTAAAAGATTTCAAAAAAAAGTCATAACTCCGAATATACGAAAAATCGCGGAACATACATGGGGTGATTCAGATAGCAGTCTAGGTCCTCTACCTCCTAGCTTCAGTATATCACTACTTCTTGGGACACCTTGTATACACAATACTCAATTATTTATATACTATATTTACAGCCTCTCGGGGAGCTCAGTCAATCAACACCCGCATTTTTTGTTTTTTATTTCAATTTTAAATATGATTAAATTAATATCACGTAATTTTCTCAATTTACACATTTTTTTAACATGATCAGGTGGTACTGTTACTTTATATCTGCAGCGGAATATACATGTATTTGTTTACTTGTGTAATGTTTGCTTGACAATAACTTTGTGGTGTGATGGGTTGACCCCCCTGTGAAGGGAAAGTTGATTATGATATATGTTTTTTTTTTAATTTATAACCTCACTATTGTCAGACATCGATTTTACGGGGGAGGGGCGGTGAGGTCTACCAATCCGGTAGACCCCATGTGAATAGGAAGTTGCGACACCGCCCGGGGAGGGCGGTGTCGCAACTAAGTTTTCTAAGATATAATTTTTTTTAATTTCTGATCTCACTTATCATAAAAATTTTACGTTTTCATGATTAAATTTGACTCTTATGGGCTCTCGTCAGAACTCTCGCTATATCGCCCCTGAATAGCGAACTGGGGGGCAATTCTCAAAATTGGGATAAATTTATCGATTCTCGATATTTATCCCGTGTCACATATAGACTAATAATATCCCAAAAATATCGACTTTTCAAAAAAATGCTATTCTCGCGTGTGGTAGATATAAAAATATGTCCACAGATGAACTTGTGTTCATGTGTATAGAATGTATAATGATAATCCCGATATCGCAATGTTGCGTGTCGATCGCTAGGGCTTGATATTTATCGATAGTGATATTGCGAGAATAACACATAACTACAAGACTCGATATTCGCCATGTTTTCTCGATATTTATCTACTATGATATTCATATCACTGCACGAGAATCGCCGTCCTGCTGGCTTAACATTTTTTATCTACATTCTAAGGCAGTCTTTGCAAACCTTTTAATGACCAGAGACCACTTTTGTTTCTTATTTGCCCACGGGGGCCACCACGATGTACAAGAGAAAATTTGAATCAATTTGCATAAATAATATTCCGGACATGGTTTTTTTTTGTAGAAAGCCAAATTGACCAATTTAATTTTTGAGATTGCATCTTCTTCATTATATTAATCCTGGTACGACTATTATTGGACAAAGCTAAACGCAATTCGTCACTTACTTACACTCGATTTCTGGCCTTGTTTTTAATTAGCAATAAAACCCTTGTTTATATTAATAAGTGGTTGATAAGATATAAAGAAAATAATAAAACAAGGCGAATCCCGAATTCTAGTGTAATATATTGCATTTTTACAAAACTTCTCAAGCAACTTAGCTTCAAATGCGACCTTACAATTTCTATCATTTTAAAATCGTACAGTTCTTCTTGGATCCCTTGAGAAACTTCACTAAGATCCGTGCTTTTAAGGGTTTTAAATAAGTTTTTGATCAAGTTTAGTTTTGTTTTCGAAATATTCTGGGAAGTAGCGATTGAATTCATCAACCAACATTTGTAGATGATTCTTAAGGTTTTTTTATGTCTGTCGCTCCGTTTCCACTTCTCGGTTCGCACCACCCACGCTCTCGCCTTTTGTTCGTGGAGCAAATTTAGACTCCTGCGGACCACTGGTTGGGAATTACTGCTCTATGGGTAGGGACCACAAGACCAGGTGGAATTGGTGTGCTCTGGACGGCGATTCTCATGCAGTGATATGAATATCATAGTAGATAAATATCGAGAAAACATGGCGAATATCGAGTCGTGTAGTATTGTGTTATTCTCGCAATATCACTATCGATAAATATCAAGCCCTAGCGATCGACACGCAACATTGCGATATCGGGATTATCATTATACTCTCTATACACATGAACACAAGTTCATCTGTGGACATATTTTTATATCTACCATTCGCGAGAATAGCATTTTTGTGAAAAGTCGACATTTTTGGGATATTAATAGTCTATAGGTGACACGGGATAAATATCGAGAATCGATAAATTTATCCCAATTTTGGGAATTGCCCCCCTGTATCTGTGACTCTCTTTGAACCTAACCCAATCCACTACACTAATAGCATAGGTTTCAGCAATTACAAGTATATTATCTAGCTACTAAACCTAAGCAAGTGGGGGTCGCAACTTCCCTTTCACAGGGGCGTTTTTTTCACATTTACCTAAAATCGATGTCTGTTAATAGTAAGGTTATAAATTTAAATAAATCATATCTCAGAAACGGGATGGGATCGCAACTTCCCCTTTACAGGGGGCTCTACCATTTTTACCCACCCTCACCCATGATCCCCATAAATCTATGTTTTAGAATCTAAACCTGAGCCCTATATTAGCCTGTTAACACCTTGGACCACATCATCACTTACCATCAGGTGTGATTGTATAGGCAATATATAGGCAATTATAAAATAAAATAAACAGATCGCGAGACGGGAGGTGACCCTGGCCTGCTACGAGTGTGGTGCGCAGGAGGGTACGGCTCTTCATACGCTGGAGGTATATGCTGCATGGGACCCGCAACGTCACACACTTTCAGCCTTCATTGAAAGGGATTTCTCTCTGCTGAGTGTGATAAACGATGGCGTATATCACGCTCAGCGGGAAGAAACTGTGTTAGCGATGACCTCTTTATGCGAAGCGGTGATGGCGCAGAAGGAAGCCGTGGAGCGATTAGGGAAAACGATGCCCAAGCTGCCCCGCTCCATCGTGGCACAGCAGAACGGGGGCGATGAGGCGGTGGTTCGCCCGCTTCCTCCTATCTCCGTAACCCACTACACACACACACACATACACAGTCTCTGGTGGAGAGTCGGAGGATTCTCCACCAGCTTGCACGGCCCACATGTGAGGGGCGGTCTTGGTGAGCAAGGTCACCCCTCCATAGGCGCAGAGGCCCGATTAAGTTAGGGCCTACCGCTAGGGCAAGATGGTGAATGCTAACGTGGCTCCATCTTGTCCTACCTAGGCGAAGGACTGCTCACGGGGGCTTAAGTCCCACACATCCGCCACCCCCATGGTGGAGGGACAGTGCAAAGGCATTTGCCCCACATAAAACAATAAAAAGATAAAGATGTAATCTCGAACAGCACCCTACGGTAAACAGTTTTAATCTCATCATCATCATGATCATCGTTTTACCCCGGATGAACCGCCCTTTGGACTCCGCATTGGCAACGACCCCCTCTGCAACAAATACCCCAGACGAAGTTTACACGACACGATTTCACCCAAACGATCAACATCAACGTTCGGTACAGGGGGTGGATTCTCATGCTGGGCACGTTCAGAACCTTAGTTAGTACGCACCGGCTTGCAACTTTTCACACTAACTTCGTTCACAACCTTAGAGTAGAGCATTCGGTCGGTAACCTTACTGACATGACCTCATTTTAATTTTGCAGGTAACGGTGGTATTATGCTTTTTCCATGCCTTAAAACGTGTATATTTATGCTAATTCCCCGGCTAGAAGAAAAATAACGAATTAAATGATTTGAGTGCCAAAGTCGATATTTAAGGTTAATTAAATCGTTCCGTACCTTCGAGTAAGTTAAAAACAACCAAACAACTACACTCTGAATCTCGGTTTGTAGCCCAGTGATAAAAATAACCCAAATAGTATGGAGTGTAGAGGTAAGGAGAATCATATGTGTACATGAAAAGGTGTCCGTCCAAATGGGTTACACTAGGGATTATTAAATATTTTTCTTTATGTCATATATACTAACTATTTCAAAGTATTTAAGCCCCATATCTCCTATATTTTGAATATTTTCCAAAAACCGAATGCAAAATTTTTTTATGGAATTATCTTTTCGGCTTTTTTTTTTTTATGATGTTTTTGTGATGGAACAATCGCGAGGCCCACCTGATGTTAAGCGGTATCCTCTGCCTATAACAGATGCATTTCATCACAAGTGGCGAACTGCACTGCGCCCATCACCTTGAGATATACCTGTTAAGTCTCATTTTGCCTGTTATTTCAATGGCTCTCAAGG
This sequence comes from Plagodis pulveraria, assembly GCA_963890685.1. NCBI lineage: Eukaryota > Metazoa > Arthropoda > Insecta > Lepidoptera > Geometridae > Plagodis > Plagodis pulveraria. The sequence goes on along the minus strand of OY982955.1, from coordinate 25,514,830 downwards.
ACTGCTGCCAGAACACACCGTTAGGTGCTTGGCGACAGATTTTCTACTTGAGAGTGGTCGCTAGCCAGGCGGGCATTCGCAAAATGCCCTTCCACCATGCGGTGAAGCTCAAGCTCTGGGCGGGATTCGAACCATGGATCTGCTGCGCGGCAGTCCATAGCCAATGCCACTGAGCCATCACTGCTTCGAAAATTTTACGAGAATCGGTTGAGTAATTCGACCTGTAGAGGAGAACAATCATCCATACGAAAGCATTTTAGTGTAAGCTGTAGCAGACACGCTTCGCTCGCACTACGCGCTCACTCAGTCAATTAAATGGGGGTTATAGTGAGTATGGGTGGTATCCGAAAACATGAGAATGTCATCTCCCAAGTAAAATTGAAGGGTGAATCTAGGAAATTGTAATATTAGGTCCTTACATATGAAATTGGCGTTTTTCGTACTGGCCACTTTAATCACGAATTTCTCCTCTTTGGTAAGGAATTCCAAATTCAAATTTGTACAGCTATAGACTCATGTATTTGTGCTTCGATGATCGTCATTCATTTGTTTTTTTTCTTCTGTTTTTTTCTGTTTGCGTCACTCATTTTACAAAATGGAAAGCCTTAAATATCGCATAATTTACGAGTACGAGTTCCGCCGTGGCACTAGTGCTGCGGAAACAACTCGAAGGGTGAATGATGTGTATGGCGGTCGTGTTGCAAAAGAAAACACAGTTCGTTTTTGGTTCCAACGTTTTCGTTCTGGAAATTTCGACCTGCAGAACAAGCCCCGTGGACGGCCTGAGACTCAAGTTGATAATGAAGAGTTGAAGGCTATTGTGGAAGCGGATCCATCGCAAACCACGTCCGAGTTAGCTGCAGGCTGCGATGTTAGTGATAAAACTGTTTTAATTCACTTGAAGCAAATTGGGAAGATTAAAAAGCTTGAAAGGTGGGTACCTCACGAATTGACTGAAACAAACCGGCAAACGCGCGTCGACTGCTGCGTTACATTACTAAACCGGCACAATAATGAAGGTATTTTAAACCGAATCATTACCTGTGATGAAAAATGGGTTCTTTACGATAATCGGAAGCGCTCAGCGCAATGGTTAGATCCTGGCCAGCCAGCCAAATCCTGCCCCAAGCGAAAATTAACCCCAAAAAAGTTACTTGTAAGCGTTTGGTGGACTAGTGCCGGTATTGTTCATTACAGTTTTTTCAAATCTGGCCAGACTATTACGGCTGATGTCTATTGTCAGGAATTGCAAACCATGATGGAAAAGCTAGCGGCTAAACAACCTAGGCTGGTCAATCGCTCCACGCCACTGCTGCTTCACGACAACGCTAGACCACACACTGCGCTACAGACGGCTACTAAATTAGAAGAGCTTCAATTGGAAAGTCTAAGACATCCTCCGTACTCCCCGGACCTTGCTCCAACAGATTACCATTTTTTTCGAAATTTGGATAACTTCTTGCAAGGGAAAAAATTCAACTCCGATGGGGCAGTCCAAATCGCCTTCAAAGATTTTATTGATTCCCGTCCGACTGGTTTTTTTAGTAAAGGGATCAATGAACTACCTATGAGATGGCAAAAGTGCATAGAAAATAATGGTTCATACTTTGATTAATTAAATATATTATATTAAAAAATATTCGACTTTTTGTTCCTCCCATACAAAACGCCAATTTCATATGTAAGGACCTATATATAAGGGTGGTGGCGAAAACTAAATGTGGTAGCGCTTTTTGCCGTTTTCCATACAGAGAAAAATATTTGAATTGCTCATATTTAAGATATTTAAAAAATAGAGAAAAAAATCTCCAACGTTGAAAAAAATTAAAACATATTATCTAGGGAACTATATGAGAAAGATGGAGTCGCTGAAAGTTATGTGTAGAATAAGTGAAGTGGGGGTTAACCTGATTTTGGGGAAAATCCGATAACATGAAAATGTCGTTTGCCAAGTAATATTGCATGGCATATCTCGGAAACTATAAGACTTAGGAATGAAGTCCAATACTACACAAAGATGCACAATTTTCCGTTTTTTAAAATGAGAAAAAAGTTAAAAATATATGAACCCTTATCTTGGGAACTATAAGGCCATATTAGTAAAAATAAACTATAAGTTTAGTAAACCTAAACTATGTTTATTTTTCTTCTGCATTATCATTTATCGATTGCCGATAAGTATCTCGCTTCTGCTAATTGCCCTCCTGGTCGACTCTCGTTCGGTCACGTTCTGTAATTGTAGGAGAGCTTTAATTACGCTATTGGCACGGAGTGCTCACAGTGCCCGTTCTTAAGGTCTTGAGACTTTGAGTACTGTTAGAACTGAGTGGTGACATCATCGAAGACTACACACCTATGAACCATACAAACGTTTGGTGCCCTTCATACAAATCGGACCAGCTGTGAGCGTGCTATGCCATAGTAGAAAGAGTGGGAAGTAAGTTATCTTCATACAAACGCACCGCGCGCGGCTTGTATGTGTGCGCCATAATATCTATGCGTCCTGCACGCACACTCTAACAAAATCTCGACCCGTTTCGACCGTGCGCCAGTCGGGGCTAACATCGCACAAAGTTTGAGCGTCACGGCTTTTCGGCACCTCTAAATAAATTAAAAATGTGTGATAATTGCAGGAGAACTGCTGTGTGTTTGGCTGTTTAAACAATTCATCTATTTCAGAGTTGTTTCTGTTCAGATTACCTACTGAACAGAAAAGGTAAGCAAGTCATTTATTCTAGCATACCTATAATTTTTACTTGATGATGAGTGAGATACCTATAGATTTTATTAGGTAGTTTTCTATCAGACAGACGAAGTAGGCAGGCCTACTTTCCCACAAGAATGTATTACCTAGGTATTTTTGATCTGTCAATTGATATGCCGCTATTGCTTTGTTTACGTTTAGTCATGCCGATTTCTCAGTGTTGTAAATAGGTATAGTAACTAAATACTTACAGTTATAAAATCGTAATTGTGAATCAGATAAATAGAGCAAAGGTTGAATCGTAACCATTCGTAACAACAACAAATATTAATTATAGTCTAAGAGACAGGCGTTAGTTTTTGAGGTTGTTTACGATGTTTTTTAATCACTTTATTCTACTTCTTATGCTAGATACTAATGTTTCGAAATATCATTACAAGCACTATTGCGTGGTAAGAGAAAATCATATTTTGAATTGTATAATATATATAATAATAAATATTTTGAACCCACACAACATAAGTAAAAAATACAACTTCCCGGCCCTTGCCAATTTCTAGGCACTGAATTAAAGTTTTGCTAAAAGTGACAACCCTGAGACAAGCAAGTGTGGTAGGTAATTATATCTCGGATTGGGCCGGATATGGCCTACTTCCTCACTCTTTCTACTATGGCTATGCTATCGGTACCAATTTCGCAAATCGGATCGCACCAATAGTTAGGGTATATTCCATTTGTCGCTAAGAACGTTATTTTCGATAATTTTGATCACATCTGCGTCTATGGTTGTGATCACTGTGATCGCTGTAACTGTCATCCCCTGTTCCATTTAGGATAAGAACGCTAAGGCTGACATTCACAAACGAGTTAGAGTTTAAACTCAAGCTTTTTTATGTCAAAATATGAGTCTAGACTCAAACTCCAAACAGTTTTTTATTCACAGTCGAGTTCGCCCTAATGGAGAACGAGTATATGCTCAGCGGAGAATGAGACGGGCTGAGTCACCAAATCGGTGACTCCAGCCGAACTCAAACGGCGCGGGGCGCCAAAACGCCACCATCTTTGCCATATAGTTGGAACTGTGATATGTTTTGTTTATAATATTTTTACTATAATGAATAATAACGATGGAGTAGCTCCGGATTCAGAGCAAATAGATAATTATCATCAGTTTGATGTTATTGATGAACAGTATAACCTGCCACGTTTTTCCAACATCCCTTTACATATTATTATGACAACGCGGAGTTCAAAAACCGTTACAGGTTCTCAAAAGCTTCCATTCGGAATGTCATCATACTGGCGCTGGGGGAATAGGCTCTCCAATATTATAACATGAGAGGGCAGCCAATTTCTGTTGAATTAGAAGTACTAATTGATCTACGATTTTATGCCACAAATTCATTTCAGTAAGTAATACTGATTAGTCACATAACTACTTTTTTTTCTTTGAGTTTTTTGGACAGCTGCTACAGAGCTGCCACTTATATGTTGACTCCATTCATTAATCCGACTACACCACCACAGATGAGATTCAATTATGTGCAGGTAGTACACGCACTAGGAATGTAATTGTGCAATTTTTTGGCGGATAATTTAATATTTCCTTGTCTTCAAATCAGTCTCGCTACTAAGTTGACTACATCCTCAAATATAATTGTGGCTTGTGCGGTGTTACACCACATGAGGATGAAATGCGAAGAATTTGACACCACATTTGACTTGGAAGGGGCAACCGATAGTGAAGAAGCTGACAGCTCATATGTACAGACTAACCTTGCATCTTTTTTTATGTTATTGTGACGGAAGAAGATCGAGGCCCACCTGATGTTAAGCGGACTAACCTCTGCCTATAATAGATGCATAGCATCACAAGTCACAAATTGCACTACACCCGTCACCTTGAGACATATTTGTTCAGTCTCATGTGCCTCTAATTTCACTGGCTCTCAAGGACTGCTGCCGGAACACACCGTTAGGTGCTTGGCGACAGATTTTCTACTTGAGGGTGGTCGCTATCCAGGCGGGCATTCGCAAAATACCCTTCCACCATGCGGTGAAGTCAAGCCCGCGGCGGGATTCAAACCATGAGTCCATAGCCTGATGCCACTAAGCCATCACTGCTTCAAAACCTGGACTTGCATACAGAAACTCAATAGTGGAACAATATTATAATCAAGTCCGATATTGTTATGTGGGCTAATTAAGAATACCGCGAAGATTCAAATTCAAAACCTTAATTCTGTGCTCTGTTTCACTTACTCTCATAACTTTTTTTCTATAATTGTCCTTTTCTAACATAATGATACCAGGCAAGAAAAAAGAAAATTAAATCAAAGAAGTTGAATAATATTTGTCTATGGCTGGAGTCAAACTCGATGGAGTAGGTATGGAGCTATCGTTCGTTCTCAACTGTGAATTTAAAATGGCGGAGTAAACTCGTCAAACCTGGAGTTCGAACTCCGGTGAGACCGGTCGAAGTAAACTCGACCCACTGTCTCTGAATTTCAGCCTAAGAATGCCACTAAAATTTGCCACTGCTGTCACTTTTGACATTAGATGTAGGGAATTCAAACTGTTCCAGTAGCCTCATAGCGTTTATGGCGAAAATAACGCCAAGACCCATGTGGAACAACTTTTTGGGAGTGTGATCGTTTTTAGCGTTTTTAGCGAATCTAACTTCAAATGGTACGCACCCTAAATGTATATATTCTACTTGATCTATGCATGCATTAAATTAATCTATGGTCGGCGGTGGGTCTGTATTAGCGTTAGAAATTCATATTTACGTTTTATTTTATGTGCGCGGAATGCTTTAAGGTTCCTTAATAAACTGCAACCATTATCATGGAAGATGATGATCCTATTATTGATCAGGTAAGAGTAACGGCTTAACAACAAATCCCAACGTGGAAACGTAAGGTTATGTTGTTGCGACCTGAACAATCTTTGCTACCAATTTTCTCTGTATTTCTTGTTTCAGAAGCCTGTTTATTTGTCGCAGGCTTTAAAACAAAACTTGTATATATATCAGTACCCGGTAAGACCGGCGAACAGGGATTGGAACGATGTGAAAGTGATTAACGCGGCGATCAAGCCCAAAAACCAAATGGTTCGAATGGAGTTGGAAATTGACACATATAGCGATAAGTACTGCCCGTCTAAAGGCGAACAGATCGCTGTTAACACTGATGGACAACAGGTAATGTTCACAATTGAATATGTATACATAAACTTTGTGATATGACTGAAAAATATGCAAAACACATACATACTGTAGTCCAATGACGTAGCAAGTAAAGGTTAATAACGTATACACTCATTACATACATATACATTCATTATATCCCAGGCGCCCCTGGCCTCTTTCTCTGCATAACTATGTACCCGGCACCCACATTGTGAATCCATGGTATGCTTAGAAATTCGTCTCAAAACAACACTCACCTGTGCTTTAACCCTTAGATCTCTGTATTGTATAAAAATTTATTTGGTAACATCATGCTAATAACCATACCTCATGTTGAAGTCATGAATAAAATGGTTACTGTCAAATCAGATTGATTCTGTTCTGAAAAATTTATTTACACTTAAACATTAAATGGATGATCTTGGACATCTCAATCTGAAGTGGATAGATAGATAAGATCTTTATTGAACACCTTAACCTGTCAAAATTAGCTGAATATATTCACCAATGTAACCCGGCACCTAGATTGTTGTAAATGTATTCCAAATTTTTTTTAGCACAATTTGAGGGTAATGGAAAAAATCTATTGATAAAATCAATGATTATATCATTTATAGGTTTACACTTGATTATGATATGTTTACAGGTAATTCTAATACATTAATGAAAAACCAATAAAAGTGCAACAAAAAAGGTGTGATAAATTCGAGGCAATTGCCAACAGAGATTTATCATGTTTGTAGCTGGTGGATTGTTAATTTTATTTCTTCATCTTTTTCTATGTAGTCTACCTTTTTGGGGGTATTTTTCTTGCTAATGTACGTTTAATTTTTCAAGACATCCAGGACTTAAGCTAAGAAGTTGGATTCCTATTGTGGTGGTACAGCCCTATAGTGATCGTCTAAATAAGTTTATGATTATATTGAAAAGGTAATTGTTTTATACAGAGATTCAATATTGTTATTTAACACCAATCATTTGCTATCTACTATCTTTACATTAGATCGAATGGACATAGAAAAGTCACCTTACTATTTTTCCCCTGGCTTGCTTTATTTAAGGAGATCATAAAGTATCTAGAAAAAACAATTAAGTTTTAGACTTAAAGAGATTAGCATAAACGTTTTATTTGAATACTGTCAAATAAAGTTAGGGCTTTGTTTAGACCATCCATAGCAAGTGATAGGTTCTCGTAGACAGATGCGCTATTCTAGTGGGTGGACATAGGCCTCCCCAGCAAATATCAATTCAACTAACGTATGTGGGATACCCATGGCGGGGCTCACCACACACATGTTTATAGGGCAAAAGTTCCAATTCTAACCTGCGGCAAAGCAATATGTAATTTATTAGCAAACTTGCACTATATATGTTGCCCATTTATTCTATGGATTTGTATATAAAATTTATTCTATAGTTGGCACAACAGATGTCCTAGCCTGGCCAGGCTTTAGAATTCTAGTGGAACGGTTGTTTGAGGGGTTTGATTCAGGTGACATAAAGAATAGCCAAATCTCTGCCACAGCCATACAGATTTAAATTGTAGTTCAGGTCCCACAGTCACTGTTCACACAGAAATTTCAACCCAATCTAGAGAAATAATATGAGTGTAATTTGCTAGGCTTGATTAATCTCATACATCAATTTACATTGAACAAGCTCAAATAATGTATCCCTTGTTATAGATAAAAATACTTCTCAACTTATTCTATCTTAAGGGATGTTTCTTAATTAAATAAATAAAGCATTTCATAAGTAGACCATATTATGTATTATTTTATATGGTATAAGAGTTTTATTTCTCTTAAGAATAACAATATTCACTTACAGAGAAACACATTAAAAACAAAGTAAAATTTAAATACCGGATTGCGCAGTGTACACGAAATAAAATAGTTACTTAATAATATATCTATAAGAGTTACTTACATACATTATTTATATACAAAAAAAAACAAAATACAATTCAAATTCTCACTCCTCACTCAGCCAGTAGACATCCCTAGACTGCACTTATCTACATAAGCCTATATTGATGATTGGAATGTATTTAATCATCAACACCATTTTAGAACAAGTCAAATGTCTGACACATGCCTAATATACACAACAGAATAGTATTAATATGTTATAATATCTACCCTCATTTAAAAATATGATCCAAAAGGCAGCGCAACGTCGTGTTGTGAGCCAGTAACTCAGTGTTTGTTAAGGCCTATGACATAGTGAGACGTTTAGCGAGAGTTTACAGCAACTACGGTATATTAAAATCTAAGTTATTTACCACAGTATATGTTCTCAATCGTTGAAAAATCCCTTTTAACATGGCTTTTTAACAGTTTTTTAAAAGTACTAAATGAACTTACTTCTTTAATATCTTTTGGTATTTTATTGTATATTTTTGCACCTTCATACATTATATTCCTTTTTCCGTAATTGGTGCGATGGATTCTTAGGTATTTTTTATTCTGATCTACATTATCTTTGTTGTTAATGTTATGCAACACTTTTTTGATTATTTAATTTGTGAAAATTTGTTAGGTTTTCACAACCCACCATTATGATCCTGGGAAACTTGATTAGGGGCAAAAATAAATGGTGAAATGAAAAACCCCTTTTTCCCTTCTTAATCTAAACACAAATAAAATATAAAATGCACATGATTATTTCCAAAATAAAATTTAACCACACATCTATACCATAACGAAAGGACTTATTAGTATACATTTTCAGGAAATTTAATAGTGTCAACTGACTCAAGTTAGTATAATAATTCCAAGAAATGCAATTTAATTATTCCTTGCATATATTTAATGAATTTAATTTATCAATTATTTAACATTAAATATTCTGAAGTTCTATTTTACAATAAAATCAACAATAATTTATATTTGTAGCAAATGATCTAAGTTTGTCAAGAAAATCTTCAGATATTATTTTGCAAGACATATTTAGCTAAACATTGTGTATTAAATAATTAAACATTGACTTTCCCCACACAATCTGCTTGTTGCACTGAATTTAGAAGTATGACAAAACTGATTCTATTTCTCCTGATGTTCTCCTCGAACATCGTTCTTACTATCTCCACTCCCAATTCCCTTGTATTGAGTTGTGTGACCCAGCGCCTTTCCCTCTCTCTGCTGTTCCAAAACCCGCCCCAACGTCTCAGATTGGTCTAATCTGAAATTTCAAAAATCCACAGATCATCTGTTCTCCTAATTGGTTGTTAAAAATCTTTTCATAATTTTTTTTTTTTACATCCACCGAAATATTTGAGAATGTAACTACTTTCTCACGCTGTATGGATTTTTTGCTAGACAAGCGTCCCAAAAGTGGCGCCAGCAATATTTTTTGCTATTGTTTTATTCTATTGCATAAATCACCAATAAAATTACCCTCTCCAAGTGAAAAACCTTCCTTAAGGAATTGTCTAAACTTTCATTGCGCTATAATATAATTGCAAAATCTGTTTAAATTTATTCCGTTAATTGATGTAATTGACCCCATAGTCACTGAAAATCAAGACATCTAGAAAGGCTGAAATCACCACATGAACAATGAACCAACAATGAACACCACAACTAAGTAATATTATAATCACTTTTTCTGTGTTCCAGGAATCTACGTGGCATATCAAAGAGAAAGATAAAACAGTATATTTTAAGACAGGAATGATGGACAAAATAGTCTTTGAAAGTAGTGCCCCATGTACAGAAACCAAACATTTTGCTATCGCTATGCTGCAAGATAATGAACTTCATTGTACTCCTATACAAGGTAAATTAAACTATCACAATTTTCCTTTTTTAAATGATATAGAAAAAGATTACAGTTTAGGCCTGGACGATAAGAAAATAAATACATTACATTCCATAATGTATTGAGAATTGACCAGGTGAAGTGCTCAGGAATTAACAACATTTTTTTGTGGATGCATTACCTTTATATGTTACTTTGAAAATGTCTAATCAAGGCGTATATTAGAGGCAAATACGAATCATACTTGACTTTGAAAGCGATCTACTTTCACAGAATATAAAAAATATGCTTTGAATCATCAGATTGACTACATTTTCAACATGTACATTGCCTGTATTGCCCTTAAAACTTGTTTGTGAAACGAAGTTTGGTTAAGTTACGGAACAAAATTCGTGTCTCCTCCTAAACGACATTGACGTTTTTGTTCACAACCCTGTCAATCGATTGATAAATTTAATATCCTTAATTCGGTACATACAACGTTGGTTGGTTAAATTTTCGTATTGGCCAGCAGCAAGCTGCTAATTTGGCCTTAATACAAAATATCCTTAATTAATTCAGGATAGGCAAAAGTTCTTTGGAATATATTAAAAAGTGTCAAACTGAGCATCAGCAGAACGAAAACTGAACACCTGTTCTGCAACTGCGGTGATATTTATTTCCAGTATTTTCCATATACCTAAAGTCGATTTCGGATATTTGTCCGATATATCCGATTCTTCCATTCTACCAATGACAAAATGACGGAGACAGGCACAGGGTACATGCAGAATGCAAACGTCGACAAGTTCTGGGACCACATGTGATCTGTATGGTCGAGTTTACAATGCGGAGCTAGCGCGGTGGCGACAGTGGGCACGCAATATCCAATATATGAAACGCACGTCTGCGTCCACAGTACAGAGAGTGATGGCGGTCGTATAGCGCGATGGGTCTGAGCAAGATAGCACGCGTACTGTTCAAACATTACGGGTGTTGCGGACGCACTACGAGCCTAGGCAGTGAGCAGCTCAATGTTTGGTATGCAGTTGTATCTAACCAGTTACCCCATTACGAGCGTAACCATAAAAGCTTACGCTTTGACTATACTTATTTTGAGTTCACTCACGTAATACGCTTGGCGCGCTTCGAAAAAAATGGTGTGGGGAATAAACCTTAACATATTACGTTGTGTGGTGACGTAAAAACGCGTAACCTACTTATAAATAAGGAGCGCGAACTATGGGAACTGTTCTAGGGGTACAGTCCGGTCTTGTTGCACGGCCTAAACATCTTCAACCAAATTAATTTAAAATGGCGATAAGTAAAAAAATTTAAAGTGCGTATTTCGGGCACAGTTTTATTCATTCATGAAAAGTAAAAATTCATTATTTTTCTTATCATTTATTTAATTAATTTCTTGCACACTATGCTCGTGTTAACATCTTTTGTTTCAGCATCAGACTATTTAGTAAATAAATTAAATCTTCAACTGTGATTTGAAACACCTGAAATACGTCTAAACACTAGAACAGCTCGCGAAGCACTGGTCCTAAATTCCTAATCACCGCGCATGAAGTGTCGACAAGCACTATTGGAAACAATTATAAGATCATCTTAAGAACTGTTGTAAATTATGGATCTTAATGTAGCAGTGACCTCTTAGTATCACTGTAGACCACTGCCTCAGTGGCATATTATGGATATTAGGAGTACTCCTCCTATCCCCTCCTCCAATCTGAGGAGATTGTATGTTGGTAACGTATTGCTAACATATAATAATTTGTTTTTCTTTTAAAGGTATAATCCAAATGCGGCCTACTTATTCATATTTTGATAAGCAAGAAAAACGTAAAAAGGATAAAAATAAGGATGATAATTCTGATGATGAGAAGGAGCCGGAAGCAAAGCAGGTAATCAATATCAGTTATTTTATTAGTTTTTTTTTATTGTATCTGTAGTATTATGTGACGGTTAGCATGGTTTTATGTCCTAGATTTCCTAAATGGAGTAGATACTTAGTTAATTATATAAAAATATCTATAAAAAAATATCTGAATTAAAACTAACAATAAATTATTGTAAAATAAAACGCATGTAATAAGTATAACTTTTATTCAGAGAACATTTTTCACTCTTATAGCTACCTCCATTATGTTATCTGTCCTATAAAACAATAGCCCAATGTACTGCTAAATTTAAAAAAAAACTGACTCACAACCACCACTGTCAAATATAACCTGGTCCTTCGCGACTTGATGGTTCTTGATGGTTGTATTAAGTGGTAGGAGTGCTTAGAAAATATTCTTCCACCATTCAATCTTACTTCACCCCTAGTAAGATTTAAACTACCCTCTTTTAGCGGTAGTCCATACTTCTTATGAAACACCAACATAGCTTTCAACTGGCTTACACTCACCGGCAGACATCTTATTTACTACTTGAGGGAGCTGGAAGCCTGGTAAGTATGTACAAGCCTTTTGTGTAGCACTCGTGTTGTGAATCAAACATACGCCCACGGCTAATGGAACGCCAACACTGGGTGCTATTGGTCCATAACCATAGAACATATACACTAGAAGAAGCGACACTCAAGTATGTGTGCTCGTAAAAGAGTTCGCGGCTATGTGTGAGTGCGACAGAAGGCGCGGGTGGTGCGACAGAAGGCGCGGGTGGTGCGTGGGCCGGGCACCTCTAGTGGTGCCTATTGCTCACGCGCGCCCGGCACAAAGTCAACGTCGCATGGTATCACAGGTACCTACGATGGGTGTCATGGGCCTGTCATAATAGAACTAGCTTTAAAATTCTTGAATGATCACGTGAATAATTTGAGGCTGCCATTAGGTACGGGAGTTCGTGCGTAATGGCTATGTGGGATCATGTTGTGATCGTTATTCTTACAGATAACGGTGAAATTTGCTCGTCAAGAAACAGATATGGCGAAGAAGGCGCGTGAGAAGTCTTATGAGACGATAGCCCAAAAATCTGCAACCGAGCCATGGTATGATGCGCTGTGGAGAAATTGCGATACAGATCATGCAGATGTAAGTGTCCCTAATTTAAGAGAATTTCTCCTGCGGTTATATTTTTGACGTCAGTTGTGTGCCTGTCACGCTTTTTTCCATGTGAAAAAGCTGCAAGGGTTTTCACAACGATCGAAACTTGAAACTTTGTTTGGGAACCGAACTCTCACAATTTTTATTTTGCTGTTAGTAGTCTGGCTTTACTTAATGTTTTGTGAACATTACTCATAACTGATTTGTTTTGTGTTTAGACGTACGATAGGTAATAAAATAAGCATCTGAATTCTTGAATATATATTTCTTCCTTATGATTGCTAAGCGAAAATAAATATTTGCAAATTATTGGTGCAGCCGAGCGGAATAGGCATCAGACGCAAAATTGGAGGACGCGAATTGGATCAAAAATATTGTGCTCCAATAATTTATTAAATCTTAAATATATTTTTTAATCTTTTGTATTTGAAAGGTAGCATCATAAAATGTTTATTTTCGACGTTTTATAGCTTCAAAATGACACAACATTTATGTGTAGGTAATAGTTTCGCTAACAATAAAACCCGTGGACATTTTGTGAAAGCTTTGGCTTTAGTTGTATAACTGGTCGTCGTGATAACCGGAATTTTTTATCACCTCAATCTTATTACTTCGGCAGCTGGAACGTCTGAAGCTGTTCAGCGCTACAACCGCCGATGGGTCTCTACTGAACCTCAGGTCGAAGGAATACATTCGAGAGCTCGTGCCTCCGCCTCCTGAAGATGAAGCGGATGTGGCACCTTCTAAACGACCCTCGCCCGAAGACCAGATCAAGGAAATACTCATTAATGGTATGATTTTAACTTTATAATACATTGTTGGTGACACTTGTTCCTGAACTTATGAAAATATTTTTTGTTATGCTATCGTGATGAAAGAAGCAACAGGCTTACCTAGGTCGTATTCCATTTGACGGCAATTTCGTTATTTTCGATAATTTTGACCACATTCTGCGTCTATGGTTGTGATCACTGTGATCGTTTGTAACTGTTCTCCACTGTTCCATTTAGGATAAGAACGCTAAGAATGCCACTAAAATTTGCCACTTTTGTCTTTTCTTTGCCAAATAATGCCAAAACCCAAGTGGAACAACTTTTTGGGAGTGTGATCGTTTATGGCAAATTTAACTCACAATGCAAACACTAAGGGTGTTTGCAGTAAGCATTTGGTACGATATAGCCCCCATCACCCTGAGACTTATAAATGTTTAGTCTCATGTGCCTGTAACTTCACCGGCATCCGTAACCCTTCAAACCGAGCACAGTAACAGTAACGCTACGAGCGCTTCAAAAGAAGCGCTCGTAGCGAAGTTTGCTTAGCTGTTCTTAACTGAACTGTTAAGCAACGTCCGCCGCGGTTATGAGTTGGATGGGTGACCGCTAGTGACATTACTACTGAGCTCTTCCGTGGCTCGGAGGCACGTTAAGCCGTGGGTCCTGGTTGTTGTCTTAGGATGGCAGTCTTTATAACATGGTGATAGGGCATTTTGTGAATCCGCCTAGCTACCGCCCTCAAGTGGAAAATCTGTCGCCAAGCACCTGACGGTGTGTTCCGGCAGCTGTCCTTGAGAGCCAGTAATTCTAGGTTAGCCTGAACAACGTCTTCGACCACATTATCACTTACCATCAGATGAGATAGTGGTCAAAGGCTAACCTATCAAGCATAAAAAGAAAACATAACTGCTTGGCGGTCGAAATATGTGTGGTGGCAGTACTTCCCCGGATAAACTCTTACAATAATTTCTACTGCTACTAAAATACTAAATATTAAATATGTTAGACATTCAAAACCACGAATTATTTAAAAGACCCGATTTTTATAGGTTCCGTCTAGAGAACGGGACCCAATTAAGCAGTGATGGCTCAGTGGCATTGGCTATGGACTGCCGCGCAGCAGGTCCATGGTTCGAATCCCGCGCCAGGCTTGAGTTTCACCGCATGGTGGAAGGGCATTTTGCGAATGCCCGCCTGGCTAGCGACCACCCTCAAGTAGAAAATCTGTCGCCAAGCACCTAACGGTGTGTTCCGGCAGCAGTCCTTGAGAGCCAGTAAAATTACAGGCACATGAGACTTAACAACTATGTCTCGAAGTGACGGGCGCAGTATAATTCGTGACTTGTGACGAAATGCATTTGTTATAGGCAGAAGTTAGTCCTCTTAAGATCAGGTGGGCCTCGAGATTGTTCCGACAAAATAACATTAACAACTGTAAATAAGTTGCAGCATGTAACAAAAAAGATAGCAGATTTAATTTTTCCACAGACTATGTGTTTGGTGGACTATGTTTTGGTGGAATAAATATTACCAATAAAATAGAATACACTACTTAATGTTATAATTTTTTTTTACATAAACAATTACTTACTGTATCGTCCGGGTTGTCCAATGCTGAACACAGCCTCCTCCATTTAGGGAAGGTTATATCCATAGGCCATAATCCCCACGCTTGGCAATTTAAGATATCAGGTCCCCAGAATACGCTGCTGCTCGCCTTCTGGTATTTTACCTTTAGTCGCCTCTTACGACACTCACAGGCAGTAATGGGAGGGTTACATCCTAGTCCGGCAGTCCACGGGTCTCATGTTAAAATAACATAAACATTAATGATACCAAATTCACACTTTTTAATGAAATTAAATGCCTGTGGGGTGCCGGGCTAGAATGTGTCCCCCATCTTTTCCCGTGGTTGTCGTAAGAGGCGAGTAAGGGTAAAATACCGTAAGCAACGCTTTCTGAGGAACTGCTGTCTTATACTGCGATCCCCAAGACGCCTGCAAAGCGTGGGGATTATGGCAAAACCCTCGGTAATCCTGAAGGCTGTGTTCAGTAATGGACAATCGGGCTGATACAGTAAAGTAATGAAAATAAAATCCTTACATATGTACTATTTTTTACTAATTCGCATTTATAAATTATGTTTGTTGAAATAGAGGGAGGTTTTTAAAAAAAAAATGTGGTAGTATACTATCTTTAACACAGAATCTGTAGTAAAACTCAAAATCATTCCAAACCCACAAGATAATTTTACAAAGTATGATTCCTTTACAGCTAAATTGATGACGTTTAACGACCTCCGAGCTCTAATCCGCACAGACGAAGGGCAATTATCGTCGAGTACTCTTCTGTCTCTGCTGTCTTCTTGTGCGTGCTGCGTTCGTGGCGTGTGGAGTGCTCGGTCGGACGCGCTGTACACGCGGCAGGAGGCTGTCCCCGCGCGGCTGATGGCGGCCGCTAGAGATCACGTGGTGAGTACTGTACTTTATGGAGGCCGTTCTGTAGCCGAGCCTAATGGCGGCCGCTAGAGATCACGTGGTGAGTACTGTACATTATGGAGGCTAGAGATCATGTGAAGAGTACTGTACTTTATGTAGGCTGTTCTGCAGCTGAGCCTAAGGGTGACAAATCAACATCGAGCTATGCTGCGCTGTACTGCGCTGTGCTATGTTTGGTCAACTCGCTCGTCTAATATTTTAATGAGGATACAAACAAACCATACTGTGCTGCGCTGTGTGAGGCTACGCTCTGTTTAAAAACGCAGCAGTCTCGAGCGAGGCGCGCTACCCGCCGTGCTGAGCCGCGCTGTGCCGAACTGTGCTATGTTTTTCAAACATGGAGCACGCTGCGTGCCTCTCCATCGCCCTCAGACGTCTCTCTCACTCTCGTACACCCATCTCTCGCTCTCAGCTCAATGTTGATTAGCTAAGCAAAGCGCAGCACAGCTTGATGTTGATTGTTATAAAAACGTAGCTTAAGAAACACAGCACAGCACAGCGCAGCATAGCTCGATGTTGATTTGTCACCCTAATGGCGGGAATACACATGACTGTAGCTGGCACACTTGCATAAAAGCTCCTTGCACATGCCGCCTACATTCATGTGTATACGCTAACTGGCATGCCTGTATCTGCCTCGCAAGTAGATAGCACAACATTTGATTTACTGGTATGCAACGTGAGGGAGGGATCACTCCCCTGGAGTGAGGGAGTGAGGGGGGCTATGAAACCCGGCATGTGTGAACGTCGCGACAGGTACAGGCATGCCAGTAGTTGACATTTTGTCGCCGGTAGCGCACATTTTTTATATGGTTTGTTTTTTTATATGTAACTTATTTGTAAATCTTAAAGTTATTTCCTGTATACTTCAGGACGAAATTGCATTTCGCATTTCAGTATCTTTTTCAGTCCGCTATTTTTCCTATCAATTCCTGTTTTTTTTTTTTGCAAGCATCATTAAATGGTTTCTGTAACAATCTATATCTTTTTGTCTCATATCTGTAACCAGACAACTACTTGCTTCAATATTTTCTCTTTTGCTAAATCAGTATTTCACCCAAATCGGTCTTGTTAAACACGTACTGTCTCGTGATCTGGCTTGTGTATACGTCTTGCAAATACAGGCATGCAAGGACGCAAATTACATGCAAGTTTAACTTGCAAATCTATCCACATTGCGCCAGTAACTTCTACATGCCGTTAACAAGCATGCACGCTACTGTTCCATTCTACATACATTCCTCGGCTCAATGGCGGCTGCGATCACGTGGTTAGTTCTGTACTGTCCAGAGGCCATCCCGCAGCCGAGATTAATGGCGGCCGCTAGTGATTACGTTGTACTGTCCTGTCTGGATGTCCTCTTGCCGCGATGAAAGCGGGTGTAGTGAACAGTGTACAGTTAGGAGGACCGCGAGCTTGGGCGCAATCCTAAAACCATCAGACGGTGATTGAAGCTCGATATTAGTTAATTCGCCCTCAACCGCGAAGAATACGGTATTGTGAAAATAGTATAGTCACTCGGCGTGAGACGGCGTACTTTTAAAATATTGATATAATCTAAAAATAACTAGTTTTTTGTCGTCAGAAAAATACAAAAATTAATTATAAAAGAATCAATACGTAAAGTTGGTAGTTATATGTTATTTAATCTGCGTATACAGTGGTATAATGAGTTCCAAAATCTGACGACATCTATTAGTAAGTAGCGAAATTTTTGAGCTACTATACCATAGAGAAAAGTACTACCTTCTTATGTATATAATTGAAAAATATATATTAAAAACATTTACATGTGAAAAGTATTGCCGTCGGCTGCCTTTGTCACTTAATCAGAACTATTTTTGCAAGATAAAATGCAACACTTCATCTTTGCGACGTGAATTCGACGAAAATGTATTTATAGTCACGATATTTTCATACGTGGTTCACATGCAAGCGCCTGGAGAAATCTAAGCTGAACCACGGCCCTACCATTGACGTCTTGGCCGACTTGATGGACAAGGCAGACTTACATATTCCTATTCCTCCATGGGCGCAATGTACACGTATAAGGCCTCAAATGGTAATAATATTGATAATAACTGTATATGCAGGGGTGTAGTAGCGCCGAGTGTAATCGCAATGAAGAGCGAATGTGGATAATGAGCGAAGGGAGTTTTTTTTTCTATAAGAAGCACTATTTGCTGATATTATAATTAACAATGTTTCATGTTCTTACAGCTATACCTCTTCACGAAGCAATCTTACATTGACAGACGAAAAGTTACTGCAGCCTTGCCGCTTCCACCTCTAGAAGTCCTTGAAGTCATTCGCTCGGTTGCAAAGTTCAACCCAAGAACAGGATGGGAACTTCTCATCCCACCAGACAATGCATTCGAAGCCAAACATCCAGAACTAATGAAAAGACAAAATATGTACTGGGAAGGACGGCAAAAACAATTCATAGAAATGATTGCTGGTGATATAGTCCCCAAACGACAAAGGAAGAAGTCCCAACGTGATTCAATAGGGTCTGATACTATGCTTAGCCCAAAACCTCGTTGTAACAGTGTTAGTGAAGAAGACAGTGATAAAAAACGTTCTAAGAAGCAAGTTGCAGGTGGTGCGAGAAGGACAAGGCATCTGTCGAGCAGTGCTCAAGAAGGGACGTGATGTATAGAGTAATTAGGTTATCAAATTGTATTATCTTGCTCGCACGTTTGCTTCTGCTTCGGGTGTGAGTGAGAAAGTGATATGCAGTTCGCGGCGAATCCACGTGACAAAGCCTTATGTTCCAGGTCCAGGTGGGATTGAATTCCTTGCAAATGATTTAGAATGGAATTTATATTTCTAATTAGTATAGCAAAATTCTAGTTTACTTTTTGTGATTTAATATCGAAATATATGAAGTGTTATTGTATTGTACCTAAATCTTAATATCTTCCTTCATTATCATTTATAAATATCGAATTTCTAATAAATCTTTATGAAAACTGATAAGTTTAAAGTTACTTAAATAATTATTATTAAAATCATATTGATATATGTTTTATATAAATAAGTACAATAACTTTAATTTCGTGCGAACTGCTTAGTTATATATTAGTGTAAAAATATTTTACCCAATAGGTTGTAACCAAATTTTATTTTAATAAATATTTTCAGTATTCGTTTCGATTCAGTACTAGATCTGCAAAATAAATTTTGTTTGTAATTGTTATTAATAAGACTGCTAAGTTGTTTCATTAAAAAATTTTTCTTAGAATTGTTGAAAAAAAGTCATATGAGATGTGCAAAGGGCCTGGTATGGTAGCTATGTTTTTTTGTATTAAATTATTGAACTAGTGCAGATTTATTTGAGAAGAATTACTTAGCATACCATGGTATCATTGTGGGTGCTGGTTCCATAGTGTTATAGAGGAAGAATCTAGAGTAGGACTTGCGGCTAAGAATTTAGGGTAAGGGGTAGGTATGTAAGATCTTGTTGTATGTATTATGTTGAAATTTCAAATGGCATCAATGGACTGCTAAGTAATATCTCTATGATTTAATGATTTCTATATTTGATAAAAACTAACAATATGCAGGTTTCAATTTAAAAGTATGAACGTAATATTTGTTTATTAGAATTTATAAATGAATGTTTTCAGGCGTTACTTCTCGGAAATCCATATTTAATAATAACAAATATTTTGAAAATATTTTAAGAAAACATTATATTAATATTTTAATAAAACACTTAAAAAATATCTAGGGACAATTCCGCCTAATTTTTCTGTTAAGCCGATTCCACGATCGTGCGCTCGTAGATTCAAGACCTCTTTAGGATGCTTCGTGTAGAAGCGATTCACGTCGAAAATTCTTCCGGTTTGGCTGCGTGGCGTTTGTGACGTCACGTCGGCTTAACAGGAAAATTAGGCGGAATTGTCACTAGATATATTTTTTAAGTGTTTTATTAAAATATTAATTTAATGTTTTCTTGAAGTATTTTCAATATATTTGTTATTATTATATTTTAAATGCCTTATATTCTCAGAAAAAGTAAGTTGACTACACCAATTTTTCAGTTAAAATTATAGAACTCTGCATTGCAAAGAGACAATCCAATATAAATAAAAGTGGAACTAAAATATCACTTGATATATCAAAAAGGAATTAATTTAAATCTGGAACGGGATTAAATTCAGTTTATTCCTGTCAATGTACATTTTGTAAACTTATTCGCTTAGCAGGCATTAATATAACAATTACAACATAAGTAATAATAATAATGTTACGATTTTGTTAAACAGTCCTATACAATTACAAAATTACAAATATACGATAGGAAAAATTTAAGTCATGTGCGGGATTCGAACCCGCGTCCAAAAATTTTTCCTATCGTATATTTGTAATTTTGTAATGTAATCCGCATAGCAGGCGTTATTGCAATCATAACAATATAAAAATTATAAGGTTGCGTCATCATTTACAAGTATAAAACCAATTGCAAAATTGGTCTTGTTTGTAGTACAACGTAAGTGGTACTATAGATGTCGCTCCATCCCAATACGATGGTTAATGAACGGTAGGAAAAATTCGAGTTATGACGTCATGTCATGTTAGCTCAATTGGTTAGAGCATGCCCCGGCTATAGGGGCGGATGGACGCGGGTTCGAATCCCGCACATGACTTAATTTTTTCCTATCGTATATTTGTAATTTTGTAATGTAATCCGCATAGCAGGCGTTATTGCAATCATAACAATATAAAAATTATAAGGTTGCGTCATCATTTACACGTATAAAACCAATTGCAAAATTGGTCTTGTTTGTAGTACAACGTAAGTGGTACTATAGATGTCGCTCCATCCCAATACGATGGTTAATGAACGGTAGGAAAAATTCGAGTTATGACGTCATGTCATGTTAGCTCAATTGGTTAGAGCATGCCCCGGCTATAGGGGCGGTTGGACGCGGGTTCGAATCCAGCACATGACTTTAAAAAAAAAAATCTTATCGTATATTTGTAATTTTGTAATGTAATCCGCATAGCAGGCGTTATTGCAATCATAACAATATAAAAAAAAAAAGTCCTATACAATTTTATATGCATCGCCGGTTTGTTTGTATATGTTGAATGTATAAGTTTGTAAGGTCAAAATGTGTATGACACTAAGCCTTTCCTATAAATGTTGTTATGTTGTATCAAGTTGGAGAAACGGAGTAAATAATCTTAGGTTTAATAAGTAGTGTCTACATGACAGCCAATTAAAAGTACTCATAAACAACTTTTATAGGTTTTGTAGAAATTTGTTATATTTGTAAGTGAAATAAACTTTTTATTATTTATTCATAAATCGTTTTTTCTTTTTATACATCTAATATCTTTTTTTGATCATCATCATCAGCCGTAAGACGTTCACTGCTGAACAAACTCGTCCTCCATAGAACGCCACAAAGAACGGCTATTAGCCGCTTGTAACCATTGGCTTCCCGCGACTTTCACGATGTCGTCAGTCCACCTGGTGCGGGGCCTACCCTCTACGTTTTCCGGTGTAGTGTGTTAATCACTCTGGCAAAGATTCACCGTATGGTGGCAGGGCATTTTGTGAATGCGCACCTGGATAGCTACCACCGTAGAAAATCTGTCGCAAAGCACCTAACATTGTGTTCCAGCAGCAGTCCTCGAGAACCAGTAAAATTACAGGCACGTGAGACCTTACCAACTTTATGTCTCAGGGTGACGTAAGTAGTGCAAATCGTGTGAAACTTGTGACGAAATGCATCTGTTATAGGCAGATGTTAGTCCGCTTAACATCAGGCGGCATCGTACTTGTTCAGTCACAATCCCATGAAAAACACTGAAGAATACTTGGAATGTTCTTTATTTGTCAACCGATATCTAATCTGATTCTGTGTCTAAGGATCGTATAATTAACCAATCCTAGTCATAGTCTCAATCAAGAACGATCTCAGCTGGCTCTTCTTAAAACCTTGGCTAAAACAAATATCAACAGCACCTCATATAATGTCGATCTCAAGACCAAATTTTGCTCGCGCCTCGAATCTAAGTTTGAGCGGTGATCGCCATGGTTTTGGGACTGAGATAAGATGGGTATTTATTGGTTGCTATTAGGAATCAAATATAATAATAAGCTTGTTTGTTAATAGTTAATTTAATTTATCTGTTATATTTTTATAATTAGCGATCTTTGATTAAAGTTAATTTGCCAAAACTACTTTGGACGTGTCAACGCTGCAATATCCAACCACAAAACTGAACATGAATATTATGAGCCCCCATATATTATACGTCAAGTTGCACTGCGCGGAATAATTTAGCTTAGCGTTTTATTTATAATCTAAGTTAATCGCTTTTTGCAGCTCATATAAAGTTGGAAATATAACTTTGTAAAGCGTCTAGCAAATGGTGTTTTCCCTACAAATACGTTTGACCCATAGCATTACCTCTTTACAAGGTTACGTCAACTGGAATGAAAGCGTGTGAATGTCTCCAGCTTACTCAATCGAAATTTCTTGATTCTGAATATGCCAATATTTAGAGCATATTTTGTGCAATTATGAATACCAACTCAAAATTTAGGTGCCAAATAAACTTCGACGCTACGCGTGATTATAAGTGTGTTAGCTGACGTTATGGTCTCCAGCTGACACATGCTGTATATACGAAACGGCTGAAGATGTGGTTATATACTATAGCCAGGGATTTAGAGCATAATTTGTGCCAATGGCACAAAAAAAATTGAACGTCATACTTGAAAGCTGTAGTAGTTATGACTCGATTTTAACGTGTAAGCTGGAGACCACGTGTCTACAGCTACTCATCTGTATCTTCTGAACGAATGGACCTACGACTTTGTTTAATATGTCAAAATTTAGAGCCAAATTTGTGCCAAAGGCACTAAAATTTTCAAGTCTGGCTATTAAGGTTTTGGAGATACAAGCTCAAATCAACGTGTAAGCTGGGGACACATGTCCCCAGCTAGCACATGCTGGACAGCTCAAACGGGAAAGCCTAGAATACTGTTTAATGGCTTAAAATGTAGGGTAGAATTTGTGCCATCGGCACCAACATTTTCAATACAATAGGCCCCATAGTTTTTGTGTAACAAGCAAAAACATTTTATCCCGCCAAAAAATTTAAATATTTGGTTAAAAACATTACTGAACGCGGCGTTGCCATCCCGTTCACTGTAGCTGCAATCTGTTTTGAACTTTATTTCTATAGCGTTGGAATCACTTTTCTCTTTTATAGCAAATGAAAGCAGTTGGGGCATAGGCTAGTAGCAGAGAGTATTCATTTTAATGTTATCTGATTGAAATGTGACGCTTTCCGGAATTCGTAGGCATTGAAATCGTGATTATTACGCGCGCACCGCCTATAAATATAGAGCGATGGAACAATACCCGAAAAAAAATATGTTCAATAATAAAACGAGCCTAAAATCACCACTTCTAAGTTGACATTCAGAGACGAGTTCGAGTTTAGACTCGAACTTCATTATGTCAAATATGAATCTAGACTCAAAACTCCAAAAAGTTTTATATTCACAGACGAGTTTGGCATAATGGAGCCTTTGACCAAAATCTCACCTGATGTTAAGTGATGATGTGGTCGAAGGTGTTAACAGGCTTATCCTAGAAGTACTGGCTTCCAAGGACAGCTGCCGGAACACACCGTAAGGTGGCGACAGAATTTCTACTTGATGGTGGTCGCTAGCCAGGCGGGCATTCGCAAAATGCCCTTCCAACATGCGGTGAAGCTCAAGCCGCGGCGGGATTGGAACCATGGACCTGCTGCTTGGCAGTCAATGCCACTGAGCCATCACGGCTTCAATTTATATAATTATGACTGATTGACAACTGTCTCACCTGATGGTACCGAAGTGATGATGCGGCTGAAGATGTTGTTCAGGCTAACCTAGACTCTCAAGGACAGCTGCAGCTGATCCCTAACAGATTCCCTAGGACCCATTTTATATATGGCTCGAATTGCACGCTTTTGTATGATAAAGATTGTCTCTATCTCAGCAGCAGTTCCCCACAGCAATACACCATACGATATAATACTGTGGAAGTACGCGAAATAAACTAGGCTGAGCAGTAGCTACGTCTGTTAACTGTCTTATCCTAAGAACTGCATATGCAGCAGAACTAAGTCTTCCGGAGAGATCATGTATATGTGGATCCCATTGTAAAGTGGAATCCATTTTGATTCCCAGGAAGACTGTCGCTTTGTCAATAGGGAGTTATTTTTAGTTTTTTTTTTAGTAGCTTTATGTTTGGTTCAACATAAGGAACATTTGGTAAAGAAAACTTTAAACATTTCGTCTTTTTTTTAATTTAGGAGAAGATTATTAGCGGCGAACCATTTACAAATCTTAGATAATACATTATTTACATGCGTCAGTTCACTGTCTTTCCTATCTACTTTAAAAATCAGAGAGGTATCATCTGCGAATAAAACAATATCGGAGAAATCTTTGACCATGCAAGGCAGATCATTAATATATGTTAGAAACAGAAAAGGTCCCAAAATTGATCCCTGTGGTACTCCAATTTTTACCAATGACCCGGAAGAAGTATTGCCACTTATTCCAACCCTCTGTAGCCTGTCTGACAGATATGACTCTATAAGATTCAGAGCTTTTCCACGTATATCATAGTGGTAAAGTTTACGAATCAGAGTGCAGTGCTCTACACAGTCGAATGCCTTGGAAAGATCACAAAATACGCCAATAGCATCATGTGAACTCTCCCAGGCTTCCAGTATATGCGACATCAATTGAACACCTGCATCTGTTGTGGATTTGCTCTTGGTTAAACCAAACTGATTCTCATTTAATAAATTATGCTTGTTAAAATGGGATAGTAGTTGTTTGAGCATAATTTTTTCGAATACTTTACTCAGAACAGGTAAGATGGAAATAGGTCTATAATTGCAAGGGTCAGATGTAGACCCCGACTTTAAAATTGGAGTGATTTTACTTTGTTTCATTAAATCGGGGAAGTTTCCACTATCGACACAAAGATTGAATATTGTTTCTAAATATGGTGCAATAATGTAAATTATAGACTCTACCACTTTTACTGACATACCCCACAAGTAACTTTGTACCAAAGTGGTGTTTTTAAGCTAGTCGGTCACTCTTCACATGGCGCGTGCGCAGTACGCATTTTGCCTAAAGTAAAGTGCATTCAGCACTTGTTGCCCAACGTCTGGTGGGGCTTCAAATGTTTGGTAAATAAGTAATAGTAGTAATAGTAATTGAAGCAGTGATGGCTCCGTGGCATTGGCTATGATCTGCCGTGCCGCAGGTCCATGGTTCGAATCCCGCCACGGGCTTGAGCTTCACCGCATAGTGGAAGGGCATTCTGCGAATGCCCGCCTGGCTAGCGACCACCCTCAAGTAGAAAATCTGTCGCCAAGCACCTAACGGTGTGTTCCGGAGCAGTCCTTGAGAGCCAGTGAAATTACAGGCATATGAGACTAAACAACTATGTCTCATGGTGACGGGCGCAGTGCAATTCGTGACTTGTGACGAAACGCATGTGTTATAGGCAGAAGTTAGTCCGCTAAACATCAGGTAGGTCTCTTGCTTGATCCGTCACAATAACATAAAAAATCGAAAAAAAAACACCTTTACAATAAAAAACTGTTTTGATTGAAAGTTCACAAAAAACGGACTTTTTACACTAAAAACATGAAATAACTTGTTGAAGTACCTGATAAAAAAACTCTCTGAGCTCATATTATTTACAAGGTCCAATAACATGTGAAAATACATGTCCTTTTATACTTTTCAGAAGACGAAGCCGTAATTGAAAAAAATCACACTTTTCAGTGGTGTATACAATGTTTACACGATCTCCCATATTCGAACATTTTTGTTATTTATGCAGCCAAATGCAATGCTGTATGATCTTGCCCTCATTTCAACCTACCTACAACATCGTGAAGAAGACAATGTACCTACAAACATCAAGTAGAAAGGGGTACAAGAAAATACCTTCCACGTCGCGTCGGTGTCGGCATCGGCGTCGGCGGCGGCTTCGGCGTCGGCGTTGGCCTCAACGTCGGCGTTAGACCGACGTCAGCGTCGGTGTTGGTGTCGGCGACAGCGTCGGTGTCGGCATCGGCGTCGGCGTCGGCGTTGGCCTCGACGTGGGCGTCCACGTCGGTGTCGGCATCGGCGTTGGCGGCGGCGTCGGCGTCGGCGTTGGACCGACGTCAGCGTCGGTGTTGGTGTCGGCCTCAGCGTCGGTGTCGGCATCGGCGTCGGCGCCGGCATTGGCCTCGACGTCAGCGTCGGTGTCAGTGTCGGCGCCAGCGTCGGTATCGGCATCGGCGTCGGCGTCGGCCTCTGCGTCGGCGTCCACGTCGCGTCGGCGGCGGCGTCGGCGTCGGCGTTGGCCTCGACGTCGGCGTTGGACCGACGTTAGCTTCGGTGTTGGTGTAGGCGCTAGCGTCGGTGTCGGCATCGGCGTCGGCGGCGGCGTCGGCGTTGGCGTCTGCGTTGGCCTCGACGTCGTCGGCGTTGGACCGACGTCAGCGTCGGTGTTGGTGACGGCGCCAGCGTCGGTATCGGCATCGGTGTCGGCGTCGGCGTTGGCCTCGACGTCGGCGTCCACGTCGGTGTCGGCATCGGCGTCGGCGTTGGACCGACGTCAGCGTCGGTGTTGGTGTCGGCCTCAGCGTCGGTGTCGGCATCGGCGTCGGCGCCGGCATTGGCCTCGACGTCAGCGTCGGTGTCGGCGTCTGCGTCGAATTTGGAATCGGCGTCGACGTCGTCTTTGGCGTTGGCCTCAACGTCGGCGTACACGTTGGTCTCAGCATCGGCGTCGGCGGCGGCTTCGACCTTCGCGTCGGCTTCGGCCTCAAAAAAGTTGCATCCTCTTAACAAAAAAGTTACGTAACATTTTTCAAAATATTTCGTTGTTGCAGTTATACGATTTTTTAAAGTTCTTTTCACTTATTACATCAAATCACAAAATTACGAGAATCAGTTAAGAAATGCGACCTGTAGACGAGAACAACCGAACGTAATTATGAAACATCGGTCCAGTGCTTAGTTTTTAAGTGAATTGAAATGGATTGAAAATGGTTTTTGCCAATATTCGAACAGCTATCCTAGGGGCTCAAATCTAATTTATATCTGTGCATCCTTAGCAAATAATAATAATGGACATTGCGTTAATATGTACAAATACAAATAAAAAGATAAACTTATCAAAAAATTTACAAATATTATAAAAGAGGATTAACATTATAATAATTAATCGATATTTAGTTTAAGAGGCCTTTTACATTATGCAGCCCTCTCACTCGCACCTTTAAAGATAATTTCAAATAGCAACAATAAGGTTTATATTTTTTTAAATGTGGTCAATCATTATTCCGCTGCATGCAACTATAGATGTTCTCTACTAATTTTCATTTTGATATCTGTAATGGGGGATCCAAAACGCGTAATTCAGTTATTTTAAATTTTGGGCCTCTAATTCTAATTGGACTCAACATGTAACAAAGTAAAAATATGTTGAGAACATCTGTAGTTGCATGCAGCAAAATAATGATTGACCACATTTAAAAAAATATAAACCATATTGTTGCTATTTGAAATTATCTTTAAAAGTGCGAGTGAGAGGGCTGCATAATGTAAAAGGCCTCTTAAGTGTTGTATGTCCAATGTTATGTAATCATAATGATTGTATTCACATTAAACAGTAACTTCTGTACAGTCTGTCCTATCTTCACATAACTGTACATACATGAGTTGCTTGTCGAGATGTCGCGAGGTCTAGTTCGGGGCGAACTACTAGTTCACTTGTATCTGTCTAACCCAACCCTACGTGTGCTTCTATGTATATGTAAGGTAACTCTATAACTAATTTGTAAAATCAAATACGGTGATTAGGTATAGGGAAGGTGGATAATGTTCTCCCCATAAAATTGCCCATATCATACAAAGGTAGTATTTTCTTTTATTTTCAATTAAACACAACATCGAAATTAACATAAAATTTCGTGAATTTTTAGGTATTTGTGAATGTCTCCAGCTTACTCAATCGAAATTTCTTGATTCTGAATATGCCAATATTTAGAGCATATTTTGTGCAATTATGAATACCAACTCAAAATTTAGGTGCCAAATAAACTTCGACGCTACGCGTGATTATTAGTGTGTTAGCTGACGTTATGGTCTCCAGCTGACACATGCTGTACATACGAAACGGCTGAAGATGTGGTTATATATTATAGCCAGGGATTTAGAGCATAATTTGTGCCAATGGCACAAAAAAATTTGAACGTCATACTTGAAAGCTGTAGTAGTTATGACTCGATTTTAACGTGTAAGCTGGAGACCTCGTGTCTACAGCTACTCATCTGTATCTGCTGAACGAATGGACCTACGACTTTGTTTAATATGTCAAAATTTAGAGCCAAATTTGTGCCAAAGGCACTAAAATTTTCAAGTCTCTGGCTATTAAGGTTTTGGAGATACAAGCTCAAATCAACGTGTAAGCTGGGGACACATGTCCCCAGCTAGCACATGCTGGACAGCTCAAACGGGAAAGCCTAGAATACTGTTTAATGGCTTAAAATGTAGGGTAGAATTTGTGCCATCGGCACCAACATTTTCAATACAATAGGCCCCATAGTTTTTGTGTAACAAGCAAAAACATTTTATTCCGCCAAAAAATTTAAATATTTGGTTAAAAACATTACTGAACGCGGCGTTGCCATCCCGTTCACTGTAGCTGCAATCTGTTTTGAACTTTATTTCTATAGCGTTGGAATCACTTTTCTCTTTTATAGCAAATGAAAGCAGTTGGGGCATAGGCTAGTAGCAGAGAGTATTCATTTTAATGTTATCTGATTGAAATGTGACGCTTTCCGGAATTCGTAGGCATTGAAATCGTGATTATTACGCGCGCACCGCCTATAAATATAGAGCGATGGAACAATACCCGAAAAAAAATATGTTCAATAATAAAACGAGCCTAAAATCACCACTTCTAAGTTGACATTCAGAGACGAGTTCGAGTTTAGACTCGAACTTCATTATGTCAAATATGAATCTAGACTCAAAACTCCAAAAAGTTTTATATTCACAGACGAGTTTGGCATAATGGAGCCTTTGACCAAAATCTCACCTGATGTTAAGTGATGATGTGGTCGAAGGTGTTAACAGGCTTATCCTAGAAGTACTGTCTTCCAAGGATAGCTGCCGGAACACACCGTAAGGTGGCGACAGAATTTCTACTTGATGGTGGTCGCTAGCCAGGCGGGCATTCGCAAAATGCCCTTCCAACATGCGGTGAAGCTCAAGCCGCGGCGGGATTGGAACCATGGACCTGCTGCTTGGCAGTCAATGCCACTGAGCCATCACTGCTTCAATTTATATAATTATGGCTGATTGACAACTGTCTCACCTGATGGTACCGAAGTGATGATGCGGCTGAAGATGTTGTTCAGGCTAACCTAGACAAGGACAGCAGCTGCCGGTAATGACAATTAATTTTTATAATAATCCAGTAGAGCGTTGTAACACTATTTAGGAGTTTTGAATAAAATAGTTCAAATAGATTTATAGTTTTATTTACTTGAATTTCGGACACAAAATACGTTTTTTGTAGTTACCCGATTCAATGTAATTATTCACATTTTAATACATATATAGAATAACATAATATATCGCTTATATATAAAAACTAAAATA
This sequence comes from Plagodis pulveraria, assembly GCA_963890685.1. Taxonomy (NCBI): domain Eukaryota; kingdom Metazoa; phylum Arthropoda; class Insecta; order Lepidoptera; family Geometridae; genus Plagodis; species Plagodis pulveraria. Next base: position 25,485,163 of record OY982955.1, on the reverse strand, counting down.
AATTATTTGGAAAGACTTGTTTTGTATAAAAAATATTTTTTGCAAAATATCTATATTAAGAGATATGGTTCTGCCCATAAATTATACGTAAGAAAAAAGTTAAATTATAAAGGGGATTTCAACAAGAACTTTGTTTTCTAAAACAAAATAAAAGGTTTGGCAATCAAGAATGATAAATGATATCTGGCAAGGCAGCAGTCCTTGAAAGCCAGTGAAATTACAGGCACACATGAGAGCTGTCTCAAGAGACGGGGGCAGGGCAATTCGTAAATTGTGATGAAATGCATCTGTTATAGGCAGAGGTCAGTCCGCTTAACATTAGGGGGGCCTCGAGCTTGTCCCGACACAATAACATAAAAATAAATAAAATAAAAACTCTCATTGTATTCGTTTAAAAGTACTCGATACTGGAGTACTTCGAAACATTTGTTCCAATATCGATACCGCAGCGATGCTTTGAAACGCAACGGTATCGATACTTTTATTTCAATTCCAAATCCCTACAAACCACAAAATAGAGATTATTATGTATAGTTTTTACATAATCATAGACGTTTTATGTAGGTAGGGAGTTGGCATAGAACATATAATAATACTACGTATGTACAACCGACGTACCTACTTATGTAAGTATGCAGCGCACATAGCGAATATTTAGCTTACCTTTTTGACTACGTCACACTGGCCGAACTAAGCTGAGTAGTTGGTAACTTATCTTTACATTCTCTAGTAATAGGTACTAAAGTATTACACGCTAATACTTTTAAGTCAAAAGCTTTCTACGCGTTTAGGTGTGTGATAAACTGATAATATCTCTTTACAGTTATAAAATTACAGTGCCTACCTAATAGGTATGTGATCATCACGTTCTGTACATGCGTGGATTAGTTTCCAGTGCATTATCTCGTTCATCGAGGGTCTTATACAGATCTTATATATAGGATTAGGTATATAAGTTAACATACTGAGAGAAAAAATACCAGTACATTTTGTACTTACTCACTCCTAGTCTATACACCTACTGTTTTTTTTAACTTCTTCCACCTATTCATAACGTGAAAGCAAAAAGTAAGTTCAAACGCAATAGGAATAAGGTTCAAGATAGATTGCAGCTACAGGCAACGGGACGGCAACGCCGCGCTTAGAAATGTTTTTGTCCAAATATTTAAATTTTTTGCTGGGAAGAATTGATTTTGCTTGTTACACAAAAACTATGGGGCCTATTGTATTGAAAATGTTGGTGCCGATGGCACAAATTCTACCCTACATTTTAAGCCATTAAACAGTATTCTAGGCTTTCCCGTTTGAGCTGTCCAGCATGTGCTAGCTGGGGACGTGCGTCCCCAGCTTACACGTTGATTTGAGCTTGTATCTTCAAAACCTTAATAGCCAGGGACTTGAAAATTTTAGTGCCTCTGGCACAAATTTGGCTCTAAATTTTGACATATTAAACAAAGTCGTAGGTCCATTCGTTCAGAAGATACAGATGAGTAGCTGTAGACACGTGGTCTCCAGCTTACACGTTAAAATCGAGTCATAACTACTACAGCTTTCAAGTATGACGTTCAATTTTTTTTGTGCCATTGGCACAAATTATGCTCTAAATCCCTGGCTATAGTATATAACCACATCTTCAGCCGTTTCGTATATACAGCATGTGTCAGCTGGAGACCATAACGTCAGCTAACACACTTATAATCACGCGTAGCGTCGAAGTTTATTTGGCACCTAAATTTTGAGTTGGTATTCATAATTGCACAAAATATGCTCTAAATATTGGCATATTCAGAATTAAGAAATTTCGATTGAGTAAGCTGGAGACATTCACACATGAAAGCTTTTCAACACAAATGCAGTAAATGCGCTTTAAAAAGTTATAGTCATAAAGCAATGAGGATACAATACTAACGTAAGAAAGTATGATCTACCAAAAAGCCATTAACTTTTTGGACACTGGGAAGAGTGGGTTAGGGTTATTAATGATTTCATATGCTATGCAGCTACCTATGTATGTACATATAGTACCTATCGTCATTTACACTTAATATTTTAAAGATGAAAGATTTGTATTGTATGTAACGAATAAACTTAAAAACTACTGGACCGATTTGAAAAATTCTTTCACCATTAAAAATCTACATTATCATTGATAAAGAATGGCTAGTTATTTTTAAAATTTTAATGTTTGTTAAATAACCGTGCGAAGCAGTGTCGGGTACTATTACCACTTACCACTAGTATTAAATACATTTCAAACAAGGTACCTAGTATTAGCAGAATACTGTTTTACTTAGGTAAGCAACTATTTTAATTATTTTATGGGTAGAGAGACTTCAACTTCTGACTGAGGGTAGGACTGTCTTCATACCCCGGGGTATAAATCACAAACAGGGATACGTGTAAGAAATTAAATCAAACTCAATTAAATATTTTTATTTATTTAACAACTATTTGGTGCGAGTTACAACAACAACTAGGTACATAATTATTTAAAAACATCAACGTAAAAAACTGTTATTAACAATGGAATAATATGTAGTGCTTGCACAAATAAACTAGATTTCGTAACTGCGTCAGAAATATTCTCTTAGATTATCAAAGAACCAACTAGAGCGATTGTTCAACAATTAAATTGTTACTTTACTTCTAGAACAAAGTATAATGCAGAGACAGCTGCGTATACTAATAAAACTTATAAATCGCAATTGTGGTGCAATTTGTAAGGAATTTAGTAGAGCTAGTTTTTTTACAAGTAACTCCCTAACTGAAGATTGAAATACTGAGCCGTATGTTAAAATTTATTATAACATCTATAGAAAAATAGCAGTCTAAAGGACGAGACAGAGGCTGCTTTGAAAATCAATACCACATATTAATGCCCCTATCAAAAGTCCGTAGTCTATGGCTCTTAGAACACTTGAACTACAGCCCCGTCACTATAACTTCTTATCAGTAGATTAAAATAACGAGACACGTTCAACACGTGCAAATTGAAAACAACACGACTAAGTACTATTATATTATCAGATATCAAGAATAAAATTATGCCGTTTCTGACAAGCGCAAGGCAGCGAGGCACAATACTGAGACCGAGAAAGTATAGAGAGTGCCACGTAGATGCCAATGATTTGAATAATCCGTGGGTAATGCTAAATCTAAGTAGTAGTCGAATGTAGTATTAAAAAGAAGTATTCCGTCCTATGAATAGAGATTGCTATATAATATCTAAACAAGGTTGTGGACTACCATCAGCATAGTTATTTTTTGGCAGGAAAGAATACCGAAGGTGAAATTTCTTCAAAACTTAGTGCAAAGTATTTGGTTCAATTTCGGCAAAACTAGTATCACTTTAAAGCACTTTAATTCAAAAGTGATACTTAGTAGGATTTAAAAAAATACTTTCACATAACTAGAGTAGGTAATTCACTTTTAACTTATAACCACTTTTTATCTGGGATTAGCGAAACAGATGACGTTTCGAAACAGTTTGTTGCCCGTGGTAAATAAGTTGCAGTTTAATTTATTAATTTCAGTCTAAGGGATTTAATCGCTTCATTTTTCAATAGCATTGAATTTGGTGATTTATTGCGCTCCCACGAGAACTATCGACCCAGTAAATATGGGTAAAGTACTCTATACCTATGTGAATCCAGGACCGGGATCTATGTACCAAATTTTATCCAAAACCGTTCAATTTTACAACGTGAAAACTCACGCTTTGCTTAGCTTAGACACACATTTGATTTCAAATTTTTAATATGGTCGTAGTCACCGATTCAATAAGAATTCTCTAAATTTAAAATTCTCTAAACTCCACATTTGTGTAGCCCTTAGAATGACCATTCTGAAAATAATTATTAGAGAGCAGCACCATGTTCATGACCAATATCTGCGTGAATTAAACAGAACTGTCAAATTTAAGGATTGTCATTCGGCAAGCGTTACACGAATTGGGATTTTAGTTTGAACAGATCAAGAACTGATAATTTAGAGAATTCTTAATTATCATAGTTCAAACGTCTGTGTTTAGAAGTTTAAAACACTTTTTCAATGGGGGCATTAATGTCTGTTCTGCTGACTGCTTCGCTGGCCTGCTCTTGTGTGAAACCGGAATAAAATAGTTTTAACAACACTGATTCCACAACGTTTATCTACAAAAAACCCTAACATAGAGCAGCCATACTATATACCTCACTCACTAATATAAATGCGAAAATAAGTTTGTCATGTCTGTTACATCTTTACGCCTATACAGCTGAACCGAGTTTGATGATATTTGACACAGAAATAGTCTTCACTCAGCAGTGGCGGACTGAGGCTGTATTTGCCCGGTAAGGCTTATCAATAGAATAATAAGGTTAGATTTATTGAAGGTTCTTCCTAAAATTGTACACTAAACAGACTGACCAGGATGCCTATTGCAGCCAGACTTAATCCTAAGCTAGTTTTCCCAGCTCCATTACAGAATTCCAGGTCACAGTTGGTGACGAGATCGGCGAATCTGGTCTTGACGAGATTCCAGTCACAGAGGCCCACGCGGCATCCTTCGATGTACATTGGGTTTTCGTTTTCTAGGAAGAGGACTTGATACTCGCTGTTCACTTGGAAGTTGCCGTTTGGTGTGCATCTGGAAAATATATTTGTTGAATGTACTAAGTTACTGTTGATCCGGTGATGTTGTTAAATTTATATGTTTAATATAATAATCGAGAAAACCTTACCAACTACTAAAAACAATCAATTATTCAGTATAAATATTGTTTTGTTTTAGGTTTTCTCGATTAGAATAGTAATTAAACAACTTTAAACGGTTTAAATCGCTTATATTTATCATTATTTTTGTCCCGAAGTTTCAAACACTTTACAGTGACCGTGCTCGTGAACTAAATTTATGGTTATTTACGTGAATTACTAAAAATATTGTTTATTCCACTGAGTGGTAGCTATCTAGGCGAGAATTTGCAAGTTGTCGTGCGACCATGCGGTGAGGCTCAAAAACTGGCGGTGGGTATCGAACCTTAGACCTGAGGCATGGCTACTAGCGCTCGGCTGTCACTGCTTCGAGCTGTTATGAGCAGTATACTTAGTAACTAAAAATACACTTTCATAAGAGCCAAGTTTTCATTGCTAGGCGCCATAGTAGAAATGCTTGAGCTCCATTTTTTATTTAGCTGATACAAACCGAACAAAGGATTTTTACCACTATCTCACCTGATGGTAAGTGATGATGTGGTCGAAGATGTTGTTCAGGCTAGCCTATATAGAATTATTACTATGGAAGTTTAGGTTGTCTCCGGGAGGTGGCACTATGTCCTGATTCCTGAAGCGTATCATGTGCCGGCATTGATAGATTAGTCTTTGACTACTATCTCACCTAAGAAAGTGATGATGTGGTCGAGGATGTTGTTCAGGCTAACCTAGAATTACTGGTTCTCAAGGACAGCTCCCGGAATACACCGTTAGGTGCTTGACGGCAGATTTTGTACTTGAGGGTGGTAGCTAGCAAGGCGAGCTTTCGCAAAACGCCCTACCGCCATGCTATAACGAATGCCATCCTAAGACGACAACCGGGACCGAGGGATTAACGTGCCCTCCGAAGCACGGAAGCACTCAGTAGTAATCGCTAACGGTCACCCATCCAAGTCATGAACGCGGCGGACGTTGCTTAACTTTGCTGATCGGTCAAGAACAGCTAAGCAAACATCGCTACGAGCGTTTCCAAATTATTGAACGTGCTTACTTGTAAAGAACCGCAGCTATGTTCCCATTGTAAGGCGCCATGGTAGAAGTGGTCCACTTCCTGGCTTGGGCTCCGTTACTCTGGAAATTGAAGTTGTCTCCGGTAGGTGGCGCTAGATCCTGATGTGTGTTTAGTGTTGCCAGTGTGGTAAGTAACAATGGGGCGTCCGTGAAGATGATCTTGGATAGAGGTAACTGGGGCAATTCTGTGGAAAATATGGTGTAATATTAAAAACCGGCCAAGTGCTAGTCGGACATGCGAACTGAGGGTTCCGTACAAACCTAATAATAATAAATAAATGAAATTTTATTTCAGTACAGGCAATTTAGCACAAATTAAGTAAAAAAGAGCTTCTGGTTCCTAAACTAGGTTCATAAAGACCCCAGCAGTAGGTTCTAGGTTTCCTTCGTCGTGTTATAAATATATCTAATTATTGCCTAAAAGTTTCACTTTTATAACATGCAGGTATACAATTATACAATATTTAGTAATAAAAGTATAACAATTATTATAGTATAGTACCACCAACTTAACTGTGCAGTTCGCGAGGGCGCTGCAATCAACTACAAACTGTCACAATTTGAAGGAATGTTGTAGTTCTTTTTTCTGCCGCCTGAACAGATAAGTTGGTGGGACTGTAAGTTAATACTGTACTGTATCAGCCGGATTGTCCACTGCTGAACACAGCCTCCCCCATTAAGGGGGGGTTCGCCATAATCCCCACGATTGGCAGGCGTCTTGGGGATAGCAGTTTAAGACATCTGTTCCTCAGAAGGCGCTGCTGCCCACGTTCCGGTATTTTACCTTTAGTCGCCTTTTACGACACCCTCTGGTAGGAATGGGGGGGTGATGTTCTAGCCCGGCACCCCACGGGGACGGGGAGTAAGTTAATATAAAAGTTTATTTTTGCTGAAGCTAAATTATTTAACATTATTTTTACCACCTGTAGGAATATAAGTAAAAGTTATGGTATTTTTATCGCTAAATGAAATCCATAACATCTTAAGATTATTAAAAATATTTTTTATATATGATGTAACTAAAAATTATGACTTTTGCAATTTTTCCTTTATCTGTGCTATAAGACGTTGCTTCGTACTAAATTTCAAGATTCTGAGTTCACAGGAAGTTCCCTGTAGATTTGGATTCCCTTGCGAGTGTCGAACATTTACGGCATAAACGGCTGTATCTTTTAATTGCGTTGGCTTAGAAGTTTGATTTTTTCACAGCTCTAAGGGACAGTAGACCTAAGATATAAATTTCAGCTTTTTACCTCTACGCGTTCCTGAGAAAATGGATCTTGAAAGACAGACGGACAACAAAGTGATCCTATAAGGGTTCCGTTATTTCCTTTCGAGGTACGGAACCTTAAATATGAACTATGTATAGCTGATTCACCCGAAAGTACCCCCAAGATATTAGACTCAAACCTTTCACGGGATATTCATAAACAGTATTATCGCGCTTATTTAATAATCATACTACATGAACATATAATTTACGGGATCGAAATAATATTGCTCGTTATTATCTTGAAAAGTTATTAAAGATTGATGTACATGATTCCATATGTTAACCCTAAAATCGACAAATATATTAAAAATTACATTTCCCAGTAAGCAATTGAGTGCGCTACCAATTACGCGTGCATGCATAGCCGACGCCGCCGAGAACCGCTCGGTCAAACCGAACCGTAGGTACCTATAATAAAAAATAACCGTACCGGCAGGTCTCTTTAGCAACAGCACGTCTTCATCGGTGTCAGATGTTCAGCCATATAATCTGTGTGTGTTTAACTTGTAGAAGTGAAGAACTAAACAATGTGCTGTATTGAATGAACTATTCATATAACCTAGTGAAACGTAGTGAAAACCGTAAACCGTACCTATAATATAAAATAACCGTACTGGTAGGTCTCTTTAGCAACAGCACGTCTTCGTTGGTGTCAGATATTCAGCCATATAATCTGTGTGTGTTTAACTTGTAGAAGTGAAGAACTAAACAATGTGCTGTATTGAATGAACTATTCATATAACCTAGTGAAACGTAGTGAAAACCGTAAACCGTACCTATAATATAAAATAACCGTACTGGTAGGTCTCTTTAGCAACAGCACGTCTTCGTTGGTGTCAGATATTCAGCCATATAATCTGTGTGTGTTTAACTTGTAGAAGTGAAGAACTAAACAATGTGCTGTATTGAATGAACTATTCATATTACCTAGTAAAACGTAGTGATTAATTGCTTCATGATACCTACTCTATGAGGCCCACTTGCGCCAACGAGTAACGCGAGTTAAACTCGAATTAAGTATAAATTGTCATACAAGAACCAAGTTAACCCGAATTTAACTCTCGAATTTACGTTTGCGCAATAAGCACTATTGGCGCTGGTTTAAGGCGAATTTTACCAAACTAAGGTATATATAACACGAGGACAACTTCAATCTTAGTTTTAATGAAGCTTTTCCCTATTGGTACTACTGACATAAGACTAAAAAATAAAATTGATCTAAAGCCGTAAATTCTAATTACAAATAAACTTTAAAAAGAAACGAATCATTTTGAAGCAGTGATGGCTCAGTGGCATTGGCTATGGACTGCCGCGCAGCAGGTCCATGGTTCGAATCCCGCCCAGAGCCTGAGCTTCACCGCAAGCACGGAAACGCTCAGTAGTAATGTCACTAGCGGTCACCCATCCAACTCATGACCGCGCGCGACGTTGCTTAACTTTGCTGATCGGTTGAGAACAGCTAAGTAAACTTCGCTACGAGCGCTTCACGATTCAAGATTAAGTCATCAGGTCTTCGAATCACCCTAATTTGAGGTTGTAGGTTCAGTACTAAGCATGATATCGATATGCAGGTTTCAATATAATTTATATTGGCTGTCTGATTCCTACCTTTAGAAATATGGTTGCTGAAGAACGTGTACATGTCCTTGATAGGCACGCATCCGATCTTCCTATGAAGGGGTTGCCCGTAGCCGTACTTGTAGTAGGTTTCTAGGTCTTCGGCGTATTCTAGACGTTTCAGGTCTTCTTTTGTGAACACCTGCAAAATTTTCTTTATTAACATTATATCAAGTGACGCATATCATTTCAAAACCTTGGTTGTGTGTGATTTTGTCGTGTAATTCGTTTGGACAGTCTTGATAGAGATTTCCCCATACAAATGCACCAAGTCTTGAGACTCTGTGAATTGCATGTGTTTCCTTGACACTTATATTTTCTTCTGGATTGCCAGTTTCATTATTTATTTTTAACAAAATTTTATACTAGGAATTTTCATACTACACGTTCCGTATAAATCAGGAAACTGGCAAATCAAAAGCATAAATAGTATAGCCTTATACACAATTTTATATATGATGAAACTACGTTTGTATGGAAGGTGGAATGAAAACACTAACCTTAACATAACTACAAAAACTAAATGTCATTTTTCGTACAATATTTGTATCCCGTCATCGGAAAAAATGGGTACCCAAGAACATGTTATTCTGATATTATATGTAATAAATTGACCACTAGACTACGGAACCTTCACCGGTGATGGCACATAAACAAGTTAGACAGTTTACTATGATAAAAAATGTTCCGGCTTTATCATTGACCCATACTACAGAATAAAAAGGACCAGAAGGACACTCCACAGCCATTCCAATAAATAAGCGACTCTAGCTACGAAGCAATAAAGTGCACTTCAGCTTGCAAATCAAGGAGTACCTATTTTTTATATTCACCTACAAGTCGTCTATCTTTATATCGCATAGCCACGCATAGAACGCGTATAATGGTGGTATACGGTACGGTACGGTAACAGCCGACTCGTTCACTGCTGAACACAGCCTCCCCTATTAAGGGGGTATTTGCCATAATCCCCACGCTTGGCAGGCGGCTTGGGGATCGCAGTGTAAGATGGCAGTTCTTTAAAAAGTGCTGCTGCCCACCTTCCATCATTTTTCCCTTAGTCGCCTCTTACGACACCCACGGGATGATATGGGGTGGTGCAAATTATTCATAATGTGTTCACAAATTGGTCCCAAATCAGCATAATGCTGGTTGTTCGCCAGCGCTGGTCTTCCTTTGGAACCATATTATATCATCCACACAAATCTATCCACATATGCCGAAACAAGCAAATGGATGGTTTTTGAAGCGCTCGTAGCTAAGTTACCCTAGCTATTCATAGCCGATCAGCAAAGTTACGACGTCACCCGCGGTCATGAGTTGGATGGGTGACCGCTAGTGACATTACTACTGAGCGCTTCCGTGCTTCGGAGGGCACATTAAGCCGTCGTTACGGTCCCGGTTGTTGTTTTAAAATGGCAGTCGTTACAGCATGGTGGTAGGGCATCTTGCGAATGCCCGCCTGGCTAGCTACCACCTTCAAGTAGAAAATCTGTTTTCACCTAACGGTGTGTTCCGGCAGCTGTCCTTGAGAGCCAGTACTTCTAGGTTAGCCTGTAGGCTAACCTAGAAGTACTGGCTGTTGTACACAACATCTTCGACCAAATCATGAGTTAACATCAGGTGAGATAGTGGTCAAAGGCTAACCTATCAGGCATAAAAAAGGCATGCAAGCTACTCCATTATATATACAGCATGTGTATCCTCAGATTTACACTATGAAAATTGACGTTTAAGTGTTTACTCACAGCACACCACGCTGAGATGTTATAGACGTCCCACGCTTTTTGGTATCGGCACATCTGGTACATGCTGTGGATGGTTTCGTTGTTCAAGTCGTATTTGTAACCGAGGCGTCGAGAAATTGCAGTTATCATCTGAAAACAGTAACATTAAATTTCGGCTACAATTGTCATGTCCAAGTGGCCGAGGGGGTTTAGGCATCCGACGCGATATCGTAGGACGCGGGTTCGATTCCCGCCTTGGGCATAAAATTTTGTACTCCAATAATTTGTTAAATATATTTCGACGCGATAGTGCTTGTAATTGTATTTAGAAATAAAGTAACATTAAACTTTATAATAATAAAGGTTTCATATTTACTAACTCGACGCGTTTATTCGTGAACTAAAATGTAATTTCAATAAAAATATGATGTTGTTGCAGTGCCGCTTTAGCCTGCAATTTCCGCTCAAATAATTCTCTTGTACATGTCAAAGGAGTATAAATATATATGTATATATGTATATTTATAGTTGATAGGCTAGTCTATGACCACTATATCACCGGATGGTAAGTGATGATGTGGTCGAAGATGTTGTTCAGGCTAACCTAGAATTTCTGGCTCTCAAGGGCAGCTGCTGGAACACACTGTTAGGTGCTTGGTGAAAGATTTTCTACTTGAGCTAGCTAGGCGGGGATACGCAAAATGCCCTACAATCATGCAAAATTATGTACATCTCAGGGAGACAGGCGCAGGCAATTCGTGACTTGTGACCACATGCATCTGTTATAGGCAGAGGTTACTCCGCTTAACATCAGGCGGGCCTCGTGCTTATACCGTCACAATCACGACATAGCTCGTGCCGCGCGCGGCGCGCCTATCTGCAATTCTAGGTGCCGCATTTTTTTTAGGGAGGACATAGATGCTGTCTTCCGCTGTCGACCGTCCAGCTCAACCGGATTTTGGGCGACGGAAGGTACTCTTACATCCCGGGGCTAGCTGCCGCGGTGTTTGGAAGTAAATTTATAGAATTAGCCGCGGCACTTGCAGCCGGCAGCTTCGCTCGGAATAGATACTTAAGACCTGTTTTTGAACTCTTTATCAGCTATTGGGCAACTTGAAGTTACAAAATAGGCTGCAATTTTCCCTAGAGAGCTACTTGGGTATTTTCGCTATATACCAGAAAGATCTGATTTCGATATCGGAGGCGTGAATTTTGCACTCTTGTAGTTGTCATTTGTAGAGCTTGAAGATCATATTTACTGAACTATATACAGTACTGTAATAAATACATATAATATAGTAAATATAGTAAAAAAGTAGTACTAGAATATAATTCGTCATTGGAGTGCCGGGTTAGAATGTCACCCCTTCATTTCTCGACTTGGGTATTGTAAGAGGCGACTAAGGGGAAAATACCAGAAGATGGGAAGCAGCGCCTTCTGAAGAACTGACAACTCCTACTGCCATCCCCAAGACGCCTGCCAAGCGTGAAGATTATGGCTCCCTCAATGGGGGAGACCTTGTTCATCGGTGGGCGTTCTGGTTGATGTGATGATGATGACGAATAGAATAACTATAATAGTGATTGTACTGAATTGGTTGAGTACTGTCTAATGATAGAGTCTACGCATTTATCTAACCAGAGGTGAGGTAGACTTATCGTTAACGTTTTGTAAATCTACCCAGAGGTGAGGTAGACTTATCGTTAACGTTTTGTAAATCTACCCAGAGGTGAGGTAGACTTATCGTTAACGTTTTGTAAATCTACCCAGAGGTGAGGTAGACTTATCGTTAACGTTTTGTAAAACACTGTTTCTCAAAAATGCTGTCCTGACGTTTCGAATTTTTATATGTACTATATAGACATGTATCGATACTTATTCTACTAAAATTGGCGGAATTGGGTAGAGTACTGTCTTTGGTTAAAGTAGAGTATGCAAGTTTACCCATGTATTACAGATGAGGTGGGTATACGCATTTTGAAGCAGTGATGGCTCAGTGGCATTGGCTATGGACTGCCGTGCAGCAGGTCCATGGTTCGAGTCCCGCCCAGAGCTTGAGCTTAACCGCATGGTGGAAGGGCATTATGTGAATGCCCTCCTGGCCTACGACCACCCTCAAGTAGAAAATCTGTCGCCAAGCACCTAACAGTGTGTTCCGGCAGCAGTCCTTGAGAGCCAGAAAAATTACATGCTAATGAGACCTAATAACTGGACGTCTCAGTGTGACGGGCACAGTGCAATTCGTCGCTGACGAAATGCGTCTGTTATAGGCAGAGGTTAGTCCACTTAACATCAGGTGGGCCTCGGGCTTGTTCCGTCACAATAACATTAAAAAAAAAATCGTTACCGTCTGCAATGAAATTTTCTATCAAGATTCTCTTCTGCGTTGTTTAGTTATTTTGCTTAATATGTAGGGTGTACACGCTAGTTCTGCAGAAACTTGTAGAGAAGTATGTCAGTTGTCTCTGTTCAACTCTACCCGGTTCCAGATTTAGAGAGGGGGTAGATATATCGTTACCGTTTTGTAGTCCAATTTTCCCTCGAAAATACTCTTCTGGGTTAAAGTTTCGTTATTTTCATCCACGTTCTTTGTCCATGCAGAGCAGTTGAAGGGCTGAAAATTATTACAAAAATTAATGTAAAGCGGGCAGTATTTCCCCCGTGGGGTGCCGGGTTAGAATTGCACCTCCCCATATCATCCCGTGGGTGTCGTAAGAGGCAACTAAGGGAAAAATACTGGAAGGTGGGCAGCAGCACCTTCTAAGGAACTGCCATCTTACACTGCGATCCCCAAGCCGCCTGCCAAGCGTGGGGATTATGGCAAATACCCCCTTAATAGGGGAGGCTGTGTTCAGCAGTGGACGAGTCGGCTGTTACAGTACAGTACAGGGCAGTATTAATTTTCGACTACATTCTGTTTTAGACCTATAGGGAGTCTGTGCGCAATACCAAAATTCTCAGGTATTATTTTTGTATGAGTTCCCTAATCTTGGTCATAAAATGCACACTCATTCTTAATTAAGGACCAAATCTTTTTTTTTAATTTCTGTCAAGATTAATGTGTAGGCATCTTTGATCGCAGTTGTAGTAGCTAAGTACTGCTCATCTACTGCTACGTTACAAATAAAGTAAAAACCTTACAAGTTATTCCTAAAACTCATTGATGTGTACAAAATATTGTTGAAATTGGAAGTCGTCTCTTCCTGGTGTATATTCTAATATGCGGGGTAAGTGATGATGTGATCAAAGATGTTGTTCAGACTAATCTAGAAGTACTGGCTCTCAAGCACAGCTGCTGGAACACACCGTGAGGTGCTTGGCGACAGATTTTCTACTTGAGGGTGGTAGCAACCCAGGCGGGCATTCGCAAAATGCCCTACCACCATGCTATAACGGCTGCCATCCTAAGACAAAAACCGGGAACGACGGCTTAACGTGACCTCCGAAGCACGGAAACGCTCAGTAGTAATGTCACTAGCGGTCACCCATCCAACTCATGACCGCGCACGACGTTGCTTAACTTTGCTGATCGGTTGAGAACAGCTAAGTAAATTTCGCTACGAGCGCTTCAAAATGAAAAGGTATTATGGGTGTAAGAAGTACTAACTTATTATATCTTATATCTATACATACTCCGCCGATATGCGAATTCGATCAATTGCGAATCAATGATGTGAAATACTTACATTAGATAAATTTTCATTTGTGTCCTTCGGAATGTCAAAGCCCTCGGCCTGCTCTCCGAAAAGTCCTTCCGTAAACGCGCGGTAGGTGATCTGAGATCGCTTGTCCGAACCGTAATTAAACTGAAAAAAAGACCATTATGGCGTATTAAAGACCTTGCTCGTGGGGTGCCGGGCTGGAATGTCACCCCCCATCTCTACCCAATTAAGGTTAACACATCGGAAGGTGGGCAGCACCGCTTTCTGAGGAAGTGATATCTCACACTGCTATCTCCAATACGCCTGCCAAGCGTGGGGATTATGACAAAGGCTGTGTCCAAGCTGATACAGTATAAAATACCTTTACTTGAATTAGGCCTTACCTGCATGTTGATGAAGAATTGAAAAACTGTGTTCCGTGTATGACTGTAGGTAAAGGCCTGTTTGCACATAGTTAAAGTGCAGGTGTTTAGTACTAAACACGTTTGAACAGCAACTGATTAGTGTTTAGTAGCGTCATAGTAGAAAGAGTGGGAAGTAAGTTATCTTCATACAAACGTACCGCACGCGGCTTGTTTGTGTGCGCCATAGTATCTATGCGTCCCGCACGCACACTCTAACACAATCTCGACCCGTTTCTCAGTGCGCCAGCCGGGGCTGACACCGAACAAGGATCGCGCGTCACGGCTTTTTGGCACCGCTAAATAAACGAAAAAAGTTTGATAATCGCAGGAAAACTTATTGCTGAACTGTTCGGCTGTTTATATAATTCATCGATTCTTGTTGTCTCTGTTTTGATTACTTACTGAACAGGAAAGGTAAGCAAGTCACTTATTCTAGCATACCTATCATTTTAACTTGATGATGAGTGAGATACCTACTTTTTTATTGTATTAGGTAGGTATGCCCCGCGTCGCTCGTCTCTGGCTCCGCAACCACATAGGTATCGCTTGTCGTTCTTTCTTTCATCGTGAAAGGTTTTATCATCGTTTAGGTAAAACCGACCTCACTAACCCTGAACCCAGACAACACAAGTAAAAAATGCAACTTCCCGGCCTTTTTGTAAGACTGCGGAAACACCTGCAGAGGAAGATTATTCCTCATCTTGCAGGTCCTCAGAAGAAAAGATCGAGAGAATCCGACTGTATCGCTTCTCCATCTACGTAACTTTTTTTATTTTGTCAAATATGGCTGGTTTTAAAAATGGGTTTTTCAGTTGCAGAATATATTGTTTGCACACTATTTCTTGAAGGCGGAATATGATAGGGCACCGTAGTCTTGTAGGCTAGCCTTCGTGATGGTGAGGTCGAAGATGTTGTTTAGGCTGACTTAGAATAACTGGCTCTCAAGGGCAGCTGCTGGAACACACCGTTCGGTGTTTGGCGAGAGATTTCCACTTGCGAGTGGTAGCTAGCCAAGCGGGCATTAACAAAATGCCCTACCACCATGGTGTAACGACGCTTCAACTTTCAAATATGAGGTACAGTGACTCGTACCATATAATTATATATGTTCGGGGTGAGTAGTCCAGGGAACTTCTGGCGCCAACCCTTAGCGTGCTGCTGCGTGGTGAGGTATCCCTCGCTGGTGACCTCTCCTGCGTGGGTCGCGTTGTGGAGAGGGTTCCAAGACCATTTTTCTAACAGGGCTCGATCAGCGGCGCAGATTCTATTCTGGAACAAAGGGACGATATCCAAAATTATGTACCTTCATCATCAAAAGCTAAACTCTGAGATTCTTTGTCGGTAAATTTCAAAACGAGGAAATTCGCCGAAGAATCCAGGTCACCAGCAATCAGGACTTGAAGAGAGGAGTTCGTTACAGATCAATCAGTGTGCACAAGTAGTTAGCAATGGGTAGGCATAGCGGGATGAACCGAAACGTTGGGGAGAATGGTTTTAGAGTGGTCACCACATTACACTGGAAGACGTAAGGTTTGTAGGCCCCCATTAGGTGGACTGACGACATCGTAAGAGTTGCTGGAAGTCGATGTATATAAGTTGCTAATAGCGTTCTATTGGGGATTTTGTTCAACTTTGACTTTTGACCACTATTTCACCTGATGGTAAGTGATGATGTGGTCGAAGATGTTGTTCAGGCTAGCCTAGAATTACTGGGTCTCAAGGACAGGTGCCGGAACACACCGTAACGTGCTTGGCGAGATTTTTAGCTTGAGGGTGGTAGCTAGCTAGGCGGGCATTGAATTTGTTTGCGAGTTTTTTTTTATTGTCATCGATGTTTTTTTAACTTATAATTTTTACCTTCAAATGGAACTGACTTCAACACTCATAAATGTGAAATAACATTGTTGAATTCGGTACCATGATAGTTCAAAAGTATAAATCACAATATTGTGCGTATGTTACCGACTTCGACATGTAATTTCACACTTTTGTATATTGAAGTCGGTTCCATATTGAGGTAAAAAAATGTTTTTACCCATTTTAGTGACCCTTGCTACTTAGGGAATCGATTGTCACTCACTGTCATTGACTATATCATCAAGATAAATGTTTACAGTTATTGGAGTGTGACTTAAAAACTGCTTGCCCGATTTTGATGAAATTTAAATGGGAAGCACGAGATAATAAATAGATTCAGGCGTTACTTTGCGGAAATCCATATTCAATAATAACAAATATTTTTAAAATATTTTATGAAAACATCAAATTAATATTTTAATAAAACACTTAAAAAATACAAAAATATATCTAGTGACCTATTCCGCCTAATTTTCCTGTTAAGCCAACGTGACGTCACAAACGCCACGCAGCCAAACCGGAAGAATTTTCGAACCGTCGAATATTTTTGTATTTTTTAAGTGTTTTATTAAAATATTAATTTGATGTTTTCATAAAATATTTTAAAAATATTTGTCATTATTGGGAAGCAAGAGTTTTCAAAATAAAAAGATTCGTCAAAATCGCTACACCCAGTCGAAAATTCTGAGGAAACAAACATGAAAAAACATTTGAATTAACCTCCTCCTTTTTTGAAGTCGGTATTTTTGTTATATTTTTTTATTTATAAATGTATCTTCATACCTTTAACCACGTGGGAACCCCACGTGGTTCTCTTGAATTGAAAATTTCAGAGAATTTGAAAACTTGATATATTATGAAACTATGTTTGAACGGAAAGAGCTACATGCACTCTAGTTCCACCTTTTGTTGAACTTTTATACGAATTAAATAAATGCGGGTAATAGAACAATGGTAATAATAGCAAAGTGACAGTCACAGCTACATTTGTCCGGTTCTTATGTAATCACTAGCAGCGACCCGCTGTTTTACATAAATTATACCAAAGTTGACTGGCATAAGAACATGTGTGCTCGTAGCCATTTTAAAACCATAACAACCAATAAACTTCACAACTTACCAACCAACAACAACCATAACCTGTAATTTGTTATATTTTGTATAACTAATAATTGTATAAAATATATGCGTAAATGCGAAAGTTTGTGAGTGTGTTTATATGTTTGTTACTTCTTCACGCTCAAACGGCTGAATCAATTTTGATTAAATTTGGTATGAACGTGTAGATAGCACCTTGGAATAACACATAGTTTACTTTTTTTATTCCGTAATATATATATATATCCATATGTTAACGTTTTTATTCCGAAAAAAAATTATTACTTATTTAGGTAGTTGTGAACCTACAATTTTGTAAAAAGTTGATCTAATGTAGAACTTTGGACTAACAATTCAATAAAATTTTTGTCAAGGCCGCTTTAGTATTTGGGGGAAAAGTATTTTCGGATTACGTACCTTACGTAATATATCCGAAAATACTTTTCCCCCGAGCATGTAGATTACAACGTTTAGAGGTCACTGAAGAGAACTCAGAGAAGAGAAACACATTTTTATTTGAAAATAAATAAATGTATGGCTATTGTGAATTTTTAACCAAGTTTTAATTACGGGATCTAGCTCAAACCTGAATTAGGAGCCCGTAATTTAGTTTTTTTTTTTTTTTTTTTTAATGTTATTGTGAAGGAACCAGCTCGAGGCCCACCTGATATTAAGCGGTATCCTCTGCCTATAACAGATGCATTTCATCACAAGTGTCGAACTGCACTGCGCCCATCACCTTGAGACATAGTTGTTAATTCTCATTTTTGCCTGTTATTTCACTGGCTCTCAAGGACTGCTGCCGGGACACACCGTTAGGTGCTTGGCGACAGATTTTCTACTCTTCTACTTGTATATTATTAATAAAGGAACATATAATCTTCTATTAGACTATATAATGCTGAAAATGGCGATTTATATTGTAAGTAGTTTTGAAGTCGTAATGTAAACCAATAAACATGTTTTCTTTATATATTTTTAATTAAACCGGCAAAAACACTCACGTTGAGGATCGAATACGTCGACCCGGGTTTCGGACATATCAGATGCTCATCATCAGGGCGAGCGCACCAGCGAATCTGTTTTTGCCGGTTTAATTTATAGTATTTAAATATGTGAGGAACTCACGAGAATTTCATTTCAAAAATGTTTTCTTTAGGGTAAATATTTGTTTGTTTATGGCAATATTTACAATGCGAGACGTAGCGAGGGCCGACTCGCGCTTGCAATATTTTTTTATTCGTTGCATCTTCGGTTATATTATTTTGAGCTGCTCGAGCAGCATATAAATTTATATCTTCTTATTTAATGGTTTGTTAAAAGAACCTTAAATTTGTCAATATTTTTTTTCAATTAATAGTTTCAGGCGTACATTTCAATTGGAAATCTATATTTAATAATAACAAATATTTTAAGAAAACATCAAATTAATACTTTAATAAAACACTTAATTTTTTTATAAAAATAAATATCTAATCACAATTCCGCCTAATATTCCTGTTAAGCCGACGTGACGTCACAAACGCCACGCAGCCAAACCGGAAGAATATTCGACGCGTTTCGCTTCTAAACGAAACACGCTCAGGAGGTCTTGACTCTACGAGAGAACGATCGTGCGCTTTTAAGTGTTTTATTAAAGTATTAATTTGAAGTATTTATAAAATACTTTTAAAATATTTGTTATTATTAAATATTTTTTAATTCGATGCCTATATGAATCTACTTTTGTCGTCGTTAGACGTAGATAATATAAAAGCTATGACTCAGTTTGTTTGTGACCACGGATCATACGTTAACCGGATATTTTTTTTTCATGCCTGATGGGTTAGGCTTTGACACTATCTCACCTGTTAGTAAGTGATGATGTGTTCAGACTAACCTAGAATAACTGGCTCTCAAGGACAACTGCCGGAACACACCGTTAGGTGTTTGGCGACTGATTTTCTTCTTGAGGGTGGTAGCTAGCCAGGCGGGCATTCGCAAATTGCCCTACCACCATGCTATAAGGACTGCCATCTTAAGATAACAACCGGGACCGACGGCTTCACGTGCCCTCCGAAGCACGGAAGCGCTCAGTAGTAATGTCACTAGTGGTCACCCATCTAACTCATGACCGCGGGCGACGTTGCTTAACTTTGCTGATCGGTTAAGAACAGCTAAGTAAACTTCACTACGAGCGCTTCGAATATTATTGATAATTTTATACTAGCCTAACTCATGCTTACATCGATATCGCTCAGTTGATTCTTGTAGTTGTTAAGCAAGTTCTCCTGTATTGTAGCGAGTTGTTGCAATTTCTTTATTTCTTCAGCATCAGGGTTGTGGGACCCGGGGCGGTGCAGGAGCCAGATCGCAATGGGTGAACATCCTGGAAAAAGTTAGAAGTTTCTTGAAAGATATTTTCTATGTTTTAGCGACGTCAAATCTTAGCTAGTCGCATATTACTCAGATTTTTTTAAAATGCTATTATGTATCAATCACGAGGCCCACTGGTATTAACCGATATCCTCTGCCTATAACTGATGCAGTTTGCCCGAAGTGGCGAACTGCACTGCGCTCACCTCCCGGACACATAAAGTTGTTACTTCTCATGTGCAATTTCACCGGTACCCAAACCGGTATTTCAAACCGGAACACAGTAATGTGAAGGTAACTGCTTGGCGGTAAAAATAGGTATGGTGGCAGTACTTCCCCGGACGAACTTGCACAATGAGTTCTACTGCTATAGATTTATGAAAAGAAAAGGTTAAGAATGGCTCGAAGTTTGAAGCAGTGTTGGTTCAGTGGCATTGGCTATGGACTGCCGCGCATCAGGTCCTTGGTTCGAATCCCGCTGCGGGCTTGTGCTTCACCGCATGGTGGAAGGGCATTTTGCGAATGCCTGCCTGGCTAGCGACCACCCTCAAGTAGAAAATCTGTCGCTAAACACCTAACCGTGTGTTCCGGCAGCTGTCCTTGAGAGCCAGTGAAATTACAGGCACATGAGACTTAACATCCATGTCTGAAAGTGACGGGCGCAGTGCAATTCGTGACTTGTGATTAAATGCATCTGTTATAGGCAGAGGTTAGTCCGCTTAACATCAGGTGGACCTTGAGCTTGTTCGGTCACGATAACATAAAAATAAAATATGCGTCGAGCCTGTAAATGATTTATGAAAGCATTAGACCGCATTATCACTCGGTGGAAAAAGACCACGCGGTTGAAGCTGGAACACTGGAAACTGGAATGGATACTCAGATTATAGGTATCTATCGTAAAATAGGAAAATAGCCGATGGTAGGATGTTGCATCCCTATGGATGACGCGCTAGAATTACATTTCTCCCTCTACCCCTCCAAGAATAAGAATAAGAAAAAAATATTTGCAAGATTACATTACACAGTAGTACAAATATTCGTGGAATGGTCTTAGTACATCAGTCATTGTAATCAGTCTGCATGCAGACGTGCAAATATTTATACATGTTTGTCACAATAAACTACAAACTCCTTAATGTCATAAAAACAATTATGCATGAGCCAGTCACTTATGGATTTCTTAAATTTATGTCCTTCTAATAATAAAAACTCTCTTGAAGGCTTGTTATACAAATATATACACATATTATACGCGTTTCTTTTATAAATATCTTTAGTACAGCGAGGTTGATACATCAGGTTCACAAACTTTTCTCTTTTCTGTCTAGTCATTACTACACTGCGCTTCTTAAATCAATCCTCATATCCTCCTGTATGAGGTGTCTTGTATAGGTGCGACGAACGGAAAAATACCATATGCTGTTGGAATCAACAGAGCGTACAAAAATATTGTTCACAACGTAAAAATTACAAAACATGCCGCCGTTTTTGTTGGTTAAATATAAGATTTGGTACATACTATATCGAATTTCTAGACCAACCACTTTTGTTTTTGTAATCGAACACGTACCTAAGAAAAAAAGATCTAAAATTCACAACTTTGATAGACCCCATCATCGATTTGAATAAAAAAGGAAGATAGGTAAATATACTCTAGAGAGATAGATACCCTCTTGTTCGGACCGATCAATTTCGCGGGCAATTGGAACACACCGCTTTGGTAGTCGTCTATTTGTGATCTATGGAATTTTGTACGTGAGATTATCTTGGTAAAATCATTCTCCTTCTTGCATTTTTGGAAGTAATTAATTTGAAAACCTTTGGCAAATGATTCTACTATCTCACCCTTGATTTTTTTGATAGTTTTTATTGTTTTGTTTGCAAGGATTGTTATTCATCCTTTTTTAATTGTTCTTTATAATACTGTGTGTGTAATTGTGCGACGGTGCCGTCGTGACTTTGGAGCCTCAAAGGACTGGATGGTAATCGTAAGTACCCTAGTAGTAGAGACGGTCTGGGCAGATAAGTTTCCCTAGGGTACGATAGGCTGAGGGGATCAACGACGACGGAGCGGAGGTACCTCATCGTATTTGTACCATACGTTTTTCTTGTATTTTGCTTGTGTATTTCGTGTTTTTATTTCAGCCTTCCCGGTGAATCGCCGGAGTTAAGCATTCAAAACAGATTGTCAAGGCAGAAGCCTCTCTGCTAAACAATCCCTGCCTGGGCAATCTGGAATCTTAACACCTCTAATATCACGTCAATGTTACGTGGAGAAAATTGGCGACGGTAGAACCATACTGATCTAAGTATCATTTTCATTATATTGAGAAAAAGAAGGAAACGTGTTTGAACTTGTTTTAAAAAAATACGTGGTTTATTATTTTATCTTTATCGAAATGAAGGCTAAATGTCAGACAAAATAAAAAAAATCTATATTAAAATGTTTTGATTAAAAGTGGTCAAAATGTTGGTTTCTGCAGAAAAAAAACCAGATAAAAATTGGATCATTATAGCAGGATATATTTTTGAAAGTAAGTATAATGCTAAAGTGAAAAATGGAGGTCCTCTAGCAATATAAGGCGCTTTTTGTACTTGTATCAAAGTGGCATCAATTGAATATTTTTTTCCTTGCATTTGTTGCATGTAACTCCTATATAGAAAAAATGTCACTTGGATCAGTATGGTTCTACCTTAGCCAATTATACATATAATGCACATAGCTACACTTCCATTGCATATGATGAATGGACAGGACAGGAAGACAGCAGAAGCAGTAGACGCACATATATCATCAGCACACAGTCATCTGTGGGCGGGAGTACCTGGAAACCAGCTTGGGCCTTTAGACTCGGTTCAGCGACGTGCCATCAGAATTGTTGACGATCCCGAGCTCACAAGCGGTTTAGAACCCCTTAGTCTGAGGAGAGACTTTGCCTCCTTATGTGTGTTCTACCGCTTGTACAACGGAGAGTGTTACAAAATCACAAATATACGATAGGAAAAATTTAAGTCATGTGCGGGATTCGAACCCGCGTCCATCCACTCCTTGAGCCGGAGTATGCTCTAACCAATTGAGCTAACATGACATGACGTCATGACTCGAATCTTTCCTATCCTTCTTTTAACCATCGTATTGGGATTGAGCGAAATCTATAGTACCACTTGCGTTGTACTACTAACAAGACCAATTTTGCAATTGGTTTTATACTTGTAAATGATGACGCAACCTTATAATTTTAATATTGTTAGGATTGCAATAACGCCTGCTATGCGGATTACATTACAAAATCACAAATATACGATAGGAAAAATTTAAGTCATGTGCGGGATTCGAACACGCGTCCATCCACTCCTTGAGCCGGAGTATGCTCTAACCAATTGAGCTAACATGACATGACATCATGACTCGAATCTTTCCTATCCTTCTTTTAACCATCGTATTGGGATGGAGCGAAATCTATAGTACCACTTGCGTTGTACTACTAACAAGACCAATTTTGCAATTGGTTTTATACTTGTAAATGATGACGCAACCTTATAATTTTAATATTGTTAGGTTTGCAATAACGCCTGCTATGCGGATTACATTACAAAATCATTTGTGATACAAAATCACAAATGATTTTGTAATGTAATCCGCATAGCAGGCGTTATTGCAATCCTAACAATATTAAAACGGAGAGTGTTCTAAGGAATTATTCGACTTGATGCCCACGGCTACCTTCCACCATCGCAACTCTCGCCATCGACGGGGAATCCAACCCCACACATTGAAACCTGAGTTGTTTCGTACTGTGCGGGCTCAAAGGAGCTTCCTTCCGCGGACGCTCAGATTGTGGAACGAGCTCCCCGCCGAGGTTTTCCCGATGGAGTACAGCATGGGGTTCTTAAAAAAGGGCGTGAAGAGATTTCTTCAGAGTCGGCAACGCGCGAGTGATAGCCCTGGTGTTTCAAGCGTCCATAGGCTACGGTAACTGCTTACCATCAGGAGGGCCGTATGCTTGTTTGCCAACTTAGTGGTATAAAAAAAAAATAATAATATATATATATATATATATATACGCACACTACCGACACTCAATCAGGAGACGTCGCCTGATTTGACATTGCCATGTTCTAGGTATTGGTGCCGTTTCTCTCGTTCTTTTTTAGTTTAATGGTCCCCATTTATTGATACTTCATATAATTTTTTTTGTTGAGTATTGACCTATGACTCAACGAGCTCTAGACGATAATACCACACATCCTAAGGCGCAAAAAGTTTTCTTTTTTGCCACCATATTATCATATATTGGAGACCTTTTGAAAAATAATTTGAATAGGTATGTTTCTACTCAAATTTTGGTTTTTAGTTTACCTTATACCAACACAACTTGAGGTTTGTAACTTTCGTCGATCGACCTGTGACGTACACGGACGGACCGGCAGACAACGCATTCCAGTCTCATCAACGGGCTCCATTGCTCTTTCTTTAGGTTCGGGTTCCTAAGAAACTGACTGACGACGGCGGCAGTTTTCTAGGCCTCGATTTACATTATTAAAAACACACCAATTTGCCAGTATAGTACCACCAACTTAACTGTGCAGTTTTCGAGAGCGCTACTGGTTATGGAAATCAACTACAAACTGTCACAATTTGAAGGTATGTTGTAGTTCTTTTTTCTGCCGCCTGAACAGATAAGTTGGTGGGTCTGTACATTTAATAAACGTCTTAATTTCAATGAACATAGAGTTCATTACGGCCTGATAACACCGATGAATACCGTTGTAATGTCCGCCACCTCAGATGTACGTGACTGCACCATGGGATATTCCCATAGCATTATAAATAGCCATTACTGCAATGGTCGTGTTTACATAAACGTTATCTTACGACATCGCCTTCGCATGGTTTATGTAATGTGATGCTTCCGTCTTTATGTCCGGTCTTTATGGTGTGTCTGTGAGTAGGAAACTGGTGGTATCAAGTTACTGTTTAGTTGTTAATTCAACTAACCAACTGTAATTCGAGTTCAAGTACAGTTTTTTTTATGCTTGAGAGGTTAGCCTTTGACCACTATCTCATCTGATGGTAAGTGATGATGTGGTCGAATATGTTGTTCAGGCTAACCTAGAATTACTGACTCTCAAGGACAGCTGTCGGAACACACCGTTCGGTGCTTGGCGACAGATTTTTTATTTTCAGCATTCGTAAAATGCCCTACCACCATGCTATAACGACTGCCATCCTAGGACAACAAACGGGACCGAAGGCTTAACGTGCCCTCCGAAGCACGGAAGCGCTCAGTAGTAATGTCACTAGCGGTCACCCATCCAAGTCACGGCGGCGGACTTTGCTTAACTTCGCTGATCGGTTCAGAATGGCTAAGCAAACTACGCTACGAGCGCTTCAAAAATAACTAATTACGTAAAAGGTTTTAAAACTTTTAAATACACTCCAAGGAATCAATTCTTAGATATTATATCATTGCATTTGAAGATCAGAAGAAAAGTAGCTGGTCTGTTTGATGGCCAGATCCTCCCCTATGACAGCTAAAGAATTAATTAAAATTCTCGCCGTTACTATCGATTTCGGTTTCAGAAATGGAAACGCATTCGGCTCGTATAGCAAAAGTTTTAAAGGCTTTCAATTTTATGGTCACATGGTTGAGTCATACAGAACTTGCAAGTTGCAATTTCAGTATGTTACTCAAACAATTATATAGGGATACTGAGAATATACTCAATTTATTCCAATTAGGTAGCCCTTTCATAAAATTTTGAAGCTATGGCGGCCGAGCAAAGCGGCCATGCCGCTGGTCTACTATCTCAAGGTGACGGGCGCAGTGCAATTCGTCACTTGTGATGAAATGCATCTGTTCTAGGCAGAGGTTAGTCCGCTTAACATCAGGTAGGCCTCGAGCTTGTTCCGTTACAATAATATAAAAGAAGGCATGCAGTACCCGTGCTTGAAGGCACAGAAACATATTGTCATCAATATGACGCCGTAAAAAACCGATTTAACCTACTGTCAATTCGAACGATGAACAAATTATGAAGTTCAAACAGATTGACGGTGCTAAATGGTGACCCTATTAATCATCGCTATTGATGCACTTGTTCTATTATTGCTCATTTGTCATAGAGCAATTAAAGCAGAGTGACAAGTCACGCGATATTTATATAGGCAGATGTTAACTTGATGGACGGACTTTACAGCTATGTTTATTTTATGTATAAATCAGCCATCATTAGCATTTTTCATCAATAAATATAGATAGCCTTAAGAGTTTTTAGTATGGCACTTTTTTATGCGATTGTGACTCAAAGAAACAGAAGCTTTTCGTCACAAGTGACAAACTGAACTCACCACCCTGAGACATATGTTAAGTCTCATGTGCCTGTGATTTCATAATTACTTACTGGCTCTCGATGTCTGCTGCCGAAACACACTGTTAGGTGCTTGGTGACATATTTTCTATTAGATAGCTAGCAGCGTTCGCAACGTCCTTGCGTGACCGTGTCCATGCGGTGATGACACTCAAGCCACCGGTAGAGATCACGGCACGGCAGTTTCGAAGTGACTTCTGAGGCCAATACTTTACGAGAGTGGTTTAATGGCGATTGCATCTCTGGTAGTTCTGGAGGTCGATCGCGCTAAATTGAAACAACGCTAAAAGTTTAAATTCAGCTGCGGTTCGCTTGCAAGTGTGGTACAGCTTCGATTCAGCCGAGACGAATTTGATATTGCATTAAAGTTCAAACACTAAACTGGTGGTGCTTTTAAAACCAATGGAAGTGATAAATATTTTTTATACTTCATAAGAGTAATAGTATACTCGTAGGTTAGCCTTAGACCAGTATATTACCCTGATAGCTAGTGGTGATGTCATTTTAAATTCTTTGGCGGCAGTGGAGTATCTTAGCTGTAATTAGGCATTATAAGAGAGTCGTTAGTATAGTACTAAATAATACTTAAATGAATGCAATAATTTGGATTTAACTGCCTGTGTATTTAAAATAGCTTAGGCTTAAAATGACTTCCGATACAAACAAAATAAATTATTAGAGCTACTGCTCCGTTTTGATTGTAAATTTCTTATGTTATATTTTAATCGAGAATAATTGTAGGTGTTCAACTAATTCAAAGTAGAGCTACATCAGCTACTACTTATTATCTATGCACTGTGTCATTTGGAACTCACTGACAGTCGGCACGGAAGGTGATATATTTAATTGATGGAATGATCAATCAACGTGTCTAATAAGTACACTACATGGATGGATTTATGAACATATTTATAGAGTTATAACTAATTAGGTAGGTACCGATTGGGGCAGTGGCGATAATTACCGGTAATACTCCGAGCAATTTCGGGCTATTGTGAAGTCCTCGCCGTCCTCGTGCTTGCTGCTTCGTGCATCCGTGACTAACATACGAGGAACTTCCAAATACTCCAAATGTAGGTACGGAATATTTGCGGTGAATATCATGTGAGTCACAGCCACCCATTATTATATTATTATATTGAAGAGCTCGTAGGGCAGCTTGCCACTCATTCAGTCCGATAAATTGGGTCTCAGTGGTTACTTGAATGAGTTACCGTATTTATGTAGAGTGGAATTAATTTTGAAAAAATATTTTGATCTGTTGTAAAAATTAAAAACTGACCAACTGCGTGTCGGGTCGCTCTTTTAGGTTTTTTTTGTTCCTGATAGGTTAGCCTTTGACCACTACCTCACCTGATGGTAAGTGATGATGTGGTCGTAGATGTTGTAAAAGTACTGGCTCTCAAGGACTGCTGCCGGAACACACCGTTAGGTGCTTGGCGACAGATTTTCTACCTGAGGGTGGCCGCTAGCCAGGCGGGAATTCGCAAAATGCCCTTCCAACATGCGGTGAAGCTCAAGCCTGCGGCGGGATTCGAACCATGGACCTGATTTCTTTTTTCGATATGGGATTATATTACAATACAATTGGGTATGGGTGCCGATCAAATGACAGGCACATGAGACTTAACAATATATCTCAGGGCGCAGTGCTGTTTGTCACTTGTGGCGAAATGCAGGTGTTACCGCTTACAGTGGACCTCGTGCTTGTTCCGTAAGCTAATCACATAAATAAATTTTTGTGGTTGGCAACCCTAGTTGCCATACAAGAATTTGTTATTCAAGGTTTTTGTTTTAGCTTGTAAAAATAATTATACATGGGTGCTTAGTATGCAAATCAAACTGGTAGTAATGAAAACCCTAGAGTAAAACAAAATTTTGAAACCCATTAATTTCGTATATTAAACTACACGACACCTAATACGTTATATTTAGTTGTATGTTTATTACTTCGAAGATCCTTCTACGACATAATTAATACTGTATCTTAGTACGGAACCACTTGAAACCTCAGTCATCCGACTTGCAAATGGCTGGTTTTACGTTAACGCCCTCTAGTTATTTCGGTACGAGTATTATTCAAAAATGTTTTGTATGCTACCCACATACCTTCCTCGATAAAGTGGCACAAATTAACAATTCAATGACTCAGGCCCTAAAAATTGTTTAATGGTATTAAAATTTCAATAGCATAGCGTTGATTTCTGTTAATTAATTATACAAAGCCAGTGTTATGATTTTCAAAAGACCGTTGTTGGTATCAAGGTTACAGCTGTTGTTGCAAACATAATTAGCGAAGGAATGCAATATAATTGTATCATCAGTACCTAGGTCTATTTACGATAGTTAGGGCGACCAGATACCAACAGTTCGAGACACCTACTACACTATAGAAATCTGTGCGTGTTCTTCCATACTAAACAGATATGCACTACTTTACTTTATTGATGGCTAATTTCAGACATTTCGAGGGAGAAATGATAACGGAGCATCCGAGACTTGCAGCACAACAGTCCCTGCAAACTGTGCCTTTCGTGTTTCCTCCCAGAAGCGGTTAAGATGCACCAACATGGTATACGGATATGGTTTGAAAAATGGGCAAGTAAGCGCACAACGACCTGTTAGGGAAGTTATTGAAGCAGGACTTCCTTCCATCGGACACGACACACGAGGCAGCCTCTATTGCGGCGAAATATCTCTATTGAAGCTTTCAATATGCATTGGCAACGCCTTTGGGTGCAATCATGTAGCGCGAAACGTAAGGCGACTAAAGCTAGTCCAGTTCATATGAGAAACTCTCAGAATCAGCTCGGCACAATTTGGCAAAAAAGCCTTCTTGGGTCCAATGTGATTTTTTTGCTCTTTCAAGGAGCCAAAAAAGACCTCAGTTTTGATGATGTAGGGCTTCTAGGAAATCAACAAGTGCCGTTTGTATCGACATATTTTTCACTCTCTTAACCCTTTTCAAAGATCTTCGCTACCTTGTTATGATTTTGAAATTTCACCCACCGTGTGTACGAGCAGTGCTGTCTGTCATCTCTTTAACTTTGCAATCAGTATGGCGGTTTATTGTACCCACGGACTTCAAGTTGCGTACACGCATATCAGTAACGAACATTACGTAATTTTGGTCCCAAAGAAGTCTCTGGCGCCAAAATTAAGTGACCCTATTTACTTTGTAGAAGCTGGCATATTGAGAATAAGCGCATCGAGAGGTGTGCAAGCTCTCACAGACGCAAAAACAAAGACGTCGATCTGTCTTTTGAAACTAGTTTTCAAATCTTTTTCTAAAATTGACAAAATTTTAGAAACATTTTCCTTCTGCCCATCTCAGTTTTCTGTGTGTTAGATCAGAGGTGATGCTAAATCCGTAGGGCGATTCTACTAGCAGAACATTCTGAGAATTCCACAGACCTGAATTTACTTAAAACGAGTTCCTCGGCGTAGGGCCTTAGAAATAGGATAGTTAGGCTACTGTCCTGAAAACAGGCAGTAGGTATCTCTGCCAGCAGGGCTTGCACACGATCGATATTCCATTAGCAAGTACAACAGCAGGCTTTAGGCGGCGGTATGCTTTTGCCTCAGTCTGTGCTTCCTGAAGTGTCTTCAATGCATGGTGAATATGGAACTTCTATTTACTGCATCATATGAGTATAATTAGTACCTATACTCCATCTACCTAATGAATCTATCCATCTATTACTAGCGGCTCTCGGAGCTGTATAAGCCTCGCGAGTCTACCCTTGCATGGCTTACAATTGGATGAAGGTTCACTGCGCACACTAATGGGGGAATGGGTCACAAAATCCAATAATCATAGTAATATGGGCGAAAACTTATGAAATTAATTTGATGTGACACAGGTTATTTGCAATTCTTCATTCCCTTTTTTGAATGAACTTTGATATGACACTGGAAATCAGCGTTTTTTTTTTTTATTTCCCACCCCAGCCCTTTAAGTTTATCGGATGCATAAGTTGTTCTGACAAAAAGTTGCTCCTTGATAAGGGTAAAAAAAATTAGGTTATATAGGAGTGTAGCACATTTTTGAAAAAAATCGATATGGCAGGTTTACGATTTTTTAAAGTTTTTATACAGCATATATCCGTCATTTTAAAAAAAAAATTACAAACTTGAATCCACAAAAAAATATATGGAATTTTCAAACCTGCTCAAAAAATTACACGAGAATCGATTGAGAAATGCGACCGGACATACGAAAGCATTTTTGTGTAAGCTGAAGCAGAGACGCTACGCACGCACTGCGTGCTCGCTCGGTCAATTAGGAATAAACAGTTAGCTGACTATATTTAAGAATAGGCCTATAGACTTTGACCAGCTACTGCTTGGCAAATAGGTCTCCTTTTGAGTATAATTTATTGACGATAAGAAAAGAAAACACTTAACTGTGATGTTACTATACTTACAATACAATTTTAACGTCATTGTTAAGGTACCAATATAAATAGCATTGAATCAATGATGGCTCAGTGGTATTGGCTATGCACTGTCGCGCAGCAGGTCCATGGTTCACATCCCGCCGCGGGCTTGAGCTTCACCGCATGGTGGAAGGGCATTTTGCGAATGCCCACCTGGCTAGCGATCACCCTCAAGTAGAAAATCTGTCACCAAGCACCTAACGGTGTGTTCCGGCAGCTGTACTTGAGAGCCAGTGAAATTACAGGCACATGAGACTTAACATCCATGTCTCAAAGAGACGGGCGCAGTGCAATTGCGCGACTTGTGATGAAACGCATCTGTTATATGCAGAGGTTAGTCCGCTTAACATCAGGCCCACCTGATCTCGATCCTACTTCGATCTTATTCCGTCACAATAACATAAAAAAAATTGTCTTGTTTCGTTCATTCAGAATTAGGTACTATTCATAATGTTCATGTATTAATAACATCGTTAATATTTATAGTTTGCCAACCTTCCTCAGGTTAATTAATTTACACCATATTAATTATCAAATACCCATGGATAATGTCTTTAACTGGCAGAGCTACGGCGAATCGTTGGACTGGCTCCAAGCTTTAATAACCCATAAAGATTTATAAACATAGAGCTACATGGTGTCATGGTGGTAAAATTGACATAACGACTAATCGGTGAGAAGAAAAGCAGAAAATATGAAATATTTGTCTGAAAGTTGTTTTATGTGTTAAAACGAAACAACCCTTCTGTTGTTGTTACTTGTTCATGCCAATAACAATAATACTCGTAGAGTAAGACTCTTCAAAACGCATGATAGTTGTGCATTGCATTTGCCACATCATATCATTGAGCTAATGTACTAATAACTTACATGCCCGTATCGTCAATAGCTACAACGTCCATCAACACAGCAGTGTAAACGGGAAAAAATTCGGTCCAGGGAATTTAGAAGCAAAGGAAGGGAGCAAAGCTTACCTTTCTTGTCTGTCGTTGCCTTGT
Source organism: Plagodis pulveraria (assembly GCA_963890685.1). NCBI lineage: Eukaryota > Metazoa > Arthropoda > Insecta > Lepidoptera > Geometridae > Plagodis > Plagodis pulveraria. Next base: position 25,453,597 of record OY982955.1, on the reverse strand, counting down.
TTCTCACATCACTAGATATATATATAGACTTCATCTTTCTGATCATACAATTGGGATCGGCACAACATTGTAAATATGTTTTTACCATATTCCTGTTTCTTGTCATCTTAATACTCGGTATTTCAACAACATCTTCGGTTTTTTCTTTGCTTCAATATGTTTTTAAATCCTCCTCATGATATGCTCCTACCACGTTAACCTGTTTATCTTCAACTTTTCCGTTGGGGCTACTTTCTTAAATTTGTGACTTACTGTATCAACCAGATGTCCACGGCTGAACGGGTAGAGATCAATAACTTAGAGGTTCTTCTGAGTATTTGTGAGAGGTATGCGGTGAACTACGGCCTCAGGTATAACTCTAAAAAGAGTCAACTACTAGTGTTTAAGGCAGGGAACACAAAACCTAAGTCTGTCCCTTCGGTGAGGCTTGGAGAAGTATCACTAAGTAGAGTCGCTAACGTAAAATACCTGGGGCCCTGGGTCACCGCGGATCTCACTGATGACCTAGATATAGAGCGGGAGTGTAGGGTATTGGCTGTGAGATATAACATGCTGGCTCGTAGGTTTGCCAGCTGTACATGAGCGATTAAAATAACCCTATTTAAGGCGTACTATCAAACATTTTAAAACTATATGAGTTTTTAAAGTGGTGTGAGTGACAGTGACAATAGTAGCATCGCCTTACCGAAAAAACATACAAGGAAGAGGGTAGACCGGTTCGTCTGCTCTTAGTGCCTACCATCCACTCGCATAGACTTCAGTTTACTCGTGATCATGGCGCTTGCAACAGTGCCGAAATATCGAGAGCTCCAAACCAATCAAAAACACGGTATATATCCCGTATGTTATAAAATTTTAAAACTGCAATTAAATTCACAAAAAAATCGTCAATGCCCTACGCGTTCAGTTCAATAATGGGCTTAGGATGTTGTTGGGACTGTCTCGCTATTGTAGCGCATCGGGGATGTTTATAGAAACGAACATAACTTGCTGATTGATTACCTCAGTACCTACTCCTTCCTTTATAAACTGATTTGGAAAATGTTTTTTTTTATTTCAAAGGATTTTAGATAAGTCCCTTGCACGATCAGTTAAGTAGTTTGGATTTTAATTCAAAATAACAGTATCCCCTAAGCCGTTTCTTATTCATGTGCCCTTAGAACAAGTTTTCATACGCATATTTACGTCAAAGTGAGAGATAAAGTTTTTCTCCATACAATTTTTAGCAGCGCCTCTAACGGAAACATGAGCGAACTAAAATGTGTGTAACAGAAAACGTAAACTTTAATGGTTACGTAAACTATAAAAACTTGTAGAAGGAGTACTGTTATTTTGAATTAAAACCCAAACTACTGGAATAAACATGATTTAGAAGTAGACGAAATTGCGTATTTCATTATTTTCAGCGAAATAAGTATAAACTCATGTAAACTCTAGTTATACCACATATATATCTGCCTAATGCTCTCCTCTGTAACCATCTAGTTAATAGTAGATTAGGATACAAGTGAGCTAAGTTGCACATTATACACGAGGCTGTGTGTTGCAGCCCGAGCCGTAGGCGAGGGCGTAAATCAGCCGAATGTATAGTGAGCAAGTTGCTTACGAGTTCCATACGCACTTTTTCAACACCCTTGCGAGGAAAAAAATATATATATTGCACAAATGCGATACAAACAACAAACGAAAATTATGGAAAATAGCCCGCAAGTTTTTTTTGTTTGTTGTATGAGGGTTGATTACATATAAACCTCTTTGATGTTACAAATCTGTATTACCCGGTTAAATTGAAAATGCTCTGTTTACTCGCATATAATTTGCAGTTAGGTACTAACTTAACTTTGTAGGGATAATTCTATTACGCACTTGTGTATAATAATATTATGCACGAGGGTGTTATAGTTCGGTTTATGGCCCTAAGAACGATATAATAAGGCTCACTTTACGAGCAAGGGTGTTGAAAAGAATATTATACAAGATCGAAGAATCAGTCCTTACCAGGAACATCGTGAGTTCTGCTATTGGACAGCCCCCGATGCGCAAACATGTACGCAGTCTCCGAACCGAAGAGGAAGTATGGATCCTCCTCAGTAGAGAGGCAGGTCTCATCTGCTGCCGCAAGTCCCAGGGCTAGCAGGAGGAGCATAGTTTGCGGCATTTCTAGAAATAAATATTTTATTATTGCAGTAGCTGTGACCTCATGTACAGTCGCCTGCAATAAGAAGTATACACATTGAAAATTTCAAAATAATGGGAAAGAGTTCTGTTTTTCCCTATATAATCAGAAGTATCTTAAAATCAAAGAATAAGTTGAATATTTTTACTAATGTTAATGTTAACTTCGATTTTTTTTACCGGCGGCATGCCTTTATTAAACAAATACTACAAACTATATACAACACTACAGCCATGGCAATACTACAGCTACTACAATAAAAGCATTTGGACTCATAGGCAGTCCAAATGCTCTAGCCCACTATCAGTTGGTAGCGTGCCCAGCATGCTGGCAGCATTGCCCCGTTGATGCAATTCATCGGGGCAATGCTGCCAGCATGCTTATTCTTTGAGCCAAATAGGTGCAAATATATAATATACTTCGATTGTTAATAAAATAGCGACATCACATTATTTTGATAATTACGAAGTGTATACTTTTTATTGAAGGCGACTTGACGAGAACGTTTACGTTACAATCGCGTGTTCGCTGGGGGAATAATATGCGGTTCAACTAAGAATAGAATAGAATATCGTTTATTCGCATAAAATGTAGGTACAAAGGATGAAACAATGATTTTGCAAAGTGCGCCTGGTACATTTTGCGAAACTGTGGCATGCAAACATTAATTTAAAATAATTTAAAACAATAATAATTATTAGAATTTAACATTTCAATTACTTCACTTTATTTTCAACATCAATATCATTTACCTACATGTATATTATGTCATTTAATTAAATCATTTATCGAATAAAATATACTTGTGTGAAGCCACTTTAACAGTTCTCGTTTATGGTCTAATTTTCTGAAGTGTTCGGGTAGGGCATTGTACACTTTTATGCACATGCTATGGCATTGTCTACGATACACCGCTGTTTTAGTTACTTTATCAATTACCGGTATGTCCCAATTTCTAGTATTTATGGGGTAGAATTCGAATGCCCTAGTATGTTCGACTCTGGTACAGTCTGCCAGTCTCCATTCGAAAGTCGCCGTCTTTGTACTCGTTCAAAAATAGAGTCAAAGAATTTTATTTGTCCACTCTTAGCTAATCTTTTCCTTCGATAGTACTTATAATTTTTTTTTATATATATGTAGTATTTTTATATTTTATTATGTATGTATTTATAAAGTGTAGGTATGTAAGTATATAGGTATATATTTATTTATGGTACTTATGTACGTTTATTTGGATAATATTTATTGTAGCTAAATATGTATATGTATTTATTTATATAGGTGTAAAATTGTAAATACTTTGTTAGATAACTATTATATAAGTAATGTTTAATTTGTTAACTGCCAACCTGTCTAATTTATGCGAGTTTCTTCAGATCGGTTGTCCGGAAGAAATTGCTTTAAGCAATAAGACCGCTCTTTGTATACGTTTATTTGTTGTTTCATTGTAATGTTATTTATAAGGTATGCGAATAAAGAATTTTCTATCTATCTAAAGTACCGATGATTGGTTTGGTCTGACAGTGCTTAGACGTGTTTTTTTTTTATTTATTTTTTATGCCTGATATGTTAGCCTTTGACCACTATCTCACCTGATGGTAAGTGATGATGTGGTCGAAGATGTTGTTCAGACTAACCTAGAAGTACTGGCTCTCAAGGACAGCTGCCGGAACACACCGATAGGTGCTTGGCGACAGATTTTCTACTTGAGGGTGGTAGCTAGCCAGGCGGGCATTCGCAAAATGCCCTACCACCATGCTATAACGACTGCCATCCTAAGACAACAACCGGGACCGACTGCTTAACGTGCCCTCCGAAGCACGGAAACGCTCAGTAGTAATGTCACTAGCGATCACCCATCCAACTCATGACCGCGCGCGACGTTGCTTAACTTTGCTGATCGGTTGAGAACAGCTAAGTAAACTTCGCTACGAGCGCTTCAAATATAATAAAGAAATAAAAAAGTTAACATTCAAATAAAAGTATGTAACTATATACGGGTGCAATTCTGGCTCTTACGCTTTCTCCCTAATATCTCGCAGGTAATCTCATCTTTATCCATATATTGCTGATATAGGCGCCATCTACATGTAGCGGATAGTACTGCTATGTTAAGTAGGCCAGTGTACGACTGGCTCCCAACAGACAACCAATTTTCAATGATGCTTGCATTTTATCCATATTAGTTTTCTTTTTTTAATCATTGGCTACTAGCGTTATTCGAAACCTTTTTTATTGCTGATAGGTAAGCCCTTGACCACAATCTCACCTGATGGTAATTATTGATGTGGTCGAAGGTGTTAACAGGCTTAACCTAGAATTACTGGCTCTCAAGGACAGCTGCCGGAACACACCGTTAGGTGCTTGGCGATAGATTTTCTACTTGAGGGTGGTCGCTAGCCAGGCGGGCATTCGCAAAATGCCCTTTCACCATGCGATGAAGCTCAAGCAGTCCATAGCCAAAGCCACTGAGCCATCACTGCTTCGAAATTCTTACTAGGTAAGAATTGGAACCTGGTTGCCGTCTTACACCTTTGACCTACCAGTTCGCCCAATTCTTAATTTCCATTCTAGTCGTGCGTCAACTGCGGATGTGAGAGGTCGTGCGGTATGGATGTAAAAGTAGTTTTCTGTGGTTGTTCAGATTTTTATTTCACTTGAATTAATACTGGCCCACCTGTTGTCCATTACTGAATAGAATACCGCTACGATTTAATCAAATAATATTTTTTTACAAACCTCATAACTTTCTCAATTATGAATTTAAATTACAATTTCATCTTACCTTTTTGTAGCCAGATTTTGATTCCAGAATCCAGCCATCAGATCCTTTCATCTTGAAACTTCTATTATTAATTTCGTATTTTGAATAACATCTTTCTATCTTGAATAATCTAGAATGAACTCGAAATGCCACGAAAAGTACCAAAATCCATTTGCCGGTTTCTGGATTTGAACATAGACCTACTGCTGCCGAACATAATTGGTTAATTGATGTCACGTGGTTTAGGAATTTCTTCTGCCCATCTGTATGACGTAGCGGTTCGACGGTAGAAGATTTTTAAAAGACGTATAAAATACATCGTCATCAATGGATTTGATCCGTGCTTAAAAGCAATTATTTATAATAAAGCTTGATTTTCCATGGTCGTGTTTAGTGATTTTATAAATTATGATTAATTATTAGAAATGGCTAAGTACTTACTGATTATATTTTTAGATTTATGTATATTTGAACCGCATTGTATGTATATTTAAAAAAAAATAGCCATTTATTGCCTTCATACACAGAAAAAAAATTACAACATAGGAGAATTGACAAACAATTAGAAATAAATAAAACAAAAGGCAAAAAATATATATTTGTCTCTTATCTCGATAATATTTGTCTCTTAAGTCGTCATGTTTGTAACGGACGGATGGACAGAAAGACAGCAGTCTCATCAATAGGGCTCCCTTTTACCCTTAGATTACGGAACCCTAAAAAAATAACGATATTCAGATGCATTCTGTGTTGGTACAGAACCATCAACAGACACTTAGCGCTTTTTATTACTCTCACGCAAAAATAGCTTTCCTATTCATTATTATAACATTTTACGTGTTTGCTTACATAGTGCATGCTATTGAAATCTACCTATTAATATGTACCTAGGTAGGTAGGAATGCACTACGTATTTGCACAATTGTTTCAATAAATATCTATTCATGCGTGTTATATTCCATTACGTAAATTAAATTACAACCTTTTAAATTGTAATATGTATTTGCATCAACGCCTGCTAATCGAATAAGTTTACAAAAGAGATGGATCGCCTGTTCGAAGTCTGACCGTGGTTATTTTTTTTCATTTCGTTGTAATTTTGTAAAATTACAACATGTTATAACAAAATGTTCCACATCACTTTATATGAAATTTTATTATAAAAAATTAATTAACGTTATCAGTGATATATTTTAGTAGTAGTTATTGATACGAGGAAAGATCTTGGCCGTGGGGTGCCGGGCTAGAATGTCACCCCTCCATATCTACCAGTGGGTGTCGTAAGAGGCGACTAAGGGTTACACACCAGAATGTGCAGCAGCGCTTTCTGAGGAACTGATATCTCACACAGCTATCCCCAAGACGCTTGCCAAGCGTGGGGATTATGTCAAACCCCCCCTTAATGGGGAGGCTGTGTTCAACAGTGGACAATATGGCTGATATAGTAACAGTACAGTAACAGTAATGATAAAAGTGCACTATGTTGGTGCATTACACGTTAAAAAATATTATGGCGAGGACTGTAATAGAGGCGAGAAGATGTCCAACATAGTGCACTTGTATCATTTAGCAATCATTTTATGCACAAAAATGATTGCTCTAGATCCTTTATTCAGCAGAAAAGAGGAAATACCTGCTTTTGTACGGAGAATTGAAAACAGCCTTTTATAAGATAATGACTTCTTGCAAAATACCAATGAAGCATATGTGCTAGCGTAGCGTTAAAATATCGACTATTATTACATTTTTATGACGAACAAAATCTCAGTTTTACTCTAAGTCTGGACCCCTAGAACAGTGTCCGGTAGATAGCAACAAGAAAAAAGAGGTACATTATGGCACTTAATCATTATAGAATTTTAACCTAGGATTTTTTTTTATTCCTTAAAGTTTAGCCTTTGACCACTATCTCACCTGATCGTAAGTGATGATGTGGTCGAAGATGTTGTTCAGGTTAACCTAGAAGTACTGGCTCTCAAGGGCAGCTGCCGGAACACATCGTTAGGAGCTTGGCGACATATTTTCTACTTTAGGGTGAAGGGTATTTTTCGAACCTGGCTAGCTTCCACCCTCAAGTGGAAAATCTGTCGCCAAGTCTTCTAGGTTAGCCTGAACAACATCTTCGACCACATCATCACTTACTATCAGGTGAGATAGTGGTCAAAGGCTAACCTAGCGGGAACAAAAAAAAACTCAATCTTCTTATAAATTATACATTCATTTTTGTAGGTGTTTTCATCTTTGTTGTAACTTATAGAACATTATTTTAATGTAATATCCATCGTGGCATTTGCGACTGTGGCGCTGCCTGACAGTTCTTAGCTGAACGGGTTCATGTTAGTTAATAAAATTAACACTGTATTTTGTGCTTTAGGCGTCATCACAGTTTGCTACCAACAACAGCCGAACGTCTAGTTAGCGATACACTGTACTCAAACATGACACTGTAATCAAAGCGCATAATAAAAAGATTAATCTCGATGGTTATATTTTTGGTTTCTTCTCAACGAGTCGTAGTGTTGACCTTTTCAATTGTCTTAAAAAAACAACTTAAGGACAAACGCACGTTTATTTTATTTCAAACTAAAATAAGTATTTTTAATCTATGATTTACAAGTTCCCGAAACTCAATTTTGATACTAATTTGGGCAGAGGTTCCACCGAGGGTATACTAGGGCAGAGGTTCCACCTAGTACTGAGTCTGGTGACTCCTGGAGTTATCACAATAATTCTGAACATTGGATTTTGGAAGCCACCGTTTATATAGAGAAATATACTGGACAACGCGTAAATAAGTTTGTGACGGATTCGAGCCTAGATCAGCAAAATGTTAGGTGTCGATTGAACAGAGCGTAATGGAAACCGAGCGTATTATGAACCTTTCATTTTGAAGTCTATCCCCATAACTACACTCTGTTATAATACTACTGTGTATAGACCTGTTCACACACCAAGGCGCTCCCCTCCACAGTAAATTATTGATGCGGGTTTGTACGGGTAAGCCTCGTTTGTACACTATGTCTCAGTTGGGCTGTAAATGCTAGTAAATACGGTAAAACAATAAAATATCATCGCTTTGATAGGCAGTACCTAGAGCTCGCAAGTTGCAACTACACTCAATAAATATGGAAGGGTGTGCCTTCGTGAGTGGAAAGCTCTGTAACATCTAAAGCAAAGTAGAGATTATGCGGTAGAGTAGGCAGAGATATACTCAGATGTCTCTGCAAGTAGTACTACCTAATACCTTGATAATCAAACGTCACTTATTACCAGATGAACAAAATACTTACGTTTCCCAATACAAATTAATGTAGTATAAAATGTAATAAATTCATCTGGATTTGGTGTTTTCGCTATACAGGAGCAAAGATTACCGCTTATATTATGCCTCCTCAAGTCATTAATTTCAATAGTTCCAATAGTGACTCGTCATTTTTGTTTTGCCTCGGCTCTTAGAAATTTTTTAAATGGTGTGAATGCTGCCAGTTTCGGCATGAGAATCAAAATTGAGAAGATGTTCCATACTAATTGCACATCGCTAGCAACGAACGCTTCAATTGTGCTAGGCAAGGGGTCCCTTGGCAAGCAAATAAAAGCAGTAATAGTATTTTTCATTGGTGTAAAGAAATGGTTTAGCCCTTCGCGTAAATCAGTCGCGGATACTCTGCTAAGATATTGTGAATATTTATATATCACACACGTTCATTGTTTAGTGCAGCTTATCTTCATTGCTCCTGCTAACCAGGAAAAATTCGCAGCCAGATAACAATATACTTTATTAGTAGCGTATTATGTGTTTTATTATTTATTTCAATTTCCACATGGTCACAATGTTGTAAAGTAGGTACCTATGAAATGAGTGTTAGTATCCACATTGAAATATGTCACACCCTCTATAAGATATGTAATAAGACCCTTATAAAGTTCTTAAATAACGGCTCTACCATTAGTGACCTCATTTTTATGGATATAATAATTTAAAAAGTGTGTCCAATATGAGAAAATAAGAGAAATGTGTGTAATTTGAAAGTGTGACTAATCGATAGATGGTAGTTTGCAAAACTATAACCGATCGGAATCTATACTGCCAACTCTATGTAGGTACCTAGTGCGTACTTACGTCTAAATATGCTGTAAGTACAGCTTTCAGCATTCAGCAGCATTCGATTACGATTGTAATATCATAATATTCATAATATCGACTTGACAAACTTATTATGAAATAATACAAGGTAAATCTTAATTTAAAAGACGGAACATCATTGGCAGGTACCTACTAAGAGTTGACTAATGAGTTACGTAGGTACCTACCTCACATCACACCTGTCATAAATATAGCTATGGAAAATGTATATAGGCAAGATTCTTATAGTACGCTCCTGCTAGAGATAGGTAAGTCTTATAGAACTATTTTTAAAACATTTGGTGTGTAAAGATTATGCATAATGGGGTCTTACTTACTTTACCAGTGTAAACGTCTAAGTGATTTTAGATCATCTTAGAGTTCTCATTATACTAGTATAATATTTAGCCATTGCAACTCAATAACTCCAAAACAACCTTGTAATATAACTTTTTTATTATGTGTAACAACCATACATTCCCATAATCAAATGTACGTTCTAAAAAAAGTAAACCGGCACAGGTTTCAACTCAGACGCAAACCAATAACAAAAGCGTAATAGGCGTGTTCCTATTCACTATGTAACGCACTTCTTTACTTACACTACACACACACAGTACAAAGAATATTACAGATTTTTACAAAAAATTAAATGTCTGAATTTACCTTCTTGCGGGAATATTCGGGAAGAAAAAAACACGAGTTGACTATGGCCAGGAATGCGCGGGAAAGCGACAAGCGTGTCGCGTGCGCGGCGATAGCGGAGGCACTGTGAGACTGAGAGAGAGAGAGGTTTCGTTTCGTAACTTCATATTGTACCTATTTTGTAGAGCCTGTTCCATGGCCGATTGGATCAAATGTTGGCCATATTAAGGCAAGGAAAGATCAACCATAGGTGACTCTTCTAAGGTTGGTTTTGTTATTTGCTCAAACAAGGCAAATATTGGATTAAATTTCCTTATATGCTTAGCCGGCTCGGCTGGCGGCTGCAGTACATCATGTGAGATGATGTGAGTACAAACAAAATGAGTTCGAAGTTAGAATTAAGAAAGTTTTTTGTAAATACCTACAATACTTACTCTCCTGACCTACAATGATCTGTACCTACCATTAATTTGACTGAAGGTAGAGACAAGATGGCTAAGCCATTCTTAAGAGTAAAAGCAACTAAAACTACTTTTTTGAGAACCTACCTACGTACTTACCCAGCATTTATTTCTCGACATACATTGTGTATATAATTAATTACGAATACGTTTACAACACATATAAATTTCAAGAATTTCTCGACATGCATTAAAAAGTTCAATTCAGCCACAGTACGATCATATTAATGGTATTTAGGTACTTCGTATATATAATTGCATCTCAAGAATGAGATCGATCTTAAGATGCTGGTTATGAGAGATGTTTTATACTTACATTAAAACGTAACATATTTCAAGAACACGGTAAATTTCACTTTTCGCCACAATTATTTAAATTTTTTGAGATCAATATTTTTGTGCAAACATAGCTATGAATAAATAAAATTATTTTCTCGCTCGTTATTCGTATTACCTATCTGTAACGGAGCATGTTATATTAGGTCCTTACATATGAAATTGGCGTTTTTCGTACTGGCCACTTTAATCACGAATTTCTCCTCTTTGGTAAGGAATACCAAATTCAAATTTGTACAGCTATAGACTCATGTATTTGTGCTTCGATGATCGTCATTCATTTGTTTTTTTTCTTCTGTTTTTTTTCTGTTTGCGTCACTCATTTTACAAAATGGAAAACCTTAAATATCGCATTATTTACGAGTACGAGTTCCGCCGTGGCACTAGTGCTGCGGAAACAACTCGAAGGGTGAATGATGTGTATGGCGGTCGTGTTGCAAAAGAAAACACAGTTCGTTTTTGGTTCCAACGTTTTCGTTCTGGAAATTTCGACCTGCAGAACAAGCCCCGTGGACGGCCTGAGACTCAAGTTGATAATGAGGAGTTGAAGGCTATTGTGGAAGCGGATCCATCGCAAACCACGTCCGAGTTAGCTGCAGGCTGCGATGTTAGTGATAAAACTGTTTTAATTCACTTGAAGCAAATTGGGAAGATTAAAAAGCTTGAAAGGTGGGTACCTCACGAATTGACTGAAACAAACCGGCAAACGCGCGTCGACTGCTGCGTTACATTACTAAACCGGCACAATAATGAAGGTATTTTAAACCGAATCATTACCTGTGATGAAAAATGGGTTCTTTACGATAATCGGAAGCGCTCAGCGCAATGGTTAGATCCTGGCCAGCCAGCCAAATCCTGCCCCAAGCGAAAATTAACCCCAAAAAAGTTACTTGTAAGCGTTTGGTGGACTAGTGCCGGTATTGTTCATTACAGTTTTTTCAAATCTGGCCAGACTATTACGGCTGATGTCTATTGTCAGGAATTGCAAACCATGATGGAAAAGCTAGCGGCTAAACAACCTAGGCTGGTCAATCGCTCCACGCCACTGCTGCTTCACGACAACGCTAGACCACACACTGCGCTACAGACGGCTACTAAATTAGAAGAGCTTCAATTGGAAAGTCTAAGACATCCTCCGTACTCCCCGGACCTTGCTCCAACAGATTACCATTTTTTTCGAAATTTGGATAACTTCTTGCAAGGGAAAAAATTCAACTCCGATGGGGCAGTCCAAATCGCCTTCAAAGATTTTATTGATTCCCGTCCGACTGGTTTTTTTAGTAAAGGGATCAATGAACTACCTATGAGATGGCAAAAGTGCATAGAAAATAATGGTTCATACTTTGATTAATTAAATATATTATATTAAAAAATATTCGACTTTTTGTTCCTCCCATACAAAACGCCAATTTCATATGTAAGGACCTAATATTAATATTGGATATTAAGGAACGAAGTTCGATTTTAAAATCATCTTACATCCTAGTGTGATTTGGTATTTCCTTCAAAAACAAATTACCCCACGCATTTTAAGATAAATATTTTATACCTACATATACCTACCTACCAAGCATCACTGATGAACTACATGTCATTTTAAGATACTACTCGTATTTGACGAATATTGTTATTTAGCCAAACTGATATATCTATACATAAAAAAACTACATAGGTAGGTATACTCTGGTTTTTAATTCGAGATCAAAAAGGTAAACAAAGGAATGTCAATATATGTCATTGTCAAACTGACTGGTCAGGGGTATTCAATATTTTTTCTTCAAAATATTTACCTTAGTCGCCTATTAAGACACCCACGGGAAGAAACGGGGGTGACATTAGGTTATAATGTCACCCCCGTTTCTTCCCGTGGGTGTCTTAATAGGCGACTAAGCTGGATGCTGGGTTCAGCATCCCAATGCACGTTGGGCCACAAAAATACCGGAAGGTGGGAAGCAACACCTTCTAGAGAACTAACAAATTCTACTGCGATCCTCCAGACGCCTGCCAAGCGTGGGGATTATGGCAAATCCCCCCATTGGAAGTGGACTTGATGATGATTTGATTGGATGATTTGATTGTGTGACTTGTGTTTGAGGATGTATATATTTTCTTATTTTGGTGAGAAAGTACAAAAGTATTAATAACCGTTACTAAATTATACTTATGAATTTTGCTGTCTTGAAAAAATGTTGAAAAATCTGCCGTACCTATAGCGTGAAAAGTGATCTTGGCGAAGTGAACTCACCGCTTCCCTTATTTTTGCGGACTATCCTTCTGACTGAAACTGACGACAACGCCAACATGTCCGCGGTTTTTTTAGGACACTTGAAGCAGTGATGGCTAAGTGGCATTGGCTATGGAATGCCGCGCAGCAGGTCCATGGTTCGAATCCCACCGCGGGCTTGAGCTTCACCGCATGTTGGTAGGGTATTTTGCGAATGTCCGCTGGCTAGCGACCACCCTCAAGTAAAAAATCTGTCACTAAGCACCTAATGGTGTGTTCGGCAGCAGTCCTTAAGAGCCAGTGAAATTACAGGCACATGAGACTGTATAGACAGAGGTTAGTCCGCTTAACATCAGGTGGGCCTCGAGCTTGTTCTGTCACAATAACATAAAAAAGAGCAATACTCGTTTTTTGGCCACGCTATAGATGTGTGTTTATACGCCTTCATCTCCATCAACTTTTCGGAAGGACTCTAAAATTTTTTTCTTAACAGGAGATACAATATATTTCGTTGTTGAAGAGCCCGGTTAGAGCTCTTACTGGGAGCCTCCATATTATGAAAATAAATAATTCGTAATAATAAACAAAAGTTTTTGTCACACAACTCTCTAAAAATAACTATAAACGATAAAAACAATAATAAATAACAAGGAAATTCGCAATAACAAGAAAAATTATCGGCGAGAAACACATTCGAATCCATTACAATTTACGGACAAGCAAAAATGGCGTCAGCTGGAAAATGTCGACGATCCCACCAGTGTGGCAATTAAAAACAAAAAAAACTTACACTATTTTTTTCAGGCTTGAATACCTATATGCGTAAATATGTATGCGCATAAAAAAGTGTTTTATTAGTGATTACCAAAGTAATCAATTATTGCTTAAAATATTTTTTTATGTTAAATGCTTCATCGGTTTCCATAATTAGTATAATTACTAAGCACATGTAATTTTTTTGCACGGTTAACCCCTTTGATTACATTTTTGATCTCGAATTAAAAACCAGAGTATAGATAAATAGTCGTACAGCTATTTAGTTTTGAAGCGATGTGGTCGTATTGGGATTTGGTCAAAAAGCTATCGTGTTATGCTTGTTAGCTGGTCCTAATAAGATTTAGTAGTAAATCTTCGAACCCTAGTATATTAGTGACCTAATATAGGTACGTAAATTAGCACAGAGTAGGTAGGTATATTAGTTGAGTTTATGCTTAGGGAAAAATTATCTTCGCCTGAATGGATTATTAGGCCCATACTTTTTTGAAACGCTCGTAGCGAAGTTTACTTAGCTGTTCTTTACGACCGCAGCGGTTATAAGTTGGATGGGTGACCGCTAGTGACATTACTACTAAGCGCTTCCGTGCTTTCGGAGGGCACGTTAAGCCGTCGGTCCTGGTTGTTGTCTTAGGATGGCAGTCGTTATAGCATGGTGGTAGGGCATTTTGCGAATGCCCGCCTGGCTAGCTACCACCCTCAAGTAGAAAATCTGTCGCCAAGGATCTAACGGTGTGTTCCGGCAGCTGTCCTTGAGAGCCAGTACTTCTAGGTTAGTCAAAGGCTAACCTAAGTTCTGGGGAACTGATGTCTCAAACTGCGATGCCCAAGACGCCAAGCGTGGGGATCATGGTAAACCCCCATAATGGGGAGGATGTGTTCAGCAGTGGACAATCCGGCTTATACAGGTAGGTATTTACTAGGTGGTAGGTCTCTACAGCAAGAGTCCATCGTGGTGAGTGACAGTGACAGATATTGTACCTCAAAGCAAAAAGTGTGCAAGCACTACAATGTTTGGACTACCATAATACAAAAAGAACTGTCATGAAATAAAGTTTACAAGAGTTGTTTGGTACAACACAAAACATTTTCCTGACACTTCACAATCCGCCATGTGTCGCAAACAACTAATTACTCAAATACAATGATTTAGAAATCAGTGCACGTTTGCTCTTTGCGGCGTGCGGTTGTATTCAATATATTTATATAATAATATTTTCGTAACAATTTAAACTAAAAATAAATTTATGGCTTATTCCACTAAACCCCAAAAATCATTCCACTTCAACCCCAAGACGATGTGTAGGTACGATTAAATATTCTGTATTTTGTTCCACTCCAACCCCAAGAATTAGAGGTAGAGTCAGTAAGTCAAAATGTAAATATAAGCGATAATTGCACAACTTGAAAAGAAAGCATCGCCGATGCGACGACGACAACGCCTCGCACATATATGCAGAAACATATCGTGCTCTCCTGCTCTCCCAACTAATCAGATGATGATTTCCTATGTATAGGAGGTAGGAGTGTAGGAGTCATCTACCCCGTGTGGTGCTGGGTTAGAATGTCACCCCATTCTATCCCATCATTTCTACCTGTGCGTGTCGTAAAAGGCGACTAAAGGTAAAAACCGGAAGGCGAGCAGCAGCACCTTCGGAGGAACTGATATCTTAAATCGCGTTCGCCAAGACGAATCGAAATTCGAAAGAAACGCACAAAGTACTTTGCTTCATCATTTATTGTGCGAACCACAAATGAACTCTCTGAGTTACTGTCTTCTGGAAAATACAACCTGGTAGTTTTCAAATCCAAAGTAAAAAGCTCCATCCTGAGCTATGCTTTACTAAGAGCACCGCAAACCACATCGTTGCTAAATATGAGATAAACATTGCTCAAATATGAATAATTAAGTGTTGTGCAGGTACGGCAATCGCGAACGAAGTCGCAGGTACAGCTAGTAAATAATGAATTGAAAAGCTGGCAAACCAGAAGCATAGATGTTAGGCTCAGTAACATGCGTAGGTACACAATTTCACTGAGTTTGAACACTTGGTATTTAATATATGACGAAACTGCGTTTGTATGGAAAGTGCTGCGTGCACTCTACTCTTAAGAAAACCAAATTCAATGACTATGCTACGCAAGAAGTTAACCGTTATCGATCCATAGCCGAACGGTTATTGTTATGGACTGCCATGCCAAAGTTGCATGGTTCGATCCCCACCGCCCCGGCTTGAGCTTCAACTCATGGTGGAAGAGCATTTTGCGAATGCTCGCCTGGCTAGCTACCACCATCAAGCTGAACCGATTTAGACAAAACTAGGAATATACATAGTTACTTTTATATATTATCAACTAGCGGCCCGCTCCGGCTTCGCACGGTTATAAAATATAAAGCCTATGTCATTTACTGAAAAAATGATAAAAATTGATGCAGTAGTTTTGATTTATTTAATTATTTAAGATTAAGAATATAAGAAAAATTTAGAAGGTATTTAATTAGATAAGAATTCATGCTGTATTGGTTAAAATCGCTTCGAAAATTAGCCATTATTTGTCGTAAAAAATAAATGTCATTTTTTTTTATTGTGGGATATCCATAAGAGATAGACATATACCATAGCGGAGTTTTCTGTAGACCTTTTAAATGTGTACAATACTCAGTACATTATTTTGATAAATCTCTTAGGGTTCACCCTGCGTTTGCAATGTAAGCGGAAAAAATGAAATTATTTCCGACATCACATTAGAAACCTCAAAAATTACAGTATTTCTCCACTATTTAATGGATGTAATTATACATATAAACCTTCCTCTTGAATCACTCTATCTATTAAAAAAGACGGGTTGCACTCCGGGAGTGCCGGCAGAAGTGAAAACTTGATTATTAATTAACGTTGAGCATGTTTGATATTTTGGAATGGTTAGGGAATAATTTTGCACCAATTGCTTTATCAGTATAAAAGTACTATCATTTATGTGGTAGAATACAATATTCATTTATTGCGCTATCGTACACAAACATGACAATTTATATTACATTAAAAATTTAACACTTTAAAACTATTACAATTATTTTACATTAAAAAGTTTATCTCTCCTAAAAATCAACTTTCATCCATAATTTCAACGACTTTTTCACCATCATCATTACCAGAACTATCATCGCCAATCTTTAAAATTGATACGATAGGTTTATGGTAGCTGAAGTAAGAAACGAACAGTTTTGATTCGAACCTATTTAAATGTCTAATAAAGACCGCATCAATAGTAGTTTTGTATTTCGTTGTGCTAAGATTGCAATCATTCGACATAGTTAAACCAAATTCATTATTTAAAAATTCAATTAATAGTCGATTTTTATCGTCTGCGAAGTTTATGTTGAAATCTCCACTCAAAATCATTGGCAATTCATCAAAGCTTTTTCCAATTTTTTTTTAAGCAATGCAGATGCATCATGAGAATAAATGAATAAATTTTCATACAAGAAGTCTCGTATAGCACGCAATGACTTATCTGGAGAGATGTAAACGGCAACCATAATTATGAACTGATTATCACCAGAGTGGCAACGACTTATACAAATATCACCGATATCAGAAACAGTGGCATTAAACATGCTGTTGTATTTCACATGCACATCCATATAATTTGTGCAATAATGAACTGTGTTCATATTTTGATAAACAGCTACTCCTCCCGCGGGACGATTATTTCTTCTGAAACTCGCAACAAAGTTGAAATTCGGAATGTCAATTATTTCATTGTTACCCATATGAGTTTCTGATAAAATTAACACATTCATCTTTTTAACAAGAGCGTCAATTGCTAGATCATTGCACTCGCATCATCGCACGTAAACTCTGACAATTGAATGAAAAAATAGACAATCTATTATTCTTAGAAATAAAATCTACAAGTGTTTTGGTGATGGTTTGCTCTTTTGATTTTTTGTTGCGTTTGAATCTTCGACCTGTGCGTTTCCTACTCTGCCATGATGAAATTTCCAGCTCGCTCTTGTGTCGTCTTCAGTGACTAAGAACAAACCTTCTATACTAGTTACTCTTGATAGCGCAACGTACACCAATTCTCTTGAATGAGAACGATTGTATTCATAAACGATAGCATCAAACGTACCTCCTTGGGATTTATGAATTGTCATCGCCAAGGCCGAAATCAGTGGAAAATGTTTTCTTTTTGCCACTATAGTTTTATTTCTGTTGAGTGGTATTGACGATGATTGTAAAGAAATTGGAACAGCGTCTTTGTCGATTTTCAAGCGTGCAATGTCGCTTCTAAATTTTGTTGCACGTTTTTGACCAATGGATTTTGAGAATTTGAACCAAAGTCTTGTGATTTCATCATTTTAATCAGATTCTATGAGTAGTAATTTTCCTACAGTGCCATTAGATAAACCATCAGCGACATCTATGTTTATGGTTATCATATAGGGTCGGTTAGGAACTAGAACTAGTTCATAAGGTAATCCACCAGTCTCGTCAGGTTTCATTTTATGTAACTTTTGCCTTACAAAATTTTCTTGTTCTGCATTATGACAACCAACGAAAACATCCGATGCCAATGAAACAATTTTATTTTCAAAACTGTTCAAAATTGTACTGTTGTATTCATTAACCTTATTATTCGTGAACTAATTATTAATTTTATTTTAAACTATACCTTTTACATTAAAATAAAAATATTTCAAAACTCCAATAGAAGTATGAAATCCCATATAAACTCTCAATACAATAAAGAACCATACTGTAGCCACAAAAGCAAATTCACCCTACTGCCATAAAAAGGTGGTACGGGCAGAATGGGACCAAGATTCTGAGTCACTTTTGTTTAGGAACCCCACTCGTAGGTGCTTTGGTTACCGCGGGCAGTTGCCATGGAGACCAGTCGGTGACGTGGAAAATACTCTTGAGTCGTCGCAAATTACTAACATGGCTCGGCCTGCGGCCTCGCCAAGCGCTCGCCCTTCGGGCTCACGCACCATGCGCTCGGCCTCGCGAGCCGAAAATTCGGCCTTTGGCCTCACCAGGAGCTCGCCCTTTGGGCTTGCTAAACACTATCATAGGACAATAATTCCAAATTCAGTCCAAAATCCCACAAAAACTCCTAATACGGTCGAAAAATGAGCACTGTGTATGGCGGCCATCTTGAAATCCGCCATTTTGGATTTTTGACAGATGTCATTCGACTGCTCTCCCGATTCCCTATGACATTTGGTCAAGCACTCCCTACCTATCTCTTACCGTTTTCGAGATACGTGATTTATCTGCACTTGGCAGACGGCATCGAAAAAAAAATTTCATATTTGGAATAAGGACGTCCAGAACAACCTAGATATAAAATTTAAGCCAAATCGGAGTACTTTTTTTTACTTGGCAGACGTCATCGAAAAAATAAATTAGATTTGTGATAAGGACACCCAGAACCACCTAAATATCGAGTTTCAGCCAAATCGGAGTATTTTTTTTTACTTGGCAGACGTCATCGAAACAAAAAATTTTGATTTAGAATAAGGACCGGATCAGTTCACTCTTATCGATCGGGGCACGCGCACGCATGTGGCTGCAGTTGCGACTCTCGTAACGCATTTTTAGTTTGTTTTTGTTTGAACGTTTCGATAAAATGTCTGTGATTTGTGAAGATTTACCTGACTTGTTTGCTAAGGTTGTATCGCGGTTAAGTAATTTGGAGTGTGAGCTGCAGATTCTTAAACAAATGTCGACGAAGCAAGCTGAATTGATCCAAATTCAATGCGAGGAAATCCGTGATTTGAAAGTGATCATCCGTAATAACACACGAAATACCAAGAGTGCAGTGCCTAATACGACAACGAAAGAGGACAATCAAAGTGTGCCTACAAATGCAATTCCTTCAAAAAAGAAGCAATCTAAGGTGATGAAAAGTCCGTCGTTAACAGCAAACGTAAGTGATGACTCATTGACCCCCGATCAAGCTACAGGGCGTATGCGTTCTGGTCGAATAAACGACATATTGATTTACTCGCCCGCTGGCCCCTGTGAACATACCTCAGCCACCACCGTTGCTTCTGGGGCTGCTTCTACCAAGGTTCCTAGCAGCCAAGATTTTAATTGTAACTCTCAACCTGTTACTGAAACCTGGACGGAGGTACGACACAAAAAACGCCGGCCGTCGCCATCACTGCGCTGTGTCGCCGGGCCATCCGTGACGACCTTGATGGCAGCTGAGTTGCGTAAACATTTTCATCTGTGGAATATGCTGTCGAGTGCAGATGAAGTAAAGGCCTATCTGAGTGAGCTGTGCCCGCTGAGGATTATTACTGTGGAAAAATTGAAAACTGCAAGAAATTATAATTCTTTTAAAATTGGAGTACCCGAAGATTGTTATGAGAAATGTTTCTCAGTAAATGTTTGGCCTGAGAATGCGCGCCTTAAGCAATGGATTAACTATAACAAAAAACGCGCGCCTACCTCCTACAACCAAACATTTCGTAGTGAACTCGGCACCAAATAAGCCGCGCTCGACGATAAAGGCACAAATAAGCGTCTTCTACCAGAACGTTCGAGGTCTGAAAACTAAACTGCGCGTATGGTACCACAACATGTTAGTAACTGAACACATACTTATAGCTGCGACGGAGACTTTCCTCGACGGCTCAGTCAATGATGCCGAAGTGGTGCCGGACGGCTGGACCTTACTACGGCGTGACCGCCCGACTGGTCACGGAGGGGTCCTACTCGCTTCGAGACCTGGGACCACCATACGGCGTCGACGTGAACTGGAATCAGAGCTAGGAGAAGATTTGTGGTCTTATGTCACTCACTGCGGTATTTCCTTCTTTATTTGTGTGGTTTATATTAAGCCCAAAGCTACTGACTCTGTCTATATGAATTTCTTTTGCAACGTTGAATCGTTTTTGACAAATGCTGATGTTAATAAATTTATTATTTTAGGTGATTTAAATATAAATAGTGCGTCTGAAAACATTAAAAACTATTATTGTTATTTTTTATCATTTTGCAATTTATTTGATTATAATGACGTACTTAATGCACATGGAAGTACCCTTGACGTGGTGTTGGCGCGGGAGTGCACTGAGTCACGGCCGCGACAGGTTTATGTGCGCGCGGCCGATGGTTTTGTTCCTATCGATCAGCTGTACCACCCGGGACTAGAGATAACGGTATATCTTCGAGTGCATAATACACTCGAGAGCAATGAATCCGGGTCACTTAAAGAATCCTAAAAATCTCGGAAACTAAAAATGCTAGGTTAATGCAATAAATTGTATTTAATAGACAATGTAATACTCCTTAAATGAAGGTATTAAAACTTCTTAGTTATTGTAAAGTTATATCATAAAAAAATCAAATTTGAAAAAGGGCCACTTTCGAAGATGGAACTACGAAATTACAGCATTTGGTTTTGGTTTTGTTTGTAATCTGTCATTTATGTGGGTACATAAACCATGTTGATAGTGCTCTATATTCATTATTCAAGCTGAAATTATGTCGCTTACGCCTGAAGAATGCACCAGAATACTTACAATGCTGGAAACCGGCCGGAGTCAGCGCGATACAGCCAGGACTGTCGGTGTGTCGCTGTCAACAGTACAAAGAGTTCTCCGACGTTACGAAGAAACTGGTTCTAACCTACGCAGACCAGGAACGGGCAGAACCAGGTGTACCACAGCACGAGAAGACCGATACTTGGTGAACACCATGCTTCGAAATCGCTTTCTCACAGGAACTGAACTCACCAATCAGTTTCGACGCCTCGGAGGAAGTAACCCAAGTGCATGGACAGTAAGACGTCGGCTTGCTGAATCTAACTTAAAACCCCTTAGACCTGCAAACGGCCCTAAACTGGAGCGTGGGCATCGTATTTCGAGACTAAGATATGCCCAGAGCCACGTAAATTGGAGTATTGAAGATTGGTCAAAAGTTATGTTCTCCGACGAATCAAAATTTATGCTCTACAAGCACGATGGAAGACACAGAGTGTATCGAAGACCAGGGGAAAGATTCAAGCAAGCATGCATCGAAGAAAAAGTAGCCTACGGTGGTGGGTCTGTACTTGTGTGGGCCGGAATTTCTTCTGAAAGTCGCACAGAGCTGGTGATCATAGAAAACGGCTCTTTAACTAGCGTAAGATATGTGGAAGAAATCCTCAATGATCACGTTGGTCCATTTATGGTCAATTTAGGTGAGGATGCTATATTTATGCATGACAATGCCCGACCTCATACAGGTAGGATTGTGAATGACTACCTTCAAGAGATGAACATTACTCGTATGGAGTGGCCAGCGCGCAGCCCGGATATCAACCCGATCGAGCATGCTTGGGACGAGCTAGGCAGATGCGTAAAACAACGAAACCCTCCCCCAATCACGCTTCGTGAGCTCAAAATTGCTCTCACAGAGGAATGGGAGAATATTCCCCAAAATCGTATAAGGAACTTGGTGTACAGCATGCCAAACCGCGTAAACGCAGTAATGGAAGCACGAGGAGGCAATACGAAGTATTAAAATTCAAGAAAATCGTAATAAAGTTCAAAAATTTCATGTTTCCTATTTTTGTTTTAAGGAGAGATCAGCAGTTTTTTTCTTTATGTAATTTTGTGTTAATAAAATGTATGGTGACTCATATTTTTTTTACTTTCATTTAAGGAGTATTACATTGTCTATTAAATACAATTTATTGCATTAACCTATCATTTTTAGTTTCCGAGATTTTTAACATTCTTTAAGTGACCCGGATTCATTGCTCTCGAGTGTATTACACTTGATCGTTTACAGCCGAGCAACATTGATGCGTCACTTGACTGGAATTTTAACCAAATGGACTTCGTTCTGTTTTGTTCATTGCTCGAAGATATATCCTGGGCACCTGTCCTTGAGTGTAAAAATGTGTCCGCTGCCGCAGACGCGTTTTATAATATTATTTATAAGCTATTTGATTTGTCAGTTCCTAGAAAGAGACGGCAACACACACAAAGCAACAGGTACCCTGTTTGGTTTGACGCGGATATTATTATGGATATTCGACGAAAGGCAAGATTGCACAGGGCTTGGATAAAATCGAATAGCGTAGAATCTTACAACCTATTTTCTGACTTACGAGCCAGTTTAAAAACACGTATCTGCGAGGCATACAAATCATATACGCGCCGTATCGAAGAAAACTTGCAGCTTCATCCTCAAGGTTTTTGGGGTCATATACAAAGCCTTAGGTCTAAGGGTGGGTTTGAGCCTTGTGTCACTTACAATGGAAAGTCGTTCGTAGGCGTAGAAGCAGCCGAAGCATTCGCTAGCTATTTTTCCAGTGTATTTTTAAACGAATTGCCCCTACTAGATTACAATGCATATGGCGACTTGGGTTTACAAGGTGGCCACATTAGTATACCTACTCTTTCACCGAACGATATCGAGTATGGGCTGAACAAACTAAAACCAGGTAGTTCATGACCTGACTGTGTACCTGGTTTCGTTCTTAAAGCATGCAAAAAGCTCATAATTCTTCCGCTGTTCCATATTCTTAATCTGTCCCTTTCCAACGGCGAGTACCCCCCGCAGTGGAAGTCTTCCAGGGTGACCCCTATTCCTAAAAATAGTAATAGGACACTGGTGGAAGAATACCGACCTATAGCCATACTATGTGCACCGGCAAAAATGTTTGAATACATTCTGCATAAGGAAATATATAGGCAGGTGAAACAGCTGATAGGCGATGAGCAACACGGTTTTAGGCCGGGGCGTTCCGTGAATACAAACCTATTGTGCTTAGTCGACTATATATCTAATGCGATGGATCGTGGGCTGCAGGTCGATGTTATATACTTTGATTTTAAAAAAGCATTTGACATAATTGACAATGACATCTTATTGCGTAAACTATCTACCATTGGTTTCACTCCAAGTCTTCTCAATTTTTTCTCAGACTACTTGAGAGATAGGCGTCAGTTTGTTAGACATGGCACTTATATATCTCAGCCATATCATACTAGATCTGGGGTCAGCCAAGGCTGGGTATTGGGACCTCTCCTTTTCCAGATCATGATCCATGACCTCCCCAAAGTGTTGCGAACCGCTAAGTGCCTCTTGTACGCTGACGACCTCAAACTGTTCCTTGAAATTAAATCTAGCTATGACTGCTTATGCATGCAAAGTGACATAAACCGAGTTTTTGAATGGTGTGTGGAAAATAAAATGATGCTTAATTATAAAAAATGTAATATTTGTACTTTTGACCGGAAAAATAATCCAATTAACTTTAATTATTATTTGAATAACTTGACTGTCAACAGACTTAATAGCATTAAGGACCTAGGAGTTACATTCGATCGCGGCCTAACCTTTCACGATCACATCTTAAATCTCACCAAAGAGACTTACCGCCGCTTGGGCTTCGTAATGCGCAGTTCGAAGGATTTTCAAAATCCTCTAGTTTTTAAGATATTGTACAATTCCTTGATTAGGAGTAAACTCGAATCAAGTGCTTGCGTATGGAACCCTTATGAGGTTACCTATAGCCGTATGCTTGAAAAAGTCCAAAAGGCATTCTTAAGATCACTGTATAAAAAACTTTACGGCTACTACCCTTATCTCTACCCTACTAAGTTTTTGCTAGGTCAATTAGGCTATAACTCGTTAGAGGTAAGGAGAATAGTAGATCAACTTACTGTCTGCTATAAAGTACTTAAAGGGCCCATCGATTCCTTATACCTGCATGAGCTACTTTGCGTTCTGCATGTGCCGGATGAACCCAGGGTTCCGGCGAACAGGCGTGGGCGGCCTCATGATCTGTTTCATGTAGACTACACACACGACTGTCGCACTGTGGCGCGGTCTATGTCACCGCTTATCCGAGCCCGTCGCCACCTCAATGCACTCCTCGCCGCCAACACTGAATGTGATTTAATGTTTGACAATTGGAAATCTATTGCCACTGTATTTTTGACATATTGTGAAAGTCTATTAGACCAATGGGATAGATGCAAAAGGCGAGACAGCCCGATCGTTTTTGACTTTGATTTTGACTAATTTTAATGATTAATATTGTATTATGACATTGATGATTTCTAATTTTTGTATTTAATTTAAATTGTAATTTTGACATTGTATTTTGAGAATTGTATTTAATTGTTATTATTGTATTGACATCAAAATTTTTGTTTGTCGTTAATTGAAATTATTATTTTGAATTTTATCTTTTATTCTTATTATGTAATATGTGAGGTAAATGTAATTGGTTATCGTTTTTACCTCAATAAATAAATAAATAAAAGGACGTCCAGAACCACATAAATATCGAGTTTCAGCCAAATCGGAGTAACTTTTTTTACTTGGCAGACGTCATCGAAATAAAAATTTCGTATTTGGAATAAGGATGACGAGAACAACCTATATATCGATTTTCAGCCAAATCGGTGCAAGTCTGAGCTCGGCCTTCGGCCTCGCAAGTTACTAAGACGGCTCGACCTGCGGCCTCGCCTAGCGCTCGCCCTGCGGGCTCGCGCACCGTCCACTCGGCCTACGGCCTCGCGGCCCGAAAGTTCGGCCTTCAGCCTCACCAAAAGCTCGCCCTTCGGGCTCGCTACACTGACAGTAGGACAATTACTCTAAATTGAGTTGAAATTCCCACAAACACTCCTAATACAGTTGACATTGTAAGGTTAAATACTCCAAATAATGTATGAAGAATGAGAGTAGCACATTTGACAGGTGTCATGCGACTGCTCTCCCTATTCCCTATGACATTTGTTCAAACACCCCCAACATATCTCTTACCGTTTTCGAGATACGTAGTCCAGCTTTACTTGGCAGGCGTCATTTCTAGGGTTTTTAATTTTTCCCCTACTCAGCTAAGCCCCTTAGTCATTTTCGTAATACATTACTATAACCGTACTCAACTCTTTCTGGTAGAACCAGCTACTTTTTTGAGGGATCGAAGGATTTTGTATGGCGGCCATTTTGAAATCCGCCATTTTGGATTTTTGACAAATGTCATCCGACTGCTCTCCCGATTCTCAATATTAAAGGTAATTCCATCTGTTTTGTAATTGGATGTTTTACTATTTTTCCCGCACCATTTAATGGCGCATGTAGGCATTTTTATTGCACTCAATGGCCACGATCGTAAAAAAAATATTTTTTACAGAGACATACGTACGGATCAAGCTTCTGGCCGCGTACTGTTTATGTTTTTTTTTTTTTTTTTTAGGGAGGACATAGATGCTGACTACCGCTAAGCGGACGTACAGCTCCACCGGACTTTGGGCGAGGGGAGGCCCTCTTATAGCCCAGGAGGAAGAAGCGCTGAGGGCACTTCTTCTGAGACGGGCGTATAAGGCGAAAAGCGCCTTATACCTCCGTCTCCTGCGGGCGCCGAAAACGCCACGCTACTATCGGGAGGGGTGACAGCGAGCTCAAGGGCACCACTGTGGTTCGGACCTCGGCTTGTCTCGCTGCCGAGAGACAAACGGTACAACTGCAGTGTTGTACCGTTGAGAATGGGCCCTATTGAATATTACTCTGTGACTATTTGGAGAGACACTAATCGGGATTTTATTTTTGCCTCGAGCTCGCCGGCGAGCTCGGTGTTTGATTGTGTAACCTCTGATTACCGCACACCTGGGGATGTTACCAGGACGACTTGCGGACAACGCTAAAGCTGCCAACGTAATGGCTGCGATGGGGTCATCCGGGTCGTCCAATACCTGCCGTGGTCGGCGACGGGGGGGGTTTAAACCATGGGTCGGATGAGGCAGTCGAGTAGTTCGATGCCTGGACAACTAGAGGGTTCGAGTGGTGGGGCGCTCGATCAAAGTATCGGCGGGACTGTTTATGTGCGCTCATGCAATGACTTAAGTGTGTCCGCGCCGTAGAGAGGGGATAGCTGTCTACTCTCCATCCGTCTTACGCTTTTTCGATCAGGTCACGTGTCCTGACGCGAGTTTAAGATTTTATACCCATTACAGAAAAAGTGCTCAACGCCGCTAAAGAAGTTTTCACTTCAAAAAACCCGCATCAGAATCCGCTGCGTAGTTTAAAAGATTTAAGCATACATAGGGATATAGGGACAGAGAAAGCGACTTTGTTTTATACTATGTAGTGATATAGGCTATGTATTATTTACTATTTTTTTACTTACGCAGGGAATGCAGAATTTACAACACAAGAGTAGGTACATATTAGTGTACTTATATTCTGCAAGTATTATTCGCAACTAATTAGGCCACTTTTAATAAGTTATTTTTAGCTTCTGTTGTTTTATTTGTAACTTTTTGAGGAATTAATACATATAATTACATTTATTTTATAAAACTATACTAAGTACACACTCACTCGCTGGTCTTCAAAAATATAAAGTTCTTCTAGCAGACAAAGAATCGAATAATTTTTGATTCATTACAAAATTACAACGAGAGGAAAAATTATAGTAATGTTCGGGATTCAACCTATCTATATTGGGGTGGATGGCGGGGGTTCGCATCCCGCACAAACACAAACCGAAAGACACAGTCTATTAGTAACAATATTCAGTCTTTCTGACGACAAAGGAATTTTCCCCGATATAATGAAACAACCCGTGGGGTGCCGGGTTAGAATGTCACCTCCCCATTTCTTCCTGTGGGTGTAGTGCGAGGTGACTAAGGGAAAAGTGCGCCAAATGAGCAGCTTCTCACGTGGATGTGAGTAGGATGTTGTGTTCATTTATCGCACAAAAGGGCTGTATACCATCTTAGTGCCCGGCCTGGGTTTCATACTATAATATGTTCTTGTGTTCCTGTCTTAGGTATATGTTGTTCTTTTATTTCGCCCAGTGTGTTAGAGAAAACATTTTGTATGTCCCTAAATCTGTGCCCAATGAATGGCAATAGGATCGCCTCCTATTATATGGGACCAAAACCCAGTTGACGAAATGTGGGTGTTTACACACCTCCGCCTACCCCTTCGGGGATTACAGGCAAGATTATATGTATGTATGTATAATGAAACATTGTGAAATAGCTCTACTTTTGAAATCGGGGTTTATATACCCTATCAATTATAGACAGAGCCACCCCTTCTTAGTAATTTTCGAAATAAATATTCTGAAACAACTCCGAGCCCACTTTGATGAACATAATTATTGCACGAGAACCAGTTTGGTTTCAAGAAGAGCGTATCCACAAGAGATGCAGTTCTTTAATTCATGCTAAATATTATTGAAACCTGGGACACTTCACAACGCTATTGGCGTGTTTTTGATCGTTCCATTCGACTATGTAAAGCACCACGCACTTATTTCTAAACTTGCTGTAGTATTCGTGGAAAGTTCTGAATATTAGAATAGTATCAGATAGGCTACAGAAGGTGTCGCGAACTACCGCGAAACTTTCAAAGCTTGAGTAGTCTATGGGTTATCTATGGGTGATGTTTTTTGAAGTTGATTTTCATTTTATTTGCTGAAGCTTATTTTATATTGAAAATAAATTTAATTGGTGTCGGTGAACATGGAAATGAAGCGAAACGAGGTTTTCGGATCCCGGTGAGTGTTCTGTAACCTATTGTTAAAGTCAATAGGGATATTAGGAAACAAGATGAATGTTTAAGAACTTTAAGTACGATTACATGAAATGTAATCTAAAAGAAGCAAGCAAGAAGTGCCAAGCTTGCGGTGGCTTGGGACGGACTATAAGGGGAGTTGAGGAGGTGCGTGGGGGCCCTAGGCCCCATGCTAAAATATAATATGGCACGAATTTTGAATAGTTCTCATAATGATAATGTGTAGTTGTTCTTGTTTCCTGGTTAACCTTTGATACTTGTTAAATTCTTGTCGTCATATGAATATGTCCTTTCAACTGAACCTAGGCTTTATAGCACAAGTGGCGACAGAAGGTCTGAATAAATGGCGATACATCTTGCCGGTCTTTGGTATAAGGAAAAGTTTCCTCCCAATCCTTTTGTTATAAGTTAAGTTGCCTTGTACGTTTTATTTTCTGAAGACGTCACGAATCGTTTTAATAGATCACATTTATCTTGTATTACATCCGGCAGATCAATTGGGTATACTTATTGGAGTTTTGTGGCATTCACTCTAACTTCTGCTTCAAATGTTGTATCTTATTTGAAAAATTGGCGGTGACCACGTTTATACGAAGCTTTGCACTTCCTGTTGACATATTGGGAATAAATAAATTAATAAAGGTCCTGAAATAGTCATCTCTTTTGGGGCGTTCGTATAGCCTATCAGTTCCAAAAATAACACTCACAAACGCGATAATTGTCGCGAGAAAAGTGATATTTTTGACCCATGTCTTACCGTGGGATCGTTGTGATCAGGGTTGCCAGATCCGCGAGTTAAAAATTATCGGAGATTTAATGCAAAATTATCGTGTTTTTATCGCAAGTCCAAATTTACTCTATAAGTTACTCAACCGAGTCTAAAAAGACAATACGGCAAAAATTTTGGGTGTGTAACCTTAATAGACATCGTTAATTTTTTTTAAGTAGATTCTAGATCTTAATACGACTAACTTGTCATATTAGGCAATTTTAATGTTGGGCCTAACCTAACCTAACTTTCAGGAAACTACACGCAGGTTGTTTCTGTTGTTCTACAAATTAAATCTCTTAGATAGGTATATAAAACGTTATTTTTTTATTGAATATGCATCTTATTTTAATTTTAATCAAAAAGTAATTTCTTCCTCAGAATCAGAACACAATGATTGAGTTTCTGCGGATGAGCCATGTAGGCCTTAACGGGCTCTGTTTTTTTTTCAGGGCCGTATTCTCCTTACCTATTCATAGTGTATACTCAATCATGCTCGGTTTGGTATAAAATCAATTCAGCAGGTTTTTGCGCTACCATTGTCACAGCCTTCTACGCCCAAAACGATGCCATTAACAGTAGCTGTTATGAGAAGGTGTCGGCTTTTTTATAACTTAATTTAAGTATTTTGGAAAAATCAATTCACATTCCACGTTCGTATGATTCTGGACTGCCTTAGATTATAGAAAAATATCACAAAAATTTACGTTCCGTTACAGATACCTGAATTCGTCTCAAAAATATCGTGTTTTTGACAAAAATATCGTAGAAGTTGGATAAAATATCGTGCGATATGTACTTATTATTTTATATCTATGTGGATCTAGGATAATTATCGCATGTCTGGCAACACTGGTTGTGATCGTTTTTTGACAACTGCTGGTTTGACAGTTGTATTTGGCGCGATTGATAGTTTCACAAGTTTTTTATATAGTATTTATATTTTATGTAGTAGGTACCTACTTGTTTTGTTAATTTTAGAGATTGATTCCATGTTTGTGTACTGTGTTTTGCACAGTGTGTGTGTACTGTGTGTTAAAATATTGTCGGTTGTCAAAGTATGTTTTAAGCTGTTCGGATAGCATGCAGTAATTGGTGGTCAAAAATAGCAAAAGCTTCTATCCGAACGCTAATATACAAATGCCACTTTTGAAACTGCTACAAACGCAATCGAGCCAAAACGAACGCACCTTTTGTTGAAACACTTCTCAGACAAAGGACACGAGCAACGTCGAAACATCCCGACTAGACCCGAGTCGTTTCGGCACGAAATTCAAAAGACACGCAGACAACATTTGAGAGCTTATTCTATAATCATATGTAATCACTGATCATTCCAAGTCTGATATGCCGTCTCTATGTTATATTCTTGTATGGAGACACTTTATTATTTTTACCTTTTGTTATTATTATTAAGACGCTGTCAAATGCTGAAATGTTGTCAAATCGGGAGTGACAAAATTTCATGCGTATAGGAGTGAAAGAGAATCAGCTATGGTGAAATTGCGATCAGTTTAGGTAAAATCCGAAAGTAAGCTTCATAATACAAAACTGGTAAAATAAATCTATATGTAACTTTTCTTATCTCTATAAGGTTTAAATATTTTTTTAAATATTTTAATACACAATCATACGTAAATAATTAAGATATTTACATTACAAGCGTAGTTTAGACTCAACTTAGCAATTTTATTCTATCGTGAAAATGTTAAACGTGTTTTGGACTTTTCTTGACATTAGATTATGTGGTCAAGATTAAAAAAAATTTTTTACTGCTACAAATTGAATACATTTTGCTAAATACTGTTCAAGTAAAGCTATTTACCACTTGTCAGCGTCTTAATTGTTAGTTAGTCCGCTATAACAGCACATTCATAGTAAATTTAAACCAACTATTTTATGGTTATGGAGATATAGCTCAAGACAAGGTTGTATAGACGGACGGATGTATGGACCGGGGTTGCTACTAGGGTCCCGTTTTATAGTACGGCACTGTATAAAAACAAGTAAAGAACTTCATGTAATCTGATGTGCTTAGGCGTATAACTAAATTGTTAGTTCCCTGATTTTCATGGAGAAGGCGCTGTCTACCCTTAATACACGCAAACGATATTCTCCCCAAGTAGAGTAACCTCGCGAAGTGTTTGTTTATTACTAACCGTATCACAATCGAAATGCCTACCATGATTTAATCTCCTTGTACAATGTATTGTTGACGATCACATGCAAATTGCATATGTGATTCTTTGATGATCATCAGTTCAGTACGTACCCTGGCCGCACAATGTACGAAAATTTCTGCTAGATATATTCAGGAAGTTAGGGTTAACCACAGCTTCCTGAATAAATATTCACGATAATAACAAATATTACTTTAAGAAAACATTAAATTAATATTTTGAATTTTCAGTAAACATTTAAAAAATATCTAGTGACAATGCCGCCTAAATTTCCATCGTGCGCTCAAAGAGTCAAGACCTCCTGATGATGTTTCGTGTAGAATAGAAATGCGTCGGAAACTCTTCCGGTTTGGCTGCGTGGCGTTTGTGACGTCACTTCGGCTTAGCAGGAAAATTAGGCGGCATTGTCACTAGATATTTTTTTATTGTTTTATGAAAACATAAATTTAAGGTTTTCTTAATTCTTTTTTTTGTTGTTATTTTTAAATTGGGTTTCCGCAAAGTAAAGCCTGAATCTATTCATTATTCTCACGATATATTCTTACGAACGCCGGACGCACCCCGCATAGACATCAGTCTCGATCGTTCGTGCTGTCTGAGTCGGTACCATGCGCACAATATTGTGATAATAGGTACTTTTGAACTATCATGGTACCGACTTCAACAAGTTTTTTCATACTTTTGAGTGTTGGAGTCGATTCCATTTTTAAGTAAAAAAAAGTGTTGTGTGTCACGAATAAACATAAAACTACTGGACCGATATAAAAAAATCTTTCACCATTAGAATCCTACACTATCCCTTATGAATGGAGGCTATAGAATATTTTCAAAATCTTAGAGATCCGTTTAAAAACTTCGATAATGTAAGCCAACGTGTACGCTGCGGAAATTGTTGACAATACAGCAAAGCGGTATACTATATTATATTTTATAGAGGACATCAATATCTACAAAAAAGTCCACAATACCAATGTCTAACTATTACAGTTATGTCACAATAACTACTTTAATGTGTTTAAAATTATATATTTTCTTAAATACCCGTGCAAAGTCGGACCTCTACTATAATATATATGTCATTAACATATTGTTATCAAACAATCTAAGTTATAAGAGTGCTTTGACAATCACGCATATGAAAAACTACGCAAACTGCATACCTCCGCGTTTGAGCTACGTAAGCACGTGTCGTAGGTATGTAAGTTTATTATAGCTGCACGGTCGAGTCATAGTATAAGGAGTGGGAAGTAAGTTATCTTCATACAAACGCACCGCGCGCGGCTTGTTTGTGTGCGCCATAGTATCTATGCGTCCCGCACGCACACTCTAACACAATCTCGACCCGTTTCTCAGAGCGCCAGCCGGGGCTAACACCGAACAAGGTTCGCGCGTCACGGCTTTTTGGCACCGCTAAATAAATGAAAAATGTTTGATAATCGCATGAGAACTTATTGCTGTGTGTTCGGCTGTCTAAGTAATTCATAGATTCCAAAGTTGTCTTTGTTTAGATTACCTGCTGAACAGGAAAGGTAAGCAAGTCACTTATTCTCGCATACCTATGATTTTTACTTGATGAAGAGTGATGCCTACTTATTTTTTTGTTGTATTAGGTATGCCCCGCGTCGAATGTCTCTGGCCCCGCAACCACATAGTATCGCCAGTTGGTATTTTTTTCATCGTGAAAGGTGTTTTCCTTGCCTATTTCTAGGTACTGAATTAAAATTTTGCATATACGAGGACATACATTATAAATAAGTAACAACCCTGAGACAGGCAAGTTTGGTAGGTAATTATATTGCGAATTGGGCCGGAGATGGCCTACTTCCTCACTCTTTCTACTATGGTCGAGTCGACCACGTCTGGTGACCTCGTTCTGTGCGCAGTGACCCGTCAACCTATGTGCCACCTCATCAACATCAAGCTGAGCTGATACAAGCCGTGCAGTCGTCTCGGCTCGGTTGATTGGTAATTTACTGCAGGCACCTAACTTTATGCCTCGTTGGAAAGAACTAGGGCATGCAATTTATACAGGACATCTATTTGAGGACTATAACTATATAGGAATATCTATGCATATATAGTTATAGTACATTATATAGGTAGAAAGGTCCACGGAATTTATTTTTTTACTACTTTTAATCATTCAATTCCGGCATTTGTCGTGGATTCACTTTTTATAAAGCCTTAAGAGTAGAGTCCACGGAGCGCTTTCCAAAGAAACGTAGTTTCGTCATATTGTAAATACTAAGTGTTCAAATTCGTTAAAACTTTGTATTTATATCCTTGAGCCTAATATCTATGCTCCTGGTTTGCCAGATTTCCGTAAAATTAAGTATTTTCTAAAATAATTCACATAAATAGTTTTGTATGGGAATTGTCATTTACAGATATAACTAATAAATTGAAAAACTAGCAAACCAGAAGCATAGATATTAGGCTCAGCAATATGCGCACAAAATTACACCTAGTTTGAACACTTGGTTTTTAAAATATGACGAAACTACGTTTGTATAGAAAGTGGTCCGTGCACTCTACTCTTAATTGACTGTGAAAAACTCAGCAAGTATGAGATAGCACTAGCAAAATATACAGTACCTACGATCAATTCGATGGCTCTAATTCACTCAACGAATGCGTTGAAAATAAAACACCTTAACAATGATTTTAAATACAAGCTTTCATTGTTTTCGATAACTGGCTGCATTACCTAAGCGAATGGAAGCTTATCGTCAAGTGGATAATATATTCGGATTATTTCAGCAGAACCGTGGAGTATATTTCAAAAAAAGCCAAATACTAACCTAAATGACGGGGAAGAAGGATTGGGCTGTTATGTACCAGTGTTGCCGGATCCCCTTTTTCATTTTCCCCGCATAGAACCCTGAAATTACCCGATTCTGGCACAAAATACCCGCCAACAATAAAAAATAAACCGCATCATTTATTACATTACAGCAAACATAAGTACATACATATAATCACGTCTGTATTCTTCAAAGGGGTAGGCAGAGGTGTGAAACACCCACGTTTCGCCTATTGGGTTTTGGTCACATGTAATATGGGCCGAGCCTATTGTCATTCACCGGGTCATATAAAATGTTTTCTCTAACACACTGGACGAAACATTACACAAGATTATATTACGAATAATATATTTACGCTTACAACATATAAGACTGGAACACAATAACATATTTTATGAAAACAAAAACTTTCACTCGATTTATTTTGCCGCGCAAACGCACTCATACCGATGGACACTTACGTAATAAATAATCTCGTAACTACTTTTAGCCTACTAAACCTAAACATCTGAAATAATTCAGGTGTATAGATTACATGTAAATAATCATATCAAAAGAAGAACCAAAGTCGTAGGTGGTTTAGTTTATGAAAAAAAAATGCGCTTTCATACAGTTTACCCGGCAAAATTCTTAGAAAAAAAATCGCGTTGTTTTTATCTTGTTACTACTTTTAAAATAACAATCTGTAATAATTCATAATGTAAAGAACCATAGTAAATACTCATTTTAAAAGAATAATCATAGTTATATGTGGAATAGTTTCGACTAAAAGAAGAAAAAAAATATGGTGTTTCCATTGTCACCATAGTCGTCGTGTGTTCAAACCCCTTTTCCTATAAAATTTTCCATGAAAAGGTCAATTTTCTTTAGTTTACCAGTAAAGCCTATATGATGAGGATTGCATTGGTACCAAGAAGTTATTATATATATTATAAATTACGAGTACATCAAATAAACCCGATTATTAAAAACATAAAACCTCAAAATCTGCGCAAATATATTTTTATTTCGCTATTTGGTGTACTCAAAATAAATGGATGAAAATGTTTGTATGATACAAGTGATATATTGGGGTACTTATGGGGTCGCGGGAAAAAGAGCTTTGTACAGATGCGTGGACTGTTGCAGCCTACAAGTAGGAAATCTGTCGCCAAGCACCTAACGGTGTGTTCCGGCAGCTGTACTCGAGAGCCAGTAATTCTTGGTTAAGCCTGTTAACACCTTCGAAAAAAAAGCCTAATGTTCCTGTAGTTATACTGGCTCTCAAGGACAACTGCCGGAACAGACTGTTGGGTCCTTGGCGACTGATTTTCTACTTGAGGATGGTAGCAATAGAGCCAGGCGAGCAGTCGCAAAATGCCCTTCCAACATGCGGTGAAGAAGCTCAAGCCGGCAGTGAGGATCGTACTATGGAGCTGCGGCACGGCAGTCCATAGCTATTACCGCTCGTCCATCATTGTTTCTTAATTCCAGTATAATTTTAGTAACTTCTTGCAGAAAGTTTGAAAAAGTTTTACATTTCCCGCTCATTCCACTTTAGAATATAATTGTCTATGGACATATCCGGAAAAAGTTATAGCATACGTTTTTGAACGGTTTTAATGTCCCGTTTACACACACCATCTCCAGTGCGCAGGCAATCTCGCACTGCCTTTAGTCATGTTGAAGAAGTTTAAATATTTTATTAGAGGAATTTTATTAAATAAAGTTGTTATGTTACAATCATCACAATATCTCTAGAAATTAATAAGTTCACATTAGAAGTTGCTTGCAAGGAATTAGTCGCATGCGACGACGACGACGCTCTAGCGCCTACAGCAGCGTGTGGTGAGACGTCATTTGCTGTAGATGCGGCACTAACATAAGAAGAATTTGCTTCATCGATTTGGTGTTAAGTGTCAACCTAGCCTAAGTAAATCGTCTTCTGCTATTTAGGTAGATGTCACCAACGTCAAAGAGACGTACGTTTAAACGGATGGAATAAATCAGTACTATATCCTGTTGTCTGAAGTTTCAGATTTCTAACTAGCTTAGTTCTTAAGATAGACTCCGTCACAAAATTATACACTTTGACAGGCCCTAATTTTTTTTTGTTAATGTAGAAGAAGATGAGTAATATATAATAATAAGTAGAATACACACCATATAAGTGTATAATTTTTCTAGAATACAAATTAAGATAAAGAATTGATTCAGGCGTTACTTTGCGGAAATCTATATTTAATAATAACAAAGATTTTAAAAATGTTTTAAGAAACTACTCAATTATTATTTTAATAAAACAATTAAAATATCGCTGCGTGGCATTTGTGACGTCACGTCGGCTAACAGGAAAATGAGGTGGAATTGTCACTAGATATATTTTTAATATTTTGTAAGTGTTTTACTAAAATATTAATTAATATTTGTAAAATATTTTAAGTAAACACTTACTTAAAATATTTTTCAAATATTAATTATTAATACAAATTTACTTGTTTGTTACAAATTAATCTGTATTCCATTCAACGAGTTCTATGACATCCCTTATGTTTGGGTGCAAAATGTTTTAGCCATAGGCTTAGGATGTACGTAGCGAAAACATCCTACGTCTATGGTTTTAGCTCTCTTTTCTTGTATTGAATAATACTTAAAAATAATTTTACTGAATAACAAGTCTAACAGTTGGCTTTGCGTCAACATTTCACAAGTTTGTAATTCATTCCGTTAACGAACTGAAACCCGTGATACATGGACGAACAGACAAAGAGAAGAGTCCCAGTAATAGGGCTCTGTTATCCATTGGGTACTGTACTGGAGCCTAAAAACTTTTTTTTTATGTTATTGTGACGGAACAAGCCCGAGGCCCACCTGATGTTAAGTGGACTAACCTCTGCCTATAACAGACGCATTTCGTCAACGACGAATTGCACTGTGCCCGTCACACTGAGACGTCCAGTTGTTAGGTCTCATTAGCCTGTAATTTTTCTGGCTCTCAAGGACTGCCGGAACACACCGTTAGGTTCTTGGCGACAGATTTTCTACTTGAGGGTGTTCGCTAGCCAGGCGGGCATTCGCAAAATGCCCTTCTACCATGCGGTGAAGCTCAAGCTCTGGCACTAAACTAAACATCATCCTAAAATTTACAGCGTATTCAGATGTGCGATATCAAGATTATATAAGGTTTAAATTACGAAGACATTAATCTATTAAAATAAATGGCTCCATTGTTTCAATTTTTTGCCTAATTTGCTATGCATTTTTTTTCTAATTCAGTATTCGTTAATTTGTTGAAAGCCGAATCATAGTCTAACTGTATTTTATTATAGTCGACAAACTAGTGACCATAGAAAAATAAATTAGTGGCTCTCGAAGCTGTAAACCTCGGCTGATGGGAGAATAGGGTCCCAAAATACAAAAATCATAGTTATATTCTGAACCCTGTAATTAGATGTGACAACAGGTAATTTGCGTTTCTTCATTAAAATGATTCTTCATGTGTACGCTGCGCTCCTCCCCCCTCCAATCGCATTTATTACGACGAGTAGCGTAGGATATTTCTTTGTCTAACTATTTATATTGATTCGTATTATTATAAAACGATCACACTCCGAAAGAGTTGTTCCACTTGGGTCTTGGCATTATTTTCGCCATAAACGCTATGAAGCTACTGGAACAGTTTGAATTACCTACATCTAATGTCAAAAGTGACAAAAGTGGCCAATTTTAGTGGTGCCACTCTTAGCGTTCTTATCCTAAATGGAACAGGGGAGAACAGTTACATACGATCCCATTAGCCACAACCATAGACGCAGAATGTGGTAAAAATTATCGAAAATAACAAAATTGGCTTTAAATGGAATACGCCCTATATGGATAGTGGTTGGTAATGGGTATAGCAGGAATGACTAATATATTGGTTATTGGTTTACATCTTCTATAATATGGGTAAAAAAAACCCATTAGGTATACCTATTCCAAAAGCTGATTAAATTCCCTTGTGATTTGACACCGGAAATCTGCGTTTTTATTTCATTATTTTC
Source organism: Plagodis pulveraria (assembly GCA_963890685.1). Lineage (NCBI taxonomy): Eukaryota > Metazoa > Arthropoda > Insecta > Lepidoptera > Geometridae > Plagodis > Plagodis pulveraria. Next base: position 25,415,773 of record OY982955.1, on the reverse strand, counting down.
CACCCTACTGCAACTGCTCCTTTGACGTTTATTGGATGAATAAGTTGTTTTAACAAAAAAGTTACTTCTTGATAAGGGTAACAAAAATGTTATGAAATATTTCAGAAAATTGTTGGATATGGCGAATATACGATTTTCAAAAAGTTTTTAACCCCATTTTGAAAAAAATCCAAAAACTGAATCGACAAAAATATTCTCTGGATAATCAAACCTGCTCACAAACATTCGCGAGAATCGGTTGAGAAATGCGAACTGTAGAGGAGAACAACCGAACATACGAAACCATTTTTGTGTTAGCTGAAGCAGAGGTGTTTCGCTCGCATTACGTGCTCGCTCGGTTAATAAATGTCATATCCATACTATGTACTTAGTTATTGTTTTAAGTGTTGAACATTACGTAGTGGGTTCAATAAAATCTTTCGAGCTGCTTGATCACAATCCCACTTAAGAGCAAGCGATGATGTGGTCGTAGGTAGTGAACAGGCTTAATCTAGAATGGAAACTGGCTTTCAAGAACCATTGCGGAAACACTCTGTTGCACACACGGTGCTTGGTGACAGATTTTTACTTGAGGGTAGTAGTTAGCGAGGCTATCTAAGTGCTATATTACCGTATTGCAACCACTGCCATTCAAGTAACTCAGTGTAAACTTATATTTTCTGGTCCAGTTCTTATTTTTACTACAGTAGGTAAGAATTATTGGAACCTGTTGCCGTATTAGACCTAATGGTTCGTCCAATTCAAAATTTTCATTCTAGTCATAAACCAGATTTCACCGTGAGAGGTTGTGCGATATGGACGAGGTTTAATTTGTAAGGCACTGTTACTTCGAATTTAAGAAAAAGTAATGTTTTTATTATTTCTATACTTATAAATGTTTAGTGAAAAGAAATTTTATATATAAAATTAACGTATCCAACAATTTAAAATTAATTGAGACAAATTAAGCAAAAATTATCACTATACGTATATCTGTACTGTACTGTACTAAACCCATTGTATAAATAGCTTTACACATTGCTAAATTCAGCATGCAAACTGTGTTTTACATTCTGAATGCTACGTATTTGCATTTATTCAGAGACATTTTCATATAAAGCACTGAATTCGGCCGTGTGTAATTACTAAAAAAGGCTTATAAAAAAACCGACAGACTGTCACGTTTATGAACGGGTGACAATCTCACAGGTTCTAATTTAACCCCTTACCGCATACTGGGACAAATTTGGAACATTTATAAAAATAGCTTGAAACAACCTTTGTACGCCATCTCTGTATCTAGTTTTGCATTATTTGCCTAGCTAATACACGTACTAACCCAAGAAACAACAGATGGTGCTTGTAACTTATTATATGAGTACGAAATTTCGTCGGTAAAGCAGTGCATTCCGCCATTTCGGTCGTGCATGAGGTTGTGAGTTTTTGAAGTGATATTTTTATTTGTTTTGGGCTAAATATCATTACAAAAAGTGTCTGGGAGTGAAGAAGAATGAACCCACGACGGTTTTATGGCAAAAATCGTAAGTTATAACATTTATAATGTGTTTAATTTGTCATTTAAACTTTAGCTAAATTCGGAACACCATGCAGTCCAGTTTTAAATTACTCGTCAAATTTGGAACATTATGCAGTAGAATGACAAAACAAATTTGGCACACTATGCAGTGTGGTAAAAGTAGATTATGATGTGATTATGTGTGGTAAAAGTAGATATTATGTTATTTATTTGTATAATACACGGTTTCCAGGTTGATTTCATTACATTTCTCAGCTTTCTTTTACAAGAAAGCCTAGAAATGCACCTAATGAAATCACCCTGGCAACCAGAAAAGTAATAAAAAATTAAAAATGTTTTTTTTATGGAGCCAGCTCTTTATTGTTTGAGCTGTTGACGCCAGCGACCTGTATACATACATGTCCATTACCTAAGATAATTTCTTAATAAAAACTTAAACTTGTACAAACTTGTTTTTTTTATGCTACTACTAAGTACTACTGCATACTGTGACGAATTCGGAACACATGTTTTTATAAACTAGAGTGCATGTCGTTCCAAAATTGGAACTTTTTCTTTTTTCGTGTTTTTAGATTACTATGCATGTTTTATTTTTTTTAAATAATTTTTATGGATACCCCTGGGGCACAGGAACATCATAAATTAAAATAATTGAAATCTAAAAATCCATGCGGTAAGGGGTTAAAATAAAACTTTTACCGCGTTCTATGATTTATCTTGTCTGTGATCTCATGTCATGATCTGTCACTAATGGAGTGTCTTCCGGTATCACACGTTATAACGTCGAAATGGCAAAGAAAAAAAGCGACGAAAAAGTGAATCAAGCTCCTCAAAGTGATAATGAGGAGCAGAACTATGACGAGGAGCCGGACTTTGATGATCCAGAGGGATTCGTAGACGACATTCCTGACGAAGGTGGGCATTTTCCAGCGATACAGATTGGACCGGCCATATGCGTCACCCACGCATTTTTCAGCTTTTTATATGAAGTTGTGCTATTTTTGAGAAAGTTTTAAGACTATAATGTGTGTTACGAACTAATTTTCTTCTTTTAATGTTGTGCCATATTTGTTAAGGTGGCAAGATGATGTCCTAAAACCTAACCTAACTTTGACGTTGCAGAATTATTGGCCGACCTTTTAGAGCAAAAGCCACAAGAGTCTGACGGCTACGAAAATGTGGTCATTGTGGACGGGTGCCCGCAGGTCGGGCCCGAGAGGGTCGAGAAGCTGCAGAGTGTCATAAACAAGATCTTCAGTAAATTCGGAAAGATAGTCAATGAATATTACCCAACTCTTGAGAATGGGAACACTACGGGTTACATTTTCTTGGAGTATAACAATCCTCAGAATGCCGCCGAAGCCGTGAAGGCGACAAATAATTGTAAATTAGATAAGCAGCACACATTTTTAGTGAATTTGTTCACCGATTTTAAGAAGTAAGTACATTGCTTAATTATTTATTTATTTATATTATACTAAAATGATAATTTATGGCAATATTAAATGCTATATTGTGGGGTAGAAAATGTAGTAGCCACACAGTTTTAGACCTACATTATGATCTTGTGACTTCTAAAATGACATTGCTTTAGTTCATTGACCCTATCGATTTGGAAAGCAAAGCATATTCTTAATTTTACAATGTAGAGCTGCACATATAAGGGGCATTATTGTTTAGCTAGTATGGTACTGGATATGAACTTCATATCCACATTTTCATTTCAAAACAATGCCCATTATGGAGTTCAAATGTCAAAATAAAGTAAATATTTCATTACCATTATGATAACAACATAATTGCAAAAAAGCTTCACAAGCCAGCTTATAATAATGCAACTGCATTATATATTATTAGGGAATCAATTGGATTGTACCTGATCTACATCTTCTTTGAGATCCATTCTCTGAGTAATTAGGTACTTAAAAATGACCTAAATATTTACATTTAACAGCTATGTATCCATATTGTCCATATATGAATGAAATTATATTGTTATAATATAATTATCTATGATGCACATGGGTTTTGCAATACATAATGTTAATATTTGCTTGCATATAAACAGTACAATATTCATATCAGGTTCCTATCAACAACCTTGTAACAAAATAAATTTATTATTTTACAAGTATCTTTACCTTTACCTATCTCATTGAAAAATAATCTTCATAGTATAACTGGGTTGACCATTTGGCTTTTATTACAAAAGAATACAAATTAACAATGACAGACAGAATTGACCTGAACTGACCCTTATATGGCCTGTGCGGGTCATAAGATAGCGGAGAGGTTGATAATGAAATGAACCTGAATAGCGCTGCTAATCATTGCCTCTCACTTGCACACTATTCTGCTGTCTTCAACCAAAAATGTTATAGACCTAACTTGAAAAAAATAACTTTATATGTTGCCATCATGTTGACACTCAGTTTTTTAGTATGAATTACTTGATGTTATTATTTTCCCTTGCTGTTTTTAGTTTATTGTTTATGAATCCCTGCAAATAAGGAATGATACTACATGATGATGCACATTGAAACTAAAATCATGATGAATCCTGGTGGAGGATCATCTAATAGGCCCTGAATGATCTAGTATGTAGACCAATAGATCTTATTTATTATATATATCCAATATTTTTATGTATAATTATTATTGTCAAAAAATTTGTAATATAATCAGATATTGCACATAGCTGCCAATAGATTTATTTTAACACTACAAACTTAGTTGCAAATGGTTGGCCTGATACATGCACTAACTCTATAAATGATCTATATTTATGCTGTGTGGCTAGTACACTATACTCACTCCCATTTGTACCATAGTTTAAATACAGTAACAAATAATCACAAGATTACAAATTTATGAGAGAAAAAATTATAGTCATGTTCAGGATTCGAACCCACGTCATCTAACCCATCCGCATCCATTGCGATGTAATCCGCTGAGCATGCAAAAAATATTAAAATAAACAAATAATGTTTGTGAATATACTACATGTACCTTATTTGAACCCAGTGCTTTGTTAAAGCAGACCACCCCTCAAAGATGTATTAGTTAGGTGGTTTAGACTTACAAAATTACAATAAAAGAAAAAAATGTGGATCATCAGTGGAATATGTTACATTACATGTATTTACTTACACATAAATTATAACAAAAAGAAAAAAATCTTTAGTTGTAATTTCGTAAGTTTATTTACAAAAATTACAGCAGTAGGATTCAGGTTAGACCTTTTTACCACTGTCAATACTTTTTATAATAAATTTAAGTTTCTACCATAACTTCATTAAACTTTATCATTACTTAATTAAAGATTGAGCATGTGTCAATTTCACACTTGATCTGTATAGGTCAAGCCAATAATGTAATATTTTTAACCCACATTAAATGGGTACTAGTAATAGTCTTGTTATTTAATTATAATTAAAGAACAAGACTGTTTTGCTGACTATCTGTCGAAGGAAGTACACAACACAACTTTAGACTTGTTTAATTAATGGGGTTTAAAGAGACTAAGACTAACACCATAGGTAACGAGGTGTGCATTAACTGGATACTATTATGTTTCTACAATTTGTCAAGCTAATTTCAACACTAAGTAGGTAACTTGTTATTAGTTTGTTTTCAATATCTAATAAGTGAAACTTTAGTCCTACCCAGAGTCCAATAAACTCTAGAGTGCCCATCAGGGTTTCTTGTTGTTACTACATATTAAATTAGTTAAGATCTATTGTACACATGAAGATGGAGAAATAAATGATTATGATTATGAAATAATTTAATTATGTAGCTAATAGAACTACCTAGATGGAACTTAAGAAAAGAATATTGGCAGTAAATACTCTTACTGTCAATATTATCTTCTCTCCTTTCTGTCCAGTGTCTTTTGTACATACACATAAGCAATGTTAAGGTTGAACTGGCCGTTCGCTTCTCCATACAAACGCCGTAGGGTGATATCTCCCGTATTTGAGACTTTAGGTCCATAATTAAGCATAATACCGATTCATCTCGTCATTATCTAGGCTTGTATGATGCCGAAATTTTAAAAAGATAATAAAGTTGAAAGTTATGATCCTCGAAAATGTTGTATGAAAATGTTTCAAAACTCATAACTCTCAACTTAATAATTTTTTATAAATTTCGGCATCATACAAGCCTAGATAATGAGGAGATCAATCGGTAGTATGCTTTGTTTTGGACCTAAATCCTCAAATAAGGGAGTGATCACCCTACCACGTTTGTATGGAGAACGGGCCGGCCAGTTCACCCTTAAGGTATAATAATATATAACAGCTTATTTAACAATGCCAATATTTATTTCAGGTACTCAGATATTCCTAAAGAATGGGATCCTCCACAGCCTCTGCCATTCAAAGTCCAATCAGACCTACAGTGGTACCTTATGGATCCTGATGCATATGATCAGTTCCTTATCGGTATTGGAACTGGTGTATCGTTACAAATATGGCAGAATGCCTTACCTGAGCCCATATTGGTCCAGGAGAGACCGGTAAGTTTTGACAAGTAGACATTTTTGCATTATTATTTTATAATTATTGACAAAATTGTGTGGTCTTAGAAGAAGTCTTAGTCTTTCATACCATGGAGACAGTGCATTTTGCGAATTCCTGCCTGGCTTGCTACCTCAAGTATAAAATATAATTGTGTGTTCTAGGTTAGCCTGAATAACATCCTCAACTTCATCATCACATGTCATTAGATGAGATAGTGGTCAAAGAATAACACGAGGCAATACCTACCTACTAGTTCTAAAAAGCTGGCCTATAAATCGCACAAATAATGTGAAAATGGTTACCTTGCAAAAACTTTGTTACCTTATTATTATTGCATATAAGTACTATAAATAAAAGAAAATGCTGTCTAAGTACATACTGTGTAATACTGAACTAGAAAAAGTGCTGTTTAATTATGATACCATGCACTTTATCTCTAGTAGATTACAAAAGAATTATTTTAAAGCTAAGTTACTAGTATTTTAAATAATAATGTTTCAAACATAATTTTTTGCAGTATTGCATCTTGATTATTGGACATGTCTATATAATTTATAATAAATATAAAAAGTTAGTATGGTTGAATTAACACTTGCAAGACATTGAAATAACAACCTTACATAGAGTACAAAATTACAAATATACAATAGGAAAAATTTAAGTCATGTGCGACATAAATTTTTCCTATCGTATATTTGTAATTTTGTAATGTAATCCGCATAGTAGGCGTTATTGCAATCATAACAATATAAAAACCTTACATAGAATTTAAGTTTAGTCTTTGTAATAATATTGTAAGATACTTTCTATATAATGAAATCAAAATGTACCAAAATAGCCAATTTTGTGTACTAATAGACATCATAGGTGTCAAACACGGTCATTTTACTCTTCATTTTGTGTTTTATTTATATCTTCTTCAGATACAAAAACAGTCTTTAAAATAAAAATTGTATTGACATGGTTCATGTCACCACAATGTACAAAACATACTTATTTTGATGTCTCTTCCAGAACTGGACAGAAACATATGCAGTATGGTCACCATTGGGCACATACCTTGCCACGTTTCACTGGCGAGGTGTAGCCCTCTGGGCTGGACCGAAGTTCACCCAGTTCCAGAAGTTCTTCCATCCTGAAGCAAGGTTCATCTCTTTCTCGCCATGTGAGAACTATATTGTTACCTTTTCACCAACTGGTGATAGAGGTGACGATAAGAAGCTAATTATTTGGGACATTAGGTAAGTTTATGACGATTTGTAGTTGATCTCAACTCAATTTAAGTTTATACAGTATACTAGTTCAGTAATTGGTTGTGTAGTTGGTCCGGAGATGAAACAATTACAGGTTAGAAGACTTTATAAATGATGAAGATTGTATAAATGCCTTTTGTTGAATGCAGATTTAATGTAATAAAATTTTAAAAACACGACTTCAAGAATAAAATACACATTATTAAGGATAACTCAAATACTACTTGTCAGATCTCACTTAAATTTAAATTGAAGCACATGAAAAGTATCAGCTTTCGAATTTAAAACAAATCATCAAAATCGGTACACCCTGTAAATGTTATGACGCAATACAAAGAAAAAAACTGTTGAATCGCCCTGCTCCTTTCTTTTTTGAAACTCATTTATAAAAAGGATATTCTTCTGCATTAAAAAAAAACCTTGTAAAGAAATTGTTTCAATTAATTTTGTTATTACCAAAAATTTTCTTTCTGAATAAACCTTGTATGTGATTTAATGCATACAAGGCAAAAAGATCCTGCCAATCAGGTTGTAACTTTAATGGTATAAATGGATTTTTGTTACACAAAATAATTGATATATTTATTCCTCCCGCTAAAAACATTGGTTTGCTGCTTATTAATTTTGTCTAACAGATATAAGTACTAAATTTTAATTTGACAGACATGAGTTCTTATTTACTAAAATTATGTATTATAATGGTACTGAAAACAAGCCAGAAGCTATAATTAACACAATTTGTCATATTTCATGCGTGAATACAACTATAGAGTTCAATGTCATGTCTTTCTAACCTTGTAAAATTTTCCGATGGTTAAAACTGGAATATTTTCGACAATCTTTAAATATAAGGACTAATTCAATGTTAACTGTTTCTGTCTGTTTTCTACTTCTTTATTCAAATACAACTAAACCAATTTTGATTAAATTTGGTACAGAGTAGCCTGAAGATACATACTCCTTATCCTGCCCATTACATATTCATCAACCCCATAATGTAATGCTATATTACTTAGGTAATATGGCATTGAACTAATTCTATGCAAAGAAAATCACTTTTACCGGTAGGTAGGTCTATGGTAGTCATTGTAATTATACTTTGGATCTGATTTCTCTTGACCATAATAACTTTCTTGGATATCTAGATCTGTTTGTGCAATGACATATTATTGTAACTATTATTGAGTCTGGCCGCATAATTCTTTTGAAGTTTGTGTTCATATTGTTATGGCTTTTAAATGAACTAAAATATGCAATTTTTTTTTAAATTAATGGCTGTACCCATCATTATGTATTTAAACTGTATATGTTACTTTGAACTGGGGAAAAAATATTGATTAGTACTAAGAAGTAGTTCATATATTTGTTTGATATCATAAATATATATCATCGCGCCACTGGTGTCTAGACACCCTATCTTTCGCCAGATATGGTTCCATTTTATATTGGGCGAGCCTGTAGCCATTTACCAGCCACAGTTCCAGACTCAGAACTGCTACTGAAAATTTGGTAGAAATACTCAATCACTTTCTGACCCTGGGACAGAAACCAGAACACTTTGGAGTATAGTGGAAACTACAAAGGATACCTTTAAAAGTCAAAGTATAGATTTTTTTTTATTTTTTCATGAAAGAATACCAACAAACATAATAAATTGCAAAATAATTTGAAAATCAATGATAAAAAACACATATCAAAATTTTTTCAATGAGTTATCTGCGTAAATTAATAACTTTAATTAGAGGTTTTTTGATAATTCCACTCTAAATTATTCAATCTCAAGTAAGCCCTAATCTTTTATCTCCTTATATTTTACAGAACAGGTCAAGAGAAACGCAGTTTTCCTCCACCAGATGAATATGTGACTTGGCCTATCTTCCGTTGGAGCAAGGATGACAGGTTCTTTGCGAGGCTTGGGGCTGATGTGCTCTCTGTGTATGAGACACCTGGCTTTGGTCTCTTAGATAAGAAGAGTATCAAGATACCTGGCATTAGGTAAGTTATCATAAATTATTAACCTTCTGGCATTGAGCTTTTTGGGTTAGTTGTTTGGCTCTGCATGAAACGGGTATAGATTGATGAAGCAAAATCATGAATGAATATTTTCACAACTATGGTAAGACAGATAAGAATTCTAAAGATGGATTAAGAATGAACTTAGCTAACTGACATTTCTTTTTTATCATCACAATTATAAATAGATACTCGAAAAACCAGTTTCCTACTTACTTGAGTAAATAATATTTGTCACAGTCGATAAACTGAGTTTAAAACACTAAATTAAACAAAAACAATCTACCGTACGTAAGTTAATATGCTCCTTCAGAAACGATACACTTACGCCAACGAATAACCCAATGATCAAAACATTTTTAAACGCATTTTCCGTAATTGGCTTGCCGAAAATTTCCTTTTATGTCTTTTACTGTATGAAAACGGGTACCACGAAGTGGTAATTTGAGTTTAGAAAAAACGAAAGAAGTCAGCTTGAGCCATATCGTGTGAATAAAGTATCAAAAATCATTCACAACGATGGCTTAGTGCAAAGGCAACAATATCGTGGTGCACAATCAAGAATTTTCTTTCCACAAATTTGGCTTTTTTCATCGTATTTGCACTCTTAATCGCCGCATAACCCTTAAATAATATTCTTTATATACTGTTTAACCTTCCGGCAAGAATTCCGAGTGCACAACACTGCGGTAGTCAAAGAAAACAGTCAACATTTTTGAAGCGCTCGTAGCGAAGTTTGCTTAGCTGTTCTAAACCGATCAGCAAAGTTAAGCAACGTCCGCCGCGGTCTTGAGTTGGATGGGTGATCGCTAGTGACATTACTACTCAGTGCTTCCGTGCTTCGGAGGGCACGTTAAGCCGTTGGTCCCGGTTGTCGTCTTAGGATGGCAGTCGTTATAGCATGGTGGTAGGGCATTTTGCGAATGCCCGCCTGGCTAGCACCCACCCTCAAGTAGAAAATCTGTCGCCAAGAATCTAACGGTGTGTTCTGGTAGCTGTCCTTGAGAGTCAGTAATTCTAGGTTCGCCTGAACAACATCTTCGACCACATCATCACTTACCATCAGGTGAGATAGTGATCAAGGGCTAACCTATCAAGCATAAAAATAAAAAAAATAACATGACTTTGACTTTTGATTGAATATCGCATGTTGTTTTTTTGGTTTCGAAACGTGAAACTCATAAACCCACGTCTCGTCAACAATAACAATGCGTTTCACGAATGTTGGGTCGGAATTGACTCTTTCTAGCATGTCCTCAACCAGAGCGTGGAAAATCTTCCATCACATCTCGACCGCCTTTGAACGCTTTGCACCACTCATAAGCACGTGTTATTGATTGAATCGAAGTCGATACACCGTAACCCTTCTGCAACATTTTCAGTGACTCCGAAACGAAATTCCATTGCTGACGCAAAATTTAAGAAAAACTCTTTGTAGGAGGTTTTTTCAATTAAAAAATTTCATTACACACTAGATATGATATAACTAATAACAGCACTGTATTTAATCTAAATAACAGATGCAACCTAACCTCGCGCCAAAATTGAAAACACATGTGCCAACAATAAAAAAAAAACAAGGAATTGAATTCGGGACCATAAACAAATCATCCTTTCCCAATACTTTTTTACTGAATTTATATTATGACAACAAATTGAACTTCATTCATAAAGGCCCAAATGCGGTTGCATGTGATGCCTACAGGTTAAAACATTGTTTATCATCATCATCATCATCATCATCATAAAAAACTACAGATCAGATTTTGTGGTTACAACAGTATCTTATGAGAAGAGACTAATAATTAGTCTCTTCTCATAACTTCCCATACTTATGTTGCATCATATTATACTTACAATACATACTTATTTTACAGAGACTTCAGTTGGTCTCCAACAGACAATGTCCTAGCTTACTGGGTGGCCGAAGACAAGGATGTTCCAGCTAGAGTCACTCTTCTCGAGCTCCCCAATCGCACTGAAACCAGATCCAAAAACTTGTTCTCAGTTGCCGACTGCAAAATCCACTGGCAAAAGAGCGGAGATTACTTATGCGTAAAAGTAGACCGCTACTCCAAAGTCAAGAAGGACAAAAATGAAATCAAATACTCTGGAATGTATTACAATTTTGAAATATTCCACATGAAGGAAAAAGAGATTCCAGTAGATTCAGTGGAAATTAAAGAACCAATTCAGGCATTTGCATGGGAACCTGTAGGCTCAAAGTTTTCAATTATTCACGGGGACCCAGCTAACATCTCAATTAGTTTCTACCAAGTGAATACAGGTCAAGCTCCAACTTTACTGAAGAAATTTGAGAGGAAGCCATTCAACCATCTGTTTTGGTCACCATCGGGACAGTTCATTGTGTTGGCTAATCTTGGGCTGACCGGTGGAGCTTTGGAGTTCTTGGACACCAATGACTTCACAATTATGAATGTTTCGGACCATTACCAGGTTAGTTTATCCTATCATACTATAATACTGTAAAAAGTCTTCTACTGCCATCCACCTTCATATTCAATACCATTTTAGTTATGATTTTTATCCCTCATGGTAAGCAATCCAAACCTAAACAATCTATTTCTTTCAGCTTTTCAGTTTAGTTACTGGTGCTACTATTAGACATCCTCCGATATAATTTATATAGCTAATAGGCTAGCCTTTGAGCACTATCTCACCTGATGGTAAGCGATGATGTTGTTGAAGATGTTATTCAGGCTAACCTAGAATTACTGGCTCTCAAGGACAGCTGCCAGAACACACCGTTAGGTGCATGGCGACAGATTTAATTTACTAATTCGGTTCATTCAAGTTATTATTACACATCCATCTTAACATTTTACCAGGTAGCAGCTCTCTTTAGCATGAGTCCTTTTGGGTTCGTACTACTGCATGGTTGCAGTACTGTGCAAACACTACTGTGTTGAGACGTGGAAGGCATGTTGCAAGTGAAATTAGTGGGTGAATGAGACATAAATTTCTGGAGTGACACTAATCTACCTTTCACATACATGTTATCCTTAACATACATGTTATCCTTAACATACATGCTATCCTTACTTACTTGATACTTGATAGGCGGGCTGTTTTCCGCACCCATGCCGTCTGCAAGCGGCTCATTGTGCGTGATGTCGGGTGACGTGCGTTACTCCAGCCACCCGATGTCGTCGAGGAAGGCCAGCAGCTCGCTGACGCCGGTGCAGGCCTCCTTGACGGTCCTCGGTGTCCCGAGGAATTCTGCCCGTTGAGGCGCCACGCTCACACACTCAGTGAGTATGTGCGCGGCCGTTTCTTCCGCCTCCATGCACCCTCGGCACAGGGGGCTGTCTGTAACACCTAAAGTAAACAGGTGTTTATTAAGTGAGCAGTGTCCCGTGATAATTCCGACGACTCGTCGGAGTTGGTCACGTTTTAGGTTGCAGAGTCTTTTGGAGTATCTCGGGTTGAGATCCGGGAAAGCCTCCTTTGACTGCCTGCAATCAGTGATACTTGCCCAGTAGTCCTGGTGTTTTAATTTGGTTTTGTTACGAATCCAGGCTCGTATTAGGCTGAATGGCAAAGGGATTATTGGTTCCGGTCCTAATGGACGTGTGTTAGAGCCTCTCTTCGCCAGCTCGTCTGCCGCATCGTTGCCTCTGGATCCACTGTGCCCTTTTATCCATTGGAGAGTAACATTGTTATTAGTACTTACTTTTTCCAGTAGATTATGACACTGTTTGGTGAGCCCTGATGTGTGTTCGTACCTTTGCAAGGCTCGTAGGACTGCAGTGCTATCGGAGAGTATTCTAATATTAAAGTCTGATACCTTCCTTCTTAGTACTGCTGTAGCTGCTTGTATTATACCCACACACTCCGCTTGGAATATTGAGCTGTGCTTACCCAGGCCCGTAGCTATGTGGATGTTCAACTCATCCGAGAAAGTTCCTGCACCGGTGCCTATTGTTGTTTTTGAACCATCTGTATAAATTCTTACTTCCTTAGCTCCTGAGCTATCTGTCGGCTCTTCATACAGTTGTATCTTGAAGCTTTTGGTGAATAAGTGTTCTTTATGTTGTTTGTCATATATTGAGTTTAGGATAGGATATTCTGTCGTAAATTCGTCTAAGATGGTGGTGTGACCGGACAGATTGCCCCTATCCCAGAGTTGCAGAGCCTTCAATCTAAAAGCTGATGCTGCGGCTTCTTGCTGAACGAACAGGTGTAGTGGCGTTAACCCTAGCAGAGCCTCTAAGGCTGTCGTGGGGGTCGTCCTCATACAACCTGTTGTGGCTGCGCAAGCAAGTCTCTGGAATTTCCTCAGTTTGTCAATAGTGGTGCTTTGTGTGGTCCTGGGCCACCACACTATTGCTCCATATGTTAAGCAAGGCTTAATTACGGTGTTGTATAACCATAGGGTTATCTTTGGGTTTAGCCCCCATGTCTTACCAATCATCCGTTTGCATTGCCAAAAGGAAATGCTGGCCTTGGTTAATTTGTTTTCTAGATGCTTTGCCCAATTCAGTTTGCTGTCCAATATTACTCCCAGATATTTCACTTCATCAGACAGTTCTAGTTGTGTGTTGAAAAGACTAGGTAGTTTGTACGTACCTAGCTTTTTCTTGTTAGTAAACATTACCACTTCGGTTTTGTTGGGATTCACAGAAAGTTCGTTGTCATTGCACCATTCTTCGACAATCTTTAGAGCGGTTTTCATAATGTCACAGGTCACATTTGCAAAGTGGCCTGATATTAGAATCGCCAGATCATCCGCATAGCCTACTGTAAAGAAGCGTTGGGAGTTGAGCTTGTGGATTAAATCACCAACGACCATGTTCCATAGTAGCGGTGACAGTACTCCCCCTTGGGGGCAGCCTCGAGCCACCACTCCCGTGGTTGAACCGTCAAGATTTATACGTACGGCTCTCAGTTTTAGCATATTGATGATCCAGTCCACCAGTGTTACATCAACTCCGTGTCTATGCAGTGCCGTTTTTATACTGTTAAAGTTGGTTTTGTCGAATGCTCCTTCAATATCTATGAAGGCCCCCAGACATAATGCCTTATTTTGGATGTCTCGTTCTATTCTTGACACAACCTTGTGTAAAGCTGATTCTGTTGATTTTCCTGAACTGTAGGCATGTTGTTCTGGATGCATAGGAACTTTAGTTAATATGCTGTCTCTAATGTACCTATCGCATAATCTTTCTAAAGTTTTTAGTAGGCAGGACGTGAGGCTAATTGGTCTGTAGGCCTTAGAGTCTGTATAATCACTTTTACCCGGCTTTGGTATAAATATGACCTTTACCTCTCTCCACCCTAATGGGATATACTTATATGCTAAGCATGCCCTGAGGATCCGGTTTAGGTTCATATATATGAGGGTTTCTCCCCATTGAAGTAGACCTGGGAAGATACCATCAAAACCGGGTGCTTTGTATGTAGAGAATGTTCTTATTGCCCATTTTACTCGTTCATTGGTGACCACCGTCTGCGCGACTAGCCAGTCCGCTTCAGTGGGTTCTGTTCCAGGGGTGGGTCCCCAGTGAACACCCTCGACTAAATGACAGCCGGGGAAGTGAGTTTGTAGTAGTAGGGCATTTGTTTCTTTTGTTGAGTTTGTGTATGTGTTATCTGGTTTTTTAAGGGAGCCTATTTCTCTGTTAGAGTTGGTTGCTATAATTTTCCTGACTCTGTTTGCCTGAGCATTGGACTCAATGTTTGTGCTATAGTTTTTCCATGACCTTCGGCGACTAGAACGTAACAGTTTTTTATATACGGATCTCGCTTTCCTGTAGTTGTCCCAGTCATCGTCACGGTAGGTATTCATGGCCCTGTTAAATAACCTACGTACCTGTTTTCTCTGCTTTTCCAGTGCTTTGGACCAGCCCCGATTGCCTCCCTTACCAGGTTTCGGTTGAGTCAGTGGACAAGCTTGTTCATAGCAATTGTTTAGAGTGTCTGTTAGAGCAACTACAGCTAGTTCGATCTCTGCTGTACCATTGAGTTTGATTAACGTACTTACTTGATGCCCTGACAAGTGTAGTGCTCTCACAAAAGCTGCCTTGTCAGTTTTGCGTGGGTTACGCGTTGGCTCAGGTGTTCTGTATTCCAACTCGAGTTCATACCTGATCCATCTGTGATCGGAGCCCGAAACCTCGTTGGATACTCTCCAGTTGCGGACTAAATCAGTGTTACCTGATATCATGGTGAGATCTATGATGGTGCGGTATCTGCTGTTTACAAAAGTTGGTTCGGCGCCCTTGTTGACTATGGAAAGATTAGTTGAGAAAAGGAACTCTACCATGTCTCTCCCACGTTTGTTTGACTTATCCATGCCCCATATGGGATGATGAGCATTTGTGTCTGCTGACATAATTAGCTTAAGTTTGTTTAGTTCACAGTGTCTTACCAGATCCACGACATTCTTCGGCGGAGCATCTTCCTCAGCGGGCATGTATGCTGATGCGACCACCAACTCAGTACTGTCGTTGCCGCTTCTGTGCCGGAGTCTGACGGTTGCCAAGTCTCTGGAACAGAACTCTGTTAAGGGCACAGCTATCATGTTACGGGGCACATATATGCATGCCCTGTGGTTGTTACACCTGTTATCAAGTATTAACTTACCCTCCAGGTTATTGAGACCACACACACGCCCTGCCCTAATCCACGGCTCCTGGATTAAGGCTATGGTCTCGTTGTTGCTGTTCCCCAGCACTCTGCACAGGTTAGCCGTTGCAGTTTCACTGTGCTGGAGATTAGTTTGAAGGACGTTACTGCTTATGGAGGTTTGGGTCACCAGCATTCAGGTTCCCCTCCTCCTCTGACGAGTCAGTAACGTCTTCCCTTGGTACCCTCCAGAATTTGCCTCTAGGCGAGTCGGCAGGTTTCCTCCCCTCCATCGTCCGTGAGGTCGACGGTTTGGGGGATGAATGTTGCGGCGCCGTAGTGGCTTTCTCTTTCGGGTTCTCCAGGGTGATGTCAGGTTGTTCACAACCTAGGTCTCCGCGACTGTTTCCGCCGGGTCCCGGTTTCGGTTCTGCCGTCGTTTCCGATGGCAGCTCCTCCGGTGGCTCGTCTTGCAGTGAGCCGTTGGCGGCGTAGAAACGGACGTAGACGCTCCCCAGGTTGTGAGTAAGTCGCCGTTCTCTGTCCAGCAGCGTCGGCACAATGTCCTCCGGGATACCCAGCGTCAAAAACATTGTGTTGTCCGACTGCCTGCTATGGGTGTAGATCGTCCAAGAGTTAATTTGGGCCCATCTATTTTGCTTGTTGAGTACCAGACCTACGTCTTCTACTCCTCTCTTGCAGTCGGGAATGAAGAGGGCCGCCCTGATTCTCTTGGAGAGTTCTTTTTGGCGTTTCACAGTGACTTTCATTCCCATGAAGTCGGCTGCGTCTGCGATCATTTTATGAATCCACTGCAGCGAAGCGGCATCCTCACACCATAGCTTCAGAGCTCCATCAGCGATGATGGGTTTGCCTCTGAAACCAGGGAAGAAGTCGCTGTTGGGGTCCCTAGCTGCATTCAGGATGCACTCTTCCAGGTACCCTTTCACTGCATTGGCCTGTTCCTCAGTCAGTTGCTTGTTGTCCACGCCTGTGATAGCTACGCAGAGGTCGTTCTGGACGATGTCGGCGTAGCTGGCTGGGGTGCGGCGTGAGCAGTCAAGTTTCGCCTTCTTGCTATCACCCCTCGGCGAGACTGTTTCATCCAACCGCGACCTTTTACACGGTTCCGTACGGGCTGGTGCCTGCGCGGACCTGGCGATGGCTATAGCCGCTCGTCTCTGTCGGTTCTGGCGGTTGGCGTGCTTCTTGTGGCTTCCCTTTCCTTTAGGCTGGCCTTCCTCAGTGGGCACCTTGGCAAGGTCCACTGTTGGATTGGCTTTCGGTTTGGGAGCCGTCTGTGTCCTTTGTTTGTAGTACTCGCTGTTTCCAGGAGTACTAGATCTGGGGTCTCCAGCCTTGGGCTTTTGTCCATCCGTACGCGCTGTCGGTCTGGGGTCGCCGGTTTTACACGTTTGTCCCACAGGACGCGACTTGCTGGGGCTTCCGGCTGTGGGCCTTTGGCTTACCAGCTGCGGTTCGGGTTTACGGTCTCCAGCTGTCGGCTTTTGTCCTACCAGATTTGCTGTCAGGCGTTGCTTCTTGAGTTTCTGGTTTAGTTTATGTCTCTGTTTCTTGTTTAGTTTAGACCCGGGAGTTTGTTCACTCCCCGGGTTTGGAGTGGTAAGGTGGTCTCCGGCAAGCCTTTGTCCCCTGTACCCTCCTTTTTTACCTTTCGGTCTCACGACCGTCCAGTTAGCAGAACTGGTCTCCGGGGCGGCGAACGCCTCCACGAGATCCCGAACTGCCTCCCCTTGACCCTGGGGGGGGGGTTTTCGACGATAGGTTGGGTTTAAAAAATTGTTCCATGTTGTTTGAAAATTCGCCTTCCTGGTTCCCCACCCTCCACGGAGCCCGCACCTGGGGATATCAAGGTTATTTGATATCAGGGCTACCAGTCCGGTATAGACGTAAGGGTCATGTTGTCTACGAGCCTAAGCGGTGCAAAGAGGACCACACCAACCCGACGCAGTATTCCGTGCTCCGCCGGCTGCAGACCCCATTAACCCCCACCTCTCGCCAGGCAGGAGCAGACGGCTGCCCACCAATGCTGAATTGCCTAGAGTGGCTAGTCCTAGGCCCCCCGTTTAGGGTGAAATTCACACCAAAGAGGAGTGTTGCGTTTTTGCGCTCAGCCTCCAGGATTGTTGCATCCACCCATACGGGCCCCCACGTACAGCATCAAGACACGTGGGTGGTCATTCCCCCCTCTTACCATCCCTTTATTTTAGGATGGTAAGACCCCAGATACATGACCACTAATTACCCGGAGCGGATAGGATAGATTAGACTAGGGGTGGGAATTACGGTGATTGGATGGGAAATAGTGGGCAGTGTGGACGGGATGGGAGGGTGGGATAAGGGTACTTACAGTGAGTTTGCGTCTAGTGTTTTTGTTACGTCTGTTCCTGAAGGGACCAGACCAAAAAACAGGCGGCACCACGAGAAGGTAACATATTAGACTTGTTATGGATGTCAACACGACCTGCGCTCCTTTCCATAACCATACGCCGAACCTGCTCACCGGACAGGTGGCCAGGTTAGGGTTAGTTACTAAGTGTAACGTTATGCCATTACACGGAACTTAACCCCCCCTATCACCTACATGCTATCCTTAACATACATGTTATCCTTAACATACATGTTATCCTTAACATACATGCTATCCTTAACATACATGTTATCCTTAACAAACATGTTGTTACAAAATTACAAATTTACGAGAGGATAAATTATACTCATGTACGATATTCGACACCGCGTCATCCACCGCTATAGCCAGGTATGTTCTGACTGAGCTAACATGACAGTGTCTCATAACTCTAATTTTTCATCTCGTTCTTTAACCATCGTATGGGATACATGTTTTCCTTAACATACAATACAATCTCAGTCTATTTAGCTCTTCTTGAGAACACAAAATTTACCTTTTGTGAATTTGTATGAAGTTAGCATTGATTATATAATACAAATTATTGGAGCAGAAAATGTTATGTCCCGGGCAAAATGTATATTATGATTTTAGCTTAGCGATATGCAGTGCTTGTAATCATGATTAGAAATTTAGAATTTATTGTTCAAGTATAGATAACATCAGTCATATAAACATCAAGGTGCCCTTTTCGCCTGACCTGTAAGATCTTATTGATTGTTAAAGTTAAGCTAACATTAATCATTTAAACAAATAAGTGCCTTATTTGCCTGGCCTTTTCTCGCTCAATAGGCAGAAAGTTGTGAAGCAAAAATATCTAATATAACCTTGTCTCACAGATGTCAGGAATAGAGTGGGACCCTACAGGCCGCTATGTGGTGACTGGGGTATCGTCACTCAAGTGCAAGATGGACTGCGGGTACTATATCTGGTCATTCCAAGGCAAGATCTTGAGAAGGTATGTAAATAATAACAAATACTTTTAAAATATTTTAAGAAAACATCAAATTAATATTTTAATAAAACACTTAAAAAATATATCTAGTGACAATTCCGCTTAATTTTCCTGCTAAGGCGACGTGACGTCACATACGCCACGCAGCCAAACCGGAAGAATTTTCGACGCGTTTCGCTTCTACACGAAGCATCCTCAGGAGGTCTTGACTCTTCGAGCGCACGATCGAGAATTATATTCTCGATCGTGCGCTCGAAGAGTCGAAGCTCGAAGAGAGTAAAAGCCATGATATCATAATTATTTTATTAGTTACTTTATCAAAATTTGATTTAATTTAATCAAAGATTAACAAATAATCGGTAAATTTCAATTCATATATTGTTATTATACTGGGCACATGTCATGACACCCCTTCTTGAGTTTACTTTCCATGTTAATCTTAAACAATCAATTAAAACACTATACATACATAAGACGTCACGAAATAAAAATAAGTACCTAAACCCACTTTGCTCACTTGAACAAATTACTATTTCCAGAGTGATGAAAGAAGGTTTCGCGCAGTTCCACTGGCGGCCTCGACCACCCACTCTGCTCACAGAGAAGCAGCAGAAGGACATCAAAAAGAACCTCAAGAAGTACTACTCACAGTTCGAGTCTAAGGATCGCATGCGCAGCAGTAAAGCTAGCAAGGTACGCCCTCATCGCTTACTGTATCAGCCGGATCATCCACTGCTGAAAAGAGCCTCCACTACTCAGTTTTGCCATAATCCCCACGCTTTGCAGGTGGTTTGGGGATCGCAGTGTAAGGTGGCAGTTCTTCAGAAAGTGCCCACCTTCTGGTATTTTTTCTTTACTCGCTTCTTACGGGAAGATATGGCGGGGGAAGGGTGCATTTCTAGACTGACACCCCACAGAGGATCATTGTTTCCTTTAGAAACTTTATTTTTTTAAACAAACTAGGAATAAATGGTGTTATGTGTTACATACTTTCCCCGTGGGGTGCCGGGTTAGAATTGCAACTCCCCATATCATCCCGTGGGTGTCGTAAGAGGCGACTAAGGGAAAAATACTGGAAGGTGGGCAGCAGCACCTTATAAAAAACTGCCATCTTACTCTGCGATCCCCAAGGCGCCTGCCAAGCGTGGGGATTATGGCAAATACCCCCTTAATAGGGGAGGCTGTGTTCAGCAGTGGACGAGTCGGCTGTTAGAGTAGAGAGAGTTACATACTTATGGCAATTACATCTTCTTACCATTATCCCTGCAAAGAGGTATGGTAGGTGCAATATCGTCCTATCTAAACATGTACACATTATTATATGTTACCGCCCGCCGCATTTTGACGCAGGCTCTTCTTGGGTATCCGATCATCGGTAGCATTACAGCATTAGCATTACATTTTTTAATTCATTTACAGCCTTACTTATAAACGCTACTTAAATTTTAATCATTACTTAGCCGCTGATTAGCAAAATTTCTTACTCATAAACGCTACATAACTTTATCCAGTACCTAAGTACTGCTTAAATCAGCTGTCAATTTAAACACCATCCCACCCTTGTTTAAATTTTAAGTAACAAGATGGCGCCCATATTTCTGATCAGCTGATTTAGTTACAGACCCACCAACTTATCTGTTCAGGTGGCAGAAAAAAGAACTACAACATTCCTTCAAATTGTGACAGTTCGTAGTTGATTTCCTTGACCAGTAGCGCCCTCGAAAACTGCACATTTAAGTTGGTGGTACTATACAAAGAAAAGTATTATATTTACTTTTTAATTTCAAGATATTAAGCAGTAGATACATGCTATTTGGTAATTTAGGTCATTCATAATACTTTTTAGTACAATGTTGTCAGTTTAAAATACGTTCGACCTCATTATCCATTGCTTAGCTAAACAGGTGCTATGTAGCGTTTATAAGTAAGAAATATTTAAGCATTACTTAAACACTGTTTAGTTATCCATTACTTAGCAACTACATAGCGATGTTTTTATAAGTAAGGGGGTTGGTAGTTAGTGACGTGATTAGTAGCATCCTGTATTTCCAGAGCATATTCCTCCGTAGTCGCATTTTACATACTATTCTTTTACATATAATAATGCAAGGATAAGAATAGTCATTAGATTCCTGAGCTGAAAAATGTACTGCTATGCTTGCAAAAAAGCTTTTTGTGATTAGTTTTTTTAACTTAATTTGAAAACAAATACTCTTTCATGGTGACGCAATGACTGTCTTGGATATTAAAACAATACATAATTAATACCTTTCCAGTTCTGGGAATACAAGTGCGATATTTAGGTAAAAAATAAACAATGCCATGTCTCATGTTTTTGGCTGACCCAGACATCAAATACTCTCTAGTTTTAAAAAAAAACCCCAAAGAATTGTTACTTCCAAAATGTGAGGTTCACCTTGAGGGTTGGACGAGTCAGTATGGAATTCCTGTTATATTATGTTTTTTTTTCTATAGGAATTAGTGGCGAAGCGTACAGAACAGATGAAGAAGCATGTGGAGTACCGCGAACAGAAATCACTGGAGTGGGCCGAGCAGAAGCCGCGCCGGCTCGAACTCAGAGATTGTAAGTGTGCACTATTTATATAATATCATCTTTTTAATAGTGGATAAGTTAACTTTTTGATCTTTAACTCACCTGTGGGCTTCGACTCGAACTAGGCCCCTAGTTCGAGTTTTTCTCACGCTTTGCCACGAGTGCGTTAATGGAAATTTCCATGCTAAAAGCACAACGCCATTGCGGCGCGCTAGTGAATTAAGCGTTTTACCTTACAAAATCGTGTTTACTCTCTCGCAGCTTATCACGAGTAAAACTCGCTCTAGTTCCACTTATGGTAAATATTGACCTAGTTGAAGATAAACAGGCTTGACGTGTCCGTAGCACACCGATAGTTGCTTGGTGCATAGCGACATATTATTTTCTACTTGAGGCTGGTAGCTAGCCAGACAAGCTTTCGCGATGTGCCTTGCCAATATGTGGTGATGTTCGAGTCCGCGGCGGAAATCACCGGCTTGTATAATTTGTTCATTCTGGTATACATTGTTATGTAACGGAACCAATAGTTTTTCGGTTATGTAATCCCTACGCTTGGCAGGTGTCGTGAGTGTCGCAGTGAGCAGTGTATAAAGGCTTCAAAAGGCACTAATACTCACCTGGTATATTTCTCTTCGTCGCCTCTTACGACTCCCACAGGAATATATGGGGGTGCTATTCCATCTCGGCACCCCACGGCCAACTAATTTTATTTTTAAAAGGCATGCTTATTAAAAATAAAATGAATAGCAAATATCAATACAGTAAAGGATGATTCGACACGTCTCATGTATCTGAGGAACTGATCCCTCAGTTCAGATGCACATTGATTCGACACACCATATCAAACTCAGGGCAGCTGCTGTCACACAGCCAATAAATCAAAAAAATTACTTGGTGGAGCTCCAAATTTTCCATATTGTTGTCGCAGGAAACAATGTGATCATAAAAGTACTTTTTTTAAATCATTATTGTTGATAATTCATAATGATTTTTAATTTATTTGCTATAATGCACAATGTAAACATTGTGTACACCAAAGTTATGTGTAGTCATGTTAGTTATGTATAAACTGAGAAATTAGGTATTGAGTACATAATCATATGCGTAGAGTTTTTTCCTAGCTATAAAGGAAATGTGCACATATCAGCAAAATAACTGCTGCATTATTGTATAAGACTTTTTGCATTATTGTAGAAGAGTTTTCCCCATTATGGAATACAACCTCCAAGAAATAGAACCTTTTAAACCACTATTCTTATCTTTATTTAAGTTTAAATAATATGATTTTTTTCGTTACAGACGTGGACACAGACGGTCTCGAATCCGACAATACGAATTCAGTGGAGGAAGTTATAGAATTTTTCGTGAAAGAAGAACAAACCGTCATCGAGTAGTCGCCATTTTGTCCTCACGTTTGAGGTCGGGCTTCCAATTCCGACCTCCATAGATCCAGCGGCCACCGGTCAAGACACTTTGAAAATAACCAGCTCATTTACAGTTTTTTTATACTATCATCCCGCTTTTTAACCGTCACAAAGTAGCTGCGGCTAAATTACAATGTTCAGTGTTAAATTCCCGTTTTTAAACTATAAAATAGGTAATGTTTATAGAAATCATATTAAATTGAAATGTTACAAATGGAAACTGGCTTTTAATACCTGTTTATTTTTGTAGTTCTTTTTATTTGTACATATTTTTATATTTTATAAGATGACGGTATGAATAAACTTGATACAAAGCTAAACTGAGGAATTTGAATACCTATGTAAAGGATACCTGCTACGTCTTAGATCTTGCAATGAGGTGTGAATTTGAACTCCCCAATAGACACTCTGTCAAATCATACAGTGTGTATGTCTCCGCTTACTCAATTGAAATTATACTCTGGTTTTTAATTCGAGATCAAAAATGTAAACAAAGGGGTTAACCGTGCAAAAAAATGACATGTACTTAGGAATTATACTAATATTGGAAACCGATGAAGCATTTAACATAAAAAAAATATTTGAAGCAATAATTGATTACCTTAGTATTCACTAATAAAACACTTTTTAATGCGCGTACATATTTACGCATAATTATATTCAAGTCTGAAAAAAATAGTGTAAGATTTTTTTGTTTTCAATTGCCACACTGGCGGGATCGTCGACATTTTTCAGCTGACGCCATTTTAGCTTATTCGTAGATTGTATTTAGATTCGAATGTGTTTCTCGCCGATAATAATTTTTCTTGTTATTGTGAATTTCCTTGTTATTTATCATTGTTTTTATCATTAATAGTTATTTTTAGAGAGTTGTGTTCAGTTTTTGTTTATTGTTACGAACTATTTATTTTAGTAATATGGAGGCTCCCAGCTAGAGCTGTAACCGGGCTCTTTAACAACGAAAGATATTGTATCTCATGTTAAAAAACGTGTTCGCAAATTTTAGAGTGCTTCCGAAAAGCTGATATCTCCTGTTAAGAAACATGTTCACAAATCTTAGAGTGCTTCCGAAAAGTTGGTGGTGATGAAGGCGTATAAACACACATCTTTAGCGTGGCCAAAATACGAGTCTTGCTCTTTTTTTATGTCATAGTGACAGAACAAGCTCGAGGCCCACCTGATGTTAAGCAGACTTACCTTTGTCTATACAGTCTCATGTGCCTGTAATTTCACTGGCTCTCAAAGACTATATCGTTAATCGTGTCCGGAACATATCGTTAGGTGCTTGGCGACAGATTTTCTACTTGAGGGTGGTCGCTAGCCAGGCGGACATTTGCAAAATAACCTACCACCATGCCTTGAAGCTCAAGCCCACGGCGGGAATCGAACCATGGAACTGCTGCACGGTATTCCATATCCAATGCCACTTAGCCATCACTGTTTCAAGTGTCCTAAAAAAACCGCGGACATTTTGGGAATATCGTTAGTTTCAGTTAGAAGTAGTGCTGGCAAAAACGTATCTTTGTTGAGATTGTATCATTTGTATCAGTTCAATGATTCGAATCAGTAGAGTGCTTCATTTGCATCATTTGCATCAGTGACTCTAAACTCGATTTACTAGCGCAAATAAATTAGATAACCTTCATTAATCGTTTTTATTGACCTTGTTTGATGAATTATGGAAAGTATACAATATTGTTTTATGAATTAAATTTGCCTGAAACTTCCATAGAAATCGATTTTCAACGAAAAACCTTTAAAAAATATTTACAGTTCAACTCTGTTTACTATTTTCATTATGTAAAAGTCTATTCGCTAAACAGTCTTTACTTATTGTAACACTTAATGGTTATCTAATACTGCAGAAAATCGCAGACCCAACGTAAACCGTTTTTTTCTTCCGCAAACAAAGGTTAACTAAACAAACAATAACAACAGGTCATCTTTCCTTACGCGTAATGCGTGCGTAGGTGAGCTAGTGTTTCCGTCTTTCTCAGTAACCCACTAGTAGTGCATAAGTGAGCGAGACGGTCGGCGGTCTCCGACGCGAACGCGACTGCGCGACCCGACGCGCTTCGAACAGTCTATCTCGCTCAATCGTGTCAGTGAGCGCCGTGTGCCGATTGAAACCGAGATGCAATTGAGCGACTGATTCATTTGAAGCGGTGTTAAAGATTCGAATCAGTGAATCAGTTTAAAGAAACGACTCACTGAGTCGTTTCCGTGAAGAGCGACACACCTCTAGTCAGAAGGATAGTCAGCAAAAATAAGGGAAGCGATGAGTTCACCAAGATCACTTTTCACGCTATAGGTACGGCAGATTGTTCGACATTTTTTCAAGACAGCTAAATTCATAGGTATAAGTTAGTAGAGGTAATTAATACTTTTGTATTTACTCACCAAAATAAGAAAACATATACCTCCCGCACAAGTCACACAATCAAATCAGAAACTTCCACCGTTGAACACCGGTTCCATTTGGGGGATTTGCCATAATCCCCACGCTTGGCAGGCATCTTGAGGATCGCAGTAGAATTTATTAATTCTCTAGAAGATGCTGCTTCCCACCTTCCGGTATTTTTGTGGCCCAGCGTCCCATGGGATGCTGGGTTACAATGTCACCCCCGTTTCTTCCCGTGGGTGTCTTAAGAGGCGACTAAGGTAAATATGGAATTATTACAATTTAAATAAAATGTGTGAAACTTAGCGCAGCAGGGAGCGCTGATACGGATTATGTAAAACATTTTGAAGAAAAAATATTGAATACCCCTGACCAGTCAGTTTGACAATGACATATATTGACATTTCTTTGTTTACCTTTTTGATCTCGAATTAAAAACCAGAGTATAGTTAATTCTGAATATGCCAATATTTAGTGCAATTATGAATACCAACTTTAAATTTTGGTGCCAAATAAACTTCGATGCTATGTGTGATTATTAGTGTGTCAGCTCACGTTATGGAATTGTTACCGTGGATACATAACTAATTGCAGCAGTAAAGAACCTGAGAATCGAACCCAGGGCCCTTGCACCACTGTGGTCGTGCAAATAGAAAATATACGAAACAAGTAGTGTGAAATTCACTCACCAGAAGTGTTCCGTGTGTGAATGTCTCCAGCTTACTCAATCGAAATTTCTGAATTCTGAATATGGCAATATTTAGAGCATATTTTGTGCAATTATGAATACCAACTCAAAATTTAGGTGCCAAATAAACTTCGACGCTACGTGTGATTATTAGTGTGTTAGCTGACGTTATGGTCTCCAGCTGACACATGCTGTATATACGAAACGGCTGAAGATGTGGTTATATACTATAGCCAGGGATTTAGAGCATAATTTGTGCCAATGGCACAAAAAAAATTGAACGTCATACTTGAAAGCTGTAGTAGTTATGACTCGATTTTAACGTGTAAGCTGGAGACCACGTGTCTACAGCTACTCATCTGTATCTTCTGAACGAATGGACCTACGACTTTGTTTAATTTGTCAAAATTTAGAGCCAAATTTGTGCCAAAGGCACTAAAATTTTCAAGTCCCTGGCTATTAAGGTTTTGGAGATACAAGCTCAAATCAACGTGTAAGCTGGGGACACATGTCCCCAGCTAGCACATGCTGGACAGCTCAAACGGGAAAGCCTAGAATACTGTTTAATGGCTTAAAATGTAGGGTAGAATTTGTGCCATCGGCACCAAAATTTTCAATACAATAGGCCCCATAGTTTTTGTGTAACAAGCAAAATCAATTCATCCCGCCAAAAAATTTAAATATTTGGACAAAAACATTTCTAAGCGCGGCGTTGCCGTCCCGTTGTCTGTAGCTGCAATCTATCTTGAACCTTATTCCTATTGTGTTTGAACTTACTTTTTGCTTTCACGTTATGAATAGGTGGAAGAAGTTACAAAAAAACAGTAGGTGTATAGACTAGGAGTGAGTAAGTACAAAATGTACTGGTATTTTTTCTCTCAGTATGTTAACTTATATACCTAATCCTATATATAAGATCTGTATAAGACCCTCGATGAACGAGATAATGCACTGGAAACTAATCCACGCATGTACAGAACGTGATGATCACATACCTATTAGGTAGGCACTGTAATTTTATAACTGTAAAGAGATATTATCAGTTTATCACACACCTAAACGCTTAGAAAGCTTTTGACTTTAAAGTATTAGCGTGTAATACTTTAGTACCTATTACTAGAGAATGTAAAGATAAGTTACCAACTACTCAGCTTAGTTCGGCCAGTGTGACTAAAAAGGTAAGCTAAATATTCGCTATGTGCGCTGCATACTTACATAAGTAGGTACGTCGGTTGTACATACGTAGTATTATTATATGTTCTATGCCAACTCCCTACCTACATAAAACGTCTATGATTATGTAAAAACTATACATAATAATCTCTATTTTGTGGTTTGTAGGGATGTGTGCCTGTAATTTCACTGGCTTTCAAGGACTGCTGCTAATCACCGTATTTGGTTTTACAAATTAGTTATAGAGTTACCTTACATATACATAGAAGCACACGTAGGGTTGGGTTAGACAGATATAAGTGAACTAGTAGTTCGCCCCGAACTGGACCTCGCGACATCTCGACAAGCAACTCATGTATGTACAGTTATGTGAAGATAGGACAGACTGTACAGAAGTTACTGTTTAATGTGAATACAATCATTATGATTACATAACATTGGACATACAACACTTAAGAGGCCTTTTACATTATGCAGCTCTCTCACTCGCACTTTTAAAGATAATTTCAAATAGCAACAATATGGTTTATATTTTTTAAAATGTGGTCAATCATTATTTTGCTGCATGCAACTACAGATGTTCTCAACATATTTTTACTTTGTTACATGTTGAGTCCAATTAGAATTAGAGGCCCAAAATTTAAAATAACTGAATTACGCGTTTTGGATCCCCCATTACAGATATCAAAATGAAAATTAGTAGAGAACATCTATAGTTGCATGCAGCGGAATAATGATTGACCACATTTAAAAAAATATAAACCATATTGTTGCTATTTGAAATTATCTTTAAAAGTGCGAGTGAGAGGGCTGCATAATGTAAAAGGCCTCTTAAACTAAATATCGATTAATTATGATAATGTTAATCATCTTTTATAATATTTGTAAATTTTTTGATAAGTTTATCTTTTTATTTGTATTTGTACATATTAACGCAATGTCCATTATTATTATTTGCTAAGGATGCACAGATATAAATTAGATTTGAGCCCCTAGGATAGCTGTTCGAATATTGGCAAAAACCATTTTCAATCCATTTCAATTCACTTAAAAACTAAGCACTGGACCGATGTTTCATAATTACGTTCGGTTGTTCTCGTCTACAGGTCGCATTTCTTAACTGATTCTCGTAATTTTGTGATTTGATGTAATAAGTGAAAAGAACTTTAAAAAATCGTATAACTGCAACAACGAAATATTTTGAAAAATGTTACGTAACTTATTTGTTAAGAGGATGCAACTTTTTTGAGGCCGAAGCCGACGCGAAGTTCGAAGCCGCCGCCGACGCCGATGCCGACACTGACGCCGATGCTGAGACCGACGTGTACGCCGACGTTGAGGCCAACGCCAAAGACGACGTCGACGCCGATTCCAAATTCGACGCAGATGCCGACACCGACACCGACGCTGACGTCGAGGCCAATGCCGGCGCCGACGCCGATGCCGACACCGACGCTGAGGCCGACACCAACACCGACGCTGACGTCGGTCCAACGCCGACGCCGACGCCGCCGCCAACGCCGATGCCGACGCCGACGTGGACGCCGACGTCGAGGCCAACGCCGACGCCGACACCGATGCCGATACTGACGCTGGCGCCGTCACCAACACCGACGCTGACGTCGGTCCAACGCCGACGTCGAGGCCAACGCAGACGCCAACGCCGACGCCGACGCCGCCGCCGACGCCGATGCTGACACCGACGCTAGCGCCTACACCAACACCGAAGCTGACGTTGGTCCAACGCCGACGTCGAGGCCAACGCCGACGCCGACGCCGCCGCCGACGCGACGTGGATGCTGACGCAGAGGCCGACGCCGACGCCGATGCCAATACCGACGCTGGCGCTGACACTGACACCGACGCTGACGTCGAGGCCAATGCCGGCGCCGACGCCGATGCCGACACCGACGCTGAGGCCGACACCAACACCGACGCTGACGTCGGTCCGACGCCGACGCCGACGCCGCCGCCAACGCCGATGCCGACACCGACGTGGACGCCGACGTCGAGGCCAACGCCGACGCCGACGCCGATGCCGACACCGACGCTGTCGCTGACACCAACACCGACGCTGACGTCGGTCTAACGCCGACGTTGAGGCCAACGCCGACGCCGACGCCGCCGCCGACGCCGATGCCGACACCGACGCGACGTGGAAGATATTTTCTTGTACCCCTACCCCTTCTACTTGATTTTTGTACATTGTCTTCTTCACGATGTTGTAGGTAGGTTGAAATGAGGGCAAGATCATACAGCATTGCATTTGGCTGCATAAATAACAAAAATGTTCGAATGTGGGAGATCGTGTAAACATTGTATACACCACTGAAAAGTGTGTTTTTTTTTTCAATTACGGCTTCGTCTTCTGAAAAGTATAAAATGACATGTATTTTCACATGTTATTGGACCTTGTAAATAATATGAGCTCAGAGAGTTTTTTTATCAGGTACTTCCACAAGTTATTTCATGTTTTTAGTGTAAAAAGTCCGTTTTATGTGAACTTTCAATCAAAGCAGTTTTTTATTGTAAAGGTGTTTTTTTTTCGTTTTTTTATGTTATTGTGACGGATCAAGCAAGAGACCTACCTGATGTTTAGCGGACTAACTTCTGCCTATAACACATGCGTTTTGTCACAAGTCACGAATTGCACTGCGCCCGTCACCATGAGACATAGGTGTTAAGTCGCATATGCCTGTAATTTCACTGGCTCTCAAGGACTGCTCCGGAACACACCGTTAGGTGCTTGGCGACAGATTTTCTACTTGAGGGTGGTCGCTAGCCAGGCGGGCATTCGCAGAATGCCCTTCCACTATGCGGTGAAGCTCAAGCCCGTGGCGGGATTCGAACCATGGACCTGCGGCACGGCAGTTCATAGCCAATGCCACGGAGCCATCACTGCTTCAATTACTATTACTACTATTACTTATTTACCAAACATTTGAAGCCCCACCAGACGTTGGGCAACAAGTGCTGAATGCACTTTACTTTAGGCAAAATGCGTACGCGCACGCGCCATGTGAAGAGTGACCGACTAGCTTAAAAACACCACTTTGGTACAAAGTTACTTGTGGTTTGTCAGTAAAAGTGGTAGAGTCTATAATTTACATTATTGCACCATATTTAGAAACAATATTCAATCTTTGTGTCGATAGTGGAAACTTCCCCGATTTAATGAAACAAAGTAAAATTACTCCAATTTTAAAGTCGGGGTCTACATCTGACCCTTGCAATTATAGACCTATTTCCATCTTACCTGTTCTGAGTAAAGTATTCGAAAAAATTATGCTCAAACAACTACTATCCCATTTTAACAAGCATAATTTATTAAATGAGAATCAGTTTGGTTTCACCAACAGCAAATCCACAACAGATGCAGGTGTTCCATTGATGTCACATATACTGGAAGCCTGGGAGAGTTCACATGATGCTATTGGCGTATTTTGTGATCTTTCCAAGGCATTCGACTGTGTAGAGCACTGCACTCTGATTCGTAAACTTTACCACTATGGTATACGTGGAAAAGCTCTGAATCTTATAGAGTCATATCTGTCAGACAGGCTACAGAGGGTTGAAATAAGTGGTAATACTTCTTCCGGGTCATTGGTAAAAATGGGAGTACCACAGGGATCAATTTTGGGACCTTTTCTGTTTCTAACATATATTAATGATCTGCCTTGCATGGTCAAAGATTTCTGCGATATTGTTTTATTCGCAGATGATACCTCTCTGATTTTTAAAGTAGATAGGAAAGACAGTGAACTGACGCATGTAAATAATGTATTATCTAAGATTTGTAAATGGTTCGCCGCTAATAATCTTCTCCTAAATTCAAAAAAGACGAAATGTTTAAAGTTTTCTTTACCAAATGTTCCTTATGTTGAACCAAACATAAAGCTTGGCCCAGATAAACTCCCTATTGACAAAGCGACAGTCTTCCTGGGAATCAAAAGGATTCCACTTTACAATGGGATCTACATATACATGATCTCTCCGGAAGACTTAGTTCTGCTGCATATGCAGTTCTTAGGATAAGACAGTTAACAGACGTAGCTACTGCTCGCCTAGTTTATTTCGCGTACTTCCACAGTATTATGTCGTATGGTGTATTGCTGTGGGGAACTGCTGCTGAGATAGAGACAATCTTTATCATACAAAAGCGTGCAATTCGAGCCATATATAAAATGGGTCCTAGGGAATCTGTGAGGGATCAGCTGCAGCTGTCCTTGAGAGTCTAGGTTAGCCTGAACAACATCTTCAGCCGCATCATCACTTCGGTACCATCAGGTGAGACAGTTGTCAATCAGCCATAATTCTATAAATTGAAGCCGTGATGGCTCAGTGGCATTGACTGCCAAGCAGCAGGTCCGGCTTGAGCTTCACCGCATGTTGGAAGGGCATTTTGCGAATGCCCGCCTGGCTAGCGACCACCATCAAGTAGAAATTCTGTCGCCACCTCACGGTGTGTTCCGGCAGCTGTCCTTGGAAGCCAGTACTTCTAGGATAAGCCTGTTAACACCTTCGACCACATCATCACTTAACATCAGGTGAGATTTTGGTCAAAGGCTCCATTATGCCAAACTCGTCTGTGAATATAAAACTTTTTGGAGTTTTGAGTCTAGATTCATATTTGACATAATGAAGTTCGAGTCTAAACTCGAACTCGTCTCTGAATGTCAACTTAGAAGTGGTGATTTTAGGCTCGTTTTATTATTGTACATATTTTTTTTTGGGTATTGTTCCATCGCTCTATATTTATAGGCGGTGCGCGCGTAATAATCACGATTTCAATGCCTACGAATTCCGGAAAGCGTCACATTTCAATCAGATAACATTAAAATGAATACTCTCTGCTACTAGCCTATGCCCCAACTGCTTTCATTTGCTATAAAAGAGAAAAGTGATTCCAACGCTATAGAAATAAAGTTCAAAACAGATTGCAGCTACAGTGAACGGGATGGCAACGCCGCGTTCAGTAATGTTTTTAACCAAATATTTAATTTTTTTGGCGGGATAAAATGTTTTTGCTTGTTACACAAAAACTATGGGGCCTATTGTATTGAAAATGTTGGTGCCGATGGCACAAATTCTACCCTACATTTTAAGCCATTAAACAGTATTCTAGGCTTTCCCGTTTGAGCTGTCCAGCATGTGCTAGCTGGGGACATGTTTCCCCAGCTTACACGTTGATTTGAGCTTGTATCTCATAAAACATTAATAGCCAGAGACTTGAAAATTTTTGTGCCTTTGGCACAAATTTGGCTCTAAATTTTGACATATTAAACAAAGTCGTAGGTCCATTCGTTCAGAAGATACAGATGAGTACCTGTAGACACGAGGTCTCCAGCTTACACGTTATAATCGAGTCATAACTACTACAGCTTTCAAGTATGACGTTCAAATTTTTTTGTGCCATTGGCACAAATTATGCTCTAAATCCCTGGATAAAGTATATAACCACATCTTCAGCAGTTTCGTATATACAGCATGTGTCAGCTGGAGACCATAACGTCAGCTAACACACTTATAATCACGCGTAGCGTCGAAGTTTATTTGGCACCTAAATTTTGAGTTCGTATTCATAATTGCACAAAATATGCTCTAAATATTGGCATATTCAGAATCAAGAAATTTCGATTGAGTAAGCTGGAGACATTCACACTGTTCCGTTTGTGTTGTGTCAGTACAATAGGTAGTCTTTCGCTTCGAGACGAAAATGATAAAAACGTACATTGGTCATATGGTCCGTCGCCATTCTGCCATACATTCCGGAATTGTCAAAAATATTCAGTTAGGTGATGCCCAGGTGATCATAGTGGCACAGGGCCATTTTATTTATGTCAACTAAGTACACCACAGTCCAGTCTAAATTGACCATTGCTTTCGTGTATATGTATAAACCATAAATACATTGAACGAGTGCTAGAATTGATTAGAGATGATGAAGAACAATATCGTTTTCCGAAAAATAGATGTGTTTTCGAAGCAGATAACTCGCAGCGGTTGAAGACAGAAAAAAAATCTTAAGAACATGTTGCAAATTTGGTTAGATTTAAAATATATTTGATTTTTGCCTCTGGAAGATCTAGAACCTCCTTTTAGCATGCCTCTCAGAATAGTTTGAACTTTTAGGATGTTCTGCCCTCCTCCGCATACTCTATAATTATTCGTGGCCGTCAGAATGGCCGGTAACTAGTCGTGTTAAACGTTGAAATGGTAGGCAATAATTGCTTCTATTTGCTGCCTATCCTGAGACAATTGCTGCCCAGCTTTTTAATAAATGAGACATTTAGTGTCACCGTCCATTCTGACGTCAAGATGGCCAGTCACCTGCTTGTAATATACGTGCTATGTGAAATCAATAAAACTTTCATAAGACAGTAATTGCTGCCACTTTTCTGCCCTTAATTTAATTATACCGAGATCTTGTAGCTGTCAAGGAAATACAGATCCAAGTGTATTTAAAAGTCTGACGACTCTTGTGAGAATTATTAGAGCAAAGTGCCTTGAGTAAAAAATGGGTTAACTTATTGAAAGGCATTATTTATTTTTTATACAGGGTTATTGGTAAAATTCTAACAACCTCTTAGGGTTGACTTCTGCTAGTCCTAACAAACATTTTGAGATTAATATTTTTTTATTAGCCTTTTTTTTTTGTGTTTGTTTATGTGAATACATGACGGAATAAGCACGAGGACCACCTGATGTTAAAAGTTTCTTGTGCCTGTAATTTATTATTTCATATATTTTTATTACTTTTCTCGATGTAAATATTCAAAACTCTATTAAAATCCCTTTTAATATAGTTGTGAATATTTACTTCATTATTCGCGCTCCCGCGCGGCGCGGTCCGGTGTTGCCGTGGCTGGCTCTCTGAGCTCGGAGTAGGCGTTGTCTTCTACTAGAAGACACAGAACTTAAAAGTGTCAGACAGTACTAGAAAAACGTATTGTTTTAAGTTTTGAGTCCCTCCGAGACAAGAGCGCCCGCCACGGCAATATTGGTCCGCGGCGTGCTCCCTTTGAATACAGTTTTGAATATTTACATCGAGCTAAGTAATTAAAAATATGAAATTATAAATTAAAGGCACAAGATACTTTTAACACCTGGTTCCGTCATATACAAATAAACAACACAAACATTATCAAAAAAAAATTTCGTGAAATAAATATTTTTTTCATCTCTTAATGTGTCGCTTAACATCAAACTCTAATATAATATCAAATATCACTCAAATACAACTCCGCCAGGGTATATGTCTATCTCTTATGGAGTTATGGATATCCCACAATAACATTTTTTTTGTCATTTACTTTTTACGACAAATAATGGCTTATTTTCGAAGCGAAGATATTACAGATTTACAAATTGCGGGACGTAGCGTTTGCGGCGGTTCTGGCCGGCCCAGGCGGCGGGAGCGTATAGTAGTGTAAAAATGTAAAAGTAAATAAGTAAAAATGTAGTGTATGAATTTAGATATTCCAAAGATAGCAGGTAATCTTAATGGTTTAGGGAAAGAAGAATTGTTTTACTCTAAATTTAGCGCGTGCGGGCCACGGGCAGTAATGAATAAATCAAAACTACTGGATCGATTTTAATCATTTTTTCAGTGAATGACATAGGCTATATATTTTATACCCGTGCGAAGCCGGAGCGGGCCGCTAGTATACATTTAATATATGGTAGTACATTAACTAACTAAAAACAAGGTTCAACGTTCGCTGCGGTCATTACTTAGATGGGTGACTGCTAGTAGCATTTACTACAGAGCGCATCCGAACGTCGGTCCGAGCTGTTGTCTTAGGATGGCAGTCGTTGGCATGGTGGTAGGACCTTTTGTGAATGCTAGCCTATGGCTAGCTACTACCCTCAAGCAGAAAATTTAGTCACCATCATTGGTGACTGTAAATGGGGGTGGTTCTGTGGTGGGATAGCCTCATATCAATTGTATGAGGCCATCCCCGCTCCATTGGCCCGCAGCCTACCCCGATCTTGAGAAGGATTCGGATTGGGAAGGATTGCAAAAAGTTCAAATCTCCCGATCGTTGTATAGCTGGACTGTATTGTTTTGAGCTGCAACCTTTCTACCTTATTCCACAACGTTGTAGCTTTGAGGTACCTCAATTGATGAACGGCAGCTTTTACCGGAAATCACCTGCGACCAAGATGACCACTCCACCCACCAACATTCGACTGCCAGGGAATGTCAACGTGCATTTGTCCCATACAATCAATTTGCACTGCTCCTATAGGACACCGCGACCACTTGTCTTGGAGATATTGTAAGTGGGCGTTTCTTCCCAAGTAATGTTCGCGGGACCTTGAACACCGAGTGTTGCAACAGCCAGTGCAACATTCCTGCTCTTGCGCTACTACGCCAGCATAGCATTTTTTTTTTCTATCTGATTGGCAAACCTTTGACCACAATCTCACCTGATGTTAAGTGATGGTGTGGTCGAAGGTGTAAACAGGGTTAACTTAGAATTAATTGCTCTCAAGGACAGCTGCCCGAACACACCGTTAGGTGCTTGGCGACAGATTTTCTACTTGAGGGTGGTCGCTAGCCAGGCGGGCATTCGCAAAATGCCCTTCCACCATGCGGTGAAGCTCAAGCCCGCGGCGGGATTTCAACCATGGACCTACTGCCAATGCCATTGAGCTATCACTGCTTCAAAAGCAAATTCAGCAAGAATGTTTTGCCGGTGCCCCCGGGTGCGTCCAAGTAAAAGATACCTTCCATGTCTGTTCGCCACGTGGATTACTATTCGATAAAAAATGCCTTTGCACTGGTAAAAGCAAGGGGGCTTTTTGGCTGCTATAAGATTAGATATAAAGGAGTTTTATTAGGCCTTTTGAATTTTTTTTATAGGCAAGGTCAAGGTCCATTTAATACATATTTATATATTAAATTCTTATTAATATGTAAATTATATAATTAAAATTTAATAATCATAATATTTTTTACACCTAATACAGTTAGTTTCCATATGTTATATTTATAGGGTTAGGGTTAGATTAGTTTCCATATGTCATAGTTATATTCTATGTATACTCGAAGTGGGTTAAGTGTACGTGTGTATATTCTGCCTAGGGCACCTGAGGCTTGCACGACGATTCCACTCTTAAAACGCGTACCACGTGTATAGTACCTTGGCACTTCATCGTGCAATAACAATTATGGGCAGTCTTCCTGGCACAGGCGGAAAAATGCAGCGATCGCGCAGGTTGGCAGTGGGAAACACGCATTCTCCGTTGGGGAGGTGCATAGCATGGTAAAGTTTTGAAGCATTGATGGCTCAGTGGCATTGGCTATGGACTGCCGCGCAGCAGGTCCATTGTTCAAATCCCGCCGCGTGCTTGAGCTTCACCGCATGGTGGAAGGGCATTTTGCGAATGCCCGCCTGGCGAGCGACCACCCTCAAGTAGAAAATCTGTCGCCAAGCACCTAACGGTGTGTTCCGGCAGCAGTCCTTGAGAGCCAGTGAAATTGCAGGCACTATGAGACTTAATAACTATGTCTCAAGGTGACGGGCGCAGTGCAATTCGTGACTTGTGACGAAATGCATCTGTTATAGGCAGAGGTTAGGCCGCTTAACACCAGGTGGGCCTCGAGCTTGTTCCGTCACAATAAGATAAAAAAAATAGCATTCTGGTACACTGTTGGGTGGCTCTCAGGCATGGGTGACAAATTTACTTGAATTAATCATAATTCAAGTAAGCAATGTGACACCTGTTCAAAGCGCAGAATTAGAGTTTTTCTGGAATATAAAAATAAACAGTGCGTTAATCCAAATTATAAACTATTTTGCCGTTAAGCTTGAAAGAGTTATAAACTAATTCGAATTATGACGTACTACGTTTCTTAAGAAAATAACGTTATACTTGAGTTTAATCTGGATAGGAGTCATCTAATCACTAAGTTTATAGCAAAACTGTTTAGCAGTCTGAACGTGAATGGGTGATATATTTAGTAGAATTACTTAATTGTTACGATATATTTTTTAAAAAAGATAAAAGTCAAAACAATTTCTTCAATTTAGGCGTATACGACGCTCTTACGAAGGTCAATTACAAATTGTAATATTGAAATATTCTCCATTGTACTGCCAAATCCATCAAAAAAAATTACGTATATTGTGTCAAATTACAGCTTAAACTTGTGACGAAGTCATCCTCTTTTAGCACTTTAACACCTCATTTCATAATTACCCTACTACATAATTTTTTCATAATCCGATTATTCATTCTAATTCACTACAATCGCCACAACTCACACTTGCCTGATTAGACTCATTCCTACCTGAGCTCTCATTGCCAACAGTACTCATCACTTACCGATTTTAAATGCAATTACAATGAACTAGGCATATTAAATAAATGTCAATAACATTGTATTAATTTTAATCCTCATCATTCCTTGTAGGAAAAAGGTTGCTTTTTTTAAGTAATCTTTTTCAACCACTACAACTCGGTTTTGGTTCTCAGGGTGGGTGTGAGGCTGCTGTACATTCACTACGCACATTTCTTGATCAAAATTGTGGAGATGTGCTTTTGAAGGTGGATGTTAAAAATGCATTCAACTCATTAGATAGAGGCACCCTTTTGACCGAAGTGAAAGATAAAATTCCGGAATTATCCTTTTCTTTGGCAATGTTACGGGAAACCATCAAAATTAACATACCAAAACAACGTTATATTATCTTCCGTAGGATGTCAACAGGGTGATCCTCTGGGACCAGCCATCTTTAGCCTTGCCATCCACTCAATAATTCAACGTCTCCAATCAAAACCTAACGTTTGATATTTGGATGACGGAACCTTAGGTGGCGATGCGAACACGGTATTGAATGACTTGCGAGTACTTATAGACGATTTTCGTCTTATTGGCCTTGAACTAAATTTTTCCAAATGTGAACTTTTTGTTTGTGATACTTGTCCGGATAAAATTTCGATTATTGAAAAATTCAACTTACTTGCGCCTAATATAAAATTAGTAGAAAAAAGTTCGCTCCGTCTTTTGGGTTCACCGATTTTTGACGAATCTTTGTCACCATTTGTCGAAGAACAAATTCAAAAGTTTAGAAATGCTTCTAGCAGATTATTCAAAATTAACGCCCATATGGCTTTTACTATTATTAGATTTTGCCTTTTCGTTCCTAAATTTACATACTTTTTGAGATGTTGTCAGCTGTGGAAACACAGTGAGCTTCTTTTAAGCTTAGACAATTTATTAAAAGATACGTTAATTTCGGTTTTGAATGTTGAGATGGATGATAGGGCTTGGGTGCAAGCTTCCCTCCCTGTGAGGTTGGGGGGCATAGGGATACGCAAAATTTCTAGTGTGGCATTACCAGCTTTTTTGTCTTCTGTACACAGTACACACAAATTAGTAGAAAAAATTCTTGCACAATCTTTAGGCTCTTTTGATGTAGCATATCTGGCTGAGGCCAAAACCACATGGGGACTGGCTTGTCCAAATACTGAGTTCCCAAAAATGTTGTCATCTCAGAAACAGTGGGATCGGCCCCTATGCGAGCTAGTACGGAAAGATCTTTTAAATACGTGCCCTAGTATCGCAGATCGTGCTCGTATTCTCGCTGTTTCTGTGTGGGAATCAGGTCTTTGGTTACAAGCCATTCCTTC
The DNA here is from genome assembly GCA_963890685.1 of Plagodis pulveraria. NCBI lineage: Eukaryota > Metazoa > Arthropoda > Insecta > Lepidoptera > Geometridae > Plagodis > Plagodis pulveraria. The sequence goes on along the minus strand of OY982955.1, from coordinate 25,376,608 downwards.
TTACAAAACTGGTAGCCTTATAGATCCTTCCGCTTTTCGTCTCGCTATTAGCTTACGCTTGGGTGCAAGGTGTTGTGTTGCACATCACTGCCAGTGTGGTACTGCAGTTGACCAACTCGGTCACCATGGCCTCTCCTGCTCTCGAAGTGCTGGTCGAATTTCCCGCCACGCCAGCCTTAACGATATCATTCGCCGGGCTTTTACCAGCGCCAATGTTCCAGCTGTTCTCGAACCGAACGGTCTGATGCGTGACGATGGTAAAAGACCTGACGGCATGACTCTGGTTCCATGGAAGTTAGGACGGCCCTTAGTGTGGGACGCTACATGCGTAGACACTTTAGCGCCGTCACACCTTTCTGAAACCCACGTGAGGGCTGGCGCCGCGGCTACTTCGGCAGAGCAACTCAAGCGGCGCAAATATGCTAACCTCGGTATGGGTTACATATTTGAGCCGTTTGGTGTAGAGACGTTGGGGCCGTGGGGACCGGGAGCTCATCGTATTTTCCAAAATCTATCAGAGCGCTTGGTCGATGCGACGCGTGATCAAAATGCTGGCACCTATTTGGCTCAAAGAATAAGCATTGCAATTCAACGGGGCAATGCTGCCAGCATGCTGGGCACGCTGCCAACTGATAGTGGGCTAGAGCATTTGGACTCCCTATGAGTCCAAATGCTTTTACTGTAGTAGCTGTAGTATTGTAGTAGCTGTACTGTTGTATGTAGTTTGTAGTATTTGTTTAATAAAGGCATATCGCCAATAATAAAAAGAAAAAAAAAAAAAAAAATCCTCATCATAATACGAAATGTCAAACATAGTGAAGTCAATTAATTAATCCGATAGCGAGTACTGGTAATCAAACGGTTCCAAATACCTTTAGAATACTATTACTGATGCAGCCCGAAAACCCCGGGCCCCAGGGATGTGCACCGTTTCCGCATGGTCGCGTATAAACAATCGACACTGGTTCGGCGAACATCCCTGATACGATGCAGAACGGCATCAATAACAGCAGCTCTGAATGCAGTATTAATTTAATACATTGAAGGCGGAGGACACCGTACTGCTTTTTTACAATATTTTAGCCACATCCTCGCCTAGAAGGAAGTATAAACATATAAATTGCTCATCCCACAAGGCAGCGTGCTCTCTTCTTGCAATATATTAATGACGTGCCAAAATCTAAATTCAACGTGTATTATGTTTGCAGATTATGTTAGCTCTCACATACAGCGACTTTCGTTCCCTCTCTATATTGTCTTTCCGCATTGTCTTTTAGTTCAGATGTAATCAAATATCCACGATATTTGACTTGCTGAACTTTTTTTCTTTTCAGTGGTGTGCCATATAATTTGATAAATAATATAAAGTTACAAAATTACAAATTTACGAGAAAAAAAATACAGTCATGTCCGGGATTCGAATACGCGTCCATCCACCCCTATAGCCGGGGTATGCTCGGACCGACTGGCTAACATGACAGTATGACTCATAATTGTAATTCTTTCTCTCGTTCTTCAACCATCGTATGGGGATGGTGACACCTATAGTTCAACTTACAAAACGAGATAATTTTTCTTAACCTTAAAACAGCTTGTACTTCAGATTTTTAAAGTAGTTATGAAAAAACAGTCCGCATGTATATATTGCCAAAACGTCCGTATATAATATAAATGTATAATATTTTCTGAATCCAAATAATGATCCTCTTAAGACGAGTTCACCTTCGAAGATACCAAAATCAGGAAATCGCCCCAAGCAGCAAAATTGGAGTGATAACAATTTAATTGCTGATGAGTCATCGTTAACAACTTTATATTATTTTGAAAAATTTTCAAATCAGGGAATTACTATTTGAAAAGTGTGAACATTTTCAACACGGATTTCTACATATAAGGTTAGATGTGAAAATTTATTATCGTTGAGGAAGAGTTCCAATTTTAAAACTGCTGTACTTCAGAATTGTTAAGTAGTCGTAGACGCGCATTGATATTGAACTTTAACGAATTAGAAAAAAAGCTATTACAAAATCACAAAACTATTAAGCTTAATGCAGATAAGGGCGATGATATTCTTTATTGAAAAAATATAATTTATTATAGGCGTATTTAATATTATTTTCTGGGAAAAGATATATGTATAATCTTTCCCCAGAAATTAATGTAAAATGAAAATATATTCTATCAACCGATCATGACTGACAGTATTAAATAATTTAAATACAACTATAAATTACCTAATTAATGCGTCGGACAAGATTGGTATTCCTTACGCAGCGCTGCATGTCCATTTCAGTTGCACTGTCTCCGTTTCTCCGTTCTCGTTCTCCACTAGGCACTGCGCTTGCCACTCCGAGTCTTTATTATGTCACTGCAGTGCCCTTCAAACTAACAGTAGAGTTCACGGAGCGCTTTCCATACAAACTTAGTTTTGTAATATTTTAAATACTAAGGGTTCAAACTCCGTGAAACTTTGCATGTATATATCCTTGAGCCTGATATCTATGTTTCTGGTATGCCAGATTACCGTAAAATTAAACATTTTCAAAAATTATTAGACATTTAGGGCTAAAATAAATCATAAATCGAAAAACTGGCAACCAGAAGCATAAATATTACTGTTTCAGCTGGATCGTCCACTGCTGAACACAGCCTCCCCTATTTAGGGGGTATTTGCCATACTGCCCACGCTTGGCAGGCGGCTTGGGGATCGCAGTACAAGTAAAAAAGTACTTCTTTAGAAGGCACTGCTGCCCACCTTCCAGTATTTTTCCCTTAGTCGCCTCTTACGACACCCACGGGATGATATGGGGAGGTGCAATTCTAACCCGGCACCCCACGGGGTCATACATATTAGGCTCAGCAATATGCATACAAAATTTCACCGAGTTTGAACACTTGGTATTTAAAATATGACGAAATTGCGTTTGTATGGAAAGCGCTCCGTGCACTCTACACTTTAACAACAGAATAATTTGCACACTACTGCGTCGAGGCAGGCTATCTGACACAGCGGTGTACCCGCCAAAACGGACTATGCTAAAGAGATCTGTGAAATATTATTATAAAAATCAAACTGTATCTATTACTGTACCGTCTGTGGTTAGGTATATTTGAACTTCAAAAAGAGAGACATTTATTTAGGAAAGCAGTGAAAAGTTCAAGTTTTCCCAACGGACATTCCGTTGGGAAAATTTGAAGTTCATTTGATGCTGGCAAGAGCGCGCGTGACCGACTGCGGCTTGATTTTTATAATAATATTTCACATAAATAAATATTAAACCTAAAAACTTAATGACTAAAGAGTACAAGCCACTTATCTCTTCTGCCTGTATGAAAAGATCTACCTCGGGTACCAACCAACCAAGTATTTTATACTAATTTTCCTACAAGCATCACCTATTACTTACCTCCACTCTATTTGCAAATGTAACGTATAAACTGGAATGCTCTAAGAGCAATTTCCCAATTGCCAAAAGGTACTGCTCAAAGCCTTAAGTAATAGCTGTAGCTATTACTGTACTATCTGTAGTTAGGTCCATATGCACTTTAAAAAGAGAAACATTTATTTACGAAAGCGGTGAAAAGCTCACGATGTCCGTTGGGAAAACGTTCATTTGAAGGTGGCAAGAGCGCGCATGACCGTGGCTGCGGCTTCTATAGAGTCGTCCATTCAGCGCGCCGCCCTTCAGTTCGCCTGAAATACGCCGTCGAACACACGCCGGGGCGCTTTCCCGCGCTTTCCGAATTCCGAACTATAAATTCAAATTTTAAATCGTTAACTTTTATTAGTGGCCAGTACTTTGTGAAGTGAAAAAGTTTTTAGTTTTTTTTTTGGTGTGACGATATATATCGTTTCTTTAGTTTGGGATTATTTGTGGACTTATATTATCAATTAGGACTATTTGTTATCGGTAAGTAATTAAATAAGGGTCTTATTCCATTATGGTCGATGTTTCTAAGTGAATTAGTTTTCAGGATACGTGTTTTTCTTCCGGTTTCTTATTTTATATGTGGTACGAAAAAAGATATGATCTTTATAATTACATACGTGTAGTACCTATGTGGTGAGCTATTAGGTTGATTACTTTTTATAGTATTTGTTTATATTTTAATTCTTTTAAGAATATAAAACAATGCCACTTTAATATTATTAAAAAAAATAGAGAGGACGAATGAACGTTTATACATTACATTTTTTAATATTACGTTAGATTAATCAGTGTTTTCATGTTACATTTCCTGCCATTAGTAGGTTTTAATTATGTTCCATATTTAAACATCTAATTAATATGTTCTTGCCAGCCATGTTTTTTAATTAAGAGCAAGGAAACCATTAATCTGTCCGTCACACAAGACACCACGGTGCATCGCAATAACTCGACGAGACTTATTTTTAACTTCTAAATTTAAATTTATTCTTTACTACAAACGGCCTGTATTTATTTATATTCTCTGGTTGTCTACCTTACATATCGATTCGGGATAAATTCTTTTTGTTGGACTAATCTTTATTAGGCGTGCCTACATTGTACTATGTTGTACTTTTCATATGTAGCACTTTCGTAGCACATTTTTATGCGCGTAGCTGATATCCATTTAGGGGATTTTTAATGGATAGTTTAGCTGTTTCATGTTTTATGGAACTGCTATTTTTAGTAGCAGTAAAGTCACATTGCAGCTAATAGGAACATGTAAATGGATTGTGTTGTGTTCAAAAGCGCCCATTCCATAAGCATAGTTTAAATTGAAAAAAAAAACAGTATACAATGAGTTTTGATACTTCTTAAAAAAAACTTGTATAAAATAGAGGCTAGAATATCACCCCCCATTGCTACCTGTGGGTGTCGTAAGAGGCGGATTAATTCAGCAGCAATGCCTTCTGAGGAGCTGATATCTTAAACTGCGAACCCCAAGGCGCCTTTCAAGCATGGGGATTATGGCAAACCCCTTTTAGTGGAGGAGGCAGTATATTAAAAATACGTGTTTTCACGCAATATATAACGTATATTAATCTGAGTTTACTTTAACAATTTTATTACTCACCGCATTCGGCCCCGAGTTGACAATTGCCATTAATAGTTTTGGGAGTAATTAATTTGAAAACACTAAATTAATTACATCATTCTATTACAGTTATTGTCCTCTATCCAAACACAATCAATAATTGAGTTATTCCTTCCGATAATACCATTTATTCATTAACTGGGTAGCATAGTAGCTAGAATTAGCTTCTATTCATTTGGAGCATGCTTACAGACGGGCTGCAATTAAGTCGGTGACAGTTAGACACGCTGACAACTGGGCTTGATTTGCTGCAATATACGGACATCACGAGGCAACCGCAATATTGCAGTGTAATTAATTAGGGAATATTCTATACTTCGAGTATCTCACTCTATTTCAGAGGCATTATTGTGTTTGAACGAAAGTATCTGTCCTTTCGTTCAAACACAATAATGCCTCTGCAAACATTCACTTTGATTTTATATTAATTTATAATAATTGTGGTTAAATGTCATTAAAATATCCACTACAGGAGCAATTCCACATATAAGTGAGTTGTCTCAGATGTATTAAACTTCCGAATAAACTGAGATATTATTTCCTTTAATAGAATTAATCAACTTACAAGGATTGAAAATCATTTTTATATTCTATAGTTAGTTGAACGTGCTAACGGATGAGCTACAATTAGGTAGGTGATTGGTATAGTCACGCCAACAAGTGGACTTGATTTGCTGAGAATCACGGATATCATACTGATCTGAATATTGCAACATGGATCACCCAGTAGCGGTCTGAAGCACTAGAACTACGGAATGAGTGAACCGGAAGTCAAAAAAAAAATCACGTGATACGGAATTTGTGGAACCAGAATAGTAACCAAATTACTATTTACGATAATAGTAATTATCATTTAACAGGATGGCAATATTGGAAACTACTATTAGGTTCTATAGCGACTAAGATAGCGTGTTACAGCCGGGCTGCAATTGGATCGGTGAATGTTATCGACAGCTTAGTGATGACATGTGCACCTGTATTGCTACAACATCGAGAAGGAAAAACTACCAAATAAATTTCCGCCAAAAGTTCCAAAGAGTTTTTATACACTTATTTAATAAGTATTAACTTATTAGGAACCGGCTAGGACCCGCGTTATATTTACCGGAAAGATTCAGACCAGTTTTCAAAGTGAAGTATTTAATAAGTGTTGTCTGATAAAATATAACACCTATATCTGGTCTCTTTAATTGAATTTGTTGGTAACATATTATATTGGTGACTTGGTGAAGTCAGTGTTGTTCCAACAGTAATAAGAACTTCAGTAAGTAAAATAGTTAAGAAAAACTTAACGAACAGCGAAGTGAGGCTGAGTTTTGCCTCTGTATCTATGCCTCGCCGTGTACATACACAATCATATGTGTGCGTATGTACAACAAAACTATGCCTTCGCGAGTCACAAAACGTTATGAGAAATAATATTTTTTTCTCATTCTTCTCTTCTCTATTTATTTGGTACTAGCGGCCCGCCACTGGTATATATAAAATTACAAAAAATATAAATTGAAACACACAAAAATTATTCCAAAATTTCAAATATACGATAGGAAAAATTTAAGTCCCGCACATGACTTAAATCAAGTAATGTAATCCGCATAGCAGGCGTTATTGCAAACATAACAATATTAAAACACAAAAAGTAGTTAACATAGTTATTGTAACATAACTGTAGTAGTTAGACATATGGTATTGCGTTTTTTTTTGTAGATATTGATGTCCTCTATAAAATTGTAGTGCATCACTTTGCTCTACTGTCAAAAATTTCCGCAGCGTACGCGATATAACTATATTTTTGGTATTTTTTTCACACGTTGTGTTACATTATCGAAGTTTTCATACGGATCTCTAAGTTTTTCAAAATATTCTATAGCCTATGTTCATCATGGATAGTGTAGGATTCTAATGGTGAAAGAATTTTCAAATCGATCTAGTAGTATTTAAGTTTATACGTTGCATAATAAAAAAAAACCCTTTATTTGATCTTGCTACATTACCTTCTTAAGCTACTGTTATATTTATAAACTATGTTAAATTGTTAGCAAGCTCCCCAGGTTGGGTAAAGGCCTCCTCCAACGATGTCCACTTCTCTCTATCCTGTGCTATTTGCCACCACTTTGGACTAGCTACTTTTTTTATTTCGTCCTCCCAGCGTGGTGAAGGCCTTCCTCTTTTTCTTTTTCCGGGTGGTGCTGTAGGTCCATCTTTTGTCTCTAAGCCTCGCTATTTGACCGGCCCACTTCCACTTTTGAGCATAACTTAAGGCATTCGTTGCATACAAAAATACAAACCTTTCATCTTTATAATATTCGTATAGATATAGATATTTGGCCTTAGACAATAACATGAGAACGGTGTCAAGTCAGTGTCATTCCCAATGTGAAGGCGTCTCGCCCGTTCGATTGGTGTAAACGAGCCTTGTGGTTTAACACCAATACCGTATAACTCTAGTGAGTAATTACTGGCCTTCAATCCACTAGATGGAGTTTCCAATGGATTGATTTAGGCCAATCAATGAAGAAACGATTCAGAATTTCGTAGTGGTTTACAGACAAATTGTTACGAATTAAGATAATGGTTTAGTCAATAATTTTATTAGGTAGGTAATAAATTAAATTAAATTTTCAGACTGTATCGTCGTTGTCTGAAACAGCAACTTAATTTATGTTTACAAGATGAAGACTTCGAGTTGATTTGAAGTAATAACTTTTAGTGAGTACTTTGAAATAATTATAACTTATGTTATAATTAATAGATTCAGGCGTTACTTTGCGGAAATTCATATGTAATAATAACAAATATTTTAAGAAAACATCAAATTAATATTTTCATAAAACACTTAGAAAATATAAAAAATAGGTATATCTAGTGACAATTCCGCCTAATTTTCGTAAAGACGTGACGTAAAAACCACGCAGCCAAACACTAAGCTTCCTCAGGAGGTCTTGACTCTACGAGCGCACGATCGAGATCTCGATCCGGTTTGGCGGCATGGAGTTTGTGACGTCACGTCTGCTTAACAGGAAAATTAGGCGGAATTGTCACTAGATATATTTTTTAAATTTTTAAGAGTTTTATTATAATATTAATTTGATGTTTCCTGCAAATATTTTTAAAATTTGTTATTATATTATTTTTCTTAATATGATTACACGCACATTTTTGGGTATTGTTTTATTTTTATTTCTGATATGTAAGTATTTCACTACAAATCTCACCTGATAGTAAGGGATGATGTGGTCGAAGGTGTTAAGAGGCTTAACCTAGAATTACTGGCTCTCAAGGACAGCTGCCGAAACACACCGTTACGTGCTTAGTGACAGATTTTCTACTTGAAGTTGGTCGCTAGCCAGGCGGGCATTCACAAAATGCCCTACCTCCATGCTATAACGACTGCCATCTTAAGATAACAACCGGGACCAACGGCTTAACGTGCCCTCCGTAGCACGGAAGCGCTCAGTAGTAATGTCACTTGCGGTCACCCATCCAACTCATGATCGCGGCGGACGTTGCTTAACTTTGCCGATCGGTTAAGAACAGCGAAGCAAACTTCGCTACGAGCGCTTCAAAAAATAGCTCAGGTAAAACTTTCAAATAAAACATGTATTAACGCGTATCTTTCAGAGTTGGTGACATAAAGAAGACATATTGTACCGACGCTACTAAATATATATAGAACAAGGGTAGGAAGCTGGTGATAGAAGCTTGTAAATAAGAAAAACGTAACACCCCGATCGTTCAGGACCTCAAAGGGAAAGAAATTTGGTAGGTAAAAAAGCTTTGGTATTCATAATAATAACATTTTCTTAATAGAAATTTCATTTACACGCGCCTTTAACCAACCCATTCAGATGATGCCACCGGCATTTTACTAAAAAAAGTAATTCGTCGGCAAACGATCTTGTGTGAAAAAAATATTCTGGAAGTTAATCCTTGGTTGCGGTAACGAAGACAGATTCAGTGCTAGACGTCGGGGTAATGAAAAAAAAGAGAAACGGGGTGAAAGGTACGTCAGTTCAGTAGCTAAGCCGAGTTTTTTTTATAATGGTTTGGCGTGAATAGTTTTTGTAGGTCGTTGGGGTTGTCGGTATGTATAATGAAGCAGGCCAAGTGCTATTAGAAAGAAACATATTTTATCCCAAATGATGTAGGTATCATTTTTTAATGATTTTTTTATGTATACCACAAATAAAACAGAAGATATACTAACATACTAACTTAGGTACAAAAGGCAGATTTGTCTTTTAAAGCGAGTTCCAGTCAACTTTTAGAGGTCGATTTAGCCGTGGTATAGAGTTACCTAAAGAGAAAAATTTGAGGCAGGCAATTTCTAAAAAATATGTGAACTTAGTTTTACATTTTTTAAAAATAAAGTATTCTTCCCCCTAGAAGAGGTCCAAAAGGAAGACTGGTCCAACTGCTTTTTAAAATGGTTTTATCGCACGCGAAAATGTATATAAATTGGTACAGCATATCATCACTACATAGTATAAAACAAAGTCGCAAACAAAGTTGTTAATGATTAATTTTAATACAAGAGGGTGACATTCTAACCGTTCACTCCACGGGCGTTTTATTTCTAGTACGGTATCCGAAAAATATATATTGTTTCCACTCATCTTACAGCGGGATAATAGTAAGAAAAAAATAAGGGTGCAAAAGCTATACCTAGTTACACTTAATAATACCAAATATTTTTTAAATATATTAAGAAAACATCAAATTAATATTTTAATAAAACACTTTAAAAATATAAATAATATCTAGTGACAATTCCGCCTAATTTTCGAGAATCGAGAATCGATCGTGGCTCGAAGAGTCAAGACCTCCAGAGGATGCTTCGTGTAGTAACGAAAGGCGTCGAAAATTCTTCCGGTTTAGCTGCGTGGCGTTTGTGACGTCACGTCGGCTTAACAGGAAAATTTGGCGGAATTGTCACTAGATATTATTTATATTTTTTAAATGTTTTATTAAGATATTAATTTGATTTTTTCTTAAAATAATTTAAAAATATTTTTTATTATTAAATATGGATTTCCGCAAAGTAACGCCTGAATCTATTCATTATCTAGTTACATTTAAATATTTTTCATATAAATATAATATAGACAAAACAAATGGGTTTTTGCAATATTTCGATTATACTGAAACTTTGCATAAATCCTAACTATGGATATAAAAAATACGAGTAAAATCTCACCATTCGGCTTGATTTACATTACGAGGGAATCGAAGTTATCTTGGCTTGTGGAACTATGAATGAATTATTAACAGGGTATTAGTTGAAGCACCCGCTTCTTCAATACGAAACTGATTAAGTACTTATCATATTGGAGATTCAGAGGCAAATTTGGAAGTGTCATAATGGCATTGCTTTTGTTCAACAGTGGACGTCCTCCGGCTTTGGGTGTGGATATATAAGTAAATTTTTCATAATATTTATTATTTCTATGAGCTAGCTATCTCATCTTTCTGTTCTTTTCTTTATTCATGCTAACTCGCCAGATGAGCTTCCGCCAGGTGTCCTAGCACTGTAAGATAAAATTCAAGTGCGTGGCAAGGTGCGAACTATGACTCCCCTGGGTGGCATAGCCATAGCAATTGCCTCTAGGTCATCACTGTATCAAATGAAATGGTACCTCAGTGTTTTTTGTGTATGCTGTTGAAGTAAAGCTTTAAACGACGAATTATTCTTGAAAAGTGGACCATTTTTCATTTTAATGGAAGACGACGGTTGTCTAAAGGTGTCATTTCGACACGGACATTTCGCAAATTGGCAACTTCGCTGGAGGAAAATACCCTTTAAAGTGCATTTGCTTTGAGTAGGTACTTGACCTCGGTAGAATTTCCTCAGTAGAAATTTAAGGGTGAGGAAATAGAGGTTCTGTAACTGTTATTTTTTTCGCACAATATACACATGTGTGTTTTTGTTGTTCTCACGCTTTACTTTTCTTTTCAGAACGCAACTGGGAAGTCCTTAGGGATCTTTGGGGATTACATATAAAGTTGCAAAGTAATGTGTTCAAGTTGTTTAGTTTTTTCTTCCTACGCAAAACGAGTTTGGCCTCCGCTAAGCTTTTATCTTCCTTGAAACAAAACCGTAAACATATACATTTCTCCAGTCCAATATACGAACCTAGAGCGACAATAGCCACATATGAAGGTCGTATAGAGTGATTCTTCGTGTTTTGATTCAATACGAAAATTTAATGCTCAAAAATTGTGTAAACGTGATTTTTCCTTAGCAAGCGATAATGCATAATGTAATCATATTAGAAATATTTTGATTATCATAACGTAGAGCTTTTGCTTCTTTCTACCCTTATCCCACACATGTAGGGTCGGTATATTAATGTCTTCTCTAACAATGCATGCACTAACAAAATTACATTAAAATACATTTTCACTAAAACCACATTGACATGAATGAAGAAAGATTTGAATTCAATTTAATGGCGCTTGTCTGACGCAAACCCTCATTGGGAATGCTTTTGTTGGTAGTATCCCCGCTACCATTTCATCAGACAGACATTACGTACATACAGGTAACCAATGCGTTAAAATGGTAAGCGCTGTTGCACGCCCAATGTACTTCAACAAGTATTGAGGTCACTCGCTTTGGCGTGAGTAGTAGTGCATTTTCCCCATAGTTGTATTTTATGAAATACTAGCGGCCCGCCCCGGCTTTGGACGGGTAATTAACAAAAAAAAAATATATTTAAACAAACAAGGTATTGTGACATAAATGTAATAGTTAGACATGGTATTGTGAACTTTTTTTGTAGATATTGATGTCCTCTATAAAATCGTAGTACTTACATCACTTTGCTCTTTTGTCAACAATTCCGCAGCGTACGCGATATAACGATTTTCTTGGTATTTTTTCACACTGGGTTACATTATTGAAGTTTTCATACGGATCCCTAAGTTTTTGAATATATTCTATAGCTTGTGATTATCAGGGATACATAGGATTCTAATGGTGCATTTTTTAGATCGGTCCAGTAATTTTTAAGTTTATTCGTTACATAAAAAAATACAAATCTTTTCTGTTTATAATATTAGTGTAGATAATAGAGATGAGAATATAGAACACTTCTTAAGGCAAAAACAGTTCTCACGCCAGGAACTGCGTATATATACGTATCACGAATATGTAGGTATTAAAATTTAATACATTGTTACTTAATATACCAGTTCTTACAACCCACATGTAGCACTTTATGTCACTTTGTGCTGCATGTGAAGCGCTCGTAGCGAAGTTTACTTAGCTGTTCTCAACCGATCAGCAAAGTTAAGCTACGTAGCGGGCGGTCATGAGTTGGATGGGTGACCGCTAGTGACATTACGAGCGCTTCCGTGCTTCGGAGGGCACGTTAAGCCGTCGGTCCCGGTTGCTGTCTTAGGATGGCAGTCGTTATAGCATGGTGGTAGGGCATTTTGCGAATGCCCGCCTGGCTAGCTACCACCCTCAAGTAGAAAATCTGCCGCCAAGCACCTAACGGTGTGTTCCGGCAGTTGTCCTTGAGAGCAAGTTCTTCTAGGTTAGCCTGAACAACATCTTCGACCACATCATCACTTACCATCAGTTGAGATAGTGGTCAAAGGCTAACCTATCTGGCATAAAAAAAAGTGGGTACTGAAGCAAAATTATTATACATTAAAAAAAATAGGGTGTCTTGCTCCTTTCGGAATTTATACTACGAAGTAGTATAACAAAGGTTATTTTGTGCGTGGTTTAATTTTTTTATCGTTAGTATATTTCACATGAGGTATATCGTTATATAAACTATACTAATCGGCAATACTACAAAAATATTTAAAAAAAAAAGACTGTTTTTTTATATGTTTTTTAAGTAGAAAAATAAGATAGGCAATGCGTTTCTCTTTCACTTAAATATTATTTAAACCAGTTATAGATTATGGACTATGGAGTAAGTACTAAGTGCGTACATATATTACTATTTGTATATAATCTATTATCGATTACGTGGTTTTAATTTTTCTTTTGTGTTACTATTAATTTAAATTTTATTTTCTGCAATTATTTCCTTTCCACCACTTGCACACCATTATGATGGATATAGTAACCGAAAAAGAAAGCTCAGAACATTTATAAGATGTATAGATAGATAAATTAAAATATCCTGGCTCCGGAACGACAGTGACTGGATAGGCATAAAGACGGTAGAACAACTGTTCGGACTAGCTCTGGACAAACATAAGTTGAAAGAGCTGACTGCCAACTTCCAGGGCCCCGATTCTCTTAGCTATTGAACGGCGTTAACGCAACTTGATTGCATGAAAATTGAAGTTTTTAACAGTATCCGTAGTCTGCCCGCTATTTAGGTTCGATCGCAAGTCAGTGGCTTGCTATCAATAGTTTTTGACATGTTTGGTATGCTGTAAGCTATTTTGTTACGATTGCGTTGCTACAGTGGCATAAAATACTTATTTAAATAGAAAAATACCTAAATTATTTGCATATATTTATATTATGATTTGTTTACTAGAAAACCACTGTATTAATGTTTTGACTGATGCTTGATTTATAGAAGTTTTAATTATTATTTTAGTGGCAAAATTTGCAAGCTATAGCGCAGCCATACGATAGCGACGCGATTACTATACAACTGCGATTAGGAGCTAAAATTAGCAGACTACCGAATTTGACATTAACAGAAGTTCGATCGCAGAAGCATCGCAGTAGTATGGCGTTTGGTCAATAGCTAAGAGAATTGGGGCCCAGTAGTGAAGAATTGTTTCCTAAGATTTCGGACCGTTATTAACACATGCTAGTAACGCAGTTTTCACCCATCCATAAACTACATTTTACCAAAACGCTATTTATTTTACTACACTACAATCATTCATGAGATAGCTACCTACATTGCGGCTTTTTGTCCTTTGTAGATAATACAGTTGCGAATAAACATACTTGTAATCAATACCGCGGTAACAATCGGTTACAATTACAAGACTTGTACCTTGGTACACTGCTAACATGTAATTCATTACACAACTGCATTATTCCACGTGCATGCTGTTTATATTTAGAAATTAAGAACCCTTTGAAGTGTACGACGAAACTCGTTAAATTTCAAGTTAGTGTTAGCACCTTATCACCTTAAAGTTAATATATACACCTTAAATAGGTCCACGTGCGTTTTTTTTTACATCGGTTCGTTGAAAGATTTATTAGAAACGTATAAACTAATGAGGTCGCAAGGTATACAAACTTTTCTTTTTTAAGGCTCATTGTTAAAAAAAGGGGCCCGATTCATTAATAAGACTCCATTGTCTCATGTCTGTTCGTCTGTCTGAAAAAAGAATTCTCTGTTTCATATATGACGTTCTTATTTCATATATGACTTTCTTGTTTCACATATAACGTTCTTATTTCATACTAGCTGTACCTGCGACTTCGTTCGCGATTGCCGTACCTGCAAACTAGTTATTCACATTTGAGCACTGTTTATCTCATATTAAGCAACGCTGTGGTCTGTGGTGAAGCACTCTTAGTAAAGCATAGCTCAGAAAGGAGCTTTTTACTTTGGGTTTGATAACTCCCAGCTTGTTTTTCCAGAAGACAGTAGTTAATAAGTTAAGAGTTCCTTCGCGGTTTGCACAATAAATGTTGAAGCAAAGTAGGTACTTTGTGCGTTTCTTTGGAATTTCGATTATAAAACGGTATCTTTTTGCCGAGGTTCTCCTTGTTTGGCGGTAGAACAAAAATATATTAGATTTACACTTCCATTGCGCAGGCTCTAAAATGTATCCGGCAAAAGATAGATATTCGTAGTTAAAAAAATTGATTGTGGCGAATGTTCCAGATTATAGAGTTTTATCTTAGCCAGCTGGCAAATCTAAATAAGGATGTCGACATGCCCGTGGAGTGCCGAGCTGCCCATAGAGTGCTGGGCTGCCCATAGAGTGCTGGGCTGCCCGTGGGGTGCCAGGCTGTCCGTGGGGTGCCGGAATTCCCATGGGGTGCCGGAATGCCCGTGGGGTGCCAGGCTGCCCTTGGGGTGCCGGGTGGCCCCGCGGGTGCCGAGCTGCCCGTGGGGTTCCAAGCTCACTTATCACTATTCTAACAAAAAAAGAATAATTGAAATCGGACTACGCGTTCATAAATTACAACTAAGTATCATTTTGAATTTCATCCCCTTTCCCGAGGGAACCGTGCTGAATTTCGGGATAAAAGTATACAATAACGTTATTCGTGGTATGAACTCAAATAGTGTTAAGTTTCATTGAATTCCATTCAGTAGCCCATGGGGTGCTGGGCTGCCCATGGGGTACCGAGCTCACTCGTCACTATTCTAACAAAAAAAGAATAATTGAAATTGGACTACGCGTTAATAAATTACAACTCAGTGTACATTTTGACTTTCATTCCCTTTCCCGAGGGAACCGTGCTGAATTTCGGGATAAAAAGTATACAATAACCTTCTTCGTAGTATGAACTCAAATCGTGTTAAGTTTCATTGAATTCCATTCAGTAGTTTTGGAGTGATGCGCGGCCGGGATACAGACAGACAGACAGACAGACAGACAGAAAGACAGACAGACAAAAATAAAAAAAATACAGTTTTGGCATCAGTATCAGCTACAGAGTGCTCTCAATTTTTATTTTGCAAAAATCTTCAATGTACAGAATTGGACCTGTTACAGTTTTATTATAAGTATAGATATAGATCTAGATATGACGTTCTGAGGTAACAAGCATAAACAAGAATTGAGAACCTCCTTCTTTTTTTAAAGTCGTATAAAAATTAATAAAAATAATCATCGTCATGCCCAGTCAGGTAGAAATCGCCTAAATAAGTTGTAATCATGTTTAAAGTTATGTTTTACTTTAGGTACTGTATCAGCCGGATTTTCCACTGCTGAATACGTCCTCCCTCTTTAAGGAGGGGTTTGTCATAACTCCTACGCTTAGCAGTCGTCTTGGTTCTTGCAGTGTAAGATAACAATTCCTCAGAAAGTTTGCTGCCCACCTTTGGGTATTCTCGCTTAGTCGCCTCTTACAACACCCACGGGAAGAGATGGGAGGGTCAATTAAGAAAGAAGGATAGAAAAGAAGTTTATACAATACTACAAAAAGATTATAATATATCTAAACTAATATAATAAAGGGGAAAGATTTGATTGTTTATTTGTTTGTTTGCATTTGGCTCTGAAACTACTGGACTGATATGAAAAATTCTTTCACCAAGAGAATCCAACATCATCCCTGATGAACATAGGCTATAGTAGATATTCTAAAAGTTATGAATATTTATGAAAACTTCGATAATGTATCCCCAAAGTGCGAAAAAAAATCAAATACATCGTTATTTCGCGTACTTTGCGGAATTATTGAAAATAGAGCAAAGTGATGTACTGCAATTTTATAGAAGACATAAATACCTATAAAAAGTCCGCAATGCTTTTTATAGGTTTTTTATTTTAATATTTTGTTAGCCCGTTCGAAGCCGTCGCTAGTTATTTTATAAAGTGTGTTAAACTTGGTACTACAATTATCCTATAAAGTATTAATAAACAATAGTCCTTCATAATTATTATTGCGGTAGTGATGTCCAGTAGCATTGAACGCGCCTTGTCTCAGCCCAATACTAGTTGTCTAGGATTTGTGTGAAAGTTCTGGCTATTTACTAAGTTTACTTAGTAATATATATAACCAAATATGCATTACTAAAGAAAAATGACATTCATTCGAATATAAACTTAAACGTATAAGTACTTTGAACACCAATACACGTGTAAATACATTCATAAGACATTTATTACGGCTAAAGGTGTGAACATAAACTTAAGATTAGCCGGCTAAGCTGAGGTTTATCTGCGAGAACCAGCTAAAGTTTGATGATATTGTTAGTTTGCGTCGGAACTTTTCATCTTTAGCCGGTTAATGTGGATTAATTAACCGAAAAGAAGCGGCTAAAATGTTTTCGATGGACAAATGCTGCCGAATAAATAATACCTACATTTTTCTTTAGCTTATACATATTATATGTATAAGCTAAAGTTATATGTTATGAGCATGTTATGTTATAAGCAAAAGAAAAAGGTAGGTATTATTATATATATTATTATATATTATGAATGTATTATATATAATACAATCATAATAATCAGATATAATGAATATGAAGCTACATATAGAAATGAAAAATAATACGATATTGTATATGATATGACTGATCCAATCAAATGAATTAGAGGCCCGGCAACGCCATCCTCGATACCTCTGGTGTTGTGGATGTTCGTGGACGACGGTGATCACTAACCACCAGGTGAGCCACCTGCTCGTTTGCCCTCGTATCCCATAGATAAAAAAATTAGGCGCGTGTGTCCAGTATGTCGCGGTAGGTATGAATTATCAAATGTTATTGAATCACATTTGATGTGTTATGAACTAAATATTATGTTAAATTTCTACAGAAATGACAGATCGATAATTATATTTTCATATATTTTTTGTTGGTTGATGAGATATCTTCTTAATGTAATTGAAATGTCTGTCTTAAGCTCTTTATCGGAATTCTATGCAGACACCCCACGGGCAAGTTATCTTTTAGTTAGCAAGAAATCTTATCTTTTAGACTTTGCTTACAACTTTTTCTCACTTTTACATCTTATCTCTTTGACATAGCATTTATATCCTACTAGCTACGCCCCGTAGTATAGTAATGTAAAATGTAATAAGAAGTAGTCTTTGTGTTAGTAAAGGATTTAAACTATCTATACCCCTAGATTCATCGAAGTTGGTTCGGCCATTTCACCGTGAAGAACTAACAAACATAGTAAGTACCTACCTATTTGCATCTTCACATCCTCATTTAGTATTTTATTATAATAATTTTAGCACGGTTTAAGGAGAATATTATAATACAGTCAATAGTAGTATGTAACTGTAATTTTATAATTTTCTATCTAAATATTGTTTGGACAATATGTGTGTTCGGAAAGTAAGCTAAACTTATGGGACATTCGCGAAATTAAGGCTATACTGTTCATAAAATAAAAAAAGTTTATTTTCCTATTCTATCGTGATAGATGCACTGCGCCCATCACCCTGAGACATGAAGTTGAGTACCTACCCGTAGCGCTTTTCATACAAACGTAGTTTCGTAAAATCATTTTTTTTTCAAATTGGGTGAGACTTGTATGTATATTGCTGAGCCTTGAATATCTATGCTTGTGCTTGCCAGTTTTTCTATTTATTATACCTAAATGTCAAAATAACAATTCCCATATAAAGCAGTTTATCGGATTATTTTTAAAATACTAAATTTTACAGAAATCTGGCAAACCAGAAGCATATATAGGCTCTAGGACATATGTGCAAAGTTTCACCGAGTTTGAACACTTACCCCCTTACTTATAAAAAATCCGCTAAGTAGTTGCTAAGTAATGCATAACTAAATAGTGTTTAAGTAATGTTTAAATATTTCTTACTTATAAAAGCTACTTAGCAACTATTTAACTAAGCAATGGATAATGAGGTCGAACGTATTTTAAACTGACAACATTGAACTAAAAGGTATTATGAAAGACCCAAATTGCCAAAAAACGTGTATCTAGTATTAAATATCTTAAAATTAAAAAGTAAAAACCAAGAATATAGTTTTGTGTGCCTACTCAACAACAACCTCCTTAGTATAGTACCACCAACTTATCTGTGCAGTTTTCGAGGGCGCTACCACAGTAGAAAGAGTTTCTACTATGGCGCTACTGGTCAAGGAAATCAACTATACAAACTGTCACAATTTGAAGGAATGTTGTAGTTCTTTTTTTTGCCGCCTGAACAGATAAGTTGGTGGGACTGTAACTAAATCAGCTGATCAGAAATATGGGCGCCATCTTGTTTAAATTGACAGCTGATTTAAGCAGTACTTAGGTAGGTACTGGATAAAGTTATGCAGCGTTTATGAGTAAGGAATTTTGCTAATCAGCGGCTAAGTAATGCTTAAAATTTAAGTAGCCTTTATAAGTAAGGCTGTTAGTATTTAAAATATGAAGAAAATACGTTTGTGTGGAGAGCGCCACGAACACTCTAGCCTTAGTCTCATGTGCCTGTAATTTCCCCGGCACCCTTTAAACTCGAACACAGTAAAGTGAACTTGCTGCTTGGCGGTTGAAATACAGGGTTATTGGTAAAATGCTAACAACCTCTTAGGGTTCACTTCTGCTTGTCCTAACAAACATTATAAGTTTTTTTTTTTTCAAAAAAATATGTTTTTGACTGAATAAGCACGAGGACCACCTAATGTCAACGGTCCCTTGTGCCTGTAATGTGTTATTTCATATTTTTTAGTACTTTGCTCGATGTAAATATTCAAAGGGACCACGCCGCGGTCCAGTGTTGCCGCGGTGGGCCCTCTTGGCTCGGAGTAGGCATATATGTTTTTTTTTTTCAAAACAAAAAAAACCTCTGACAATGTGTCTAAGGACTAGCAGAAGTCAGTCCTAAGAGATTGTTACAATTTTACCAATAACAATGTAGATATGGTGGTAGTACTTTCCCGGAAAAACTCGCACAAATCGTTCTACTGCTAGCAAAAGTTCATTTTCAATGAGCGGTAGGCAGATTAATACGAGTAAACTGTTTCATGTACATCGAAAAGATGTATAGGCAGGCCTAGATCACTCCGCACTTTAAGTACCACAGAATAAACGATACGCAGATGTAGCTACAGGTACAATCCGGTCGGGATTATTCTACGGTGCGTGCCGCGTCAGAAGAGATCAGAGCTATGCGATAGAAAGAGAGACGCCTTGTAGGTGGTACTATGTGCTTCGCGAGATGAAGTGCACTTTATTGCGTCGTAGCTAGAGTCACTTATTTATTGAATGGGAGTGATCCTTCTGGCCCTTTTTATTCTGTGGTACCACACAGAATCTATAGGTTACTTCGGCATATAGCATATATATTTTAATAATAACAAATATTTTAAAAGTATTTTAAGAAAACATCAAAGTAATTATTTAATAAAACACTTAAAATCTTTATATAAAAAATTATCTATATCTAGGTACAATTCCGCCTAATTTCCTGTTAAGCCGACGTGACTTCACAAACGCCACGCAGCCAAACCGGAAGAGTATTCGACGCGTTTTGCTTCTAAAAGAAACATCCTCATGAGGTCTTGACTCTACGAGCGCACGATCGAGACTCACAGGCTCGAATACTCTTCCGGTTTGGCTGCGTGGCGTTTGTGACGTCACGTCCGCTTAACAGGAATTTAGGCGGAATTGTCACTAGATGTATATAATTTTTTTATAAAGATATTTTAAGTGTTTTATTAATTAATTACTTTGATGTTTTCTTAAAATACTTGTAAAATATTTGTTATTATTAAATGTGGATTTCCGCAAAGTAACGCCTGAATCTATTCATTAAGCATATATATTGTTGCTTCGGACAAACGGAAATTACATTAAAGTTATGTTATCATTTTGATGCCCTAAAACTCGTAAGGATTAAATGACTAAAGCGTTGTTTCAAATATGACACATTGCTTACTTTGACGATGTGATTATTTTGAATCCCATTCGATCCATTGTCAAGTTGGACAAACACCCATTTGTTTAGCAACATTGTTTACTGATCGAAGTGTGTCATTGATGATTTATATTTCAAGTGATGTCTACCTATACAATACAAATTCCAATAAATTACCGGGGTTGTTAAGTTATAAAGCAGTGATGGCCCAGTGGCATTGGCTATGGACTGCCGCGCAGCAGGTCCATGGTTCAAATCCCGCCACTGGCTTGAGCTTCACCGCATAGTGGAAGGGCATTTTGCGAATGCCCGCCTGGCTAACGACCACCCTCAAGTGGAAAATCTTTCGCCAAGCACCTAACGGTGTTCCGGCAGCAGTCTTTGAGAGCCAGTCAAATTTCAGGCACATGAGACTTAACAACTATGTCTCAAGGTGACGGGCGCAGTGCAATTCGTGACTTGTAACGAAATGCATCTGTTATAGGCAGAGGTTATTCCGCTTAACATCAGGTGGCCCTCGAGCTTGTTCCGTCACAATAACATATACAATAACATATTAAAGAATATACATAATTAGATAAATGTAATTGAGGTGGGGTGCCGGTCTAGAATCACTTCCTGTGGGTGTCGTAAGGGCCGAAGGGTAAACTACTGGAAGGAGGGCAGCAGCGCCTTTTGAGGAACTGAAATATATAATTGCGATCTCAAGATGCCAGCCAAGTGTGGGAATTGTGGAAAACCCCCCCTTGATGGGGAGCCTGTGTTTAGCAGTGGACAATCCGGCTGATACAGTACAGAAGAACATTACCTACATACAAAAACGGAAGAAACGGCACCAATACCTCGAACTTGGCAATGTCAAATCATGTGACATCTCCTAATTGAGTCTTAGTAGTGTGCGTATGTCTTTCTGTCTTTGTTATTCATCAAAACGTATCATATTATTACTAATCTTCCCTTTTTAATTAAATCAATGGTGAAGAATGTATGGAATTTATGAAAATATAAGAACAAAACAAAGCCACGATAAATACTTTTTGCACTTTTTTACCTCTCAGATACTTTATCTCAAATTCTCGCATATTTTAATGCTGATAAGCGAATATTAGATCACTACCTCACCTGATGGTAAGAGATGGTGAGGTCGAAAATGATGTTCAGGCTTACATAGATTGGCTCCAAAATAACTGCCGGAACACACTGTCAGGTGCTTAGCGAAAGATCTTCTACTAGAGAGCGGTAGCTAGCCAAGCGGGGATATGTAAAATGCCCTACCACCATGCTATAACGACTGCCATCCTAAGACAACAACCGGGACCGACGGCTTAACGTGCCCTCCGAAGTACGGAAGCGCTCAGCAGTAATGCCACTAGCGGTCACAATAATCCAAGTAATAACCGCAGCGGACGTTGCTCAACCTGGTTGATAGGTTGATCGGACTAGGCAAGTTAAGTTACAAGTGCTTCAAAATTCATTTATGAAACAGAAGTGAGTTAATGACTTGTCATACGGCTTCTAACTATAAATAATCAACCAACAAATAATCAAACTACAAACAACAAATAATCGAACTACAAATAATCAAACCACAAATAATACAACGTGAACTTGACTTGAAAAATCAAAGTACGGCATTACCTATTCTACAAAATAACGATATTTACTACACTGTAGCCCTCAGACCGATTTACGACCGTTTCATAATAATATTTAAGGACGCAATCGTCCATCACGAGGGGCACAAAGCTTCGTCGGAAATAAGGCTTCCGCTGACGGATTTTGACAAAGGACTAGTTGCGCGTGCTCGAAATGTTCCAATATCTATTGTCGCGACCCTTGGCTGCTTTGTGAATACTCATTTCTGACATTCATTGAGGCCAGTGCTCTCGGGCCCAGTGTAAGTGGAGGTAGACACCCGATCTGGTTCTAGGTTCATATGCTACCAACGTAGAATAAATAAGCTGCCTGGCGAGTAGGAAAATCAAACAAATTGCACTTGTAATAAGGCACATATCACCTCGCGTTATGACGTGACGGACATGATAATCACTATCTAAAAATTGGCGAAAACAGTACCTTTCACATGGAAGCGATTATTCGATTTCAAAATTGGCGGTGCAGATTAAAGCTATCATGTTAATAAGACGATTGCTATAATTTTGCAGTTAACTCAATGTTATTTTGAAGAATAAGCAAATTTTGTTATACGAGTACTGTATCAGGCGGATTGTCCACTGCTGAACACTGCCTCCCCCATTATGGGGCGGTTAGCCTTAATCCCCACACTTGGCAGGCGTCTTGGGGATCGCAGTGTGAACCAAGTTTCGACCAAGTTGCATTTAGCAATATAAATATCATAACTTTTACTTATATACCTACAGGTTTGTACGGAACCCTCGGTGAGTGAGTCCGACTCGCACTTGGCTGGTTTTTAGCTATAGCCCCAAGCATCTTTCTTAAATGATTATAAGAGCCGATAGACAGACAAGTCTGTGACAACAATCTTCCCTGAAGGTAAGTGATGATGTGGTGGACTGAATGGTAAAAAGAATGGGAACTAGGCAAGGACAGCTGCCGGAACGACAGATGCTTGGCAACAACTTTTTAGTAGCATTTGAGTACCCTTCAACTATGTAGATTTAAACTCAACACAGTCAGTGGTGGACTATACGAGTATATGTACAAATGTATTCAGCCTCAATAGAATATAGAAGGACATATATTATATAAGATTATTCTGAAGGAGTGGTGGCTGAGTGGCATTGGCTATGGACTGCCGCGCAGTAGGTCCATGGTTCGAATCCCGCCGCGTGTTTGAGCTTCACCGCATGGTGGAAGGGCATTTTGCGAATGCCCGCCTGGCTAGCGACCACCCTAAAGCAGAAAATCTGTCGCCAAACATATAACAGTGTGTTCCGGCAGCAGTCCTTGAGAGCCAGTGAAATTACAGGCACATGAGACTTAACAACTATGTCTCAAAGTGACGGGTGCAGTGCAATTCGTGACTTGTGACGAAATGCATCTGTTATAGGCAGAGGATAGTCCACACAAGCTCGAGGCCCACCTGATGTTGGTGGGCTTCAAGCTTGTTCCGTCACAATAAGATGAGAAAAACTACTTCAAATAGATAATCTTAATAACAGAAACTGAGTATTAAACCTACCTCCAATATCGAATATCCATTATCTCCTAGCAAAGTAGTAAGGCAAGGACGACATCTAGGTGGGCGAACATGATTGTGTGCAAAAACTTCTCGGGGGAGATTATACAGATGTTTTATGTTAAAGCAAGTAACTAGTGGGCGTAGAGAAGTAGGTAATAACTAAAGCGTGATATTGTAGCTTACTGTGTTGTAGAGCTCAGTGAAATGGGACACTTACTGAAGTGACACACCTACGCACATCTTGAAAAATTGAGAATACTTGGTAGCAACGCTATAAGTAATATTTTCATATTACTTATAGTGTTGTTTTAGGTTTTCGCGATTATCACACATAGTAATTAAACAACTTTAAACATACATTCTTCTTCATCTCACATCGTGGTTATTGATGTGGGGAACGGGCATCAGTGCTATGCACTCTAGTGCATAGCACTGATGCCCTCTCTCCCCCGGGCTCTTCTCTGCCCCTTACTAGGGGTAGGTCTTTCGCACCTTTTGACGGTGCTGAGGGTGTCAATTCAATGTGGGCCTGGACCCGGCCTCCGCTCAACCAGGGCGATCAAGCCGCGCCAGGTGGAACCCCCGCCTACACTGGTGAAGCCCAGCGGACCGTTTGCTTTGATTTGTCCGCTCTTGTGAACATATCTTTTGTAAGTTTCTTCACGAAGGTTGTCAGATCTTCGTGAACTTTATACGGTTTAAATCGCGTATATTTATCATTATTTTTGTCCCGACGTTTCAAACACTTTGCAGTAATCGTGGTCACGGGGTGACCTAATTAATATTACTTATAGTTTTCTGTTACCTATAATAATATAATAATAAAAGCCTATATTTCGGATAGTTAGTTCCTTACACTAAATTAAATATATCTTCGACAACCGTATGCCCTAATTTGGCATAGGCCTCCTCCAATTTCTAAACTTTTTCCAGTCTTCTCTTTCTCTGGCTACTCTAGACCACATATTGCCCGCGACTGATTTTATATCGTCTTCCCATCTTTTGTATTGTCTTCCTCTATTCCTCTTCATGTGTGCGGGATACTAATTCATTATTGTTTGGCTCCATTTTTCCCTGTTACCTATAGCAGGCACTAAATATTTGTTAAAATTTTAAAAGCAATGTACTTTAATTATGGCCCCATTAATATACAATTCATATAGAAAACTGCCCTTATAATCGATTTTTTCTTATTTAAAGAACTGGCTGGTACAGGAATGTTTTTAAGCAATCGAAGAATTTCTTAAGAAAATGTCATGTTTTACGTCTACGGAAGTGCATTGTAGCATTCGTAATATCTATTCAAGTTTTATGGGATATGGTTATATATATATTTTTTTTGATCTATGCTATTATGGGCGGTATGCCTTTATTAACAAAATCGTAGTATTTTTTACAACTATATACAACACTACAGCTACTACAATAAAAGCATTTAGATCCCCATAAGCCATTGCAGACTCATAGGCAGTCCAAATGCTCTAGCCCACCAGTTGGCAGCGGGCCCAGCATGCTGGCAGCATTGCCCATTGAATTGCAATGCTTATTCTTTGAACCAAATAGGTGCCAGCATTTTGATCACGCGTCGCATCGACCAAGCGCTCTGATAAGTATTGGAAAATATATATATTGTATGTTTTAGTCTATAATATGAAATTATGAATTAAAATTTGTATACCAGGATTCTGATTGAATATAGAGATACATATTTTATAATTTATGACCATAATTGTACCTAGCAAATAAATTATATAACATAGTAGCATTTGGTAGGTTTTTCGTTAGTGGTTTGGTATTACGCTTCCTTTTCCTTTCTTAGATTAACTTGATGTGTTTGTTTTTAGGAATTATAAGATACAAGGTGTACTTACATGTTAGTGTATTATAGAGATTTAATTATGTCGTTCAACGGTAGTGGCTTCGGCAGATCGTAAATGGTTTTCCTTCCCTATAGTACCTAATTAACAAAACAAAATAATATACACACTTACTGTAAATAGTTCCAACATATTATATAAAACGAGTCTCTTCAGATATGGCTAGATCTAGTTTTCGCCTTACTTTTTTTTTGATACGCTAGGTTTGTAAATTTGCATTAGGAAATACGTTACCACTGTTATATTTCAATAATAAGTAGTCACTCTCACGTAGAAATCGTGTCAATAAGGGACAATAGTATTCAAATCACGTTTTAGTTTGGTATATTATGTACAGACCTGTTCAATCGCGCCAGACCACAGTAAATTTTACTATTGAAACGCATTTGTATGGGTAGTTTGTGTATGTGTACACTACGTGTGGGTGTAAATTCTAATTGTACACACAGTAAAACAATAAGTGTGAATAAGAAATAAAATAGAAAACATAGAATAAGCATTGCAATTCAACGGGGCTATGCTGCCAGCTGGTAGTGGGCTGGAGCATATATAGTGCCTGTGAGTCTGCAATAGCTTACCTATATGATGACTAAATTCTTTTATTGTAGTAGCTGTAGTATATATAGTTCATAGTGTTTTGTTAATAAAGGAATACCGCCGGTAAAGTGTTAAGTGTGAAATAGGTGTTTGCCCTCAAATCTCAAGGATCAAACTTAAACTACTACCTAGTAGCTAACTTATTCCCTGGAAGCATTCATTTATGCAACTGCGCTCAAAAAATATGTAGGTGAAAGGTCTGTACATCGTACTTCGTAGAATACGCTCAGATACAAACAAAACCTCATCGGACGATTGAGCAAGAGCAAGAAGAGTAACATTTCTTGCTAATCAAGTGCAATTTTTTTCTAATGACAGCTCCATGCCGGTCACCGATTTGGGATTATCAAAATTCAAGACTAAGATTATGCACCGTCACGTTGAGCTCCAATCGCACAACTTTTCAACTTATTAGTTTCATCAAAGAAGATAATTTAACCGTCGAGTTGCGAGCGCACACTACTTTATTCACTCTACTTATTATTTATCAAAGACTTGACTATCACTTGGAGTGCTGACTGGCGATGCACCCTGCGTCTCGCTTCTTCAAATTTCAGCTTCATAGGCCAAGTAGTTTTGAGATTTCTGGTTTAAGTCACTACCTAAACGAAAAAGCGAAACGTTTCTCACTAGAAACCTTTCGCTTTTATACTAGTTAGATGGTATAATAGCAACTATAGTACCTGCTGTACCATAGTTACTAAATAAAAGCACAAAACGAGCGATAGCGAAGCTTTAGTCGGAAAGCCACGAGATATATTTAGGTTTTAACTATCTATGTTCATAATTCTAAAACTCATACTGCGATCATATAAAAATGTACCTGTTTTAAATCTCAACCCTAATAAGGCCTCTACGAGGTCGAAGCATTATTTCATGTCAATTGCGACCTCTTTTAACCCGCATCCCTGGCCTCTCTGTTTGGTCCGTAATTTATTTTTTCAATTGGTCCTTTCCTTAGTGCGGTCCTGTTTTAGGGCCGTACCTGACTCGGTTAATCTATTTCTGTGGTTGACAGCCGTCCTCTCTTGCGATGCGATACTTTTATTCAGCATTTATGTGGGCAGCCTACATTTAAACTGGTCCAATACTACCTCTGTTATTGAATATTTTATTATTTGCTAGCTGACCCGATCGCTGCTTCGTCAGCGTGGCATTATGCTATATATCGCCTTCCACCGCAAACGCATTTGTCCTGGCTTTATCTGTGACAAATTTCATCATAATATGATAAGCATTTTTTGTGCGATTGGTAACACAGCCGTCTTAAACTTTCCCATATTTTTATGAATAATAGATCTGATTTAAATCTTTGTTTAACTTGAAGATGGTTATTAGATGATATAGAAAATCTGGCCCCTTTAATATCAGGAACCAGTACGGGCAGATAATAATCTGTCATCTTAAGCTTCTGAAGTAGAATTTAATTTTATTAATAGAGAGATAAGAATAAAACGCGTAAATGATATATGAATACATTATACTCCTGTTTTTGTTCCCTGCAATACAAATTACCACAATATATAAAAAATACGTTCTTTATTTGTTCTTGATTCACAGATGGATTGAAATATCCTGATATTTGATCACGGGGGACACAAACTAGAGCGAAGCGCTCGTAGCGTAGCTTGCTTAGCCGTTCTTAACCGATCAACTAAGTTAAGCATTAGCCGTTCTTAACCGATTAACTAAGTTAAGCGTTCGTCAGTCGTTATAGCATGGTAGTAGGGCATTTTTCGAATGCTCGGCTGGCTAGTTCAAGTAGAACATCTGTCGCCAAGCAGCCAATGGTGTACTCCAGCTCCTGACCTTGAAAGTCAGTAATTCTAAGTAAGACTGAACATCTTCTTCGACCTCATCATCATTTACCATTAGGTGAGATAGTGGTCAAAGGTACCTATCTCTCAGCATGTAAAAAAAGGTGTAAAATCGAGATAACTTGAATAAAAGATAGCCAGTTTTAAAGCGTTTTTTACTTAGCTATTGTCCTTAGAGACAAATTTAACTCCAATGGACAAGCTAAGCTAACGAGCTAAAAAGGTATGAAAAAAAACTGGTGAGTTTCATATATACGCAATCTTTATATTATTAATATTTAAATTTTAATCGGAAAAAGACCCACAATTTTCCGTTCCGAGGTATAGGTAAGATAAGTATTCCCATTACTCATAATCATAAAATATATAAAAATATTCAGAAACACGGGGCCCAATTCTGGAGTCTGCGAGTTCATCTCAATCACGAGATTAAAGCGAAACCACAAATAAATACTAAATGTATGGAGTTTACGAAAGTCCTTATTTTACGCTAAGTGAGGTCGGTACAATTTCTTCTAATTCGCTTAATCGGCTCGCACTTAAGCACTCGCAACTTTCGCATAAATATCATTCTTCCTCAACCCTCATATTCATTATATACGATATTCATCCACATTCATAATCAACATACTTTATGTTAAATATTTTCTTCATGGCATACTCTTATTGCGCTGGCCTAATAATAGGCAAAGCACCAATGATGGAAAAGCTGAACAATACATCAGCTTTTCCATCATTGGTGCTACTTTCAAGCCTTTCGTTATACTCATTCCTATAGTATTGTCCATTCTTGTTCCACTTCTGTGTGTGACATTGATTGATTGATACAATATTGACACACCTGGCTCTATGTGTGTCGTCAAGCGCTATTCTTAAATTCATCTTCTTAGTTGCTGGTTGCTTTGTTGAGAAGAAATTTATCATGAACATGTTTTTATAATTTACTGGAAACCTATCAAGAAAAATGTTTTTATAAACTATAAGGGAAAATAGAGAAATGAAAGAAAACCAAAAAAAAAAAAATTCTGTCCTGTATGTTCATGAAGCTAATGTATTTTATGGATTTTTGTGCAAACCCCTACCCTAACGTTTTGAGGAAATTAAGATGACATGAGGAGGAAATATCCGGCAACGCTGTTCCTAATAATTGTTCCGCGTGATCATAACCTTCTTGACGATGATGGTGTGTTGACTGATAGATTTCATCTTTCGCGAATACGGTATGTCCAATAGAGTAACGTGGAAGAAAAATTGTACCAACCCTACTTAGGCATAACAAAAAGACACAAGATTAATAAGTAATAAATATAATATATAACTTTCTACTGCTAAAAGTTTCAAAAACTATGTAAGTTGTTAAGGATTAAAAATTAATAATATTATTTTCGAGTTGTGTGTTGTCTAGAATAGAGTTTAGGGAATGGAAATGTATTTCTAAACTAATAACTGTTTTATAATTGTGGTGTTCTTGCCTGTGTTATCGAGGCGATCTCATGAGTTTATCGTTGACGCGAGAATTGGTCCCCTGGCCGTAAACATGGCGCCTCGCCACGCCGCGCCATCCTGTTTCACTGTAAAATGTATAATATTTTTTACAGGCATAATTTATTTTACTTATAAGATTACAGGTTCGGTACTCTTTCAATTTATTTTTATTATTTACTCAAGAGAGGAGTCCACTTTTATGATAGGAGTTTTTTATGAGTCGTAATCTAGTAAGGGATGGTGCGGATAGTATTTTTACTAGCTAGTTCTCTTTCAATGGTAATGCTTTCAAGTTTTTACTGTTTTGGGGTAACTCAACTTTTTACCCTTGTTTCCGAAAACTAGTGTTTGGAAGTGGCGCGTAGGTAGACGCTAGCTACTGTTATTTAATCTATCCCTACGCATGAAATGTGTTGATTTTATCAAATTGGCTTATGTACAATAATACCTATCTACAGAGTATTATCTATCATACTCGACACTATAGTTTTCACTGCTAAGATTTTAAATAACATATCATTACGCTGTATATCCTTGTAGTGTTGTAGGCAGAGTTGTTTTAGGCTCGTATTAATAAATGCATCTCAAAGTTGAGATTGATCTAGACGCTGTCGAATGCTGTAATTTTGTCACTATCGGACTGCGTAGGAGTGAAAGAGAGGCAGCGATGGTGAAATCGCGATCAGTTTATGAACAATCCTAAAGTAAGTTTAATAACACAAAACTGTTTCAGTAACGTAAATAGAAAATGTAATGTAATTATTCTAAAAAATAATAATATATAATGCATTGTGCTTATAAGTACCTTTTCCATGCATCATGTGAAGGCGTGTGTGCGTACTCCCAGCGGCATAATGTCGAATTACATGATTTGAGTTTAGCAGATATGTAGTGTATGATATGGTGTAAATGTGTATGTGTTTTAAATTTGTGTGTCTAGTCTTGAGATATTTGCGAAAAACAATTTCCGCTAGGAGAACGTCGGGGCGCAGTTTGAGGGCAGGCGCGGCGATCATTTCCAGTTCAGTGTCGACTCCTAATTGGCTAATTTTAAAATGTGTTCTAATTTTGTATGTGTACCTGCCTGTACTAACACAGGTACGAAGTGCATACTCTTAGCAACAGAAACAACAAACAAAATCACACACACACGCTTTATCGTAATGGTTCGGGCGCGTCTTATTGAAATGCATTAAGTTATATTATCAAGATATCCCTGCTATTTACTGCAATATACAACAACGCTTAACGCAAGATTCTGGGTTTAAGTTATTCAATATAAAACAACTGAAAAAAATTACTCAAAATCTAACTAAGACTTCGTTGTGAAACAGTAACAGTTTAACATAAGAATAATAATAATTGGAACTCAAGAAGTCGTCAGAATCATCCAAACGTTACCACCCGGAATCCTACCACCTTGTATCCAAACGTTTCTAACCTGAAATCCTACCCCATTGCATAAATGTTGTACAAGGTCGTTGTTTCAATGTTTCAAGGGTTCCAAGTTAGAAACGCTTGGCTGTTTCGACGAATTATTGAGTTCAAAATTTTTTATTATTGTAGGACATTTGTAATACCCATAATTAATTCTAAGGTATCAATGCAGAAAGGGAATGGTGGTTTAGAACTGTGGAACATTTTGAAGCCCTTGTAGCATGCAGGGCACGTTAAGCCGTCGGTCCTGGTTGTTGTCTTATAAGACAAATATATGCTATAATGACTGTCATCCTATATATAGGCTGATAGTCATTATAGCATGGTAGTTATAGTTAGGCCCTTTACGTATGCCCGTCTGGATAACCACCACCCTCAAGTGTCTATTTTATGTTGTTGCGACGGAACAAGCACGAGGCCCACCTGTGTCACCCTGAGACATACAGTTGTTGAGTCTCATGTGCCTGTAAATTTACTGGCTCTCAAGGACTGCTATCGGAACACACTGGTAGGTGCTTGGCAATAGATTTTCTACTTGCCAAGCGACCATTCGCAAAATGCCCTCCCACCATGCGGTGAAGCTCAAGTCAGCGGTGGGGATCGAACCATGGACCTGCAGCACCGCAGTCCATGGCTAAAACCGCTCGGCTGTCATCGCTTCAAAAGTAAAGTCCCAAGTAAAAAACCTATCGCCAAGCACCTAAGGGTGAATGTGTTCTGGAAGCTGTCCTTGAGAGCTAGATCCCATTCTAGGTTAAAGCCGCTTTAGCTCCTAGAGATTGTGGTCATAGGCTAGCCTCTCAGCATTAAAAAAATCATTTCAACGTAATAATTTAATGGATGATCTCTATAGATCTCTATAGTCTGTAATAATGCTCGTCTGATATGTAAAGAAGGATCGGTAGGTAAATAAATATTTATACATGCAATATGCGCTTATATGGCTTCTCTTTTATAGCTTCACAGCAGTCAAACGAAAACATGTTGCATGCAAATATGAACACACTTCTAAAATATGCATGCATTTCTAAAATCAACACGTGCGTATTTTCTGCAAACAAGGCAACTGAAGGTCAATTCTGCTATTTTAAGAGTTGTCATAATTCTAATACTGTTTAAGTTATTTTTGTTTCCCCGTAGGTTTAAATTAGAAACCCCTTGGGGCCAATCAAGAAGTACCGTTGCGTAGTAAACCAAAAAAAGATGTTTCAACTCCTGAGATAGTTGGTTGCAGAATCGAGAAGCTTATGGCTACGTCTGGAATGTTCCAACGTTCTTTGCAATTCGGTGGCTGGCATGTACCAAGTGCTGGCTATCTTCGAGCGGATGCTCCTCTTTCTGGATTCTAATCTGCTGCCGGAGGTCATTTTTAATGTGCTATTCAAGTTAAGACCTCATATTGAATATGGACTAGGAGCTTTAGATAACTCCTATTCACGGGTGGTAATTTCTCCAGTCTAGATAATAGTTGTAGTAGCAGTTCTAGTATCAATTGAACTCTTTGTGAGTTCTTCCAGGTGGATGTTCAATGTCACCAAGCAGTAATAATAATATAATATGCGTATTTCTGTGTTCAGGTTTGTAGGATACTGGTGCCCGTGAAATTACAGGCACATGAGGCTGAATAACTTTATGTCTCATTGCGAAAATGTGACGAAATGCACCTGTTATGGGCAGAAGCACACAGCAGTAAACTTTTAACAGCTGGTGGGCTTCGTGCTGTTCCGTAAACTGAGTAAGTTACAGAACTGAAATTGATTTCTGAATTTTATTTGTAATCAAATTTTTTTTGAAATCTAGGAAATACTGTTCGTCATATGATATTTCAACCTTACTGGGGCCTGACAACCCATTCGGTAGATGACCATGACTCTCCTTAGTTGACCTATATGGCGTCCCCAGCCCGGTGATTTTGTTAAATTAGCGTTAGGATACACACCATGGGAGGCTTCATTCATTGCCAAGTTAAACCATAAACTTCTTCATGAAGTTCTCATGTCTTGGTTCCCCAGTAATTTCGTTTGCTGAAGTGTCATTCACTTACACACTATTGTTTTAAGGCAGAATATTTCAAACGGCGGTGGTACCCAATAAGACAGACTCTGGCGTTAGTGATTTGGTTCTAGAGGAAATGTGGTTAGTTTGGTTGAAAGTGGTCGAGTCTGTATATAGTTTTGATTGGAATTAGATATAGCTTTATTAGTATTTCTGAAATTATATTTTATATATAATTTCAATAAACACGTCTAACTCCTAAATTACTAAAGTATAAGTGTATGTTGACATAGGTCATAAAAGTCAAAGACTTACTACTAGATACTATTATTTAAAAAACGCAAGTATGTATATGCTTTTGAAATGATCAAAACTGCAGAATCGAGTCCCAGATCGTAACCACAACCGCATATCGTAATAACAACAGAAGATGTTATCCCGTCGGTGCAACAATGTTGATGTTCGTATGAAAACACAAGTATCAGTGTTTATGACGCAGACGAGAGTACTATTCCAGTCGAAGGCTCGTTTAGCTTAGATATATGGGGTTATTGACCGGGGTGCGTTGATCTATTACATTTTATCTTTTATCTGGATTGGCTCTGGGATTTGTCGTTTGCAAAACTGTCACTAAGATATTTTTGATTATAAACATATCTCCTTTTTCATTGTCGTTCTATAACTTTATAATAAGTTTATCAAACGTCATTAGTACTGCGGAAAAGAGTTGTCCGTTGCGAAGTAGAAACGACGTTTGCCAAACCTATTATCGTATATGAGGCGAGTATGAATAAGCCCTTTAGTATATATTATGCAGAATATATTACTAAACTTTACATTATCTGGATGGGTGCCAGTGATCTGTCCTTTAATTCGTTTGACAACAACGTTTTCTTTGATGTATTTAATCATGTGATAGAATAATTTCTTAACTGAAAACAATTAATGACTATTACATATCAATATAAAGTACTTCAAATTAAAAGTTGATAAGATACAAGCATGTCTAGCATATATATATTAATATAGTATTAGTATATATCATATAGTCAAAGCCTGTATTTTGAGCATCCTTGGGAACTTAACAATTTGATCTTTACCACACAGTGTTGTATATATTCACTGATCTAAGATGTTTCATGAATTGAATACAAAACTTTACCATGGTTATTTTAGAGGATTATTAGGAGTACCAATGTTTGTTTTTATTTTTATTTGGCGGGAGCTATCTTTTCAAAACAAAGTTAATTCGGGTAAGTAATGTGTGGGTATAGGAATGGACAGGAAATCTTTGAATAGTGTGATATTGAACGAAAATACTTACATGGGCAATTGATTGTGTGCTGAAATTAGAAGAGACTAGGAGTAATTATTAGTATCATGTCATCTATTGATTGAATTATCTAAAACTCACTGTATTTCACAAGTCTCTGTGGTACGAGAAATAAAAGAGAGCGAGAAACCACATTGAAAAATTTCTTCTAGGCACATCTTTGTAAGGTTTCTCATGTGGACTATTCTGCACATTGAGTTTGACATATAAATATGTGTGTGTAACTAACGGTGTGTTCCGGCAGCTGTCATTGGAAGCCAGCAATTCTAGGTTACCCTGAACAATATCTTCGATCACATCGTCACTTACCATCAGGTGAGATACGGTTCAAAGGCTAACCAATGAGATATACAAAAAAAAAGTTATGTAAATTTTTCGGTTACGATTGTAGATGTTGCCATTTGACGTCGATGAGTAACTGAAGCAGTGATGACTCAGTGGCATTGACTATGGACTGCCGCGCAGCATGGTTCGAATTCCGCCGCGGACTTGAGCTTTACCGCATGGTGGAAGGGCATTTTGCGAATGCCCGCCTGGCTAGCGACCACCCTCAAGTAAAAAATCTGTCGCCAAGCACCTAACGGTGTGTTCCGAAAAATTGGAAATCCGGTGAAGTTACAGGCACATGAGACCTCGCAACTATACGTCTAAGTTTGACGGGCACAGTGCAATTCGTCATTGACGAAATGCGTCTGTTATAGGCAGGGGTTAGTCCATTTAACATCAGGTAGGCCTCGAGCTTGTGTCACAATGACATAAAAAAAAAACTCCAAGGAAGCGTTGGATGTTTCTCGATTATTAATACCTCACAATGTTCTTATGTGACACGAAATAAAGAATTTTCTTTGAAGTCCACTTTCAGCTTTGAACTCAAAGAAACATCCAACCTGTCCATACAAAAAACGTCAGTGGTGGCTAGTGCTGTACGTTACTCAGCTATATGTGTGGGTTTTTGTTTTGTCAATCAAATAGCCTATTTATATATGATTGTTTGATTGCTAGATAAATAGAAAAACATTGAATGTTTTGAAAAGAGAAAGCAATATTTAAATAAAATAAGAACTGAGCTTTGAAGACAAACTCACTATTTTACTTTATAACCCTATAAAAGACTGCCTTAACACATATTCTAAATCTACACACATATAAACTCTCTCTCACACACACTCAAACGAGATAAGAATCTGCGCCAGACCTTAAGGCCGTGTTTTTTTTTTCTTTTTTATTTTATTTTTTACAATTTCACTTTTTGTTTTTTATATCTTTGTATTTTAAATATACAAAGATATAAAAAACAAAATAAATAAGTTTTATATATGACGTGAACTATATTTTTACGTTGCTATTATTAATAGTGGTTTGGCACCGGCTAAAATCTCTCAAAATACGATTTTTGTCAACATATCTACGCTAATCAATTCATAAAGAAATTTAAAATTAAAGAGTGAAATTTATGCAATTAAACACAGGAACACTGATGTGCCACTTGTATCTCAATTTTTAAAACCTATTTCAATGAGTTTTAAAACATTTTTCTACCAGAGGTAAAAAAAGAAATGGCAAATTGCGAGTGGAATTTACGCAACGCGGGTTCCGTACCTACGTATAATTTTGTTGATAGGAGCAAGACGTATTTTTCAACTGAAGTAGAACATATGCTCATTAGGCGATATCTGCGTCCAAATCACTAAAGAAATAGCCATTAGGCTATGCGCCACAATTACAAGCTGTAAAGCGTAACCGACACAAAAAACGTGAGTATAATTTGTCACAGAGAGATAGAAGGATTAAATGCTCTGTAATGCTGCCTCTGTTCCAACATTTTTTTGTACCTTATGTTATGTCGTTTATCAGATAAGTCAAGTATCAGCAGTACAAAGTTTATTCAAACAATTCAAAATGATTAAAAACTAAACTTAATATTGAATAATGATATTATTTATTCTTATTGTTAAGAATTCTTTTGTTTTCAGTAAATACTGAATTATATTGACTATTATACAGTATTCCATTCCATATTACACGATAATATAATTAAAAAGTGTTTAAATGTATTTAAACATAAAATGAATCTAAATATTGCGCGATAAAAATCTTAAGCTTTGCGTGATTATAATAATATATATAATTACTATACTGTATAAGCCAGTTTGTTCACTGCTGAACACAGCCTCCTAGAGAGTTTGCCATAATCCCCACGCTTGGCAGGCGGCTTGTGGATCGCATGCATCGTAAGTACATAAATATAATATAAAAGAAGAGAGATTAGATTAAGATTGTTTCGTAATGTGACAGATACGGCACCAAATGTGTTTTCGCTCGTAGCGAAGTTTACTTAGCTGTTCTAAACCGATCAGCTAAGATAAGCAATGTCTGCCGCGGTCATGCGTTGGATGGGTGACCGCTAGTAACATTACTACTGAGCGCTTCCGTGCTTCGGAGGGCACGTTAAGCCGTCGGTCCCGGTTGTTGTCTAAGTATGGCAGTCGTTATAGCATGGTGGCAGGGCATTTTGCGAATGCCCGCCTAGGCTAGCTTGGTAGCTAGCCTAGGAGGGTGGTCCCTCAAGTAGAAAATCTGTCGCCAAGCACCTAACGGTGTGTTCCGGTAGCTGTCCTTGAGAGCCAGTACTTCTAGGTCAGCCTGAACAACATCTTCAACCACATCATCACTTACCATCTGGTGAGATAGTGGTCAAAGGCTAACCTAACAGGCATAAAAAAGAGGGCTACCCCACAAAGCAAATAACTGTCTGTAACAATATGATTATATTTGTATAAAAAAAAAATGTTGTATAGGGTTATTTCATAAACGTTGCTTAAATTACAATCAACTTATACAAATTTATTATTACAAATTTGTAGTGCGTACTAAATGAAGAAGTTATTTAAATTTATGCAATGTGATGAATAAAACATTTTGAGTTTTCCAACAACGTAGACTAGAAGAGAATATAAAGCGTTATTATCAATTCCAAGCCTCAACCAAAGCTTACTAGTCTACAATGTTTAAATGATGTTTACCCATACATAATAAATAAAACGCGAAAAAGATATATAAGAAATAAGAACTTCTAGGTTAGCCTGAACAACATCTTCGACCACATCATCACTTACCATCAGGCGAGATAGTGGTCAAAGGCTAACCTATCAAGCATAAAAAAAAAAAAAGAAATAAGAAAACGCGGCCAAGTCGCAGCGTGAATAATAAGAAGTCCGTATGCTCTCTTACGACTAATATAAAATAAACTTGTTTTTTTTGTGTTATTAGTCGTAATGCTAATGTTTGTGTGTAAATATTACACAAGCATCAATGGTGTGTTCTAACAGCTGTTATTTAAAGACTGTGTTTTTCTAAATCCCCGCAGTGAGCAGTGCTCCGCCGAGGTGGGGCATGATAGGGTCTCTTTAGCATTCACCATCTTGGCCCGGTTGTAGGTCCGAACTTAATTGGGTCTGTGGAGAGGCGATTTTGCTCACCAAGGCCGCCCGTGTGGGACCGTAAGCCAGTGCAGAATCCCCCGACTCTCCACCAGTGACCCCACTACGAAGAAGGCAGGAGGCGGGCGAATATCCGCCTCCTCGTCCCCGTTCGTCTGCGCTGGAGCGGTCAGCTCGGACATCGCCCTTCCTGATCCGCTCCGTGCCCTCCTTCTGCGCCATCACCGCTTCGCAGACAGTTATTGGAAGCCTTTTCTAACCTTAACTATAGGATCAATTCGTCACCATTGGATGAGATTGAGATGTTGAAAATATCCTCAAATCGGGCAATTATTGAGTGGGCAACTATAGCAAACTATCTATCATAATCTGAAGAACTAAATTTTTAGAAAAGGATAGGACGCAAAAACACTATTGGGGCTCCGCACATGTGGATCTTCTTCCAGTTACTGGAAGCATAAATCGACTTTCTTGTATGTTTAAAGCTTTTAGTACACTAGGCGCAGCAAGCACGCGCTACTACCTGTCGTGAGTCGGCGAAGTTGCGTAAGATCTAAATCTTTATGACGCTATTAAATATTGCTCAGTGTGAATTGGACATGTCTGTAAAGCTTACTTCTTTGAAATAAGTTCTTAACTATATACATGTAAACTTAAATGGTCTGTAATTTAATAAAATGATAAATTCATATTAATCTCAATCTTATTAAGTATCAAAATTTGAATTTGCTGGGTGACGAAGTCGACACAGTAAAATATAAAATCAGATCCCAATTTATAAAACTACAAATAATTTTATGAATAACTTGAAAAGGTCTTGGCACTGGGTAATTTACTATGTGCCAAGACCTTTTCAAGTTCCATTCAAAGACCATCATAATTGTACATTTTTGAATAATAAATAACTTGAAACTTAAATATGAAATAATAATCATGTATTAAATTAATAGTCATCAAATCATTTTATAAAATTTAACAAAATATTAAAATTATTTATGATATTTTTGATTTGATTCAGCAAAGTTCTTTAGCTAAATATTTCCCTGTAAAATTATAATGTTTAGTAGTGACAATTGATGATTGCCGAGGTTAACGCATATAGGAGATTGCCAGTGTGGAAGAGTTGGAACGTAATTAGCTACTCTTTCTAAACGTCATTTAAAAATAATTTGAAAACCAAACCAATTTCAAACAGAGTTTTTGTATACTTCATCGTGGAAATTTCTATTTTCTCTAATTTTCATGCATCTCTAAAATATCTATCACATCGCAATCGATGTTCTTTAAAAATGCGGGCGTTACAACACTCACTGAAACAAATATTATTTAAACTGTAATTGGTTCGATTATCCTAAAATGTAATTATTTTTTAATAAACTATAAAGTCACTGAGAGACCGCGGTACTAATAAACTCCCGCGGACACGGATGCATGATGATGTATTTAATGTCAACTAATATTTACGTCTAAACTACTCATCAGATTTTCTCAGGTGAAGAACAAAACCAAACTCCCAAAAAGATATCACTCACTGATATCTGCGGGCTCACTGATGAAACGCAAAACACACGTCCCGTGTTTGGTGTACTAAAGGCTTTGTAGCCACAATAGGCTTTGTCGGCGCAATCGAAGGCGCGGTCTCTAAATGACCCTTGGAAAAGGTTACAGCTGTGTACAGAGTACAGGGTAAGGGCACTGCCTTTGTTAACTTGAAATGCCTATACTTATTGTCATTGGCTCAGTCTTCAAGAAAGCGTATCTCAAAAACCTTGAAGCCTAGTTCAAGAACCTTATTCAAATACTGTTGCCTAATTATTTCGCCTTTTATTTACCCCGATTTATCTAGTAGTGAGTGAAACACAGTTAAATGTATATTTTATCCCTGAAATGTTAGCCTTTGACCACTATCTCACCTGATGGTAAGTGATGATGTGGTCGAAGATGTTGTTCAGGCTAACCTAGATGTACTGGTTCTCAAGGACATCTGCCGGTAGGTACACACTTGGCTTGGCGACAGATTTTCTACTTGAGGGTGGTAGCTAGCCAGGCGGCCATTCACTATACAGTACTCTACGTGGGGCCGCACTTGTGCCTTGTAGAGTAAGAGCCACTGACTAGGTGTAAAGTACTGCTTCGCCTTGTTAAGCACACCGAGCTTCATTGAAGCGAATAAATGCGAATAAATGCATTGTATAACGCAAACTCCTTGAGTTCTAGTTAACCTATAGTAGGTAAGGTACATACTTACTAGGCTATCTATTACGCTAAAGTCTAGTAAGTACTGTAAACAATGTGCGCCGTAAATCTATGTAGCCAACGAGAAACATTACTTACAGAGTTTCCGATCTCAAGCTTCCGAGTGCAAGTTTTTTGTGACTCAAACAACTGCCGCAGTTTTAAGGCGTTTTTGTGAAAGTACTCGTATTCACGGACATTGAAAAGAGATTTTTTGACTCAGAGTCGGATTCATATGACGATGAAGCATGTTTTATTTTGTAAAAGAATATTTTGGAAAAGCCTATGTAAAAACCTCCTACATACTACCTACTACTTATACCTACATTTTGATAAAGCAATGCACCACCTGTCGTTTTTTTTTTCAAATGTAAAGTCGATGGATCAGTTCACCAATATCTTTGGAAAATAGATGCTTTCGACTAATATAACTTTCTTTTTTTTATATTCTTGGTATGTTAGCCTACTAACTATCTCACCTGATGGTAAGTGATGATTTGGTCGAAGATGTTGTTCAGGCTAACTTAGAATTACTGGTTCACAAAGTCAGCAGCCGGAACACACCGTTAGGTGCTTATCGACAAATTTTCCACTTGAGGGTGGTAGCTAGCCAGGTGCGCATTTACAAAATGCCCTACCACCATGCATTATATTATAATGCAAACTCCTTGAGTTGGTAGTTTACCTAGGAGTAGTATAAATTAATTAAAAATTAAAAAACCTGGCTGCAAATTATTTATTTTCGTTAGCGTTTTATCGTTTTATTTAAATTAAAACTGCAAGTTATACATATGTATAGAATCATTTCTTGAAGCCCTTCATTTCGAATTTCGATACCTCACTCGGTGGGCTTTGGAGATATTTTTTTTCTCACAATATGGCGTCTTATATCCGCCAGTTTGTTGTTTTTACACTTTTTTGTACCTAGTGTCACCTACCAAGACGAATCTAATGATATATTATACATTAAAGTCAGTTAAGCCGTTTAGAAGTTATGGTGGAATAAAGAAACTCACAAACATACATACATTAACTCTGAAAACAACACTTCTTTTTTTGGGCAGTCGTGTAAAATAATACGTATAAATATGTATAATGGTCGCACCAATATTTATGTATTTTTGATCGATTTCAAAAAAGGAAGAGTTTTCTCATATCGAATGTATATTTTGTGTGATGTCATAAACGCCACGAGAAATTTCTTGCAAATCGTAAGAATTTTCGACGCGCACGATCGAGATACGATGAGAACTCGGCTCGGTCTGTCGGCTTAACAGGACAATTTGGCGGAATTATCACTATATACACCGTGTCCCAAAATTCAACGATAAGCCGGCATCGGTGCATGGACCTACTCATGATTACTCGGGAAAAAAAATAAAAAAATTATAACTCTTTTTTTTTTTTAATTACAGAGACTTTTATAAAGTTGCGCCAACTTTTAATAAAACTTGCCATGGTAGTGTCCATACTTTTTTTTTTAACCCAGACTATAGAAAGTGCATAGAATGTTAAAATCTATGAAAATTATAAGAAAACAATTTTTTTTTACTGATTTTTGTAAAATAACTACAGACTTTCTGTAATTTTAAAGGATTGTGGTAGATAGCCGTCCTTCTTAGGTTGCTAATGCACAAAATATATCAAAAATATGTCAAAAATTGTGGTCATGGTAGTTGAAAATAGCATAATGGGTATCGAATATCGATGAAATTTATAAAAGTCTCTGTAATTAATAAAAAAAAACAGTTATAATTTTTTTTTTTGTTCCGATGAGTCATGAGTAGGTCCATGCACCGATGCCGGCTTATCGTTGAATTTTGGGACACGGTGTATATTTATTATAGTAATTAAGTGTTTTTCAAATATATTAATTTTAATGTTATCTTATAATATTTGTTAGTATCCAGTAGTCTGATGCATGGAAATGACGTCCCATATAACGGTTAAAATAATTGAATTAAAGCACAGTCTCGATGACCGAGTGGTTAACCAGCGGGTGTCTTAAGGCACCCGTTGCGTAAAACTAAAGTTCGACTCCCGATCAACATGAAAATTAAAGGTTGTTCAGCAGGAGGCTGTGTGAAGCAGAGGACAATCCTGATACAACATACATTTTTAAACCAATCTGATCTTTCATATATTTACGACAGTTCCCTGAAGCCTTGTTGCATTTTCCAGTGACTGTTCTTTAGTTATGCAATGAGCCTAATCTGCCAATAGAAGATTAGGAACAATAAAGAAAAAAAAATTGTGCGCCCTTTGCATATACTTACAAGTGTACAGGGTTATTGGTAAAATGCTAACAACCTCTTAGGGTTGACTTCTGCTAGTCCTAAGAAACATTTTGAGATAAATTTTCTTTTGATTTGAAAAACATTTTGTTTTCTTCGTAATTTTTAATTTTCTTTTGTGTTTTTTTATATGATTTTTGACTGAAACGAGGACCCCCTGATGTGAAAAGTCTCTTGTGCCTGTAATGTATATTTCATATTTTTTATTACTTTGCTCGATGTAAATATTCAAAACTCTATTCAAAGGGACCACGGCGCGGTCCAGTGTTGCCGCGGTGGTTGTTAGCATTTTACCAATGATCCTGTATATCCTACTCCTAGTAACATTATTTTTGAGTGCCAGTACTTCTAAGTTAGTCTGAACAACATCCTCGACCACATCATCACTTACCATAAGGTGAAATAGTGGTCAAAGGCTAACTCAAAATATCAGGAATAAAAATAAAAATAAATTGTTCATCTGCTCTCGGAATTGCAGTATCCTTTGTTCGAATCAGCCTCGTAAGTCCTCCTAGCGCATAGCTGGTTATCTCTTTCCTATACTGCCTAATCAATACTACGGTAGAAATGTATCGATTGTCCTCTATATATATTTTATACTGTTGTCTGCTCCATTACAATAACAAATACTTCGACGTTGCCCAACTTTCCGGAAAGTTCCCCTTTCTTCCAAAAGTTTATTACATGCTCACAAACTTGAGGTATTGATTGATCACTAATTCTCTTACAAGTACGTTGCCCACGCAAGAACAAACACGCACGTGTTTAATACACTTTAAGTGGTCAGTTTTTTTTTCAGAGAATAGAGGTTTACTTTGAAGTATATATAATAGGCGGTAATATAATACAGAGTTTATTACGCATAAATATTTAGATTTTTTTTTCTGATTGTGACGGAACCAGCACGAGGCTACGATGTCCAGCAGTGACCTCTTCCAATAAAAGATGCATATGACGAACTGCACTGCGCCCGTCACCCTGAGACA
This sequence comes from Plagodis pulveraria, assembly GCA_963890685.1. Lineage (NCBI taxonomy): Eukaryota > Metazoa > Arthropoda > Insecta > Lepidoptera > Geometridae > Plagodis > Plagodis pulveraria. The sequence continues at coordinate 25,333,377 of OY982955.1, read as the reverse complement.
CAGTTGTTAAGTCTCATGTGCCTGTAATTTTACTGGCTCTCAAGGTCGGCTACCGGAACACTGTAAGGTATTTGTGCGACAGATTTGCTACCTCTTGGTGATAGCGAGGCGAGCATTCGCAAATTGTCCTTCCGTAGTATGCGATGAAGCTGAAGCCGGCGGCGCAGCGGTGGGGATCGAACCGTGTATCTCTGTCTGTGGCACGGCAGTCTATATCAATTACCGCTCGGCTGTCAATGTTTCAAAAGACTGTTTGTTTTTGCGTATTATCATCAGTGATTTTTTGACAACTTGTGGGACTGAAGTAGTAGGTATGCCTAATAGACACAAGAAACACTCTACAGCATGGGGTTCTTCAAAAAGGGCGTGAAGAGATTTCTTCAGGGTCGGCAACGCGCGAGTGTTACCCCTGGTGTTGCAAGCGTCCATAGGCTACGGTAACTGCTTACCATCAGGCGGGCCATATGCTTGTTTGCCATCTTTGAGGTATAAAAAAAAAAAATATCATTCTTCATCTTGCCTTTGACCACAATCTCATCTGCTGGTAAATGATGATGTGGTCGAAGATGTTGTTCAGGCTAACTTATAGTGATTGGCTCTCAAGGACCGCTGCTGGAACTTACCTTTGGCGTCAGATTTCCTACTGGTGGATGCTATCTGCGAGCGTAACGAAGTGCCCTACCATATCTAAAATGTTTACAGGTGGAAATTCGGAAAATCCTTACCACCGTGCAAAGTGTCGAACATTTCAGGCTGCCCGAAGGCTTTCGAGAAATCCTAACGGCTGCCATCCAAGAATTATCCTTGACCGTCGACAAATAACGTTTCCCCGAGGCACTGAAATGCTCAGTAATATATATATATACCGCTAGCGGTCACTCATACCAGTATTATACACATACATATGCGAACATTGCTTAAATGTACGTATAGTTTGATCACTTTAGAACGACTACGTAAGGTCCACTAGGAGCGCATAAAAAAATTGCATAAATATTTGTCTGAACAGTCATGGGAAGGCTTAGTAAGTAGGTGGGTCTGAAACGTCTTTAATATGGAAGTAAGAGTTTTGTTCTTTCGTCTTTCTGATTACTAATATATATATAACAAAATATGAAAAAACTGCACTAAAAAGCTATGCAGTATAAACACATATATATTGAAGCGCTCGTAGCGAAGTAAGCTAAGCCGCTCTTAACTGACCAGCTTAGATGGCAGTCGTTATAGCGTGGCGGTAGGACATTTTGCGAATGCCCGCCTGGCTAGCTACTACCCTCAAGTAGAGAATCTGTCGCCAAGCACTTAACGGCGTGTTCCGGCAGCTGTTCTTGAGAGCCAGTAATTCTAGATTAGCGTGAACAACATCTTCGACCACATCTTCATTTACCATTAAGTGAGATAGTAGTCAAAAATAGCCCATAAGCTGTAAAAAAAGCAGTGGTAAAAGCTATGGACTACCGTACATGGTTCGATCCCCACCGTCGGATTGAGCTTCTCTGCGTGATGGAAGGACATTTTACGAATGATTGCCTCGCTAGCTACCAACAGCAAGTAGAAAATCTGTCGCCAAGCACCTAACAGTGTGTTACAGCAGCAGTCCTTGAGAGCCAGTAAAATTACGGACACATGAGACTTAACAACTGCATGTCTCAGGGGGCCGGGCGCAGTGCATCACTTGTGACGAAATGTATCTGTTATAGGCAGAGATTACCGCTTCATATCTTGTAGGCCTCGTTAATGTCACAATCCCATAAAAAAAATATAGGTAAACTCGAAAGACATAGTATAAATTAACCAACAAAAACAACGTGAGTGTTTTACCGGTTATTTATAATATTTGAATATGTGTACAACTCAAGAGAATTTAATATCAAAGACAGAAGATAGTTAAGGAAGCAAAAATAATAGAGATTCTTTCCTAATCTGTACACAACACAACTGACGAACGAACTTTCCGAAACAAATATAGCCACAAATATAACCCAGAATGTGCTATAATACTGGTGTAACGCCACAATAACGGTTATGGCCGATTTTTATCGGATACGGCTCAATCCATTTAGGTAAATAATATTGGCATGTTGCCAGGATTGCGGCGGGTTAATATAGACTACTTTTAGGTGTTATATTGGATAGTTTATCGGGTGCGAAAGATTCGTAATGCTTAATTTCCTTTTTAAATCCTTTTTTACACGACTGCCCAAAAAGGAATGTTTTCAGGGTTCATGTATGTATACTGTATATAAATATTATGAAGCGCTCGTCAATTCACGAAAATTTAATATCAAACACCGAATATAGTCAAGGAAGCAATAAAATATTATAGAGATTCTTCCCTAATCTTTACACAACACAACTGACGAACGAACTTTCCGAAACAAATATAGCCACAAATATCAGAATGTGCTATAATACTGGTGTAACGCCACAATAACGGTTATTGCCGATTTTTATCGGATACGGCTCAATCCATTTAGGTAAATAATACTGGCGTGTTGCCAGGATTGCGGCGGGTTAATATAGACTACTTTTAGGTGTTATATTGGATAGTTTATCGGGTGCGAAAGATTCGTAATGCTTAATTTCCTTTTTAAATCCTTTTTTACACGACTGCCCAAAAAAAGGAGTGTTTTCAGGGTTCATGTAAGTATACTGTATATATATTATAAAACGCTCGTAGCGAACTTTACTTAGCTGTTCTAACCGATCAGCAAAGTTAAGCAACGTCCGCCGCGGTCCTGAGTTTGATGGGTGACCGCTAGTGACATTACTACGGAGCGCTTCCGTGCTTCGGAGGGCACGTTAAGCCGTCGGTCCCGGTTGTTGTCTAAGTATGGTAGTCGTTATAGCATGGTGGCAGGACATTTTGCGAATGCCCGCCTGGCTAGCCTCCATCCTCAAGTAGAAAGTCTGTCGCCAAGTACCTAACGGTGTGTTCCGGCAGCTGTCCTTGAGAGTTAGTACTATATGTCACTATATATATGTGTTTGTATATTTTTTAAGTGTTTTATTAAAATATTAATTTGATGTTTTCATAAAATATTTAAAAATATTTGTTATTATTAAAAATGTCTATGTTTTTGAGTTTCTTTATTCTACCATTACTTCTAAACGGCTTAACAGATTTAAATGAATGATATATTCTTAGACATGACGAATTGTCTTACAATTACTACGTTTTTGATTTTTGATCGGGTTCCAAAAAGTAGGACGTATATTTTCTATTTACTTTTTATTGGATAAAAAAAATTTTGCGACCCGTATAGTAGGGATATGCTCTGCCAATTTAGATATCGTAGTCACTCACTACGATCATAACTAAAATTAGGCGTCATGGGGGTCGCAGTGTAAGAAATCAGTTCCTCAGAAAACGCTGCTGCCCACCTTCTGCTGTGTTACCCTTAGTCGCCTCTTACGACACCCACGGGTAGAGATGGGGGGTGACATTCTAGATCCACGGGCGGTATTTAATATATTTTCATACGTAAATAATTTAGATATTTAGGTTATAAGTGAAATTTAAAGTCAACTTTGGAATTTTATTTTATCAATTTATTTTTTCTCTTAAAAGGTTTCGGACTCCGTGTTTCGGGCTTTTCTTGGCCTGATCAAGATTAACATATAATTTTCTAACTGCTACAAACTAAATATATTTTGCTAAAAATCTGTTCGAGTAAAGTTATTTAGCACTTGTGAGCGTCTTAAGGGGATGATAAAAGTAGCTGAATAGGCAGAACGTGTTCCGGCTATAGGGGCGGATGTTCACGGGCGAATCCCGATCGTCGCTCAAATTTTTCCTTCCGGTGTAATTTTGTAAGCTTCTTTAGCTTAGCAGGCGTTAATGGACAAAATACAATGTTAGAATTTACCACTGACTTTCTTTCTACGTCAAAGTCAAAGTCAAAATTATTTATTCAATTTAGGCGTCTACGACGCTCTTATGAAGGTCAATTACAAATTTTAGTATTGAAATATTCTACATTGTACTGCCACGTTCAGCAAATAAATTGTATAGAACCACTGCGAGAAGAACGGGCAAGAAACTCGGGGCCATTCTTTTAGACATCTTTTAACAATGTGTTATATACTTACTATATAATAGAGTTATTACAATATTTGTTTAAATTATGTAGATGACAGGCAATAGCTTGGCGGAGGCTACGTGGCAGCCAAAAGTCATTTCCACTGGGGCATCACTGGTTTAAAAGATACCTATCATTCCGCATATTATAGATAGAAAACCATTTTAAATCATAACAATTTTGTCAGTATATAATGGCAACTTGTTATGAATACCAAAAACAGTAGTCGAATAACATACACAGGAAAAATCTTTCATGTTACAAAATTATAAATATACGATACGAAAAATTTAAGTCATGTGCGGGATTTTTTATATCATATATTTGTAATTTTGTAATGTAATCCGCATAGCAGGCGTTATTGCAAACCTAACAATATTAAAATCTTTCATGTATTTGTTATTCGACAGCCGAGCCTACTGAGCTATGTCGTATCGTATGATAAGAGCCTTATTTCAACCCTGAGTAGTTTGCTTTTCGTACTGGCGAGCAACGAGCTGCTAATTTGGGGAGTGTAAGGCCCTTACGACACATTCTTGTATGTAAATTAGTCCTATGCTTATACACTACTTTTTTAATAGTAATTATATCACTAACACCATAATGTTTCCTTTTTTATATGATTGTGACGGTACAAGCACGATGACGATTATGCGGACTAACCTCTACCTATAACAGAAGCATTACATCATTATCACGAATTGCACTGCGCCCCTCAGTCTGAGACATACAGTTGTTAAGTCGCATGTATGCCTGTAATTTTCCTATCTCTTAAGAACTGCCGGAACGCACTATTAGGGGCTAGGCGACAGATGTCCTACTCGAAAGTTGTAGCTAGCCAGTCGATCATTCGCATAATACTCTTCCACCAAAAGGTGAAGCGGTGCGTTTTTTCATTGTCTCAAAAATTATGTGTATGTTTAATATCCATTAGGTAAGTTATGGGTTGAAAAACGTTGCTCATTGAATTAACCCAATTTTATTACCTTTAGATATGGTCCATTAAAGTCACTCACTCTGAATAAAAGGATCCTTTACTAAAAGTAAGTATGATGGGTTGACAACATTAGTTCTGTGAAGTACCGAAATGAAAAAAATTGGTCATCACCTCATATCATACAAATGCGGTATCGGTACAATATTTACTCAATTTTCTATTAAAATTAACCTTGCTATAATATGGTCGGTATAACATTATACGCTTCACAAGTGTGCAAGAGGACTAAAACCGCTTTTTATGCTCTAGTGCATAAAAGTCTGTTGTTAAGCACAAGTGCATTATACACTTTATTCAAATCTACCAGTACCTACGACTTCCTTCGCGATTGCCGTACCTGCAGATTAACTATTCACATTTGAGCACTGTTTATCTCATATTAAGCAACGCTGTGGTCTGCGGTGAAGGACTCTTAGTAAAGCATAGTTCAGAAAGGAGCTTTTTACTTTCGGTTTGAAAACTCCCGGGTTGCATTTTCAAGAAGACAGTACTTAAGTAACTCAGAGAGTTCCTTCGCGGTTCGCACAATAAATGTTGAAGCAAAGTACTTTGTGCGTTTCTTTGGAATTTCGATTTTAAAACAGCGTTTTTTGCTGAGGTTCTCCTTGTTTGGCGGTAGAACGAAAATATATTAGATTGTGCACTTCCATTGCGCAGTCTCCAAAATGTATCCGGCAAAAGATGGATAGTAAAAAAATCTGACTGTGGTGAATATTCCAGATTTTAGAGTTATATCTTAGCAAGCTTGCAAAACTAAATAAGGGTGCCGAGCTATCAAGGGGTGACGGGCTGCCCGTGGAGTGCCATGCTGCCCGTATGGTGCCTGTTGCCCGTGCGGTGGCTGCTGCCCGTGGGGTGCCGGGCTGTCCACGGTGACTCGTCACTATTCTAACGTAAAAAAAAAATGATTGAAATCGGACTATGCGTTAATAAGTTACAACTAAGTACATTTTGAATTTCATCCCCTTTCCCGAGCGAACCGTGCTGAATTTTGGGATAATAAGTATACGATGTCCTTCTTCGTAGTATGAACTCAAATCGTGTTAAGTTTTATTGAATTCCATTCAGTAGTTTTGGAGTGATGCGCTGCTGGGATACAGATAGACAAAAATAAAAAAAAATACAGTTTTGGCATCAGTGTCAGCTACAGAGTGCTCTCAACTTATTTTTTCAAAATATCTGCCATGTACAGTATTGGATATGTTACAGTTTTATTAGTATAGATAGATTAGTTATATTTCATGTAGTAAGATGCCCTAGGTCCTCCGTAATACCTGTAGATAAGGAGTATTATGAAAGACCCAATGAAAAAAAATATCAAAACAACAACACTCAAAATAGAACATTGTTAAAATATCTGGTGCAATTTTAATTCAAAATATATTACTTACAATATCTTTGATTCATTTCCCATATATAACTCGTTAATTAAACCCGTTTCAGCTTCGACATAAATATCAGCCCTCGCGTTTGGCTCGGGCTGCTAAACCTCTCGGGTAAAACGAATTGTTTTATGCACTCGTATCTTTAAAAATACAGAAAACACCACAATTGTTCAAAACATGATAGTACTGGCAAATGCACAATACGTGCGAGTCCAAACCTCGAGAGAAGAGGAAAAAAAAACACTACTGTCAACATTTTATGCTTCTTCACTTTGAATAATAATAATAATAACATACCACCGGCATGGAAAACTGTTTTGAACATATGTGACTCCAATACTGTGCGCTTGGATCGTGAGACTGATACAGGGGTGCGTTCCGAACCTTGGTTAGAGCGCACTCGGAGTGCAACTTTTCACTCTAACGTCGTTCACAACCTTCGAGTAGAGCGTTCGGTTGTCACAACTGGACCGTTCCAAACCTTTGAAGGTTGCAACTTTTTAACCATAAAACGCGTGACATGAAATGACTTTGACGTTTATATCGTATTCTATTCTATATAATGCGCTCACCCATATATCTCAAAAAATATAAATACTAATATAATTTCTCAAAATATAAAACTTAAATAAAAATGGAAAACGAATTTGTGATAGTGTTAAATAGCAATTATTATTACGATAATGATGTAAGTCTGTCAATGTCACAATTTGTTTGAGGTTATAAAACAACCGGTCGTTCCATACCTCAGGGTAAGTTGCAAAACAACCAAACAACGAAACAACTACACTCTGAGCCTCTGAACGCACTCCAGTTAGTGTGGTTAGTCATCAGCCCTATATTAACAATAACAGTGACAGTGAGACAAGTGTCAGTTCTGACGGCGACTTGACAAATGCAGCTGAGCCGAGACTGACTGAGAACGACAGTTACGGGCTGAGGCCCGTGCTCGTCGCTTCGCGCAATCGTGACTCCCAGACGAAGGACTTCAAAACTGTCCGAAACTGGTCGGAATCTTTCCGGTAAATATAACGCGGGTCCTAGCCGGTTCCTAATAAGTTAATTTTAAGCTTCGATCTTTTAATTTCGTAACCGATGCACTGAAGTGCTTATAGTAAATACCACTAGTGGTCACCCATCCACAGGATATCCACAGCGGGCTTTGATCGTATATATATTGAACAACTGGTCAATTCTAAAAATTCTATGACTTCTCTGCTGTCGTCATAGTGCGGTACATCGGGGTAATGTTCTGTATCGCATTAAATGGATTTTGAATCATAACTCAAATCTTGAAATATGTGGGTTTATTTACTTGTTTATGGATTATCCAGATTTCACATATACACTTTAGTTTCGGTTAAAATAGACGGGTCGTAAAATATTGCTCCAATTTAGCTATACTTAGATGATGAGATTTGGATTCTGAAAATATCTGTAGGTAATAAATTTAATTTATTTCTTTATTTATTTAAGATGCACCAACAGTGTACATATTAAAAAATACAATAGTATAATTTCTTACAAATTCATGACAATTAAGTCATGACCTGATATGTACACCTCTTACAGGCGCATGCATCATTCTTAGTAATAATAATTATACAGTGAAAGGCATATTAATTACAAGTAAGCAGGCTCTCATCACACTTACAGTCACTTTTACTAAATATTTCACGAACTTGACTACTTTTAAGTACTTAAATACAAATTGTGAGAAAGCACTCGACTGGTAAGTTCGTAAGAACCCGTTTGAAATTGTAATAATAAAAACACTTAACTAAATAGATTTGAATACAAGTAATACAATTATTAAAATTATGCAAAATAGACTAAACATATTATCTCAATGAAAGACATTTAACATTAATCATCTCTGTTAAGAGATCTAATCAGTTTGTCTTTGAAAACCCTGAGAGAATCGTGAAAAATATCTAGATCGTCTAAAGATGCGTTAAATTCGTTGTGACTACGACACATTCTAGTGTTGGCGAATTGTAACCAAGGTAAGATGAGAACGGATGCTCCGAAAATATTTTATTTAGCTTATATCTCGGTTAATTATATAATTTTATTATTCTACGTAATTAGTATATAATAAACTTAAAATATGTTTAATATTGTTATGTTTGAAATAACGCCTGCTATGCGGATTACATTACAAAATTACAAATATACGATAGGAAAAATTTCCCGCACATGACTTAAATTTTTCCTATATGTAATACTTAAAATATTACTCTTGCAAATATTAATGTGCATTGTATCTCGGTGCTGTTAAAAAAAAATGTATTTTCAATAAGCTCTTGTAACTTATTACCTCTTCCTTTGTTAGGGTAAACATATTGTACCGACAAATAAATATAGGGATAACGGCAAGAAGATGCCGCTGTATTCATGATTTTTCCAATGACTGCTATATGTATTAGTATCCTTTAAGAGGGTGCAGTATGCCCCTACTCACGTCAATGTGACAGGTAGCTGCATATAATTCTCATCACAGAGTTTTATTACATCTCTATGCCCTTATTAACTAAAATGTAGCAGTTTAACTACCAAGGAGGGTATTTCCAAGAAGGATTCGTGGTAGCAGGCGACGCAGTTGGCGTTAAATCCGTAGCGTAGTAGTAGAGTCAGGCATTAATTTGGGGATAACCAAATTTTTGAAGCAGTGAGAGCTTAGTGACAATGGCTATGGACTGCCGTGAAGCAGGTCTATCATTCGAATCCCACCGTGGGCTTGAGCTTCACCGCATGGTGGAAGGGCATTTTGCGATTGCCCGCCTGGCTAGCTACCACCCTCAAGTAGAAAATCTGTTGCTAAGCACCGAACGGTGTGTTTCGGCAGTAGTCCTTGAGAACCAGAGAAATTACAGGCACATGAGACTTAAAAACTATGTCTCAAGGTGACGGGCGCAGTGCAATTCGTGACTTGTGATGCACTAGGAGTTTGTATGGATTTCCGAACTGTGGTAGTGTATGTGTAGTGTCTGGTAGCGTAGTGGTGGCGGCGCTGCAGAGTCACACAGGTAGAAATCTGGCATTGCGAGTAGTAGTATTCTGTGGTCTGGCAGCGCGACTAATAACATCACTTCGTAAAAAGCTCAAGTGGCTCCCTATTCGTCTTCGCCGGAATACTCATATCCTCTCCCTTCTCTACAGTGTTCTGTTTAATCCCTCAGCCCCGCGTTATCTTAAAGAACGCTTTGAATTCCTTTGCTGCTGCAATGATTTTAATCTTCGGTCATCAGAAAATTTTCTATTGAAGTTACCTACGCACACAAGTTCTTTTTATGACAAGTCCTTTACTGTTCAAGCTGCTCGCCTTTGGAACTCTCTACCAGTTGAAATTAGAAAGATCACATCGCTCCTTTCATTTAAAAGTGAAGTTAAGAAATTTTACCTCTCTTCAATTCATAATGATTAACTATCCAACTTTGCAAGTATAATTTTTATTTATATTATTATTATTATTGTTGTTTATGTATATATATATACACTATATATTACAATTGTATTGGTATAATGTATCTATTTTATTTTATTTATATTTGTATTTTATTGTACTTGGTTTATCTATTATAGTTTATTTATATTATATAGATATTTATTAACGTATGTTTTATATAGTTTAAATATTTTGAGTATTAATAACTATGATTTATACATAATGCACTTTAGCCTATACCTCCATCTAAATTAATATGTTTCAATTCAACCTACGGTTGCCTGGAAGAGATTGCTGCCTAGCAATAAGGCCGCCGATTGTACTATTTTTAAGATATGTTTTAATCTTGTAACTAGTATTAATAATTTTAAAAGTGCAATAAAGAGTTATCTATCTATCTATCACTTCGCGCGAAAATTCCAAAATGGCGTCGTATGATCAAGGCGGATTTAAGTCAATATAAAATTTACCTCCCTCTTTCTGATGCTCGACTCAAAGTACCTAAAAGCATCATTATATCGTCGTCCTTCACTTCATCCTCTATCAGAAGCTTCATTAGCTCTTTTCTACCGACTTCAAAAAAAGGAGGAGGCACTCAATTCCTATACCTTTGAATATATAAAAATATATAGAGACAATTCCGTCTTAATTTCTAACTAAGTCGACGTGACATCAGGAATGCATCATAGCCTAACTGGAATAGTTGTTGACGCGTTTTGATTCTACACGAAGCATCTTCAGGAGGTCTTGAATAGTCCAGCGCACGATCAACTTTCAATCGCGCCCTCGTTGAGTCAATACCGTAGATATATTAACTCGCCTTTGGAACTCTCTACCAGTTGAAATTAGAAAGATCACATCGCTCCTTTCATTTAAAAGTGAAGTTAAGAAATTTTACCTCTCTTCAATTCATAATGATTAACTATCCAACTTTGCAAGTATAATTTTTATTTATATTATTATTATTATTGTTGTTTATGTATATATATATACACTATATATTACAATTGTATTGGTATAATGTATCTATTTTATTTTATTTATATTTGTATTTTATTGTACTTGGTTTATCTATTATAGTTTATTTATATTATATAGATATTTATTAACGTATGTTTTATATAGTTTAAATATTTTGAGTATTAATAACTATGATTTATACATAATGCACTTTAGCCTATACCTCCATCTAAATTAATATGTTTCAATTCAACCTACGGTTGCCTGGAAGAGATTGCTGCCTAGCAATAAGGCCGCCGATTGTACTATTTTTAAGATATGTTTTAATCTTGTAACTAGTATTAATAATTTTAAAAGTGCAATAAAGAGTTATCTATCTATCTATCACTTCGCGCGAAAATTCCAAAATGGCGTCGTATGATCAAGGCGGATTTAAGTCAATATAAAATTTACCTCCCTCTTTCTGATGCTCGACTCAAAGTACCTAAAAGCATCATTATATCGTCGTCCTTCACTTCATCCTCTATCAGAAGCTTCATTAGCTCTTTTCTACCGACTTCAAAAAAAGGAGGAGGCACTCAATTCCTATACCTTTGAATATATAAAAATATATAGAGACAATTCCGTCTTAATTTCTAACTAAGTCGACGTGACATCAGGAATGCATCATAGCCTAACTGGAATAGTTGTTGACGCGTTTTGATTCTACACGAAGCATCTTCAGGAGGTCTTGAATAGTCCAGCGCACGATCAACTTTCAATCGCGCCCTCGTTGAGTCAATACCGTAGATATATTAATCGTTTTTACATTGACTTCCGTATATTCTATTCTGATTTACTAAAAAAAACTTATGATATAGCGCATATTGACCCGTGGTCTGCCTGCATGGTTGTACTGGTATACTATAGGCCTTTCTTCGAATGTTATGAGCTTGCTCATCTGCATTGGTGTACAAAGGCTCCGTCGTTGCGTCAAATCTTCTGGAACTAAGCTCAGCTATTCTGGATTCGCTTATCATTCGAGTATGATGTATTGCGTCTTATTAAACCTAGCTCATCATAAAACCAGCTACCAAAGGGAATGACTGAGAGATTACCATTTTAAGCTATGCATTATTTCTTAATAAGCTGATGCAGGGAGTATATAGTATCTAGATGAATTTTGTAACATAAGAACGTAGGTATACGAACAAAACAGCCGCCTTTGTAAATCATATCTCATTTAATTAATTTAAACTCAGGTTTTTTTTTTAAGAACGAAGGTAGGATTTGATTTCCTTATTTTATGAAATTACCTCTTTCGTTCATAAATAAGTCTAGACCATCCCCAGGGAGAGTTGGTATCGACAGGCTTTTATTTTGTTATTATTGGTGATAGGTTAGCTATGACAATATCATCTGATGGTAAGAGATGACGTGATCGACTCAACCTAGACAACAGGCTCTCAAGGACAGCTTGCGGAACAAACCGTTAGGTGACAGTTTACTTGTAGATGGTAACTAGCGAGCATACGCAAAATGTCTTTCCATCATATGATGAAGCACAAGCCCGCAGTGGGAATCGTACCATGGACCTGTTAAACGGCAGTCCATAGCTATTGCCATTGGGCCATCTCAACATTTTAAGAATACATTGAAGCGACATTTATAGTGAACCTATGTGTGAATGAGGGTAGAAAGATTATAAAGATATGTAAGTAACGGGTCCTATATGTTTTCCCAGCATAAAAAAAAACATAATAATTCAGTTACAATGATTCAAGGGAAGGCCGTTCTGAAGAGCTTTATCATCATGGCGGTTAGCCTCACTGCTTGTCACCTTTTATCACTGTATATGAAGTGCGGAATCATATTTTGAGACGTTACTGTCCAGAGGTGCCTCATTATCTTTCACTTAGCGAGCCTGATGGGTCACCACTGGTGGTCTTCTGCTACCGGTCGTACCTAATTATATTTACTTTCTTGCTCAGATAACGGAATAATAATGGGTTGCTGGCCTAAAATTTCATCCCCCCATATCTTCCTATTGGAGTCTGATGAGGTGACGAAGGGAAAAATACCAGAAAGTCAGGCTGCAGCGCATTCTGAAGAACTGCTATGTTACAATATGAGATCTCCGAGATGCCTGCCAAGCACGGGGATTAAGGCCGACTCCCTTCTAATGAAAGAAGCCTTTGTTGAACGTTATGGTTTATGAGATGTGATAATATGGTTATTAATGAAAATAAAAATACCAGATTCCCTGAACAAATCTCTTAATCTAGGCCTTTTTTTGACTACTGCTAGGTTCCCCTTTGACGACAATCCAATCTGTTGGTAATGTGGTCGAAGATGATGTGGTCGAAGGTGGTAAACTGGCATAACCTAGAACAGAAAATTGGTTCTCCAAGACTGCTGGAACACACCGTTAGATGTCTAATATATTTTCTACTTGAGGGAGGTAGGTAGACCAAACGGGTGATGTAAAAGGCCCTACCACAATGCTGTAACGACTGTTATCCTTAGACAACCACCGTGACCAACTGCTTAACGTGCCCTTCATAGCACGAAAGTGCTTAGTAATAAATGCCACTATCAGTCACTCATCCAAGTTGAGCCAGTAGAAAACGTTGCCTAACCTAGTTGATCGAGTAAGAATGGCTAGGCAAGCTCCGCTAAGAGGGCTACATAAACTATGGTGCTATTTTTGATGACGTTTAAAGCAATGATAGCCGAGCGGTAATAGCTATGGTCGGCAGCACAGCAGCTGCTGCTGTGCCGCAGTTCGATGGTTCGATCCCCACCGCCGGCTTGAGCTGCACCGCATGGTGGATAGAAGAGTATTTTGCGAATACTCGCCTGGCTAGCCAGCACCCTCAAGTAGAAAATCTGTCGCCAAGCACCTAGCAGTGTGTTCCGGCAGCGGTACTTGACGGTCAGTAAAATTACAGGCACACGAGACTTAACAACTGTTTGTCTCAGGTTGACAGGCGTAATGCATCACTGTGTCGGAATTTATCTGTTATATGAGCATATAGGTTACCGCTTAACATCAGTTTGGTTCTTGTTCCGTCCCTGTCAATGTTATATATTAAAAAAAAGTTTTTTTTTATATTTAATAGGCTAGCCTTTGACCACTATCTACTCGATCACTATCACTATCATAGTGAGAAAATAGTGGTCGATGGCTAACCTTAAGCTATATAAAAAAAATTATCTGTTGAGAATATAATTTTTAATTACAACCATATGTTTGTTAAGAATTTAATTGTCTTAATATTTTAATATCTTTTTATATAATTTATAAAAATAACAAATAAATCATATTGTGAGGATAATGCGGAAGTATGTAAGTTTTGAGATGCTGATTATGAAAACGCGGGAAGTGTACCTACAATATTTTTAGTTATAAGAAATCTACTAACCAAGTTTTTTTAGTTTTATTAATGCTCTTTCACTAGTACGCTAGTATAATTCTTATAATATCTTTTAGTACCTACGAAATTACTTTTTTGTAAAAACAGAATATTAAGTAAAAAGCTTCGAGGTGGGGGGGCCAGGAGTGCCATAGCGCAGGATCAACCTAGTTTGGGCTCCTGTTCGTTCCCAAGACATTTCTTGTTAGTAGTTCCAAAGTAATTTCAGCATTGTCTTATGGTTCTAGACACTATTGTGAAAGGAAAAATAAAGATTATTATTATTATTACTATCTCACCTGATCGTAAGTGAAGATGTGGTCAAAGATGTTGTTCAGGCTAGCCTACAATTACTGGCTCTCAAAAACAGCTGCCGGAACACACCACAGGTGCTTGGCGACGGATTTTCTACTTGAGGGTGGTAGCTAGCAAAATGCCCTACCACCATGCTATAATGACTGCCATCGTAAGACAACAACTGGGATGCACGGAAACGCTCAGTAATAATGTCACTAGCGGTCACCCATCCAACTCCTGACCACGGCGGACGTTGCTTAACTTAGCTGATGAACAAACTTCGCTACGAGTGCGTTTACTCTTTAAACAATTGTACAAGTAACTAATAAAGCTTATTTGAATTACCTAAAAATACATTTTGCGTTAACTTAAGCGTGAGGTTCATTATTAAATCGTTACTTTGCTGTTGGTAACGCGTGACCTTCAACGACTAGTATTTTTTGTAAAAGCATTAAGTACCCTTTATCAGGCTGATATGTCTGCGACTTACAGACGACCCTGCCATGTCACAGATTGCTGTAATCACATAGAAACGGCTCCAATACCCGATATCGTCAGATAATTACGAGTGGTCCCATCCATAATTACAGATTATTTGAGAACATAATTGTATGCTGAAAGAAAGTAAATAAAAATTGATGATCGAGTTAGATCGTCGATGAAAGGTTGTTTAGTTAATAATGTTGATTGACGGTAGCGACAGATAGCGACCTAAAAAATAAAAAAAATAAAACAATAAAAACGTCGAAAATAAATAACGTTAATGATAGTATTTTTTGAACAATCGAATTAAAACGGCATACGAGTATTAATAAATATTAATGAAGCAGTGATGGCTCAGTGACTTTGGCTATGGACTACCGCGCAGAATTTCGAAATTCAAATCCCGCCGCGGGCTTCAGCTTCACCGCATGGTGGACGGGCTTTTTGCGAATGCCCGCCTGGCTAAGCCCGAGGCCCACCTGATGTTAAGTGGACTGACCTCTGCCCATAACAGATGCATTTCGTCAACGACGTATTGCACTGTGCCCGTCACACTGATACGTAGGTATAGTTATTAAGGCTCATGTGCCTGTAATTTTACTGGCTCTCAAAGACAGCTGCCGTAACACACTGTTAGGTGCTTGGCGACAGATTTTCTACTTGAGGGTGGTAGCTAGCCAGGCGGGCATTCGAAAAATGCCCTTCCATCATGTGGTGAAGCTCAAGCCCGCGGCGGGATTCGAACCATGGACCTGCTGCACTGCAGTCCATAGCCAATGCCACTGAGCCATCACTGCTTCAATACTGCATCAATTTTACCTTAAATCACCTTTTACGACACCTAAAGGTAAGTAGATTCCTACTTACCCTTTAGTAGACTTACGTTTACATTTTAGTTAGTAAATTTAATGTAACATTCTTGCCCGGCACCCCATGGAAGGGCAAAACCTTTATATGTTTTGGTAAATGCCTGTTCGAACGAAACTATTTCGCTTGTCAGCCCCTTGAGCCGTAGAATGTTCGGTACACATACTGAATTATTAGTAGACCGCAAATACAGCGATGAATCATTGGCAAAGACTTGTAGTCGTAAAAGCCGATAATCCTTTTACCGCCGCAATGGCAGCAGAATGCACTCAATCGCGTTTTATGACCGGCGAGGATTGCACTCGAACACAAGGGCCATGAAAATAAGTCAACTGGCTCGTCTACTGAACCAAGAAGCATTTAAGCAGTAACAAATGAAAGCTATTTTGTTAATCAGTTACGGGCCGGAAGGAACGAGACGGAGGGATATAACACTGCGCAAGTTGTATGAGACAATAAAATCATTATCAGCTAGGTCGTTCTCCTTTTTCTGTTTGCGCATTATTTTTAGTTGATAGTTATACGTCAACTTTAAGTTTTACTTACGAACAGTAGATTTTTTTCATGACTTGTTGGCGTTGAACATGGCAGAAGCACATGTGTAATACGTAGGTGGTATTACATTAAATATTTTAGTGAAAAGGAGACCGATACGTGCATAGTGGTTTTAATCATCATTGGCTCTGCCAATGCTACCACCTAGCTAAAATAATGGATTCCCAATACAAAAACTAAGCTGCTAAAAAACCTTCAAGCAGTGTTTGGATTTCAAGCTTCAAACGTCTTATCACGTTTACTATGTTCAAATAACTGATAGCTTTTCGGACAGTACGCAGGAGGCTGATAAACCAGAAAAGTAGTTTTCCCTCAGCGATTGAAAGACCTTTCGATCTCATTTTGTACCGATTACTTGATTGAAGGGCAAGCGTTAGATTAAGCCTCTTATCGTAGTCAACGAAGAAGCCATTGTCTCTCTAGTAGCGACAGCGGCGTTCAGTTAGACGCTAGGAGCGTCTGACGTATACAACGTTTGTTTTAATGGCCCACGAGTGGCATTAATAGGGTGATTCTGGGAATGAAGACATGATGTCAGAGAAAAACTAATCACTACGAACAGTTATCAAGGTCAAACAAGGAAATCGAGATTCGTCAACTGTATGTGATAATTTTCCTTAAGACATTTGACACTGTTGATTAATTTAGATAATTGGGGAATTGGAAGATAGCCAAAATTATTATTATAGATGAAGTTCAGGACAATAAAAAGCTAACAACAATGTTGATGAATGTTCTTGTTTATTGATTGTAATACCCTCACAACACACACACCCTCACACACATATATAAGCACGCACACAAACCCTGGAACAAGTACGTAACAACGATAATATATATAGATGATGGTGGTTAAGTCCTTTTTCCAAGGTATGTTTGCGTGCCTATATAACAGATTATGGAAGCTATGTACATATTTCAGGGTTTGTTGGCGTGCATATATACATAATAGATTATGGATGTTAAGTACTTGTTCCAGGGTTTGTTTGTGTGCTCATATGTGTATCACAACAATTTGTACGCTGTGTACTTATGTAAACCTTGTTGCTTTGATAGCTGGTATTAACTTTAAATGAATTAAATAATAAGACCTTTCTAGATAAAAAACTCGTACTGGAATATTAGGTATTATGATTTTCTCTGCATTCAACTTCACGTGAAAAGTTGACTGTAAAGAAATTGAAACTCGTATATAAAATCTAATAAAAAAAAAGTAGTTTACGTGTGATAAAAGTCTCACTATACAGGGTTATTGAAAAAATGCTAACAACCTCTTCCGGTTGACTTCCATTAAACCAAACAAACATCTTTAATTGTATCGTTTAATAATTTAAATCTTTTATTATTACCATATAATAATTAATTTGGTCGATCTAAGTAGCCATAAATCTATTCGAGTGTCGCGTGGTGCATCCCGACGGTGCCGCAGTGGAGGCTCTAGGAGTCTAGGCTATTGGAAGGCATTGCTGCTACTTTCGTTTACTACAAGACACAGAACTTAAAAGAATCCGACGGTACTAGAAAAAAGTTGATATTATTTTCTGAAAAACGTTTTAAATTTTGTATAAAATCTTAGAACTAAAGATGGTAAGAAAAAAATACGGTGTGTTCCGGCAGCTGTCCTTGGGAGCCAGTACTTCTAGGTTAGCCTGAACAACATCTTCAACCACATCATCACTTACCATCAGGGGAGATAGTGGTCAAAGGATAACATATCAGGCATTAAAAAAATGTTGTATTAAATAAAGGCGGTCCACGAGATTAATATAAACTTAATTTTTATTCAAAGTGGCCAGTGCGCTTTTAGAATACAACCTTATTTTTAAACTCCTATTACTTCTCTCCATTGGTGGCAACGTGTTCAATAGAAACCATTCCAATATCACAATGTCGTTTCTGTGTCGGCCGGTATAAAAGCGTCCAATACCTTCTATTATAGTTCGGGCAGGTATCGGGCGCCTTTTATTTGGAGCAATCGGGACATCGGTTTGTGTTCCCTTTGTCAATAAATATCAAACGCAGGGACGATACAGAACTTTACGACCTTTCGATTGTAGTTTGGCTCGGTAGATAATATCTATATTCCTTATCAATATCCCATTTCAATATAATGTGTCTCTACATTTTTGAATGGAACGCTATAATCTTATATTAATATTATATCATGCGAAAGTTTATGAGTGAGGATGTGAAAAAGTGAGTGTGTATGTTTATTACTCCTTCGATTAAGATCATCGATTAAGATGAAACTTCTTGTATAGATAGTTTAGGTGCTGTATTAACACTTTGAATACTTTTACCATCATCATCATATTTCATCACTGTCGACACGGAAGAAACTGCGACGCAGCTAATACTGCTATAATTTATTAATGCCAAAGATTGTGTTTGTTATCATTCACTTTCCTAACAGCTGAAGCAAAGATGGCCGAGCGGTAAAAGCTATGGACTACCGTGTCACAGGTTCACAGTTCGATCCCCACCGCCGGCACCACCTACCACGAGCCAGTAAAATTACAGGCACTGTGAGACTTAACAAGTGTATGTCTCAGGGTGACAGGTGCAGTGCAATGCGTACTTGTACGTTATGCATCTGTTATAGGCAGAGGTTATCGCTTAACATCAGGTGAGCCTCGTGCTGGTTCAGTCATAATAACATAAAAAGTACGTTATTCGTATATCCATAATACCTTTTAAGAGCTTTAGTTTTTGTACCATAATACATAGATTCTTCCAATTTTTACAGATTATTTTAAATTTTGATTAATAAATTCAGCCGATGCTTTGCAGAAGTCCGTTAATAAATTTATATATTTTTATGTTAAATTAATTATTATATAAATGATAAGAAATATTTATTACAACAACAGCTACATCTAATGACAAACCCGCCTAATTTTCCTGCTAAGGCGACTCATTGTCATAGCAAACCCACCCAAGTGAAGCAGTGATGGCTCAGTGGCATTGGCTATGGACTGCCGTGCAGCAGGTCCATGGTTCGCCTCGGGCTTTTTCCGTCACAATAACATTAAAAAAAACCCTAATGGGTAGGCCTTTGTTCAACATACGAATGTTATAGCTGGTGATGATTGAGATGATATTGAGCAGTTTTATAAGTATGTCGAGAACTGTACATGAATAAAATATTATTCATAATTCATAGCAAACATTTACGACAGGGTAAGGATGATCCCAAACCTACACGCGTACATACGTAAATTGGTGAATTTATGCCAAAAAACTTTTAGCTAAAAAGGTGAAGGACCCTCTAGAGTATTGGGTTATAAAAATGTTCCAAAACAGGTCGGTCAAATGGATTTCTACCGTGGACGTTCATATGAAGACGATATACAAGTATAAGTCATTGATTTACTTTTTTTGAAATAATGTGACATTATTGTATGCGTGAGAGTGTGTGTATGTTTGTGTGTTAGAGAGGGTGTGAAGGTGTGACGGTGTGTGTGTGTGTAAGAGGGTGTGTGCTTGGGTGTGGTTTTAGGACTAAAATTTCATACTTAGGTGCTTATACACCTACACCATATATCTGAATAGACAGTAGTAATCCATACTTATACAGCGAAACTTTCATCAGATGTACTGCGCCCACCACCCAGCTACATATAGTTCTTTAGTCTCATGTCTGTGATTTCTCTTTCAAACTGGAACACAGTAATGTGAACATTACTGCTTGGGGGTTGAAACAGGTATGGTGTATAACAGGTGGGGCAAAAGTAATCGCCCTATTGGAAAACCCTTTAACTTTGCAAATGGTGCCAAATGTCAACTCGGTTTTGACATTTGTGAAGTAAACAAACGCAGAATACAAATCGACCAGCCATGAATCATTAATTCAATTATTTTATCAATTACTCCGCACCCACAATGAAGGAAGCATGTTCGGGTCTCTCGTTTTGGTATTTGCGCTGGCCGGCCAGATTACCCAATTTAACCGAGCCAGAATTAATTTTATGGGATTTTTTGAAGTCGCTAGTTTACGTCAACATGCTTTAGACTCTTGAAGCCCTTACGGATATTATTCGCCAAGAATGCGAGAACCTGTCGCCCGAAGTTCTGAAGTCTCAAGCCAAGGAATCAAAAATACCACACAATACATGGCTTCAGGTATAACTATACGATACGATACGAAAACTCTTTATTGACACCAGTTTAACAAAGGAATCAATACATGGAGTAGTTAACTTAAGTAGGTCCAATGGGCGGTCTAATCGCTTACATCGATCTCTTCCAGACAACCTTACGATGGAAAGAAATAAATCTCAAAAATATGGACGGTGGTGTTTTAACAATAAAATCACAAAATTGTATATTACCATAAAAATAAATAGATAACTGCATAGATATACATATGTAATGTAATATAAAGTTAATAGATGTACTATGAATTACACATATAAAGTATAAACATGAATAACATGAATGAAGTACAATCAACTCAAAGCACACGACCGCTCACAGCTATGGTCCAGGGTAACGCTGTTTGCCTTTTGTAGGATCACTGATAACTTCAATAGATGGATTTCCTCACTACAGTATGATTCATAAAATATTACTTAAAGATAATTATAATCACAAAAAATATGACCGCTTACTCTAGTTCAAGGACATATAAGAGCTGTCCTTTAAAAAAAAAAAACGACCACAATTAGGGACAGTCATCATCGCAATCGTTACTATATACTGTGGTTTTGGTGAAAATATTCACATCCTACGAATAGTTCACATCATTAAGTATCAGAAAATAAATATTAAACAGAAAATATACAAAAAATGCACTAAACGTTAATAAAGCAAACCATCATCGTATACAATTTCTTTGTTCATTTACATCTCTAAGTGAAAACGAGAACATTATCAATTTAGCTCATGAAATGCGTATTATTAGGGATGACTCAAACCCTCAGATCTCCCTAAATTTTAAATGTGACCACATAATGAGCACCGGCTTCCGAATATATAAAAAACCGGCTAAGTGCAAGTCGGACTCGCGAACCGAGGATTCCACACAAACCTGTAGGTATATAAGTAAAAGTTATGGTATTTTAATGCTAAATGAAATTCATAACATTTTATAATTATGAACAATACTCGTATTTGTATTACATGATGTAACTACAACTCGCAATTTTTCCTAGATATAAGACGTTGCTTAGTACCAAATTTCAAGATTCTGAGTTCACGGGAAGTACCCTGTAGGTTTTGGTTCCGTTGCGAGTTTCGAAAATTTGCGCATAAACCCTGTACCTTTTAATTGCGTTGGCTTAGAAGTTTGATTTTTCACAGCTCTAAGGTCTATATTTGAGTATTTGATATTTATTTCAAATTTATACCACAACGCGTTCCTGAGAAAAAGGGTCTTGACAGACAGACAGACGGACAACAAACTGATCCCATAAAGGTTTTTATCCTGTTGAGGTACGGAACACTAAAAACATCAAAATCGGCACACCCTCTAAAAAATAATTAGAAAGAGTCGTCCTACTTTTATAAAGACAGTTGAAATTTGGTTTTTACCATAATACACACAGGGAAACAGTTGGACATAATTGTAAACCAAATAAACTACTTATAGGACAAAACATCTTTGACAAGGCTTTGGTTAAACTCACACAATTGAAAATTATATTCATAGTTTAGGTCGGAACTCATGACTATGTAGATTGAGTATTATTGACTCAAGTCTGGCTAAATATCTATCTTTGCTTACGGCGCCGTAACTAAACTAAATTATAATATATTAGAAACATTGTGTTGTGGCCGTGGGGTGTTGGGCTAGAATGTCACCCTCCCAATGCTACCTGCGAGCAGTAAGGCGACTAAATATAAAAAAAGCAAATAACCGGAAGGTGGGCAGCACCGCCTTATGAGGACCTGATATCTTATATTGCGATCCCCAAGACACCTGCCAAGCGTGGGGATTATGACAAATACTATACTACTAATCCCCCTTAATGGGGGAGGCTGTGTTAAGAAGTGGACAATCCGGCTGATACAGTACAGAAACATTGTATGTTGCGGGATTGTGAAACGCTCGTAGTAGAGATTTCTTTACCGGTCAACTAAGTTAAGCAACGTCTGCTACGGTCATGAGTGGGATGGCATTACTACTGAGCGCTTCCGTGCTTCTAAGGACACGTTAAGCCGTCGGTCCCAGTTGTAGTCTTACGAGGGCAGTCATTAATCGCGCATCACAGATTTATGATGACATTTAATTTTCGTTCATAAATTCTCGAACTCTGGTCCGTGGTATGCTAACGAGTTAAGCATGATGGTAGCGAATGTCCGCCAGGCTCGATTCCATCCTCAAGAAGAAAAACTGTCACCAAGTACCTAACGTTGTGTTCTGGCAGTTGTTCTTGAGAGCTGGCACTTGTAAGTAAGCCTAACAACATCTTCGGCATCATCACTTACTATCAGAAATATTAGTCTAAGATTAGACCATGAGCGTTAAAAAAAGGCACTATATTCTTATTTTTCGTGATCACACGGTAATTAAACAACTTAAAATGATAGATAGATTCATAACTCTTTATTTTACACACCACTACATTACAATAAAACAAAATACGAAGGATTACAGTCAAGTGTTACAATGGCCTTATCACTAACAGCGATCAAAATGATTTAATGATTTAAATCTTGTGTATTTAACATTATATTATCCCGACGTTTCAACACTTTAAAATTACTAAATGACTAAATTCATGAAAATATAAACAGAAGCGAAAATTTAATTACAGTACTATGATATGCGATGTTTTACAATACAATAAGAGACTACAATTTCGTATATTTGTAGAGTCTCGTAGAGGCTGCTACGATATTCTACGCGATGTCGTATTTCGTAGCTAAATAATTAAGTACGCAATAGGTTACATCTTGAATTTAATTTCTATAGCACCGTCTATGTGATGTTGATTTTCATTATTGGAATCCATAAGGAGAAGTTTAATTTTGTCTCTGTATTGGTATTATTTATTTTGTTGTAGTACATTTTGTATTAAGGGTGGTAAGTAAATAATTACGGTCGCGGCTCTAATAGAAGCCCGAAGTCGAAGACTGAGAGCTTTTTGAGTCGAGGTTCGTAATTCTCGTACCACCCGTGGAACGTAAAATGTTTTTCATCACATTTGCGAGTAAATAATTATGAATTATAGCTTCAATACAATACACAACACAACTATTATTATGAAATACGTGAACGTTTTTTAAACGGTTGGCGGGCGCTTTTTGCTCACACCACAGATTATATAAATGTTTCGTTCAGAAACCTTAAGGGTGAACTGGCCGGCCCGTTTTCCATACAAACGTCGTAGGGTGATCACTCCCTTATTTGAGGATTTAGATCCAAAATAAAGCATAATACCAATTGATCTTGTCATTATCTAGGCTTGTATGATGCCGAAATTTTAATAATATAATTAACTTAAGAATTATGATCCTCGAAACATTTTCATATAAAGTTTTCGAGACTCATAACTTACAACTTAATTATCTTTTTAAAATTTTGGCATCATACAAGCCTAGATAATGACGATATCAAACGGTATTATGCTTAAGTCTGGACTTAAAATCTCAAATAAGGGAGTGATCACCCTACGACGTTTGTACGGAGAAGTGGCCGGCCAGTTCACCCTTAAGATCAAATGCGTACGCACGTAGGCAAACAGCCATGATAAATAGTAAATAAATAAAATAATATCCACGTTTTGATACAAAAACTATTAAAATCGATTAATGAACATTAGTTGAGTATTTAGGTAACATGTAGCGAGATTGCTATGAAATCCCTGTTTACACCCTTGCTTGAACTTGCATGAGCAGAGTGCTCTTCCATAAATTAAGAAAAAAAGATTTACTGACCTTGGGTTTCATGAGAATCAGAAAGCTCGAGGGTTTTATATGAGGCATTACGGCCAAGTTAACCTGTATGTTTAGATACTCTATACTTGCAAATGTGATGAAAAATTTATTTACATCATTATCTGCGGGAAAACACAAAATTTATCTAATTATAACTCTATCCTAAATACTACTTTTTCATGGAAATATTTGTATCCGGATCAGCCTATTTCCCTACTGTTGGGATTACTCGCAAAGTGAAAGAAGGTATAGGTCATGGTCCACCACACGGCCCCAGTTTGGGTTGGTGGATACACTAGAGCTGGCCCCTAACTAGCCCTAGTGTCAGAGTTTTCAGAATTCCAATACCAGACCAATATAGAGTAACGACTGCCATCCTAAGACAACCTGGACCGACGGCTCAAAATGTTGTCTGAAGCACGGAAGCGCTCAGTTGCACTAGCGTTCACACGTCCAAGTAGTGCCCTTAAAGAACATTGCCTAACCTAAAAAATGTTTTTAATGTTATTTTACGGAACTAGCTCGAAGCCCACCTGATGTTAAGCGGACTTGTACAAGTCACGAATCGCATTGCGCTCGTCGACTCAAGTCGGCGATGGGGCTCGAACCAGGGAACAAGGGCACGGCAGCCCATAGCTATTTTACCGCTCGGCCATCATTGCTTCAAATTTGATCGGGTAAGAACGACTGTTCTGGTTATGCAAAGTTTTCCAGGTGGGAAGATATCTGTTTGGGTTCCTTACTATCTTGCCTTTATCAGCCATCATGAGACAACTTACGAATAATAATAATGTTTTTCGTGTTGGAAAACCAAATAATGTTTGATACAAACCCACGAGTCATGTCATACTGTAAAATACACGATTGCTACTCGTATTTAAATTGATAGGCAATCTATACTTATAATAAAACTGTAACAGGTCCAATTCTGTACATAAGAGATATTTTGCAAAAAAAAATTTGAGAGCACTCTGTAGCTGATACTGATGCCAAAACTGTATTTTTTTTTATTTTTGTCTGTCTGTCTGTCTGTCTTTCTGTCTGTCTGTCTGTCTGTCTGTCTGTATCCCGGCCGCGCATCACTCCAAAACTACTGAATGGAATTCAATGAAACTTAACACGATTTGAGTTCATACTACGAAGAAGGTTATTGTATACTTTTTATCCCGAAATTCAGCAGGGTTCCCTCGGGAAAGGGGATGAAAGTCAAAATGTTTTTTAGTTGTAATTAATGAACGCGTAGTCCGATTTCAATTATTCTTTTTTGTTAGAATAGTGATGAGTGAGCCCGGAACCCCATGGGCAGCCTGGCACCCCATGGGCAGCCTGGCACCCCACGGGCAGCCCAGCACCCCATGGGCTACTGAATGGAATTCAATGAAACTTAACACGATTTGAGTTCATACTACGAAGAAGGTTATTGTATACTCTTTATCCCGAAATTCAGCACGGTTCCCTCGGGATGAAAGTCAAAATGTTACTTAGTTGTAATTTATGAACGCGTAGTCCGATTTTAATTAGTATTTTTTGTTAGAATAGTGATGAGTGAGCCCGGAACCCCATGGGCAGCCCGGCACCCCACGGGCAGCCCAGCACCCCATGGGCTACTGAATGGAATTCAATGAAACTTAACACGATCTGAGTTCATACCACGAAGAAAGTTATTGTATACTGTTTATCCCGAAATTTAGCACGGTTCCCTCGGCAAAGGGGATGAAATTCAAAATGTTACTTAGTTGTACTTTATGAACGCGTAATCTAATTTCAATTATTCTTATTGTATTAGAATAGTGACGAGCGAGCTCGGAACCCCACGGGCAGTCCGGCACCCCACGGGCCACCCGGCACCCCAAGGGCAGCCCGGCACCCACGGGCATCCCGACACCCCACGGGCATCCCGGCACCCCACGGGCAGCCCAGCACCCCATGGGCAGCTCGGCACCCCACGGGCATCTCGGCATCCTTATTTAGATTTGCCAGCTTGCTAAGATAAAACTCTAAAATCTGGAACATTCGCCACAATCAATTTTGTTAACTATCTATCTTTTGCCGGATACATTTTTGAGACTGCGCAATGGAAGTGTACAATCTAATATATTTTTGTTCTACCGCCAAACAAGGAGAACCTCGGCAAAAAGATATCGTTTTATAATCGAAATTCCAAAGAAACGCACAAAGTACCTACTTTGCTTCAACATTTATTGTGCGAACCGCGAAGGAACTCTCTGAGTTACTTAACTACTGTCTTCTGGAAAAACAAGCTAGGAGTTATCAAACTCAAAGTAAAAACCTCCTTTCTGAGCTATGCTTTACTAAGAGTGCTTCACCACAGACCACAACGTTGCTTAATATGATCTCATATTCGTATTACCGTTGTGGTCTGTGGACCACAACGTTGTCTGTGGACCAAACAGTGCTCAAATGTGAATAATTAGTTTGCAGGTACGGCAATCGCGTACGAAGTCGCGGGTACAGCTAGTGCTTCATAAAAGTGAACGCGTACCTACACGCGCCGCAGAAGCCGCATGTGCCGCTGTCAGCATAGAGCCACAAACTAAGTATAGACGTGACGCGACCGCGGCCGACGTACCACACTCAATATCCTGAGGAATTCTTCCGGTAGAAGCCGAAACATTGTCGATCGTCATATCGACTCACAGTAAGTCGTTTCACGCTCAAACACCCGTGCCTTCAAACACAAAATATAAATATGAGCGTAAGTTTTTATATTATGATAAGTATGGACTTTCGCGCAGAGCATGGACCATGCCCCCATGGTTCAAATTATACAGCAGGACTGAGAATGCTCATTTAGCGGTAGAGTATTTTGAAAATGCTTTCTGCCTAGTTACCATCTTTATGTCAAAGATCTGTCACTATGAAGTAACGACATATTCTCCTAGTTAATTTTAACCCATTGTCATCGGCGATAATGATGACAATAGAATTTTATTCATAACTAGGACATAGTGGTCCAGTACGATGCCAACTTATTAACGACGTACTTGATGAGTACATCACTTACGGGTGGTATAGGTAGTAGCGAAAAGCTAGCCTATCAGCAATAAATAACAATAGACTGTGCTCAGGATTTTAGAAAAACCTAAACCTCTTTGTTGCGAGTAGATGGATGTTTTTTTTATATGCTTTATTAGATTTTCCACAGACAAGATATGTGTTTTGTAAGATGGTACATCACACTACAAAACTGGATATTTTGTAGTGTGATGAATTATTTTTGATACCGGTAATTGTAGCATTTTTTTATCTACTCACAGAAAATGGGAACATAGAATAAGAATTTACTCGACATGAATTTTGAGCGAATTGGTGCTGCAATACTATTTTGAAATTGAAATCATCTGATTCGTGGCGTCGCATTCCCAATTTGAATTTCAAAGTTCCGATATTGGTGCCACAACCGCTAGTTTTCTCTCCGTCGTGTTTGTCAACGGCTTGAGAAATATTTATTGCCTCTTTAGTATAATGTATTGTTTTTTTGTAGCCAGTCGTAAGTTTCAATAACTGAATATGTTAGCAGCCATTTTGAAATATATTTGTTTTCGTTTCGATGGTTGTGTAATCGCGGTGGAAGTGATACATTATCTTTCTTACGATACTGCCAGAACTGTCAGGAACGGAATATTAAATATTTGCTCGTAGAAAGTACTATAACTACTATCTAGTTACTATTATATCATAGTGATAAATAATATATCATACTGATAAATAAATGAAATAAAACACTTGGTGGGCGAAAAATTGGAAGGACGCGAGGCAAGGCAGTTCTGAAGTAATGTCAAAGCTAAGCGAAGCCATTCATTGCCATTTAAACAAGTGCCTTACGCCCCACCGTCCACTCGTACACTCTGGCGAGTACTCCCGCCTTGAGCTCCCAAGGAGGGGTGCCAGCCAGAATGCATGCCGCCGCGAAGCCCACTGCTCCATCCCAATACGATGGTTAAAGAACGATAGCAAAGATTCGAGTTATGACGTCATGTCATGTTAGCTCAATTGGTTAGAGCATACCCCGGCTCAAGGGGTGGATGGACGCGGGTTCGTATCTCGCACATGACTTAAATTTTTCCTGTCGTATATTTGTGATTTTGTAATTTACTATTATTGTTTGCGCAAAAATGTATGTACTATTTATCGATTTCATTATTCCAGTAGAAAATATAAGAAAAAATACTGTCCAGGTTGGTGCATTTCTCGAATTCCGCCATTGTTACATTAAATTAGCTTATTGTGCAAATTTAATATGATTCATATAAACATAATATCACTGAATACGATTAGAATTATCATTAGTAACATCAATTTACTGGAATTTCCATGTGGCGTATACTAACTTCAATGACTTGTTAATGCTATTTTGTTCAACATCTAGATGAAAAGGAGTGTAGTACTCGTAGTTTTTCACAGGGGATGCCAGCGCTTGTACGCCGACATCTTGAAGAGCATGGCGCTTTACGGGGCCCTATCTGGCCTTGACTGAGAACGCCACTTCACTCCGTAGGCCCCAAAGGGCCATTGCACTGCGAGTGGCAAGGGCCTACCGACTTAAATTTTTCCTATCGCATATTTGTGATTTTGTAATGTAATCCGCATAGCAGGCGTTATTGCAAACCTAACAATAATAAAAATAATAGTAAAATATTAATTTTGATCGATTTAAAATGGCAAATACATAGTTACGGACGTATGGCGCCATAGGATGGGTGACCGCTAGTGGCATTTACTACTGAGCGCTTCCGTGCTATGGAGGGCACGATTAGAACTCAGTCCGTTATTTTATTAGGACGGCAGTCGTTATAGCATAGTGGTAGATCATTTTGAAATAAAATAGCATTCAAGAAGAAAATCTAGCACCAAGCACATAACAGTTTGTTCCCACAACTGTCCTTGAGAACCAGAAATTGTAGGTTAGCCTGAACAATATCTACGACCGCATCATCACTTTACCCACAGACGAGGCAGTAGTCAAAGGCTACCTTATCATTAATTACATAAAAACGTGACCACAGAAAAAAAAGTTGTATCAGATAGTTAATCACATCACTGAAGCTTCTATAGTGTTCAGTGCTTATAAAAGACGTCAGGGCCATACGTACGACAGCACACGTCCGTGTTGATACGCCCGCCATTAACCATTGTCTGCAGCAGACGACAATAACCGGCACAGCCATTAGCGACGTAAAAGGTCAATCCGTCTAGATTCTTCCCCTGAAAGGGTGTTTTGTTCGGTTTAAGTACAAAACGGTGTCGATTTCATACTGAGACTGCTTGGAACTGATGTGTTCTAAAGGAAGTCAAATAGCAGTCTGTGCATAGGACATAATAAATCATATTTATTGATTCTATAAATCATTAGATTTTTGCCACGATCAATCTTGTAATGTTTGACTATTTGAATTTTTGAAGAAATATATTATTACAAATCCATCTATTAATATCCTTAAACTCACACTTATTATTATATAGGTCTAATATTAGGTAATTGCTAGGGCCTAACAGGGTATGTACATGTATGTACATAATGTAATAAATATAAATAAACTAGCAGTTCAACCCGGCTTGGCACGGGTATTTGAAAAAATTCAAAAATTATAAATTTAAACACATATAACTTATTTATTGTGACATATCTGTAATAGTCACATACTTATGGTACCGCAGACTTTTTTTGAGATATTGATGTCCTCTATAAAATTGTAGTACACCACTTTGATCTATGCCAATAATTTCCGGAGCGTACGCGATATAACGATTTTTGAGTTATATTTTTCACTCCTAATTTTTATACAAAATTTATTGTTACCTCACAAGCTCAGAAAGGGTTTATTTCTCAAAATGCACGCAAATTTTGGGAAATAATCCCTTTTTTTTTCAAAATCTGCGTGCAATAGTGTTATCCAAAAGCGTGGAAAGGTAAAATTCGAACGAAAATTATTACAAATTGTAGTAAGTTTTACTTTTAAGTTAAAATACATATTACAACTAATTCACCTTATTATTTTTGCTGTTCTTTTTTGCATGCCCTCGTTGTATTGAGGGTAGTATTATTACATATTCTATGATTGAGGTGTAAAATTGAGTGTTACTCCCGGCAGAATTATTTCGCTTCTCGTGCCTTAGAAACCTTCATTACGCTAAGGGGGCCAACTCCCATCTTTTAGGTCAGTCTTATTTTAACCTTACAGTAACAATTTCAATTTGCACCATACCAAGTGTCACTATAGTAAACTTATATTAGAACTTCAACATGAGAGCCGGCTGTATGCATTGAATGAAGACATTAGTGCGATTGAGATAGCGCAATATGAACATTATTATTTCGTGACGGCCGTGGTACGAATCTTAGTATTAAAAGGTATTTTAAGTTTGAATTAATGATGTTGGTTTCCATAGCAGTTTTTAAAAGGTTGTTGGGCCCCAGGATTCCATATATGAATACTTCGCTTCCTCATAGGTTGCAGTAAATATACTCTTTTTTTTTTTTTTATGCCTGATAGGCTAGCCTTTGACCACTATCTCACCTGATGTTAAGTGATGATGTGGTCGAAGATGTTGTTCAGGCTAACCTAGAAGTCGCGCCAAATATCATCTTTGCAGCCTTGCGTAACTAATAAGTATTGTCATAAACCGTCATGATCCGTTGATTGAACCCAGGACTTCGCGGTTGCAAAGCGACGCCTTTACACACACATACACCAAGGAGTTACACAGCGAGTAGGTCCTGACGCGAAATATTCTTCTTCTTTTCCTTCCCTAAATCCTATCATTTCGGGGTCGGATCTCCTCACACGTCCGCGCCAGGGTACCCTATCCTGGTTTGTCCCTTCTGGTAGCTGGGATCTTTTAACGACAGTGTGCACGGAGCACCTTTCATACAAACGTAGTATCGTCATATATTTTTTTTATGTTATGTGACGGAACTAGCTTGAGGCCCACCTGATGTTAAGCGGACTAACCTCTGACTAGAACAGATGCATTTCATCACAAGTGACGAATTGCTCTGCGCCCGTCACCTTGAGACATAGTTAAGTCTCGTGCGCCTGTTATTTCACTGGCTCTCAAAGACTGCTGCCGGAACACACCATTGGTGCTTGGCGCCAGATTCTACTTGAGGGTAGTAGCTAGCCAGGCGGGCAATCGCAAAATGCCCTTCCACTATGCGCTGAAGCTCAAGCCGGCGGTGGGCACCGAAGCAGGGACCTGTGGCACGGCAGTCCATAGCTATTACGCTCGCCATCATTACTTCTAAAAATACCAAGAGTTTAATTTCTGTGAAATTTTAAGCATCTCCTTGAACCTAATATACATATATGCTGAATCGAATATCGGTACAGTACGTTTTCTCTTACTCAAAGGTTTTAGAGGAAGCATTTTTTTTATTGATAGCCTTTGACCACAATCTCACCTAATGGTAAGTGATGATGTGATCGAAGGTGTTAACAGGCTTAACCTAGAATTACTGGCTCTCAAGGACACCTGCCGGAACACACCATTAGGTGCTTGGTGACAGATTTTCTACTTGAGGGTGGTCGCTAGCCAGGCGGGCATTCGCAAAATGCCTTATCACAATGCAGTGATGTTCAAGACCACGGCGGGATTCTAACCATGGACCTGCTGCGCAGCAGTCCATAGTTAATGCCACTCAGGCATCCCTGCTTCAATCTCTTCTACTTATTGTCCAATCTTCTAATGAAGGTTCTTAAACCTTCACTGAGAGAAAGCATACTCTACCGATATTTGCCGATATGATAATGCTGATATGCTATTCGGAATATAAACAGCTAATCATGTCAGAGAGATAAACGTTAGTATAAAAGTTTACTATCACCCACCCAAGATCCTATTGAATGCGTTTTCCGATCACCATTCCGCCGCAGCCATTTAAATAATCCTTTTTCAAAGAGGAGAAGGCGGATATTGGGAAAAAGCTGACTGAATGGTTTCCAGTTAACGCTGTAGATATGGAAGATCTGGAGAGCCAGGAGCCACTGGCAAAATATTTTAAGGTACTTTTTGGAACGGATATAAGTCAAATATTACTTTTGTTTATTCAAAAATAAACATATTCTTGGTATGAAAAAGTTTTCATTAGTTTCGGATCTGTAATTTTATTTATAAAATGGGAATACCGGTTTTACCCAGAAATAATAGAAAATTTCTTGAAAAATGATCTACTGCTATTCATACTTTGCCGTAAGTGTTTTTTTTTATTAATTACCTATCCCGTTGTATTAATAGAATTGATAGAAAAGCAATGGCGTCCTAGTTCAGAGTCACTTCTTCGTTCGTCTCTCGCTTTCCGCTTGTTGCAATAGTCCACCATTCTCTTCTTCAACAACCGCCCTAACAGCCATAAATACCTCAATCAATTGAATGGAATAGGTTGCTATTATTAATAATCAAACCTATTTAATCGGTTTAAATGGTATATATTTATCATAATTTTTATCCCAACGTCACCCCGTGATCACAATCACTGCAGAGTTAAAAAAAGCTTTTCTAGGACTCCTTAAACAAAATTTTGCTCTTACATTAATATAAAACCCATATTTGCTTCCCTACTACATTTTTTTTACTGTTATTGTGACGTAACAAGCTCGAGGTTCACCTGATGTTAAGTGAACTAACCTCTGCCTATAACAGATGCACTTCATCACAGGTCACGAAATGCACTCAAGTCAAGTCAAAATCATTTATTCAATTTAGGCGTCTACGACGTCTTATGAAGGTCAATTACACATTTTAGTATTGAAATAGCCACATTGTACTGCCACGTTCAGCAAATAAATTGTATAGAGCCACTGCGAGAAGAACGGGCAAGAAACTCGGGGCCATTCTTTTAAACATCTTTTAACAATATGTTACATACATACTATATAATAGAGTTATTACAATATTTGTTTAAATTATGTAGGTGACAGGCAATAGCTTGGCGGAGGCGGAATTGTCCAGGCATTTTTGTCGTTTATGTAATCAGAAACTGTGTAATAGGATTTTTTAATTAATATGTTTTTCACATGCAACTTGAATTTCCCTTCTGTGAGCGTTGTAATATGTTTAGGAACTTTATTATAAAACCGCACACAATAACCTAAGAAGGACCTTTTATTTGTCTTTGCTAATATAAAACCTGGAACCGCTATTTTATCTTTATTCCTAGTATTGTAATCGTGATTGTCACTGTTTAATTTAAATTTACTCAAATTTTTACGAACATACATAATATTTTCAAATATATACAGACTTGGTCAAGTTAAAATATCAATTTCTTTAAAAAGATCCCTCACAGATTCCCTAGGACCCATTTTATATATGGCTCGAATTGCACGCTTTTGTATGATAAAGATTGTCTCTTTCTCAGCAGCAGTTCCCCACAGCAATACGCCATACGACATAATACTGTGGAAGTACGCGAAATAAACTAGGCGAGCAGTAGCTACGTCTGTTAACTGTCTTATCCTAAGAACTGCATATGCAGCAGAACTAAGTCTTCCGGAGAGATCATGTATATGTGGATCCCATTGTAAAGTGGAATCCATTTTGATTCCCAGGAAGACTGTCGCTTTGTCAATAGGGAGTTTATCTGGGCCAAGCTTTATGTTTGGTTCAACATAAGGAACATTTGGTAAAGAAAACTTTAAACATTTCGTCTTTTTTGAATTTAGGAGAAGATTATTAGCGGCGAACCATTTACAATTTTTTTTTTTTTTTTATTCCATACTGGGTAGCACTTGACCACTATCTCACCTGATGTTAAGTGATGATGCGATCGATGATGGAGCGTGCTTACCCAGAAGATACCTATTCACTCGCGTTTTGAAGACCCCCATATTGTACTTAACCGGAAACACAGACTCAGGCAGGGTGTTCCATTCCCTAGCGGTTCGTATGATGAACGAAGAAGCAAATCGCTTCGTTCGGGTAAATGGAACATCCACCATATAACGGAGGCGCTTCTGAGTATCCCTGGATGTCCGATTATAGAATGGGGATGGTGGAATCAAATCATGCAGTTCCGTGGCACACTCCCCGAAATGTATCCGATAAAATACCGATAAACCTGCGACTTTGCGGCGATGCTCAAGACTCTGGAGTCTCTTGCGTACAAGAAGGTCGTCGTTAATGAGTCGCTTGGCTCTCCTCTCAATAGCTTCCAGTGTCTCCAGCTGGTATTTGGCAGAACCATTCCAAAGGTGAGAACAGTACTCCAAACACGTCCGGACTTGCGCTTGATAGAGATTAAGCATCTGTCCCGGTGTGAAGTACTGTCTCACTTTAGCCAAAACACCAAGCTTTTTTGAGGCTAGCTGGGCTTTAGACTCAATATAGGAGCCAAAATTGAGAGTCGGTGATAAAGAGATGCCAAGAAGCTCTAGATGGTTACTTATTGGCACGGATACATCCCTGAAAGTAGGAGCCAGGTGAAAAGGGCTCCGTTTGGCGGAGAAAAGACACGCCTGGGTTTTGGCAGCATTGAACTTGACCAGATTGGCATCGCCCCAGTCGGAGACTGCCTTCAAAGAAAAGTTCAAGCGCTGTACCATCGCTTCCCTATGAGACTGGATTTGTAATGCACTGGTTCGTGCGTTAGATGTATAACTCTCCACAACGGTGCTGTCGTCTGCGTACCCAAAAATACCGGGTTTATGCAGGTCGTTAATATGCAGCAGAAAAAGCGTTGCAGAGAGTACTGATCCTTGGGGACTCCGGCATTTATAGCCAATTGGTCGGAAGAGCAACCATCGATGACCACTCGAATCGACCGTTCCCTCAAGAAATCAGAAATCCAAACACACAAACCAGTGGGAAGGCCGTATGAAGGAAGCTTGCTAATAATGCTATTGTGCCAGACCCGGTCGAAAGCCTTCGAGATGTCGAGAGAGACAGCAAGCGCCTCTCCGTGGTTCTCGATGGCCTCGCTCCAGATGTGAGTGGCATACGCTAAGAGATCCCCAGTGGACCGGTTTCGGCGAAATCCGTATTGTCGGTCACTAAGGAGATCGTTCACTTCTAGGTATGCCAGGAGTCTGTGGTTCAGTACACGTTCCAACGTCTTACATAGGATGGAAGTGACTGAAATAGGTCTGTAATTGGCAGGGTCTGCGCGACTACCTTTTTTGGGCACGGACTGCACGTTTGCAAGCTTCCAGGACTTCGGCACTTGACCAGTCGTCATAGACAAGCGAAAGAGGCGAGTCAATACAGGAGTCAACTCTGGCGCACACATCCTTAAGACTACAGCTGGTATACCGTCTGGACCACTAGCTTTGTTCACGTCTAGATTGCGCAACGCTTTGCGTACTTCAGACTGTCGAATGCGGATTTCTGACATTAACGTCCCGCAATTTGGCAGACTAGAAGGTACAGCATTACCAGCATCTAGACGTGAAGACTCTGCAAACAGAGTGGCAAATAAATTTGCTTTCTCTTCAGCAGTATGCCCTAGTGAGCCGTCGGGTTTCAGCAGTGGAGGCAGTGAGGGACGGCAGAAGTTCTCTTCGATCGATTTCGCCAGGGACCAGAACGCTTTGCTCCCCGAGGGGTAAGAAGCAAGTTTGTTCCCTGTTCGGCGTATGTGGTTGAAACGAGCCTTCTTAAGAGCCTTTTTGCAAGACTTGGCGGCTTATGTAACCGATCTAAAAATATCGGTTAACTTAATAGTTAAAAATTTCACTAAATATTAATTTAAATCAGCGCGCCATCTGTAGGCAAACGACCAAACGTCTATCTAAATTCCATATGAAGTTAGAAAAGGACCTATAAAGCGATAAGCTTAAATACCTTTGCCGAGCGCTGAGGTAGTTCAACGACTCGCCAATAGGGGTCGCGTATACAATCAACAATGATACTCTCGTTCTTATAATACCGTCTTCTTCTTCCTGTATCTCCGGTCAATTCGACTTTTATATTGACAGTTAAAACAAATGTCAATCCAGTCTGTCAGAAAATACCATGATGGTGGTTTTTGAGTTCCGCTAGAGGAACGTTGCATTTTAAATATTTTCAAAATCAAGTGCAGTCATTGGCTTTGCGACGACAACGGTTTTGGAGGCTTTTTCGTTACCATATATGGTAATGAAATTCGCCCCCGACATCCGCCCAACTTGATGTCTTTCCTCAACGAGGAATCGCGATCACTTTGACCCCAGCCATCCTCTGTGCAACTACTACTAAAGACTCAGTTTAACTACATCTACAAATCCTAAACTACTTACAAGCCCCAAAATCTGGGTAAGTTTGTGTTTTAAAGTGAAAGTGTACTTGACCACCCCATTAAAAACTAACCTAAAAACCTTTGGTATGTACTCTCATCGTAATTGCTGTATTTAATTATGTGTAACTCTCTTGTTGAATTTATGTGTCTTTATGTTGCTTCACAACATTCTAATCTGTTCTCTATTTTACGCCCTTCAGGCAAACTTTAAAGGATGTTGCTGGTAGCTCGCAATTCACGAGGTACCTAGGCTAGTCCCTTTTTTGCTCGGTAGTGAACGGACCTCGTGGATTGTGAGCATCATTGCCGGCAACATACCTACTTGCGCCCTTCTGGCATTCTGAGCGGCTGGTGGTTCGCCTTCGCTTAGGGCCTAGCTAGTCCCTTTTGCTCGGTAGCGGAAGCCTTAGCGGAGGCGAATTCTTCACCAGCAGCATCTACCTCTTTGGCCCTTATGGCATACCTCTTGTTTGCTGGCGGGCCACATCCCTAAAGGCCCTCTGCGAGTCCCTAATATGCTCAGTAGCAGAGGGACAGTGGACCCACCAGCTCAACACTTTGCTGGACCCATTGTGACCGGAGCACATGTGCCTTCCAGGGTTCAAGTACAAGGCTGAACTTCAAGTACAAGGCTGAACTTCAAGTACAAGGCTGAACTACCAGTACGAGACGGAGAACTTTCCGTACGAAGCTACACACTACTTCTGAACTCCGGCCGTCCTCTGACCTCCAGCACCGACCGCGGCCAAACGTCTCTACAGCATCTAGCTGGGACATTCTACCGGCGCGGCGGTGTGGAGCCGAGCCCTGCACGGCAGACCTGCTGCTGAGCATCAACTCGGATACTAGCGGACCGGAGCTAAGTCCTTAAACAAGGAAGCTTGCCAAATTGATAAACCTGTCTGAAATCCACGACCCTTTCTACTCATTATACTATATATTTTACTCTTCTCTTCTTTCTTTTATGCTCCTTTCTACCCTGAGTTAGGTAGGCAGGTGACAAGGTTAAATGCTTTCTTCTTTTCGCGTACATCTCTAGATTTGCGGGTTCGAGCGTCGGCCCAGGCTAAGTAGGCCTCATGTTTTGACGCTTCTGCATCTCCACATTTAGCATTAAACATACATAATTGCTTTACATAAATGCTTTCTTCTTTTCGCGTACATCTCTAGATTTGCGGGTTCGAGCGTCGGCCCAGGCTAAGTAGGCCTCATGTTTTGACGCTTCTGCATCTCCACATTTAGCATTAAACCATGGTCGAGCTTTGCTGGACAGCGGGACGTCAGAAAATGGTATGAAGTATTCCATACCCTGACGTAACACTTCTGTCACAGCATCCGCGCAAGCTGAGGGATCGCTCGAAGAAAAACACACCTGCCACCAAGGGTAAGACGCGAAAAAGTAACGCATTGAGATGCGTTACGATGCGGCGGGTGTGGCGATACAGGTCAGCAGATTGGGATGAGTCCCAATCTGCTGACCTGTATCGCCACACCCGCCGGGTGCCTCTTGGGCTAGGATCGGGGGGGGAGTAAACTGATACAGACTTCACCATACAGTGGTCGGAGCTACCCAAAGGTGATGAAACCGACACCGAGTAGCGGTCTGGATCTGTTGTCAGCAGAAGGTCCAAGCAGTTGGCTGTGTGGCCATCAACATCTGGTATCCTTGTAGCTCCTTGGACCAGCTGAGTGAGGTCTAGCGTCAAGGCAAGCTTGCGCATCTCTCGACCAGCGTGGTCTGTGCTCTGGTATGGGTATAGCCAGTCTTGATGGTGGGCGTTGAAATCCCCCAGAAGCACTAATTGAGCAGAAGGATACCTCTGTTGGGCCATATCGGCCGCCTCACTAAGGTAATTTGCGAGCCTAGTCGTCTCCTCGTCTCCGCTGTGCGAACGGTAGACAATAGCATAAAGAATTTTCTCTATGCCATTGTCCACCAGAATCCACATGATTGAAAATTTGGGGTCTTCAAGGTTGCGGAGACGCCGATAGCAAATGTCGTCGCGTGCATACATACAAACTCCCGCCCTGGCTTTGAAGCTATGTTCAAGAAAGTAACCGGGGTAGGCGAGGTATGCCGCGTCAGCTGGACATTTGATCTGCGTCTCCGTGAGGAACAGAATATGCGGTTTTTCGGTCTCTAGATGGTGGTGGACCGAGTTGATATTTGAGTGCAAGCCTCGAATGTTTGAGAGGTGCACTAGGAGGGAGAGGACGTGCTTCCGCTGTTGAACCTTTATTCTGTTTTTTCCTTTCATTTTATGGGGAGTGAAAATAGGTAAAGGGAAACGGAAGTGGAAACGAGGCGCACACTACTAACACGTGATACAAACTAAGCCTTTCCACCCTGTGGGAACCAATCCTGGAGACAGCGGGGACGCCCGAGCCCCCCCAGAGGTGTCCATCGGGACCTCTCGTCTGGTCGCCAACCAGCACGATGGCGCACCTCCGGGATTTTTCGCGAGATGGCGGGGCAGCCTTTCATGAGGGGCTGGCTCACTACTTGGGCCCCCAACTATCTGCGGTCGGCCAGCGGAGAACCGTGCCTCGGATCCCGCTGCTCTCCAAGATTGGCTGCCAGGTAAATTGACCTCAGATGTATCACGACAGGCTATAGTAATACGCGCAACTGTTTCCGACCCGTTCCCCATAATGGCTTCACCAGACATCATGCCGTAACGCGACCGCTTGGCGGCATGGCTTTGTCTGGTGGGTGGTAACACGCCGCGGCCTAATCCTACCACCTGAAAAGTACTGCTCTTTTGGCGCCACCCAGGGGACACGTGTAGGACATCGAGGGCTAAATCCTACGGACGCGAGCAGTATAGTCCCCCAAAATCTTAGATAGTACATTATTTACATGCGTCAGTTCACTGTCTTTCCTATCTACTTTAAAAATCAGAGAGGTATCATCTGCGAATAAAACGATATCGCAGAAGTCTTTGACCATGCTAAGCAGATCATTAATATATGTTAGAAACAGAAAAGGTCTCAAAATTGATCCCTGTGGTACTCCCATTTTTACCAATGACCCGGAAGAAGTATTGCCACTTATTCCAACTCTCTGTAGCCTGTCTGACAGATATGACACTATAAGATTCAGAGCTTTTCCACGAATACCATAGTGGTAAAGTTTACGAATCAGAGTGCAGTGCTCTACACAGTCGAATGCCTTGGAAAGATCACAAAATAAGCCAATAGCATCATGTGAACTCTCCCAGGCTTCTAGTATATGCGACATCAATTGAACACCTGCATCTGTTGTTGATTTGCTATTGGTGAAACCAAACTGATTCTCATTTAATAAATTATGCTCGTTAAAATGGGATAGTAGTTGTTTGAGCATAATTTTTTCGAATACTTTACTCAGAACAGGTAAGATGGAAATAGGTCTATAATTGCAAGGGTCAGATGTAGACCCCGACTTTAACATTGGAGTGATTTTACTTTGTTTCATTAAATCGGGGAAGTTTCTAAATATGGTGCAATAATGTAAATTATAGACTCTACCACTTTTACTGACATACCCCACAAGTCTTCAGTACTCTTTATGTTTAAACTTTGAAATGTTTTTATAATTTCAAATCTTGTGGTGTGTCTGAAAGAAAAGTCCGGTGATTTGCTTGGAAAATTATGTTTTAACAGAGTTTCTGCTACATTGGGACAAGAATCCAATGACTTAGTGGCTTCTAGGGGCAAGGTAGAAAAAAAAATTCAAATATATTCGCCACTTGTATTGAATCAGAGATTTGATTTTTATCAATAGTTAAGATATATGTTGAATCTCTAGGTTTATTTTTACCAGTTTCACTATTTATAGTCTTCCAAATGGTTTTTATTTTATTTTTAGACTTGCTAATTTTGTTTCTAATAAAAAGAGACACAAGCAACGCTGCGCCCGTCACTTTGAGACATACTTCTTAAGTACCCATGTGCCTGTTATTTCACTGGCTCTCAAGGACTACTGCCGGAACACACCGTTAGGTGCTTATCGACAGATTTTTTACTTGAGGGTGGTAGCTGGCTAGGCGGGCATTCGCAAAATGCCCTTCCACCATGCAATGAAGGTCAAGCCGGCGGTGGGGATCGAACCAGGGTACTGCGGCACGGTAGTCTATAGCTATTACCGCTCGGCCATCATTGCTTTAAAATATCATTAAATACATTATCAAGTCATTATCAAACAAACTTACTACTAAACAATGTTTATCCAGAAAATGGAACTTTAAATAATTACTTTCTACATAGGTTAGATAATTAGTTCAGATTATAACGTTATTCAACGTAATTTTTGTCGATGTCTTAGTCTATGAAAACAAATTGTTCAATGGGCTGAGATTGGCTGTTTCTTTTTTTTTCTCTAATCGAGTCAAATGAGGCAGACTCCGAAGCTTTGACTTGTCCATAATGGACGATGACCCAAATACAGAAGGAATAAATCTGGCTGGCATAACGAACTTTTTTATTTTTAAACAGAAAATATTCCTTTGACTGAGCAATTACGAATAATCGAGTTAGAGAGATGGGAAGGCAGAGAATTTGAACGTTCTTTTTTATGTTTAAATTTTGAATTGAGTTGAATGAATTGTTTTGATTTATATCCAGTCAGTTTATATGACATTTCATTGTAGTTTTTGTCAAAATTATTTATAGTGACGCATTGTTCATTTGGCTTAAAGTACGGTTATTTATTCACGTGCTTAAAGTACGGTGTCACGAAATAAGCAAACATTTTAATTTTTAACTTTCCGGTATTTTACCTTTAGTCGCCTCTTACGACACTCACAGGCAGAAATGCAATATGCAATACCATTAGTACTATCAATGCGTTGCCGCTCCTTAAGGACTCTGTCAATCTCATTTTAAAAAGACCCAGTTTATAACCTGGATTAACACATAATTAACATTTCATCAATTTTTTTGAAGCAGTGATAGCTCAGTGGCATTGGCTATGGACTTACGCGCAGCAGGTCCATGGTTCGAATCCCGCCGCGGGCTTGAGCTTCACCGCATGGTGGTAGGGCATTTTGCGAATGCCCGCCTGGCTAGCGACCACTCTCAAGTAGAAAATCTGTCGCCAAGCACCTAACAGAGTGTTCCGGCAGCAGCCCTTGAGAGCCAGTGAAATTACAGGCACATGAGACTTGTCAACTACGTCTCAAGGTGACGGCCGCAGTGCAATTCGTGACTTGTGATGAAATGCATCTGTTATAGGCAGAGGTTAGTCCGCTTAACAACAGGTGGGCCTCGAGCTTGTTCCGTCACAATAACTTAAAAAAAACCAGTATCACCGTCACTTTCCTTCACTGTCTAGGCGAGTGAAACCGCAGCAAGCAGCTTGGCACACTAATATTACAAATGTGATGATGTGAGTGGGTAAGGATGTGAGGGTGTGAGTGTATATGTGTGTTACTCCCACACAATAAAACGGTTGAACTGGAGCCGAGCGATAATAGCTATGGACTGCAGTACCGCAGGTTCGATCCCCACCATTGGCTTGAGCTTCACCGCATGGTAGAAGAGCATTTTGCGAATGCTCAAGTAGAAAGTCTGTCGCCAAACTCCTAATGCTGTGTTCCGGCAGCAGCCCTTGAGAGCCAGTGAAATTACAGGCACATGAGACTTAACAACTACGTCTCAAGGTGACGGACGCAGTGCAATTCGTCACTTGTGAGGAAATGCATCTGGCTTCTGCATGCAGAGGTTAGTCAGCTTAACATCAAGTGGGCCTCGACCTTGTTCTATCACGAGAACATAAAAAAATACAGTGTGTTTCGGCAGCAGTCCTTACTGTAGGTCTCAGGTCGATAAAATGCATTTGTTACAGGCAGAGGTTACCCTTTAACATCAAGTAGGTCTCGTGCTTGATCAGTCACAATCACATAAAAAAATGATGTAGATGGGACTTGGAAAATATCTATATAGATTAGGTCTTGGATTAAGTCAGGATATATTAAGGCGCGAAGCTTGTAATTAATAATTTAAACTCATTCTTCAGAAACCTTTTCAGAGGTATTAAGATGAGAGTATTACCGGCAAGATATAAAACGGTTTTATGAAAATGGCTGAAAGGGGCTGGCTGTTACGGTGGGATGTTGGCGCCATAAGGCGAGATTTAATTTCCTTTCATTATATCATTCATCAAGCGAAAATATTAACTTTCTTCCAGAACGTCTTTTGTATTGGGGTTTTGGCTTAATTTCTAAGCTCGTTGGTATCTTACTTACAGAAACAGGTAACAACAACAATATATTAATATTGTTGCATGGTGGTAGGGCATGTTGCGAATGCCCGCCTGGCTAGCTACCACCCTCAAGTAGAAAATCTGTCGCCAAACACCTAACGGTGTGTTCCGGCAGCTGTCCTTGAGAGCCAGTACTTCTAGGTTAGCCTGAACAACATCTTCGACAACATCATCACTTACCATCAGGTGAGATAGTGGTCAAATGCTAACCTATCAGGCATAAAAAAACGGCCATCCTCAAACTCTTCAGTCTTTTGTATAATCTGTTTAATATAATCTGGACCATATAGATGTGGTCCATGGTGCTAAAGCCTTTTCGGAGCCTGACTTGTTCGGGAGGCTGTTACGTTTGTATAATGACACTCAGCTTGACTCATACCTACGTAATACCATTTTCACGGAGGTGCAGAAAATACGAAAAAATCGTTAAAAACGTCAAAGATTCTTGTATAGAGATCCCCTCAATATTTTTACTTTTTGTATATAATATATATATGATAGAGTAAGACAACCGTAGTTACGGTACAGTCTTATTTTCAAGTAATGGTGCAACTTGGTATTTCAAATATTAAATTAGGTAACTCTTAGCCCCCAAATTAGCGGTTCGTTGTCGGCCCGTATGAAAATCAAACTTACTGACGTTGAAATAAGTATCCTATTAGCGTACGCTGCAACGTCGATTACGAGAGACCGAAA
Source organism: Plagodis pulveraria (assembly GCA_963890685.1). Classification (NCBI taxonomy): domain Eukaryota; kingdom Metazoa; phylum Arthropoda; class Insecta; order Lepidoptera; family Geometridae; genus Plagodis; species Plagodis pulveraria. The sequence continues at coordinate 25,289,855 of OY982955.1, read as the reverse complement.
CGCGAGAAAATTAGAGAAAATGATACTTTCACATGGACGCCGTCCTTCTGGTTCAACATATGAGTTTTGGACCACAAGTTGACTAAAATTTCACGAATGAATATTTAACTCGAGATATTTTGGGTGCTACAGGCAAAGATATCATGTAAATATATAGTCAAGGATCTGATGATTCATAAATTATATTTTATATAACACCTTGTTGAAAAAGTACCGGTTTGAAGTGGTTTAGTTAAAATTTTGCACACTTAGGCCCGTAACATCAAACCTAAGGTGGGTTTCTCAGAGTTAAACTAAACGAAGCTTATATTTGATCTACAGATTAAACGCTTTCCATAATTTCAAAGGCGTAACACTGGTTGATTTGCTAATCTTAGATATTTTTTTAATGTAGCAACACTTGGCACAATGTTCATTCATATCGGTCAAATGTGTCATATACCTAAATGACAACTTTTTGTACTTTGACAGACAGTGCGGTGGCAGACTTTCACGGTACGAGCTAGTTGTTTGTGTTGTCTTGTGGTATTATTTCTGTTGTTTTTCTCATGTTAAAAATAAATATTCCAAAGAAATTGTGATAAGTGTATTAAGATGATTTTGTCTCGGTCTTACTACATCAGGTCTCGTAAGCTACGTGTTGAACTCGTTAAGGATTTCCAAAACTTCCATGTCAGAGTCATAATCAGAATCACCGAAAATATCCACTTTACTGTGAAAACTATTTGGAAACTATTCAGCTTTCAATTATAAGTCACGTACAATCAATACTAGCAAAACAATTACTTTATGGTCAAACAGCTGATGGAGAGAAGCCATTTTGTTTTGACTTTGGTTTAAACTCTAACAGTCTTATTATTGTTGAAGGTTTAAACCTAGGTTTACGAAGTTCTGGTCTAAAACAAGACCTCGGACTTAAACCTAATCTTATTAATGTCGCGAGTTTAGACTAGAACGTGAAAGTCTCGGGTTTAGACCAGTGTTTTAAATTTTCTTCCATAGATAACATATTCCTGCGTTCATTTAAACTAAAAATCGGATGGATTATTTAATAAAGCGCCATCTATCTAACGTTGAGTACTACAAAAGATGTGTTTTTACTTTTTCTAATCTGTTGCAGTCAGTTTTCCCGCGATTAAATTTGAAGTGTAAATTGCAAGTTTTTTATATAAAAAGTGAAAACAATTAATATAATGAATAGAATTGAAAAGAAAAAGCGTAGTGAAAATTGGAGCGAAGAAGAGAAAGTAAGTATTCGTTCTCAGTGTAAAGCATATGTTAAGAAAATGGAATGGATGGATTTCGCCGAATCCGGATTTTATTCGGACCCCGACTGTGGATATTTGATTCACCTTCAATTAAATTTGAATCGATCAAATCAAGATCGTCCAGCAAATCAATTTCCATTTTGAAAGCAAAGCAATAACAAGGTTATACACGAAACGATTACGATCCACGCCAGACTCATGAACTTAACGATACAAATCCACAGACCAAACACGGACAAACAAAAGTCAATCAGCTGATGTCTGGTGTGGCCGCCATATTTAAACTATATCTAAACTAGGGGTGTACTTGGTTTAGAGATAGACCTACTGTTAGGCCCGATCTAACAGATAAACCTTCGACGATAATAGGAATATTTCTTAGAACTGGTTCTAAAGCTAGGTTTAGCTCTAGACTTGGTTTAAACCTGTGACGTTAATAAGACCGTATATGACTGCTTAACTGACCTCTCTCGACAGTATAGTTCTAATAGATTAACTGCCATTCATATAACGAAATAATAGATAAAGATGGTTTAAACTAAGACTCATGGATTACACTGCAGTTGATATTACAGGCCTTAGGTTAAGACATGCTTTGGCTAGTTTGAGACCCGCAAACTCTTAACATTGTTATATTTATAAGTTTTTTAATCGTTCATACTTCATAATTATGTAATAATGTTCAGATAATAAATTATTTTGATTATGATCTTATACTGATGTAGAATTCCTTGCAAGTTAACGATGTATTGGCAATCTGGGACCATGTTACGTAATTTTTTAACCCTCCAAAATCGACACATTCTTGGCCACAAAACAAGTCTTTCAACATTTGGTGTTATCACGTATAGCGATTTCATGGTTGTGTCAATATTTTATATTTTATATTAAATAGAATCTGAATAATGATACAGAAAAGCCATAAAATAGGCTATAAAACCATTAAGTACTATATATTAGTAAATTATATTATCAAAATAAGTAGGACATGCTCTTTCTAAATTTGTATAAAGCATATTTCCCCGCCATAACCAAGGTTTCTATGGGTTACTTGTAGCTTACTTCTATGAAGAAATATATATAGGTAAGGAAGTAAGTACAACTTACATCAAGCTTAGCCTTGAGCTGCCGGTATTGGAATTAGTATTCCAGTTTCATACTCGAGGGCCGACATATTAAATCTTTAATTAAACTTCGTGTGGAAGTAAATTAAAAAGGGCTTCTATTAACGATTCAGGTATTTTTAATATATGTGATGCGTTTTTTAAGTTATTCTCCTGACAGTAAGCGTCAACATTTATATATAAGTCGCTACTTATATATAAATGTTATAGATCTCTCCGCTCGCCCGGATTCGCACGGGTATTTAACAAAAGAAAACTGTTTATTTGATCCCCCTATGTTTATCCATGTTAATGTAGAATACTAACGGTGAAAGATTTTTTTCATCACACTTACACGCAAACAGTATCTTAAAATACAGGTTAACCTGGCCGTAATGCCCCATATAAAACCCCCGGGCTTTCATTTTGTCATGAAACCCAAGGTCGGTAAGTATTTTTTTTTAAATTTCTAGCACAGCACTCAGGTCATGCTTAGTCAAGATCAAGCTAGGAGTTTATACGCAATTGAAAAATTGTCTTAAAATGTTATCTAAAAAGGAATTTCATAGCAATCTCGTTATTAAAAAAAAACAAATATGTTGCTTATATACTCAACTGATGTTGTATTTTTATTTTTTTTTCAAGTTTTTTTAGATAACTGACGGGGCAAGCAAGCATACGGTCCGCCTGATGGTAAGCAGTTACCGTAGCCTATGGACGCTTGCAACGCTTGGGTATTAATCGCGCTTTGCCAACCCTGAAGAAATCTCTTCACGCCCTTTTTGAAGAACCCCATGCTGTACTCCATCGGATAAACCACGGCGGGGAGCTCATTCCACAATCTGAGCGTCCGCGGAAGGAAGCTTGTCCGCACAGTACGAAACACTTCTGGTTTCAATGTGTGGGGTTGGACTCCCCGTCGATGGCGAGAGTTGCGATGGTGGAAGGTAGCTGTGGGTATCAAGTCGAACAATTCCGTTGTACAAACGGTAGAACACACATAAGGTGGCAAAGTCTCTCCTCAGACTAAGGGTTCTAAACCGCTTGTGAGCTCGGGATCGTCAACAAATATTGTGCTTAATAATCGATTTTAATAGGTTTTTTTTGTAAAAATCAACGAATTTTTTTTTTACACTTTGCTATAGGTATTATTATACCTGGTCTACCTACGTAAGTGTTTGCCCTTAATGTTTCTGAATGTAACATTTGTATAATCTGTGGTGTGGCAAAAAAACCCGCCATCCGCTTAAAAAAAGTTCACGTATTTCGTAATTTCATAGTTGTACTGACTTGTGTATTAAAACTATAATTCATATTTATTTACTCGCAAATGTGACGAAAAACTAACTGTAAAGAATTACGTACCTCGGATCAGAATGCCATCAGACATCGGGCTTCTACTAGAGATGCGATGTAATTTACTTATTGCCCATTTACTATTCTAATCTTAAGTTTTTAAGTTTATTCGTTAGATACATAATTTTTTTTTTTCCTTTTTATAATATTAGTGTAGATGTAGATATGTTAGGTTTGCATATGGATGTAAGCATGTATTTGAGATATTATTATAGATAATCTATGGTATAGTATGGTCACGTACAAAGCAGCGCAAATTTTCAATTCCAACTAGGTCCGTGGTTCGATCCCCGCCGGTATGAGCTTCACAGCTTGGTAGAAGGACATTTAGCAAATGCTCGTCTGCTAGCATTTGCTAAATATCTTATGAATGTGACGATGAATGAAAATGCTACGCGTGATCAAAAGCTGGCATTAATTTGGCTCAGTGAATAAGCATTGCAATCAAAGGGGGTAATGTTACAGTATGCTGAGTACGCTGCCGACTGATAGTGGGCTAGAACATTTGGATTGCATGTGGGCATTGCTTTTAGGTTGCCTAAATGCTTTCGTGGTACTAGCTAGGTGTTGTCAATAAAGGCATATAAATAAGTATTGTAAGAAAAAACATGAAAGGCGTAAGGGAAACAATGTCTAACATATTTTTTTATTGATTCGTAATCATCATCTACATACTCTTCCACTTGTGTAGGGTCGGTACAATATCTACATGTTTTCTAAAGAACTAAACGTGAACATATTAAAAGTGTATGATTTTGCTAACAACGCACAGAACACAAGAAAGACATTGGAAAATGTATTGGCTTCAGATTTATTTACGGCTTCCTGACACTGACCTACTACAATTAAATGCACCTATTCCACTAAGACAGAGATGTGTAATTTTTTTATGTTGATATTACTTGCGCTTGTTAGTTACTATTTCCATCCGCCAAGCATTATTTTATCTTCAATCGAAAATCTAATCCAAATCATTCTATAAATCCGTATAAAAAAGGGAAATTTTTATAACTGTTTGTTTTTGTTTTATGTTATTGTGACGGAACGAGCCCGAGGCCCACCTGATGTTAAGTAGTCTAACCTCTGCCTATAACAGATGCATTTCTATATTACGAATTGCACTGTGCCCATCACACTGAGACGTACAGTTGTTAGGTCTCATGTGTTTGTAATTTTACTGGCTCTCAAGGGCTGCTGCCGGAACACACTGTAAGGTGCTTGGCGACAGATTTTCTACTAGAGGGTGGTCACTAGCCAGGCGGGCATTCGTAAAATGCCCTTCCACCATGCGGTGAAGCTCAAGCCCGCGGCGGGATTCGAATCATGGACCTGCTGTACGGCAGTCCATAGCCAATACCACTGAGCCACCACTGCTTCAAAAATATTGATGTTACTTGCGTTTGTTAGTTAAGATTTCCATCCGCCAAGCATTATTTATTTTCAATCGAAATTAAAATCCAAATCATTCTATATATCCGAATAAAAAAAGGTAATTTTTATAACTACTCTAGTTTGCTACAAGCCAGTTTTTTCTACAAATAGATAGAAGTCGAGTTCTTGTAATTTTCATTCATTTTTTCCCAATGAGCATTAGAGCTTCCGGCGTCCGATAAACTCCTGATTAAACCGATAAAAACATGACGCAAACAAATTGAATTGGAATTACTGATACTGGAGGATGTATTGTTAGTCGAGACTCATCTTTATTGATCAAGCATGCATCACAGTGTCAATGTCAGGAGCGTTAAAGGACGCGGCGGACGAAATCTATCCGTGCTGAGCCAGGTTTGAATTTGAACGACGGTGACCCGTCGTTCAAATTCAAACCTTGTTTTGAGTATAAATTGTTTTAGGCAGTCGAACTAGAGAACGAGACCGTATCTATGACTAAGCTTCAGCTGTCTGTGCGTCCGTAATAGGTACCGGTCGGAATTTTAACAGTAATTGTATTAGTTGTTATTGATAGCCTAAACATTTTTTTTTATGCTTGATAGGTTACCCTTTGACCACTATCTTACCTGATGGTAAGTGATGATGTGGTCGAAGATGTTGTTCAGACTAACCTAGAATTATAAATTTTATGTTTGAGCAATAAATTTAATAAAAACTCTTTAATTTTATAATAAAATTTCAAATTGTTATGCTTATACATAAACACATGCATATGTGTCACAGTGACTTATGCATATGTGACAAATGACAGGAGCGATAAAGGACGTCGCGGACAACATCTATCAGTACGTGGTCGTTCAAATTCAAACCTTGTTTGGAGAATAAATTGTTTTAGGCAGTCGTACTAGAAAACGAGACCGTATCTATGACTAAGCTTCAGCTGTCCGTGCGTCCGTCTGTCCGACCTTTAAAGAGGAAATCTTTTGAACCGTCATCGGTACCGGTCGGAATTTTAACAGTTTATGTATTAGTTGGTGTTGATTGCCTAAAAATAATAATAATTACTAAAATATAAAAATAAAATTAGGTCTTAATTATCATAAAATTTTCTTGTTCAACGTTTTAACGAGTAATGCATATTATAGCCAAACTAGGGATAGTTATAGTTCAATAGCATAACTTCTTTACCCAAATAAATGCTTAGGCATAACTTTTTAATAAAGCATTGGAAATGTTATGTTTGAGCAAATAAGTAATAAAAAAAAAAAAATTATAATTGAATTTCCAATTGTTATGCTTATACATAAACACATGCATATATCACAGTGTCAAATGACAGGAGCGTTAAAGGACGTGGCGGACGAAGACTATCCGTGCGTCACCGTCGTTCAAATTCAAACCTTGTTTTGAGTATAAATTGTTTTAGGCAGTCGTACTAGAAAACGAGAGCGTATCTATGACTAAGCTTCAGCTGTCCATGCGTCCGTCTGTCCGACCTTTAAAGAGGAAATCTTTTGAACCGTAATAGGTACCGGTCGGAATTTTAACAATATATGTATTAGTTGTTGTTGATTGCCTAAAAATATTAATAATGATGAAAATTTAAAATAATATGAGGTCTAAATTGTTATTATACTTTTTTGTTTTTGTTCAACGTTTAAACGAGTCATGCATATTAACGCCAAATTTGGGATAGTAAAAGTCCAATAGCATAACTTTTTTACCATATAAATGCTTAGGCATAACTTTTTAAATGCTTAGGCATTATTTTTAATATAGCGTTGAAAATGTTATGTTTGAGCAATAAAATTACTAAAAAAAATCTTTAATTTTCTGATTTAATTTTAAATTGTTATGCATACACATGCATATATCACAGTGTCAAATGGCAGGAGCGTTAGAGGACTTGGCGGACAACATCTATCCGTAGGTCGTCGTTTAAAACTTCATATGTTTTTATTTTATTTATTTTATTTTATTATGCTAGGAAAACTAACAGCTAGTTACAATAATATTTATGAAATATAAAATTTACCAAATAGTTGCTGCTTGGCTTGACTTTAAATGTAGCATATTAAAAGTTATCTTTTTAAATGCTATTGATATGGTATTTAAAGATATGTAGTGTATCAGCCGGATAGTCCACTGCTGAACACAGCCTCCCCCAATATGGGGAGGTTTTCCATATTCCCCACGCTTGGCAGGCCGCTTGGGGATCGCAGTGTGAGATATACCTAAGTACCTCAGAAAATGTTGCTGGCCACCTTCTGCTGTGTTACCCTTAGTCGCCTATTACGACAACCACGGGTAGAGATGTGGGGGTGACATTCTAGCCAGACACCCCACGGGCAGTTCGGCACCCCACGGGCAAAGATATGCCTAAGCAACAATTTTATGAAAAACTTTATTTTTTAATTTAAATCTCAATTACATATTCTTATGTATAAAGATATATAACGTTTATCGTTAAAAAAATATACCACTCTAGTCTTTTGTCTATATATGTCTCAAAACATTCCATTTAACCGGACCCTCAACGTCTAATTATTTTAATTCTAATTATTTAATGTTTTTAAATTCCATTTTTTTTAAATTAATTCATAATGTAGGTAGTAATTGATTGTTTTTATGTTGTTACAGAATACATATTGTACAGACCCCACTTGGGTGGGATGGTGGTAAGAACTATAACATTTTGAATGAATATGACTTCAATACTGTATGAGGTAGTCAATATGGCTAAAACAACCATACAAAAAACTTTATGCCAAACATGTAACGGCTGTCGAAATTAGGTATCAAGATATTATGCGAGTCAAGATTGCCCTTTAGGTTATCTTAACCGTTTAAATTCCAAGAAAATTATTTTAATAACTTTGTTAATATCGGGGATATTCCTATGAATCATTTTCAATACACTGAAGATCAAAGCTCTTGACAAACTGATTGATAGAACCTTAAATTAGAATCTAAGTATATGTATTTGAGATATTGTGAAGGTTAATGAGGTGAACCTTTGAGGGACTTTCATTAAGTATGATACCTTCATACTCAGTGAACTGTTAAATATTCAGAACTAATCAATTTCATCTTAAAAGTTCAACAACAAAGCTCTTAATACTTATTTTCAAGTTACGAATTTTGTTGTTTTAAAGCTTTTAATTTTAATTATTATAATTCTCCTATCCGTTTTCCAGTCTCTCGTCTGCACTCAGCCCTTTAGTAAGAATTAGCGGAGCTGAAGCCAACACTAAAAGACCTTAGTTAACTTTTGAAGGATCGCTGTAAAATTTAAAATAATAAACTGTTTTTCTAAATATGATTACAAGCACTATCGCGCGCTAAGCGAAAATCAAATTTTACAAACGCGCACCGTCCCCTATGACAGTTAAAGTAATACAATTGGAGCACGAAATTTCGGCTCAAAAGAGCGTGCCCAGGTGGCCGAGTGGTTTAGGCATCCGGCGTGAAAAAGGACGCGGGTTCGATCCCCTCCAGGGCATAAAATTTTGTTCTCCAAAAATTTGTAAAATTTATTAACCTATTGCTGACGTTATGAAATGGAGCTATCGTAGATTACTTTAATGAAATATTATTGGATTATTGTAGGTAAGACAATTCTACTCTCATTATTAAATGAAAGGGCAGGTGTTGACTCGCCGTATACCGAACGAGCCTCTATAAGGGCCGTAGCCCGTTAGTAATAATGAGGAAAGGAGCAAAGTTTGTACCGTAATGAGTGTAGAGGAGAGGTGTACTGCAGTATATATACTACCAACTAGATCATTTCCTAAGAGGTTTCACTCCAGGGAGGCCGACAGCTGTACAAACGAATCCAAAACTTTTTTACTATAAGTTCTTGTCCTACTACTTTGTGTTGTTAGAGAAAAAATATTGTTTGACCCTACATTTACTTGGGATAAGGGAAGAAGATGACAAATTTTTTAAGGATTTGAAACGGATGGAACGTCTATTTCATTACTGAAACGCAATTTTATCACAAGTTGTAATAAATGCTTATTTTTTATGCGAGGCTCCAAAGTTGGTATTTGGTGTGAGTATAATTGTAGTGAAACCCGAGTAAGCGAAGGATTCTTGGAACGAGCAAACCACGAGCAAATCAAGTAGTTCAAAATATAGGATCCTAAGCGTAACAAAGGTTTCAAAAATACGAGATGCAAAATAACTTAGCTGCCGAGCGCAACACACAATTTTTCCCCTTACTCCAGCAAAGAAAATACTAGGTGCAAGAAAAACAGCTTAAATACTGTAGTAAATTTGCGTTAATTTATATTAAATCTAAAAAGTAAAATTACAGAAATCAGTAACAAATTTTCTGAAACTTTAATAGAAGTTCAAACTTCTAAAACCTTATTCACGCTAGCGGATAAATATCACTTTACCATGCACATTTCGAATGATAAGCAACACGTTTCCGAGCGTGGTAAAATAATTTATGAAATGTACAATATCATAATGAAGAAAACTGCAATATAAATTTGTTTTTGGGATGAGAAACGAATGCAAGTGTATGTCAAAAATCAATCATATAGGGATAACACTTAAGATAACACGAAGTATATCGATATTCGCATTTAATCCGTTGTTAACACTCCCATGGATAACCGATATTAATATCAGATAGGTTCACTTCTGATAATGAAAATCCACTTTAGTTCTGACAGTCTGTGTCATGTTAAATTTAGATGTTGAAATCGAAGTGATATTGGTGTGAGGTTGACGATCTCTGTATGCTATACATCGCATGCTTAAAACAGGGTGACGAGACGATCAAACATATTGGTTTATAAGGTGCCCTTCGCATGCGTAATGTGTCTTAACTGAGCAATATTTGTTTTTGAAATGAAGTTCTCGTATGTTCCACACATTAAATATAATTTATTTACCAACAAAACATTTACGTTTGAGATCGTTTACGTCTCGCGGGTTTCGAGAATATTAAATAGATGCTTATCATCAGGGTGAGTGCACAGTAGCGTCTGCGAGCTCTCGTGCGAGGGATGCACAGATAGTATACAAGCGTTTACGAGTCCATATGCCTTGAAAAATTGTCACCCAGCTCTTTTTCTGTGTCGTAAATATCGTGGTGCTACATTCAACGACTACATTATCATCATCTCTACCCAAGGCAAGTAATATAGTGATTAAGATAGGGGTGCCATCTTCAAATTTGAAATCCAGGATTTAAAGGTATAAATACCATTTCGGATGTAAAACACGACGCATACACAATATACATTATACAAATAACTTAATTATATTATTAACTGAAAATAGGATCAATAATATCTATTAGTTGTAATAGATATGACCTCGTGGGGTGCCGGGATCTCATGAGGTGCCGGCTAGAATGTCACTATTGCTGGTTGTGGGTGTTGTAAGGTAAAATTACAACACAAGGTAAAATACCGAAAGGTAGGCCGCAGCGCCTTCTGAGGAACTGATATCTTACACTGCAATCCCCAAGACGTCTGCCAAGCGTGAGGATTATGGCAAACCCCCTTCTAAATGGGAGAAGCTGTGTTCAGCAGTAGACAATCCGGCTGATACAGTACAGTAGTAGATGTCACATGTTTTATTACAATGTTTAACTTAGAAATCAGCCACCATCCTTAATTCTGCTTATAGTTCCTGTGATATGCACTGTTTGAAATTTTGGAGTCACAAGGAGTTCAGGTTGTTGTCTTTTAGGATAGAATCTAAGTTTTGACTCAAGTTTTTCAAATAACCCACACGTCAAATAATTTCTCATTGATTATTATGGCCACCTTAGAATGTTGGAAAATAATACAAAAATATTAATTATCGACAAGCTTAGCTCAGTTATAAAATGTATCAAAAATCGATTTTTATTTCATACAGATCAAGATTTCTGACGGGAGTCCGACCTGCACTTAGCAATTTCTTTGTATTTGTTGATATACTTTAGATATTGGGCTATAATCGGATCAAGTTTAACCATTTTATGTTATACATAACGATAGAGTAAAAATAAAAATACTTCATAAAGTACGGTGCTTATAATCCTTTTATTTTTAACATTTGTTATTATTAGGTAGGTACTCCGCCATACTAACACATATTTTGTGAAAATGTCAACTGGCTACCCATTACTGTTCCGTAGGTACAACCCTTTAATAATCTGACGGACGGAAAGCCAAGGCTTAGTAATTAGTTCTTGTTTTCTAGTAAGGTACCCTAAAAAAAACTACGTATGTATCAAACAATTTTTTACCAGAAAACCGACTTCAACACTCAAATGTGTAAAATAGCTTGTTGAAGTCGGTACCATGGGTACAATATTGTGATAATAGGTACTTTTGAACCATCATGGTACCGACTTCAACAAGTTATTTCACACATTCCATTTTTTGGTAAACATTTTATTTTTTACCCTTTTTAGTAACCCTTGCTACTTATGGGATCGATTGTAATTCACTTTCAATTACTATATCATCAAAATAGGAAAATACTTTTCAGTTATTGGAGTGTAACTCAAAAACGGCTTTACCGATTTTGATAAAATTTAAAAGGGACAACACCGCAAGCCTTCAAATAAAAAACTAATCATCAAAATCGATTCTTTCAGTCAAAGTTCTGAGGTAACAAACATTAAAAAATTGTACAGACGAATTGAGTACCTCCTCCTATTTTGAAGTCAGTAATCAAAAACAGCAATTTTGACTTCGGTAAATGCGGCTATATCATCAATGATATACGTCTTGTAACAGCCATATAGTTATTGTAATAACATACAAATTACAATGTATGAAATACGTTGACATGCGAAGCTATAAACCTGTGCTTAAAAGGAATACAATAGCCGTCTAAAGATCGTAAACTCAGGGAAATAGCTCTTAAGGACCGAAAATTTCCGCTGAGAATATTACGCTATTTTGTAAAGCGGATGATATTTTAAAGTATAGTAGCTACTAACGGTAAACTGGTTCTTTATTATTTCGGTACAGTTTCGACGGAATAAACCTAAAAGCAACATTCTAGTATCTTGGTGAACAAGCTCGTGCGCCTAATGAGCAACACCCACTACAAGCACAACGACCAACATAGGAACCGTTGTGTTGATTAGTAAATTTTTCCTAATAACCTATAATTTTTCATTTTTTATATTTATTTATTTATGTTATTGTGACGGAACAAGTTCGAGGCCCACCTGATGTTAAGCGGACTAACCTCTGCCTATAACATATGCATTTCATCACAAGTCACAAATTGCACTGCGACCGTCACCCTGAGACATAATTATTAAGTCTCATATGCCTGTAATTTCACTGGCGCTCAAGGACTACTGCCGGAACACACCGTTAGGTGGCGACATATTTTCTACTTGAGGGTGGTAGCTAGCCAGGCGGGCAATCGCAAAATGCCCTTCTACCATGCATTTTTTTTTTAATATATCTAGTGACTATTCCACCTAATTTTCCTGCTAAGCCAACGTGACGTCATATTCACCACGTAGTCCAAGAGGCGTCTTTTACGATTATGCAATGGCGGATACGTGACAATCCAAAACAGTGATTATTATATAGATATACCGTTGTTCATGTGCAAAATGCACTTACGCATGATATTTCGGACTCGACACCAACTACTCCCACAACAGCAAGTGCCGAGTACTGACTAAAAACCACAAGTTATTTTATTTTATTAATAAATTTCCCATTTTATTATTTATGTTCAACATTATCATACTTTTTTTTATACCGGCGGTATGCCTTTATCAACTAAATACTAGGAACTATACACAACACTACAGCTACTACAATAAACGCATTTACATCCCTATAAGTCATTGCAGACTCATAGGCAGTCCAAATGCTCAAGCCCATTACCAGTTGGCAGCGTGCCCAGCATGCTGGCAGCATTACCCCGTTGTATTGCAATGCTTATTCGTTAAACCAAATAGGTGCCAGCATTTTGATCACGCGTCGCATCGACCAAGCGCTCTGATAAGTTTTGGAAAATACGACAAGCTCCCGGTCCCCACGGATCCAACGTATAAATTATTATTATTTATTATTAGAACAGGCTTTTATCAGTTAGCAGGGATAGTAGTTAGCAAGAATTGTTAATTTTCGTGTTCTCGACCAACCTCACTTTGAACTTGTACCTATCACCATACTATGAGCCACCATATATGATAATAATATGAGTTGGACATATAAGGCGGCTGAGTCACAGCCAGAATGAAATATAAGAATTGCCCAAACTGGCAGTTGTAAGGCCAATTCTATGTAGCTATAGTAAACAAAAGAAGCGGACGGGGAAATATAAGATACTAAACCAGGTTGTCTATTGTTTGGTCTCTTATGTTTTGCACTGGGCAAAACCGTTTCCGGTGCTAGCGTCCAACCCCCGCCTAACCTTGTGCCGAGGGGGTAAGTAGGGGAGCGGCGATAACTCACCGAGAATTGCTTGGAATGGCGTAGGTCGACGGCACGGCGGCATGGGAATAAATCAAGTTGGGTTTTTTAAACCTACGCTTACACTCACTTGTAACATGTTATGAAGCGCTCGTAGCGAAGTTTACTTAGCTGTTCTCAACCGATCAGCAAAGTTAAGCAACGTCGCCCGCGGTCATAAGTTGGATGGGTGACCGTTAGTGACATTACTACTGAGCGTTTCTGTGCTTCGGAGGTTACGTTAAGCCGTCGGTCCCGGTTGTTGTCTTAGGAAGGCTGTCATTATGGCATGGTGGTAGGGTACTTTGCGAATGCCCGCCTGGCTAGCGACCACACTCAAGTAGAAAATCTGTCGGCAAGCACCTAACGGTGTGTTCCGACAGTTGTCCTTGAGAGCCAGTACTTCTAGGATAGCCTGAACAACATGTTCGACCACATCATCACTTAGCATCAGGTGAGATAGTGGTTAAAGGCTAAACTATCAGGCATAAAAAAAAAACATTCTGGATTTTAGATTTGCGTTGTCCTAGAAAACGAAACACTATTACTAGGGCTATACTAACTGCCGTCCGTCTGCGTGCCCTTACATTTTCTTACTTAGAGAGCTTAGTAAACATAATGTTATGTTAACTTATTAGGAACCGGCAAGGACCCGCGTTATATTTACCGGAAAGATTCCGACCAGTTTCGGGCTGTTTTGATGTCCTTCATCTGGGAGTCACGATTGCGCGAAGCGACGAGCACGGACCTCAGCGCGTAACTGTCGTTGTGACGGCGAAGACGAAGGACTTCAAAACAGTCCGAAACTGGTCGGAATCTTTCCGGTAAATATAACGCGGGTCCTAGCCGGTTCCTAATAAGTTAATATGGATAAAACTCGCGATAGTTTTCAAAGTGATAATATTATGTGTGTGTCTATATTTCTATGGACAATTGGTGTATAAATTTTCGACTAGTAAGAGTAAGGTTCTGGTGGACAAATGGAATAAGCTTCAGACGCGAAATCGGAGGACGCGGTTTCGATTCCCGTTCGGAACGAAAAATAAAAATTGTACTCCAATAGCTTTTATGTTATGTGCTTACAAAATTACAGCAAAAGGAAGAATTTTAATGATTTTTGGATTCGAGTCTCGCTTGTGGTTAAACATTTTCGTTTCGTTATAATTTTGCGAGCAGCTTCGCTTAGTATAGGCTTTAAGTTAAAAATACTGTTAGATGCTTGGCGATAGATTTTATATGTGAGATTTTAGCTACCAAGCTAGGGCATGCAAAATGCAGTCCCATGGTAACTATGCTGTGAAGCAGTTCCGTAGAATTCTAATCTACGACTACCTTATTAGCAGCCAACACTCACAACATAACCACACAGATGAGGCACCATCGTTTTGAACCAACATCTGTATTTGTACAGGATTATTTCTCTAATTAGATTATCCACTATAGTTACTTATTAGCATTCATTTAACTAAACAAGCCACTGCGTGTATGTCTATTATCATTAATTAAATTAATTACTTTACATTAATTAGAGCTGTGATAACTCGGTTTTCATGCGGGCAAGGACAAAGGATGGCCTTTACTAACCTACGGCTATAAGTTTCGGCCACTAAACTATGTTATAAAACTACATAGTTATTACTTACTTTTTCAGGAATTTGAGTAAGTATTTTGCCTACAGCAGATTAAGGAAAGAAACTACACGCAAAAGAATTTTTCAAATCGGTCCAGTAGTTTTAATGTTTATTCGTTACATACAAATAATCTTTCTTCTTTATAACAGTAGTATAGATGTTAGGAACAAATATACACAATATTAATATGGCAGGAATGGCAATGTTATAAATATTTTAAGTCAAAACTTTGGAAACAATATTAAAATATCACATACCTTTCAAAAAAGTATAATTTACCTGTACCAGATTTGAGAAATGAGAGTTTGTATTTACTCCAAAGCATTTTATATGTTTTAATTATTTTTTAACTTAAAATGGAACCGACCTTATCATTCAAAACTGTCAAATAACTTGTTATAGTGGCCCTTGCTACTAACGGGATCGATTTGAAACTGGCATAATACGCAAACCGCGTCATAGCCAAGAAGAAAGAAAAAAAAAAAAAAAAAAAAAACGGGATCGATTTTCATTCACTGTCAATGAATATATCATCATGACAGAAAAACAATTTTCAGTTATTGGAGTGTAACTCAAAAACAGCTCAACCAATTTTGACAAAATTTAAATGAGACCACATAAAACGCACCTGCAATCAAATAAAAAAAATCATCAAAATCAGTTCACCCATTCGAAAGTAATGAGGTAACAAACATAAAAAAATACAGTCAAATTGATAACCTCCTTTTTTTTGAAGTCGGTTAAACATGTCAAGAGAAACAAATCAATCGGAAAAACAAAACGACACAACACAAATCATAGCACAAATGGATACATTCATCATTCATCTTCAACATAATAATCACTCAGTTGTATGACAGACAAGCCCCATTGCGACCTGTCAAACTGAAGCATCTCGTAGCCCCTTGGCTCACAGACGATATTAAATTATTATTGCACAAAAAGGCTGCTACTAAACATGAATATAAGTATCATCCGAACGACTTTTCTAAAGCTAAGTATGTTAAGGCTCATAATAAATGTAATACGGCGTATAGGATGCTTTACGTCGTGTTTTGTTCGACGAAAACCCTAGAATAGCATATAGCTCAAATTCGAGGATATACCCGCATTTTTTAATAATTCGTACTGAAACTGATTTTCTTGCCTAGGACTACTGTATTACCAACACTGTTGGTAGGGGATGATATTGATGACGGAGGATCCTAGCCTTACAAATAATGAAACCTGCTTTCAAGGACAACTGCCCGAATACACCATTAGATATAGTAATTAAACACACACAAACTTTGCAGTGCAAAGTGTTTGAAACGTCGAGACAAAAATAATGATAAATATTAGCGATTTAAACCGTTTAAAGTTGTTTAATTACTATGTGTAATACTCGCGAAAACCTCAGACACCATTAGATGCTAGAACTTTCCATGATCAAGCTCTGCACTACAGTTTAAGCTCACTGGTACGGAACTATTATCATTTTTAGGCCTCATTATAAAATTTTATTATTGAATTGAAGTAACATACTTTCAGAGCTGCTATTTGATGTTTCTGCAATTCAATATTGTTTTTTGATTCGGTGAGCTGTTGATTGATGTCTTCAAACTGCTTATTATATTTCTTTAATTCTTTCATTGATGTTCCGCGCTGTTGTCGACATTGTTGTCGACCACATTCATGAGTTCGTTGACGCTATCATATTCTATTGATAACTTGACTATATCGAGTATAATACATTACCTCATCACTTTGCCAATTCCAAATTAATGACCTCTTATTGTTTACCGATCTTTATCCTTTATCTTATCGTTATTATCTGTATCCGCTTGCAGTACTAAAAATAAGATACGATCCGTCACCTCTAATACATTAGGTGCTGACGGCAGTAGCTGAAATATATTAGTTTCTTTATTACAAATCGGTTTGCCAGTCCTCTGTCATATTTTCAATGAATTTTTTACTGATGGCAAATATGCCACCATCTGGAATTATACTCAAATTATCACCTTGCCCGAAACACCCAATCCTAAGTCATTCTGCGAATATGTCGATACTTCGTTTCCTATCCTCCATCGTTAAGCGTCTTATCCACAACCAGGTCCGCAAATATCAATCCTGTCATAATCTTCCAAAACCCTTGCAATCTGGTTATAAAGATATAAAGAAGTTTTATTAGCCCTTCAATAATATTTTTTACAGGCAAGTCCAAATTACATTTAACACATATAACTACTTAAATAATTCTAATTAGTTCATGTATGTAAATAATTGATAAAAAATTTATAATCGTAATATTTTTACACTTAATATAGTTAAATAATTTACAGTTCATCACATCACGTTTGCACTTGTCCTAAGAACAAAGATTCTACAAGCTGCATTGACATATATCCTTTTAATGTGTAGAAGGGATTGTTGTAAAAAAAGTTCATAAGTTTTAGTTTGAACAAACTATATTTTAAGGTGGTCAAGCTTTTTGGTAATTTATATACATCAGTATTTTCGAATAACGACCTTGTTTCTGTACTTTAGCTAATCTGATTTTTGGTACAACCCGAATTTCATTATTTTTTGATAATTCGCTTTTCGTTATTACGCAGATTGTAAGGTAAATCCGTTTCCTGTTGTTCTGGAATATCCCTACCCTCATGAATTTCTAATAAAAAAATATATATGTAAAGAGAAACAACTGTCATAATTTTATCTTTCTTAAAGTGCTCCCTTGCAGGGCTACGCTTTTTCAGTCCATTAATTGTTCTTATTGAACGTTTTTGACATTTGAGAACTCGTATTACCTCTGTAGCATTACCCCAAACAGTAATGGAGTATCATATTATTGAATGTATATATGCATATTACACAGATATTAGCTATTTCTTATCTAACAATGGTTTTAAGTTTAAAGAGAGCGTAATTACCGCTCGCCATTTTCTTACAAATTTTATCAATATGTGCTTTGTGACTACTGGTTTCCGTTCCGACCACAGCACAGGTATTGCAATAGTAAAGGTCACCGATGACAATTGGTTTTCCATAGATAATGGACAATTGTCCAGTCAATTGACTGTGCTAACACTGTTGGATTTTGCTAATGCATTTAACACTGCTAATTTTTACATACTCATACCTATACTTCGCTCACTTAATCTGTCTTTAGCGAAACTCGGTTGGTATCACTTTGTATATCTTTGGGCGTTGGCAACGGATCCGACTCGAAGATAATTTTCTTTCTGGCTTCACACGACTGGAGGTATCCCACTAGATGGCAATTTATATTCCTTAAATATCGCAATTTTCATATATTTAATCTCATATAATCATTCTTCGTCCTGCCACCTATACACTGATGAACACCCATACATTTGGACTTAAAACTGCTTGAGCTTGAGTTGGGGTACACAGCTACAAGCTTCAAGTCGTTGCTCCCTACTACCACTCAAATTGCGCTAGTTTTATATCTTCCACTTCCTATTTTCGATTATCCTGAGATTATCTTGATCTCGTGGAGGAACAGCTAAATTAGCTTGATAGTCTTAATTTTTTTTGCATAACATTTATATTTGGTTCACGCAAATAAGATCTCGTCCATCATTTCCATTGTTAACTCAAGTGGCTTCCTACACGTCCTCGTCAGAGTACTCTCTCATATTCTCTTCTCTTCAATATTTTGGTAAATCCTAGGGCCCTTCGCTATCTGGTCATCAGAACATACAATTGTTAATATTTGACAGTGTAGCACTATCTACTTCTACATCAATTTCTTTCTCCTCTCTGAACTAAACAGCTTATACTGTACAAGCTGTTAGGTAGTGCAATTCCGTACCAGTCTCTATTAAGTGCACCTAGTCTGTGGTAAGTTTCAAGTCAAAAAGTTTTATTTGTCCAACTCACAATTGTAGGAACTCTTCATTAGTTTCTTATTTACGCTGTTTTATTATTTATATTTACTTCTTCTACATAACTATAATATGAAGTGTGTGTATGTTGTATTTATATTAGTAATAGCATGCATATTGATCTATATATTTTGTATGATATGTCATTTTAATTAATAATTATAATCGCACCCTAACTATAAGATAGGTTTATCCAACATCATTAGTACTGCGCAAAGTAAAACTCTTTTTCGCAGTACGATTGACGCTTGATAAACCAATAATTTTAAACATAATGTTACGAAACGATTAATAATAAAGAGGTGTAAGGGGTATGGTTATGACATAAAATATGACAAACATGTCACAGAACTGTATTTTATGAGTGTACGAAATCGTCATTCATAAGTTCAAACACAACCCCCATTTTATGTTCTCTATCGCTTGAATTATGTTGTTACAAATGGCTTGCAAAAAATGCATGAACGAACACGAACGAATAATTTTTACATCACAAAGCGTTTTAACTACAGAGCATACGAGTAAGTGTTATGTTATCAATTTCTATGAATTTGTAGGTTTGTTTTCATAAGTCCATAAGTTATCCATTTGATTACTGTTTAGGTACTTACTGACTTTTCTATAAAGTTTTTTTTAAGAAACAAAAAAGACCCGGTCACCTGGACATAGTAGAAAGAGAGGAAGTAGGCCATCTCCGGCCCAATCCACGATATAATTACCTACCACACTTGTCTGTCTCAGGGTTGTCACTTTTAGCAAAATTTTAATTCAGTGCCTAGAAATTGGCAACGGCCGGGAAGATGTGTTTTTTACTTATGTTGTGTGGGTTCAGGGTAAGTGAGGACGGTTTTACCTAAATCATGATGAAGCCTTTCACGATGATAGAAAGAGCGACAGAAGATACCTATGTGGTTGCGGGGCCAGAGACGGGCGACGCGGGGCGGTGATGTGTACGAGTACCTACGGTAGTTTACGTGAGTTTACTGATAGTACTGTCAACCAATTCACTTGTTTAAAGCCCGGCCCTTGCCAAAGATGACACATCTCTGTATAGCTAATTTAGTGATTCAATAAAGTTCAACAATAGTTTTCCTAACAAATACAGAAATGTATTCAAGATTCAGAACAGTACTATTTATAAAAAAAGCGCCGTTTCGGACACGCCCATATGTAAGGTTTTGTAGTTCATGTGTAGTTATTGCGTTAGTTTTTTATTGTTTGTAAGTTTTGTTTGTTTTCGCATACATTTTATATGAAAAAACCAAAATAACTTTGCTTCTGTAATTTGATGCTAAATACCTTTATATTTCGAAAACTATAACTTACATTTTTAAAAGTTGTACTATGGGAGTTATTGGTGGAACTAAAAATATGTCAAAAATGGGGCTTTGATAGCAATATCTCGAGACAGACACATTCAATTAACTTTGTTTCAATCTTACTACTTACTACCTACAATACTGAGAAATCGGCGTGACTAAATGTAAACAAAGCAATAGCGGCATATCAATTGACAGATCAAATATACCTAGGTAATACATTGTAATGGGAAAGTAGGCCTGCCTACTTCGTCTGCCTGATAGAAAACTACCAAATAAAATCTATAGGTATCTCACTCATCATCAATTAAAAATTATAGGTATGCTAGAATAACTTGCTTACCTTTCCTGTTCAGTAGGTAATCTGAACAGAGAAAACTCTGAAATAGATGAACTGTTTAAACAGCCAAACACAGCAATAAGTTCTCCTGCGATTATCACACATTTTTAATTTATTTAGAGGTGCCGAAAAGCCGTGACGCTCAAACTTTGTGCGATGTTAGCCCCGACTGGCGCACGGTCGAAACGGGTCGAGATTTTGCTAGAGTGTGCGTGCAGGACGCATAGATATTATGGCGCACACATACAAGCCGCGCGCACTGCGTTTGTATGAAGATAACTTACTTCCCACTCTTTCTACTATGACCTGGACTTATAATAACACAATAATTGCCACTCAACTAAAACATGATACCTACTATAAATCCACGTTTCTTTATTACTCAGGAATGTGATACATGTATAATCTAATAGCACATTAGCAGCCAACGGTACAGGCAAAAACTAAAAACTGGTCAAGAGCGATTCGGTCTATGTATTCTATCGGTCAATAAGATTTTTTACTCAGATGTAGAAGAAAGGGAATAAAGTTCATAACACTACATTGTAACACATTTTACCAGGTGGGGGGTTTCTTCGGCTAGTGCCCGTTATGGTTCCCAGCATAACGGTCCACACCGCAGTGTCAGATATTCTACCTCGAAGAGAGGTGTACACATACTACTTTTTTATGCGTGAAGGAAAATGTAGTAAGTGAAATTACTGGGAACGAATGTCTCGGAGTAAAGAGTGCAGTGCAGAATCAACCAGAGTGAGGATGGTGACAGTGGAACTGTAATGGACAGGCACAGGCAGGGAACTTGTTCATCTCATCCTAAGAATACAGAAAAATTGTGTTTTCTATATCCTAGGGTCACATCATTTCATGACATAAAAAAACTAGTATAAATGAATGAAGATAATGGACCCATATTTCAATAATACTTTTTTTTAAATTAACCGTGGTATATAATTTATAGGCCATTGCAGGCTTCGAGGTGGTTCAAATGCTTCAGCCCACTACCACTAGTTAGCAAGGTGCCCAGCATGATGGCAACACGGCCCCGTTGAATTGCAATGCTTTATTAGGGCAGCCCTTAGTGTAGGTACGTGCGATAGTTAGTGTACGGGCGTTGACACTTTATCACCGTCACATCTTTCTGAAACAAATGTGAAGGCTGGTGCCGCGGCTACTTCGGCGGAGCGACTCAAGTGGCGCAAGTATGCAATTCTTGATAATAATTATTTCATAATGAATAGATTCAGGCGTTACTTTGCGGAAATCCATATATAATAATAACAAATATTTTAAAGTATTTAAAAAAAAACATCAATTTAATTATTTAATATAACACTTAAAAAATCTTTATAAAATTACATATATCTAGTGACGCGTCGAATACTCTTCCGGTTTGGCTGCGTAGCGTTTGTGACGTCACGTCGGCTTAACAGGAAATTAGGCGGAATTGTCTCTAGATAAATATAATTTTTATAAAGATTTTTTAAGTGTTTTATTAAATAATTAAATTGATAGTTTCTTAAAATACTTTTATAATATTTGTTATTATTAGTCATTTCATATTTCAGCCGTTTGGTGTAGATACATTAGGTCCGGAAACTTAATTTTATTTTCCAAAATTTATCAGAGCGTGTGGTTGATATGATACGCGCTATAATATTTGGTATGATACAGTATGCCTACGATATTAAAATAACTAGCTGTCACAAAAATGTATTCTGTCATTTGTAACGCAACAAACTAACATTCAAATACCTTGTTTTCATTGCCTCATTTATTTTTTTAATTTGAAATAGCCCAACCGACTCATAAATCTGTTAAAATTAACTGTCACCTTGACTAATATTAGTTTTGTAAACTAGTTTGTTACGTGACGGTTAATTTATATAGCTGATGGGCTAACTGCCCTGTTGTTTGTAGGGATTCCGTGATACTTCCACAACTCGTAGTGATGGCTCAGTGGCATTGGCTATGGACTGCCACGCAGCAGGTCCATGGTTCGAATCCCACCCAGAACTTGAGCTTCTTAACTACATCGCATGGTGGAAGGGCATTTTGCGAATGCCCGCCTGGCTAGCGACCACACTCAAGTAGAAAATCTGTGGCCAAGCACCTAACGGTGTGTTCCGGCAGCAGTCCTTGAGAGCCAGTGAAATAACAGGCAAAATGAGACTTAACAGGTATGTCTCAAGGTGTTGGGCGCAGTGCAATTCGTCACTTGTGATGAAATGCATCTGTTATAGGCAGATTAGTGGCCATAACTGATATGAGTGCTCTGTGTTTTGTAGGGCACGTCTCGGTAAGTTGTAGTAAGATGGCAGTCGTTAAGCTATGTCTTATCTTGTGGGCGCCCTGAAAACTCCAAAACTATGCGAGGTTGACATTTTGCGAATGCCCTCCTACCTAGTTCTCACCCTCAAGTAAAAAATTTGTCACCAAGCACCTAACAGTAAAGTCGAGCAGCAATCCTTAAGAGCCAGTTAAGTAATTATTAAATTACATGTACACGAGATTTAACAACTCTGTTACAGGGTGATGAGCACAGAGCAGTTCATCACTTGTGTCGAAATAGATACATACATCTGTTATAGGCAGAGGTTACTGCTTTACATTAGGTGATGCGTGTTCCGACACAAGAAGATCTAGATTATAATATATATTTGATGCAGTGACTGTTACAACCGCCAAAAAGTGTAGACGGTGATGTACACACAATGCATAACATTATGTTAGCCCATCTGTTTCACTTTAATCAGCCTCTTTTTACTATAGCAGGGTAAAAATAAAACAATTTTCCAATCGTAACTTTAACTGTCACGGACAGTGGATTAAAACGTTGTAATATTTTTTTTACCGGCGGTATGCCATTATTAACAATATACTACGAACTATATACAACACTACAGCTATACTACAATAAAAGCTTTAGATACCCATAAGTCACTGCAGACTCACAGGCATTCCAAATGCTCCAGCCAACTGCAGCAACTATACCAGTTGGCAGCGTGCCCAGCATGCTAGCAGCATTGCCCCGTTGAATTGCAATGCTTATTCTTTGAGCCAATTAAGTGCCAGCATTTTGATCACGCGCCGCATCGACCAATTAAACTTAATTATTTAACATTTGGTTACGTTGTATTTGCATTCTATTTAATAGCTGGCTTATGAGCATGTTACTTGGGGTTATTGAATATCTCACATATGGCCGTGGGGAACTATTAAAACGGGATGAATATTACTCGAATGTGTGCTGCAGTATGTGGTGTTGTTTTTATATAATTTGAATATTCTCTGCCATTAAATTTCACTGCGTTTCCTTCTGTATCAGCTGTAAAAAGGCGTGGTTGCCTTTCTATCTCCATCCCACGTCGTTAATTGATCGGGCAAAAATTTGGTATCCTTTGAAAGCAATACATAGATTGCGTTCAAAGAGTTCTTTATTTAAAAATATATCATTTGAAGACAAACCAACGATTTGTGCCCTTGTAGGATACATTTGAAATCGTAAAAAATCTGGTGGTCCCGACGCAGCTCTATTTGTCAATGTGACAGGGTATTTCAATTTTAACTCGTTTATTTATGTGACTGGAAATTTAAAAGTGGAAGGCAGTGAAGGGCATTTCGCGAATGCCCGCCTGGCTAGTTCCTACCCTCAAGTAGAAAATCTGCCGCCAACTACCTAACGGTGTGTTCTGGCGACTGGCCTTAAACGCTAGTAATTCTATGTTAGCCTGCACAACATCTCCGACTACATCATCACTTACCATCAGGTGATATAGTGGTCAAAGGGTCTATCAAGGGGCCTTTATCGGCTACATATGACAATAACTAATATTTTATAAAAGGAAGAAAACTATCAGAATAAACCTATATGCGTCGGTGGGTTAATGTCTACGAATAAATATTTAAAGAAATGTATGTACAGCTTAAAAACAGCGGAACGCAAACCTTACCACGGCGGGCGTGGTTTAGAAATATTACCGTGCGGCGCAACCACACCTTAATGCGTCCAATTAGAAGCGATCATTTCTAAGCACCAAATCAATTAACCAATCCAATTGAATTTGAAATATTTAGCGTGTTTTTTAAATTAAGAACTTGTTGAGTCCGAAATCAAAGCGGTAATTGCATGAGAGTTACACTTTTCTAAATATTTATTAGTAGGATATTTCAATCATATGTAACAAACGTTTATAATTTTGTAAGGTGAATATCCGTTATATCTCTTTATGTTTACCGGTATCAAGAAACACCTTTATACTTTTTACCGAGTTTATAGAGTTTTGGAGAAATTTAAAAGAAATAAGGAAAATTGGAGATTGGAATTAATGAAGAGTCACTTCTTCCTTTGCCGTTTATTTTTCGTTTTGTGGACGTTTTCCCACAAACAATTAATTTACTTAATTCCTTTGGGATCTCTCGAGTTACCAATATTAGGTAGGAAACGGATTGCGGTTTAATCATTTAGCTTAGGACGTATTGGGTAACTATCAATTATACTGTGATTTAGGAATCCAATATACCGATAGCAAGTTTAACAGAATTACAAAATAAAAACGAGAGGAAAAATTATAGTCATGTTCGGGATAACTTTCCCCTCGTTATAATTACTCGACTGCCCAAAAAAAGAGTTTTGTGTTTTCAGGCTTCATGTATGTATGTTTGTGAATTTCTTATTCTACCATAACATGTAAACGGCTTAACCGATTTTATCGATGAAATATCGTTAGATTCGTCTTGATAGTACTAGGTACATTAAAAAATAAAAATCAAACTGGCGGATTTTAATCCAGCCATATTGAGAGAACAAAACATCTCCCAAAACCATCGTCTGTGGTTTCAAAATGAAGGGCTTTAAAAACAACTCCATAAATAGTTATAACTTGCAGTTTTAATTTCAATGAAGCGATAAAACGAATAACGAAAATAATTTGCAGTCAGGATTTTACTTTTTTAATTAATTTATACTTGTTTATGTAATGTAATATGCGCACCATGAGTCATAGCAAAAATTAAAATATTAAATTTCCTCACATCTATATCATCTCCAGACCCAGGTTTACTGCAACGCCATTAAATTTCTTAGTGGATATTTCATACATTAATAACTGGGGTTTTGATTTTACTTCGTCATGCGATACTCTAATGTCTAATCTAATGAATTATTCACACTAAACTACTCCTAATAATAACCATCATGTAAACAGAATGCTGGCTTGTATCTCGACCAAAAAGCTAGAAAAGTGCCAGCATTCTGGGAACTTTTCCCTCCACCAGCGGTTTATTAGATTTTTAGTGCAATAATTTTACCTGAAGTCATCTTAAGAATATGAAATAATGTCGATTTTCAGTTTTTTTTATATCCTTGTGACGGAACAAGTTCGAGGCCCACCTGATGTTAAGTGGACAAACCTCTGCCTATAACAGATGCATTTTATCACAAGTGACGAATTGCTCTGCACCCGTCACTTCGAGTCACAGTTGTTAAGTCTCATGTGCTTGTAATTTCACTGGCTCTCAAGGACTGCTGCTGGAACACACCGTTAGGTGCTTATCGACAGATTTTCTACTTGAGGGTGGTAGTTAGCCAGGCGGGCAATCGCCAAATGCCCTTCTACCATGCGGTGAAGCTCCAGCCGGCGGTGGAGATCGAACCAGGGTACTGCGGCATGGCAGTCCATAGCTATTATCGCTCGGCCATCATTGCTTCAAAAATAAATGAATATTTTTCCATACTAATATATAATACTTATAAACGTTTATTTAACGCTCGCGCTATGTCATTATGCAATGTGACACTTTGCCACCAGAGGTCATGGCGGACCAAGAAATAAAATTATCTAGTTTTACATTCTACGCCATATGTTTTGATCCACAAAACCAATTCAAATAAAATAAAGAGGAAAATATTAATTGATAATTACTTTATCACGATGATATATACTAAGATTTAGCTTTTTTATCTATGACAGGAAAATATCTCTCCAAAACCAAGACACTATGAAAAATTATGCACTCACCATAGAAAATGTGTAACTAATCGACTTATGTATGGTTATTTTATAAATGTACCTGTATCTATATAAATGAAACTATACGTTTTGCTAAACTGCATCTTTAGTTTTTTTGTTTTACTCAACATTTTCTAATAAAATAGGATTGAAGTCATTGTTAGCGCACACGTATATTATGTTCAAGCTCACCTGATCGTGTAAATTTTATAACCTGATAAAACATGCTCCTGAAGAATTTTGAAATAAAAGCCTGTATTATTCACGAATACATTTATTTATTTCATTGAAACTTTCACTAGATCTCATAAATTTCATCAAATATTATAGAAATTCACTAATCACGACTACTAGTATTTACCATACATTGGAAGTACTACTATGAAGTAAAATGGCATCCTTTGACCAAATAAAACAAGTGGAATCTTATGAAACTTATATTTATTGCTTTCTAGATCTCTTACTAAATTACCTTAGTGTAAACAAACGGAATAAAATATTTTTTTTAGAATCTTGCAAATATTTGTATGAAAATTATATTACTAATAGTGATGTTACTGTTATCGGTTACATTGTCGATAAAAAAATCCGATGTATCTACTATGTAAGCGTTTATTGCCAATAAAAGTTATTTTTGTGGCAAATTATGTGATTGACAGTTAATTAATTAAGTTACATCAATTGGACTTATGAAGCAATGATTGCGAAGCGGTAATGGTTATCGACTACCGCATGGAGTACGATGGTTCGTATCCCTGCGAGTTGCTTTAAGTTTCACTGCATTGTGGCAGGGCATTTTATGAAAGGTTAACTACAATCCTGTAGTAGAAAATCTGTCGCCAAGCACCTAACTCCAGACCTAAAGTCTATTCTATTACAATGTTCCGGCAGTGGACCTAAAGTTCAATTTTCCATTATAGGATTAGCGTGAACAACGTATTCGACCTCATATTGATCCAAAAAGCTGTGATGGTAATTAAAGGCTTGCTTTTCATGCAAGTTAAAATACGTGTTACATTGGAAGCAGTACAATTTTGTCAGTTTATTTGATATAGGCGTAAAACTTCAGAATTCGTAAAGGGTCAAGTTGAATTTTTAGTAAATGTCTGAGTATTGTAATTTTTTGTTCCCAATTTCATTTGTAAAATAGACCGTGTACCCTTTTTTTGTTTATATTACTTTACATTGTAATCTGTACCTTCTGTGAAATTGATTTTCTGCTACTAGGAACATTCGCATGACGTTCAGACGTGCCAACATTTTTTTTCTTTTCTTATAACTATATATGCAATAATACATGCACAAGTTTTATTTATAGACAAGCAGTGGGGGTTACAGAAAAATACTTATTTTATCATTTACCGCACCGTACGCCAAAGTCATATAATCCTAACACTAAACAGAACACTACTTTGAATCACAAACTGTTTGAATTAACAACGACGTACAAACGTTGTCATCGGAAATGTAAATATATTTCAGATATATCTAGGTAAAACACAGAGATACCGTAAATTAGCCCAAACTGTATTTTCGACATTATAACTTCAGCTCCATCACATTGTCAGGGTCGTATCACATGGTTTTGTAAAACACATGTAAATAATAAATAGGGTTTTATATGCTGCGTAGAGTGATGTTGAAACCTATACATTGAGTTCTGTGCACTAGCGTAAATTTTATTCAAGCTGGCATTATAAAATATAACAGAAATCCTGTCTACTTGCATATTAATACAAGTCAGCATTAAGAGATACAGTATATAAGATAAGTGTCCATTCGCCATCTGTTATTGACTAAATGGTTTTGTCTGTTCTATCACAATTTTCTGAATCGTCATACGATATCTAATAAAAAACCTAGTACTTTTATGACAAATCCAAAAAAGTACAAGCATGTTCAATAACAAAAGTGTGTTTCCTGAAATCTGCTTCTCAGCCCTGCAACGGTAGATTCTAAAGAGATATAGAGGGAATTAATACAATCAAACATACATCTGGCAACACAATGAGACAAGGTTAACGGCTCTCGCGTATTTTCCATTTATAGTCCGTTTGCATATCAACCAACACTCGAAATTGCAGTTGTATTTTAGGAGAAGAAAGCTATGATTGCATGGTATGGTACTCTTTGAAACAACCTCCAATACAAATATAGGGAACATTACAATCCGGACATTCGTATTTCGTACACCAATGTGGTCTTTAACCCCAGTGTGTACACCAAATACATTTTAGTCATCCCAGGTTCGTTCTGTGGGCAACTTTTTCACTAATCGCGTCGGTGACTTCAATTCGGTGAAGAAAATGCCATCCCGTGAGGCGCTCTAGAGGAAGCAGATTAGCACGAGAACGCATACGTAAATAGGTACCTTCCCGCTGAGATTATGGTGCTTATTAATGATGGGTTTCACTAAGGTTATCCGAAACACAAAATAATCAATGAGAGTCTGAAAACCTCTCGAGAATAATGCGCGCATTTTGTATGGTTATATTTATTATATTTTTGAAAAGTTTCTTTTTACATTTGGTGCACTGTTTCCTTTCAAGCATTCAAAAACATTTCCCGTGCAAACAATTTAATTGATTAACAAACACTTATCTCACAAAAATACTATTGCATAGTAATTAAACAACTTTAATGGTAACTTTAAACTTTTATTTTTTTCATGATCTTCTTTCTTCTCATGTTCTTGGTCGCTAAGTTATCTGTAACATAAAAATCATATATGTCTATATGTACACATAGTAGCTAGCAAGTAGGCATATAGCTTGATCCCACTGAGTAAAAAAAACAAAGTGATGTTTTACTGAAACAGGATACAGAAATCCATTCTGGTATATCACGATAAAGTGTCCCTTGTTCATCATCCTACTAAAGGCTAGCCCTGTACAAAAAACTAGTAACAGGCAAATAGTGGAATGAATTACCAGATAAACTCATTTCTATAATTATTAATAATTTTAGCAGAGCAATTTTGGAGTGCGTTTCAATTTGTGCAAATCGTACCAATAGCACGCTCAGAGCTGGTCCGATTTGTACGAAGGGCACTAAACCCAAACCAAATTTGCATGACTGATAAGTGTGATATTATCGATGACGTCACCACTCAGCGCTGACAGTACTCACGGCCCCACGGATGCGCACCGTGAGCACTCCATGTCATTAAACGCTCTTAGCACATTTTGGACCAAGCATTGGCATACTTTCAATTCTGTGGCTTAACTGTCACAACAAATGACAAATAAAAATAAAAAATCTAACACCCTTGATAGCTGTTGTTTTACAGTTCGTATCATATATCTCAAGTACGCTATAACATTATAAGATTACAAATGAATGTGAGGAAAAATTATAGTCATGCGCGGGATTCGAACCCGCGTCATCTACCCTATAGCTAGGGTATGCTCTGGCCGAATGAGCTAACATGACAATGACTCATAACTCTATTTTTTTACTGTCCGACACTTTTAAGTTCTGTGTCGTAGTACGTAGTAAAAGACAATGCCTACTCCGAGCTAAGAACGCCAGCCGCGGCAACACTGGACCGCGCCGGGCTACCTTTGAATAGAGTTTTGAATATTTACATCGAGCAAAGTAATAAAAAATATGAAATAATACATTACAGGCACATGAGACTTTTAACATCAGGTGGCCCTCGTGCTTATTCCGTCATATACACATAAAAAAAAAACAAAAAAAAACTATGAAAAAAGTTTTTCCTCACAAAATGTTTGTTAGGACTAGCAGAAGTCAACCCTAAGAGGTTGTTAGCATTTAACCAATAACCCTGCATATAGGTATTAAAATTTATTTTGCATAATAATTAATATTATTATCACCCAGAAAAACCTTCAACCTAACAAAGCAATTTCATTTTACAAAAAAAATGTGTCAAAATCATATAAAAATAACCGCAAACTTGCATTACAGCTCATTTTTCTGTGGCAATTTGGCAGTTTGGTAGCTTAACAATTAGAGAAATGTATTAGTAGGAGTAAAAATTTACCTGTAAATATGGTACCTGTGTATCAATAGGTTCATCGCAACGTTTTAGTCATCGTCTCTTAAAATTATACGGGGTGGATTCCATATCATATTGTCACGTGGATACAGTGAAAGATAAACGCTGAAGATTGGAACTTCTAAAACAGAAGTCAATTATTATGAAAATAGCATATCACTAAGAGATCTTTTTTTTTACGATTTCAAGTACTATCACAAGCTTTGCAATAACATCCCGTTTAGAAATTTCGGTGTAAAAATACCTACGCTAATTATTTATATATACAAATATAATTAGCGTAGGTATTATATATGTATATATAAATAATTAGCGTAGGTATATATATATATATATATATATATATATATATTAGGTCCTTACATATGAAATTGGCGTTTTTCGTACTGGCCACTTTAATCACGAATTTCTCCTCTTTGGTAAGGAATTCCAAATTCAAATTTGTACAGCTATAGACTCATGTATTTGTGCTTCGATGATCGTCATTCATTTGTTTTTTTTCTTCTGTTTTTTTCTGTTTGCGTCACTCATTTTACAAAATGGAAAACCTTAAATATCGCATAATTTACGAGTACGAGTTCCGCCGTGGCACTAGTGCTGCGGAAACAACTCGAAGGGTGAATGATGTGTATGGCGGTCGTGTTGCAAAAGAAAACACAGTTCGCTTTTGGTTCCAACGTTTTCGTTCTGGAAATTTCGACCTGCAGAACAAGCCCCGTGGACGGCCTGAGACTCAAGTTGATAATGAAGAGTTGAAGGCTATTGTGGAAGCGGATCCATCGCAAACCACGTCCGAGTTAGCTGCAGGCTGCAATGTTAGTGATAAAACTGTTTTAATTCACTTGAAGCAAATTGGGAAGATTAAAAAGCTTGAAAGGTGGGTACCTCACGAATTGACTGAAACAAACCGGCAAACGCGCGTCGACTGCTGCGTTACATTACTAAACCGGCACAATAATGAAGGTATTTTAAACCGAATCATTACCTGTGATGAAAAATGGGTTCTTTACGATAATC
Organism: Plagodis pulveraria; assembly: GCA_963890685.1. Classification (NCBI taxonomy): domain Eukaryota; kingdom Metazoa; phylum Arthropoda; class Insecta; order Lepidoptera; family Geometridae; genus Plagodis; species Plagodis pulveraria. The sequence continues at coordinate 25,258,063 of OY982955.1, read as the reverse complement.
GGAAGCGCTCAGCGCAATGGTTAGATTCTGGCCAGCCAGCCAAATCCTGCCCCAAGCGAAAATTAACCCCAAAAAAGTTACTTGTAAGCGTTTGGTGGACTAGTGCCGGTATTGTTCATTACAGTTTTTGCAAATCTGGCCAGACTATTACGGCTGATGTCTATTGTCAGGAATTGCAAACCATGATGGAAAAGCTAGCGGCTAAACAACCTAGGCTGGTCAATCGCTCCACGCCACTGCTGCTTCACGACAACGCTAGACCACACACTGCGCTACAGACGGCTACTAAATTAGAAAAGCTTCAATTGGAAAGTCTAAGACATCCTCCGTACTCCCCGGACCTTGCTCCAACAGATTACCATTTTTTTCAAAAATTCAACTCCGATGGGGCAGTCCAAATCGCCTTCAAAGATTTTATTGATTCCCGTCCGACTGGTTTTTTTAGTAAAGGGATCAATGAACTACCTATGAGATGGCAAAAGTGCATAGAAAATAATGGTTCATACTTTGATTAATTAAATATATTATATTAAAAAATATTCGACTTTTTGTTCCTCCCATACAAAACGCCAATTTCATATGTAAGGACCTAATATATATATATATATATATATATATATATAATAAACAAAAGTATATGTTTTTACAAAAATAATCGAACTTTGTGGTTGGTAGAGCATAAAACCAAAGATAGTTATGACATTGCCATTAAAACTCACCGATCAATGTAAATATCGATAAAGTATTATCGACAATGTCACAGCGCCCTTCAAAAATTACACTGGCATATGGCGACTAGCTCAATAGCAAACGGGCTCGTTTCGAATTTGCATTTTAGTATGAAAACTCAAACTTTACGGCAAATGTTAGATTAATAACGCATATAAGGAGAAATTAGGTACGTAATTATAACAACCAATGGCACTATGTCAGTCACTGTTGAAACTTGAAACACGAATCAACAATGCTAGTCAAGTAAATAATTATTGTTTTTACCGAAAACTGTTACATATTTGGCACTATGTTATTTCTTTTACGCACTTATTATCTGTATGAATATCCATAGAACTAGGTAAAACATTATTTTACGCACATTTATGTAAAACTGTCACAATAACACTTTTTTTCAGATTTCGTTTTTCGCGCGCAAACCGAATGAAAGCATAAATATGTTTTCATATTCATTCAGTTCGTTCTCTCTGACTATAATAGATTTTGTTCTCAGTGAACCGTCAAAATAAAGCGCGTTTCACACGCTACAATTTGTCCATAGACAATAACACACAATTTAGTTGTATTATTGAACAAAACATATAAATTCAATTGGTGAGCATGAAACCACACATGTGTGGTCATTTTGACTTTAAGCACCTTTCAATACAACCACACATGTGTGGTTAAATTGCTGCAACGGTTAATTATTACATAACCTTATTCACATCAATATAAATATATATAAATACTTGAAACTTGCTTATCTTAGGAACTCAAAACAAAATATAATATTTAAAAATTAATTCTTGACTAATTTCGTCCACTTTGTTAACTTTGAGTTACACTTTTCAGACTTAGAAATCGATTTTAGTATTAAGCCAAAATATAGCCATTTATGAGCTTACTGTAACATTTTTTTTTGTTATGTTTGCGTATATGCATCCTGGATACGAGACATTGAAGTATTCTAATTATAAATGTGAAATACGCTTAACATGCATTAAATAACTAGTATTAAAAAAACTTGTGATCGATTAAAATATTTTTTGTGTTTAACTATGAACAACAAACTAGGCTAGCAAAAGAAATATTGATTTAACAAAGCAAATACTCGCGAGATACAACGAATGTACAATAAACGCTGAATGGCGAAAACATTGGAAACTACAGATTTTTTTTTTCACAACAGACGTAATATCTGAAATCGAGGGTCAGAGCTACGCATATAGATTAAACTATTCAGTACATAAACTTCACAAGAATTCTGTATACCTGTATCCGGTTTAAGAATTTAGCTGTAATTAGGGATTGCTATCAGGCACCAATGTCAATCCGGTCAGATCCGTCCGAATTTATGTGGATCTAGCCAGATTATTCACATAAAACAAGATTCGCTTTCTAATTTTAGCTTTACTAAAGATAGGTAGTCAATTATGTATTTGTATTACAAAGTTTATCAATTAAATCAGCTAAATCGAGTCGCAGACCAAAAATACGTGTGTAGTGTGTTGTATGCATTAACCAAAACTTTCAGGCACATGAGACTTAACGACTATGTCTCAAAGTGACGGGCGCAGTGCAATTAATGACTTGTGATGAAATGCATCTGTTATAGGCAGAGGTACGCTTAAAATCAGGTGGGCCTCGAGCTTGTTCTGTCACAATAACATTTAAAAAAAAAACAAATAGACATATTTTTCTTTTTGTTTGGGATCCTTAGCCTGAGGTAAACTTGCTGTATCGTCCAGGAATTGTTCCAGCAGGAAATAATTAAGTCTAGTGGAAAGAAAACTCTCATCTGCTGAAACATCCCTTTTGGACGGACGGATACTTGTCCAAGTTTCGCGTAGCTAACAATAACTACCTACTTAAGACTAAACTAAACCTACAATGAAAACTCAAACAATTACAAGTGGGTGCCCAGCGCCCTCTAGAAGGGGTCCATCATTAGTCAGACGTCGTCGAACACGTCCATTCGTCAAGTCGGTGAAATGAAGAACTCCCCTCGTACACGTACAACTGCTACTCACTTCTTAAAGAACAACAATAATAATCAAAACCAAATTAAAAATGAGTGCAAGAGAATTCAAAAAACTATTTTTAAAAGGCCGTCACCAAAACATAACTTCAACACAAGCAAAGTGCAAGCGAATGGCACTAAGTTATGTTTACAACAGAGTATTTTTTTTTCTTCTACCGATTGGATTCGGACATATTGACAGCGGGCTGCGTTGAAGCATTGCGGGTGCTTTGTGGCAACACACGCGATATGGTACCGAACACTTGCATTTGGTCACATTTTATCATATTCATTACCGTTTTTACGATAGCGCCAAAACTCAAAATGTGCCCCGCTTCTTAACCGCCAGTTTTTTTTTATATCTTATTGTGACGGAACAAGCAAGAGGCCCACCTGATGTTAAGCGGTATCCTCTGCCTATAACAGATGCATTTCATCACAAGTGACGAACTGCACTGCACCCATCACCTTGAGACATACTTGATAAGTCTCATTTTGCCTGTAATTTCACTGGCTCTCAAGGACTGCTGCCGTTAGGTGCTTGGCGACAGATTTTCTACTTGAGGGTGGTCGCTAGCCAGGCGGGCATTCGCAAAATGCCCTTCCACCATGCGGTGAAGCTCAAGCCCGTGGCGGGATTCGAACCATGGACTTGCTGCGCGGCAGTCCATAGCCAATGCCACTGGGCCAACACTGCTTCCAGTTGAGCCTTCGACTCGATATACGAGCCAAAGTGACACCTAAGAGTCCTAGGATACCCGTTCTAAGTACCTATATATTTCGGGCAGCAGGAGTCACAACGAATTGATTTCGTTGCGCAGAAAAACGAGTAGTCACGATTTCTCCAGCATTGAACATGACCAAATTCGCATTTACCCAGTCGGCAAGCTATAAGCTTGTTTATAAGATTGTCGTTCCAAAATCAATCGAAGACTTTCACGATATCCAAGGAAACGGCTAGCATCTCCCCATATCTCTCAATAGCTTAGCTCCAATCGTGAGTGGTATACGCAAGAAGATCCCTCATAGATCGGTTTCTTCTAGATGTATATTGCTGATCACTTAGGAAGTCCGATTTAGACAATTCACTACCACACACTTGCAGAGCATGGAAGTTACTGAAATTGGTCGATAGTTGGTAGGCTCAGTACAATTACCTTTTGTTGGGCCGCACATTAGCAATCTAGTCTTTTGGCGCTGCATACGCGCTGGCAGAACTGAAGAAAGCCCACGTGGACAAGTTTTCAGTACTATAGCTAGTATATCGTCAGGCCTAATTTTAATTTTATTATGGGATTGTGACGGATCCTCCACGAGGCCCATCTAATGTTAAGCGGTTATTTCTGCCTATAACATATACATTTCACCACAAGTGACGAACTGTACTGCTCCTGTCACCTTGAGAAATATATGTGTTAAATTTCATGTGCCTGTAATTTTACTGGTTCGCAAGGACTGCTGCCGGTACACCCTATGTTAGGTACTTGTCGACAGATTTTCTATTTAAGGGTGGTAGCTAGCCAGGCGTGCATTCGCAAAATGCCCTTCCACTATGCGGTGAATCTCAAGCGGCGCTGGGGTTCAAACCATGGACCTGTGGCACGGCAGTTCATAGCTATTACCGCTCAGCTATCGATACTTTCTCTGAATTTATTTACGTCTAGATTACGTAACATCATTACGGCTCGCTTTGACGAAAGGAAGCTGATGGAACCGCGTTACCAGCGCCAACATCGGGTAAATCGGATTGAACCAACTGAGTGCTGATTTAACGCTAAAGTTAGGTATTGCGTTCTATTTCAGTTGGATTGGTTTCATAGAACAGCCACTCATGAAGTACGGCATTAAAATGCCCCAGAAAAACGAATTGAAACGGATGCCGTTGCTGAGTTGCATCGACAACAAGCAAAATGGCGCAACCTGAGATTTTTCGCTAATAGTCAGGGCGGCTTTTCGTGAATGTCAGGATCACTACTTGGGGCCCTTACTATCTGCGCTTGGCAGGTGGAGAACCATGCCTTGAATCCCGGTGCCCTCTGCGATTAGTTTCCCGATTCAAAGGTGCGTGTCAAACCAGTTTGCCTGCTCTGGTACAACGGTTTAAACCCGTTTCGTCGTAATAAGGCTTAGCTGGACATCGTGCCGGAACACAACAGGGCCGTTTGGCGCACGGCTTTGTTCACGTCGGTAGGGACATTCCATGGCCGAAGCTTACCACCAGGAACAACCATTTGGCACAGTTTGTCTACGTGTTGGGGTTCCTATGGTAAACCTATGGACGCGGGAGACACTAGCTACCAAATTATATATATACTGTCCATTAATCACAGTTAGAACAGTTTCAAAGTTCTGAAGTTTCCTTGTAAGAAGTTACAACACTGTTTATTAAGTACGACACCATGTCGGATTGGAGCTCGATGTTCGGGTGATACCTATATCGTTTATTTCGTTCTGTTGAAACCGGCAAAGCCGTACCAACTGAAATTGGGAGAATTCACTTTCAAATTGTTTTCTAGATTCACGGGGAAGAAATATTTCGTCTCTCATAATGAAACGGAATTAAGCTAGTAGAGCATATTTTAGTCAATAAAATAAAGATGTTTTTGAAATGGAATAGTATTTTTAAATATCCAAATGCCTACTTATCAATCTTGCAGCTGAAATACGTACTTCATTACGAAGTTAGACGTTATGCTTGTATGTTGACTTGTCGGAAGATCACTTAACATTAGTTATAAAGAAATGTTCCGGTTCTTTTTACTTATTAGATTACCTAACAACTCCCACTTGAACGATGTAATGTTACTGCTTACTTCTTGAATCTTGACTATCTATTCACTATGACTCCATATTGTCCCACTATTAATGCAGCAGCTGATGACAAAGACGTAGTTAAAAATTTTTGGTCGAACCCTGTCTTCATGTAAAATAACATTTTGATTAACATTTTAATCAAGCGTTTCAATAGCATTGACCGAAGTCTCATAAATAAATAATGTTCTTTACATTCGGCATTGCCATAATAATACCCGTCATTGCAGTGTAACTACCGGAAGCAAGATTTACGACTAATGGCCAGGGGTGCTTGGCGAATGTTCAGAATACGCTCGTACTAAATCACGTCATGCCTCCTGGGAATCTCTACCGTACAAATTCCGGAACTATTTTTTTTTGCAATTCTTTATCGATATTAGATTTATAAAACGGAGGTTCGTTTTATTCTACGTAGGTCCCTACGGTAAAGTTTGCGTCCCAATTTAGTTTCGTAAACTCTAATACCGCATTTACACATGTGTACTCGCGACTCGCTTCGCACTCGGGGGAACGTTTGTGTGGTTCACAAGTGCCTGCATACACGTGTATGTTCAGTTCTACTTCAACTTAGGTACAGAAATGGATGATGTTTATGTTCTAGCGGCATTCGCGTCGCTTTCATGATTTAGAACCTTATTTCATTTCTCGCATGATTACAAATACATAACCTCTCATCTGTCAAGCGGCCGCTCCGGTTTCGCCCAACTGTCAAGCGGCCAGATGCTGGCCGAACGCGCAACTTTTTTGTATTGTCTCTGTTCATTGTGTTAAAACGATCTGCGGCCGGATGATTTTGTTCTGATGTGTCGAGTGGTAGTCAGAGTACACAAATGCTCTATATTAAACAATAAGTGTACACAACAATGTATTCATTGCAAACAAACTAGGTATTTACAAAATTTGAAAACAAACATATTTAATGAATAGATTCAGGCGTTACTTTGCGGAAATCCATATTTAATAATAACAAATATTTTAAAATATTTTAAGAAAACATTAAATTAATATTTTAATAAAACACTTAAAAAATATAAAAATATATCTAGTGACATTTCCGCCTAATTTTCCTGTTAAGCCGACGACGTGACGTCACAAACGCCACGCAGCCAAACCGGAAGAATTTTCGACGCGTCACGTCGGCTTAACAGGAAAATTAGGCGGAATCGTCACTAGATATATTTTTATATTTTTTAAGTGTTTTATTAAAATATTAATTTGATGTTTTCTTAAAATATTTTAAAAATATTTGTTATTAACAAACATATTTGCTAAGTCTATCTAATTATTTAGATGTTCTACCACCCTCTATAAAATATGTACTACATAATATCTTCGAAGACTCTTGTCTTTAATGTCGTTTGGTTAAACTTAAAAGTTGAGTATGCTTTTAGGAGTTCATATACTTAACTGACCGAGCTTGGTAAGCTATAAAACATACCTAAACTGAATGGTTTCTCGTAGAAAAATGCATAAAGTTGTTTATTTCCACCTTTTATTCAGTTGTAGTTGTAGGTCGACGTTGCAATTCTGTCAACAGCAGGCTACGAGTAGATGCGGTGCGGATCGGATGCGGCAAGGCGGAAAATTAGCCCCATTTTTATGTACCCTGGTAGAAAAACGGGGGCTATTACGTAATATCTCAGGTATATACGCCTTAACTCAAATAACCTTATTACACGGGGCAGTAAAGAATGCTCTAGTATTACGTAACTAAGCCTTTGACCACTAACTCACCTGATGGTAAGTGATGTTGTCGAAGATTTTGTTCGGGTTGACCTAAAATTACTGACTCTCAAGGACAGCGGCCGGAACACACCATTAGGTGCTTGGCGACAGATTTTCTACTTGAGGGTAGCTAGCCAGGCGGGCATTTGCAAAATGCCCTATCACCATGCAAAACACACATAAAACAAAAGTATGACAAACGTATCATGAAACACAATTTACATCACATTGTAAGAGTAGGTTTTTAGGGATATTTTCAGAGCCCAATACTCGAGCTAACTTGAAAGCGAAAACAAAAAGCGAGCACACATCTCCACTTTACTAAGCTTTTATTGCGCTATCAAATAAGCTGTAAAACTGATTTTAAGAGCTCTCTTTTTATTTTATCTGCCAACGTTTCGAAGAGTTCCTCTCACCTATGCCCCTAGAGATAAACCGGCTGTGAAGTTAGGCGCAAGACGCTGCGTAATAGCAAATTATCGCAGCTTCAATCCACTTGTTTTGAATTCAAAAACAGCTAGGGAGGTATGGTAACAAAACATTTATACCTAGTAGGATTTATAATACAATTTGTCACTCATAGATCTTCTAATATAGGCGCGAGCGATGGCTAGATTGGGCGATGCCACGTTCACCCACTGGACTTTCCCACTGGTGGGTGGACGGGAATTCATGTTTCCCCCTCCACCCACTGCATTAGAGTTGGAACCAAATCTACTGCTTCATCGATACTAATAAATATAATTAAAACTATATAAAGGAATTATTTCTTTTGGATTAACTCTAAAAATAGACTTCGATGTGACAGCTGTCGAAAATGACAGTTAATGACGTATCTTTCACTTATTGGTTTGTATCAAATATTTTATACTTCTAGTTAATTCCTATAGTCTGTCCTTTTAACACAAAGTCACATAATGATAACTTATGATATGCCCGAAGATGGTAAAAAAGCGTAACCTAAAATGGGAACTGGACCTCAAGGACAGCTGCCGGAACTTATAGTTTAGTGCTTGGTGACATATGGTCTGTATCAGCCTACTCGAAGAAGAATTATAAGACTTTATAGACTTATATGTACAGTCGTCGCGCGTCGGTCGAAGCACGGAAACACTTAGTAGTAAAAGCCACTAGCGTTAACCCATTCAATTAGTGCCCGCAATGGAAATTGCAAGGCAAGGTTAGCCAAGAACAAAAATACTCATTCATTGTCATTTTCGTCGATATTTTTAGATAAATCAGTAAAATATCCGTAGAGGTATAAAATTTCATTATCATAGTTATACACTGACTGCGTACTCTCGTCCCGTGTTGTTGGCAGGTCGACGCCGCAATATTGATGAGGAGGATCGCGACGGATTTTAATAAGGTGCTGAGTCGGCGCTGTATTATATTTAAAACAGTACCTCACCTCCAATGAATTATTACTAGTAAATTCATCAACATGAACTAAGAAATAGTAATCAAACGCAAATATTCTTACGTGTCATATATCATTCATATTCATAATTAATGCTGAGTTCTTGTGTTATTAAAACAGGTACAACTAGATTATCCCCGCCCCGAACTTTTTGGAGGTGACTCCGTCATATTAAGACGCTGACAATTGCCAAATAGCTTTACTTAAACAGATTTTTAGCTATAATTATTTAGTTTGTGGCAATAAGAAAATTGTATGTTAATCTTGATCATGTTATCTAGGGCCAAGAAAAGTCCGTAACAGGTTTCCTTAAAATTTTCTCAATGAAATAAAATTGCAAAGTTAACTCTAAATTACGCTTGTGACGTATATCTTAATTATTTACCTATGAACGTGCATTAAAATAAATAAAATAGCAAAACCATATCAAGAGCGACAAAAAAAGTTTTATTTTCGATTTACGCTACTGGTTTTGTGTTGTTAAGCTTACTTTCGGATTACACCTAAACTGATTTACCACCGCTGCCTCTCTTTCGCTCCTACGCAGACCGATAGTGACAAAATTTTAGCATTTAACAGCGTTTTAACAAGTTGGTATTGCAACGGATTTGAGGAGCGTGCTGGCTTAGTACGGGACCACAGAATAAAAAAGACCAGAAGGATCACTCTGCGAAGGTATTTTAATAAATAAGCGACTCTAGCTACGAAACAATAAACTGCACTTTAGCGTACAAATGACACAGTGTCTGATATTCACCTACAAGGCGTCTCTCTTTCTATCGCATAGCCACGCATAGCTCTGATCTCTTCTGACATGGCTCGCACCGTACAATAATTCCGGATATTTCCGGAAAGATGGATACGCCGATGTACTTGTAGCTTTGTACCTAAAGTGTGGAGTTAGCGAGGCCTGACGGCTCTCTTTAATGTTGGAAACAACTATTAACATTACAAATTACAACGAGAGGAAAAACTTGTTCTCGGGAAGTTAAATAATATTTAGATACTTATGTAACTGTTTCATAATATACGAGAAGATTTTTCCTGTAAAGATATTCAGGCCATGCGTGTCACAAAAAATATTGATGGCATACCTTTATATATTCATTCTCATCATACTGCTAGATTATTTCGAAGAATGTAGAGAAATACGTCCGATTTTGACTTGCGATTAGATTGCACGAATTAATTGCTTGATTGATTTGTTGGTATTATTTTTTACACGATTTGTTAGCAAAAAATATTTTTTGTATGTAAGTTTTTATTTCATTTTAAAAACTTATATGGTCGTAGGGAATTTTGCCTTGCCCGCCTTGTTATCTGTCATGCCACCCTCAATTTGACAGACCTCAAACCTTCTTTCCACTTGTCATAACCTTTTAGGGTTCCGTACCCAAAGGCTAAAAACGGACCCTATTACTGAGACTTGGTTTTCCTCCGTCCGTCCCTCTGTCACCAGGCTGTATTTCAAGAACAGTGATAGCTAGACAGTTGGAATATCCACAGATGATATATTTCTATTGCCGCTATAACAACAAATACTAAAAATAGAATAAAATAAATATTTAAGGGGGGCTCCCATACAACAAACTTGATTTTTTTATCGTTTCTTGCTCGATACTAATAACGGTGACAGGTAGAAGCTTTAACTACTCACAGAATATTTAGTTACGGAACCCTTCGTGCGCGAGTCCCACTCGCACTTGGCCGGTTTTTTTAAAGACTTGTAAATATCATGACATTTCCATTATTGGTTAAGCGTTAAATTTAAGTTAATGTATGATAAGTGTAACGTTACACTTTTCTGTGAGTACTACAGTAAATACTGAGATAAAGTTTGGAAGGTAGAATATTTGGAGTACTCTTCCTCCGTGTCGCATAGGTCTGGAATAAAAAAGATTCATATTTTTTTATTCCATACCTCTTTTTTTGCAAAGTTTATCTACCACCAAAACACAATATTAAAAAAATGTCTAAGTAACCTCAAGATGCTGTTTTTACGTCTATTTTCTTTTCAATTTCAGTCTTGTAAGAAATGGAATGAATGATAAAGGTAAAGAAACAATAAGTCTGCAGAATTTATAGCCGGTACTTAATTGGGCTTAGAACTCGTCTGGGATAAACGTCTTCCATTTTCGTAGGCCACTTCTTATCTCATTGAAGCAATTTCCCTTAGAGATGTATTCTGGACATAGAATGCTCTGTTGTATCTATATTCATTCGATTTGGGGATAAACGATGTTCCCTGTGTGTTAAGATTTGTTTTTTTATTGCTGATAGGTAAGCCTTTGACCACAATTTCACCTGATGGTAAGTGACAATGTGGTCGAAGGTGTTACCAGGTATAACCTAGAATTACTGGCTCAAGGACAGCTGCAAGAAAACTCCGTTAGGTAGGCTTGCTGAAAGATTTTCTACCTGAGGGTGCTAGGTAGGCGAGCATTCGCAACAATTCCCTACCACCAAGCGGATGTATCAGAACTCCTTGCTCACAAAGTATTTGTAATCCAAAAATATGCAATACATTTTAAAATCTCCAATTTTGTAGTTCTGCAGCGGCTAACATATATTTTCTCCGATCAAAACACCATCAACACTTTTGTTTTGGTATCCATGACCCTCGAAAAGTCTATAAAGTATGGCTGTCTTGGTGGGTACCACCACAGTGTCAGATATTCTACCTCCAAGCATCAATGTGCAAACACTTCCATGTTCAGGTTTGAAGGGCACTATAGCATGTAAAATTACCGAGCCATCTCGAGCGCAGTACATTTTCACACACAATAGTGGGTTGAACTGGCCGTACAGTTTTCCATACAAACGCCGTAGGGTGATCACTCCCTTATTTGAGATTTTAGGTATAGAAATATGCATAATATCGATTGAACTCGTCATTATCTAGGTTTGTATCGTGCCAAAATTTTAAAATGATAATTAAGTTGAAAGTTATGTGCCTTGAAAACTTTATATGAAAATGTTTCGAGGCTCATCACTCTCAACTTAATTATCTTTTTAAAATTTCGTTACAATACAAACCTAGATAATGACGAGTTCAATTGATATCATGATTTCTTTTGGGCCTAAATTCTCAAATAAGGGAGTAATCACCCTACTACGTTTGTATGGAGAACTGACCGGCCAGTTCACCCTTAACTGTAGTGGACAGACGTGATGCTTACCTTCAGGCACCGGCTTCTCCGTCTCGGCACTTCACTACAAAGGAAAACAAAGTCGCTTTCCGCTGTCTGTCCCAATGTATGCTTAGATCTTTAAAACTACGCAACGGATTTATGCGGTATTTTTTTTTATAGATAGAGTGATTCAAGAACAAGGTTTATATGTATAAAACATGCATAATATACTAGAGAAACACTGATAATTTTAAAGGTCTCTAAGGTGATGTCATGAGTACAGTCCCACCAACTTATCTGTTCAGGCGGCAAAAAAAAAGAACTACAACATTCCTTCAAATTGTGACCGTTTGTAGTTGATTTCCTTGACCAGTAGCGCCCTCAAAAACTGCACAGTTATGTTGGTGGTACTATAACCTCTAAAGAAAACATGTCTGTATTGTATATAAAGACATTCTGTAGTAAATAAAGTATCGGCATTGCACCTGTGTGAAGCCGGGGCGGGTCGCTAGCTACGAAGAAATAATGAGTGACTTATTATTTATTCGTCGCTAGTATTAACATGAATAATTAAAAAAAGTATTGCGAGTTGAACTCGCGAAACAAGGTTTCTATACCACCATAATATACCTATACCTAAATGTTCGTTATGCATTTACCAAATAAAATGTATTTTTGACCGACTTCAAAAAAGGAGGAGGTACTCTATTCGACTGTATGTAAGTATTTATTTTTAATGTGGGTCCAGTCAAAACTTATGAAGTAACAATACCTCATAAGTTTTGACTGGGTGAACCGATTTTGATGATTCTTTATTTTTATTTGAAAGCTGATGCTTCCATTTAAATTTCATAAAAATCGGTTCAGCCGGTTTTAAGTTACACTCTAATAACTAAAAAGCGTTTTCCTATCTAGATTATATAGTCATTGACAGTGAATGACAATCGGTCCCGTAAGTATAGCAAGAATCACTAAAAAGGTAGAATTATTTTTTATACAAAATGGAACCGTCTTCAACACTCAAAAGTGTGAAATAACTTGACGAAGTCGGTACCATGCGCACAATATTGTACTCTTGAACTATCATGGTACCGACTTCAACAAGTTATTTCACATTTTTTAGTGTTGAAGACGGTTCCATTTTTTATAAAAAATAATTCTACCATTTTAGTGATTCTTGCTATACTTACGGTACCGATTGTCATTCACTGTCAATGACTATATAATCAAGATAGGAAAACGCTTTTTAGTTATTGGAGTGTAACTTAAAACCGGCTGAACTTAAGTCGGTTACATTTATAGGTAAAAAAAACTTTCGCTTAGCTCGGGATTCTAGTATATATACCAACCAAGTTCGACGCTAGTAAATGTTACCTTTGTTACGATAAAGAGAAGGTTGAAAAAGACACGTTTTTTTGTATAAATCCCTTTACTATCTGGGGCATTGCCGCAGTGCCCTCGTCAAGTCTCGGCCACAACATCATTCCTTTTCTCAAAGCCACTCTGGGCACATACAATCACCGTATAACTTCGTTATAGACAAAGCTACGAGTCTGAATTCTCAGTGACCAAGACTACACTATTAGCTATACCCCCAAACTTCGTTAAATTTTTATCTGTACTTTACGAGCCACTATCGCCTGTCAAAGTTCTATAATTAACACTTCTATAGAAATTATTATATCATAAAATCATTACATTTGAAGCGCTCGTAGTGAAGTTTGTTTAGCAGTTCTTAACCGATCAGCTAAGTTAAGCAACGTCTGCCGCGGACGGTCCAGACTTGGATGGGTGACCGCTAGTGACATTACTACTGAGCGCTTCCGTTCTACGATCTCACCTGATGGTAAGTGATGATTTGGTCGAGGGTGTTGTTCAGGATTATCTAGAATTACTGGCTCTCGGAACAGCTGCCGGAACACACCGTTAGGTGCTTAGCGACAGATTTTCTACATAAGTAGGTATAAGGTAGCTATGCGGGTATTTGCAAAATACCCTACAACCATACACACTATATTCGGAGCTATCTGAGTTATTCACGTGTGGTATCCCGTATTATTGACTAAAATATTGATCTCTTAGCATACGAAAAGGACGATATCGTCCAGTTCTATTGTTATTTCTATTGTTATAATTTGATACGATGCGCATGGGTAAATGATACTTATACTCTCTGCGGGATGGGTGATAAACAAGATATCCTTCTGAAAACCAGTCTATTTTCGTCCATTTAGATTGTATTTGATAGTATATCCTGCTAGAAGAGCTTGGCCTGTCAAGAACAACCGTAACTTCCACCCTAGAACATGTATCTAAGGCGACATTAGTAGGATCTTACCAACTTTGGTTGGGCAGGGGAGGAGACTCGAGCGGTGAAAGGGAGCATTGATGCACCATAAAGAGGCCCCTTAGCCTTACTCACTGGGTTGCAAATCCCAGGCACCTTGACTTGGGCCTCTTCTTCTGCAACGCTATGGACCCGGCTCCCGCACAGGGAATCCATGGAATGCTAAGTAAATTCGTCTATCTATATTACTATATATTAGAAGTATAATTATTTTCCAGGAACTCGATCCAATTGATAAAAGTTGTGACAAAATTCACAAACAAGTCACAAAAACACCAATTTCAACTTACGTACCAATATTTTTCTTGAAAAACACCTGGAGCCAATGGCCTCTGCCGTCTTTGATTACTTATTGTATATTTCCGTATCCTTCTCATAAATATTTTCCTGTTGAATTATTTAACATGCACGTTTTTTAAATGACTTTTCACGTCACGTGTTTTTAATTTATAGCGCTCCTGGCGCTTTCAGAAGGTCATTAAGATTAAATATAATAGTTTATGTAAACTTAACGAAGGGTTTTTCATTTAGATTGTTATGTAGGGTTTCGTACCTGGCGGTACGGAACCCTAAGAGTTTTTTTAACTACATCCGTTTTCACGAATACCTCAAAAGAGGAGAACTAAGCAAAGAGATAGACACCCTAGCATATGGAGTGCTATCGTTTAGGTAGAGCTAATTGAATTGTCCACAGTACAATTAATTATTTATATTTATTAGCTAGTATTTTTGTTATTAAAAAGACATTTGATTTGAAAGATTTAACAGCCCTCCATGGCTGTCGAAGTTGACACTTAAACCATTTTTGTGATAGAGTTTATTTCAAAAACTCAAATAGTCTCGAATTTGAAGTTTCGGTATTCCATTAATGTACTGAAAAACAAGTACAGAAATAGATTTTGTCTGTTGTTATTATTTTTAAAACTTGTGCGGATAAAGATTTAAGAAGTTATTGGTTATTTAAAAATCTTTACTCTTGCGTCTAACATAAAATTGGTGGGAAATATTCCCTTCGTCTTTTGGGTTCACTAGGTAAACGATTCTTGAAGAATTATTGTCACTATTTTCGAAGAACTAGTTCAAAAGATCTAGCATAGTACTCAAAATTAACACCCATATGGCTTTTACTATTATATGAGTTTGCCTTTTTGTCTCCGAGAGCTTTTGGCGCGAAATGGCGCATATGTGTTCGGTAACAGTCGCATTGTGAGTCTTTCTATAGAGAAATAGCATGTGCTGACTGACAACGGACCTATAGCCGTTAATTAGCTGAATTATTAGCCGAAAATTTCAACAGTCTACGGCAGACAGCCCGACGGACGTACAGCATCCACAAAAAAGAGTTCTTCTTGAAAAATTTCAGAAGTAGGTCTCAGATATATAAAGGCGTTCAGATGGAGCACGGCGCATAATATAAGTGAAGCCAAGGTCCTTTCATACTATCCCTTTCACGGTACACGGTTTTCATATAGGTACAATTGAAAGGTACAGGATGATAGGAGTTTATTCTTTTTGCTTTACTTGTATCGTGCGCCGCGCATCGTGTGAACTTTTTTTATTTATTTAAGATAGGTTGTGCAAAAGTGTTATATAATGTGCAAAAGACTGAAATAATTGCAGTACGAAACTCAAACTCAAGTCTCATATTTTCAGTTAATCCATAGGTACTCTAGTATTGATTGTGTATCTTCAAGTAGCAAGGACTTAAATTTCACTTTTATAAAAGTTAATAAACATACTACAGTATTTGTAACAGTGTAAAAAGGTCGTTATTGTAGGATATTTTAAGGTTTATTCTTTTAATAATAGTTGTTTACATTTATAAGAAAATTGCTTTTTCGAAGTTGTATTTTGTTTCGATAGAAATTGCAGCTTTTATTACTTTGTTTCAATGAGTGACTGAGTGACGAGCCTAAGTAGTACTCTGTGGTGACGTTCGTGCAGCATGACTTGACTTGACGAGTTGACGTGGCATTCATCACAGATCGTGAAGCGCTCGTAGCGAAGTTTACTTAACTGTTCTCAACCGATCAGCAAAGTTAAGCAACGTCGCGCGCGGTCATGAGTTGGATGGGTGACCGCTAGTGACATTACTACTGAGCGCTTCCGTGCTTCGGAGGGCACGTTAAGCCGTCGGTCCCGGTTGTTATCTTAGGATGGCACAAGTAGAAAATCTGTCGCCAAACACTTAACGGTGTGTTCCGGCAGTTGAGAGCCAGTAATTCTAGGTTAGTCTGAACAACATCTTCGACCACATCATCACTTACCATCAGGTGAGATAGTGGTCAAAGGCAAACCTATCACACATAAAAAAATAAGATCATGGACAATCATCAAGAAATGTTAAATTATTTTATCTTTGATGTTTTAGTGTCACTAGAAAATGAGTTTCATCTAAAGATCAGTGCTAGGGGTAACCCTAGCGTATGCTAAGTTGGAACTCAATCCAGACATATCGCAACATTACAATATTTTAATTATGTTATACTTTCCTAAATGTCTGCATGCTGGGCACGCTGCCCACTAGTACCTAGCGGGCTGGAACATACGGATTTCTTGTGAGTCTACTATGACTTGTAGGATGTTTTATTATAGCAGCTGTAGTATTGTATGTACTGTACTGTACTGTATCAGCCAGATCGTCCACTGTCCACACAATAAAAAAAAAATCATTCAGTACAGCGACAGATAAGTGTATCTACATATAAGGAGATAAACAGTGGAATACCTAATTGTCTAGATTACATAAAAAAACTATATATATATAATACTTTAATATATTTATTTCAAATTATTATATTTTATACCATACCTCATTATTTTCTGTAAATATTACCTCAGTAATTTTGAAAGTAGCTCCTACGAGCAAAATTACTTGTATTCTTTTTAAAAGTTTAATATGTCTGTACTCTTATTTTACCGGTACATTTGGAAGTCTAGACCCGTAAGTTATGACCAAGCATTTAAGCATTTACAAGTTTGCGAACGTTTTCTTTGATAAATTGTAACGTGACTGTTTTTCTTAGCAAAGATTTTCAAATAGAAAAGCCACAGATTAAATAATAGTTAATATGTATTGCTTGATTAATGACAGCTGTCATATATTTACTCTCCTAAATTATCGTTCTGCTAACAAGACAGCGCTAATTACGAGTAAGCACGTTACAATAACGAAGACCATCAAGCGTAGTGCGTTATTGAAAATCACACTTCAATAAATTATTCAGTTACAGACATAGGAAAGTATGTGTGTGAGTGAGAATGTGAGTGTGTATGTATGTTAGTTACCCCTTCACGCTTAAACGGCTTTACTGATTCGGATGAAACTTGAAATATAGATAGTGTAGGTCACATAGGATACCTACTTTTCACCAAGCATCATAATCACTTTTCATCGTCAGGGTGAAACCGCGGTTCAAAGGACGATATTTTGCTTAATTTCAAAACCAGTAGTGATTTCAAATTCTGAAAAATGTGAAATTAGTTGTTGAAGTCGGTACCATGATTGCATGGCTCATCCAAACGCTCTTAACTAAATATAACGTTAATGCTCCCGACTACACGTTATCAATTTTCATTATTTAGAAATAAAGGTAGGTTAAACAAAAATATATTATTGAGCCATAAAAATATATTCTTCACTTTGAAAACTATCGCGAGTTTTATCCATATTAACTTATTAGGAACCGGCTAGGACCCGCGTTATATTTACCGGAATGATTCCGACCAGTTTCGGACTGTTTTGAAGTCCTTCGTTTGGGAGTCACGATTGCCGAAGCGACGAGCACGGGCCTCAGCGCGTAACAGT
This sequence comes from Plagodis pulveraria, assembly GCA_963890685.1. Lineage (NCBI taxonomy): Eukaryota > Metazoa > Arthropoda > Insecta > Lepidoptera > Geometridae > Plagodis > Plagodis pulveraria. The sequence goes on along the minus strand of OY982955.1, from coordinate 25,240,084 downwards.
GAGGCCCGTGCTCGTCGCATAACGCCAATAACATTTTCCGACATGAACAATAATCGTCTAAATGGCAGGAACATTTAACTTACTGAGTACTGAATATAATATAGATACAATAACAAACGGTACCATTAATAAAACTACTAAACCAAAGTTGATAAAATTTGGATAAGACCAACCTGGAATGATATTCTATTAATGCAACAAAGAGTCATCAAAATCAGAAATTTAAGAAAATAACCCGTACATAAATCATAATAAACTTGCCAAGTGCGTGTCGGGCCTCGCTATTTTAGGGTTCCTCATTGCAGGAAAAAAGTTTATTGGTTTTGATCACAGCTCCATAACAACATAATCAACGTTTGCAGTATTTGTTAGTTAAATATAATATACCGAAATTTGATATTCCAACTTATTGAGTAACTATTGAGATAGACCGCGTAACAAACATAAAATACTTTTCCCCATTTCTGTATATAAAGAAAATAATTCTTTAAATTCAAATACATTAAAAATATACAGATTTAATGGTAAAATGCTAACAACCTCTTAGGGTTGACTTCTGCTAGTCCTAACAAATATTATGTTTCATATGAGTTTTTTTTTCTTTTGTATTTTTAATATGTGTTTGACTGAATAAGCACGAGGATCACCTGCCTGATGTCAAAGTGCTGTAAGTGTCTCTTGTGCCTGTAATGTGTTTTTTTATATATTTTATTACTTTGTTCGATGTAAATACGCGAAATTTATATTCAAAGGGACCACAGCGCATTCCAGTGGTACAACACAAAAAAACGTAACAAAAAAAACATCTTAAAATGTTTGTTAGGACTAGCAGAAGTCAACCCTAAGAGGTTGTTAGCATTTTACCATTAACCCTGTATATTTGTACTCAATGATTTAAAATAAAAGGTAGATAGGTAATACGCGCACCGCAAGTGGCACTTCAAAACCTTGCTAATTGGCTAACCTGCAGGGCGATCATGTATCTTCTGTAGCAATGAACTGCTGATTGCAACAATCAAAAATGACAGTTCTGACCTATTTTGACAAAAGTCAAAAGACAGATAGGTAACAGACCTTCATGCGCCCAAACGTTAGTCACCGACAGTTTTTTTTTCTTTTATACCTGAGACGATAACTGGCATATACTTTGATCGAATTTAAAATTTCGTACCATCCATTCTACTAAGGAGTTTGCATTAACATAGTATATATACAGGTTGTACTCCCATGGTCAGTATTTCCTTTTATTTCATATTATTATTATTCTAAAATCTAATTAAAACAAAATTTAAGATTTTTGGCATTTATTTTAAGGTACAAGTAGTAATTTCTTCTTCCTCCCTTAACACAAATTAGCCCAATATATATCTTCCGCCACTCCGCTTTAATTTTAGTGTGTAATGGCCAATGGGTATCTACACATTGGATACTACAACACGTTTTATACGCTTGATTGTAAAATAAAACCAAATGTCATAAAAAATATCTGTAAAGCGACTATGATATTTTTATGTTTTGCAATAACCCATGCTATGCGGATAACATGAAAAAAATAACTAATATAATGATTTTATCCGCAGAGCGTTGTAGCATGCGCTATTAAAATTGAAGCGGAGTGGAGGAAGATATATTTTGGGCTAATTTGTGTTGAGTTAGGAAGAAGAAATTGTATTTTAAAATAAATGCCAAAAGAAACTTAAATTTTTCTTTAATTAGATTTTAGAATAATAATAATAATATGAATTAAAAGGAAATACTGACCATGGGAGTACAACCTGTATAAATACTATGTTATTACAAATGCTAGTTATCGTCTCAGGTATAAAAGAAAACAAACAGTCGGCGACTAACGATTGGACGCATGAAGGTCTGTTACCTATCTGTCTTTTGACTTTTCATTTCATTGCCACAAACTGTCATTTTTGATTGTTGCAATCAGCAATTCATTGCTACAGAAGATACGTGATCGCCCCGCTGAGCTCAGTCGTCACGTCAACGTCGGAAAAGTCAGTTTGAGTTTTGCTTTTGCACCCCAACTATAGCGTGGCTATAAGTCCACCATCTTTCTTCCACATTTAATCTCCCCCACATTATAATACCTACCTATGCGTGTCATGTACGTGCGAGTCGTGCGGCGGTGATGCAGCTTGCCATTTCTAAGCATCGAATGTGATTAAGGTACACGTCTTCCTCTTTTTCTTCTAAAATTATTGTTAGACCAGACGATTACACTCCACGTATTAATTTGCAATATTTATACGTAACAATTTTTCTACTTGAGGGTGGTAGCTAGCCAGGCGGGCAATCGCAATATGCCCTTCCACCATGCGCTGAAGCTCAAGCCAGCGGTGGGGATCGAACCAGGATACTGCGGCGTGGCAGTCCATAGCTTTTACCGCTCGGCCATCATTGCTTAAAAAAAATGTAATCATCTTAAATATTTTTAACACAATAATTATTTTCTTCTTCTGCTTAGCTTCTTTTCGGTAGAAACCTACTTTAGCTTAAAGGGTTTCGAGTAGAAATGTATGTAACTATTTAAAAGTTTTTTTTTCGTGGACTATTATTGACTGTCGTACTGCAGGTCTATGGTTCGATCCCCACGGTCAGCTTGAGCTTCACTGCATGGTATGGAAAGGCATTTAGCGAATGGTCACCTGGCTTTCTTTCACTATCAAGTAGAAATCTGTCACCTAACAGTTTGTTCCGGCAGTCCTTGAAAGCCAGTAAAATTACAGGCACATGAGACTCAACAACTGTATGTCTAAGGTTGAAAGGCAGAGTACAATTCGCCTTTTGTGATTAAATAATCTGTTATAGACAAAGGTCACCAGGTAGCCCACAAGAGTGTTCCGAAACAATCCAATAAAAAAAAAATGCACGTTTCTTAGTCGAAACTTCCCTACTGCAATTTTCATTGACAACTGTGTTATTATTCTAGCGAAATACATTAATTAATGCTACATCCCGTTGCCGCCTTTGAGATTAAATGCATTGGAAAGTTGGACAAAAGCTTTTAGCATGGTAATTTCCTGTAGACTCTCTTAATTGGGCTTAGAGAGGGACATGGGGCCGATGGAAATGAAAATAAGACAGAGTCGGTATTTCATGTGTTTCCTTAAATTGTACATTTTGTAAAAAGAGATATTTCATTTCGTAAAATCGCACCTGTATTGTCTGACCGCGGAGGCAGATGTGACTAAACACTCACGTTTCGCCAAACAGGATAGTCTTTTGTCATCTATCGGGCACAGTTTTGAAGCGCTCGTAGCGAAGTTTGCTTAGCTGTTCTTAACCGATCAGCAAAGTTAAGCAACGTCCGCTGCGGTCATGAGTTGGATGGATGACCGCTAGTGACATTACTACTGAGCGCTTCCGAGCTTCGGAGAGCACGTTAAGCCGTCGGTCCCGGTTGTTGTCTTAGGATGGCAGTCGTTGTAGTATGGTGGTAGGGCATTTTCCGAATGCCCGCCGCGAGCTACTACCCTCAAGTAGAAAATCTGACGCCAAGCACCTAACGGTGTGTTCCGGCAGCTGTCCTTGAGAGCCAGTAATTCTAGGTTAGCCTGGACAACATCTTCGACCACATCATCACTTATAATCAGGTGAGATAGTGGTCAAAACCTAGATTATCAGGAAAAAAAAACATTACCAGACTTTGGACTGTTAGGGTCTCCCCACATTATCGACGCCAAATTGGCTTGAAAGCCGAGTACTTTCATACATCAGGTACATTACCACGAACTGCTTGCGTTCGGCCATAGATTGACGTGAGCATGCCGACGACAACGTGGCCGTTCAACTACTATCAGTGCAGTAAGGATGCGATCAGCAATTCTGCAAACTACAAACGACAACGGATCTCGTCGTCCAAGTTGAGCCGCTGAGAACGATATCAATCACATCCAGATATCGTAGCTTTTTCTGACCGATTTAAGCCGATTTCACGTAATATATATGAAAAATGTAGATTACTAGATTCCATTACGGTGTTTATATACGTGTGAATTCTATAATGACTGACAAAACTTTATTAATAATACTCAAACAATATAATATTACAATTATTATAACAATATTATAGGAACACTGTTTAAACCAAAGTACGTCACATTTACACATTTTTTTAGCACAGAATTTCTCCTCTCGATTCGGAATCGAACGAACTTGCGGTTCAGCCGAGTGATCCTCATTGCCCCAATGGTTAAGGCAGGTACATTAAATGGACGATGAACGTGGGGTTTGATTCCCATTCGTGGTGAGAAATTTTGTTCTCTAAAAATATGTAAATGTGATTTTCGCTTAGCACGCGATAAGTCTACTAATCATATTAAAAAAAATACGTCATGCATTCAGTCAATTATTCTGTTGTTATAAATAACGTTGAGAAAATGAAGTTTTTCTACCCGTGGGGTGCCAGGCTAGAATGTCACCCCTATCTCATCCCGTAGGTGTCGTAAGAGGCGACTAAGTGGGCAGAAGCGTTTTCTGATGAACTGATATCTTATACTAATGCATGCCTCAAGACGCCTGTCAAGCGTGGGGATTATGGCAAACATCTCCTTTAAGTGAGACCCGACTTGGGGCGTCGGCTGTGGGGACGCCCCAAGAGCCAGCTCACCCATCAGGGTTAGGTCCTCACGAGGTGTGTATGCCCCCGAGTTCCAGGGCATCCCGCCAGGCGAGGATTTCCCAGAGGATGGGCCTGCTTAGGCGGGCAGCGAAGTCGGTGGGGGCTACGGCTGTATACGCGAGCTACCCATGCCCCTCCACCACCAACCGACGACGGCGGAACACCATGGGATTTTTAGTTAGTAATGGTTCTAATACCCCTTAGCCGAACATCCTACGTGCTTACTGGCAGGTAAAAATGCATTACCCCCCCAAAAAAAACATTATAACCAGCTGTTTGAAACGCATGACAGTAAACATAATAATTAGGTATGTTAATTTATTTTAGTAAAAGGAAAAAACTTTAAGATACATAAAGAGGCGAATAATAGGTTCAGGCGTTATTTTGCGGATATCCATACTTAGGAAATAACAATTCCGCCTAAATATCCTCAGAGTGAGAGAGTGCCCGATCGAGAATTGTAAGCTCGAAGAGTAAACTTCTTCATGTAAAATCAAAATGCGTCCAAATTCGCCTGGTTAGGTCACATTGGCTTAGCAGGTAAATTATTTATTGTATGTTGTTCTTAAATATTAATTAAAGTAATGTTTTCTCAAAATATTTGGTTATTTCTGTTATCCCCCAGTTTTTCGCCCCCAGTGGGGGACAAAAGGATTTGACTTCCTTATCAGCCCCATAGATAATTTGAAGTACTGTGGTTTGAAAGGCAATAAACTCGCTCCATATTACATGGTACCAAGGTTCGTTTGGGGAAAAATTCCTCTTACTGCCCCTGTCTCCCCTTTGTGGATACAGGCGTGACGATAACTATTTTTATTGAGAATATAAACACAAAAATGGGTGAGTAATTTACTTTGATGTTACATAACTACAAGAACATCAAGAAGTTTGCCTTGAAGGTATGGAAACAGCTGGTTACAAAGTGGAAACTTTACAGACATGCCAAGACCGGTTTCGTTACATAATATAACGTAATGTTATTTACAAAATCTTACAACAATAAATGATTATCCCGGGCGGGAATCGAACCGAAATTGTGTGCTCTACTGATTTATAAATATGATTTTCACTAAGCACGCGTTTTTTTTTTATGCCTGATAGGTTAGCCTTTGACCACTATCCCACCTGATGGTAAGTTATGATGTGGTCGAAGATGTTGTTCAAGCTAACCTAGAAGTACTGGCTCTCAAGGACAGCTGCCGGAACACGCCGTTAGGTGCTTTGCGACAGAATTTCTACTTGAGGGTGGTAGCTAGCCAGGCGAGCAATCGCAAAATGCCCTACCACCATGCGATAGTGCTTGTATAATATAATATTAAAAAATTAAAATAGGAATGTGTAAGAACAAATAAGAAATAATGGCCAAGTGCGAGTCGGACTCCTGCAAAGCCTGTGGGTCAGTTACACATAAAAAGCACACAACACTCTGCGCGTACAGTATAAAGCCAACAGATAGCTGATAGGGCTGCCCATATAGTGTAGCGCATCAAGGATGTTTGGAGACGCAGGACTAAAACATTTTGTTCTAGTCGTGCGCTGTAGTGCGCAAGCATGTCGTCACCCTGATTCGCCGCGTGCGGTACAGCTTCAATAGCCACCTGCAGCTGATTGTCTCCAGGATGGATCTGGATTGTCCAATAATGCAGCTCTGGACCAGGCCGCAAATTGAGCACTCCGGATCCAAGCCTAAATATAAGTTAAGATGGGGAAGCATCTACATGTTTTGTTTGATTGTGTCTTGTTATTATTGAGTTTAATTTGTAAACTTATCTTGACTGACTATTAATTATGTAGAATTATTATGATCAGAGATAACAAATTAATTCTAAATTTTTATAAATGTGCTACTATATGGATTATTAATATCTGAAATAAATAAATTTAAATCGGATCCGGAACCGATAAATTGATTAACGATTATTTTGTAAATTCATAAAAACATATCTCAGGTCCATGGTTCGAATCCCGCCGCGGGCTTGAGCTACACCGCATGGTGGAAGGGCATTTTGCGAATACCCGCCTGGCTAGCGACCACCCTCAAGTAGAAAATCTGTCGCCAAGCACCTAACGGTGTGTTCCGGCAGCAGTCCTTGAGAGCCAGTGAAATTACAGGCACGTGAGACTTAAAAACTATGTCTTATAGGTGATGGGTGCAGTTCAATTCGTGATTTAACGACAACAACTGACAATTCGCGTCTTTGTTAGTGTATGGTGTTAATTAATTACGTTATTAAGGATACTTTATAAAATGTATACTTCACCAGGCGTTAATATTCTTCGCACTCTCAGCGATATGTTTTATTATAAAATTTGATACTCTACAATATGAATAGTAATACAATTTAATGTTACAATATTAGCATTAATACTTGCGCAGCTAATAATCATACAATATCACAAAAGGGTTACTTTTATAACTTAATTTCACTGCAAATGGTCCAAACCGGCGACTATCCGTCCCTTGGGCTGAAAGAAAACATCATTTACATCTAAGCTACAGTGGTGATGATTCATAATTCAAACATATCCTTTCGTCCTCTGGTGTGGACCTATTCAGATATCTTAAAAAACATATTAAGTACACACAAATCTATTACATTTAAAAATTAAATTATTTTATTTAAACGATGACTTACACTTTACCGCAACTCAGTTTTGCTACTAAATTGGGCAAAGGTTCCACCTAAAGAGTTATATACTGAGTCTGGTGACTTCTGAAGTTATCACAATAATTCTGAACACTTAATTTTGGTGGCGACCGTTTTTATATAAGGATATACTGCTGACAACGCGTAAATAGGTTTGTTAGGAATTCGAGTCTAGGTCAGCAATATATTAGATGTAACAGTTTTCATTATTTACCCGTCGTAAGAGGGTGGAGTGACATTTATAGGTCAATGTGCTTTAAACTACAGGAGAATAGGTTTCCTCACCTGCATTGTCTTAAGGCTCTATTATCTATCCATCCTTTGTTGATCCCATATGCTCTTTACCACCCCGGAGCGCCTTCTCGTGTCAAAGACAGTGTGCAGTCACGCACGGCTATTGTTCAGCTGCTCTTCATCTCTTGTCAGAGTAAGGCCTCAAGAGGTTGTGGGATGCGCTGAGCATACAACAAGTACCTACCATAGGAGCGAAAGGAAGACAAGTCTTAATATTTAAACGTATTTGGACACTTATTTTTTTACCAAAATTGGACTCGTATGTTTTGTCAATTTGCCATTTTTCAAGTTATATGGTACTAGCTGCCCGGCCCGGCTTCGCACGGGTATTTACCAAAAAATATAAATTGAAACATATGAAATGTAGTTACGTAACTGTAATAGTAAGACATCATTATAATATTCCGGACATTTTTGTAGATATTGATGTCCTCTATAAAATTGTAGTACTAATAATAACAAATATTTTAAAAGTATTTTAAGAAAACATTTAATTAATTATTTAATAAAACACTTAAAAAATCTGTATAAAAATGATATATATCTAGTGACAATTCCGCCTAATTTCCTGTTAAGCCGACGTGACGTCACAAACGCCACGCAGCCAAACCGGAAGAGTATTCGACGCGTTTCGGTTCTAAACGACGCATCCTCAGGATGTCTTGACTCTACGAGCGCACGATCGAGACAGTCTCGACCGTGCGCTCGTAGAGTCAAGACCTAGAAGAAGTCACTAAATATATATCATTTTTATAAAGAATTTTTAAGTGTTTTATTAAATAATTAATTAAATGTTTTCTTAACATACTTTTAAAATATTTGTTATTATTAAAAATCTATTTCCGCAAAGTAACGCCTAAATCTATTCATTAAATTGTAGTACATTACTTTGCTCTATTGTCAACGATTCCCGCAGCGTCACAGAATAGCAGGGTACGCGATATAACGATTTTTTTATCATTTCACATGTTGGGTTACATTATCGAATTTTTCATACGGGTGCCTAAGTTTTAGAAAATATTCTATATCCTATGTTCATCAGGGACACTGTATGATTCTAATCGTGAAAGATTTTTTAAAATTTATGTAGTTTTAAGTTTATTTGTTACATAGAAAAATACAAATCTTTCCTCTTTATAATATAACTAGCTTTCCGGCCGCGGTTCCGCCCGAGCGTATGTCGGTAATCACGCAAAATCTTTTACTGTTATTTTTCGCAGTTGGATACAAACTATCCTATGTCCTTCCCCGTGTATCAAACTATTTCTATATAAAATTTCATTCTAATCGGTCCAGTAGATCGGTCATCGCGCAAAACCATTAACCTCTTTTTGCGCAGTTGGATAAAAACTACCCTTTGTCCTTCCCCGTGTCTCAAACTATTTCTATATCAAATTTCATTCTAATCGGTCCAGTAGATCGGTCATCGCGCAAAACCATTAAACCTCTTTTTGCGTAGTTGGATAAAAACTATCCTATGTCCTTCCCCGTGTCTTAAACTATTTCCATACCAAATTTCATCTTAACGGTCCAGTAGTTTCAGATATCCCATTCAATGCATACAAACAATCAAATCTTTCCTCTTTATTATATTAGTATAGATAGACTAGTGCAGATATAGTACAGATATATATAAGAGTAAAATTTTGATTGAACCTGTATAGTAACATAGAAGTCGTGTCGTGATTTCACTGTGACTTATCACAATAATTGCACTTCCAGGGTAGGATATGACTGTCTGAACCATAAAATTTTACTCTTTTTAAGGGTAAAAACGGGACCCTATTACTGAGACTTCGCTGTCCGTCCGTCTGTCACCAGGCTGTATCTTAGGAACGGTGATAGCTGGACAGTTGAAATTTTCACAGATGATGTATTTCTATTGCCGCTATAACAACAAATACTAAAAATAAAATATATATATAAGAGTTCCCATACAACATACTTGCTCTTTTACCATTTCTTGGTTGAAACTAATAACGGTGACAGGTAGACGCTTTAACTATTCACAGACTATTTAGTTTTATGTTCTCTTTAAATATAATTAATTAAAATAAAATAAATAATTGAGGGGGCTCCCATACAATAAAAGAAGTTTTCGGCGTACCTACCCAGCTCAATCGGACACTGCGTAAAGTGTCTGTAACTTGCAAGATTAGGTTACAGATAATGGTACGGAACCCTTCGTGCGCGAGTCCCACTCGCACATGGCCGGTTTTTATTTACTCTGTAGAAATGCTACCAGTGTGACGGGCGCAGTACAATTAGTCGTTGACGAAATGCGTCTGTTATAGGCAGAGGTTAGTCCACTTAACATCAGGTGGGGCTCGGGCTTGTTCCGTCAGAATAACATAAAAAATACATAAAAAAACTAGGCAGTAATGTTAATTACTGTTCCAAATTAAGTAAGAGTTATTTTGCGGGAATCCATATTTATTAATGAGAAATATAGTGATTATTCAGCCAAAAATGATATATCATATTTCTTTTTATTATATATTTTCAATAATTTTATATAATAAATACTGGTTAAATAAATTGAAGTCTGGAACCAAAAACTAAGATCTCTTTCTATTTCTATCTTTTTCCTTAACTTGTATTACTGTATCAGCCAGATTGACCACTGCTGAACACAACCTTTAAATATTAAGACGGCAAATCCTAATAATATCCTTTTCATAATTTGTATTATGAAAAGGATATTATTATAAAGTCATACTCAAAATAATTAATTGCAGTGTCCTCTTGCGCAAATCTCAATAGAAATTCAATGCTTAACACAAACAATGGTAAGGCGGGTCTACCCGCATTTTCGTGTGATACTTTAAAGGAAGAATATTTTCAGTGAGCAGTTTCACGGCTCTGGCTGGATTGTTGGTGCTACAGCTAATGTTATTATGAAGTTTTTGGTTCAGACGGTCAGAACCATTTGGTTAAAACACATTGTTTAAAAGGATTTGAAATTTTCGTTGGCATTTTGCATGAGGCTAAAAAAAACAAATAACAATAATTTAAGTACATAACATTGAAATTAGACAATATAAACCATGTCAATAGTCATATGTTACGTCCATTGTTCGACAACTGCCTCCCGTATTAGAGAGGTTTTCCATAATCCCCACGCTTGGCAGACGTGTTGGAGATCGCAGTGTCTGACGGCAGTTCTGCAGAAGACGCTGTTGCCCACCTTCCGGTACCTTTAGTCTACCTACCTTTAGTTATCTTAAGTCGTCTCTTACGACACCCACAGGTAGATATGGGGGGGTGACATTCAAACCCGTCACCCCACGTGCCACTGTTTGTTATACTACTATAATAGAGCAATATTAATAAGTATATATTTTTTTATGTTTGAAGTGACAAGACGTGCTAGTAGCCTGATAGCCCATTCCAGCTGCAGTGACACCCCAAGGTATGGATCTCAAAACACGGCGTGTCACTGCACTGAGCCACATATAGGTACTCGTACGTCCGCTTTAACATATCATCTTCAAGACCGTAACGAAGAGGTCGTGGAGGGGATTCTAAAGGCAAAAAGGACCCCGGAGTCTATGGCGGGTCCTTCCGGGACGTAATGAAAATGAAATTACACTTAGCTTTAACTTTAAATTTTAAGAATAACTTACAAAATAGCTCACTAACATTAGAATGATAACATAAGAGAAGAATAGATCAAATCACTTGTAAAAAAATTGACTCACCTAGTTTTTAAGATCTTGATTTTACCAGTAGGTACAGAAGCCACCTAAGCTATACGGCAATAAAGATGGTGAAAAAGTAATTAAACCTAAAATAAACCAGCTTAGTGTAAGTAGAAAATCTGTCGCCACGCACCTAACGGTGTGTCCCGGCAGCGGTCCTTGAGAGTCAGTGCAATTCTGTAATTGCACGTGAGACTTAATAACAATATCTCAAAATGACGGGCGCAGTGCAATTCGTGACTTGTGATAAAATGCATCTGTTATAGGCAGAGATAAGTCCGCTTAACATCAGCATCGAGTTTGTTCCGTTACCATAATATAAAAAAAAATACATTACAAAAAGTTTAAAGCGCTCGTAGTGGAGCTTGCCTAGTCATTATTAACCAATCAACGGGGTTAAACTACGTCCGATGGATGGGTGACTGCTAGTGGCATTTAATATTGAGGACGCGGGACATCACTTCCGGGTATAGTATTCCGGGTATCCTAAGATGGCAGTCGTTTCAGCATGGTAGTAGGGTATTTTGCGAATGCCGGCCTGGCTAGCTACTACCCATATGTAGAAATTTGTCGCCAAGCATCCAACGGTGTGTCCCAGCAGCTGTTCTTGAGAGTCAGTAATCTCCAACGGCATCATTTACGATTAGGTGAGTTAGTAGGCGAAGGCCAGTCTATCAGGAATAAATAAAGCAGTTCCTTTCTGGTAAAAAAGTGAACCTGTCAATTTTTAATATTAAATCAGAAAATCACATACGAGTATAACATAAGTTAACGCGAAATTTTGACGAAGGTTTGGAGCTGCCGTCTCAAATAATCTTTTCGATAATATTGAAGGACGCGTTCTACGCAGTCAAGATTATAAATTGATTCAATATTTTGTCTCAATATTTAACACGTTTCGTTTAAGATTTAGATGGTTATGACGTCATCATCACTCTTAGGGTATATTTCATTTGACGCTAATAACGTTATTTTCGATAATTTTGATCACATTTGCGTCTATGGTTGTGATCACTGTGATCGTTTGTAAATGTTCTCCCCTGTTCCATTTAGGATAAGAACGCTAAGAATGCCACTAAAATTTGCCACTTCTGTCACTTTTGACATTAGATGTAGCGTTTATGGCGAAAATAACGCCAAGACCCATGTGAACAAGTTTTTGGGAGTGTGATCGTTTTTAGCGTTTTTAGCGAATCTAACTTCAAATGGTAAGCACCCTTAATTGGATGTGTTACGTGGAAGGTATTGGATAAAATATTACAAAATCTACGTATCCATTGTTTTCTTCTCTAATTAAAAAGATTCTAAAGAATTATTTTTTGGCATTAAAATTTACACAGGCTCCTATCATTCTCAATTATGTTAGAAACTTTCAAATATTTATGGTGTTCATATTCTTCGTGATTTTCATGGTCATATTTTCTCTCACTATCCCATAACTTGAACATTTGTGGCCCCTATTACTGAAAATCTGTTACGCCTGTAGACTTGTACTTTAACATTGTAATTTAACTTCAAATCTAGATGTGTTATCTGTAAAAAAAAACATAAAAAATTAACATTAACCATTTTATATTCATTGGAATAGAAAGTTATCGTACTACTAACGCCATCTGTTAGGAAACTAAAGAGTTAACATCGCTGCAACAGAACTAAAACTCAATACTCAAATACATCGTAGTTAATCTTATTAATACTAGTTGACACCACTAGAATAAGTTGTAAAATAAACGCGAGCCTCACCAAACTCAGCTTTTTGCTAGCATTGCAGGCCTACAGGTAGCCCAAATGCTCCAGCTCACTACACATACTTTAAATAGGTATACCCCCCTTTACATATTATTAATTTCAAAATGTGATACGGTAAAATAGATTACTTACATACCGAAATCCCTAGTTATAGTTTAGTTACGTCTTGCTAAAGACGGAGGGCGTTGTTGTCTGTACTACAGTTTTAATACTACAACAGGCATCAACGATTTGACTAAGAAATGTTTCATGTCCATATTTGTACAAATTGTACAACCCAAAGCCTAAAATGTTTCTAAGTACCTACCACCTGAGAAATATGTCAAATAAACATTATTATTATTATTATTATCATAGTTACATTAAATCTCGTTTCTTTAAGTCCTGGATTTACCGGCGTTGAGTAACCTACCCCTTTGAGCGCCTAATGTTCCTATGATAACAAGGGTGATTAATGCTAGCCAGTGCTAGCTACTAAGTCAGCGCAGTGAAAGCGTGATGATACGTCTATTTGCCGATTGCCTTCTTCGTGATGTTGTTTATGCTTGGTTCGAAATTAAACTCACCTGCCATGGGCGCCATTAAAAGCGAATCAGCATGGTAATTACAATGAAAAGTGGCAATTTGTTGTAGCCCTGTAGACTGGAACACTTGGATTAGTTAACAACCGCTAATGACTGGTTAGAAGCAGTGATGGCTCAGTGGAATTGGCTATGGAATGCCGCGTAGCAGGTCCACGGTTCGAATACCGCTGCGGGCTTGAGCTTCACCGCATGGTGGAAGGGCATTTTACGAATGCCCGCCTGGCTAGCGACCACCCTCAAGTAGAAAATCTGCCGCCAAGCACCTACGGTGTGTTCCGGCACCTTGAATTACTGGCTCTCAAGGACAGCTGCCGGAACACACCGTTAGATGCTTGGCGGCAGATTTTCTACTTGAGGGTGGTAGCTAGCAAAATGCCCTACCAACATGCTATAACGACTGCCATCCTAAGACTACTAACGGGACCGACGGCTTAACGTGCCCTCCAGCACGGAAGCGCTCAGTAGTAATGTCACTAGCGGTCACCCATCCAACTCATAGCCGCGGCGGACATTGTTTAACTTTGCTGATTGGTTAAGAACAGCTAAGCAAACTTCACTACGAGCGCTTCAGCAAACTTCGCTACGAGCGCTTCGAGGCAGATATAAAAGCTAATAAAGGTAGAAGATGATTATTTCAACGTGGAATTGTATAATTTACGGAATCTTTTAACCGGGGTATACAATATTGCCCGTGGGGTGCCGGGCTAGAATTACATCCCCCATGTCTCCCTATGGAAGCCATTATAGGCGTCGAAGGAAAATACAGGCCCACAGCAGCGCCTTCTGCATGATCAACGGTGGAACGTCTTCCAGCTGTTGATGTGATGATGTAACATAATGTTAATCGCGTTTTTAGGGTTCCGTACTAGGAAATGGAACCCGTTTCTAAGCCTCGCCTGTCCATCCGTACATCAGTTCAATGTTTAAGGGCTGTATTATTAACTCGATATCCGTAAAATTTAGCTGTTTTTTTAATTATGTATTATTATAGCGAATTGCCTCATAAATAATAATAATAACACTAGAATCTAAATAGAAGGGGTCCCTATTCAAGATTTTTTCTTTATCTGTGCTGTACTGTACTTTGCTTTTGTCCAAGGGTGTACTAATCCTGGCGGGGAAATAAAACTTGTTTTCTCACTCACCGAACGCATAGACCTTTATTTCATATATTGCTTACGAACATAACCGAACACCGGAGAATCTCGTCAGCGAGAGCTAACTTTACCCGTGGCGCCATCTAGTAAAAGTTTGAGAAACTAAGTGGTAAAGCGGTGAACTAACTTAAACTCATATATGAACCATTGCCTTTGAACATTCCGCCCACCAAGGACGAGTAGTCCTTCCTAACTTGACGTCTAACGAATACAATACTATTCCTTTGCAGGCTGTCACTAGTTATTTACAGAATTGAAGCTACTTGTAACTTTGACATTCTCCACTGGCAAAGTTCGTAATTTAACAATTATGTTGAGTGTTTTACTAACATCGATATAATCTTAAGAAAAGCAACTAGTTCCAATATTTAAAAATCTTAAAACAATATATTCTAGTGGACTGTAAACACATAGATCATAAACAATTTTACTACTAAACAATTTGACTAAAAGAAGGAACTAGACACACATCTCTTCACTAAATAAACAAACAGGTACATATACAATTGACCTCATGAAAACTCACAGTCATGTACAAAGAACACATTAACCTACATTAACATTATCAAACAGCACTATCACTGTGGATAGGTAAGGGACACAGTTTGGAAGTTGGACGCTGAATAAGAGAACCTTTGTAACGCAACGTCACAACTCGCGTGATTTTATCTTGCCCAGGGTGTACGTCTACTACAATGCCATAGAGCCATTTCGCTGGGGGCAAGTTATCCTCTCGCACCAGAACCACGTCACCTACCTTCAATTCAGGAGACTTGGTCTTCCACTTGTATCTTTGGAAAAAACTCGTCAAATACTCTTGAGACCAACGTTTCCAGAATTGCTGCACCAATCTCTGCGTAAGCTGCCAACGGCGTAGACTAGTCGTTTGCAACGGTACATAATTGTGATCAGGAGCCACTAACAACGGTTCACCGATTAAAAAATGACCTGGGGTGAGGGGTGCAAGATCGTCAGGGTCAGGACTAGCTTGAGATAGCGGCCGTGAATTGAGACAAGCTTCAATTTGCGATAAAACTGTCGCCATTTCTTCGTAAGTAAGCGTAGAATCGTGTAAAATTCGTCTCAAGTGATGTTTTGTAGACTTTATCCCTGCCTCCCACAGTCCACCAAAATTTGGAGCATGGGGAGGGATAAAAGACCATTCCGTCCCATTATTAGCTAACGAAGACGCTATTTCATTAGCAAATGAAGAACGTTCGCTCGAAAATAATATTTTTAACTCCTTTGCCGCACCGACAAAGTTGGTTCCATTGTCGCTCCAGAGCTGTACGCAACGACCTCTCCTGGCAATGAACCGTTTGAATGCTGACAAGAACCCTTCTGAAGTGAGATCTGACACTGCCTCAATATGTACGGCTCGGCTCGACGTACAAACAAAAAGGCAAATGTAGCCCTTATAACATTTCTGGCCTCTACCTTTCGATACTCTCATGTTTATGGGACCCGCGTAATCAACACCTGCGAATAAAAATGGCTTATGAGGTGTCACTCGACATGCAGGCAGCTGTCCCATTAACTGGGTTCTTGTCTTCGCTGCGTAACGAATGCAGGGTATACAACCATGAATATGTGAACGTACCAAATTCTTCAATTTGGTGACCCAATACCTTGTTCGTACATAATTGCATGTAAGTTGCTGACCACCATGTAGTGTTTTTTCGTGTGCATCTGCTACAATCAGTTTTGCTAAGTGTGATTCTCCAGAAACGATGAATGGATGCTTGCTACAATCAGGTAAGTCCGTGTTTTCTAACCGCCCACCGACGACTAATATTCCTTTTTTGTCTGTGATTGGGTTTAGTGTCGATAATTTGCTCTTCTTACTAACTTCTTTATTTTTCAGGACGCTGGTGAGCTCATCATTGTACGCTTGAAGCTGATGCTGGCGAAGACAACAGGCAAATGCGTCCTGAATTTCCATTGCTGTAAGATACGGTAGGGGTTTGATTTTCTTTGCAGCAGAATCCTTTAATCGCAGAAATCTCTTGCAATAAGCCACGACTCTAACAAGTTTTCTAAGCGAAGAAAATCTAGAACATAGGTGTTCAAATTCGTCAGTCCCTTCTACTGTTGCAGCATGTGCTTTAAGCTTTCTGGACTCCATATCAGTTTTTGTCCAAATCGAATCTGGTTTTCCATACGGCAGGTTATCCGTCCGTAGCCACTCTGGCCCGGATTTCCAAAGTTGATTGCCAATTAACTCTGACGCTGGAATACCCCTTGACGCGCAATCTGCGGGATTTTCTTTTGAGCACACATAAGAGAACTGAGATGCATCTAATATACTTAGTATTTCCGAAGTACGGTTTGCTACAAAGGTCTTCCACCGACTAGGATGATCATTCAACCAAGCCAAGACAATCGTAGAGTCAGTTCAGACGTGTAAATTAGATGTCGCAATGTTTAGCACGTCAGCTACTTCTCTCAGCAACTTCGTGACCAAAACAACTCCACACAACTCTAACCGCGGAATCGATATCTGCTTAATTGGAGCAACCTTCGTCTTTGCAGTCAGCAGATGCGAACTAACCGTGCCATCGCTAGCAAGGCATCTTAGGTATACCACTGCGGCAAATGCTAAAGATGAAGCGTCGCTGTAACCATGCAACTCTACATTTACGTCACCATCGGACCTTTGAACCCATCGAGGTATGTGAAAATTAACTAAATTTCCTAACTCCATTCGATAAAGTTCCCATTCATGAAACAATTCTTCGGGCAATTTTTCGTCCCAGTCAACCCCAGATATCCATAATTTTTGGATAAAAATCTTCGCTGTAATTATGCAGGGGGCTATCCAACCCAACGGATCATACAGACGACAGATTTCCGAAATAACTCCACGTTTTGTTTGAGGTACAGAAGAGTTCGTGGGTAATCTAACACTATAGTTAAACTCATCTGTCCGGCGATTCCAAGCAAGACCTACCACTTTGGTAATGTCATCATCTCTTAATTCTCTGTCCTTTTCACTATTTTCTTTCTCGGTATCCAGTAAACCATCTTTGTTACTGGCCCATTTCTGCAATGTGAATCCTCCCTTTTCTAATAAACCGTTCATCTCTTCATAAACTTTAACTGCTTCTGTTTCAGATTGACATCCAGTCAGAAGGTCATCCATGTAGAAGTCAGTTGGAATTCTACTAGCCGCAAGCGGGAAATTATGACCTTCGTCTATAGCCACCTGTTGCAAGACTTTTACAGCCAGATATGGAGCACAAGAAGTACCAAACGTAACCGTTAAAAGCCTATAGTCACGGATTTTATCATTGCAATCCTCTCTCCAAACTATTCTCTGATAGTCAACATGGTTTTTAGCAACCCTGACCTGCCGGTACATTTTCACAATGTCGGCAGTGAGACATATAGGATGTAAACGCCACCGCATAATTGTGTGTCTTAGCTCCGGTTGTAATGTTGGACCTACCATCAGAGTAGAATTTAAAGAAATTCCCTTTCCTGCGCTACAATCGGAAGCATCGAAAACCACACGAGTTTTGGTCGTGGACTTGTCTAATCGAACGACAGCATGATGGGGCAACCACACCTTTTCCTCTCTCTGTTCTTCGTCTTCGGCGACTTCCTCCATATGCTCTAGAGTAAGATATTCGTTCAAAACTTGCGTGTAGTCTCTTTTCTGCTCCGGGTTTTTTGCAAATGTTTTCTCTAGACATGTCAATCTTTTCACAGCAACAGCTCTCGTGTCACCGTAAGTACGCTCTACAGGTCGAAAAGGTAACTCTACCACATAACGTCCGGAATCATCACGGCGCGTCGTCTTCTTAAAATGCTCTTCGCATGCTTGTTCCTCTAAAGTCAAGATTTTTCCATTTTTATTGATAGGTTCGGATTCAAGCTCCCAGAACTTCTTGAGTAGCTCGTTCTCTTCCAGTTTCACATGCAGATTTAAGATAATATTATGACAATGTTGTTCATTGTCATGATAGCCGCCGACACGACCCGACAAAACCCATCCAAAGTGAGTATCCTGCGCTATAGTACAACCAGAAGGGCTTCTAATCAAACCATCTTTCAGGATAGAACAATACACCTCAGAACCTAATAAAATATCTACCTTATTAGGTGAATTATATTGTGGGTCAGCCAACTTCACGCGACCTATTTCTGCCCAGTCAGGCAAAACGAATTTTTTATCTGGCAAGATTGAAGTTACGGTATTTAGGACATGAGCCTTTACCTGTAACTTAAATGTAGGATCGTAGAGTGACTGCATATTGACCTTAACTACATATTTTGAAGTTAAGCCACTCTGACTGCCCCCTAAACCTGAAATACAGCATTTAGCTGCCATTTTCTTCAGCCGTAACAACTGAACAGCTGCTTCCGATATGAAGGACGCCTGTGACCCCTGGTCCAGGAGTGCCCTCAGTATCAGAGGATTACCATTTTTGGACTCGGCTTTAACTAAGGCCGTGGCTAATAAGGTCTGGTTAGGTACCTTTCCTGTCACAAAATGGTTCATAACGTTGGTGGTCTTCCTCGTCTCATTAGACGGTTCGGGTTGTTCTTGTTCATTCCCCTGTGGCTCGATATCCGATGCTGCTGCAAGCGCATTGGATTTTCCGTGTAGTAGCGTATGGTGTTTTGCATTACATATCCGACATTTAGTGGATACTCGACAAGTTCTACCAAAGTGATTATTGCCGAAGCAATTAAAGCAAAGCCCGAGTGACTTCACAATATCCTGACGATTACCTACGTCTTCTTTGGTAAACTTACTACAGGAATGCAGTTTGTGGTTTGCATGGCAATGAGGGCAGTTAACATTGGAATAGGAACTGGTATGCATAACTTTTGCATTAGTATTAATTTGATTAGACTTAGGTTTATTTTTAATCGGCTCTACAAACTCTAACGCGCGGAAACGGGATGCTAAGAAATCTTTAAACTGTGTAAAAGACGGCAAATCTTCACAGGAACTGTTTACATGTAACTCCCACTGTTTTCTTGTCTCAGCGTCCAACTTTAAACTGACAATATAAATAATAATAATGTCCCAAGACTCTACCTTAATGCCTAAGCTCGACAATTCGTGCATACAATCAGATGTAGTATCTAAAAGGTCTTTAAGAGCTTGTGCAGATTCACAATTCATGACACGTTGTGCAAACAATCTTTTAAGAATACAATTTGACATAAACCTTTTATTATCATACCTACTTTGCAACATTTCCCAACATTTTTTATAATTCAACTGAGTTATAGGAATATGTTTAATTAATTGTCCAGCTTCATCTCTTACTTGTGTTTTTAAATAATGAAGGCGTTGAACGTCATCAAGAGCCGCGTTGTTATGCACTAATGAAATAAATAAGTCTTTGAATGACGACCACTCCGAGTATCTTCCGCTGAACAATGGTATCGAAATCGTAGGTAATTTAACTATTGTATCCTTATTGACCTCACGAGACCTTGATCCTGTTTCATCATTAGATGAAGGTGTCATTAATTTTAATGAAGTTTTTAAATCCGTTTTATACGCCAAGTACATCTCGTAACCACCGCCAAATACATCATTTTTCATATACAAGCTGCCATCTAGGGCTTCACGACTATAATCCGCGACGATACATTCGTGTTTCGTATTAAATCTCTCGATTAAATTCTCCAAACCTTCTAATCTCGCCGTAATATATGATTCCGTAATTCTTTCTTTAGGTGATTTTCTGAAATTATTTCTTCCTCTCTCTATCTGAGATTTCAGATCTTCCATAACTCGTATATCTTTCTCCATGTTTAAGTTTTGTAATCAAACACTCTTATAAATTCAGAAAATTTTTCAAGTTCCAAAAAATTGTGGATTTTTTCTAAGTCCAAAATGTTACGGAATATTCTAAGTGTTTGGAAACACGTACACGTCAATCAAAAATCGGGCATAGGTTCCCCGTATTGTCACTTTTCGCGAAATTATTCTAAGTCCTAGCCGACACTTAGAAATTTTACAAGTTCATGCAGAAACACTAAATTTTTCTAAGTCACTGAATTATTATATTAAATGTACTCACAGTAGTTAATCTTCACTTTACCGTATTCACTTCATCAAATTATTCCAAGTTCCAAATTGCGTCGCTGTATGTCGCTTTTGTTCCTTTTCGCTTCAATTATACCATTCGCTAGCGCCACCACACGTCGATTTGCAGAACTAAATTAAGCTGGGTTTATCACACAAAAAACGTTCCGACTCGTAGGGACCCTGTCCAAGGGTGTACTAATCCTGGCGGGGAAATAAAACTTGTTTTCTCACTCACCGAACGCATAGACCTTTATTTCATATATTGCTTACGAACATAACCGAACACCGGAGAATCTCGTCAGCGAGAGCTAACTTTACCCGTGGCGCCATCTAGTAAAAGTTTGAGAAACTAAGTGGTAAAGCGGTGAACTAACTTAAACTCATATATGAACCATTGCCTTTGAACAGCTTTATACAAAATATCAATTTCAATCAATCAATCTGAGTTCACGGGACGTATCCTGTAGGTTTTGATTCCTTAAGGAGTGTTAAAAATTGGCGGCATACACGGCTGTATCTTTTGATTGTATTGGCTTAAAAGTTTCATTTTTCACATCTCTAAGGGACAGTAAACTTGAGTATTTGATATGAATTTCAGTTTGATACCTCCACGCGTTCCTGAGAGAAAGGTTCTTGACAGACAAACGGACAACAAAGTGATCCCACAAGGGTTCAGTTGTTTCCTTTTGAGGTACGGAACCCTTAAAAGGAATATAGGGTAGACTCTTATATCACGACAATATAACATTGAGAAAAGTTAACACAAGCATATAATGCACATAGCTACACTTTCATTGTATAATTTTAATAAATGACAAAGATAGTAAAACAAGCTTGCAGTAAACTCACATAAACACACTACTGCTGCTGAGACTCAAGTGAGAAACAAAAAGTTCAATGGTGTTTTTGTAACATATTTTTGTTTTTGTTCTATAGTAAAACAGTATTACAAAGAATCGTCACAGTGGTACGGTTACAGATACAGATACGGTCATAGATAGAACATCATCCTCAAAACTGTAGCAGACGACTCAACTTCGACTTTCATAAGGCATTTTGTACACGTGATGGTGAAGTAATAAAAATTGTCCCGCAGTCATCATATAAGAATCGCTTCACTTTTTGTAAATTTCTGTTACTAACACTAAGTGCTAAGGTTGGTCTATTACTAATATATATGGATCTATGATATCTGAAATAAACAATTTTGATTTGATTTGATAGTCAAAGTTAAATTCGTCAAGGTCAAAAAAGGTCGATACGGTTATAGTTAAGTATATATATAACGTATGACAGTAAATTATAAAACTGGCCAAGTGTGGGCTGGAATCCTACTAAGATCTCGAACAATATGTAAAAATAACGATTTTTGGGTACGTTATTGCTACGGAACCCTCAGCGTGTGAGTCAAACTCGCACATGGCAGCTTTTATTGTATTTATATTAAAAAGATCCTGTTTCTATTTCTAATTTTATCCCAAAGTTTATTTAAAATTTACCCGTATTCAGAGACATTGCTCGTGACATCTTTATTTATGTCCGAGTACGGTTATTCAACCAAAATAGTCTTGGGGTACGGGTACACTCCGCGCGGGGTTACCATATCAGAAAAAAGAAAGTACGCAGAACATTCCGGGCAGTTTTTTTTTTTTTTGAAGCAGTGATGGCTCAGTGGAATTGTCTATGGACTGCCGTGTAGCAGGTCCATGGTTCGAATCCCGCCCAGAGCTTGAGCTTCACCGCATGGTGGAAGGGCATTTTGTGAATGCCCGCCTGGCTAGCGACCACCCACAAGTAGAAAATCTGTCGCCAAGCACCTAACAGTGTGTTCCGGCAGCAGTCCTTGAGAGCCAGAAAAATTACAGGCTAATGAGACCTAACAACTGGACGTCTCAGTGTGACGGGCACAGTGCAATTCGTCGCTGACGAAATGCGTCTGTTATAGGCAGAGGTTAGTCCACTTAACATCAGGTGGGCCTCGGGCTTGTACCGTCACAATAACATAAAAAAAAAAAGTTTCTCAAAATTCCGGACATGTACTTTCAAATTACGTATCTGCGATATATTCTTTTAGATATTATATTTTATAGAATCCAAAAATGCGAATATCAAAAGGGTTTACCTGTAACGGGGACCTAATGCAATGGCCCAAAATAAAAGAATGGACTGTCTCTTGAATCAGTAAGATTGATTCTTAACACGCAACATAATTTAAAACATGTGACTGTAAAATATTTAGATATAATATAAAAAAACAGTACTACCAGAAATTGTGCATTTATGTAAATAATATATTTATGATAACCAACCTATGTATTTATCATATACTTGATAAATAATTATAATTGTGTTGAATACCTACTATTATCGTAGATGTAATGTTTTTTTTTGTAAAAGTCCGATCATGATATTTCTTCCTTACTTTGTGTGAAATTTTCGGACAATTCTCCTTTTAAATTCCCTCCGCATTCCGGGTTTCAAACCAAATATTTTGGACATGTCCGGAAAATTCAGATCGTATAGCAACCCTGCTTCCGCACGACACGTCCAAGCTTACGGTCTTCGGTGTCGTCCATACTGATTAAAATGGCTTTTAATTATCGTGTTAGGTTAATTAATACCGCAGCTAGCAAACAAAATTAAATGAAGACGAATCAAATGAAGTTTTGTTTATTAACAATATTAAACTAAAGTAATTTATTCAATTTAGAGGCGTCTACCACGAATGAAGGTTTTACAAAATTTAATATTGAAATATTTAACATACTACTAAATGCCACGTTCAGTAACAAGTCTTGTAGCATAGTAAAATTTTACTATGGTTTTATAACCACTGCTAGCTTTATAAATAGTTATATGTAGGTATATTAATTCTAAAGGTTTGCTTATAACATTATAAATTCTAATGTTATAAAAGCAAACCTTCTTCTTTCATATTAATATATTGTCCGTTAAAAGATTGTCACAAAAAGTTGTTATAAGCTGAAAGCTTTTGTTTGTGTGTCCTCTATGTCGTGGTATTGTTGCTCCAAAACTGCTGAACTAATTTCTAAACTTTTTAAGATTCTACAGAAATAAAACAGAAGAAAGACAGACAGAAAAGCATATTGAGTTTGTTTTTCTACACAAAACTCAATAAGCTTTTTTTTTCTGTCCGCCCTAATTTGAAACGGCTTTATGTTTAAAGAACCGTAATAGGTAGCTGGCTGAAATAATTATCATGGTATATGTGTTGTTATAGTGAACTATCGCACATAAAATAAGTACAGTAAAATATTCAGGAATGAACCTCAATCAAAGCAAACATGTTTTTTAGATCGCGGTTTGTTTTTGCTGTATCGTTAAAATGGTAATATTACACGCGTGACTTGGATAGTGACGTTTATGGCATTTTTTTTATGGAATAGGCAGGCAAACGAGCAGGCCTCACCTGGTGGTAAGTGATCACCTTCGCTCACGAACATCCGCAACACCAGAGGTCTCGATGCGTTGCCGGCCTTTGAGTAGGGAATGTAGTTTTGTTGCTCTTTCGTCTAACTATTGCCAATGCTTTCAGCATTCTGGGCACAATGCCAACTGGTAGAGTGCTGGAGAATTTGGACTGCATGTGAGTTGGCAATGACTTATAGGTTGTCTAAATACTTTCATTGTAGGTTGTAGTGTTGTGTACAGTTCGTAGTGTTTTTAAAAACTATTGTACTTGATCCATATAAATTGCGAAATACGAAGATTTTTTAAAATATCTATGGTAAGTAAATTGTTTTAATTGTTATTGAATTGATTACTTCTTTTACAGGTAAACGTTTTTTTCTGTATTTTAAAAAAATAGGAGGTTCTCAATTCTACTGTTTTTTTTGTGTTTGTTACCTTATAACTCATTATAGGGTGTACCGATTATGGTTTTTTATATATTTGAAAGCAGGTTCTTGTCATGTGGTCCCATTTAAATTTGAGTGAAATCTGACGAATGATAGTTGAGTTCCCTATAATGCGTATTATATGTTTAAAGTCGGTTGATTTCTGTTTAAATTTCTGTTGATTAACATTTTTCTCCATTTTAGGAAAAAATATTCAATGATGTGCATTGGTGTTCAATAACATTTTTTTTTGGTTGATTGCTGGTGACAAATAATACGGGTTTTTTAGAAACCAACCTCAGGCACCAGTTTTCTCAAAGCATGTTTGAAGACTTTTTTGATCTTTACTTTGTCTACGTAATAGTTATATAATTACTACTCGTTAGCCAAAATCCTTTTGTCAAAATTCTAAAATAACCTTTTGTGGAATAAATTAATGACTTTTTTTTTTCTATGTTATTGTGACGGAACAAGCCCGAGGCCCACCTGATGTTAAGTGGACTAACCTCTGCCTATAACAGACGCATTTCGTCAACGACGAATTGCACTGTGCCCGTCACACTGAGACGTAGGTCTCATTAGCCTGTAATTTTTCTGGCTCTCAAGGACTGCTGCCGGAACACACCGTTAGGTGCTTGGCGACAGATTTTCTACTTGAGGGTGGTCGCTAGCCAGGCGGGCATTCGCAAAATGCCCTTCCACCATGCGGTGAAGCTCAATCTCTGGACGGGATTCGAACCATGGACCTGCTGCGCGGCAATCCATAGCCAATGCCACTGAGCCATCACTGCTTCAATTTTTTATTATTAATTAATACATACTTACTATTAGTACATTGTGTTGATATGAAACCCCAGGAGTACGATTTCGACTCGTGTTTCGGCGGTGTTTTCAAAAGAAGTCCGTTAAAAAACAAAATTTCAAATTTACATCTATATTATATTACATAAAGGTTTATGGTCATCTTAAATAACATAGGTACTCATCCGACCTCGCAGCAACTCAACTGAGAGGTTGCTTCCTTCTTTATGGTTCATAAGTTAGTTGTTGCCTTTGAGTAAGGAAAAATAATTATTGCCCACAAATATTATTATATGGATTCATTTTCTCCGTGCCTTTGTTTAGGACTTTACTTTGTTCTTACTTACCAGTCTATATAATATCAGACAGTCCTTGAATTCATATTTAGAAAGTTAAGTAC
The DNA here is from genome assembly GCA_963890685.1 of Plagodis pulveraria. Classification (NCBI taxonomy): domain Eukaryota; kingdom Metazoa; phylum Arthropoda; class Insecta; order Lepidoptera; family Geometridae; genus Plagodis; species Plagodis pulveraria. Next base: position 25,214,205 of record OY982955.1, on the reverse strand, counting down.
ATTATTACCTAATTGCGCCGCCATGGAATTTCGATATCCTGGTTTCGATTCCTAACACAAGCTATTGAGTTTTTCTGTTTCCAGTCACCATCTGGAGAGTCTAGAACTGGGCCTGGTAGATGATAGTAGGCTCTTTTCCTATAACATGGGACTAAGATTGACAAAATGTAGGCGTAATAATGATAATTAATAATATTATCTATGCTTGCCCTTTCGGGGAATACAGGCCGTTGCGAGATTATGTATGTATATATTTTTATTTTACATTATCTATGCCCTGTTATCTACTACTCCATACAAGAGCCGAAAGTTAATCTTACGATTCCCTTATTTGAGGATTTTAGGTCCAGAACTAAGCATAAAATCGATTTATCTCTCCACTATCTAGATGGTAGCTCGTATGGTTACACATTTGTAAAAAATAGTTAACTTGAAAGTTATGAGACCTAATTAAAAAAATATTTAATTGTTTCTGGACTCCTTACACCCCTCAAAGGAGTGATCACCCTTCGACGTTTGCGTGGAGAAATTAACCGATCTGTTCCACCATACTATGAATGTTTTTTTTACTGGCGATATTTATTTTCGGCCTTTATTAACAAAATCCTACGAACTATATACAACAATACAGCTATTACCAATGCATTTAACTGTTATCAGTTAAACAACAGTTATTGTCTACATCAAATCTTTATATAAAGGGTTTTTCAACAAGAACTTTGTTTTCTAAAACAAAATAAAACAAAGAATTTAGATGAATATGATTCAAATGTTTATCGATTGCTGCCTTAAAACTCCAAATCTGTCAAGTGATTAACGAAATAGACCCGCCATTTTGGCAAAAGGTGATTTAAAACTATGATGTAAGAATCGACATCTGTTAGCGTGCTCGTGGTGGACATTTGCTAGATATCATGTTTTATTCATAATTGCCAAACTTTTCACTTCATAATACAATAAAAAATTGAATCTTATTCATCTAAATTCTTTGTTTTATTATGTTTTAGAAAACAAAGTTCTTGAAAAACCCTTTATATCCATCAGACTTTATTTAAATCGACTAGACAGAGAGTAAACAGTGCTTACAAACAAAAAACTCAGAGCTGAATTCAAGTGTATAAGGGAACCACTCCGATGATCCTTCATCCTTTTTACAAATGAAGAAATAAGGTCAAGAGAGTATGTTTAGGATCTTAGAAATCCTTTTAGGGACTTTTCTTTTGACGCTTAGGTAAGGTCAATTTTGCACGAAGCTTACGCCATTACAGACTTGTTTACTACTTTTTTACAAGATTTTAGTAGGTATATAATTTAACCGACCAATTTAAGAGTAGAGTTCACACAGTGCTTTCCATTCATTTGTAGTTTCATCATATTTTAAATACTAAGTGTTCAAACTCGGCGAAACTTTGCATGTATATTTTTGACCCTTATTCTATGCTTCTAGTTTTCCAGATTTCCGTAAAATTTTAAAATATAAAAAAAAATATTAGTTTTTATGGGAATTGTTATTTAGACATTTAAATCAAACTACTGAACTTCACTGTTCACAGTTCACAGTTCACTTAACGTGAACATAATATAATATATTCATAGACTCATCTGTTGGAGTATGCTTGCCTAGCAGATACCTATTAATAATGTACTTGAAGACTTCCAAATTATATCTATCGGGAAATAAAGACGCTGGCAAAGTGTGAGAATACTTCAGCCGTATGCATTATGAAGCTGGATTTAAAGCGCTTTGTGCGTATTTTCGGAATATCGACCATGTACGGATGCCGCATTTCCATGCGTCTTGTTGTCCGACGAAAGATAGAGATGAGAGAGAAGATGGGGGAATAAAGTTGTGTAGATCTATAATAATAATAATTTCATTGATCTTAAAACCTTACAAAGCTTTTTAAGACAATATTAACTTGGGCATGTTACGCATACGTACATTCGAGAGTTGAAGTCGAGTTAATATGGTATTTGTCATCGATGTAATTAAAAAAAAAATTATGAAACACATAATTCGAGTTTAACTCGCGTTTTCTCGTTGGCGCAAGTGGGCCTTAGACTTACAAATAGATAGGCACCAACTTACACTACTTTAGATATAACCTAATTAAACACTTAATTAGATTTAGTTTGACATATTATTATCAGGTGGTGCTTATTATCTTAATCACACTAGCCCCCAAACTAGGACTCCCTGTGTTGTGGGTAGATTGCTCGCACATTCTCTGAAGTGAAGCCTGTAGTAGCCTGCGTCTGCTTTAGGTCTGTATGGCGACAAGTCGCGACCGAAGCCTACCAGCAGATGTTTTCACCCATTCACCCAAGGATCACGTGTAGGGTCTTGAGGGTATGAAAGTCTTTATTTGGGAGGTATGTAATGAAGGGTTCCTTGTTCTACCGCAAGAGCCTTATACATGTTCTGACTGTACAGTAGTAGGACAGTACCGGATTCCCAGTTCCATTGTGAGCTTTTACACAGTCCGCTATCTGATGACCAATAAGGATACCTAATAAGAGTTTGGCACACCACCATTATTAAGATGAATCACGAAACATTTGTTGCATTCTAACTTTTAAATCGAAGATTGAAATACCATCTCTAGAAACGGAAATCAAGAAACGAATGAATTCATGATATATATATCGGATAGATTAAATGTATTCTATACGTCATTTCTAGACTTACGAGCACACGACGCTAGATTTTTCATGTAGTTATCTTCTTTTGACGAATTACACACATAGTTTTTTACGGTTTTGTGGCGCGACAAGCACGAGACCCACCTGATATTAAGCGGTAACATCTGCTTGTAACAGATTTCGTCACAAGAAACTAACTGAATTGCGCCCACAGGTGATCCCTGAGATAAACAGTTGTAAAGTCTCATGGGCTTGTCATTTTACTGGCTCTCAAGAATCTTTGTCGGAACACACTGTTAGGTGCTTGGTGACAGATTTTCTACTTGAGGGTAGTAGTAAGCCAGGCGAGCATTTGCAAAATGCCCTTTCAGTATGCGGTGAAGATTATGCAGGCCATAGCTGAAATTTATTTGGATTTCCTTCAGGGCTTTGATGTCTATATCTCGATAATAAATACAATCAAGGAAGTAAAATCTAACTCCTGGCAGTCCAGCGGGTAACAGTGTTTGTGTTATGCTTTATATACCACTATAAATCCGTCAAACAGATACACAGTGTCAGTTCAGCCACCCGCCCGGTTACCGCCTTGTCTGGTAAATTGCTCAGGTGCGTGTGAAAGAAATCTACACGCCCATATCTCAATAGATATGAGGAGCTCTACTGCGCCCATACATTTAACTATTGGGTGTTTAGCGCCATCTACGAGGCAGCCGGAACGTGTGAAAAGGAATGACGGAGAATACATACAGAAACTTTGGTAACATTCTCGTATTATTGGGGAAATTCGCGTGCCTGCAAGTTATAAAGGCGAAGTATTTTATCACGTGTTCTTATACAATGCCATGATTATTTCGAACCACGATCTGCGAAAAGTTATGATGTACGTATTTTCGTAACTTTGCCAGATAAAAGCGTGTCTGTTAAGTCATACATACGTGTCTGGAACTCCGGAATGGGCATCAAGCCGAGCCGTAAACGAGGTTTTGTACTATTGTTCATTCGAGAGTTGATCGACTGCTCAGAGTTCACTTTTAAGTTATTAGAAACTGCTAAAGCTCCATCCCGATACGATGGAGGTTGAACGAGAGCAAAAATTACAGTTATGAGTCATTGTGTCATGTTAGCTCAATTGGTTAGAGCATACCCCGGCTAAAGGGGTGGATGGACGCGGGTTCAAATCCCACACATGACTATAATTTAACTCTCGTAAATTTGTAATTTTGTATTACAAACTGTTTCCGATTCCAACATCATAATATTATAAATGCACTTTGCACGAGGATAGAGTTTGAATGTGTGTGTTTTGTTGTACTAGGTACTTTTCTCCATAGCTGAATATGGATTTAATGAAATTTTGTTGACATCTTGCGTGTAAATTAAAAATTGCGGAATACTCCTTGTATGTGGTGTCAAATATTCACAGGCGGATACATACAAGTTTATTTTAATATTTTTGTCAGTAGTATTTTAATACATATTTTTAATCAGTCAGTACAGTATCATATATGTACCCAACACAGTTCCTCCTCGGCTGCTTAGGTTTTAATTCCCTGGCAGTGAGGAGGGCAAGCGACCAACTGGTTACTATGTGCAAAATTCTACATGGTAAAATAGATGCTCCAGACCTGCATAATGAGTTGTCACGGTTTTATGTACCTGATAACTATCGGCGTGGAAGACGACATATGCTTTTTGCGGAGCCCAAACACTACACTGCAGCACATGGTCAATCCCCTATTTCACGATCTCTAATGGTCTCCTGGACCGGAACCCTAATTGTGATGTGCTTGCGGATGAATGGAAGGTGATTATCTCTGAATGTTTAAAATTTTGTGAGGAAAATGCCTGACATTGTATGTTTATTTGACATTTTATTTGTTAAAATATTTTTTATTTGTATTGGAGTTGTATTTAATTTTATTTGACATTGATTTCAGTAACTTATTTGCCTAATTTATTTTTATTGTGATAGTTTGATTTTATTGTTACATGAAGTTTTTCTATATTGACATTATATTATTTGTTTGTAAATCTTATGATTAGTAATAAATAATATTCTGTAATTGATAATCTAATCGGTGTAATTGGCAATAGCCGCACTAATTATGTAAATAAATAAATAAATAGTCTCGAAATAACATCTATTTTCGAAATAACATTGCCAATTCCCTTTAATTTGTCTGACTGTGGATACTACAATATTATTATTACATTAATTAATGTTCAAGTCCATTTTTTTAATATAACTTTGTAATTTTGTCTAGAAGTGGCTATATAATTACTATACAAATATCAAAACAAACTTTGCATGATAAAAATGTTTTTATATAAACTAAATATTTCTAGCCCGGCATCCCACGGGCTAGAATACTCCCCAGTAGGTGGCGTAAGAGGCGACTAAGGGTAACACACCAGAAGGTGGGCAGCAGCACTTTCTGAGGAACTGATATCTCACTGCGATCCCCAAGCCGCCAGCCAAGCGTGGGGATTATGGCAAACCCGACGCGCTACTCTCCCCCAGACGCAGCTGTGCACTAGTAGATATACACGTGCTTTACGTTCGAAAATTGTGTATTATCCTCTTCCCCCGGACCTCCGAATGGAGTAGACGTGCCTTTGAAACTATAACAATTTATTACAAATTTATTTAACGAATAAATTAAAAATAAATATAATTGTGAATAATAGGAGTGCAAAACATATCAGGAGTCATTCATGACCGAAGGCTGGAGTGAAGAGTGCAGCTAGTCGGGTGAGAAAAACATACATCGTACACTGTGACATTAACTTCTATCTGTGTTGGACGGCACACTAGTGCTCACAGGGGTCAAGATATAGTGGACGGAAAAACTTTTTGTATGAAATCCTCGATTGCTACCACTTTACATTGATCTATGCCGGACTGTCATCAATGAAATTCAATGCGTGTGTGTGTAGGCAAGTCGTGTGATAAGGTGTGCATATGATTTATGTAAGCCTGGTATTCTTGAACAGAACACCTCAACAAAGTGCATGATTATTAAAGTCTGAAAAGGTTTGGCATGATATTTGGTATAATATCAGGCTTTCTGTTATCCTAATACATTAAATCGATACTTCGACCTAGAGGGCCTGTTGGTAGAACTCTAGTGTATGTGTAAATAGTACTTAAGTGCTTACACAATATCTCCTATTCAGTGTTGATACCCTGGTGGAACACATAGTCGAAAATGGACAAATCACTTTCAGAACCAGACCTAAACCAGTCGTGTCAAGAAAATCAAACTCCGCCTAACTATTCTTTTACTCGCTCAAAAAGAAGGAGGGAAGATGAGGAAACTTCTGATATTAGGAGTTTTATATCATCACTTATGACAGAACAACAAAAAGAAATAAAAAAGATTGGGAAGGTCTTGTCAGAGATAAAGGAAACAAACACCAATATTGAGAATTCCGTCGCTTTTCTCTCAACACAAAACAAGGAGTTACAAACTAAAATTGAGCGATTAGAAAGACAGGGGGAAAAGGACAGAGGATATATAATGGTATTGGAAAGTAAAATTGAAGATATGCAGATGTCTAGCCGTAAGTCTAATTTGCAGCTAAAAAACGTGCCCAAAAGAAGTGGAGAAACGAAAGAGGACTTAGTAGATATGGTTCTCTGTCTTGCGAATAACATAGACTGCAAGATGGAGAAAAACGACATAAAAGACGTTTACAGAGTGAGTAGTAAGAAGGAAGAGGTGAAAAATACCCCTATTATAGTGGAAACTACCTCAACACTCTTGAAAACCGATTTTCTTAAGATGTGCAAGATTTTTAATACTAAAAATAAAAGCAAACTTGCTGCTAAGCACGTAGGATGCCGAACCAATACGGACGTCCCCATCTTTGTGTCAGAGCATCTGACTGCTAAGGGCTCGCGACTCCACTTTCTAGCTCGAGATCTAGTCAAAGCTAAAAAGTTTAAATTCTGTTGGACGGCTTATGGCAAAATATATCTCAAAAAAGATGAAAATTCGCCGAAAATTACAATTAAGTCTGAAGCACAGATACACCAGCTTACACAGGGAATATGACTAGATCTAAATCTTAAGGTTCCTAATTTTGCTTGTAATAGTTTTACCGCTACTTCAACTTGTTTGTTGTTCTACTTTTTTAATTTGTTTAAAATTCTTAAAATACACACCATGTCTCACCTACTATACACCTACAAAAACAAAACAGTATATACACAAGTTTTTATTTATACCAGTAGTAACATAACTAAACTGTACTCATACACATATACCTTCCTTACGCTACATCATATCAGTCCACTTGTATTCTATCCAACTTTTACACATCACATATTTGTGTATATTTTTCAATTGTCATTATTATGTTGCCAGTTTTATACATTAATTATATTTCAAAACGTATTAAAGCTCACCTTCAGTCCACTTAACACTAATTTTAATGGATAGTTCACTTAACACACTGAATGAGATAGACAATGCAACTATTGCACATGCTGTCCAATGTGACATTGAAGATTTATCAAAACATATAAATGTTGAAACGCGTGACTTGAAAATTTTTTGTCAAAATATTAGAAGCGTATATTGCAATTTTGATGATCTGCAATTGGCTCTCTCTAGCTTAACATTTGATCCAGATATATTGATACTTACTGAAAGTCAACTAAACACTAATAAACCTATACCTACTATTCCGAATTTCTCTGAGTTCCAAACATCAAATCATATAAATAAAAATGATGGAGTAGTAGTTTATGTCACAAAAAATATCAAGTGTAAGGTTAAAGAAATTATATTGAACCATGCCTCAGCCTTGGAAATAAATGTTAATAATAATATAATCTTAGGTGTGTACAGGTCTCCTTCAAACACTAATGCTGATATGTTTATTAGCTCTCTTGATGCATACTTGGAATCTATAAAATCATGTAATAGCATTGTTCTTGCTGGAGATATAAATATAAACTTAACACCTACACTATCAGAGCAAAACCAGGAGCGAAAAAATAGACAAAACTATTGTGAGATGTTAAGTGTGCATGGCATAATGCCAGGTCACATGTTTCCTACCCGACTCAATAGTTGTCTAGATCACTTAATGATAAAACTAAATAAACAGATATCTTCCGCTCATATTGCGGTTTTCAATACGTCTATCACAGATCATTCCCTATTATTCTTGAACTTATCTAAAGTCAAGCTAAAACACTACAAAAGTCATAAAACTAAAATAAATACTGATTTTAATGGGGCATTAAAAACTTTGGCAGACAAAAATCTTGGAGAACTGTTATTTTCGACGGACCCAGAACGTATAGTTGATCTTTTGATTAATAAAATGACGGAAGCAATACAAGAAAATACAAAGACTATACAAATACCAAAAAATAAGCGGACTATAAAACCATGGATCACCTCGGGTATATTAAGGTGCATCAAAAATAGGAATAAAATGCAAAAAAACTTGAGAGGGGATCCAAATAATGAAATACTTAAAATTAGTTACAAAAGATATCGAAATTATTGCAACCAGCTCATTAAAAAACTTAAACGTAAATATGAAAGAGAACAATTGGCAAATTCTACTAAAAATAATAAAACCCTTTGGTATAACATTAAACACATAACAAATATTAAACAAACTAAAACAGACAACAATACACTCTTGGAAATCAAACCTTCGCCAAGTGAAGCAGTAAATTATGTTAATGACTATTTTACCGGGATAGGTAAAGTGCTTGCAGAAAAAATAATATTAGAGGATTTCAACTTTGACACCGATATTGACTCTAGAGTATATGGTTCACAATTGACATCATTTGTGCTCTTGGATACAGAAGTAGAAGAAGTGAATCATATACTCATGGATCTTAAATCAAGTAGTGCTCCCGGTTGGGACAACATTCCAAACACTTTCCTTAAATTAGCTAAAGATCTAGTAGTACCAATTATTGTTCATTTTACAAACTTGTGTTTTAATAATGGTACGTTTCCTAAGCTTTTGAAGAAATCTATTATCACACCTGTGTATAAGAGTGGGGCCAGAGATGATGTCAGTAACTATAGGCCCATATCAGTGTTACCTTCTTTATCAAAAATAATAGAAAAACTGTTAAATAAGCGTCTAATAAACTATTTAAATAAATATCAAATTTTATCGACATCCCAGTATGGTTTTAGACAGGGCAAATCAACTGAAGATGCAGTAATATCTCTAACATCTCACATTACTGAACAGCTTGATAAAAGTAAAAAATGTCTCGCGGTTTTCCTTGATCTACAAAAAGCCTTCGACACTGTCTCTGTCCCCATTCTTGTTCGCAAACTGGAAAACATAGGAATAAGAGGCACATGCCTAGAATTATTTAAAAACTACTTACAAGATCGGACACAAAAAGTTAAAATCGGACAACAAACCAGTATTGATGCCAAAGTAACATTTGGCGTGCCACAAGGAAGCGTCCTCGGGCCCACCTTGTTCCTTATTTACATAAATGATTTGTGTAAATTGGAAACAAGAAATGCCCGAATATTCTCGTACGCAGATGACACTGCAATAGTTTTCACTGGTAATGATTGGGAATCAGTGCGTAGTGACACGGAATCTGGAATGGCTACGGTTGCATCCTGGCTAAAGTCTAACTTACTTACGCTTAATAATCTGAAGACAAACTACATGTGCTTTTCTATAAGTAATAAAACTCAACCGAATACAAACTTCAGAATCAAGATACACAAATGTAAAAATTTTAATAATAGTAATTGCACATGTCCCACTATTGATAAAGTTGAGAAAACAAAATACTTAGGTATTATACTGGACCAGAGGCTCTCTTGGCATAATCACATAGAATTAGTTAGTGAACGCTCTAAAAAACTCATTTGGATTTTTAAACTTTTAAGACATGTGACTTCAGTTCATTTGATAAAACAAATTTACATTGCTCTAGCTCAGTCAATCATGACCTACTGCATTCCCGTTTGGGGTGGAGCTTCAAAAATAAAGTTCCTAGATGTCGAAAGGGCACAGCGTGCTTTGTTGAAGACTATGTTTTTTAAACCATATCGCTTCTCTTCAAATGAACTTTATAAATTTTGTGACTTTCTAACAGTAAGGAAGCTGTATATACTATTCTGTATACTAAAAATGCATAAAACAACTGAATATGATCCAACAAATTTAACAAAACGACGACAATATGTTAGTATGTCGAGAAAAAGAGTACGTACAGGTTTCGCTAAACGGCAATATTTATCTCAAACAACCTATCTCTATAATGTGGTGAACAGAAAATTGAAAGTATGCCGGCCGGCATACCTGCACACTTCGACTATGTCGGCTATCCTTGTTTGAGACGTCGTAATGTGAATAACATTATTTGTCGATAACACTAGAATAAACACAAATAGGAAATATGATAATAATGTCACATTTCCGATATTCGCGCTGAGACTAACTTTTATAACTTATCTGCCTCTCTGTTAATATTTGTCCTGTTTTATTTGTTACAAGTAGGGGGAATTATTTATCGTTGTTTTTGTAGATTTGGCCGTGAACTTGATTTTTCGCTGTTAAGTAAATGCTGAATAAATCATTTTCATGCAGGAAACACAACGTACAGATTATAAATAGGGATTGTATGTTATGTATATATTCTTTAAATTATCTTGTTTATAAATTGACTAGCTACATTGAAGCGCTCTTTGAACGGAGCTTGCACTGTGGTTCATAACCGACTGACTTGTAGAGCGCGGATACGGAGGCGAGCTAACCAAGCTCGCAATCCGTCTCCGCTCAGAGGACCTGGGGCGTTGGTTGTGGGGACAGCCGGCGCCCCCCATCAGGGTTAGGTCCTCTCGAGGTGTAGATGTCCTCCTGTGTTCCGGGATATCCCACGAGGCGACAAAAGGACGATGTATACCAGAGGCTGGGCTCGCTAAAGCGGGTAATGACGTCGGTGGGGGTTGTGAAATAAGTGCGCCAGTGACCCCGTGACTCCTGCCACTAGTCGCGCATGGCGAAACACCTTGGGGTTTTTAGTCGGTAGTGGGGTCACACACTATATCGGAAGAATTTTCAACGTGTTTCGATTTACGAAACATCATCAAGAGATCTTGACTTTTAGAGCGCACGTATGAGATTTCTCGTAGCGTTTATGACGTCAAGTCAACTTTATAGGAAAATTAGGCTGAATTGTCACTAGATATATTTCATATACTTCGAGATTTTTTCTAAAATTTATTCAATTTCTTTTCTTATAATATTTTTAAAGATTTGTTGATATTAAATAATCCGCAAAGTAATGCCTGAATCTATTTATTAACTTACAGTTTCTTCCAGCAGCAGTCCTTGAGAGTTAGTAATTCTAAGCCTTACCCGTTTCATCACCTAAGCCGTCAAAAACCACATCATCACTTACCAACAGGTGAGATAGTAATCGAGGTCTATCAGGTGTAAAAAACTGTTTATTGAAAAACCTGCCCTTATTGAAAAAAAACATGTCATGGTTGTCTCATTGGGGTAAAAGTTTTTGTAAATGTATACACACTACATATTTTCTATGCTACCCAGAGTCAGCGGTTATAATAAAATAGATTATTTATTTACTCTCAGAATACATTATGTTCGTGTAATGTAGGATCTAAAGTAATAGCTATTTCTGTCTTTATAATAAACATTTGTACCTTATGGAAGAGACTGCCTTTTGTAACACAGTTTTTACTAAAACAAAAGGCAGAGCTACAACATATTTTTGTACCTTATATGTATTTCAATAAAGATAGTATTATTATTGTAATAAAATTCTCTACCGTCGTGTTTAAAACTCTGTTTGAGAGAGAAACATTGAGAAAGGCTTCCCAATCGATAACCATTGAAGCAGATGAGCACCTAAATATTCACGCCTGTCTGCCCACGATCAACATCTGATCAGAAGGCTGTGATTGCTTTGTTACCCACTTTTCTTTCTTTCGTATTGTTCTTTTATCACAATTCTTACTGTCGCTTTGTTATAAAAAGCTAGCAGAATTTTTTAAATCATTTTAGGGTTCAACAAACCAGATTAACAGACGTAGTTCACTGTAATATTTTGAATCGCGCGCCTATAGCTCATTGGCTACATGCACGCCCCTCTCCAAAAGGAACAACTTCACTTACATCATACCCGGCTGATCAGTTTTTTTTCTTTTTTATTCCTGATATGTTAGCCTTTGACCACTATCTCACCTGATAGAAAGTGATGAAGTGGTCAAAGATGTTGTTCAGGCTAACTTAGAAGTCCTGGCTCTCAAGGACAGCTGCCGGAACACACCGTTAGGTGCTTGGCGACAGATTTTCTACTTGAGGGTGGTAGCTAGCCAGGCGGGTATTCGCAAAATGGTAGAGCATGCTATAACGACTGCCATCCTTAGACAACAACCGGGACCGACGGCTTAACTTGCCCTCCGAAGCACTGAAGCGCTCAGTAGTAATGTCACTAGCGGTCACCCATCCAACTCATGACCGCGGGCGACGTTGCTTAACCTTGCTGATTGGTTTAGAACAGATAAGTAAACTTCGCTACGAGCGGTCTCATCATATAATCAGGTGGAAACTGACATCTATGTCGTGAAGTACAAAATTTTATCATATTTTTACTGTTGTAGCTAGGTTTTGTAACCATTCTGCAAGATCGTGGTTTTCGCAAGTTTAAAGTTATATTACTCGTATTATCTATTTTCTATATAGTTATTAGATCCAAGAATATACCCTCATATAGCATGTAACTCACTAATTATAACATAAGAGAAGAATAGATCTAATAACATATAGTTATTAATAAAAAAGAGTATTAAAAAAGGAAAATAAAATATGGACTCACAGGAACACGGCATCCATACATGGTCGATATCCCGAAAATACGCACAAAGCGTTTTAAATCTAGCTTTATAATGCGTACGGCCGAATTATGGAACAACCTACCAGCGTCTCTATTTCCCGATATATATAATCTGGCAGTCTTCAAGTACAGAGTAAACAGGTATTTGCTAGGCAAGCATGCTCCACCGTCGACCACGTCGTCACTTTCCATCAGGTGAGACTGCGGTCAAATGCTTGCTTATCATAATTAAAAAAAAAAAGTTTTTAAGATACAAAATAAGTTTACTACAACTAACACCTTAGTTGTGAATAAGTAAATGATGCATGGAGTGTGATACGCATAAATAAAAGAAAATTAAATATTTAAACCTATAAGAATCTAAAAATAGTACGGACCACGTGTATGTAGTGTGAATTTTATTACGAAAAAAAAAAGAATTTACCGCTAAAACTGTTTATCCGTAACAAATGTAAAAATCTCAATGAGTGAAAAAAAATTTTTAAGATATTTTTAAACGTCTTCCCTGAATTATAAATAATAAAATTATGAATTTCCTAAATCATAATAAAATTATGAATTTACCGCAAAAGCGTTCTACGTTCGCCTTAACCTACTTACAAAATTTCTCACGTCGCATATTTTTGTATTATTATTCATCATCAGCAGGAACAGGCAGCCTCACCAGATAGGTATCCTATTACTAAGCTTCCATCCGTCCATCTATATCCATGTTTTTTTTCACGACAAAGCTAAGAAATTTCCGAAGAGACTAAGTTAGCGTATAAGTTATAATAATAGCTAATGCCACAGTACTGGCAAAAAATTAAGAAATATTGGTCCTATAAAATAAAAAAATAAACAAAACAAAAATGATGATTAAAATAAAATCTATGAAGAAAGTTTGAGTCCAATAATTTTTCATCAACTTGTGGGTAAACAAATTCTTTAACAACCAAACTAAGAGTGTTACTTAGCACGCGACGCCGACGCTTCCAGTAAATCACGCACGAATACCATCCAGCCAAAATGAAAATATACTGACAGGTTCAACATTACAAGCGACTTGACTCCAATTTAAGTATTGCCATAACGAAAACATAAAATTGTTAACAGTTGTCGGTGTTTTTTTATGAGTTTTTTTTAATGTTATTGTGACAGAACAAGCTCGAGGCCTACCTGATGTTAAGCGGAGTAACCTCTACCTATAACAGATGCATTTCGTCACAAGTCACGAATTACACTGCGCCCGTCACCTTGAGACATATTTGTTAAGTCTCATGTGCCTGTAATTTCACTGGCTATCAAGCATTGCTGCCGCAACACACCGTTAGGTGCTTGGCGACAGATTTTCTACTTGAGGGTGGTCGCTAGCCAGGCGGTCATTTGCAAAATGCCCTTCCACCATGCTGTGAAGCTCAAGCCCGCGGCGGGATTCCAACCATGGACCTGCTGCGCGGCAGTCCATAGCCAATGCCACTGAGCCATCACTGCTTTAATGCTCAAGTTCAGATTGTGACTGAACAAGCACGATGCCCTACCTGATGTTAAGCGGACTAACTTCTGCCTATTACAGATGCATTTCTTCCGAACGAATTGCAGGGAGACATTCAGTTGTTAAGACTCATATTGCTGTAATTTTTCTGGCTCTCAAGGACTGCTGCTGGAAATCACTATTAGAGCTCGAGGCAAATATAACTTTATTTTTGCCTCGAGCTCTAATAGTGTGTTCCGTAGAGTAGATTGGTGTCTCTCCAAATAGTCACAGAGTATTATTCCGTGGGGCCCACTCTCAACGGTACAACACTGCACTTGTACCGGGGCGTTTAGTTCCAACCCCACTAATATCTCTCAACAGCGAGTCAAGCCGAGGTCTTAGGAAAATTAGGCTGAATTGTGACTAGATATATTTCATATATTTCGAGATTTTTTCTAAAATTTATTCAATTTCTTTTCTTATAATATTTTTAAAGATTTGTTGATATTAAATAATCCGCAAAGTAATGCCTGAATCTATTTATTAACTTACAGTTTCTTCCAGCAGCAGTCCTTGAGAGTTAGTAATTGTAAGCCTAACCCGTTTCATCACCTAAGCCGTCAAAAACCACATCATCACTTACCAACAGGTGAGATAGTAATCGAGGTCTATCAGGTGTAAAAAACTGTTTATTGAAAAACCTGCCCTTATTGAAAAAAAACATGTCATGGTTGTCTCATTGGGGTAAAAGTTTTTGTAAATGTATACACACTACATATTTTCTATGCTACCCAGAGTCAGCGGTTATAATAAAATAGATTATTTATTTACTCTCAGAATACATTATGTTCGTGTAATGTAGGATCTAAAGTAATAGCTATTTCTGTCTTTATAATAAACATTTGTACCTTATGGAAGAGACTGCCTTTTGTAACACAGTTTTTACTAAAACAAAAGGCAGAGCTACAACATATTTTTGTACCTTATATGTATTTCAATAAAGATAGTATTATTATTGTAATAAAATTCTCTACCGTCGTGTTTAAAACTCTGTTTGAGAGAGAAACATTGAGAAAGGCTTCCCAATCGATAACCATTGAAGCAGATGAGCACCTAAATATTCACGCCTGTCTGCCCACGATCAACATCTGATCAGAAGGCTGTGATTGCTTTGTTACCCACTTTTCTTTCTTTCGTATTGTTCTTTTATCACAATTCTTACTGTCGCTTTGTTATAAAAAGCTAGCAGAATTTTTTAAATCATTTTAGGGTTCAACAAACCAGATTAACAGACGAATTTCATACTAATATTTTAAATCGCGCGCCTATTGCTCATTGGCTACATGCACGCCCCTCTACAAAAGGAACAACTTCACTTACCTCATACCCGGCTGATAGGTTTTATTTTTTTATTCTTGTTAGTTTAGTTCTTGACCACTATCTCACCTGATGGTAAGTGATGATGTGGTCAAAAATGTTGTATAGTCTAACCTAGAAGTCCTGGCTCTGAAGGACAGCTGCCGGTACACACCGTTAGGTGCTTGGCGGCAGATTTTCTACTTGAAGGTGGTCGCTAGCATGAATAAGCTGATTAACAGCCTATTTTAAGCTTTATCCGATTTTATTTGAATATAATTGAACTGTTTCCTGAAACAGGTTTCTGAAACCGTTTATTTTTTGTCTTACCTACTTAGTATCTACGACAAAGATAAACAATTTTCGAAGAGACTTAAGACGTTATAATAGCTAATGTTAGAACAGGACGCCAACTCCCACCTTTTTTGAAACCATCATAAAAAAGGAACGTTTTGTTTCATGCTTAAAATAATCATTCGTAGACACAAACTATCACCGACCCACAACCGCATAAAGCAATATTGGTTTGATCCAACTTAAATAACGAATGCAATATGTATCTCGGATGTGCAAGCGAGATACAAGATGTTTATAATATACCGTTATCCCGCTCGCACTGTTCCGAACTACGATGTTATGGAACGGATTTACCATAGTTTGACGCGACATTTTATTGTATGCTTCTCAACAGCTGTCTGATTTATTTTAGTTTCACTCATCAAATAATTTTGCAGCATTTATTTAAAAGAATAATAGAAATAAAAATATTGCACGTATTTTACACATTAATTAACCCCATTTTTATCTTATAATACCCAAAATCAAGTTTAAGTCCACTGCTAGAAAGTAACTTTTTTAAGATGGATAAACATGACGGATTTGTCACTGGAACAGGTCACTGTTCTTATTACGTCAGACTCCGCGAAAAGAGTGATCAATTTCTTGTGACGTCATCAAAACGACAAGCGATTCTATTACTTTTTGTAAGATTGCTTAACTGACGAGGAGTTATAAAATTTAGCAGTAAGATTAAATTATGATTACTATAAGAGGTGAGGGTTGGCACCCAGTTCTGGAAAAAAATTAAGATGATGATATGATGAAGAAAAAAATAAAAATGATGATTAATATAAGAACTATGAAGAAAGTTTCAAATCAAATTATTAAATTAAATTATTACCACGGTAATAATTTGATTTCAAATCATTTCTCATCAATTTGTGGGTAACCAATTCTTTAACAACCAAACTAAGAGTGTTATTTGCCACGCGACGCCTCCAGTAAATCACGCACGAATATCATCCAGCCAAAATGAAAATATGCTGACAGGTTCAAAATTACAAGCAGACTTGACTCCAATTTAAATAGGTACTGCCATAACGAAAACATAAAATTCTTACCAGTTGTCGGTGTTGTTTTATGTGTTTTTTTTTATGGTATTGTGACAGAACAAGCTCGAGACCCACCTGGTGTTAAGCGGAGTAACCTCTACCTATGACAGATTCATTTCGTCACAAGTCACGAATTGCACTACGCCCGTCACCTTGCGACATATTTGTTAAGGCTCATGTGCCTGTAATTTCACTGGCTATCAAGTACTGCTGCCGGAACACACCGTTAGGTGCTTGGCGACAGATTTTCTACTTGAGGGTGTATTTGTATTTTCTACTTTTCTTACTGCTTCACTGCTTCAGTTCAGATTGTGACGGAACAAGCACGATGCCCACCCGATGTTAAACGGACTAACTTCTACCTACAACAGATGCATTTCTTATATCATTAGAACGAGCATTGCACCGAGACATTCAGTTGTTAAGACTCATATTCCTGTAATTTTTCTGGCTCTCAAGGACTGCTGCCGGAACACACTAATAGAGCTCGAGGTAAAAATAAAGTCCCGATTGGTGTCACTCCAAATAGTCACAGAGTATTATTCCGTAGGGCCCACTCTCAACGGTAAAACACTGCGGTTGTACCGGGGCATTTAGTTCCAACCCCCCTAATTTCTTTCGAAAGCAAGTCCAGCCAAGGTCCAAACGATAGTGGTGCCTTTGAGCTCGCTGTCAACCCCCCCTTTAGTAGCGGTGGGTTTTCGGCGCCCGCAGGAGACGGAGTTAAAAGGCGCTTTTCGCCTTCTACGCCCGTCTCGGGAGAAGTGCTTTCGGCACATTTTTTCATTTTATATTTTTTGGCGCATCCATGATAGACCTATTATCATAACTAACCTAACACGACAAGAACTTATGTGAACCTAGATTCTAGTTTATTTGTTTTTTTTGCACTCAAATATCAAGCTGCTTACTTTGGCTATGTTATTGTTGAAAACTGACTTTCTGGTGGACGTCTTAAGTAGGAAATTTATTTAAAAAAAAAATAATATTGTATTTAGTTTGGGTACTTTTTTGGGAATTAACATTTAAAACGCGAGCTTCGGAGAATATTCTGATATTATTATTTCTTAAAGATAAAAAAATAATTAATTTTGTTACGCCGAAACATAATTTTCATTGTTTTAGAATGATTTAGGGGTTGCAGTATTTAATAATTTTAGTCTAAAAATTAGCCTTAACCTTTGGCTCGGGCTTTTAAACGTCTGGGATAAAATGATTTGTTTTATGTACTATCTACTACATAATATTATAAATTATATTAGTTTATTATGTCGCTAATTCCATGGTTATGTAATAGTTACCTACCAAGTCTAGCTACAAAAGCAATAAAAAACTGTTTAATATATTAATTTTCCGCCACAGTCTTGGGTGGAAACTTACTTCGATAAATGACGCTCTGATATAAAAATATCACACAGGTATTTTTTTTTTAATATTGTTATGTTTGCAATAACGTCTGCTATGCGGATTACATTAGGTAAGTATATGTTTATGTGTATGTATTTCAGCGAATATTATTACAAATAATAACAAAAACAGGAAGTGTTACTATTTTTATTTTTGCAATAACTCATGCTCTGTGGATTACTACAAAATCAAAAAAACATGACTCAATTTTTTTCTATCGTATATTTGTAATTTTATAATATCACTCAGGTATTTTTTTTATTGATAAGACAGTAAGATCCACTACATTTATTTAGTAATAATAACACGTTTCATTTCAACAAATAAATAAAAAAACAACATAACTAAGTCCAGTTATGAAAAAAAATATGTAGTCTTTATTTTTATATCCAGCCAGGAACTTATATGGTACAAAAAAGATTACAAACCAATGAATTAATATATTGTTTAGATTTTTGTTGTGTTGTGTTATATTTGTTTTTGAAGCGCTCGTAGCGAAGTTTACTTAGCTGTTCTTTATCGATCAGCAAAGTTAAGCAACGTCGCCCGCGGTCATGAGTTGGATGGGTGACCGTTAGTGACATTACTACTGAGTGTTTCCGTGCTTCGGAGGGCACGTTAAGCCGTCGGTCCCGGTTGTTGTCTTAGGATGGCAGTCGTTATAGCATGGTGGTAGGGCATTTTGCGAATGCCCGCCTGGCTAGCTACCACCCTCAAGTAGAAAATCTGTCGCCAAGCACCTAACGGTGTGTTCCGGCAGCTGTCCTTGAGAGCCAGTACTTCTAGGTTAGCCTGAACAACATCTTCGACCACATCATCACTTACCATCAGGTGAGATAGTGGTCAAAGGCTAACCTATCATGCATAAATTAATTAATTAAATTAATTAATTAATTAATTAATTAGTATATCAATCAACCAGCGCTCGATTCAACGTAACGGTTACGGCACTTGCTTTTAATTTTATTCAAAGATCTGACGGTACTTAATTTTTTTTTCAACATCCAACATTTGAATTGTTTATATCAAAATAGATAATTTTTTTGACAATTTCAATTTTTCAATTTTATGACATTAAAGCCATAACAGAAGTGACCAATCTCTCTTTATGCGCTATTTTACGCGAGATCCACGTAGTATATACAGTTTGAATTTCGTGTGCTTGCAAAAATATTTTAAACATGAATGCAAGACTCCTTTTTTCTCAATGTATTCCAAAGAGGTTTCCAAAAAAGCACGATAAATCCAAAGTCTACGACTAAGTCTAACTATCTAAGGGCAAAGTCAAGAGCAGAAGATATATACTTAATTTACGACCTTCCTAACTAAAACACCCATTTACTAGCTACTTTAACCCTTGAACCAAACATATTATGATAAACGATGTAGCATTACGTAACTCGTATACCGCATTATGTCGTAAAAGTTCAAGCGACTACGTATAAAAATCACAACATATCACGACATATCATAATACTTCATCAGTGTCACACCCCAGGAAATGGATATGTTGTGTAAAGCACACATCTGTGCCAATAAAACATGGTGCACTCTGTTTTGTAGATTTATAGGGCATTATTTTTTAGGGCTAGTTGATCGTTTGATGGTGTGAATTAAAGCAAAGACTTTTCAACTTATGTATTTTTAATTTTTCTGAGCACCGTGCAAGAAAACGGGATAATATTACCTACACTGCCATTCATCCGTCCTACCTTAAAGGCTGTATTTATTGACACCGATAGGATGCTGTTTGACATTTTTACAGAATAATAATAATAAATTATTTACTTACTAAAAACTTATATAACTAACACAGTATATATTTCTTTGTAAACATTTATTTATGTTACCAGCAAGTCTCAAACTAGGCGAGAGCCTGTGTCTTGAGACTCAGATGAGCGAATTTATAATATGATGAAGACATATCATATGATATGATGAAGATTTAATGTTATTTCAGCGAATATCATTGATTCATAAAGAAGAATATTTTTAAGCACTCGTAGCAGAGCTTGCCTAGTATTCTTAACCGATCAATAAGGTTAATCAATATTCTTTGCAGTCATTACGTGGACGGTGATCGTTAGTGGCATTTAGTATCGTAGGCTTCCATGCTTTGGAGCCGTAGATCCCGGTTGTTGTCATAGGATGGCAGTTGTTTGGTTATGACAAGTGGTTTGAAAATTTCGACAAGTTGCAAAGTGGTAGTGCATTATGCGATTACCCACCTGGCTAGCTACCATTTTCAGGAAGATAAATCTCCCAACTAATACCGAACAATGTGGTCCGCTAGCTATCCAATAGAGCCTTGTTGTTCAGAAAAAAACAAAACAATCCTGTAGGTATACTGGATCATAGCCAAATCTATTTGTAGATTTGAGTAAACCTGGTATAAAGTAGTGGTGTTTAATTAAATGTCATAATCAAAACTTATTTTAATCAAGCAATTAGCGAGATTTACTGTGTGCCATTCGCAGCGTACCACAGTCGCCATTAATTTTAACTAACGAATTTTAATCGCGAGCTTATCGAATTAACTTTGATACCGCTACAATCCTTGTAATAAGTTTTAAACAATAACGCTGTCTTATTTGCATATAATTTAGTGTTTGTTTGATGTCTGGACTTGCCATACCAAAAGCTTAAATTGTGTTTTACATAGTTTGCGGGGTTTATTTTGAAAATAGATTATTAAAGTTCAAAGAACATTATATATTTCTTCTTTATACATCAAGCAAATTTTTAATTGGTGTCCATCGGCACTTTCTCAAAAAGTTTTGCTGTCAATGTCAGACTATCTTGATGTACCTAGTTAATACATTTAAAAAGAGCCTTTAGGCAACGGTATGATATTAAGATGATCTCTAGATCTGTAAAATACAATAAAGTATATCGTATTGTTATTTATTATTAGGTCTTACGATTTTATCATCATAATGTATGTAATGTTTGTATTATAAAATTTTAAAAAGTTGATGAAACCCCTTGGCATCCACGTGGACGATATCGGCCATTTATGAAAGAAATTCTATTGTTAATCTATGAATTAATTATTGAAGTTCGATATTGCATTAATTCAATTATATTCGTTTGAATACTGCGCGCATAGGTAACATTAAGATTATACAGTTTTCAGACGCTAGAAAAAAACATTACTCAATAATTCAAGAGAAAAAGAAATCCGATAAGGCACCATGTGACTTCGATCACTCGAAAGTGCTTGAAAACAGGGTTAATGATTAATAACTATTATAATGTGAAATACAGGTGCGCGAAAAATCCGTTTAACGTTGTTAAATAATGTATTTGTTTGTTTGTTTCAGGTACATACTGGTTAAGGTGACGTGGTTGTGCAGCTCAGTTGAGTGCAAGGTGTGAATCAAGTGTTAATCCATCTTACTAAAGTGTGTAAGTGACTAAAAATGGTACATATAAAACAAAAAGTGGTTGATAAGATGGCATAAATGCTCGCCTAGAGTGCTCCTGTGCGTGTGTTCCCGGCGACGTCAAAACGCGTACTGCAACTAAACAGCGATGGCTTGGCCTGAAGTTGTGCGATGAACCGCAGGAGGAGGGGATGGACGAGCCTAGCGCCGCTAAGCGGCCTTCAGTGCTTACTATCGACCGAGCTGCTTTCCTTC
This sequence comes from Plagodis pulveraria, assembly GCA_963890685.1. Classification (NCBI taxonomy): domain Eukaryota; kingdom Metazoa; phylum Arthropoda; class Insecta; order Lepidoptera; family Geometridae; genus Plagodis; species Plagodis pulveraria. The sequence goes on along the minus strand of OY982955.1, from coordinate 25,192,434 downwards.
TTTTGAGGGTTAAGAGAGCTTTCAAAAAGAAAAGGCAACAAAGAAAGGAGAAACAGTAAGATAACTCTAATATTTTTAATCTTAGACTTCCCTTCAATAATGCATGCTAAGCGAACGAATTACTTATCTTATATCACAAAATTACGAGAGGAAATATTATACTGCACATGACTATATTTATTATTTTCCTACCGTAGTTTGGTGATATAAGATAAGTAATTCGTTCAATTTTATGTTACTCTATAGGTAGCACCTTATTTTATCAAGAGTGTAGGTAGTGGACCTTTTTTTTGCAGGTCAATAGAGCTATGAAAAAGGCACTAAGTGGAGATGAAACAATTTTGGAAAAATACCTTTTCAATACAACTAGGACTTTTTAGGGTTCTTTGTAGGGATAGAGATTACTTAGGTCCCGAATTAAGACGTTATATAGATGAACTTTAAAGATTCGCTCATAACCTGGTTGGTATAGAAACAAAGTAAGCCGTTGTCGTTAAATATACGTGAAAATTTGAAAATGTAATAATTTGATTTCATTTATGACAAATTTTTAGATTTGTAATGCATTGTGCCGACTTGCAAATGTTATGCCATAGAATAAAATAAAACACTTTGAAAAATTATATTGTATTCGAGTATAATGATATATATTTCTGATCTTTTTAAAAACTGGATATACAAGGTGGGGCAAAAGTACACCCAATGTTCTTTACCTATATTTATTAAACATAACTAGTGCGAGCAAAGCGTCACTGCTTAATTTTACACAAAAAAGCTTTTATATGTCCAGTTGTTCTTTTCTACGAGTTGCATTTTTCAACCGATTCTCGTGAAATTTTGATAATTCCATTGAATTTTTTCATCGAATCAGGTTTTGGAAATTTTTCATTACGGAGATATGGGGTTTATAATCTTTAAAAAAATCGTATAATTACCAAAACGAAAATTTTTCAAAAATGTTTCTTAAATTTTTCGTGACCCTTATCAAGGAGCAACTTTTTTGTTAGAACAACTTATTCATCCGATAAACTTAAAGGGCTGGGGTGGAAAAGCATAAAAACGAAACGCTGATTTCCTGTATCTTGTCAAGTCACAAGGGAATTTCATCAGCTTTTGGAATAAGTATACCTATCGGTTTTTGTTTGTACGGTCTCAGAAAGTGCTGCTGCCCACTTTCTGGTGTATTACCCTTAGTCGCCTCTTACGACACCCACGGGTAGAGATGGGGGAAGGGTGACATTCTAACCCGGAATCCCACAGGAAACAAAACATATGAATAACAATAATTATTTAATCTTTTTTATAGCTGATAGGTAAACCTTTGGTTGTCAGCATATGGCGGTAGGGCATTTTGAGAATGCCCGCTACCAAAGCATATTATATCACCTTCAAGTAGAGCCAATGGCTCTTATTATTTGTCTGAGTAATCTGACAGAAGTCCTTGAGAACCAGTTGGTCTAAGTTTAGCATATTAACCCTTTCGTCGACATCATCATCTGATGAGATTGTGATCAAAGTTTGAACCCAACCTCACCTGATCGTTCGATCATGTGGTCCAAGGTGTTAACAGGTTAAACTTGGACTTATACACTAGCTCTCAACGATAGTTTGTCGAAACACACCGTTAGGTGCTTGACGACTGATTTTTTACTATAGCGTAGCGTAGGTAGCCAGGTCTCAAGCTCAAGTCAGCGGCAGTATTTGAACCATGGACCTTCTGCATGGCAGTCCATAGCCATTGTCACTGCGCCAACACTGCTTCAAGTCCGAGTTTAAATTCCAGTCACGAAAATTTAAAAAACGTTTCACATTTATACCCAGGCAACATAGCAATTCCCTTTGGCAATACATCAGCTATTTGGAATTGATACGATTACCTTTGTTGATTTTTATTCCACATACGTTCTACGTGAAATACGTTTTTACCAGAAATGGTTGAAAAGGAACATTTATTTCACCAGTAACGAAAATGCTCACAGTCGAGCATCAACCATTCATGTTAAGCGAAGTGTTTAATTCGTCCAATTAAAATGGCCCCAAATTTACATTCAAATTAAGCCGTTAAAAAAACGATAAAACCCGCCTGTAAAAAGACACAAAGAAAGCAAAAAGGACAAGGTTAATAAAAAAATGGCAACGAGATCTTGTGAATGTTATAATTAAACGCTAGGTTTTATACGTACGTATAGGTACGAACGTTTTACCTACATTAGAGTAGGTTCTATTGTGTACAGTATAAAGGCTAGAAATTTCGCACTACCCTCACGTTCGGGCGGGAGACATGGGCGGGATATCGTGAGAACACATGACAATGAACGATTCCGTAGTATGATATTATGACCTGTAGGTTTTCAACTAAATTACTGAATTCCTGTAGGTTTTCAACTACAATGAATACACATGTATACAGGGTTATTGGAAAAATGTTAACATAGCAACCTCTTAGGGTTGGCTTCTGCTAGACCTAACAAACATTATGAGATGTTTTTTTTCGTAGGCAAAGATAATGTCTACTCCGAGCCAAGAGCGCCCGCCAAGGCAACACTGGACCGCGCCGCGCTCCCTTTTAATAGAGTTTTGAATATTTACATCGAGCAAAGTAATAAAATAAATAAAATAATAAAATATGGGCACAAGAGACTTTTAACATCAGGTGTTCATCGTGTTTATTCATTATTCAGTAAAATTGTGTTTATTCTTGTTAGCATTTTACCAATAACCCTGTATACGTACGAACCAACTTACACAATAAAGGAGAAAAACTAATCTCCAATCTAGGCAATATTTTTTATGACTACCTCTCAGATAAATAAAGAAGTTTATGTGGAGCTCAGCGCACGATGCTAGTGAAAATAAAAAAAACATGCTACGATCATACTGTTACCTTCAACACTATCGCAAAACCGTGGAGCGTGAGAAGGACAGTATGATAGAAGCATGTTTTTCTTGCTATTGTATCGCGTGGTGTGCTCCGTATATACTTGAGTTCAAATTTGATTTGCACCTACTTGGTCTCATTTAAATTTAATCAGCTTTGGTTGAACAGTTTTTCAATAACATTGATATAGAACTGAATTAGTGGTAACTGCATCATACATACTTAAGTCGCAATCAGAGCATCAATGCTCTTATTACCGGGGAATCATAGAATGTGTCTTGTGCCTTTTTCTAGGCGAATAATTACACAATCACCACATACATCACTAAAAGGTTAGAAAAAATAAAATAAATAAATCAGTCCATTGTTACACGGATTCGCATACCGAGGTTTCGGTACTAGCTCAGAATGTATTAAAAATAAAATGGTTTGTTATAATTTGAGGTCACAATCTAAAATGATGAAAATATTAGATTGTGGGCTATCATCACATCAAGTTTCACGTTTTTACGTGTAAAATGTGTTTTCAGCGTCTTTAAGTATAAAATGTGTTACCAAGCGCCTAACTGGGTATTCCGGGTAGTTGTCAAAGAGCTAATTTTCATTCTTGGTCACAACATTTTGACTACATTTTAAGCAAATATGTTGCAAAATGGGATTGTAGATGACAAACTAACGGTATTTTGTGTTTATATCAAACAGATTATTTTTTCATTTATTTATTTAAAGAATTATATAGAGATAAACAACACAACAGGAGCTAAACAGATCGTTGGTCTCTCTCATGATCCTACTCATTGAAATAATCAGTCGGAGTAGAGTCACAGGTTATATATGAGTAGTGCATTGGGAAAATGGTTGTAGCTTTGCATGATTTTGAAGCAGTGATGGCTCAGTGGCATTGGCTATGGACTGCCGCGAAGCAGGTCCATGGTTCGAATCCCACCGCGGGCTTGAGCTTCAGAGCATGGTGGAAGGGCATTTTGCGAATGTCCGCCTGGCTAGCGTCCACTCTCAAGTAGAAAATCTGTTAACAAGCACCTAACGGTGTGTTCCGGCCGCAGTTCTTGATAGCCAGTGAAATTACAGGCACATAACACTCTCAAGTAGACAATCTGACGCCAGCACATAATGGTTTGTTCCGGCAGCTGTCCTTGAGAGTCAGTAATTCTAGGTTAGCTTGAACAACATCTTGGATTGCATGATCACTTGCAATTAGTTAAGATAGTGTCAAAAGCTAGCCTATCAGCAATAAAAGCAGCCAATATATCAACGAAATCGGCAAATGTAAAAATTAGGTATTTTTGTACTTGAACAGAATAAAAATCAAAAATTAAATCAGTGTTTATAAAGTTAAATGTTTACAGTGTATTATTGCTATTAGTGATTGATGGTGAATCGGTTTGAAGATCTTCTACTGGCTCTTGGTCTTGATTACTCTTCTTCTCTAGAAATGTCAAATCTTTCTTTACGGAAGCCGATGGCTGCTTTTCACTCACATCTTTGTCACCTACGACCTGGATTTCTGGTTTTGTATGTATATCTTTTTTCCAGGGATCGAAAGAGGGAATGTCGAATGTTGCCATATCTTTTCTCCTAGGGAACAACAGTATTTCTACAGATTTAGGCTTGGCAGAATCTGGTTTGTTAAGGAATAATGAGGGAAGGTGCAGAGGAGGCTTTTGGAAGTTAGAATTTAATGGTAGCGGAAAAGAGTTCAAACTCCGTGGAACGTTCATGTTTGGCGAATTGTGGGGGCCAAGCTCAAAAAAAACTGTGCTCTCTTGCATGTGCTCGTGGGAACCGCAGCACAAGGAAGATGTAGGGTCTTTGAATAGGTCGTTGCTTTTCAAGATCTTATTGAGGATATCGCTGGGGTCGGAGAGGAAAGAGGGGCTAGGTTTGAAGTTATTGCAAGGGCAAGCTTGTTCAACTGCCTGGGAGATGGGAAATATTTCTGCGCTGTGTTCGTGTTTTTGTGGCACATCTGAAACCAAAATAAAATGTACTATACCAATTTATAACCTGCTTTAGTGTAGGCAGATTTTGAAAACTTTGACCGTAACAGATTGACCATTGTACCTAACGGTAGTATCAATCAATTATTATAATTAACTATAATGTAGATAGATCTTTGTGTAATACTTTATAGAAATCATAATATTTATTCCAATTCTTTATTTACTTATTTGATATTACTAAAAATTGGTGAATAATTTGTATGCATATAACGTGAAATTTTGCATTAACTATTTTAAAATGTTGCTTATTCATAGATGAATGTTTAATAGATAAGTAAAAATAAGCTACTTGACGTATAAAGTAAAAAAATATTAATAAAGGGTTTATCAGTTTAAACTTATAAAAATCTGCTAAATTAACCATAAGGCATTATTGCAAAATTTCCGTACTATCAAATCAGCAGTCCGAAGTAAGTTTTTCGTCTTACGAAAGTTACCTGGATGTTTTCCGTTGAAATAAAAGGCAATCTCCATTTTGCCAAGGTTGACGAGCGAATTGGAAATTGTGGGCACAGTCTTCATGAATTTCCCAGCATCCCGGGAACTGGCCAGAGCCAAGCTGGCTAGCAACGCAGCGAGTATTTGGAGTACCATCGCCTTTGAAAGAATGAAATATAATAAATTGTTTGAGAGTTTGATGAAGCAGACTCTATTTTATAATATTGCCTACAAATTCTTCTCTAATAAATTGAATTACTTCGATCCAATACTCTTAATAAAAGCAACAAATTATAAAGCTTTCAATTTCCTTAAGTAACAAGACAAGACAGCAACTTCCCTAGACATTTACAAAAGCCTGTCCATAAAAGTTTCACAAGAGTTTTGGGTAAAAGTAGCTAACTTTAAGATTTGCTTACCATTCGTCCGGCTGGCTCGGAATAGAGATAACGAATCGATTGAAATTCAGAACATTCAGAACAAATCAAATTCGAAGTTGTTTCGTAATTTCGATTTGGGCCTTTATTGGTTTTTGGTTTTATGACCGGGAATTCAAATTGTGAGCAAATTGAACCGATTGGATTTTGATTTTCCGTTTATGTTGTACTTGGATACATGACTACAAGGTGTTGATGTTTATAGGATGTTGAATTATAAATATTACCATATATTCATAGTAATTAAACAACTTTAAACGGTTTCAATCGCGTATATTTATCATTATTTTTGTCCCGACGTTTCAAACATTGCAAAGTGCTTGATACGCGATTTAAACCGTTTAAAGTTGTTTAATTACTATGTGTAATAATCGCGAAAACCTAAGACAACATTATTAGCATATATTTTTTACCTTGGATTGATCAGTTGATACTTATATTTTATTATGTTTAAAAAAATATATATAATATTTCTTATCTAAGCATCATCAGTCAATTGACTGATGATAGATAGATAGATGAAAATTCACAGGATTCGTTATCTTCCAGCACTAAATTAAACAGTACATTAGGTTTTTTTTTATATTGTTATGTTTGATTTAACGCCAGCTTGACGAATTAGAAGTGAATGGACGCGGGTTCATATCCCGCACATGACTATATTTTTTCTCTCGAAATTTGTTTTTGTAAAATACATTACCTGTTAATATACCTTTTATAATTTAAACTTGATTTTACTTTTGACGTTCTGAATGTACTGTCAAACTTATTCAATAACGATTTAACACTTGTACATTAACGGAAAATTAATTTGTTGCCAATATAACATAGAAATGCGTTTTTTTTAACTTAAGTAGTAAACATTTTACAGATTTCACAAACAAATGCCTGGACCACTTGGCGGCACAGCAAAATAACTCCACATATATTAAACTAGGGTTTTGGAATTTGGATATTTACCTACATTAACTTTTTATAAGCAATATTACTTTTGACTCGCGCATAACATGATCATATATAATGCTTACCAACTCTAGCTTTACTGCTTTACAAAATTACTGTTTTTTTTTTAATTTCTCACTGTATACGTGAGTGTCCTCCTTAAGTAGAAAACCATATGGAACGATTTAAATTTACTTAAAGAGTATATTCAAGGAATAAATATAACATTAATTTTAATCTCAGCCAGAGACCAAGCTTGAGGAAGTAAGAGATAAGAAGATTTGGACGTTTTGAAGTCAATACATATTTTACCCGGAGTTAAAGATCAGGTTATCAAGAGTCAACGACTGTAACACCTAAATATCTATAGATAATTTAATCAGCTCGTTCAATGTTATTTATTTTAAGTACTGCAATGTCATAAAATATCACCTATCATGCTGCAATCATACTTATTATCATACAAGAATGAGCCATCGTTCAATTCGCTCAAAGTGCTGAAACCTCCTGGAGTGTCGTTGCAATCTGCCTAACCGATATAGCATTGCACTTCACCCTGCCTTCTATCGCCAATACCGCCATAAATGTTCAATTGTTTTATTTATAAACCTCGATTTTCTCCGGCTCGTAAAACCGCCGATATGTTACCGCCACGTTACCGGTTACCATTTTGTAACATTGGCATTGCATTAGGGATGCCTATTGAATTTTATAAAGCATGTATCGATTTAAGGTTGAACTGGCCGGTCAGTTCTCCATACAAACGCCGTAGGGTGATCACTCCTTTAATTGAGATTTCAGGTCCAGAATTAAGCATAATATCGATTGAACTTGTCATTATCTAGGTTTGTATCGTAACGAAATTTTTAAAAGATAATTAATTTGAAAGTTATGAGCCTTGAAAACTTTATATGAAAATGTTTCGAAGCTCATAACTCTCAACTTAATCATCATTTTAAAATTTAGTTACGATACAAACCTTGATAATGACGAGTTCAATCGATATCATGCTTTGTTTTGGACCTAAATCCTCAAACAAGGGAGTGATCACCCTACGACGTTTGTATGGAGAACTGACCGGCCAGTTCACCCTTAAGGTAATACAATTATTTACATAATCTAAGTTATTTTAAAAGTATTCAATTGATAACTTTATTTTTTATAGTTATGCACGACTCTTCTCTTTTTATTATGTGCTCTAATTATAGGTACATGATGTGTTATGAGTTTAGATAGATAGATAGATAGATAGAAAACTCTTTATTGTTACACCACTGTTAAAATATTAAAGTTTACATATTAAATAATGATAACATAGTGTTACAATGGGCGGCCTTATCACTAAAAGTGATCTCTACCAGGCAACCTTAGGATGGAGTTGAACTAACAAAACAATTGGGGCGGGTGTAGTCCAAAAATAGTACATATTCAAATGTCATAAAAATATTTTAAAATAAAAACGTATTTTAGTGTAATTACCAAACAAATATATAAAAATAGAATACTTATAAGTTTTTTATAATAATTAAATAAATACATATATAAATATATATATACGTGTATATACATACCAACATACATATATAGATAATGATATATACATATCTAAATAATATATAAATTATATACAAGAAATACATACATATTATAATATTATCTCATATATAGCCTAGACATTGACAAAAATGTACTGTTAAATTAAGGAGACAAATAAAACCTTTTAACTTTAATAACTTTAATTTTTTAATAACTTATTAATTAATACGTTTTAAATAATATCGTCATTGGTTGAGGGGCGTATGTAAATTGTAACTTTGGAATATCAAAGTTCTGGGTGTGTTCCCCGGATCAGAGAAGAAATTAATTTTTTTTAAATAATTTTCAGGTCGGACTCTGAAACATTGTCAGATATACGGAAATACGTTTGCTTTTTTTAGTATTTGAAAAGAAAACATATGTACAAAATCGTGGTTTGATTTCTCCTTCGGAAATTGTGTGTCACATTATTATTATGAATATGCATTAATGAGAAAAAACGTATCAATAAATACCTTTGACAATCGTGGTACACGAGCCTGATGTGTGATTGTGGTATATACAAATAATTAAACGCTTATTTCCTGTTGCTTTTCGTTTTTGAGGTTACAAATTATATCTAAACTTCGTCAATGACATTAGATGAGTTAGCTTTCAGCTATCAGTTATTGGTTGGTAACTTTATTTTACGTAATAATGTACATGTAATAATAAGTAGTTACTTATGTACAAATAATAAGGTCTGGCATACTTGTTTAATTACAAATTTATTTAAAATATACATGTCTTAGAACATGATGTAATAGATGGATTATTTAATGTTATTACAAAGGTAGATTTGCTTTAAAATAACTATGACATCGCTTTTATCGTGCCTTTGTCAATATATCGATACATTTATAACCACCAACCCTATTCCAAACATACTGTGTTGTATTGGTTTATTTCAACAAAGCACTAAACTTGCGATGGCGCTGTGTTTGACGCTCGCAGCAACCGTGGTATGTGTTCTTTGTCTTTGATTTTATTTCGGGGATATCTTTATACCGATAATTATTTACATTGTTTTGGATTTATGATCCTAGCAATTATTTCTTCACTTGGATACATTTTACTCTGGCGTTTGATTAGACGACTCCGTTTATAGTTTTCCTGTGGCGCTTTATCTAAATAGGTATGGGAATTCATGCTCAAAAATTACTTGTAATTATGTTTTTCTGTGCCGGTTGCTTTAACCACATGGCCATCGAGGCCGCTGGATGAATTTAGAGCTCTAAGAATTTCTAAATGCGATAACTGAACCAGTATCGCTAAACATGCAGTGGTTCAAATTATATTTCGACACGTACACATTTATGACGATATTGATATACAAAAAAAACCGGCAAGTGCGAGTGGGACTCGCGCACGAAGGGTTCCGTACCATTAACTCGTTTTTATTATTATTGTTATTAGCAAATAAACTGCTAAAACCTCTTTTATATTATTGGAGCCCTCTAAATTTTTTATTTTGTTTTATTTAAATAAAATATATTGAAAGAGAACATAAAACTTAATATTCTGTGAATAGTTAAAGCGTCCACCTGTCACCGTTGTTAGTATCGGGCAAGAAAAGGTTAAAAAATTAAGTTTGTTGTATGGGAGCCCCCCTTAAATATTTATTTTATTTTAAGTAGTTGTTGGTATAGCGGTAATAGAAATACATCATCTGTGAAACTTTCAACTGTCTAGTTATCACCGTTCTTGAGATACAGGCTGGTGACAGACGGACGGACAGCGAATTCTCAGTAAAAGGGTCCCGTTTTGACCTTTGGGTACGGAACCCTAAAAAATGGAACAATAAACTAATTGTGTCATTCTATAGCCTAGTTTTAGGTACATAATAAATGGGAAGGGCAAGATCCTTGTTAAGCTATAGGACAAGAGAAAGATGGCCAAAGAAATAATTCAAGTTGTCTCGAAAATAGCATAATTTTAGATATTATAGTACTACATTAACTATAAGATAAACACATCTAATATATATTATAATACCGTGTATATATCGAGTAATTTCGCATATACCTATTACTTAAATAAAGGTTATTTTAAAAATAAACACTTTTTTTTAAATAACCTGTATGATGTATCTGAATCCTTGCCGAGCAATTTAAAAAACGAAAAATGAAAAATACAACACAGATTTCTTTCTACACCTTCCACTGAATGAATTCCACCACCTCTTGAGAATATCTCAGACCCTCGTAATTGTAGCTCCAGTGGAGTTATAGAGGACGTACATCACGTCATTGTGGAATGCGCATACGTTTACTGAATACAATTGTTAAATTTTTTTAGCGATCATGGCCGAGCGGTAAAAGCTATGGACTGCCGTGCTGCAGGTCTATGGTTCGATCCCCACCGCCGGCTTGAGCTTCACTGCATGGTGGAAGGGCATTTTGCGAATGCTCGCCTGGCTAGCTACCATCCTCAAGTAGAAAATCAGTCACCTAGGACGTAAGATTGTGTTCCGGCAGCAGTGCTTGAGAGCTAGTAAAATTACAGGCACATGAGACTTAACAACTGTATGTCTCAAGGTGACGTGCGGGGAGCATCCGTCACTTCGACGTTACTTACATTTAGGGCAGACAGGTAGAAGCTATTCGAGGTGTCCTGTCCGCGCCATTAAGGCTTAAGCGACGCGGCAAGGTCTCTTTTTATTTATAGTACTCTATTTTAAACAAGGCAAATGAATGTAAACAATGGAGCTGACATCGTAGCAAAGCGACTCAAGATCCAATAAAAAATAAAAACGTTACGATAAGGGCCATCTAGAAGACAGAGGCAACATTGTACAGCCTAAATGACCTGAATACAAAAGTTAGTGCGTCACTGTATCTATCGCATTTTAATTTCTAGGCATTTCTTCGTTTATTCACAGATCGTGTTTGACATAATAAAGTCCACTGAAGCAAATGGCACCTTAACTAATACGGGTCTCAATGACCCTCAACATAGGAAAGAATTGGTCAACGAAGCGTTTTTAGAACAAAAAGACGTTTTATTAGATATGGTGAGTACCTAGTGTTTTTTAAATATGTGCTTGTATCATGGTCACGCATCACACTGATCACGCACTCTATTAAATTTTAGATATAATTTGATAAGCCTTATATAAGCTCTCCACGATCAAATGGGTCAAATATTTAACTTAGTACTATCAGGATTAGCATTTTGGCCACTTGAGTTGTTCTGCCGAAGTAGCCGTGGCGCCACGGCTACTTCCAAAATGCTGCTACCACAATGAGTGATCATTTGAACTATTCATAGTGATTAATAATATAAATTATTGTTAATAATAACAAATACTTTTAAAATATTTTAAGAAAACATCAAATTAATATTTAAATAAAATACTTAAAAAATATATAAATATATCTAGTGACAATTCCGCTTGATTTTCCTGCTAAGCCGAGGTGACGTCACAAACGCCACGCAGCCAAACCGGAAGAATTTTCGACGCGTTTCGCTTTTACACGAAGCATCTTCAGGAGGTCTTGACTCTTCGAGCGCACGATCGAGAATGCGTGGCCGGCGGCTCGGCACGCCTTTATATAGACGGGCTGAGTCAGCACGCCTTTGTCTAGACTCGAGCGTGAGTCACCGCTCTTTGTTGTAGCTAACAATTGGTGAGTATACGTTTTTAAAGTGACAATGACATCATAATGGCCATAAATTGACAACAAAAAATAATTTTAAATTGTTTATATTATGCAATGAGTTTTTGAATATGAAAAATATCGTAAAAAATATAACAAAATTACTTCCTAAAACAAATACATATTTAACTATTTTGTAGTGGCAAATCATCACTAAAAATACGTAACAGTGGTGATGAAACCAATTGCGTCTGTTCATTCAACAGTGCAACGCCTGTGCTATGTTTTAATATTTCTAACTGTTCCAATACACACAATCGAAATCCCTTATCACAACAATGTAAAATCTTAAAGGTATTACTATCAAGGAGTTGATGACTGCTTTCAATTAAATGTTTTGCAAAGTGAGACTGTTTGGGATGGTCGTTCCTATACGCGGATTTGTGTTCTTTATATCTAATATCAAAATTACGGCCGGTTTGACCAATATAAACACTGTTACATTCATCACAGGTAAGTTTGTAAACACCGGATTTTTTATTGTTTTCTAAACGATCTTTTCCGTTACATAAATGGCGTAAATTTTGGTTTGTTCGAAAAGCTACATGGACGTTATTTTTCTTTAATATATTGGAATTTTTTTGAGAGATTGGTCCCATATAAGTAATGCTACCTACGTACTTGATATTTCTATCAGTAGGGCAAGAATATAGGAGTGACGTAGCTCTATTACGTTCTATACACAATATAATAAACAATTAGTTGATCGATTAATTCATAATAAAGAACTTAATAGAGCTACGTCACTCCTATATTCTTGCCCTACTGATAGAAATATCAAGTACGTAGGTAGCATTACTTATATGGGACCAATCTCTCAAAAAAATTCCAATATATTTAAGAAAAATAACGTCCATGTAGCTTTTCGAACAAACCAAAATTTACGCCATTTATGTAACGGAAAAGATCGTTTAGAAAACAATAAAAAATCCGGTGTTTACAAACTTACCTGTGATGAATGTAACAGTGTTTATATTGGTCAAACCGGCCGTAATTTTGATATTAGATATAAAGAACACAAATCCGCGTATAGGAACGACCATCCCGAACAGTCTCACTTTGCACAACATTTAATTGAAAGCAGTCATCAACTCCTTGATAGTAATACCTTTAAGATTTTACATTGTTGTGATAAGGGATTTCGATTGTGTGTATTGGAACAGTTAGAAATATTAAAACATAGCACAGGCGTTGCACTGTTGAATGAACAGACGCAATTGGTTTCATCACCACTGTTACGTATTTTTAGTGATGATTTGCCACTACAAAATAGTTAAATATGTATTTGTTTTAGGAAGTAATTTTGTTATATTTTTTACGATATTTTTCATATTCAAAAACACATTGCATAATATAAACAATTTAAAATTATTTTTTGTTGTCAATTTATGGGCATTATGATGTCATTGTCACTTTAAAAACGTATTACTCACCAATTGTTAGCTACAACAAAGAGCGGTGACTCACGCTCGAGTCTAGACAAAGGCGTGCTGACTCAGCCCGTCTATATAAAGGCGTGCCGAGCCGCCGGCCGCTCATTCTCGATCGTGCTGTTATCCGGAGACCGGGATTTAGGTTTTTAAAAAAAGGTTTTATTTCCACACAAATATTTAAAAGTTTTTTGAAATAGAAAAAATAGAAAATGAACTAAAACTATGAAAATGACCAGCGCGAATGGAATATGGATGTGGACTGAGGTAGGAGTGAAAGGCGTCTGAGAAGTAATAAATGCTGACATAGCTCAAAAGAATATATATAGGAAAGGTAAGCAGAATAGTAAGGGGAAGTGGGGTATAACATCTCCCCCACTAAGTGTAAACTTACTACTGAAAGGAAGTTTACAGATGTAGAATACATGGTAAATCAGGTAAGTTAAAATTGGGATAGGAAAAGTAGACGGGAGATAGGATGCGCCTTTCTAACTTAATGCTAGTACCTACTTATTCTATTTAAAAGTAAGTTACAACTATGTATTTCTTATACTCTTAGTCTAGGTGGAGGAATCTCTTCTTCTCCAGGTATTTCCTCTTCTACGTTAGGAGGAGAATTCTTACATGAAAATGGTAAAACATAGTTGTTGGCTTTGCAATAATAGATAATAAATATTATAAAAGATATCATTAAAATGATAGTGACAATAGGAAAACTAATATGGTTTGTGAAAACGTTATTATTAGTGCTCATAAAATCGTCGATTTCGGTGGACAATTGATCTGCTTAATCTTTCAAGTTGTTGAGCTTATCTAGATTAATGTTAGATATTGTCACTGCAGTTGTATTAATATTAGATTTTTGAAACGTATTTAAGTTACAACATTTGTCATCAATTAGATTAAAATCTGAGTTTATAGGTGGTATGTTTACTTCTAAGTTGAGCATCGCCAATAACTTCACATTTCTACAGAATGCTACACACTGTGGTTTAAGAGATAAAATACCTGTGCCTATAATAGTTATTTCGCGTTTGCACAAATATCCAATTATTGTGTCCTAGGTTTTGCCAGATGTCAATATGTCCATAAATAAATTTTGTATTACATTGTGAAGGTAATGCTTTAATAATTTTAGTCATAAATTCAATTTCGCAAATGGGATTCGAATTAACTGATAGGATATTAAGAGTGTTACAAGCAATATATCCATTATATAAGGTTTTACACGAATTTAAGTCATCCAGTGTACAATATGTGGATTTATCTTTACTTAAAGCTACATAATTAATAGTAGGAACAATTAGTGCATATGAATTAGGAGAAGTTATGTTATGAGTTATAGGAACTGGTATGACTTTGTAGAGGTCGTAGTCAATATGATAAACTAATGGAACTTTTAACACAAATACAATACTATTTGAGCTGTAATAAGCAGCAAGTTCGGAGATTTTTAATAATACATTAATATTTCTTACATCTATGGTTACTGGAAATTCCTTATACTTAGGTAAGTGTCTTATACTACTTTCAATATCTGTACATAATTGAGTTGGCGTAGCAACTGATGGATGCAGTGTGTTACTGTTCGCAAACATAATGGAATTAACAATATCTTCTAGCTTAAATGATAAAGTGAGTAAACTGGCGTGAAGAACATTTAACACTTCACTTAATTTATTTCTAAATAATAATTCATTAGTGACTATGGATACATTTTTCAGCAAGTTATTAGTTACATCATTTAATCGGGCCTCATTATCAATAATAGTTTCTAACGTTTCATTAAAATTAAGAATCGCAGATTTAGAAATAAAAATGCTCTGTTTTATTAGATGAGCTAATCGTTTGTCATTTGAATGTAGTGTTTGAATATCGTGGTAATACTTCTCGGAGTCATTTTCATCCATAGTACCAAATAGCTTTTTCATAATTGAACCTATCCCTGCAAACCAAGCTGATCTCTTAGTTTTCGTTGAGGGCATATGAGATATGGAATCATAGTCCCGAAGAATATCGTTATAGAGGGAGGTAAGTGGTTGAAGTGCATCGAGGCATCGAAAATCATCCATAGCTTTATTTTGTTCACAAATAATTTTGAATGAGCCGAGAATGTTTTCAATATTCGTTGAATGTGGTTTTATAAATTTTAGATCCACTGGAATAACAAAATGAACATGGTCATTTATAAGTTTCAGATTGCTCACGGGATCGAAGTAAATACCAGGACTTTTGGTGATGAATTCCACGTATTGGGCGTCGTCAGTTGCCGGCGACGCGGCTCTACGCATAATGGCGACGGTTCTGTAAATCATAATAACTACTCTAATTTGAATTGTATATGATTATTTTTTTATAAAGTAAATGAGTTGTATATTGTATATAGATTAAGTTAATTATAGTATAATAAAGTATATGTTATTAAATAAATTGTAAATAGACTCCTAGTGGTCTTTACTAATACTAATCACTTTCATTTGCAGGTTTAACTTCGTCAAAATGATGGGTGACATGTCTTCGATTAATAAGAAGTGATAAGGTATATATTATATATGATAAGTTACTATGTACTTTTACGATTTTGTATGGACCTTTCCACAAAGGGGAAAGAGCTTTACGGAGCCTAAAGTTTGTCATAATACTGTTTCGATTTGTCTTTGGAAGTTTGTATATTTTGTAAGGCCTTTTCACGGGATATTTTAAGGCGATGATGGAGCATTTTAATGTATTCTGGATAAGTGACGTCAGCACGTAAGTCAAAGATGGAATCAGGAATATACGGTTTGTGGCCAAATACGAGTTCATATGGGGTGAAACGTGTTGTTGTATGGACAGAGCTATTGTAGGTAAGCATGGCAGTATAAACAAACCTGTGCCAGTTGGTTTGATTCTCGTTTACATATGACTTTAAATATTCTTTTAGAGTTGAGTGGCTTCTCTCTAGAGCACCTTGCGTTTGTGGATGGTAAGGTGAGGACCAGATTTGTTTTATTTTTAAGAAATCGCAAGTCTTTTTGAAGAGATCAGCAGTGAAATTAGTTCCTCGATCTGTCAGTATTGATTTTGGTATACCAAAAGCAGTTATGAAATGTACCAAACATTCACAGGATTCTTCTGCGGTTGCATTTGACATGGGGTATGCGAGAGAAAATTTACTAAGATCATCTTGGAGAGTGAGTATGTATTTTAATTTTTGCTGTCCAGCTTCAGGTAAAGGACCGACTATATCAAGACTGATTCTTTCGAATGGACGTGTAGACGTGGTAGTGATTTGCATCGGGGCTTTATTTATTTTGCGGAGAGCTTTATTTGATTGGCAGAGTTTGCAATTTTTTATGTAATCTTCGATCTCAGAACGCATGTTTTTCCAATAGTAACGTTCTTTTATTCTATCATACATTCTGTTGGATCCTAAGTGTCCTGCGATAGGAATGTCATGGTTTTCCTTTAGGATTTTTGCTATTTCAGTTGGGACTGGATATATAATCGTGTTATGATGAATATTAACTGTTATATTCGTGTTGTTGAAAAGATACGCGAGCACGTTGTATATTTTCACAAAAGAATTTCAAATGGATTTCTAAAGTCAGATATTGCTATATCGTTTATATCGCCCTTAAGAAGAATTTCATCTCGAACTGATTTCAGAGTTTTGAAAATATCAAGATATGAACAGCTGTCGAAATAGTATACTTTTGTAAAGAGAAAGTAATAGGTCTTATCGTTTATTGTAAACTTCTGGAATGAATGGAGTTCGCGTTCACCGTCATGTATAGAGGCATCTGCTGCAGAGATTATTTCTGGCAGGTAAGGATTTGATTCGTCATAATCGACAGATAATGGAACTAGTATCGTTTTAGTTTTGCTTTTAAGCAGGCTTTCATTGTGCTGCTTTATATAGGTATTGTATGTTTCGTCTTTGTTAGAGAAGGATTTTAGAAACTCGGAATATTCTTTGCTGGAATTAGAATGTGAACCAGCAGGAAAATCTGGTGGGGAATGAGTATTCAGTGGTGGAAGTTGATCTGATGTTGTAGAAGGGTTCAGTAATGGAACTGGATCTAGAGGTGGAACAGGGTTCAGAGGTGACTGTGGATCCGAAACAGAAGGAGGATTCAGTGGAATAAAATCTAAGTTTGGTTCTTCGAGTGGGCTTATATCAAGATCGCCCAATTCGATCAGATCGTCAAGGATATCTATAGGAGTGTTTGTTTCTGGAATAGGACAGTCATCGAGTAAACCAGATGTAGAAGGTTGAGGATCTACGTCGTCTTGCAAGATTGGATTCACTGGATACCGGGACAATGTATCTGCGTTACTATTAATTCTTCCCCTTTTGTAAATTACGTCGTAGTCGAACTCTTCTAATTTCAGTCTCCAACGGACAAGTTTGGAACCTGGATCCTTGCAATTAAACAACTATTTCAATGGTCGGTAATGATTGTAAATTTGTGTCCATATAGGTATGGTCGGAAGGTTTTAGTGCCAAAAATGATAGCTAAGCATTCCTTTTCTGTAACACTGTAATTACACTCGGCTTTGTTGAGTGTACGAGATGCATAGGCAATAGGGCGATCTTGTCCTATTGGACCCTGGGACAAAATGGCGGAGATGGCATAGTTTGAGGCGTCACACGTGAGAAGAAATTTGGTTGTGTGAAGTCGGGGTAAGCTAGTATTGGTGCGGAAATTAATTTGCCTTTGAGTGATTCGAATGCCAGTTGATGCTCGTTTTCCCAGCTGAAAACAGTATCCTTCTTCAGGAGTGAAATTAATGGTTTTGCTAATTTAGCGAGATCGGGTATGAATCGTCTGTAGTATGACACTAGCCCTAGGAACGACTTAATGTCCTTGGGACATTTAGGAGTTGGGAATTCTTCTACGGCTTTTGTTTTTTCGGGGTTTGGCTTTACGCCTTTGTCAGTAATTATGTGACCAAGATAAGAAACTTCTTTACGAAGAAATTCGCACTTATCGGGTTGTAATTTGAGTCTGAATTTGCGAAGTCAGTCGAAGACATTGGAAAGGTTTTTCATGTGAACTTCAAGGTCGTATGAGTAGATTACAATGTCATCTAGATAAACGAAACATTGGATTCCTTGAAGACCTGAAAGTGCAGAATTCATTAGCCGTTGGAAAGTGGCTGGGGCATTTTTTAATCCAAACGGCATGCGTGTAAATTCAAAATGTCCTTGAGGAACTGAAAAAGCCGATTTAGGTGCGTCCTGTTCGGAGATTTTAATTTGGTGAAATCCAGAAGCAAGGTTTAAGGTGCTAAAATATTTGCATTTTCCAAGTTGGTCCAATATTTCTGAAATATTGGGGATCGGGTATGAGTCTCCTATTGTTACGTCATTAAGCTTACGGTAGTCTATAATTACACGCCATTTGCGTTGACCAGACGCGTCTGCCTTTTTTGGAACTGTCCAAATTGGAGAAGACCATGGGGATGTCGAGGGTTTAATAATACCGTCATTAAGCATCTTATTTATTTGAGATTGCACTTCTTGTTTGTGTATTTCAGGAAATCGGTACGACTTTGTATTGATCGGTACTGCGGAGGAAGTAGTAATTTCATGTTGCAAAGCATCAGTGTATGTCAGTTTGTCTTCAGGTAGGTGGAATATGTCAGAATAGTCGGAACAGATGTCATATAATGCGTTTGTCTCTTCTGAGTTAAGATGAGAAACACGTAAAAGGTTTATCACTTCTTCAGTTCGGTTCAGGCAATTTTGATTATCGTCAGCATGAGTCACATGAAAGATCTCATGACTGTTACTAATATCAAGGGGTGATATTTTAAACTTCAAATTATTAGAGTCGATACGTATTGTTGATTCAGAGGTGTTTACGACTGAAATATTTACTCTATAGTTTGATTTGACTTTAACAATACAATTTGCGACTAAGAGGGAGTCAATTGGGTTCTGATCAAGGATCAGTCCTTCTTTTACATCGGGATTCAGTACCGAACATTCGATTATTGTCTCAGTTCGAGGGGGAATAGTAAAGATCGGTTCGTTAAATTTCAGGTGAAGTTTTATTTTGTCCACTAAGAGTAAGCCTTCGGCATAGTCGATTTTGCAATTATTTGTTGATAAAAAATCGTTTCCGATTATACCATCATATGGGAAATATATGTTTGGAACCACATGGAAGTGGTTGTTTAGGGAATCGAAGTTAATTATTATGTGACCAAATGAATGCATCGGGTTATCTATTGATCCTATACCACTGAAACTAATAACATGCTTTACTATTTCAGGCATGTTTTCAACAGCATCTATTTTTATGAGACTTATGGATGCGCCACTGTCGACGAGAAGCTTCAGAGGTTTGGAAGAGACGGAGCTTTGAACCTCCACGAAAGGTTAGTATTTTTTTGTTGGGTTTGTAGTTATATTATACGTTTTTAATTCATTTTTTTCTGTTTCAGGTGCTGAACACGAAGGACATGATTTAGCAGATGAATTCACACTATTAGTGAGTTGCGGATGGATGGTGTCAGATTTCAAAAAGCTAGTGTTGTCACCATCCACGCGACTTTGGTGATCTAGTAATCCCGATATATGAATAGGATTAGAAACAGAGCATCGGGTATCACGAGTTCGAGGTTGGGATTTAGTAGAATTAGAAACAGTTACAAAACCACTATAGGTTTGGGGCTGGTTACCCTGTTTGTTAGTGGATATGGATTCAGTGAAAGAGCCGTTGTAAGTTTGGGGCTGGTTACCCTGTTTGTTAGCGGGCTTAGATTTAGTGATACAACTATAAGTTTGGGGCTGGTTACCCTGTTTGTTAGTTGAATTTGATTCAGTGATATGGCAAGGTTGGAGTGATTTTGTATCGATTTTTCCTGTTAATTTTCCCGCACGATACTGGGCAGGAAGGCCTGTTCGTTTAAATTATCGATGTCATTTAGATCAGATTCTTGAGTTTCAGGCACGTAATGGATAGGTTGATTACGTCTTTGTAAGTTATTTGATGGTTGTTGATGTTGATTGAAATCTGATCGTCTACTATTATTATATTGACGTTTCCGACAGTTTTCAATAGTATGTCCAATATTTTTACAATATCGGCAGGTCACATTGGACAATGACATTTGTTGGGACGAATTTGGGGTTTGTTGTGTCTGATATGTGTTAGATAGCCTTTGAGGAGGCCTATACTGATTTTGCCTGAATTGGGTTTGAGTTTGTATCCGAGGTTTATTATCAGTTTGATTTCTTCGGTACACGGTTTGTTGAATTCTCTCCTCTGAGATAGCGAGGTTAATGGCCTCGTTCAGGGTACGGGGTGATCTACATCTGACTATGCTAGAAATACGGGGTTGCAACCCCATAAGGAAGTGGTGCAAGGCTAAGTCTTCCATGGCGGCGGTGCGCCCAGCAAGTTCACTTTTCTTGGTATTACTTAAAGAAATCTCGGTGAGCAATTGTGAAAGACAAGTTTCTATGCGCTATGAATATTGATTTACATTCTCTTGCGGGCCCTGTCTGCTCTCTTGCAAATCAGTAAGTAGGTGGGCATAGTGTTTCCTTTCGGAAAATTGGGTTTTCAGAAAATCTTTTAATTGTTCCCATGATGCGAATTCTTTTATAGAGCAGGCAAGCTCCGCTTTTCCATGTAATTGGCTTAAGATATATTTGAAAAGAATAGGTTTTTGATTTTCTGTAGCTAGTTCATAAGCATTATTGCAGTTAATTATGAATGAATTTAATGTTTCTCTACGGCCATCGTATGATTTTATAAATTTAAAAAGGGTATTGAGATCTATATCGGTTGCTTGGGACGATCTAGTGTACCGCGGGGATAAACCAGGTGATTTATCTGATCCTACAGGTGAGGGGGGCAAATCGGGAATATCGATAGTTAACTTATTGTTTTCTGGTTTAATACCTTTAAGCATCACGATAGTCAAACACAAGCTATACAATTAATGTAGAAGTCGAAAATTACAATATAATTATATTACAAGCATAAATCAATCAAGTTCAATATAAGTCTATTATTAGAATAAGTTACTGATAATTAATCTGTATGTAGCTTAAACAAGGGCCAGAGACTCACAGATTTGCTGCGTAGGCGGTGATAACGATGAGCGGGAGCCCGAGACGCATTCCGGAGCGATTGATGAGGTGATTCTTGACACGAAGTGAGGTTTGATGCGATGGTATGGTATGATTTGGTAGTTACTGATTTATTCAACAGGAACTATAGATGCAAGTGATGATCATCGGTAACTTGGTAAGTATATTTTCTTTTTAGTTTACTTCACTTGAGAAAATTTCGGTATTTTGCAGGATACACGAAGATATAGAACAAGTGTTTTCACAACACTACACAACACACACAGGTAGACACGGTAAGTAGGTTTTCACTTTCGTTTTCACACTTTTCACACATTTTTTACAGTTTTTCAGGAATGAGACGTTCCGAGGGATTTATGTATCCCTTTTACGCTGCCACCATTGTTATCCGGAGACCGGGATTTAGGTTTTTAAAAAAAAGTTTTATTTCCACACAAATATTTAAAAGTTTATTGAAATAGAAAAAATAGAAAATGAACTAAAACTATGAAAATGACCAGCGCGAATGGAATATGGATGTGGACTGAGGTAGGAGTGAGAGGCGTCTGAGAAGTAATAAATGCTGACATAGCTCAAAAGAATAGATATAGGAAAGGTAAGCAGAATAGTAAGGGGAACTGGGTATAACAGTGCGCTCGAAGAGTCAAGACCTCCTGAAGATGCTTCGTGTAAAAGCGAAACGCGTCGAAATTTTTTCCGGTTTGGCTGCGTAGCGTTTGTGACGTCACCTCGGCTTAGCAGGAAAATCAAGCGGAATTGTCACTAGGTATATTTTTATATTTTTTAAGTATTTTATTTAAATATTAATTTGATGTTTTCATAAAATATTTTAAAAGTATTTGTTATTATTAAAAATGGATTTCCGCAAAGTAACGCCTGAATCTATAAATTAAATTATTGTTTTTGTAATATTGAATGTATTTATATAATCAAATTATATTTGAAGCAATGGTAGCAAAGCAGTAGTCCTTGAGAGCCAGTGTAATTACAGGCACAATGAGACTTAACAACTATGTCTCAATGTGACGGGCGCAGTGCAATTCGTGACTTGTGATGAATTGCAACTGTTATAGGCAGAGGTTAGACCACTTAACATCAGATGAGCCTCGAGCTTGTTCCGTCACAATAACATAAAAAAAAAGTGTTAGCCATGGGCTGCCGTGCCGGAGGTCAATAGTTTCATCCCCACCGCCGGCTTGAGCTTCACCGCTTGGTGGAAGGGCATTTGGAAGGGCAATGCTCACCTAGCTAACTATCACCCTCAAGTAGAAAGTCGCGAAACACCTAACAATGTGTTTCGACAGCAGTCCTTGAGAGCCAGTATTAGAGACAAGAGACTTAAAAACTGCAAGACTCAGGGTCGTGGGCGCATTACAGTACTGTACTGTATCAGCCGAATCGTCCACTGCTGAACACGGACCCCTATAATGAGGGTATTTGACATAATCCCAACGCTTGGCAGGCGGCTTGGGGATCGCAGTGTCATATGACAATTCTTTAGAAGGTGCTGCTGCCCACCTTCCAGTATTTTTCCCTTAGCCGCCTCTTACGACACCCACGGGATGATATGGGCAATTCTAAGCCGGCACCCCCCGGGACTGCAGTACAGTACTTGGGATTAATGGCATCTGATATAGGCAGAGGTTACCGCTCAACATCAGGTGGGTGCGCATGTTTCATTACAATACCAAAAAATACCGTAATTTTAAGGTGAACACTAACGTCTATGGTAAGGAATTTAAAATCAAAACATTTGTCTTGGTTAGAACATTGTAATTTTTGCATTAACGCCTGTAAAGCGAATCAGCTTACAAAAATTCCCCATTAGACAGTTAAACAATAGGAATCGGGCATAAATTTGAGCTATGACCCACTCAATACGATAACACAATTGGAAGAGCATGTCTCGGTTAGAGGTACGCGGGTAAGAATCGCCTGTAATTCCAGATTTTCCTTTTTTTTTGTAAGTCTGTAATTTTTTTTTGTATTGTTGCTAGTATGTCAATCTACAATAGACAGACATTTGATCATGTAATACTCCAGATATGGCGTATATATTTAATACATACTGAATTGATTATATTTGATACAGTTAAACGTATTTTTTTACATTTATATATACATATATATAGATATATGGAATTATTTACCTACATAAACTTTTCATAAGCAATATGACTCGCGCATACCAAGATCAATTTTGAAGCGCTCGTAGCGAAGTTTACTTAGCTGTATTTAACCGATCAGCAAAGTCTACAAAGCGCTTCCGTGCTTCGAAGGCCACGTTAAGCCGTCAGTCCCGGTTGTTGTCTAAAAATGGCAGTCATTATAGAAAATCTGTCGCCAAGCACCTAACGGTGTGTTCCGGCAGCTGTCCTTGAGAGCCAGTACTTCTAGGTTAGCCTGAACAACATCTTCGACCACATCATCAATTACCATCAGGTGAGATAGTGGGTAAGGGCGGAATTTCAGTTTAATTTTGTAATTTCCTACCACAGACGTGAGTGACTACCTTACGTAAATATGTGAAACAATTTAGTTTTACACAAATAATTTATTAAGGAAATAAACTTAAGTTTTATTTTAATCTCAGTTAGAGGCCAAGCTTAAGGAAGTGAGAGACAAGAAGAAAAAGAAAGCTTCTGAAAAAGTTGAAAATAACACCAACAATGGTGGAAATAAATGTGATACTCAACCGAAAGGACAGAAATTAGCTTTGAAAGCCAATGGCATAAGCAACGTAGGCGTGGTGAACCTTCTCATGAGTCATGGATTATCGGGTAAGGTGGAAATAGCAGCGGACTTAGGGTCAAGGTTGCCATATGTCTGCATTAAGAGCACAGCTTTACTGTTCCGCGTTATCCAAGGCGTTCTTGCCCCCATCAATCAAATTTTGCGCTACAACTTTGTTATTTTCCTGCTCTTATACTTACTTGTTTTTTATATATAGATTGCTGATAGAATAGGCTTTGACCATTATGTTACCTGAAAGTGATGATTTGGTCGAAGATGTTGCTTGTTCAGGCAAACCTAGAATTATTGGCTCTCAAGGACAGCTGCGAGAACACAACGTTTGGTTCTTGTCGACAGATTTTCTATTTGAGGGTGGTAGCTAACCAGGCGGGCACTCGCTAAATGGCCAACCATCATACTGTAACGACTGCCCTCTAAGACAACAACCGAGACCGACGGTTGTACGTGCCCCCCGAAGCGACTTCTGACACAACTTGTTGAAGTCTGTACTGTGTGCTGATTGATTCAAAACACTAACATCACATTATCATGGTCCGACTTCAACAAGTTACTTCATACTTTTCAATATTTTATTGTTTTGGAAGTCGGTTCCGTTTTATTTTATTTATTCTTCAATCTTTACTGCTTAATACTGCTTACAAGACCATTCACTCGACTAAGATACTTTTTACCGTCAACTAGATTTGCAACGATCACTAAATCATTTAGGTATGCAAATACATTTTTCTGTTAAAAACGACAACTGATTTTGATAAAATTCAAATGAGACCAACTTGGACATATACCCGAACCAACAAGAAAAAATAATAAACTAAATCAGTTCATAAATGGCGGAGCAATCGCGTAACACTATATAAAAAAAAGTGCAATCCAAATGAGAACCTCCTTCTTTTTTGAAAGTCGGTTTAAAAGTACCAAAGACTACTTGACGACGTAAGTAAAGGCAAGCTGTTCATTTTGTTCAGTAGCCATTTTCGGCATCCAACAGAAGGATTTGAAACTGACCATAAATTTTTAGGCCATAAAAGTTTGTCTTGGTGGGTCAGATGTTTTGTCTCAAAGCAGTAGTTTGCAATTATTACTGTTTAGGTGTAGCAAAAGAAATTACTGTGTGAACCAGACATATTAACTAACCTCTCGGAGCGAAGAGCGCAGGGTTTTGCCAAGCAGAACGCGAAAGATGACATACGACTTTACGGGACAGACGTGATGCTTTTCATTAAGCGGGAGACTTCCCGTCTCATTACTATTAAAAAAAACCTCAAAATGGAACCGACTTCTCTCAATAGTAGAACACTCAATAGTGTGAAATAACTTGTTGAAGTCGGTACCATGATAGTTCAAAAGTACCTATTACCACAATATTGCGCGCTGGTACCGATTTCGAAAAGGTATTTCACACATATGAGTGATGAAGTCGGTTCCATTTTTTGGTAAAAAAAATGTTCAACCTATTTAGCTTGCTGCTTATGGGATCGACTGTCATTCACTGTCAATGATCACTCTGAATGACTATTATCAAGATAGGAGTCTAACTCAAAAACAGCTTGACCGATTTCGATGAAATTTAAATGGGACCACACGGGAATCATCAAAATCGGTTCACCCTGTCGAAAGTTCTGAAGTAACAAATATAAAAAAAAACATTTGAATTGAGAACCTCAACCTATTTTGAAATCGGTTAACAAAGATCAATATTGGATATATGAAAATAATTTTAGACAACTAAAATCAGCTACAATCTTAGACTTCATTTCAAAAGCCTTACTCTTATCACATGTTAGTTCGAGCAAAACGGTACCCTCATTCGTTTGAAAGCTCAGCTTTACCACAAAACGCTTCCAAACATTTCAAATCCCACAAAACGGGTTCTTAAAGAATCACAACCCTTGTAGAAAAATGTAAGAAAATAAAACCCCTGTTTTCCAGGCAAAGGCCAGTTGAAACTAGACGCCGATGGAATATCCAATGTGGGGAGGGCTCATTTAGACGTGGAGATGGAAGGGGGTGTCAATGTACCTGGGATTGGTAACTCGCTCATTGGTAAGAATAACGTTTGTAACTGGTTTGTATTCCGTACTAGGTTTCATTAGGCGCAGAGATCTTGAGGCATCACAATTAGGTTGAATTGGGTTAGTTTCGAATCATATAACATCGCGCCTTAATTTTCCCGCAGAGGAAGGTATCTTAAGCTGGTAACTAAAGTTTCGAACAAGAAAATCTAAATTTAAAGTTTAATCGCGCTTTTTAACCATTGTACATGATCATGATATTTGCGAGTTTAAAATAATACTGTCCGTGATCTCTTGAAAAGTTATTGCAGATGATTCCGTTAAAGACGACGTAACCGATGCCCAAGAACACCCATAACACCAGAGTTCTCGAGGATGCGTTGCCAGCCTTTGAGGAGGGAATAATAATGAAGTGGGTCTCCATTTGTGGTTATAACAGTCTAACAACAAAAAAAAATTTATAATATCCGCCATAGCCGTGAGCGTTTACCTTAACACCCTTCACCGGACCAAGTTAATAGGGTTCCAACCGAATGCCATCTGCCAGCCTCATCCACAATCCGAACTGCTATTGAAAAAATTTTTTTAGAAAGCTACAATGAAC
The DNA here is from genome assembly GCA_963890685.1 of Plagodis pulveraria. NCBI lineage: Eukaryota > Metazoa > Arthropoda > Insecta > Lepidoptera > Geometridae > Plagodis > Plagodis pulveraria. The sequence goes on along the minus strand of OY982955.1, from coordinate 25,165,592 downwards.
ATGATACTCGTAGATAATTTTTTTTTTAATGTGTACAAAAATAAAACTATTTTCTTTTGACTTATTAAGTGTTTAAGCACATAACACTTTTGCATTAAGATCCTTCGTGTCACGGAGGTATCGCCACACACAAACTTTCACGAACATCCGAGACACCAAAAATCAAATGTTTTTCCAAACCAGGGCTTTAATCTGGGACTCAATTTCCAACTAAACTACGGCGTCTATAAAACAACTTTGGACAGGACCTCTCCGTGAAATCTTACTATGTTCCAATGTGTTTTTTTCACAATGGGTACATAATGTTTTATTGTTATTACATAAACCTTGCTTGTTATGGCGTAGGTAGTTTGCTGAACGTGGCAGTGTATAGCTTGTAAATATTCTATTTCAGTATTAAATTTGTAACAATTTTTAAGCATCTTAGACGCCAAAATATCATGTATGGTTTTGACTCTGACTGGTTTGAAGATATCTGTAAAGTATATAGAAGTAAATTCACTATGTATAAAACTCACATATGAGCAACAGGTCACCTGGCAAACTTATATCATTTAAACTTTACCTCATTCCAATACGTAAAATAAACAATAATACAATCAATACCAGCCTCGCTTTAAAATACAAGGATTATTTGTACAAACCAAAACTTTCAATATCATTCAAAATACTGGAAACGGTGGACTGAATCATTGAGTTACTTGAAGCGAGCGTTTCGTTCGACAAACTTTCTTAGCTTTGAACCGGCTTCTTGGGTTCCCTTTGGTATGCTAATGCACACCAAAGCTTATTAAGCTCGCTCGGTTTGGGTATCAATGTATTTTTGTGTGTGAATTCGTGTATTGACGGTAAAGAGCTTTACTAAGCCTGTATATTCAAAGTCAAAGTCAAAATCATTTATTCAATTTAGGCATCTACGACGCTCTAATAAGGTTTTGTTTTATAAAAATATTCTAAAAAATATTTATCATTGTCCTGCCACGTTCAGCAAAAAAAAAACAGCCACTGCGCGAAGAACAGACAAGAAACTCGGGGCCATTTTTTTAAACGCCTTTTAACCATATGTTACATACTAGGTATATAATAAAATAATGTTATTAATGTGGGAGGCACTTCTTCTTCAAAGTTTGATATTAAGACTGCTGATAGGTGCACCTCGGGACTCCAGACTGATACAACTACTTACAAAAAACCTTTGTCAGAAAAAACCCAATAACTTATTAGACCAAGGAATCAAATCCTGGAGCCCGAGGTTTTAGAGCGGCGTTTTTAGATTATACACCAAATATAATGATTCTGTAATTCTATAATTCTATTATTATTTATATTTGTGGAAATCCATTATTGTAACTAAAAGTATTTAAAAATGTTGAATATTGATTTTTTTTTATGTTGTTGTGCCAAGCCGAGGCCCACCTGATGTTAAGTGGACTAACCTCTGCCTATAACAGACGCATTTCGTCAACGACTAATTGCACTGTGCCCGTCACACTGAGACGTCCAGTTGTTAGGTCTCATTAGCCTGTAATTTTTCTGGCTCTCAAGGACTGCTGCCGGAACACACCGTTAGGTGCTTGGCGACAGACTTTCTACTTGAGGGTGGTCGGTAGCCAGGCGGGCATTCGCAAAATGCCCTTCCACCATGCGGTGAATAAACGCAATTAGGTAATACATGCAATAAATATCTGTCGTATGGTTGTAAGTGTTCACTATCGCCCACGGACATACGCTGCACCTAATATAATATATATAATACACATACATACAATACATATGTCAAGAATGAGTTGCCGGCCTCTAATGGGAATAGTTTTGGACGCATTTCGCTTCTGCACGAAGCAGCTTTAGGTGTTCTTGACTAACGTAAAGTAAGTTTTACAAGTGAGTAAACTTTATTACGAGATAATGAGAATAGAAGCTCGGTATTATTCTTATTTAAACTGCTACATTCCATATCCTAAGAATTGTAAATTAGATTAGTTGTCGTATAAGCATCAACACTTCGCTGCCGTATACGTATATATTTTAGTAGCAGTAAGACTCTTTGTTAATACGTTCGTCCATGGAAGTACTGCCACCGTACCTTTACCGCCAAGCAGTAATGCTAGCATTACTGTGTTCCGGTTCGAACGGTATGGGTGCCGGTGAAATTACAGGCACATGAGACTAAGTGCCACTTTCACGACTTTCAAGTTAAGTCTCGAGTAGGCTAATTGCCGGTTTAAGTCACAAGTAACCGTGTATATGAATTTCACAATGGCTGAGTAGTACTAACCCACAAATAAAGTGTTTACTAACTTACTTTTTCGTTCATCTGTCTATCATTTATACAGGTTTAAAATAAAATAGTATTGCAAACTCCATGTAGGGTAAAAACTTCGTGATTAAAATTATTTTCGACGTATGAATGAGTGACGTTGTTAACAGATTATGAACGGATATTTGAATTTACTTTGAAGATCCTTCAAGTAACCATCGAGTTGTTAGTCAGAAGTCTGTTTTCTATTTTGTAAACGTAATTGTAACTTTTATTAGGCGGGTAACTTTAACTATACAGGAAGTAAATAGTTGACACTTTACTTGAAGGTCATGAAAGAGGCCCGTAACCACTTTATGTCTCAAGATGATGGGCACAGTGCAGTTCGTCACATGTAACACCACACCGCTTAACACCAGTTGGGTCAACTGCTTTTTCCGTCAAAACAAATTGAAATTGTTTATTAAATACAATAAATTTTTCAGCTGAACCACCTCGCTTGAATAACCTGTTATGTGAAAATCAAGAGAAAGAAACAACAAAGGATATACAAGATACAACTGTCTCTATACCTGATGTTGAACAACACATCGAAGCGGGGGGACTTGATGAGAGATCACTGAGAAAAGCGGATATCGTGAATACAGTAGCTGAAGTAAATAAAACGAAGGTTAATGATACTAAACTATTTGATGATGTAGAGAAAAGTACAGCCGTGACAGCTTCTACAGATAAGACTACTCCGATTGCTGGAGATGTGAGTTCAACAAGTACGGTAACTGGAAGTACTGTAACTACGCATAGTAGTAATTTGAACACTGTTGCCTAGAGAATTTGTCAAATCAGTTTTATTTTTGAAGTAGATATTATTAAAACAAAACTACATAAACGTATTAATTCTTCTCCTTTTCATTTGATATTTATTAGAATAGTCATGTAATGTCAGGAGTTTAAAGTTTGGTGGGTTTATAGATGTATGTAAATTTCTTTATTCTATCTAAACTTTTAAATGTGTTCATATACATTTAAAAGTTTAGATTTGGATGTATGAGACATCATAATACAAATACTTTTAAATTTTTTGATGAAAACATTTACTAAATATAATAATCATCACAATCACACACTTAATAAATATAAGAAATATATCTAGTGACAATTCCACCTAATTTTCCTGTTAAACCGACGTGACGTCACAAATGCCATGCAGCCAAACCGGAAGAACATTCGACGCGTCGAAAATTCTTCAGAGGTAAAATCAATTTTTTTTTCCCGGTGTGAAATGCAGAAGTGGTCCATGATAGTAAACAGGCTTTAACACAGCATTAGGTGCTTCGCAACAGATCTTCAAGTTCAGGGTGATAGCTGTCACCCTCTGCAAGCATCAAATGTATCGCTGTCTCACCTGATGGAAATTATGACGTGGTTGACGGTGGTCCATGATTGCCTAGGAAAATATTTATTTATTCTGTACTTGAAGCCACCCAGATTATATTTATCGGGAAATAGTGATGCCAGGGTGTTCCATACTTCAGCCGTACACGTTAAGAAGCTAGATTTTAAGCACTCTATGCGTGATTTCGGAATATTTACCATGTACGGCCTTATTCCTGTGCGTCTTCAGTCTGATAAAAGATAAGTTATGGGGAAATATGAATTTGTCAAAAGTGAAGCCTGTAAAATACCGATAAGCTGACAACTTTGCGTCTATGTTCGAGGCTTTGGATTGGAGTCTAGCCTTCACTAACGCATCATCGCCTATTAAACTTCTTTGCTCGTTAATTTGTGGAATCCAAAGCTTTGAGCTGGTATTTAGCCGAACCATCCCAGGGATGGCTGCAGTACCTATACCATAAGTGGTGAAGTGTTGAAAAGGACATATCAGCCGCCTGATAGTAAGCGGCACTCCATTACTCTCTCGTTAAAACTACTAGAAATTATCATTCCTAGTAGTTTTAACATCTCGTTTACTTGATACTGTGTCTTTTACGCCTAAGCACAGTAGTGCTTGCACACTATTACTGAGAGGTAAAATATCTGACATTGCGGTGGAACCATATGAATAGAATTTCTGTCGCCAGTTTCCTATCTTCAATCAGATCATCGCTTCCCAACAGATGCGGTGGTCATCAAAGGCTCACCTATCGTTGGAAAAAAATAAACTATATGTAGTGTCTTGTATTAGTGTCCCCCGTGTGGTGCCGGGTTAGAAATGCACCTCCCCATATCATCACGTGGGTGTCGTACGAGGCGACTAAGGGAATAATTATACTGGAAGGTGGGCAGCAGCGCCTTCTAAAGAACTAATATCTTATACTGCGATCCCCAAGCCGCCTGCCAAGCATGGGGGCTATGGCAAATACCCCCTTAAAAGGGGAGGCTGTGTTCAGCAGTGGACAATCCGGCTGATACAGTACAGTACAGTGTTTTGCATTGTCACTTATAATCTCCTACTGTCTGAACTTGTTAAAGATAGTGGAAGTAGCGAGCAATTACAACCATAAAGCATAAAATTTTATTAGTGACAGTAATATTGTGTGTGTGTTTCCCATTTTTTTCCTCTAATTCAAAAACAGACATAATAAACTCCGAACTTTGGCTGACACATACGTTCTTGCAGCTTTGTCTGTGAATAAGGGTTCTTATACAAGCAGGTCTAGACGCTCAGCGTTTTGTTTGTTTTGTGTCTAGTAAAATGGAACAGCCACGATTTGCAGTCTGTTTTTAATGAGTATGGTGGCAAAGAGTATCAACTGGATGAAACTGTGGTAAATACATAATTATAGTAAATATAAATAACTTTGGAAACAGCGCAGATGCTTTTCATAGGCAATAGTGGTGAGCCATGACAAATAGCAAATCTATCGAAAAAACTTTAAATACTTGTATCTTGCTAACTACTCTCTCATATTTATTTATTCATAATTGCTTATACACAGCTACGCCAAGGCGTATGATAAGCCAGTATTACATTATAAGTAGTAACATTTATAATTTAATTACAGAAAAAATTGAGTAAATACATCTACAAACATGGAGAATCTAATATTAAAGAAGTCAAAAACTGTCTCCTGAGCAACCAGATCGTTGAGGCGAGGAAATGTATATCCTATTACAAGTCCTTAAATATTTTACACTTCATTTAAAATTGTAATTAATAAGTGTACTTAATAAGTTTTTTTATGTTATAGTGACAAGCTCGAGGCCCACCTGATGTTAAGCGGACTAATCTCTGCCAAGAACAGATGCATTTCATCACAAGTGACGAATTGCACTGGGCCGGGCGCCCGTCACCTGACAAGTTGAGACATAGTTTTTAAGTCTCATGTGCCTGTAATTTCACTGGCTCTAAAGGACTGCAGCCGGAACACACTGTTAATTGCTTGGCGACAGACTGGTAGCTAGCCAGGCGGGCAATCGCAAAATGCCCTTCCACTGCATGCAATAAGTAATCATTTTTTAGCGCCATATTGGCTACGAATAATGATTATTCGTAGGTTTAGGAAGATATTGTGACAATTTACTACCGTCTAACGCACCAATATGGCGCAAAATTAATTTTGATTATGAAAATCTTCGCATTTAAAAATTTACTGCTTATTTTCTAATACACATGAGATCAAAACTTGTCAAGGATCACAATCCAATGCCGTTTCGTGAGGAGATTACAAAGTAAAGACCATAGTCTCTGAAATATTACGTCTTATATTTGATATATAAGATAGGAAGAAGCTAGTACATTCTAATATTTACGTAACTAAGGTCATCTGTGAACATTCTATCAAAGCTACAGACATATATAACTGCGTGTTTTGAAGACATCTCTTTCTACATTTAAGACTGCTTACTACGAATACCCTTGACCTAATGGGTTACTCTCTGAGGGCCCCGATCCCGCAAGGATCCGTCCCGGGGCATTTATATTTGTTTGTAGTACATCTTGAATAACGGAAGCTTAATCCAACATGATTTATAACCTGAATTTAATAAATACAAACATAAATCCTACGCTGCGTTTTGTACTAAATAATGTTGTAGAAGACAACATTATTTAGTACAAAATGCAACGTGCGTTTTCTGCGTCGCGTTAAGTGTCACAGACTACAAAATGGCTGTTTAAGGCTCCACAATATATCTATCTCATAAAATGTCATACGAAAAAGAGAGATAGATATATATATTTGGAGCCTCCCTCCTATAACCATGTTATAATGGCTAAACTCTAATCTGTGTCTGGTACTGTTTTTTCTTCTTAGCAGATAGGAAAGAGGATGAACTGTTGTCCAATAAGTAAATTAGATACTTACTTACTTACTGGACAGTAGAAGATTCCAAATATAAAATCTCGCTTCTTACTGGACAGTTGTGAATAAGTCTTCGGTAGAGTTCACTTTCTGGATACTTTTTGGGAATGTGCAACATTACATACCATTTTTGAGAAAAAGTCTATTAAAGGGCAGTCTTGCTTTTAAAATACCAAAGTTGTAATAACAACAATTGTGTAATACTTACACAATTGCATATACAAATGATTGGAGCTCAGAACTTTTGATCTGGGCAGGAATTGAACCCGCGTCCTGCGATTTAGCGGAAATGTCTAAAAAAATCGTGCACTAATAATTTGTAAATTTGATTTTCGCATAGCACGCGATAGCGCTTTTAGTTACATTTAGAAACTTATATAATTGTTTAACCTTATAAATATTAAGTTCTAGATCATGATTAAAATTATCGAATATAATAATACTATATATAGCTAGCAAGTGAGATAGTGATCATAGGCTATCCTATCAGCTGTAAAAATAGTATTCATCTCCCTTACTAAAAAACATCAACTTTATTGTCTGTAAATGAATTAACCTTGAAGTCAAAGTATGTCACGGATTATTTAGTAGTTAACTCTGCCGAGATGATATCTGTGCAAATTGTTACGGGGGTATAGGTAGAAGCGATACAAGTATTCTGCATCTCCATACGTGTTTCTTGGGTGCCCTCTTCAAGAAAATAGGTACGAGTAAGTATATCTACCAACTCGCGAAATCGTCCCCCTCTTTTCACCTAACTAGGGTTGCCAGATCAAGGTATATCAATTCCTGGACTTTACTAGGGTTAGAAAGGGAGTTGGTACCTTGACCTGAAGTTCAAATCTAAATAAACCTAAAGTTGAAGTGACATGTTAATATATATATACACCGTGTCCCAAAATTCAACGATAAGCCGGCATCGGTGCATGGACCGACTCATGACTCCTCGGAAAAAAAAAAAAAAATTATAACTGTTTTTTTTTATTAATTACAGAGACTTTTACAAATTTCATCGATATTCGATACCCATTATGCTATTTTCAACTACCATGACCACAATTTTTGACATATTTTTGATATTTTTTGTGCATTAGCAACCTAAGAAGGACGGCTATCTACCACAATCCTTTAAAATTACAGAAAGTCTGTAGTTATTTTACAAAAATCAGTAAAAAAAAAAAAAATTCATAGATTTTAACATTCTATGCACTTTCAATAGTCTGGGTTAAAAAAAAAAAGTATGGACACTACCATGGCAAGTTTTATTAAAAGTTGGCGCAACTTTATAAAAGTCTCTGTAATTAATAAAAAAAAACAGTTATAATTTTTTTTTTTTAGTAAGGGAGATGAATACTATTTTTACAGCTGATAGGATAGCCTATGATCACTATCTCACTTGCTAGCTATATATAGTATTATTATATTCGATAATTTTAATCATGATCTAGAACTTAATATTTATAAGGTTAAACAATTATATAAGTTTCTAAATGTAACTAAAAGCGCTATCGCGTGCTATGCGAAAATCAAATTTACAAATTATTAGTGCACGATTTTTTTAGACATTTCCGCTAAATCGCAGGACGCGGGTTCAATTCCTGCCCAGATCAAAAGTTCTGAGCTCCAATCATTTGTATATGCAATTGTGTAAGTATTACACAATTGTTGTTATTACAACTTTGGTATTTTAAAAGCAAGACTGCCCTTTAATAGACTTTTTCTCAAAAATGGTATGTAATGTTGCACATTCCCAAAAAGTATCCAGAAAGTGAACTCTACCGAAGACTTATTCACAACTGTCCAGTAAGAAGCGAGATTTTATATTTGGAATCTTCTACTGTCCAGTAAGTAAGTAAGTATCTAATTTACTTATTGGACAACAGTTCATCCTCTTTCCTATCTGCTAAGAAGAAAAAACAGTACCAGACACAGATTAGAGTTTAGCCATTATAACATGGTTATAGGAGGGAGGCTCCAAATATATATATCTATCTCTCTTTTTCGTATGACATTTTATGAGATAGATATATTGTGGAGCCTTAAACAGCCATTTTGTAGTCTGTGACACTTAACGCGACGCAGAAAACGCACGTTGCATTTTGTACTAAATAATGTTGTCTTCTACAACATTATTTAGTACAAAACGCAGCGTAGGATTTATGTTTGTATTTATTAAATTCAGGTTATAAATCATGTTGGATTAAGCTTCCGTTATTCAAGATGTACTACAAACAAATATAAATGCCCCGGGACGGATCCTTGCGGGATCGGGGCCCTCAGAGAGTAACCCATTAGGTCAAGGGTATTCGTAGTAAGCAGTCTTAAATGTAGAAAGAGATGTCTTCAAAACACGCAGTTATATATGTCTGTAGCTTTGATAGAATGTTCACAGATGACCTTAGTTACGTAAATATTAGAATGTACTAGCTTCTTCCTATCTTATATATCAAATATAAGACGTAATATTTCAGAGACTATGCTCTTTACTTTGTAATCTCCTCACGAAACGGCATTGGATTGTGATCCTTGACAAGTTTTGATCTCATGTGTATTAGAAAATAAGCAGTAAATTTTTAAATGCGAAGATTTTCATAATCAAAATTAATTTTGCGCCATATTGGTGCGTTAGACGGTAGTAAATTGTCACAATATCTTCCTAAACCTACGAATAATCATTATTCGTAGCCAATATGGCGCTAAAAAATGATTACTTATTGCATGCAGTGGAAGGGCATTTTGCGATTGCCCGCCTGGCTAGCTACCAGTCTGTCGCCAAGCAATTAACAGTGTGTTCCGGCTGCAGTCCTTTAGAGCCAGTGAAATTACAGGCACATGAGACTTAAAAACTATGTCTCAACTTGTCAGGTGACGGGCGCCCGGCCCAGTGCAATTCGTCACTTGTGATGAAATGCATCTGTTCTTGGCAGAGATTAGTCCGCTTAACATCAGGTGGGCCTCGAGCTTGTCACTATAACATAAAAAAACTTATTAAGTACACTTATTAATTACAATTTTAAATGAAGTGTAAAATATTTAAGGACTTGTAATAGGATATACATTTCCTCGCCTCAACGATCTGGTTGCTCAGGAGACAGTTTTTGACTTCTTTAATATTAGATTCTCCATGTTTGTAGATGTATTTACTCAATTTTTTCTGTAATTAAATTATAAATGTTACTACTTATAATGTAATACTGGCTTATCATACGCCTTGGCGTAGCTGTGTATAAGCAATTATGAATAAATAAATATGAGAGAGTAGTTAGCAAGATACAAGTATTTAAAGTTTTTTCGATAGATTTGCTATTTGTCATGGCTCACCACTATTGCCTATGAAAAGCATCTGCGCTGTTTCCAAAGTTATTTATATTTACATTTATTATAATTTTTTTTTTATTTTTTCCCGAGTAGTCATGAGTAGGTCCATGCACCGATGCCGGCTTATCGTTGAATTTTGGGACACGGTGTATATATATATATATGTATATATATATATATATATATATATATATATATATATATATTACCTAAAAGAAATGACGATAATTGTTACACATATGTATTTGAGATATTATTATGTTACCTAAATAAGGTAATAAATCGATATAACATAAAATTCAACTTATGCGTAGTATAGTATTGGTGTCCGTATGTTTGTGGAAAAACATAAAACTCGTGAATTCCGGGACAATAGAGCTAAATTACTGGACACTGGACAAGACAACCCAATCCGCGACTATCCCGGATTTCCCGGACGTCTGGCAACCCTACACCTAACACTCTCCGTAAAGGTGTTACGTAAGCTCTAGCATGAACATCTTAAGGCGAGAGCTCGTCTAAATCTCGAATGCAAGGCGTCGTGAAAGAAAACAATGTGTTCATTCGGCACGTTCCTACATACGTGTGCTTGTAAATACGTATCCCCTGTTTACAACTTTATACCTCTACAAGTTTATTGTCTTCTCCACCTCATGCAAACATTTGGCACCCAAGCTAGGGTTCTAGGATTAAACTTCACCTAATGAGGTGTGACGTATAGTACCATCAACTTAACTGTGCAGTTCTTGAGGGCGCTACTGGTCAAGGAAATCAACTACAAACTGTCACAATTTGAGGGAAAGTTTTAGTTCTTTTTTCTGCCACCTGAACAGATAAGTTGGTGGGACTGTACCTAGAATCCTTGGGTTAAACTTCAGATGAGGTGTAACGTCATCTAAGTACCGTGTTGCTTTTTAAGGTAGTTGTAAGTTTCTATCTGGTAACCTAAGTCTAAGAGTACAATCAATAGTAACATGTAACCTACGCTACCTTGGTATGGTAGTGTTCTAGTGGATATAGGCCCTATATCATATCGAATGGCTAATGTATAAACCATACGAATCTAATTTAAGGCTAAAAAAATTAACTTTGTTTTGACACTCGCTTGCACAATACAGACCCACCAACTTATCTGTTCAGGTGGCAGAAAAAACAACTACAACATTCCTTCAAATTGTGACAGTTTGTAGTTGATTTCCTTGATCAGCAGCGCCCTCGCCAACTACTCAGTTAAGTTGGTGGTACAGTTCGACCAACTTATCTGTTCAGGCGGCAGAAAAAAGAACTACAAAATTCCCTCAAATTGTGATAGTTTGTAGTGATTTCCTTGACCAATAGCGCCCTCGAGAACTGCACAGTTAAGTTGGTGGTACTATACTATAGTTTGTGCAAGCGAGTGTCAAAACAAAGTGCGCATGAGGGATTCTATATAATATGACTATTTTTGGTCTTAGAATGTTGGATCTAGTATAGGTATTTTAACCCTTTCCCTCCTTACGGTACTTAGAAGTACCTCGACATTTTTCTTCTTATAACTTAGGTACGAAAACACTTTATGTAAACTAAAACTGACGAACCTTTAGAGTACTGTTTCCGTAAGCCAATCACAGCCCGTTATTTGAAATACCGCGTGATGTTGCTGAATAATTTGAAGAGCGAGTTACAATATATCGAACATTTTACCACTTCGCTGTGCAGTGTATTTGGAAATGTTTTATAAATAGAATATCATAGGTAAGTGCTATTTTTTTTACAAATTACGTTCTTTATATATTTGACTACATTTCTAAAAGCTGGTATAATGTACTATCACTTTATTTTATATGAATATTTGATAAAAATTGATTTGGACTTGGAAGTACCGTCAGGTGATTGTAGTTACAAAAATTATGTGTTTTTATAATAGACATAGTCGATGAAATGGGTATTTTGTTCTATCATAAACGAATGTTTTTAAAAATTTTATTATTGTTCTGACCTATTTTCTTATTGCTTTAGCGGTTGAGATGGACATTACAAACAAAAGTGCTCTGATTGAAGTCCTATTACTAGAAGAGCTTCCGGACTGCGACGAAGATTTTGATGCAGGTATGTCCGATGATGAAGTGGAAAATCTTCAACTACCCTCACCAAGAGGCTACGATGAGGTTTTTGAAAGAGCTTCTAGACAGTGTTTTTGCCTTAGTTCCGCCATAGTCGCCGTCAAATGAAGATGTATTGGAGTGCCCTATAAATCAGGTACCAGGTTTGCTTGAGAAACTGAAAACACCTACGCATGTGGAACTATCCGAAGTAATAGAAAAGGACTGGCCGGAAATATTTTCGCTGATTCTGACATGAAAAGTGGCGACAGTGATCATCGATTTTCAAATTTAGACATTGGATATTAGAAATGGAAGGATAACAAAGTGGTCCATTTAGTATCTAATTTTCATGGGAAACAAGAGGCAACTGTGTCACGTAAAGGAAAAATGGATCGAAGTCTGCCATTACATGCCCTGTAGCTGTCAAAGATTACAATAGTTATATGGACAGCATAGATACAGCTAATCATTTGAGAGCCCTTTACTGTATAGATCGCCAATCTCCAAAATGGTGGCACAGGTTGTTCAGAGGTCTTCTGGACATCGCGTTTGTCAATTCATATGTCATTCATGGACTTGTAATGGGACAGACTACCGTAAAAAAATTTCGATGCTCTGTTACTCAAGGCTTGATGACAATGAAAGATGCTAGTCAGAAAAGAAAGACTTCTACTGATAATACTGCGAAAGGCGGCCCAGCCCTTCCAAAACGCGCAAATCTGACTATTCCACTATAAAAGACTATTGACGACTAAGACGCTTGGATAACAGAGGCATCCATTGGCCTAAGTTCGTAGAGAACAGGGGAAGATGTGAGGTTTGTAGTTTGAAGAAGATTCAGTCAAAACCTCATAGTAAATGCTCGCATTGCAACGTGTTTTTGTATGTAAATGAAAAGAAAAATTGTTTTGTTGAATACCACGAGGTGAATCTGTTATTAAAACCTATTATTTAATTATTACTAAGTCAAAATTGTATCTCATTACTGTATGCCTCTCAGAATGTTAGGAACTTTGATAGAAACAAAAAGTTAACATTATGATAACACAAAGTTCCTGACGGCACTTTAAAGTCTAGGTCTTGGAAATAGTACTTCTAGGTGTAATAAAAATCTAAAAAAAAAATGTGTGTTTCATTTTACCTCCCTTATTATAATAATAAAGTTGAAAAGCGGAAATTCGTTAAAAAACACTACCCCGGGGGGAAAGGGTTAACTTTAATACAAAGCAAAATGACTGCTTATGACCTATACTACATATTGTCTTACATGATCTATCGCTAACCATTGGAGATATAGATATTATCTGTCTGTCAGAGACGCTATTATATAATACAATAATACGATATTGAATAATAATAAACTAGTTGCAAATTACTCCAGAGAAAATCAGCGAAGAGACGGTTCATGTATTTTAGTGAAAAATCATATTATTTGTGAATCAAAAATAATTGAATGTATTAATTACCATACGACATTTTTAATATTGTGATGTTAAACTACCAGTATATATATAATATTACAGTGGTATGTATATTGACTCCAAAAGACTCTCTTAATGAACTACTGACTAAAATAAATAAGTTTGGTAATAAATCCGTTATCATTTGTTATGATTGGAATATCAACTTGCGGAAAAATAATAATATATTTAAAGAACTTAATTCAATTCTTACTAACTTAAACATTCAAAATCATCAAGAGATCAAGAACACTTATTATATTATCTAAGATACATCCCATCTTCAGCGAATAAGGAAGGTAACGTGTTTGTAGTACAACGCAAGTGGTACTATATATGTCGCACCATCCCAATACGATGGTTAAAGAACGATAGGAAAGATTTGAGTTATCACCTCATGTCATGTTAGCTCAATAGGTTAGAGCATACCGGCTAAAGAGGTGAATGGACGCGGGTTCGAATCCCGCACATGACTAAAACTTTTCCAATCGTATATTTGTAATTTTGTAATGTAATCCGCATAGAAGCCGTTATTGCAAACATAACTATATTAAAATCAGGTTGGAGCTCGTGCCTCGAGCTTGTTCTGGCAATATAAAAAAAACAAAATTTGGAGATAAACACCATGATAATGTCACAGACCCGCCAACTTATCTGTTCAGGTGGCAGAAAAAAGAACTACAACATTCCTTCAAATTGTGACAGTTTGTAGTTGATTTCCATGACAAGTAGCGCCCTCGAAAACTGCACAGTTAAGTTGGCGGTACTATATTGTAAATTCAGCCTAAGCTTACCTTCCGTGTAATAACACAGGTAATAATACTTCCGGCGGCGTGAGTGATACATACATAAGACAGCGTGAAAACAACGTGAACGTCTCGGGACGTGAGCTCGTCTAAACACTCATCTCGAATGCTGGATGTCGGGAAAGAAAACAATGTGTTCATTTGGCACGTTCCATTTCAAAGTCATTGTACTGTGGGACGAATAAGATGTAGTAAGATGGATTATACGCAATAATTTTAAAAACATCACAAGAAAAGATTGGTTTGATGAAATATTTACCATGTTCTCGTGGAAGTGACATATGTCTTAGATGAGAATAAATTTATTTAAACCTTAAATATTTGTAGCAAGTAGGATGTTTCACGATAACTTTTAAACGTCTAGAATATAGATTTGTTATTCTAGGTTTGAGTAACCCTTTGAGCACATGCATAAAATAAGCAAATAAGCGGCTTTGTACGGGTATTAAACAAAAGAATGAAAGATTATGAATTTAGTACTCACTGTGACATATTATCTATAATAGTTAGACATATGGTATCGCGAACTTTTCTGTAGATATTTATATCCTCTTTAAAATTGTAGATCATCACTTTGGTATTTGTTCACACGTTGGGTTACATTATCGAAGTTTTCATACGGATTCCTAACTTTTATGAAAATATTTTATCGTTATGTTCATCAAGGATAATGTATGATTCTAATGGTGAAAGAATTTTTCAAATCGGTTCCGTAGTTTCAGAACCTATTCAGTGCAAACAAACAATCAAATCTTTCCTTTTTATAATATATATATATTAGTTTAGATGTTTTCCAAGGAGCTCCTAATATTTTGGATGCTTTGTAGGCGCTACGATAGCCGGTTGTAGATGTAACTTTAAAATCCCATAACTTTTAAAGTGAGTGTTAAAGTAGTTAGTTAATATAGAAATTTGACAGAAAGTTATACCCTGTACTGTATCAGCCGGATAGTCTACTGCTAAACATAAGTGGGGTTTGCCATAATCCCCACGCTTGGCAGACGACTTGGGGATCGCAGTGTGAGATATCAGTTCCTCCGAAAGTGCCGCTGCCCACCTTCTGGTGTGTTGTAGTCGCCTCTTACGACACCCACGGGCAGAGATGGGATTCGACATTTTATCCCAGTACCCAACGGTGCTTATAACGGAAGTCATACCCTAAGTTTAAAAAATCGCTAAGGAGTTAATAAGTAAACAACAGCTAAACATCGCTTTTTATAAGCCTTTATCAACAACACACTACAAACTGAATACAAAACTACAGCTTATAATATATGGGCAACCAAAATGCTCCAGCCAATTACAAGTTGTCAGCGTGCCCAGCATGCTGGCAGCATTGCCGCGTTGCATCGCAATGCTTATCCGTTAAGCCAAATAAGCGTCAGCATATTGATCACGCGTCGCATCAGTGCTTAAATTATGTGTAAATATGTCTTACATAAAAACGTTCAAAGACACGTTGTGATGTGGTATTTAGCGTTTTTATGTTACATTGTACATTGTTGGCATTGGCAAATCCCTACGCTTGGCAGGTGTCTCGGTGACCGCAGTGTCAGTTCAACATTCTTCTTGTATTTCTGGTATTGTTTCCTTCGAAGCCTATGCCGCCTCTTACGACTCGCACAGGAAGATTAATGGATTCTTTACCCCACTGGGTTATTTAAGTATATAAAGATTACTTACATTGATAACAAAATTTTGGATGGATTAATTAATTTTTAGAGCACAAAATTTTCGTTTCGATGAGTATTCGAATGCGCGTCTCCCGGGTGCGTAAAGCACCGGCGTACCTCGAATCCAACTCGAGACGAAAATTTTCTAAACCTGTTTACATTGTTCCTGTGTTCTTACCGCTCTGCTCCTCAATCGTTCTCAACATTATGTGCTTATACAATGGGCACTCGATAATATTATAAAACCTTCATGAATAAGACATTTCCTTAAACATCGGCTAATGATTTAAATTGAAATATCGTCATTATGTAAGGCAGTAAGATAAGAATAAAATATATTTTTTCCAAATTGGTGGAGATCTTGTGGAAGTAAAAGACTAATAAAAAATATGACGTAAGTATTTAAATATTATAAATTAAAACCGGCAAATTTTATTTATCTTCAGTTCAGATTGTGGTCAAAGAAGGCTTTTGACGTAGCTTTCGAACACTATCTCATCTGATAATAAGATAAAATAAATACAACAAACGCTTTCAGCAGTCCTGCAGCTGTACTTCAGAGGAATTAATTCTAGGTTAGCCTGTACAGCTTCGACTATATCATCACTCAGACTAAGTTGAGATAGTGCTCAAAGGCTAGCTTATCAGTATAAATAAATAAAAAGCTTTTTCCGGTGGAAGTTTAACTCGGAAAGAACCCAGCAAATCTTAGAATCGCAAACCTTGTGAAAAACCAGCGCGCTTAGTTAAAGAGAAGAGTCAACATTTTGTCCAGTTTTTCGCTCGTTAAAGAGAAGAGTCAACATTTTGTGAAACAAGCACAAAAATAATATTGTGCTTATTCGGCACGTAGAAAGTACGTGTCTAATATTTCAAACTTGTTTACTCACTGGAACCTAGTTGAGTCTCGTGAATTTAATAACCCGATGCTACAAACAAGTAGAAGAAAACGCTCCAAACAAGGTCGCGTATCATGTAAATTAGGCGTATGTGTTGTTATGCGTGAATGTTTTTTGTTACAATTTTTCAGAATAATTTTTGTATAAACTTTGTGACCTTATCAGTACACCTCGTTATTATCATCGCGATTAAATTGTATTTTTACCGAAAAAGGAGATTATGAATTTGTAGCCTTTTTTAATACATGATTACTCTGCGTAAGCTGTGAACTAATTTGTATGATTATTTTTCGTTTTACAAGTAGAATGTATGCTGTAGGTTTTTAAAAATTCTACCCATTCTAACGTCACAAGGCTCTCGCGAAAGTTTTAAGGTACACAAAATAAATAAAATAGATGAAGATAAAAAATAATTAATAAAGTAAACAAGTAGTGTGAAATGAGGCGATAACATAAATGAATGCAACGCCTCAAATGGTGATATTAGAGATCAAATTTCAAATAGTAAAGAAAGCGATACTTCAAACAAAATTTTCATTTAACATTGGTGTCAATTCCACTTAATTTCTCTAAATGTAAAAATCTCTATACTATCCTGGTTCATATTTAGTTGACACTAAAATCCACATTTATGTAACACTTAGAATGTCCATTTTAAAAATAGGATTATTCTTAACAATAATAGGCAATATTGCATTAGTTTAGGGAGCACCAAGTTCCCCCCGAAGGGTTCCCGCCTTGTCGTGGCGGTGGGGCTTAGTAGCCGTGGCTTCGTCACCCACGGTGAAGCGAAGAGGAACCAGGGGCCGTGCTGGCTTGGGCAGTCGGCCGGCCCCAGAGGGGCCGCTCCACTGGGCTTTGCCTCTAAGTCCAGACTGGAGCGGCAACGGGTAGGCTGCGGTGCTGTATGAGCAGCACCGCATCTGAGGCGGGCTGTGGTGTTGTATGGGCGACACCACAGCTGACGGTGAGGGGCCACGGCGGGAGAGGAGTGCCGGTATCACGGTGCGCCGCTCTCCCTACCTTCCGTGGCCACGGCGGGGCCGCCACCGTTGGATGGCGGACGCGGAGGGGCCGCAGGGGAGGAGGAGTGTTGGTATAGCGAGGCGCCGCTCTCCCTATCCTCTGCGGCCGAAGTAGCAGGCGACGGGGCTACTCATCTGACCCGTCGCAGGGGGACCTTGGGCGTCGGAAGCGGGGTCGTCTGACGCCCATTTGCGGGCTTGGTCCCCGGGTGGTAGCGACGTGCCATGTGTTCTGGTGCGTCGTGAGGGGTAGCACCCCAGGAGGGGTCCGGCAACGGACAACCGTGGCGGGTTCGTGGTTGAGTGCTAAAGCGACCCTGCGATCCCGTCGAGAAGCGGTAGAGATGGAACACCGTGTGTTATTTAGTCGGTAGGGGCACTTGCTGCTGTGGGAGTAGTTGGTGTCGAGCCCGACATATCCCGGCCACCTTCCCCAGGGTGGACGGGAATGCGTAAATGCATTTTTCAAACGTTAAAAAAAAAAAAAAAAAGGGAGCACCAAGTTACATGACGACTCAATTTGCGTAAAGTACTACAATTACACACAAAAGTCTACATTATAGACTGTAAATTGCAAGCATTACATGAATTAGAATTTTAAAGAGAACAGAATAATCTACCATATTTTTTGGCAAGCGTTGTACGAATTTAGATTTTTGTTTGAACAGAATAAGAACTACCATTATTTAGAAAAAATAAAGAACCTTAAAGTTAGATAATTTGTATGAAATAAACACCATTGATGGAGTAAAATAAAAAAAAATACCAAGAAATGAAACCAACTTCAACCGACCTCAAACGTGTGAAATAACTTGTTGAAGTCGGTCCATGATGGTTTTGATGATTTTGATAGATTGACAAAAACGGCTTTACTGATTCTGATAATATTTAAATGGACCCTCATTTACAAATAAAAAAAATATTTTAAAAATTGGTACACCCATACAAAAGTCCTAAGATAAAAAACATAAAAAAAACACAGACGAATTAAGTTCCACCTCCTTTTTTTGAAGTCAGTAAAAAATAAGTATTTTAGAGGTGGTATGAGGGTCCAATGTATGTAAGTTACAAACTCAATATATAAATTATCACCCTATTACGACGATTCTGTTTTTTACTACTAATATAATGTATGTTTGGGTTTTTAAACATGAACATGTAGTTCCACATTCGAACTCAAAATGGATTTATATTATCGGATATACGTTTGCGCTCAGATTATTCTCAGGTTTGTAAACCGATTGTATAAGACTCGATATATAGTTAATTTTTTTTAACTTTAGAAATGCCGTTCCTGAACTATCTTCAATAAAATAAAAAAGACACATTTTTTTAACCCGCGGTATGCCATATTAACAAAATACTACGAACTATATACAACACTACAGCTACCACAATGAAAGCATTAAGACAACCCACAAGCCATTGCAGACTCACAGGCAGTTTAAAAAAAATATTAAATTAACGAGATCATGCAAATGTACTGCCACTATATCGACGAATAAGCATATTGAGTACAGTGTAGATTCAAAATGAAATAAAATAAAATGTATTTCAAATACATACAATTATTTAAACCGAATTCTTATGCTATCAAGCAACAGATTATAATTTGTGTTGTTACATTTTTAATTGTAAGGTTTTGAATACCTATATAAAATATTTTGTTTTTTGTTTCACAGTGCGGCAGCGGCAGCTGCGGCGGCGGCCGAGGCACTTGGCGGCGGGGGCACTAGACGTGTGCACCCGCCGCTGCTGCGCTCGCGCACTCTACCCGCCATCATCGCACCAGGTTTCTCTATCCTGCAAGCTCAAATCGACCCCCAGAGAGACAATGGTAAGTAATAAAGTAGTTTTATTGAAAACATTAAAATCTATGCCATATTTAGTTAAATTAACATAATGTAAATCTGACTCATTAAACAATAGTAAGAAGTATAAATAATATTAACACTACTACAAATTAAACAGATAAGCTGTCCAAACGCTACAGCCTAAATGATCCTTAATAAACAGACATGAAAAAGAACGATTGTTCTACAATATTATTATGATATGTGTAATAAAAGAGGAGATGGCATTTAATACCAGTATAGATTTCCACACAAAAACAGCGAAAACCAGAAACAGAAACACTTACAGATATATATTTTTCCTTGCTAATTTGTTGAGGGCCGATTTCAGCATCACTGTGGAGACTAACACTTAGACTCTTAGACGATATCTTAGGACTAGCCGGGTCCTAGGCGTTCTTGTACTTATACACATGAGCTGCTTATGTTTTTACATCTGTTTATTTATAGAGAATTTTAATTAATAGTGCCAACTAATTCCCATGTATGGTAAAAATGTCTAAATAACAATAACATTTAAAGTTCTGATATTTAGTCTTACTTAAAGGAAGCCAGTTGATGTTTTTACAGAATATATGTTATTATGGCGGATTACAGGCTTAAATTGACCCTATCTGTTATAGACCGATTTCCATTCTTCCCGTTCTGAGTAAAGTTTTCAAAAAACATATGTTTAAGCTACATCTATACCAATTTATAATCTATATCAACTCGGTCACCATGGCCTCTCCTGCTCTCGAAGTGCTGGTCGAATTTCCCGCCACGCCAGCCTTAACGATATCATTCGCCGGGCTTTTATCAGCGCCAATGTTGCAGCTGTTCTCGAACCGAACGGTCTGATGCGTGACGATGGTAAAAGACCTGACGGCATGACTCTGGTTCCATGGAAGTTAGGACGGCCATTAGTGTGGGACGCTACATGCGTAGACACTTTAGGGCCGTCACATCTTTCTGAAACCAACGTGATTTTATTTGCAGGTGATACTCGTATCTCTCTGACTCTTAAAGTAGATTGATAAGATAGCGAACAAATTCAAGTAAATAGTGTGTTATCTTTAAATGTTACACTGTTAATCATCTTCTGTAAAATTCGAAAAAGACTTACCCCCTTACTTATAAAAACATCGCTATGTAGTTGCTAAGTAATGGATAACTAAACAGTGTTTAAGTAATGCTTAAATATTTCTTATAAACGCTACATAGCACCTGTTTAGCTAAGCAATGCATAATGAGGTCGAACGTATTTTAAACTGACAACATTGTACTAAAAAGTATTATGAATGACCTAAATGGCCAAATAGCATGTATCTAGTGCTAAATATCTTGAAATTAAAAAGTAAATATAATACATTTCTTTGTATAGTACCACCAACTTAACTGTGCAGTTTTCGAGGGCGCTACTGGTCAAGGAAATCAACTACGAACTGTCACAATTTGAAGGAATGTTGTAGTTCTTTTTTCTGCCACCTGAACAGATAAGTTGGTGGGTCTGTAACTAAATCAGCTGATCAGAAATATGGGCGCCATCTTGCTACTTAAATATTTAAACATGGGTGGGACGGTGTTTAAATTGACAGCTGATTTAAGCAGTACTTAGGTACTGGATAAAGTTATGTAACGTTTATGAGTAAGAAATTTTGATAATCAGCGGCTAAGTAATGTTTAAAATTTAAGTAGCGTTTATAAGTAAGGCTGTAAATATATAGTAAGAATAGTAGTAGTTTTGCTGAACTAAACGTTAAGTTTGACCTAGATAAACTTTCGACGACACAGCAGTCTTCCTAGGATTCAAAATTAATTCTCTTAACAGTGGGATCCTCATGGTACATGATCTATCCTGAAGACTTAAGTGTAAGTCTTCAGGATAGATTAGGACAGACAGGTAAGATAAGATTTTTTTTTTTTTATGGCGTTATGCCTTTATTAAACAAATACTACAAACTATATACAACACTACAGCTACTACAATACTACAGCTACTACAGTAAAAGCATTTGGACTCATAGGGAGTCCAAATGCTCTAGCCCACTATCAGTTGGCAGCGTGCCCAGCATGCTGGCAGCATTGCCCCGTTGAATTGCAATGCTTATTCTTTGAGCCAAATAGGTGCCAGCATTTTGATCACGCGTCGCATCGACCAAGCGCTCTGATAAATTTTGGAAAATACGATGAGCTCCCGGTCCCCACGGACCCAACGTCTCTACACCAAACGGCTCAAATATGTAACCCATACCGAGGTTAGCATATTTGCGCCGCTTGAGTTGCTCTGCCGAAGTAGCCGCGGCGCCAGCCCTCACGTGGGTTTCAGAAAGGTGTGACGGCGCTAAAGTGTCTACGCATGTAGCGTCCCACACTAAGGGCCGTCCTAACTTCCATGGAACCAGAGTCATGCCGTCAGGTCTTTTACCATCGTCACGCATCAGACCGTTCGGTTCGAGAACAGCTGGAACATTGGCGCTGGTAAAAGCCCGGCGAATGATATCGTTAAGGCTGGCGTGGCGGGAAATTCGACCAGCACTTCGAGAGCAGGAGAGGCCATGGTGACCGAGTTGGTCAACTGCAGTACCACACTGGCAGTGATGTGCAACACAACACCTTGCACCCAAGCGTAAGCTAATAGCGAGACGAAAAGCGGAAGGATCTATAAGGCTACCAGTTTTGTAAGAAGGAATGGCTTGTAACCAAAGACCTGATTCCCACATAGAAACAGCGAGAATACGAGCACGATCTGCGATACTAGGGCACGTATTTAAAAGAATTAAGAAAATTAGATGTAGCTACAGGTAGATTAGTTGATTAGTATAGTATTTCCACAGTATTATTATGTCATATAATGTATTGCTGTAAAAAAATAATGACAATCATGATTATAACGGGATAGAGATAAAATAGTGGTGCCAGGTTTAAGAATAGCAAATAAAAAAAAATACTTTCTTAAGAAATAGTGTGCAATCTAAGATTTTTAGATATATATATAAAAAACAGAGTTCCTAAAGTTTTTTTTTACTAATTGGTCTACAAAACTGATACATTCAATCACAAAAGTATTTGAAATGATGAAGTTTTATTAGCTTACCTATATGCATGACCTATTAGAAGTATACTACAAGAATTTGCAGAACACTGCATGCAATTAAACAACATACTGAGAAGTCAAGCTAATTAATAAATTTCGCATGTAGTAGGAAACTCCATGTCCTAGACTAAACTTTTGGAAACCAACAACCGATGTATCAAAGATATCGATTTCACTGTCCATACTGTTACAAAATGAATAAATTCGATAGACAAGCGAGTGCTTTCCAAAATTAATTCTATATTTGGGCAGAATAAAAGTGTTTCTGTAATAAAGAAGACTATATGATCGAGATACCTCAAAATTAAATATTTCCAATAAGTTAGAACCTAACATTAATGATTTTATCAAGAAAAACAAGATCAGATATCATACGCCGTTTCTGCATTGAGATGACCCGATAGTGGGCAATTCTAGTTTTGTACGAAGCGAGTCCATGACATTTGTTGTTATTGAACATAGATGGTAAAGAAAACAATGTTGCAATATCTCAAGACGGGTAATGTGATTTTTATAAAAGAGCAAGATATCACAATGCTCACAAAAGAAAGTGTACAGAACAGTTTGTGATTATAACAACGATAAAAATAAATATACAATTTTGCCTTTGCCAAACCGCATATGTTATTAAGACCTCAAATTTAATAATTTTGAAATATACTTTGTAACACATTTAGCCCGGCACCCCACGGGGAAGTAGTATGTAATAATATTGAAATATTATAATGTGTATTATTGACCTTCGAAAGAGATGTTTCTTCGTAGATGCTTAACTTGAATAAACTATTCTTAATTTAACTTGTCTCAACAAATAGTCAAAAATTGAGGCCCTTATAAGAATCGTGTTTTCTTCAATTTGCCTCAAATTTCGTGTGAACAATACACCGGCGTGATGAAATGCAAAAAATGTTACAAAAGTCAAGGGACCAAACACAAATAGCTAAGAGAACGAATCAAGACCGAATTTTATTGAGGTTTTAGATCTTTATTGTATAACTATTGAATAATCCAAACAGAATATTGGTCAAGACAAACGCAAGTACTAAATTCAGTTCGACAATCCACAAATCCTCGTCAGAAAGAACCAGTTTATGTAAGAATGTTACGCAAGGCTACTGAAGTCAAAAAGTACCCAAAATCCAATAGGGATGATGGTTGGCAAGTACCATCTGCTTTGGAACCTTTTATAAAATTTATTACATCCCATGGCCAAAACAAATCTGCAAGACTTTTTATTATTCCTGATAGATATGCCTTTGAATCATCATCAATCACAATAGCACCTGATGGTAAGTGATGATGTGGTCGAAGTTGTTAACAAACTTAACGTAGAGTTACTGGCTCTCAAGGACCGCTGCCGAAAGACACCGTTAAGTGCTTGGTGACAGATTTTCTTCTTCAGGGTGGTCGCAAAATGCCTTTCAACATGCGGTGAAGCTCAAGCCCGCGGCGGGATTCTTACCATGGATCTGCTGCGCGGCAGTCCATAGCCAATGCCACTGAGCCATCACTGCTTCCATGTTCTGGACACTATGAGCGAATACTGCGAGCATAGGGAATGTTACGAAATTAAAATCTAAATTGGTGATCTAAAATAATTTCTTAATAACCCTAGTAAGAAAGAAACCTATTAATCACCACCGTGACCAAGATCCCTGCAAACTGTTTGAAACGTCGGGCTATAAATAATAATAAATATACGCGATTTAAACCGTTTCTAGTTATTTAATTATTATGTGTAATTATCGCGAAAACCTAAGACAACAATATGAAATCTTTGCTTACCATAAATTCCAATATACCCTTGGGACTAATAAATAAAACGACATTATAATTGCAAATTGTTCAAACGAATCCCAACACCAAATAATTATTTAGACATTAAAATTGGCTACTTTATCAATTTCTTGCAAAACAAGCTCACTGCTTTCCTTTATAATTTAAATGTTCAGGTGTTTTCATTTATTAAAATTCAAATATTATGTAAATGGCGCCAAGGGTGACAATCTCCCAGGCTGTTGTTACCTCCATAAAGTAACCCGGCTATAACCAGGGCAACGATCGTCACAGTAACATTATAATCAGTAGGCTAACTTTTGTTTTTATTCGAGTTATCTAAGACTTTGTATTTTTTTTGACACAATGAGAATGCCTTCCTAATAATGCAGACTGTCAAGAAGCCTATGCTGGCATTTTTTTTGCATTGTGCCGTTGTTCATTTGGCGTTGCGTGAGAATCTGTAAGTGATGTGTTAAATCCCGTGTCTGAGGGTTATTGGGTTTTCTGAGAAATACATGTTCAATAGAAGTCTGCAGTCAGGAACAGTGCCTAGTAGATGACAATAGGCTCACCTCATATGGCATCTTAAATGATACACCTGGCGAAATGAGGGTGTTAAATGTGTTCTGCTATGTTGATAAATGTTATGTTTTCCTTTTAGAAAATTGTTTTTTTTGGGTTGATTTACATAAAACTTTATCTTTTTTTTATTATCCTTTATCCTTTTGTTAAGTAAGTTGTTCTGCTTTGCTATGTGGCTGTTCTTCAAAGTTATCTGTATATTTGTTATTTTAAAGCACTATTAGACTCTCAAACGAAGTTTAATTAAAATTATAAGCCAAAAAATATGTCCACCTTTGGTATGTATTGACATGAGATACTTTCCATCAGAAACTGCAGGTTTGAATCCCGTCTGAGTAATAAAAATGTATCTCCATTTATACATTTCATTTGTTTATTACTCACAGCAACTCTTCGACCACATCATCACATACCATCAGGTGAGATAGTGGACCAAGGCTAGCCTATTAAGTACAAAAAAAACTGTCATCAGAAATTCGCTAATGTCAGTTTGCCAATTAATCAGTATTTTTATAAGTAAATTAAATATTTATTTACATTTCTTTTGAGATAAATATAACATGATACGCAATAAGATAGTGTGATTATGGTTAAATAAAACTATGCGTAGTCAGCCGGCCGTAGCGCGGCCGTGGTGTGATTTATGGTTTGGTCGCGGCCACTTTATTTACCTACTTACTTCTTTGAATTGTCTGTGGCTTCGCAAAATGTCAGTAACCCACGTTTAGTTACAGAATAGGTAGCCAATATCTCTCGCCAGAATTGGCCATAACTTGCAGCCGGCACTGGGTTCTAATTGATTCAGATTCAACCACAGATTGATGATTTCTCATAACTCAGTATATTTTATTCTTTTATGACTATTTTCTTACTTTGTACGTTTAATTCAAACCTGAATATTGCACAGCGGTAGGGAATTTTGTCGAATGGACTCTTTTGGTTTATTACTGATGCTAATGTCCGTGTCAGAAAAATCAAACATTGTCTGATGCAAAGATTAAAGGTTTTTTTTTAAATTAAATTCTCATGAAGCTGAGTAGCTCCCGGCGCGCACTCGCAGACGCAGCTGCGCACTCGCCCTGATGATGAGCATCTCATATGCTGGAAACCCGGGTCGACGTATTTGATTCTCAACGTGAGTTTTTTTTTGCCGGTTTAATTTATAATATTTAAATTAAAGGAACTATTGCGAAATTTAAAAGTGCCTTTTTAGGAGGACGCGACGCAGCGCTAGGCCGACGAGGCAAGTAATAATCAATAAATTATAAATAAAAATATTGATTCGAAGTTCACCCGTTAAAACCACTAGCCATTCTGATAAAAAAATTAACTGCATTGTGTCAGATTTCAGATTGAAAAGTTAATCTGGCGAAAATAATAACACTCTAAATTAAAAAATATACATAAAATATTTTTTTTTACTTAAATTGGTTTTACATTCAGCATAGTTTAAATTATAGTTATATAACTGTACCAGCCGGATCGTCCACTGCTGAACACAGCCTCCCCTTTTAAGGGGGTATTTGCCATAATCCCCACGCTTGGCAGGCGGCTTTAGGATCACAGTGTCAGGTGGCAGTTCTTTAGAAGGCGCTGCTGCCCACCTTCCAGTATTTTTCCCTTAGTCGCCTCTTACGACACCCACGGGATGATATGGGGAGGTGCAATTCTAACCCGGCACTCCACGGGGGTAAGTTATATAACAGTTATGTCATAATTATGTAGGTACTATCCTGTCGTCTGTGCATTGAGCTTTAACGTGAAGATGGATAATGGACTGAGGCTGCGTATTTACCTTACCACCAATGAGGACGCTTCATTTTCCTAGGCTCGCTGAATGCCGCTACCCTATTGGTGGATTTTTGCCTCGCACACCACATCTTCCTTGCACATCTGAGGTGGATATGCAGCCTAATGCAGCAGACAACTCTCGTAATGTCAATGCTGTGTTTGGATAAGATAAGGCTAACGAACGCAGTGTGTTTTATTGGTTTAACCGCTTTGGTAATAGAAACTTAGACCTAAAGAATAAACCACGAGGAATACCAGCCATGTAATGGTGGAAGCCTATCCGTGATAAACTAACATATAATAAGCGGCATGGTTTGACGTTAGCATATCCATAGTATATTTGCAACGAAACAGTAAAATAAAAATGTGGAGTAATGGGTATGAAGATGAATGATAATTTGACTGATATTGAAGAGAGCAGAGCGCGTTGTACCTGCTTCTCTAGACCTTCTTCAGCTAAAAGCTCACAACATAACAATATCGTTACGCTACGAACGTGTATTTCTCTAGAGCTTTCCACAGATGCATATTCTACATAGTTCATAACTATGATTCCAGTCTTTATCGATAACAGAGCCCTTGGGAAATTTATTCAAAGTCAGGGTCGACATAGAAAGTGTAATCTGACGTGTTATCAGTGTCATTGTGATTCTAGGATTTGACGTGGATTCTAGAAGGAATCGAGTACGTAAGATTATTTCTTCCTACTTTCATTCCACCAATGCGGTGTCAGTATTACACATAATTAACTATATAAAATACATGTAAATCACTGAAAAAGTTTCATCTTGGTTATATTCCGGCAACAAAAAAGTTAAGAAGAAAAGAGTTTCTTCTTCATAGAGGAACAGTGAAATGAGGTCGAGTTTAATTATGCCTCGCCATGTATACACATTTACCACCCATACACGTACAACGAAACTAATGCCGTCGCGTGGAACACGACTAATATGAGAAATCCGAATAATTTTGAAGCGCTTGTAGCGAAGTGTGCTTTGCCGTTCTTAACCGATTAGCTAAGTTGAAGCAGTGATGGCTTAGTGGCATTGGCTATGGAATGCCGTGCAGCAGTTCCATGGTTCGAATCCCGCCGCGGGCTTGAGCTTCACCGCATGGTTGAAGGGCTTTTTGCGAATGCCCGCCTGGCTAATGACCACCCTCAAGTAGAAAATCTGCCAAGCACCTAACGGTGTGTTCCGGCAGCAGTCCTTGAGAGCCAGAAGAATTACAGGCACATGAGACCTAACAACTGTACGTCACAGTGTGACGGGGACAGTGCGATTCGTCGTTGACGAAATGCGTCTGTTTATTTCACTTAACATTAGGTGGGCCCTGGTCTTGTTATATTCCGGCAGTTCTTGAAAGCCAGTAATTCTAGACTAGCCTGAATCAAATTTTCGACCCCATCATCACTTACCATCAGGTGAGATAGTGGTAAAAGGCTAGTGTACCAGCTATAAAAAAAAACATACATTTACATTGCAAATTACGAATTGTGCTGTGAAAGGGTGTAAGAATCTTCTTAAGTCTTCTAATCCTCAAAAAAATTTCAAAAGTTTCAACAAGTACATATTCAAAATATTCCTGCATTAACTAGATCATCTTTAGCAGAACGCTCTCAACTTTTTTTTTGCAAACGGAGATTTCTCTATAGCCCCTACAGATGTAATTTTCGATGTGAGTGTGGACCGAGTGACGACATTTTTTTTTGTTTAGTTAGTAACTTTAAGATTTAGTAAAAGTCATAAAATAATTTGTAAAATGCGTATTGTAATTTGTAATGAATTAATAATGAAGTTATGATTCCTAAACTATGGTCTTCAGTTCTCACACTCAAAATTCCAAATCTGCGTAAATACATAACTTATAGTCACATATTGTATACAGTTATTTAGTAAAACATATTTTAAAGTGTTTCGAAGATAACAAACAACAACGTGTACACTAAAATTAAAAATCACAAAATTCTTGCTGGTGTCACTTATAAAACACATATAATTTATTAATTATGCCATAAAAACTATATATTTTCGTAAAAGTTACATGCTAATTCATAAAAGTATAACAAGACTACCGTTTTTAGCTAGTTTCGTTAAATTTATATTTAATTATTGTCACTCAGTTCACACATGGTGAATATGTAAAAAAAAATTAAATGTATCAGTATTTAAGTAGTAAATTTCATCATTTTTAATTTTAGTTTCCACGTTGTGGTTTGTTATCTTCTAAACACTTTAAATATGTTTTACTAAATATCTGTATACAATATGTGACTATAAGTTATGTATATACGCAGATTTGGAATTTTGAGTGTGAGAACTGAGAGACCATAGTTTAGGAATCATAACTTCATTACAAATTACAATACGCATTTTACAAATTATTTTTTGACATTTACAATATCTTAGAGTTACTTACTTATTAAAAATAAACAAATAAATAAGTGGTCACTCAGTCCACGCGCACATAATTTTCGTATATAGAGCCAACTTAACAGTGCCATTTATAGATGCGCTGCAGGCAAGGATAAAACAATGAGTTTTTTCAGAGCGTAAGGTTTTTTTAGTTCATTTTGGAACCACGTGCGTAGATAAATTTGCCAACATATCTTTATACTTCATAACCTTGACTATCTCGCCAAAGATAACAGAGCCCTTGGGAAATCCATACAATGTCAGTATCAAGTTATTACCTACCTTCATTTTCAGTTTAAAAACACAAAAGACAAGCGACCGTGTATTCTGCGTTAAAAATTAAAAAGTTTAGGAAAATGTGACCTTCTGAAACTGATAGGAAAGGTTTTGACCACTGTTTATCTGTTGGTAAGTGATGATAGTCAAAACTAGGACGTTTTTTTATTGTGACGGAACAAGCTCGAGGCCCACCTGATGTTAAGTGGAGTAACCTCTGCCTATAACAGATGCATTTCATCACAAGTCATGAATTGCAATGCGCCCGTCACTTTGAGACGCAGTTGGTAATTCTCATGTGCCTGTAATTTCACTGGCTGTTAAGGACTGCTGCCGCAACATACCGTGCATGTAGAAAAGCATAGATGCTTGGCGACAGATTTTCTACATGAGGGTGGTAGCGAGCCAGGTGGGCAATCGCAAAATAACGTTTTCACCATGCGGTGAAGCTCAAGCCGGCGGTGGGGATCGAACCAGGGACTTTTTTTTTTTTTTTTTTTGTCATAGGATAGCCTTAGATTAGCATTATCTCACCTGATGGTAAGTGATGATGTGGTCGAAGATATTCTTCAGGCTAACCTAGAAGTACTGGCTCTCAAGGACAGCTGTCGGAACACACCGTTAGGTGATTGGCGACAGATTTTCTCCTTGAGGGTGGTAGCTAGCGCTAGGCGGGCATTCGCAAAATGCCCTACCACCATGCTATAACGACTGCCATCCTAAGACGACAACCGGGACCGACGGCTTAACGTGCCCTCCGAAGCACGAAAACGCTCAGTAGTAATGTCACTAGCGGTCACCCATCCAACTCATGACAGCGCGCGACGTTGCTTAAATTTGCTGATCGGTTGAGAACAGCTTAGTAAACTTCGCTACGAGCGCTTCATAAAAGCTTCAAAAACCTTAACCTTATCCTGGTACAATGATAACTTTTATTTCTGTAACCAACAATATATGATAGACCTTTGTCATCAGCAGTGGACGTATTTTTCTCTAGGGATTCCAACAGATGCGCATTCTACATAGTTCATAACCTTGATTCCAGTCTTCATCAATAACAGAGCCCTTGGGAAATTTGTTCTTAGACAGTGTCCACATCAGGTGGGCCTCGTGATAGATCCGTCACAATAACTTAAAAAAAAATACAATGCATGAAGTTTAATATCGTTTCATCAAGAAGTAAGACTGATTTATTTTAACAGGTATGTTTGTATGCTACATGGTACGACTCAATAACGACTAAATTTCGACAGTATGTGTTTAGTGCCTAATATCAACTTGAACGTGATTCTCTAAGCTTGAAGTTGTGACGAATGTAATAACCGTAAACTGCGTAGTAGTAGACGTAAAGGCCCAGCAGAAAACTCTATGACTTTATATTGTGTTTCTCTTCCTATCCTATCCATCGTAAACTAGCCCAGTTTACGATGGATCTATATTTCGGTAGCCATTTTGGATCGACTATTAGAAAAGTTATATGCCTTTGTATATTCGAAGAGGATTAAATATTTTTTGAATATTAAATATAAGTGCCTAAAATTTACTTGGACATTTAGATTTTTTAATTAAAATATAAATCGACTTCAAAAAGAAGGTACCTCAAAATTATGAAATATTATTTTTATATACACACGAAATTAGCCATTATAACATGGAGAAGTTGGCACCATACTGCGTCAGCCGGATTTTTCACTGCTGAACACATCTTACCCCATTTTTACCATAATCCCACGCTTAGCATGCGTTTTTGAGATCGCAGGGATAGCAGTTACTCAGAACTCGCTGCTGCCCTTCCGGTATTTTCCGGAAGATTTTTCTATAATAGGACTTATACAAAGAACGCACTTCAAAACTTTTATTCAGTTTTAACTTATAAAGCAGTTGATAAATTTCAATAATTTGTTGGTATGTAATTAAAACCCGAACACAACTAAAAAGTCGAAGAACGAATCAAAACTTTAACCCAAATATGTATATGTATTTAAATATTGTTAGGTTTGCAATTACGCCTGCTATGCGGATAACATAACAAAATCACAAATATAAAAATTTAAGTCATGTGCGAGATTCGAACCCGCGTCCATCCACCCCTTGAGTCGGGGTATGCTCTAACCAATCGAGCTAACATGACATGACGTCATAACTCAAATCTTTCCTATCATTCGTTAACCATCGTATTGGGATGGATATATGTATGTACTTACATTGTTCATTTAATTATTAAACAGAAAACAGTGAAATCAGCCCGATGCCTTAAGTAAGTCCAAGTATATATCTCGGGGTGGGACGTGACCTATCTCCGTTGGCGGGAGGTTTAGTGCAACGAAGTTCGAAGCCAGGATTATTGTGGGATCCCATAAGGAAGGGTTTAAGGAAATCCGCTTCTCTATTAATGTTTTATGAACTTTGAGGAGTTCTGCTTCGAATCTGCTATTTCTTATTCACGTTTTCATAACTCGCACACGTATTGTTGTTTTGTTTAAACACGTGGATTATTTAGGAAATATTCAATTGTATTAAAAATTTAATTACACTAGGAGATTTTATTGATGGGAGAAACGTAAGTTATTGTTGTAAATAGGAAACGGTTGTTCTACATTAGAAGAAATAATAAACGGCAAAAACTTCTGTCAGTTTAAAAATATCTGTACTACCATGGCCATAAATCCAGTTTCTACACACTGTACTGGCTGCATAGGCATCAAGTCAGTTTTGCATGGTGGTAGGGCATTTTGCGAATGCCCGCCTGGCTAGCTACCACCCTCAAGTAGAAAAACTGTCGCTTAACGGTGTATTCCGGCAGCTGTCCTTGAGAGCCAGTAATTCTAGGTTAGTCTGAACAGCACCTTCGACCACTTCATAACTTACTATCAGGTGCGATAGTGGTCAAAGACTTACCTATCAGCTATAAAAAAAGGTTACAACAAAGAAAAAAATAAATAAATTGTTTTCTTTTTGAATGATCTATCACAAAAAGGTTATTCTTTACGAATAAATGTGAATATTTGTAGTAAGAGTTGTACTATTAGTTCTATGATAGAGCTAGTTGGACAAAAAATCCAACCTGTTCCCAAGCAGTACATCAAATTGATAGACATTGTCATGTCTGTATAATATGTATTTTAGTAAAGTTTTTATTCAATTGCGTCCACATCTGTAAGGGAAGCAACATACAAACTTACTAAATTATTCTTGTAATGCTCACTCTGCCAGTTTTTACATTGGAACTCCCTGTTCTGGGGCCAACTACCATCTCTCAATTCATTCTTATTTTAATCTAACATTTACAATTTTGTTTGGCATTACTAAATAATAATATCATTGTAGTTAAGTTACATTAGAACTTCAACGTGAGAGTGGGCTGCACGCATTGAATCAAGTCATATGTGCGATAGAGATAGCTATATGAACGTTATTGTTTCGCCACGGCCACGATACGTATCCTATTTATTATTATTATTTTAAGCTTGAAATAATGACGATAGTTTTTCTTAATAGATTTTGAAAAGCGAACCCGGAAGTATTAAATTTGCAAGTATACCTTCACAGTACACTATCCAATATCTTGTATACTGTTTCTATCAAAGAAAGAGCTTCTGTAGCTTTCATTCCGCTCACACTCCATTAAAACATGCTGAACATCTTCAATAACCCCGCAAACAAAACAATTTCATTGGGAGAGTAATTATGATTCATATATGCAAATGTTCATTAAAGCGGTATTATTAGGTATCTGTATTTTATGCTTTAAGACAATTGACTATAGAATGTAACTTATTGTTTAATTATTTATGTAATTACTGTACTGTATCAACCGGATTGTCCACTGCTGAACACAGCCTCAGGGGGTTCGCCATAATATTCACGTTTGGCAGGCGTCTTTGGGATCGTAGTTTAAGATATCAGTACCTCAGAAGGCGATGCTACCTACCTTTCGGTATTTTACCTTGAGTCAATGGGGGACGGGTCTGAGACTAAGTAACAAAAATTGTCTAAATGTGACAATTTTGATGACCCTCATTTGTTTCTTATTATGACAAAAAATATAAAATATAATAAAAAAATTAAAAAAAATTATATAGATTTTTGTACAATATTCTTGTTTGAGTCAACATTATACACAAAATATCTACTGATATACTACGGTGTATGGGCTGACCGACCGCGGAATCTAGGGCTTCATTTATCCCTTTGGTTACTGAACTCTAAAAACGTAGATGTCTTTCAATCCAGTACACGGCCATGTTAAAACCTTGCTGTATGGCGACTTTCCTTTCGAGGAATTCTTAAAAAGTATAGTTTTTTTATGTTATTGTGACGGAACAAGCTCGAGGCCCACCTGATGTTAAGCGGGCTAACCTCTGCCTATAACAGATACATTTCGTCACAATACACGAATTGCACTGCGCCCGCCTCCTTCAGACATAGTTGTGAAGTCTCATGTGCCTGTAATTTCACTGGCTCTCAAGGACTGCTTCCGGAACACACCGTTAGGTGCTTGGCGACAGAGTAGGTGCTTGGCGACAGATTTTCTACTTGAGGGTGGTCGCTAGACAGGCGGGCATTCGCTAAATGCCCTTCCACCATGCGGTGAAGCTCAAGTCCGCGGCGGGATTCGAACCATGGATCTGCTGCGCGGCAGTCCATAGCCAATACCACTGAGCTATCACTGCTTCAAAATAAAATTCCATAGCAAACAGTCTCACAGTAATCCGAGATAAGATTATCTCACTGTGAGTTTTATTTCATTGGTCTCATTTATTTGTACAGACATCTGCTTGATGGATTAATGAAGATAAAATCAAGTTGAAAGTTATGGCCAACCCTCAAGCTTTCCCTTTCAAGGCATCAGCTGTTTCATTATGACTCAAATTATCTTTCTTCATGAAACCTCCAAACTTTTGCTATCAACGTAAAATTGGCCATTTATAATTTGGCAATATAAGCAAAACCGCTTTTAAGAAAATATATTTAACACGGCAAATTGTTGAGGCTCAAAGAAATAATAGGAGTCACATAGAGATATGTGTTTATTTTAATGTTATTGTGACGGAACAAGCTCGAGGCCCACATGATGTTAAGCGGACTAACTTCTGCCTATAACAGATGCATTTCATCACAAGTCACGAATTTCACTGCGCCCGTCACCTTGACACATATTTGTTAAGTTTCATGTGCCTGTAATTTAACTGGCTCTCAAGGACAGCTGCCGGAACACACCGTTAGGTGCTTCGCGTCAGATTTTCTACTTGAGGGTGGTAGCTAGCCAGGCGGGCATTCGCAAAATGCCCTTCCACCATGCGGTGAAGCTCAAGCCGACGGTGGCGATCGAACCAGGGACCTGCGGCACGGCAGTCCATAGCTATTACCGCTCGGCCATCATTGCTTCAAAAGATATGTGTGCGATCATTCGATCATTTCGGGAAATTATATCTCAGTACTATATATACAGTATACAGTGCAGTACAGTACGGTACTACAGTAGTACTATATCTCAGTACTACCAGTAGATTTATTTTACAAAATTACAAATTTAGTGGAGAAAAAATTATAGTCATGTGCGGAATTCGAACCCGCGTCCATTCACCCCTTTAGCCGGGGTATGCTCTAACCATAACTCTTTTTGCTCTCGTTCTTCAACCATCGCATCAGGATGGCTAAAGACGGATGGACATGGGTTCGAATCCCACACATGACTATATTTTTTTCCCTCGTAAATTTGTAATTTTGTAATGTAATTCGCCAAGCAGGCGTTATTGAAAACATAACAATATTAAAACATTAGATTTATGTTTTTGAAATATACTATGTATATAGGGTCATAATGAGAGTTCAGTGTTTGAAAAAGTACTTGTTTGGTCAGTCGCAAAAGAAACTTAGAGCACAAAATTCATGTATATCCTGCCAGTCTCGATGGCCAAGTGGATCAAACACCCGGTGCCTTAACGCAGGAGACACAGGTTCAGATACAGCTGGTGACAAAAACAATTTTGCACCAAAAATTAGGAAATGTATTATTATAGGTATACTTAGTTTATTAATGAAAGTTGCATAGTACCATCCTTAAAGGTGGAATAAGTGTAGAAAGATGTAGTTTTTTTGTTGTTGTGTTAGAACTTAGAACATGTACGAGGTGCACCTCGTCTTAAGCGGTAACTATTGTATCCTATAACGGATACATTTCGTCACAAGTGACAAAAATCGATGCCATGCCACCCCATCAGCTGTACCATTCGTTAAGTTAATTAAGACTAAGGAACCTTGAAGAAGTGAGCATATTGCCTCAAAGGCTGGCAACTCGTCCTCGAGACCTCTGGAGTTGCATGTCCACTGGTAACTATAATCAATTACCATCAGATGATACGCCTGCTCATTTGCTCTCATACCCCAATAAAAAGACATGTAAAAATTTAGTTTTACGTCAACTGATAATACTTAATGAACTTGTAAATCTTTTGCTATTTACGTGAAATTGCCCATTACGAATTTGGCAACAGAACCTCTTTCTTGAATAAATCCATTTAATCCGGCAAATCGTCGATTAGGCTCGACGACATAATAATGTGGCTAAATCGATGACACAATCGTCTTTGTAAGTTGCCAGATTTGTTTTTTTCCATCATAAAACTTAATTGGAAAGTCCTGAATCTTAAGCTGGTATCTGGTAGTACTTATCGGTAAAAAATCAAGATATCACTAATATTATAAATGCGAATGTCACCAACTTGAGGATGTGTGTGAGTGTATATTTGTTACTCCTTTAAGCTGAAACGGCTGAATCGATTTGGATGAAACTTGAACAACAAAGTGTAGGTCGTGGATTAACACATATAATACTTGTCAATGCTGCCAGTATGCTGGATAAGCTGCCAACTGGTAGTGGGCTGGAGCATTTTGGACTACCTGTGAGTCTGTAATGACTTATAGGTTGTCTAAATGCTTTTATTGTAGTAGCTGCAGTGTTGTATATAGTTCGTAGTATTGTGTTAATAAAGGCCGTATTTTTTTTTCGTTCATTTGCCGTGGTAACGTTATCCCGTTTCTTTGATGGTACCACGGCAAAATAAATTTGCCGTTGGTACCATTACCTCAATAGTACCAAGAAAACGCTGTTTTCAATAAACCGTGGTAACATTAAATCGTAGTACTAAAAAAATGCCCTTGGCCTTGCTTAATTCAACGGAAAGAAAACGTACAACAATTTATATGTTCATATTTTTTGAATTTTGATGTGTCAGCTGTCAAATGTGACCATTGCCAAAGTGACACGTAATGTCATATTTACAGATTATTATTTTATGATTCGGTTGGAAATAATGTACATAAATATAAGCACATAAGTATGACTACCGCCGGTATAAAAAAAAATACATATAACACCATTGCTCGCCTACTCTATACTTGTGAAACTGCTGGTCGCAGCTGGTTGTTTAATATACGTACTGAATGAACAAATTGTGCTGTAAAAATTGAATTGAAATTTGCTTGTATGGTAGGGCTTGAAATCATATTTGAAACTACAGAAGGGTAGCAACATCATTTCGAGAGTTAGGAGTTTGAGAAGCATGTCTTTCGGTCAAATTATATCCATCAGGCTGCTTGATGGCTCGTATGACAGTTAAAATATGGCCAAAGGGTGCCACCTAACATTGTATTCTGACAGGTATCCACGACAGTAATGCTAGGTTAGATAGAACTGTGGCATCACAACCACCGCAGTTGCTTAAACGAAATCTTT
Source organism: Plagodis pulveraria (assembly GCA_963890685.1). Taxonomy (NCBI): domain Eukaryota; kingdom Metazoa; phylum Arthropoda; class Insecta; order Lepidoptera; family Geometridae; genus Plagodis; species Plagodis pulveraria. The sequence continues at coordinate 25,128,257 of OY982955.1, read as the reverse complement.
TCATAGAGCAATGATATTTCTCTAGGAACATGACTCTTTGCCGTTGCTATGGAGAGGAGAAATAATATCATCTATCAATTGATCTGAAAATTTTGCAGGGATTGTTGATATGTATAATTTTTTATATTTTAATGTGTAAATATATTGTAAATACTTAAAGATTCTATCCTTGCCCTCTTAGTCGGATATTCTATAGCAAGTTATTACAGGTGATTATCGGTCACCTCTATATAGAACAACATCCTCAACCGCCTCACCACTTGCCATGAGAAGGCTAACTTATCAGCAATAAATAAAACATCATCGTTCTTGAATATCGCTAGTGGTTATGTAATTATATAAAATTATACGCTTAAGAAATAAGCAGAATGTCTATTTATCATATTCTTTTGAATAGCATACCTACATGTTACTTACGTTGGTAGGTAAAATAAATTTAATTAATAAACAAAGAATAATAAGCTAATATATAAAACAATATGATTTATATAATGTAACATTTACCATTCTAGTATCAACATATTTTATCAATGCCTATTGCAAGCATTCCTGTTGATATGAATGACTTATAACAATGATTGATATCAATTACTGTTGTAAGTCAATAAGTCATCTCTATTGCTTGTCTTTGTAAAGTCTTCTCCCCTCTAAGGGCTCGATACAGAGAGTTGCCGCTCGTAAGATTTGTAGGTCAACTTTTTGATTGAATTTAGTTCCGCGGCAATCCTCTTTTCACTCCCTAAAATATAATAAATGTTTTGTTATTGGTGTCAATCGCTCGAATATAATGTTTTACAAGCTTATACGTTTTAAAACTATTTTTTTTGTTTTCTGGTTACTATTGTCTTTTAATAAACATAGTTCCAGCGCTAAAACATAGCTTCTAATTTTAAAATGATTTAAAACTGCAATTAATAAGACGTCCAAGCTTAGTCAATAATGTAATAACTACACGAAGAAAAAGGCACCAAAATCAGTCAATTTCAACTACTTTCTTTCTGGTTTCTATGATAGAGAGTGAAAGTATATGTACATTATATTTATGTCCATAGGCACAGCATATTGCTCTGTGGCTTAGGTTTAAAAAGTACTAGGTTATTGCGAATTAGGCACACAATCACAATGGGGCTCATAATAATGTTTTGTGCTAAAACTGAGTTGTAATCCCTTTGGAAATTCCCAGTGGATGCTTTTAAAGAAATATATATAATTGCACAAATTGCACATTTAGTAACTTAAGTTTGATTTTGGATTATGATTAGTAATTTGATATAAGTACAGATTTTATGTAATATAGTTATTACAGTTTTAGTACAGAATTTGATTTACCAAATATATTCCAAAAAAAGCTTTTTACAACTTACATTGTCAATACCATAAAAAGAAAGTCACGTGGCGTAAATCCAAAGAGGGAACAAGAAAAAGATCTTTGAAGAAAGCCGGACGTGCTAAAACTTTACTTTTGAAACACCATTTTTACAATATAAAAGTACACCAAGCAGCCGATAAGGAATACCTATCTTAAAATTTACAGATTTTTCGCATCCGACTGATATTTATTCTATCTACAAACACGTTTTATTAAAGAATATCTAGTATGTAAATTAAAGTACAATTGAATCCCAACATGAATACGGATGAAACTTTGTCTTTTTATCCGACTTCCAAAACAGGGGATGGTTCTCAATTCAATTGTATGTTTTTTTTTGTGCTTTACGCGAATACTCCACCAATTATGGACTGATTTAGATGACCCTTTTTTGTTGGACAGAGGATATACTTTCCAAGGCGGTCCCTTATAAATTTCCTCAAAATCGGTTGAGTAGTTTTTAAGTTATAGTCAATTAACATATCCCCGGTATGCAAAATGCATTTTGCGGTGATTTCACGTGGCCAAAGGTTAGCCTATTCGAAGAGGACAGTTTACTTAAATCCTCGCAATTGGTCTTCAGTATTGTATATCAAACTCTTCTTAGTCGGCATTTTCATTGCTGAAGTTAAGTCTGAAGTAGTTGATAACTCGATGTACTCTCCTCTTCCACAATCATTGGCAGTCTCATGCCACGGACATTCTGCGTAGCAAATGCAGTCATCTTTCTCAGCTTAAGTAACATTTTATCCACATTGCCGGGGCGAATCACTCCAGTGTGGCCAGTAGCATATTTCACATCACACGGCCTGAAACCATCATGGTGCCGGGAGGTGGCCATATTACATGCCATATCATCTCCCTATTCACTGTTATTTCATACTAGATTTCTTGGGAAAAATAGTAGAGTGGTTTCTCGTTACCTTCTACACGAGTTCTTTTGGGGTGGATATATATTTGGTTTCCCAGGCTGGGCCAGAAGAGGCTACAGTACTACTAGCTGAATAGTCACTTCTCTATAAATCAATACAAAATGTTTTTTATTTAAACTTCCGATTTCTATCAAAACTTATTTTTTCGATATTATAATTACTGCTACCCGTGTACTGGTTTTCTTTTAACCGGCTTTTACCATTTTCTTCAGTCATAATGCAAAAAATAAGGTTTATTCCCAACGATCCCACAGTGAGGATGTTAGAAATTTAAATTTTCATCATCTGCAATATATAAATCAGAGGCGACGATGGAAATTCAAATTCTCAAAGTCCCCACAGACATTTCATAATAGATTTCTTGGGTAAAATAGTAAAGTGGTTTCTCGTTACCTTCTACACGAGTTCTTTTGGGGTGGATATATATTTGGTTTCCCAGGCTGGGCCAGAAGAGGCTACAGTACTACTAGCTGAATAGTCACTTCTCTATAAATCAATACAAAATGTTTTTTATTCAAACTTCCGATTTCTATCAAAACTTATTTTTTCGAAATTATAATTACTCCTACCCGTGTACTGGTTTTCTTTTAACCGGCTTTTACCATTTTCTTCAGTCATAATGCAAAAAATAAGGTTTATTCCCAACGATCCCACAGTGAGGATGTTAGAAATTTAAATTTTCATCATCTCCAATATCTAAATCAGAGGCGACGATGGAAATTCAAATTCTCAAAGTCCCCACAGACATTTTGTGGTTAAAAATATAACAGGAAAAAGAAAATAGGCTCGCCACTACTATATAAACATCAAGACATAGCTAGCAAGAGGCTTATGTTCAGGTACAACTTACCCTATCAGAAATATTAATGAATAGTAACATTGATTCGATAAAGTTTCTTGTTTAGTGTACTTTGGAAACCCTAATCGTGAATTAGGTACAATGCTTTGAAAATTGTTTGCTCATAAGCCAGAGGGCCACCAAACTGTTTAATCTCACTCAAAGACGTAAAAGTGATCCTTCGGGGAAAAGGTTGTTCAAGAGAAGAAGTCGCCTCGGGCAATACTAGTTTGAAGGAACGCTCGTTTGAAGAAATGGCCGTTCAAGCGAAATGGTCGTAAGTGAATTCCCGGTGATTATGGGAAATGTACGTAAGTGACTAGCCTCCAAAAAGGCTCGAACACACAATCCTCACACGAATTTGTATCAATAGTTTGATTAATTATATACCAATATTTTAAGGTTTTGTGCGCATATTGCTGAGTCTAATATTTGTGCTTCTGATTTGCCAGTTTTTCGATTTATTATTTTTTATATCACTAAATGTCAAAACGATTTTATGAATTATTTGTGAAAATACCTAATTTTAATCTGGCAAACCAGAAGCATATATATTAGGCTCAAACATACAGTTTCGCCGAGTTTGAACACTTAGTATTTAAATTATGACGAAACTACGTTTGTATGGAAAGCACTGCGTGAACTCTACTCCTAACATGTGCATCTCATTTGTTGACATGGGATCTGTATCTTTGTACTTTTCTTGAGTGAGGAAATAATCGATGGCTATATAATCGCTTTCTCCCCGATAGTGGTGCAACTGCCTTACACGTTAGAACCCTGTGTTACGTTATAATATTATGATCGCTGATATTGGGCAATAACTTACTTTCAACTGTTAATGTGTTGGATGTTGTACTGGTTGAACAATATTGTTATCTTTCTTAACTGTTTTTGTATGTATTATATTTAATAAGATACTAGTAGCATTGACTACACGGGGTCAAGGTGAGGTTTACGAGTATTTAATCTTTGATCGATTATTGTGTATACGTCTGTGGAGATTGTAAATATCATGTGGATATGTTAATATTATTATAATAAAAGCAGACGGTCTTCTAACACTGACAGTGTAAAATGAATCCGTGTTTTGGGAAGTTGTTCACCTTAATGTAGGAAGATACTGGGTCGCCCTTTTACTTCTTTATTTTCCTTAACTCCGTTATAAATTGCTTTTTAAATATTATCTTCACGTCTTGCAGTCCGTCGTCGATTCCTACACACTCCCGATCTTGCTTTTTTCCCTTCCTCTCATCCTCTATCGCTCTCCCTTTCACTCAGAATGTCACTACTCAACCACTTATGCTCATCTTCACCTTACGTTCCGATCCTACATGAAAGCGTGTATGTTTATACACCAGTACGTTTTAACGAACTCTTTCGGATCAAGTATGTGCTTAAAAATACGTAATTACAGTTTACCTCATGCAAATAAAATAGGGAACATTTTAGAGAATACACTGTAAAAATTACACAACTGATTACATCAAATATTTACATATTGATATTTCTAATGATCGTTTTCTAAATATTTCTATTAAGGTCGAAAGCCGCTAAAGAGAAAGAAGATCTTTATATAAATATTTTTATATATTTGGTTTTAATGTATGAGATATCATTAGATATCTCATACTACGCTTAAGCCATTTAGAAATTATGGTGTAATAAAGAAACTCACAAACATACATACATGAACCCTGAAAACATAACACTCCTTTTTTTCGGTAGTCGTGTAATTAGACAAATTCAGAGTTACTAATTAACGAGTTTGCGTTTGACACAATATAATATGACTTAAACTTAATGTTAGGAAATGTTAAAATAAAATGTATCGATATCAGTTTTTACAGTAGTATAAGATAATCTTTACGTTTTTTCTTCTAAACCTAACCCTCCACTAACCACTCTCCATAAGTCGCAGAACCCTACTCACAGTGTCAAGGGTCTACGCGGATAAGATTTTTTATCCCAACCCACACTAACGACCTACAAAGACACAATATACGAATAAACTATCTATTGTGATATAGTTTTTCACCAACTTCAAAACAAAGAAGGAGGTATCCAATTCATCTGCTTTTTTATGTTTGGTACCTCATAATTATACATAATTCCCACGCTTGGCATGCGTCTTGGGGATCACAGTATATGATAGCATTTCCTCAGAAGGCGCTGCTGCCCACCTATCGGTCTCAACACGAGTACATTACTGCTTGACGGTCGTATATATGACCAGTACTACCTCAGAAAAGCGAAAGCAATATATATATCTGTGGGTACTACCCAACCCATTCCCCGTCAACTAGGCTAGGTTTGACGGGGAGTACCTTGTTATGAATTTACATGGTAACCAATACAATAATAGACAGGAACCCTTTGTACAGTGCGACATTAACTTCATTCATTCGGCATTTTTCGGAAACGTCCATCTTTCTGGCCTTTGGTATATCACAGGGTATTAACAATAATAACAAATATTTTAAGAAAACATTAAATTAATATTTTAATAAAACACTTAAAAATATATCTTATTCCATAGTGGGCAAGATTTGTGATAAACGATGCGGTCCGACCATAGACAATATTAAACAACGAAACTCGTACTGCAAATTCAATTTTCGTTGTCTAAAAGGTCGTTCCGATCACGAAAAACGAAACTTCGTTGAATTGTAGTAGCGGCCCTGATTCTAATACAAGAAATAGCCTGGTTCTCTGTCAGGCATCAAAAGGCAGATAAATCAACAGAACACATTATTCCTTTTTTTTATTTATTAATCTACACTCCACAGACTCCAGGGTCCGTGTCTTTTTTTGATTGTGACATTTTTTATTATTATTGCTAGAAATAAGAAATAGAAAACATACAACATTCTAAGAGAGACAGTGCTAAAAAAAAACATTTTTCCGGTAAAGTCATTGGCACTAGCATTCAGAGCAGACCGGTGTTCACAAGCAGCACCCGCTCACGAGTTGACGCATGTGCCAGCCATCGCCTTCCTCAACCATTTCTGAGGGAAGATGGCGACTCGACACACAACACCGCCACTAGACAACACCTTTATGTGAGCATGACCGCTCTGGATACCCGTGCCAACGATTACAATTCTTACACATATTGATTATTTGGGACTACAATAAAATGATATACAGAAATTTTAATTTTTTGTCTTTCTCACTCGTGCAACTTGAATTTTTCTTCTGTGAGCGTTTTAATATCTATAACAAAACCTTAACAATGCCTACGCCTGCCATATATACATGTTTGGTTGGTAAAATACATGTTTCTCAGAGATGGGTTAAGAGATATTAAGGAAGATAATGATGATATAGACATCGTTCACGTCTTTTTTTCCGTTTTAACAAGTAACAAGAAATTAAAGCTGCTCTACTCTAAAAACAGGTGCCGCGGCTAAGTCTTATAGGAAATATAAAAATAAAAAGGAACGGTTCGTTAGGAAGGCGATGGCTGCGATACCGCAAAAGCTATCCATGATCACAACCTCAGAATGGCGATCAAAGATCGAAACAGCGTGGTAATGGAGACCCTGTTAACATGTGACGTGGGAGAAAGACAAAAAATTAAAATTTCTGTATATCATTTTATTGTAGTCCCAAATAATCAATCTGTGTTATAATTGTAATCGTTGGCACGGGTATCCAGAGCGGTCATGCTCACAGAAAGCTGTTGACTAGTGGCGGTGTTGTGTGTCGGGTCGCCATCTTCCCTCAAAAATGGTTGAGGAAGGCGATGGCTGGCACATGCGTCAACTCGTAAACGGGTGCAGCTGCTAGAGGACACTGTTTTTTTATGTTATTGTGACGGAACAAGCTCGAGGCCCACCTGTTAAGCGGACTAACCTCTGCCTATAACAGATGCATTTCGTCACAAGTCACGAATTGCACTGCGCCCATCACCTTGAGACATAGTTGTTAAGTCTCATGTGCCTTTAATTTTACTGGCTCTCAAGGACTCGTGCTGGAACACACCGTTAGGTGCTTGGCGACAGATTTTATTCTTGAGGGTGGTAGCTAGCCAGGCAGGCAATCGCAACAAGCTCTTCCACCATGCAGTGAAGCTCAAGCCGGCAGCGTGGGGATCGAACCAGGGTACTGCGGCGCGGCAGTCCATACCTATTACCGCTCGGCCATCATTGCTTCAAATGGTCTGCTCTGGATGCTAGTGCTAATTACTATACCGGAAAGTTAGTATGTATGTCAATTCAAACCTGTTCACTCCTTCTTGACTGAACAGATTTGTACTGACATACAAACTGACACCGCTTTTGCCCTAATTTGAGCTTTCTTCTAAAAGGTCCAAGTCGCCTCCGGAAAAGCGGTCAAATCTTAGAAGGAATTCAATAAAAGTAATTTAACCCTTTCGCAAGAATTTTTCCTATCGCGTACTTTTTTTACGTCAAAGTTGGAAAGGGACTACGACTTGGACTTAATGGATTTTGGAGCCATAAAAAGTTTCCAATTTATGGATACTTTTTTGATTTTTATAGTTGATTTGATTATCAGGCCAAATAAGGGTAAGAGTTGATAAATTTATTAATTTTTTATAATTAAAGGTAATACAACAATATAACCATATATGGGTCAAGCTGCGTACTTACGCGTAATACTGAGACATAAGCAGCGCAGAACGTTGCAGTTTAGGACTAAAAACAAAACACACTCGACGTAGAGACAGGCCGCTAACGTGCTAGTCGCAGAATACAAGTGATGGTGTATAGATAACAAAACACAAATCATACATAGAAGCAGTAGATAACACACATCATGCTGGGTACAACTTCTGTATAGTGACAATTTAAACCATTTAAATCCATTTATCGCTGTCATAATTGTAGGTACATTAGATGTTATACATGAATGAGGTTCCAAGTACAATTGAAGAGTATTCAGCTTTATTATTTATAGAGTTGACTATCAAAATCCACGTGCATTAATACAATGCACGTGGATTTGTTAACATTATATAAACATTTAAATCATAATCACAAAATAAATATTTAAATATGTGTGAAACTCACGAGAATTTAAATTCAAAATAAATATTATTACATAAAATAATATAATTACATAAAATAAAATAAAATAAGATTAATATTATATTTAATTGCATGTTCACTAAAAAACTCTTGTATGCCGTAAAAACATTCCTTAAAAGCCATGAAAATAACTGTTTTTATTTTATTATGGTGTAGGTAGCTGGGTTATCTCTATAGGGAGGTTATTATACACTAAATATGCTTCCCATGCCCATGTTCTTAATAGTCTAAACTTAGGGGTAAAAAATGTACGCCTGAATCGTTCTCTTAGTCGTTCACTGTGAGTCTGTGGCATTTCTTTAACATAGCCTATCTGTTTTTTCACAAATAAATAAATTTCGTACATGTGTAAAGAGGACAGCACCCAATAAAGTTCACTGTTTTAATCCACGGTATATAATAAAATATCTTAAAGGTAATATTTTATAGGCTAGTGCTTCAACAAGTACACTTTGATTAAACTACAAGACTACCTCCCTCAACAGCTAGCAACAGAATGCCCCCAATCTACCAACTAGCTTTTCCATGTGCCCGATATTCCGGAAGTCAGAACAGTTTCTTTTAAAATAAACCATTTAGAGTTGCCAGTATTTACAATGAAATATCATAAACATACGAGTTGCCAGTGTTAATATGTCAATATGTAAAATAAGTAACTACCACAACTTAAAGAACCTTACACATGTGTATAGAACAAAGTGGCAGTATTTTCAGTTGTTTAAATAGTGGGCGAAATGACACAGTTTGATCTACTGAGCAACTAATGTTTGATCGTTAACATTGCACAGAGCTCTTATCCACTTTTTTTGAACCGTAAATACTGACTCTACTTCGCTTGAATTTCCCCATGAAATAATAGCGAAGATTGGACTGCAGATAGCCATTATACGCTGTTTTCCCCGGTTTCTAATGATTTTAATTTATGATTATCCGCAAAGCATATCTTATTAATTTAACCGTTAATTTTTCACAATGTTCTTCAGAAGTAACATGGGTGACGTTCGGTTTTGATGGTAGTACCGAGCTACTGGAAAAGGCAGACCTGTCTGCCTTGAACATATTGAATAATCACATTCACGTGAGAATTGGCATGCTGCTCATTTGACACACTTTCCCTTAGTCGCCTCTTACGCTTAAGCTTTTGGAATATGTTTTCCAAAAGCTTAAGCGTAAGTATTGGAAAACTACTGTTAAATTGTTTTGACTGTAACCTCATCTTTATTCGAAATTCTTGGTTATTTTTTAACGCGGAACCCAGACTGTTATCTTTATACGTTTACAACCCTAGAAAAGTATTTGTAGCTAAGAGTATATATTTAATCGAGTCATCCATCTACAGATACTATCGAGATTGATCTTATTGTCTGTTGGCTAGGACAAAGCTCATGCCAATGACATTGATGAAACACAAACTATTACAGTCTAACAGCCACATCCATACTCTCCAGGCTGTACTGAGAATCATTTGTCCAAATGAAGACAATTTATTAGAAACAAGAAAAATCATATAATACCCGTAAGCTGCATTTTGGGAATATATTGTTTTTTTACTCAGTGCAATTAAGTAAGAAAGAGAGGGTGTAATGAAAATTAAAAGTGAAGCATAAAACTCTGCCAACATTATGTAAGACAACTCACTCACGCAAACGCTAAATTCTGCCAATTTTGTCCTCATGCACGAAATACCGTCGCACATCACGCACGTCACACATAAAGGAACAAATAAATTAAAACTTGCGTATTGAAACACTGTATAAACAGAACATTTTCAATGAAAAATTGAGTAATTTTAATATTATAGAACGCAATTTAGGTCATAATTTCGAAGAAAAATGTACACTGTGCCACCACTGTGCAATCATGAAGTGTTGCCAGACATAAATTTTTAGGTTTTTACCAAAAGTGTGCAGTTTTTTTAAAGTTGGTTTGCGTAGCAGTAACATACACCTACTTTAAATAAACAAGCGTAGGTTTGTTTATTAGTAAAATCTAAGAGGCTAATATATCTTATAGCGGGAATAACTAGTAAGAATTATTCTTAAAATTATAAAAAAAAACTGGGCATCTACCTTAATATTGATTTCCTAATAGTCGGTATAAGCTGGTTCGTAGTTTCAGTTTCAGTTTGATGTATTACCGGGCTCCATCTTTGCTTCTTAGTATTTCAGAGGTTTTTCAATGATAGACCTAAAAATAAGTCCCTCTCGCAAGTAAAGAAAACGGATTAAATAAAACGTCTACTCTTATACCTAATGACTAATGAGATAAAATGTCGTAGATATGTATGTTTTTAAACTGTCACGGGCAATTACACTATAACCTCAGTATACACTATAAGCGAGTAAGTGTACACTATATTAGAGATATTTACCGTGTAGTTGATTGGTTTTGAGCTCTCAATATTTCGCCACTGCTGCTAGCGCCATGATCACGAGTAAATGGTCGGATGGTCGGCACTAAGAGCAAACTAATCGGTCTACCCTCTTTCTTTCGCATTTTTTCGGTAAGGCGATGCTATCACTGTCAAACCTATGATATTACTGTCGCAACTGCTGTGTTGTGATACTAATAACGAGAAAATGTCGTAGAAAAATTTAGTAAACAAACCATTCATAATATCCCATACATAAAGTTACTCGCAATGACAGTTCAATGGTTTCATACCGTGGTTTCATAAAACAGTTTACCACATAAACATACTCGCACCGGTTGGTGGCGTAAAATTTATCATACCCTTTTTGTGTCAGTTTCCATTTGGAAAAATGCTTTGTCTTAAAATGAAGAACGTTCCGAAACCATAATGTGGTTTTCCCCAGCGTCATTTGGTTGACATTGTGACAAATGCATCGCAGCTCATACGAAGAGAGGTGCAAGTTATAACCATTCAGAAAGAACAGATATATAAAAGATATTTTTTTCTAAGAAACGAAAATATTTTTTATTCTACAAATTTGTTTTCGGCTGTGTGTAAAAAAACACATTTTTTCGACAAATTTTGCTGAACGCATTAAAGCTACCAATGAACGGAATAATATGTTTTTCATCACACTAATATAATAAATGCAAAAGGTAACTGTGAATGTGTGTGTTCGCGGCATTCTCCTCCGAAAGTAGTGAAAGGAATAAAGTTTGTATGTAAACTTTATACGATACATTTATCTCGTTCAACTGAGTAGTTATCGAGTTAGTGAGATTCAGTCTCATATATGTCGTATCATGTATGTCGTTTCCATAGTCAGCTCTTAACTAAAAGAAACTGATGTTTTCTTCATCACTGATTTACACTGATAGGATCGCCGTTTTCACTTTCGATATTAACTGTCACAAGTTTCACCTCATAGTTAAGATGTGTTGCATCTTCCGCGGTTGGTACAAGACTCCTAGTCAACTGTCAGTGTCTTGTAACGTAAACTTTAAAGTCATGGTCACAGTCTTCCAAATGACTATAGAATAGCAGCGATCACAGACTAGACTAATTTTGATTAATCAAAGTGCTGCCAGTCTTGTACCAAACTCGCTTGATGTCCTGATATAATGACATATTATGAAAGCCAGCACCGATTTTACGTAATGCTTTTTCCCGACTTCGACCACATGATCACTGAGCAGAACAAGATTACGGTCAAAGGCTAGCTAATCGGGAATAAAAAAAGTTAATTAAAATTCGATCACTTGTACCAAACACTTTGTGGTAGTAAGTTGGAACTCATCCAAAATTGAATTCTCAATGAACTTATGTGTGGTAGGTATATTATTCTAATATATTTCCCACAAGACTGTCACATGAAAGATTAGCAATAAATATAAAATAAATATTGCAAAACTCATACTCTACGACCACTTTTTCACTGCATTTATATCAAAGAGAAACATAAATAAGTCGTAAATAATTTAGCGAGAAATTATGTTTCATTGCAAATTTATATTATTACGATGTTGCTGTTTTTAGAAAATGGTCAATGGGTCATTAGTCTTAATTTTAGCGTCTGTCACAGACAAAATGAAATCTGAACGAAAGCAGGCCAAAGTTAGGAGAAAAAACTTTATAATACATCTGAGCCCTATTTTTAGGGCCCTTATTCACTGTGACGTTGTTCATAATGTTATGTTTTCATTCGATATTATGGTGTTATTCAACGGCAATAAATATTTAATACTGATCAGTTGGCGGATGTGGTAATGGCAACACCAAAGCGACAGTAGCGCCGCCATTTGATGGGATAAAACATACGACACGCTCTGTTATTGGCAGAGTGATTTCCCGCTCAAACGAGTGTTGACACGAAGTGAAGAGCGGAGGAGTGGGGCATTCTTGAGACGACCACCAGACAGGAAACATCAGAGCCGAAGGGCTGTTCTATTCTTTAAAATAAGATCAAAGTATACAAAACAAAAAAAAAAAGGTTGTATACTACGAATAAATACAAAAAGAATACACTTCTTTACATACTCTTATACAGTTACCGCCTTGATTTCGGACTCATCAACAAAATACGCACAATCTTCCAAATTCAATTGAATTGGTGAATAGATGTAGCGCTTAGAAATGATTGCATCCGATTGGTCGAATCAAGATACAAATGTTGTTGTTCTTTTTAAACAACGCTCGCCGCGGTCTTGTTTGATTTCTGCTGTTTTTGAGTGTGATTTATATTTCTTTACATATGCGTAGGTTGTAAAAGTAGGTTCATTAAATTTGTTTAAATTTTGGTCCGTTAAACATTTTATCAGTCTGACAAAATTTTGCCTGATGCTTAAAAACCAGTACTAAGGTAAAATAATATTCCCAGTCCCAATCCTCACTAATTAGTGCCTTCAAATAGCATTCACCTTACATAAACAGTTTGTAAATACCACTATTACGACGGACGAAAAGATCAGTGTCTTACTGATCTTTTCCGTCGTAATAATTAACTAATAATTAATATTCATTTATTGCCTCTTACACTTTTCACGTACTTACTAAATTATAACCGTAATAATCCTTATTGGAATTTGAAATCAGAAAGTTCCTGTTTTTATAAAATTCTAAATCGCAAACTTCATTGAAGCCTTTTAAACTAGTCTAATTAAACCATGACATCGACAATGATACAATTAGAATTTTATTCTTATAAGCCTGAATTCGGTTGCTTGTAATGCCAACGGAATATCCTCTTCCAGTCACAGCAAGCTTTTGTAAATTAGTTTATATAAATATCCATTGCTTAAATTTTAAGGCAAGCACGTCTTTAAATAAATAAATTAAAATTCCTGTAAAGACACTAAAAAATTAAAACAGATAATATGATTTGAACGTGGGCGGCTTAGGTTGAGTTATCCCAAACGTAATATTAGCTTAGGATATCCTTTCACACTTTCAGGGTACAGATTTGTATAAATGTAGCTCCAATATTTCAATATCCATGTTACACAGAAACTGTAAACCTTTTCTATCGTTTGTAGTTATGAGCGTTTCGCTTCTGACTAACAAATGCGTACTTCACTCACACTATCCCAGACTGAATTAAACAAAAAGTATTGTTGGTATATGCACACAACAACAGCAAACGGAACTCTTGGTGTCCGATTCACACTTGGTTGCTGTTATTACATTGAATAATGCCATCAACTTAGAAAACAACGCGAACAAGCCGGCGTACTTGCTTGAACGGTACTCAAGCAAGTACGCCGGTTTGTTGGCGACCGTTCCGCGCCGAAAAACCAAGAATAAAGATACGAAACGCTTAGAAATTCTAAAGGTGAATTTTATCAATCCAGGGTATCCGAAAATAACTTCCAGCAAAATATTATTATGACTTCCAGAAATATCCAATAATGTTGCAGTATTTAAAATATTAAATCTTACATCAGACAGACGATTGCAGCAAAGAAAAAATCAAATCTAAGATTAAAAATAATACCTTTGAATTTAGCAGTATAGCTCTAATCTGAAAACAAATATGGCCATTTTGTTACAGCTACAGTAGCTGTCACATGTGATAAAATGTAAACCAATGAGTTTTTCTTTTTCCACGACAGAGATTCAATAGATTCAAAATCTTCCGCTTGGTTTGATGTTCTATGATAGCAAAAGGCTAAATTATATTTTAATACCCTGATATCTTTATACTCTAGTCTACAAATGTGGACCATAAACATTCGATTGGTGGAATTGGCCCTAAGTCTACTAACTAATAACTAATGTCTACAGTATATAATTCCCATACCATCAATGTTTCGGGTTCTGTACTAGAAAATGGGACAAATTATTAAGTCTCGACTGTTCGTCCGACCGTCCGTCTGCTCGATCTTTAAAGGCTGTATCTTTGTAATATGTAACCGGTTAAAAAATCTGAAAAAATTATAACAACATAAGTTAAAATAACAGGGCCCCCATACAGAAAACGTGTATTTTTGTTTTCTCATTCGTTAAAAAGCAAAAATTACAAGCGTCTGACTTGGTATGCCTATATTCTAAAAAAAATCTTGTACTTAGACGTGAGATAATACACAATTTTTGCTGTCGTTTATTTTATCAGTCTTCACAAGTAGTGATTGAACAAGTTGTATTTTTCGTTTTTAATGCAAAATAGTCACGACCGTAGCCTGAGTGCGACTGGCACGTAGATTGAAGATTATCACAAGTTATGTCCCGTGCGCATAAACTTGTCGTACGTTCCACGCCTTCTTAACCTGTCGCCTTTCTTACCTGAGGCAAGCCCAATGGCTTGCATGATGGAAATCGGTAGTGAATTCAACAGTCGAACAGCTGTGACTGAAAACTTGATCGTAAAATATTGTGCCATGTTAAGGGATACTGAGGGATAGGTTTTCTGATAACCTCAAATTAAGAGCATTTGCAGTGTGATGGACTGACCAGGCTGACATACACTATTCAGTCATATTACTGGGATAGAATTCATGAAACCTTGCACTTTACCACAAACCTCAATATTCAAAATTACTCGTCTCAACAAATAGTTCTTACAACTTTGGTACATTGAAATAGTTTCCACGTTCCCAAAGAACACTTCAACACTGAAGCGTTTTGAACACTGAAACTAAACTTGGTTCAGTCGAGTAGTCGCACCAATTACTCCACGATATCCTGTCGAATATACCTGGTCGTTTATCGAACTTCACGGTTCATGGAATATTAAATAATGGATCCCCTAGTGTGGAGTACAGATCGATACTGGAAGCAATCATTCTTATGTACGTGCCTTTTTGAGCGTTCCTTTTTTCGGGGAAAATTAAGGCGAGGTAATACACTCTGACTTGGGGTTTTTATGTTGTTTTTTACACAACGATATAGACGAGAGTATAAAAGCCTTTTGTTTATTTCTTAAGCTCAGTGAATAACATGAGAATCTTGGATATATAGATAAGTTCAAATCACGCCATCACATTCACCGTTGAGAAAAGAATGCCTTCCGATGAAATGCAGCTAGGCAGACGTTTTGGGGATCGCAGGGCAAGATGGTAGTACATTAAAAAGTCCCACTTTTTGACTCCCGGAGGAAGATACGAAGGGGGGAGGGGGGGGCAGCTCTGGTGCGAAATTTTTATCTGGAATCTGCTGAACGTAGCTTCGCCTATAAAGGGGGGGTCTGCCATAATCCTCACGCTTGACAGGCGTCTTGGGGATCTCAGTATAAGATCAAAAGCCCCTCAGAAGGCGCTGCTTTCCACCTTTCGGTATTTTTCCCTTAGTCGCTTCTTACGACACACACGGGAAGAGATGGGGAGGTGACAATCTATCCCGCGACCCCACGGTAAACTGTATTATATACAGTTCTGCTTACTTATATAGGTAGGTATGGGACACGACTGCAAGTATATATTAAACACTACTATAGGTACACATAAGTAACCCCAAAAACAGACTAAAACATTACAGACTTGAATTTGTCACCGTGAAATTGTTTTTGTTTGTCCGTGGAAAGTAGAGCTAATATTTTATTCAGCTTCTGTTTAAGCATCGAGTGCGCTGTGCCACAAGCTCATTTATATATTAAATGTTCCCACTAGATAAGGCATGCAACCAGGCCAGTTAAAAAATCCTTTAATATCTTGAGTTTGGCACCAAGGAGCATTCACCCTAAGACCCTCGCGTGTCGGCAGCTTGTGTTGTTCCACAGCTGCATTTCCTTAACACGCGACGCGATGCGAAGCGACGCCCAAAATAGATTACATTGTACGTAGCTGCCAGTGAAATAGACGAAGTTAAATAGATATGGTGATATAGGGTGCTGTAAAAATAGAATTAATTTATACGACTCAAATATGACATCGTCCTATTTCTTTTATTGCTTGAAATTGTCCTGATATCAGGCTGTAAAATTTGCCCATAAATATTTTAGTGTATTTTCGTACTACTCTTCGATCTAGATGAGAGGAAAATAGTGATAAATATAGGAATTAACTAAATATGCTGCGAAATATTATATCCAAATAGATCTACAATTATATCCTCGCGCCCGCCACATTAATATACTCGTAGTTCTAACTAACGAATTATTTATTAGAAATAAACCATATTAGCTGTATCATTTAAGTTTAAAACCAATTGCAAAATTGGTCTTGTTTATGGTACAACGTAAGCTGAACTATAGGTGTCGCTTCATCCCAATACGATGGTTCAATAAGGAACGAAAGGAAAAATTGGAGTTATGAGTCATTGTCATGTTAGCTCAGTCGGTCAGAGCATACCCCGGCTATAGGGGTGGATAGACGCGGGTTCGAATCCCGCACTTGACTATAATTTTTTTCTCTAGTAAATTTATATTTTTTTACATATTCACAATACTAAGAAGTAGAAGACTTCACGTCGTAACTCGTATTGCATTTATGTAGAAATAACATAGGGCAATATTATCGCCTACCATTCTACTAATCTTTTTATTTTTTGAGGCGTGTAGCTTAGTTTGCTTAGCCGTTCTTAACCAAACAGCTATCTTAAGCAACGTCCGCTGAGGTCATGAGTTGGAGGAATTAATCACAACTGAGTGTTTCCGTGCTTCGGAGGGCACGCTAAGCCGTCGGTCCCGGTTGTTGTCTTAGGATAGCAGTCGCTATGGCATGATGGTAGACAATTTTGACAATGCCATCCTGACTAGCTACCAACCTCAAGTAGAAAATCTGTCACTAAGCAACTTACGGTGTGTTGCAGCTGTGCTTGAGAACCAGTAATTAATATAATAGCCTAGATAGTGGTCAAAGGCTGTCCTAACATACATAAAAAAATAAGAGCTTCAGTGGGTCGCTGTATGGTAGTAAAATTGATTTCTGACTTCCGAGTCAATGATGGACCTTGACTGGCTTCTTTGTTGGCCTTGCCAAGGAGTTACTGCAGTCCATGTCATTAAAACATCCTTGAATTAAAAGCTAGTTTTACCTTCACCATGTAGAACCTTAGCTTGTCGCGTGCTAATAACTACTGAACAGATTTTCTGACTCGTTCTACTGCATTTCCTACCAGGCATTTTATCTAGAATCAGTTTTGCCTTACTTTTTGTCTTTTTCACTGTAAACGTAAGGTAAACATTAAATCGTTTTTATTTTCAAATGTTTCCGTCCCGACAATGGCCACGTTTCAAACACTTGCTGACAGGAGCTGGCGATTGTGAATTCCCCGGTAGACTACTGTGATTTTAAATAATCCGATGTAAAACTAATATAGGTAATAGATAATACACGCGGTTTAATGAGATACAATCAAGTAATTATTATTTAGTAACTGGCTAGGACTCATGCTGAAGCCCGCGCTCGACGCTGTGCACAATCGTGACTCCCAGACGAGGAACTTTCAATAAGTTTTAAACTGGTCAGAGCAATATCCAGTAAATATTACGTGAGTCCTTGTCGGTAACTAAATAATAATTATGGAAAACCTCGAGAAAGTTTATTAGCTCACATTCGAGTAATTCGAATTTCACGACACGTCAGCATTTACGATATCGTCCGCCGGACTATTACCTGCGCCGATGTTGCAGCTTCTATCGAACCGAATGGTCTAGTTCTGTCGACGACAAGACCTGACGATATGACTCTGGTTCTATGGAAGTTAGGGAAGCCCTTCAAGCTGATCTACACAGTGCAACTATGGGTTCCGCCCATTGGCGTTGGCGGGCGGTTACTGACCACCATCGGAGTTAGTACCTAACTAAACGCACTTGTCCACCACAGTGTGTTCCAAACTCCCGGGGCGACAACACGCATCGTAGAAAAGCTAAGTAGCTAAACTACACACGGTATTGCTCCTTACGTTATATATTCTTTTTAATTGAAAGAAAAATATGTCATATATAAAAAGACCAAGAAAAACCGGGACAGAACCAATGAAAATTCCGTTACAGATCTCTAAAAACCGTGTATGTTGAAGCAAGTTTTTGAAGTAATGATGGCCGAGCGGTGATAGCTATGGACTGCCGTGCCGCAGGTCCCTGGATCAATCCCCACCGCTTGAGGCTTGAGTTTCACCGCATGGTGGAAAGGTATTTTGCGATTGCCCGCCTAGCTAGCTATCAAGTAGAAAATCTGTTGCTAAGAACGTAACGGTGTGTTGCAGCAGCAGTCCTTGAGAGCCAGTTAAATTACAGGCGACATTAGACTTAACAACTATGTCTTAAGGTGACAGGCGCAGTACAATTCGTCGCTTGTGATGAAATGCATCTGTTCGAGGCAGAGGTTAGTCCGCTTAACATCAGGTGGGCCTAGAGCTTGTTCCGATACAATAGATAAAAAATAAAATAAAAAAAAATATTAAATTTTACATCGCATCACACTAACATTATACCAGCGAATGTAGTGTGTGTACACAATAATACAAAATACGTTTTATCCCAATATATTAAGAAGTTTCTAAAGTATTGTGATATAACCTAAACACACGAGCGACGTCACAGGCGTGTAGTTAATAGATAACAGGCTATTTAGAACAGAATAAATAGGCCATTTTGCGAGTGCTCGCCTGGTGCCACCTACCACCAGTAGGAAATCTGTCGTCGAGCACCTGACAGTGATTTCCGGTACCAAACAATGAGAGCAGGTAAAGTTACAGGCATATGAGACTTAACAACTATATCTATGTTTCAAGGTGACGGGCGCAGTGTAGTTCGTCATCTGTGACAAGATGCATCTGTTATAGGCATGAGGTGGGCCTCATGGATGTTTAGTCAAAATCCCATTCAAAAAATAAACGTCCAATAATAACAAATAAGTAATTTAAAAGTATTATAAGAAAAAACTAATACAAAATTTTAATAGAACACCTAAAATATATCTATGACGATTCCGCCTAATGACGCCAACGTGACGTCATACAAACGCCACGCAGTCAAACCGGAAGAATTTTCGAAGCGTTTCGCTTCAACACGGAGCATCCTCAGGGCACCTTGACCCTACGAGCGCACGATCGAGACTCAAATATAATAGAACTCAATGCCTCAATATTACGTCCAACTTATTCACTTGTATAGCCTTGCATAATTTTATGTCTTCAGAATGGGCAAATGTAACTCATTTACAAATAACAATTAATTTTCTGATTCTTACTGTACGACGAAAATGTCTATTGACGTTAATGTCTTAGATACATGTCAGACTGAGGGCCCAGGACGAAAAGACCTAGCTTCGCACGCAAGTGATCATTTATTTTGCCGCGCAAACACTCGCCGAGGGGAAATCACGTAAAAAATAAGTAAACTTCTAAACTTCTAAGTAAATTCTTGAACTTTCTCGTAAAGCCTATATAACCAGAATTGTAACGGTATCAAGAAGCTTATATGAGCCACTGGATGTTACATAAATTAAGCTTGACTCTCAAAAACTTACCTCAAACTCAGAAAAAAAAACAATGTAGTGTTTACTCGAAACAAAAATAGATTACAATTTTATTTACGTATGATATAGGCAACTTATTGTGGATTCTAACTGTAGTTTAGGTAACTTATTAAAGTAATTGAAGAAACTTTTTTTTTTTTTTAATTCGATTTTCTACTTGAGGGTGGTAGCTAGCCAGGCGGGCATTCGCAAAATGCCCTACCACCATGCTATAACGACTGCCATCCTAAGACAACAACCGGGACCGACGGCTTAACGTGCCCTCCGAAGCACGGAAACGCTCAGTAGTAATGTCACTAGCGGTCACCCATCCAACTCATGACCGCGCGCGACGTTGCTTAACTTTGCTGATCGGTTGAGAACAGCTAAGTAAACTTCGCTACGAGCGCTTCACTAGGTAAGTAATAAAGGTAAACATCACTACGCCTCGAGCGCTGGAAAAGTTAGTAAATGGCATGGCGAGCTGCAGCTTTCCTCTATTTTACGATGGACAGACTACTAAATAGATACCTCGATCAAAAAATAATAAAAAATTGGGGCATATCTTAGGTAGATTATTATAAAATAATGAGATTTCCACAGAAAATACTAGAACAGAAAGAATTACGTACAAAGTTACAAACTCACCCACTCACACATACTTTTACATACATACATATAAGTAGGATTTGGTCATATGAATATAAAATGTTCTTTCTGAAATTAGCCCTGACCCTGGCCACGTTTTGCGCCTTACATAAGCACCACAACATTACGACCACAATGTCACACGAATACAAAAATAACTGCCGTAAACCCTCCATGTAGTACAAGAGCAAGCAATAAAATATAAGCTCTTGACTTGAGATTCGTTTGTTGTGATTAGTAATACATATACATACATACATAAAATCACGCCTCTTTCCCGTAGGGGTAGGCAGAGACCACAGATTTCCACTTGCTACGATCCTAACATATCTCTTTCGCTTTATCTACACACATTATGGGGAGTTTGCCATAATCCCCACGCTTGGCAGGCGTCTTGAGGATCGCAGTGTGAGATATCAGTTCCTGCTGCCCACCTTCTGGTATGTTACCATAATTCGCCTCTTACGACACCCACGGGTAGAGATGGGGGAGTGACATTCTAGGCTGGCACCCCACGGGCAACAGTATGGCTGTTCTCCAATAAATGTTCACATCAGAATACCTACGACATTCACCATTACTGTATTTAAACCAAGCTACCACATTAAATTCTTAACTCCTAAACTCAAAAAATTTGTAGGCGCGCCTTCTTGAGTGGAAAGATCTACATATAGTAGCAACGTGGTGCGTAACAAAAATCTCACACTTTCGGATGCTACTGCAGATGATGATATATTATTATATAGAATACTTGTTGATGCTTCTAAGTTCCTTATAATATGGATTATTTCTCAATAATAACTGTGTTAAGTAATAAACAAATATTCTACTGTTCCGATGATTTGGGTATCTTTACACACACAGGATTTTTATGGGGATAGAGCTTCAGGGCTAAGCCTTCTAGCTCTAGCTAGTCTATCCCCATAACTTCTTTTGTTTTCATTGACCTGACTTCACAGTTTTACCGGCTGGTGAACATTAAATGCCTAAGCGGTCAGGATCTTTATGTTTTTTAATCTCCTCTCTGTGGACTAAGTCCCTTGGGTTTGGTTTCTGCTCCTTCTTGCCTTTCTCGTCCAATTGTCTTGTATGTAAGGTTACTATGCCCTTAATATGCTGTTGGCTTGATTATTCAGCCTTGCTCTACTTATGGAAAGTCTTCCGATGAATTTCTCCAGATTTTCAATGAGACCCCAGGCTAACTGTTCCGTCATATCCCTTCCTGTTGCCATCTGAGCATCTATTACGTTGGCAGCTGTAGCATTATCGGGCACCCATCCTAGTAACACTGGTGCGTTCTCAGTGCCCAAAAGAAGCGGTGCACTTCCGCTTCGGGTAGAGTGCCATCAGTAATCAGCTTCTTGTGCTGATTACTGATGGCACAAATAAGCGCCTCACATGTACTCGCTCAATATGCAGAATACCTGCAAAGGCCTCGTTCATATTTTCAAAAACAATAAGTTGATTTTATCGAGAATACAGCAAGAATTTGATGTTTGGTGGCAATTCAAATGATCACAAGCTTTACTTTTGTATTTTTTACTTTTCAATATGACAAAGTGATGGTACAAATTGGTCACCTGCCCAATGACCAGCGTCACGCCTCCGTTACAGTTGTAGTGTACTTCAAGACAAATAGTGCGATATTATCAGCTGTTTGCTCCTGCTCTATTACAACCAGTCGCTGTAAAACGTTCACAATAAATAGCCAGTTATGAGATTACCCGGGCAGTGCTCGTAATGTTTATTCCGGGTACATTATACCCGGTTTATGTCCTAGAACAAATTAAACTGCACGGCAATTACCTAGTTTTACCCATTTGAGTTACGGCTCACAACGTTGATTTTGATGGGCCTTTGTGTGATACTTTGCTCGTGTTTTGATTGCATAATCTTCCTACCTTGGCGAGATTGTTCTAATATAGCTTTGACTTGCAAATTTTAATAGCTGTTGCCGTTTGATTAATTTCGTGGTTTTGGATTTGCAGCACAATTTTTTTTCAAGCTAAAAGCCACAGCACCTTTCTGATCACAGTTGCACCCGGCGTAAGTAATGGTTTAACAGGCTTTACCTAGAATGAAAGCTGGATCTTGATGCTGTTGCAACACACCATTAGGTTCTTGACGACTAATTTTCTATTGAAAGGTGGTAGCGATTGACAAAATGCCCTACCACCATATCTAAAATTAATTATTTGTTGTCTCGAAGTAATATAAAAACAATATTATCAAGTATCTTAATTAAAGCTCTTGCACGTTTACCCCTACATCATTGAAACTGTTATTACAACTCAGAAGTTATTGAACCAAAAACCCTTCTGTTTCGCCCCTAATCCCTATTGTATCTTTCCACAGCAACCCCTACGATATTGCTTTATATACGCACGTGACCACATACGTAATGAAGCTTTCTACCTCTTGGACCCAGACTTTCTACCTTGTCCATAGAATAAGTTTTAGTACTAACGTTAGGTATACTTTTGTATATTGCAACTGGGATATAGACTGTGGTAAAAGCTGTAGGCACCTTTATTGCTTCATTCTTCATGATTCTTAGCAACATAATAAAAGTAGTTTTTCTTCACATAGTGCTTAATTAGGAAAAATTGCGTCATATTTACGGATTAAGCAAGTAATTTCTCGTTCTTTAGACTGGTGTTTGTTAGCTTAAAGATTTAATTATTAATTCAGAAATTTGTTAAGGAAATGTGGACATAGTTTCAGTTTATTTATTGAGCTAGGCTTTGACCACTATCTCAACTTATAGTAAATGAAGATGAGGTGTTGTTCAGGCTAACTTAGAATTAGTGACTCTCAAGGACAGCTGCTGGAACTCAACGTTATTGTTTTGGAATCAAATATGGAGGGTTTAAGTTTAAGTGCTTGGTGGCTGAATACCTACTTCAGGGTTTTAGCTAGCCGGGTGGGCATTTGAAAAATGCCCTACCACAATGCAAATTACACATTTTCATGTGTTATGTATTTTTGCCGATAAGCTTTATCATTAAACGAGAATAATCGAGTGGTGTTGAAAGTCGCTATGAGATCCCGAAGTCCTGGCTTTGTTATTTTATATGTTTCTTTAATAATGATTATTTGTTTTACCAAAAAAAAAACATATATATTTGTTATTACCTACCCATATCTACCAAACAATCATCTTTTTTAAATGTTAAATCAAAAATATTAAAATTAATACAGAAAATAACGCAACGGAAGAAATAATTCTCAAAAGAAGATTAAAAAAACAAACATTTATTCAGCTTAGGGAAATACAAAAATGTCATCATTTTACTTCTAATTAAATACAGGAGTACAATATTTTTCTCGAAACAGTAAAGATACAATTTTCAGGAAAATGAGGCTAATTTTAACGAAAAGTTTTTATCCTTGACCTTTGAATAAAATACAAAAAAAAGTTTATAAATAAATATAAAATAAGCGCCATTTGTAATATATAAACTATAAGTTTGTTTTGATATTGTTATGTTTGCAATAACGCCTGCTATGCGGATTACATTACAAAATTACAAATATATGATAGGAACGTAAGTGTACAGCGTAGTACAACGTAAGTGGTACTATAGATGTCGCTCCATCTCAATACGATGGTTAAAGAACGATAGGAAAGATTTGAGTTATGACGTCATGTCATGTTAGCTCAATTGGTTAGAGCATACCCCGGCTCAAGGGGTGGATGGACGGGGGTTCGAATCCCGCACATGACTTAAATTTTTCCTATCATATATTTGTAAATTTGTAACATAAGTTTGTTTTTTTATACCAACGGTATGCCTTTATTAACCAAATACTACAAACTATATACAACATTACTGCTACTACAATGAAAGCATTTAGACATCCTACAAGTCATTGCAGACTCACAGGCAGGCCAGTTGACAGCGTACCCAGCATGCTGGCAGTTAAGTTAAATTGACGTTGTAAACAAACAAATTAGATTCAATTAGAGGTTTCACTGAAACCAACAGGTAGTAGACCTCCGCAGCAAGAGTTCGTTTTGTCCGTACCAAAATTGACCCTTACCTTCAATTCTGCCTCAAAGAAGTAGTGTGCGGATACTATTGTGTGTTTAAACGTGAAGACTACTTCTGAAGGTAGCATAGGAAATTACTGGGCGACCGAGACGTAAGAACAATAAATGTCTCAAAGTGACAAGCACAGTACAGTGTCACGCTAATATGACACTGCTACTATAATAGCTTACCATCAGGTGGGAAAAAGGTCCGTCTTGTCACTTAAGATGTTAAAATGTAATTAACTAATTAATAAATTAATGGGCTGGAGCATTTGGACTGCCTGTGACCCTGCAATGATCGTCTAAACTCTAAATACTTTTATTGTAGTAGCTGCAGTGCAGCTGCAAAACCTAATTAACAATCGCAATGCCGTCCACGTAGTTTTAACGTTATCACGTATAACGTAAAAACTACGTGGACGGCAATCCTCAACGCATATAAACCAACATATAGACTTCAAAATATATACTTTTTGGAGTCACCTTAATCACCAAACTATGGTTAACTGGCAAGAAAAAAAATGGAAAGGTTTTCTATTCCACGCATATACATCAATGAACGCGTTAAATTAGAAAACTTGTAACTCAATTTATATTTTTTATTTATTTCATTTTATTTATTATTTAGAAAAAGATATACATAAATATAAGTAATATACCTGCCCCGTGAGTTGCCGGGCTAGAATATCACTCCCCCATCTCTGCCCGTGGGTGTCGTAAGAGGCGACTAAGGGTAACTCACCAGAAGGTGGGCAGCAGCGATTTCTGAGGAACTGAGATCTCACACTGCGATCCCCAAGCCGCCTGCCAAGCTTGTAGATTATGGCTAACCCCCCCATGTTGGGGGAGGCTGTGTTCAGCAGTGGACTATCCATCTGGTACAGTTAGTAATATACATTGGTTAGAATCTCGCTCGCAGTTAAAAGTATTGCATTATATTAAATTCTTAAATCAATACAATACAATATTAAATACAGTACAATATTCTATATTCTTTTCTCCACGAAGGTATCTTATTTTTTTCAAGATTGTAAAACACATAATTCCTTTACTCGTATACTTGTGTTGTGAGATATCTTGACCACTTAGCAGACTTTGATGCTAAAATGTATTGTAACAGTTATTTGTTTTTGTCAACGTAAACAAAAGTTTGTCCCCAAATAAGTCTTGTTTGTGGGTTGGTTGATTTTCATATTTCACGTCAGTAGCTCAAACCGTAGGTTTTGCTATTGGAAACAGTGAGCTGCGATAATGAGACATAGTTACTTTAATTTAGGATACATTAATGTTTTTTTTATTATTAAAATCATTTTATATGGAATCAAAAACAAATTTATAGAAATATACACCTTCAAAATTTAAAATTTTATTTTGTTAGTTTTGACTTACCAATCTTAATATCGAAATAGAATATCTCGATTGCGGATTTAGAACGCACCATTAAAAAGTATTGTGATTCGTAGTCACAGCGAAAACGATTATATAGGTACAAAATAATTACAAAATGTAAGTGAGTCTAGTATAGAAGACAGCAATTCAGCACCAGAGGAATTGAAACAAGTTAAAAATGCGGAATCTTACAATCAAGTACCTGCCTTGTATTATTGTATAAGCTTTAGAATTCCCCTATACGCTGAAGATTCAAATATAGAATCATTCGCTACGCTCGTGATTCATTTATAAAATCCTTTGCTTACTCGGGACCGAAATCCAATACTCGCAGCAAAAATGAACAAGTTACTCCCTTGTATCAAAAATAACTATACTTGACTTTACCGTTCTCTTTAGACTGTTAAATAATAAGATCGAAAGGATAAGTTCGATCTTTGAATCACTTCACCACGGCTCAGAAGGCACGTCCCGGAACGGATGTCTCAATGTTTTTATCTCTCTTTGTAATTTTGTGAAATGATTTGCTAATTACAGTGCAAAATCTCAAATAACTATGTAACTTAGTTCTTCATGGTAAGGTGATAAATATAAGTTAAGGCATGATATTAGAGAGAATCGCTTATGTGATACCCACAGAAATAATTCTACCTGGGAGTTACTTCGGCCTTCAAACTTTAGTATGTAGTCAGGTTATAAAACCTTCATATTGTATAAATCATAAACCATTGTATAAACCTACGTCTGACAAAATAGAAGAAAAGACGGAGGCTCGTAAAACATCAAACTGAAGCCACACTTTTACACATGTGTGCGATAGAAGTGTTGTCATATGAAATCAAAAATAACTAAATTGTAGGATTTATGGGAGAAAAATTTGTGAAGATATAAATATACAGCAAAATCTGTTCGTAAGAATACTTCGCAATCACATAATATTATTTATATTGCGCAATATTATTATAATATTGCACAATCCTCACGATTATTGTTTAATATGTTACGCATTTTTTTAAAGATATC
Organism: Plagodis pulveraria; assembly: GCA_963890685.1. NCBI lineage: Eukaryota > Metazoa > Arthropoda > Insecta > Lepidoptera > Geometridae > Plagodis > Plagodis pulveraria. The sequence continues at coordinate 25,101,163 of OY982955.1, read as the reverse complement.
TAGACTTTACGTTCTCTGGACAATAAATAGCGCACAGTTACGGTTATTTTTACACATATCTCTATCAATTTGTGTATAATGTTTGTGAAAACAGAATAAGAAAAAACATTAAAATTTTACCGAAAAAAATTGTTAAATAAGGCTTTTAGGTTCGAACAATTATTCCTAACCAATCATTATATATGATGATGGATAGCCAATCATCTATATAAGCACTTCTTATTGGAAACTGAAATGATTAACAACAATAACACAACAAGTATCACGGGAGTGTTTTTAAAAATACTGGTAATTAAATATTTTCGAGTGAAAGTTTTGGTAGCCTAGTCGATATTACTAACGTTTAGACCTAGAATTTCATTATTTACCATAGATAGATTATACTAAAAACATCAAACGAAAATTGGTTTGAGCATTCTGTGATAATAAAATAACCGTTCCTGTCATTTGAAGGACTTTTTTCCAAAATATTTTTGGTTTATAACTGTTAAATTTTGAGAAATTGAAAATAAAAAAAAAACTAACAATACTCGTTAAATGGTTTTCTATTTATCTCCGGCATCTGTGACGGGAGCATATCATATGCGTGTCCTGACACGCTTTTGGTCGATTATTGTCTTCGTTAGTCATCAAAATGAAGGCTTGTGCCCAACTGTGGGACAATTTTGTAATAACTTTTAACCTGCAAACTTTTATAAGAAGTATGAAATTTCTTGGTCGAACTATCTAACTACTATAGTTGCAGTGATAACAAAGATTGCACTATAACTATAATAAATTATATTTAACTAAAACATGATTAGTTGCAAATCTCTTTACTGGTTATTTCCACTATAAGATAAGGTAATACCTAGTTTTTTCCTAATAAACATACGCTTGTTTAGATATGTTACAGCTACACGAACCGACTATTAAAAACTGCACACTTTTGGAAACAACCTAAAATGTTTGTCTGGCAACACTTTTGTTTACATTTTTATTCGAAATTATAACCTAAATTGCGTTGTATAATATTAAAGAAAGTACATTATATTTAATACTCAAGTCGGTTTTAAATTTATTAATTTCGTTACATATGTGTGACGTGTGTAATGTGCGACGGTCTATCGTGAATGAGGACAAAATTGGCCGAATTTGGATACGTTTGTGTGAGTGAGTTGTGTCTTACATAAAATTGGCCGAATTTGATGCTTCATTTTTGATTTTCATTAGACTCCCTCTTTCTTATTCATTTCTCTGAGAAATCTACTCAACGATTATAAATTTTTAAGTATTTTCTATTTATAGGCCTACGTGGATCAACAGCAAATTTAAAATTTATATACTGAGACGCAAAAGTGACTCAGAGATGTTTTGTAGACTATCAGTAAGTGCGTTGTTTTTATACCAATTGTACAGTCAGTACCTAAATAAGTGTTCTAAATCAACACACAAAAAGCAATAAACTCCGAGGGCCGACGCTACTTATTTATTGATAAATAAGAAGTTTTTAAACATTTACAAAACCTACGAGTACATCTCTCTTTACTTTTTACATGATTATATTTGTCCGAATTCACATTGCACTGAAACAGGACTTGTTAGTTTCACACTGCACTGAAACAGGGCACGACGACGGCAGCGCATGTGTCACGCTCAAGATCCTGATTGAAAGCTTTGTAAGTCTTCCATCTTCTGTCTATGTAATTTTCATCACAACAATAAGAGTAAAGTAGTAGTTGTCGTAACTTCAACATTATTTGGACTGAATCACGTCGAACACAGTGAGTCCAAGCAGACCTTAAAATAAGTCGTCAAATAAAATGAGCGTTCAGTGCGGCCTTTTGCAAACTTCAGAAGTAATGTTACTCGAGAATTTCATTTCGAACGACTTGAAATAGCACTAAACAGACTTTTTGCTGACACAAAAGATTTGTCTCAAAGGAAAATGACCCGAGTTGATTCGTTTTCGAAAGTTATTTCAAATGAACATAATAGGGTAATTGAAATGTTTTTAATGGTTTCACTTTCCTGATAGCACATTGTTTTTTCGAATGATTTTTCACCCAATATGCAAGATACCTTACCCACGACGGAAGCGTGAATGTATGCTGCTTATTAGGCGCATTATTTACTTAAGATTCAAGAAGAGAATATGGAATATTTGCCATGAACTATAAGTTTTTTTTATTCATATTGAATTTGCGACGTGAGATGAATATAACACAGTATATGCATCAGATTATACTCATTTACATGATTATTTTATATTTTTTTTATTACCACGGTATGCCTTTATTAACAAACAAAATACTACGAACTATATACAACACTACAGCTACTACAATAAAAGCATTTAGATAACAATAAGTCTCTGCTGACACACAGGCAGTCGCACTACCAGTTGGCAGCGTGCCCAACATGCTGGCAGAATTGCCACGTTGAAATATATTGTGTTGAAGTATACAGTGGCATTGCCTATGGACTGCGGCGTAGCAGGCTCATGGTTCGAATTCCGCCACGGGCTTGAGCTTCACCGCATGGTGGAAGGGCATTTTGCGAATGCCCGCCTGGCCAGCGACCACCCTCAAGTAGAAAATCTGTCGCCAAGCGCCTAACGGTGTGTTCCGGCAGCAGTCACTTGAGAGCCAGTGAAACTACAGGCACATGAGACTTAACGACTCGAGGATATGTCTCAAGGCGACGGGCGCAGTTCAATTCGTGACTTGTGACGAAATGCATCTCTTATAGGCAGAGCTTAGTCCGCTTAACATCAGGTGGGCTGGAGCTTTTTCAGTCTCAATAACATAAGAAAAACGTGGTTGTGGGTCACGTGTAAAGATATAGTGAGAAGATACTAGAACATTTCATCGTTGGCTTCATTCAGGATCTGCAGATTTGGGGATTACCCCCAGTTGCCTCCGTCAACCCTCCGACAACAGCCACTTCAATTACCTGGCTTTGCAGAAATCTCAATTCACATTCACACTCTGTGCATTGTTTCTAGATATTCTGTAGCAAGAGGCATAGTGTCACATCCATAGAGCCATATAGAATCCATGAAATATTTCCTTCTTTCTTTATTTCGCGAATAATAGACCTGTGCCAATATATTCCAAACATGGCTAGACGATGTCATTTCTGTTGACGATGACTGATTACGGTCCTCTCTTTAGATTTTGGCCGTCATATCACTCACACTGAAGTGTGTCGTTTCTGGCACGATGCCAAACTTTATTCGAACTGTCAGTACCAACCAAACAAAAATTCACTTGACATGTCTCTCATCCGGATGCTACCGCGCATGGTTCATATATACATATTTCACATATTTCATTGCGTTGTTATTGTGTAAGATTATTCGTCTAGCATGTGCTAATGCAAGCATTACAAAGTTTATGGGGTTGCGTCATGGTAAACAAGTTGTAAACATGGTCTTGTTTTAGTTCAATTTACTTCAACTATAGGTGTCGCCCGTCATAAGGATATATATATATGTATATTTTTTTATGCTATTGTGACGGAACAAGCTCGAGGCCCGCCTGATGTTAAGCGGACTAACCTCTGCCTATAACAGATGCATTTCGTCACAAGTCACGAATTGCACTGCGCCCGTCACCTTGAGACATAGTTGTTAAGTGTCATGTGCCTGTAATTTCACTGGCTCTCAAGGACTATTGGCGGATATAGCTAGCCAGGCGGACAATCGCAAAAAGCCCTTCCACCATGCGGCTCAAGCCGGCGGTGGGGATCGAACCAAGGTACTGCGGCGCGGCAGCTAAAAAACACTCGTTTTTGCATTAATAACACTGGTGGTATAATAAACAGTTATAATAAGCACTTTGAATGGTGGATGGGCATTTTGTAAATGCTTGCCTGGCAAGCTACCACCCTCAAGTAGAAAATCTGTCACCAAGCACTTAACACTGCGTTGTGACAGCATCTTTGAAATGCAATAAAATAACAGGCACTTTAGTCTTAACAACTGTATGTCTCAGGGTGACCGGCGCAATGCATCTGTTATAGGCTGAAGTTACCGCTTAACATCAAGTGGGCCTCGTACTTGTTAGCGAAAAATAAATTTGGGTACTGAAAATTCGAGCTTGTAGCTTCATTCACTATGTAGTTATAGGGGGTTAGAAAATGCCCTGACTGTCTACGAGAAAAGGATGATAGGGCTGCGCCCTTTGTCCACTACAAAGGGCGCAGCCCTATCATCCTTTTCTCGTTAAGAAAGACACCTGATTGCCTGAAGGCACGGCAGTTGCCCCACTAAAAGCCCGCCAGATCTGGATCTGGACAAGCAAATGCAAACTGACAGTACAGAGATCAGTAAGGCACGGCTTATAGATATAAAATATTGAATAAATCAACGAATGATTTGGTTCCGATCGTAATGAATAACTCCAATTAATCCGTTCTGTTGATGAATTGCCTTATTTTAACTAAAGCAATTAACATCTACAAGTTAACTCTCTGGAAACCCAAATGAGAGCAAGAGAACCTAATGAAATAACAAATAGACTCGTGTTTGACATTGTAACCTTCATCAACGTTCATTTACATAATCACATTAAGGCGTTGGCGTAAGCAAATAGAAGGTTCTAGTCTTGTGACGCTTACTGAACGTTTGGTTACGTGAACTATTTGATTAAAGATTTTTTGAAGCGCTCGTAGCGAAGTTTCCTTACTGTTCTTAATCGATCAGCTAAGTTAAGCAACGTCCGCCGCGGTCAGGCTGGGTTGGATGGTCAGGAGTTGGATGGGTGACCGCTAGTTACATTACTACTGAGCGCTTCCGAACTTTGGAGGGCACGTTAAGCCGTCGGTCCCGTTTGCTTTCTTACGATGGCATTCGTTACAGCATGGTGGTAGGGCATTTTGCGAATGCTCGCCTGGCTAGCTACCACTCTTAAGTAGAAAATCTGTCGCCAAGCATCTAAAAGTGTGTTCCGGCAGCTGTCCTTGAGAGCTGTCCTTAATTCAGCGGTAACTTCATCACTTTGAAAAAGTGAACAATACTCTGTCACCATTTTGTAAGGAATAAAATGCTTCGTATGTACAGTCGCCTGCAATAATAAGTATACACTTCGTAATTTTCATAATAATGCGATGTCACTAAATTCTTAGTGATTGAAGTTAATATACACATGAGTGAAACGATTCAAATTATTCTTTGATTTTAAGATACTTCTGTGTACATAGAGAGACACATAAGTCTTTGCCACAATTTTGAAAATTACGATGTGTATACTTATTATTGCAGGCGACTGTACCTCGAATTGCATGATAAGTTGAAAACGATTTTTTTGCGTTTTACCTGAAATTCGTGCAAATGAGGTACCACTGTAATAAGAAATTAACGTGAATATGGATTTTGAATTATGTTTTTTTATCTAACGTAACCGACAGTCATCGTTTCAGGCACGGATTAGATTGAAGTTACTGAGGATAAATATTGCGGTATTAAAACGGAAGTGATTTTTGCTTAAAAATTAAATATATTATATTTTTCTTCTCTATGGTATGTAACCGGGAATAATTTGGTATTAAAATGGAGATAAATTTAAGAGGCATGAAAACAGAAGCAATCTAAAAATGCAGATGAGTTGTCTAATGTGAATCTCTGACGCCTAGTCAAACAATTGCCTTTCATAGCTGAGTTATAAGCGTGAAACAATAATCTATAATAAAACATTCGTCATGGGTCTTCATCTGTTTTGCTTATCACAAGAAAACAATCACACAGATGTGCAATTTTCTTCGCTAATAGTTTATGTTTCTCAAAGACTATAATGATGTGACCTTTCTATATTAATTATAATGCCACTCTCAAAAATGACCGCTCTTGAGACCTGAGATTAGTTTGTGGTATCAACTGATAGTTAGGTCTCAAAGATCATCTTAAGATCGGTTTGTTAATTAGTTCAGCATCTTACGATGTCTCTATGGAACATACCCAAGCTGAGACCGAGTTATTAATACGGACCTTATCTTACTTGTAGTTGAATATGGCTACGTTCTTCGTAGCTAACTGTAGCTACGTATTTCGTAGCTGTATGTAGCTACATATGAGTATGTAGCTGGTACCTACATAATATATATTACTTGAAATAAAAGCTTGCTTACTACGCTACGCTACGTAGCTTCTGATTATGAAGAGCTACGCGTACATTTTGATGGCTTTATATCTAACGATACAGCTGTTTCGTCGTTACTCATACAATAATGTAACTTTATGTGTAACCAAGATGGTTACATTATTTCTAGCTTTATAAATAAGTTATCCGTAGCTTTACATGTATTCGAGCACACTCAGGTTCATTGGAAATGTGTCACATTTTGAACATTTTGAAGCAGTGATGGCTCAGTGGCATTGGCTATGGACTGCCGCGCAGCAGGTCCATGGTTCGAATCCCGCCCAGAGCTTGAGCTTCACCGCATGGTGGAAGGGCATTTTGCGAATGCCCGCCTGGCTAACGACCACCCTCAAGTAGAAAATCTGTCGCCAAGCACCTAACGGTGTGTTTCGGCAGCAGTCCTTGAGAGCCAGTGAAATAACAGGCAAAATGAGACTTAACAGGTATGTCTCAAGGTGATGGGCGCAGTGCAATTCGTCACTTGTGATGAAATGCATGTGTTATAGGCAGAGGATACCGCTTAACATCAGGTGGACCTCGCGCTTGTACCTTCACAATAACATAAAATAAAATTCGTAGAATAATGTCTAATGGGAAATTTTACATTTTTAATTCGTTTTTATTCTGAAAATTCAGCAAAACAAAAACAATGACCTAATCTGTTGATAAGCGACCAAACTTAGAACTGTATGTCAATATGAATAAAAACGATACTAATATATCTTTTTTTCTAACACCTCTTCCATCATTGTCATATCAAAATGTCCCGATTATATACAAAACATATTTTAGCTCCTTTTAATCAAGGTCACGTGTCTTATTAAAATACCTCACATTGTGTTTCTTACAAAAATTTGGTTTATACCTCTCGTTTTCGGCTCGTATAATCTACCTGCCTCTGGAAGATACCTCATGAATTATTAATACAAGGCGAAAAACCTGCCTTTCTCTAGGTGTTCAGTGCTGCCAGTATAATAAAATGTTCCCCAAAATTGGGCGCTAAATATAAAGCACATCTTTCAGGTGAAGTGGTTATTACAAGCTACGGGAGAATAATTTTAGTTTTACGTGGTATAAGTTTTCATTTAGGCTTTAGGTATATTTTTAATCTGAATAAGTAATAATAATAAAAAAATGTAACGTTACTTTTTGTTATGTTATGGGCTTGTAATTTGTATAACTTATAATTAACTTAGAAGTATATTTTCTGGGCTTAAAAATAAAAAGTATAATGTTTTTTTTAAATATTACTTGCATACAAATACCTAACTGTGAGCAAAAAAATTTATCAAATCAGCATCATCGTGGGGAAATCCTTCAATAATGCAGTTTAAAAAATCACATTTACTTTAAATAGTTTGGTCAAAAAGGGACGGGTAACAAAGAGTGTGAATGAGGTAAAAAAATGTGAATAACCATCGCTTAAATACACAAATGCCCAAAAAAAGGAGTGCTATAGTTTTCAGGGTTCATGTATACATGTATATTTGTGAGTTTCTTTATTCCACCATGATTTCTAAACGGCTTAACCGATTTTAATGTAGAAAATATCATAAGATTCGTCTAGATAGAGCACGTAATACAAGTACATAAAAAAAAAATAGACTGGCGGATTCTAGACGCCATATTGTGAGAAAAATCAATGTGGTCTTTGTTTTAAATAGTTTCTCACGACCAAGGCAGAATGGCATGGTACCCTGAAAGATGGATTGATCGTTGCGGCCGGGGTGACGCCTGCCTTATAGCCTGGCCTCCACGGTCCTTCGACCCATTGATTTTTTTGTATGGGTATTCTACTAAGACCTCGTCTACTCGAGAGAATGCCGCAATTTGGACGAGTTAACCCGGAAATTGAGAGTAGCAGAAGAACCCATTAAAAATAATTGAAGTGCATTCAGACGTTTAAAAGACAACTTTTTCCGGCGATGTCGCACTTGCATTGAGCAACAAGGGGGCCATTTTTATTTTTTTTTGTAATTAAACAACATGTCTTTGTTTTTACTTTGCTTGCATTAATCATCATGTAAATTAAAATTTTGCACATACCACATATTTTAGATTTCATTTTTTTCATAAGCCTTATGAATAATAAAATGAATTTTTCAGGGTAGCTACCTGATAGATAGAGCAAGTTTTTAAAAGCCAAAAAGTATTTTTTTTTGGGATTTTTTTTTTAAGTGCCCTTGAAGTTGTGAACATACTGGGTAATTTTATCTTTCTTGGCATTTCATATTTTTTTTTATTCTATTCAAAGATCTAACGATAGTTAATGTTACCAATCTAATTTGGTCTATTTATCAGCTAAGCACACAAAAAAAAATCAAGCATGTATCGCAATAACTCACGTCACCATAAATAAAAATCTCATCGTACTCGGCGATAGGTGAAAAAAAAAAAGTCATAACTCTGAAAATACGCAAAACCGCGGAACATACATGGGCGTGATTCAGATAGCCCTCGAGATCCTCTACCCCCCAGTTTCAGTATATAGTCATATACTGAAGCTGGGGCTTCTTGAGACACCTTGTATATAACTTGTAGTTATTATTTCAATTAAACGGTTAATGAACATAAGTAATTTGCAGTCGGGTTTTTTTTTACTTTTTTTATATATACTTCTTTAATTTGATATTTCTAACATTGGACTTATAAAAATCGGGAGAAACGGCCCCCGTGTATTGAACTTGGCAATGTAAAATCGGGCGATGTTTCCTGATTAAGTCTTAGTATTGTACATATGATAAGTATAAATGAATGACAAAGAGCGGAATACAAGCATACAGTAGACACCCTACTGCATGATTTTATTCCTGTCTTTTTCATTCATATATACCTTTTAAGCAATGATGTCCGAGCGGTAATAGCTATGGACTGCCGTGCCGCAGTACCCTGGTTCGATCCCCACCGCCGGCTTGAGCTTCACCGCATGGTGGAAGGGCATTTTGCGATTGCCCGCCTGGCTAGCTGCCACCCTCAAGTAGAAAGTCTGTCGCCAAGCACCGAACGGTGTGTTCCGGCAGTAGTCCTTGAGAGCCAGTGAAATTACAGGCACAATGAGACTTAACAACTATGTCTCAATGTGACGGGCGCAGTGCAATTCGTGACTTGTGATGAATTGCAACTGTTATAGGCAGAGGTTAGTCCACTTAACATCAGGTGGGCCTCGAGCTTGTTCCGTCACAAGAACATAAAAAAGAATAATAATACCTATCATATATACATATCTGATATACAATGGTTTCATAAGGTGACAATAACATCTCACAAATTTAATAGAACCAAAAAAATTAATTCTTTTCTGGTTCTTTAATGGATTTCCACAAAGTAACGCCTGAATCTGGTTATTACATAACTTGAATATTTCGTGGATATTTGCTTCGATTTGATGCATAACATGCATGATAGGATGCCGAGCCTAAAAGAAAGACGATAGAAATTATTAAGTTCTTCATGAAATGACATTATGGGTGCCGAATCAATGTATATTTGGAGCTTGGCTTACACAACCTTTTGAACCAATAATGGCACAGTGGCAGCTGCAATGGGCTGCCATGCACGAGATTCAAGTTTCAAATCTTGCTGTAGGCTTAAGGTTGAACTGGCCGGTCGCTTCTCCATACAAACGCCGTAGGGTGATCACTCCCGTATTTGAGTCTTTAGGCCCAGAATTAAGCATAATACCGATTGATCTCGTCATCATCTAGGCTTGTATGATGCCGAAATTTCAAAAAGATAATTAAGTTGAAAGTTATGAGCCTTGAAAATGTTATATGAAAATGTTTCGAAGCTCATAACTCTCAAGTTAATTATCTTATTATAATTTCGGCATCATACAAGCCTAGGTAACGACGAGATCAATCGGTATTATGCTTTTTTTTTACCTAAATCCGCAAATAAGGGAGTGATCACCCTACGACGTTTGTATGGAGAACGGCCCGGCCAGTTCACCCTTAAGTGGTGTGATAGTACTAAATATTGCAATTGCTAGCTTCAAAATGTCGCCAAGTGTTTAAAGATGTTTAAAAGTAGCAATATATACCGTTGAGACGCATTTTTCAAAGTTAACGTTTATTCTATTCGACTACTCGTCACTTGCCAAAAGTCAGACAAATATTTAAGATTCCATAGACAATAAAAAAAAACTAAAACCTGGTGACGATTTCATACCTCTTTATTTATACATCTCAGGGATAATGTTTATGTGGTACTGGAATCCATTCAAATAACTGACATACATATTCTGACGCAATAACGTTGACTTTTTCAAATCGAAGATAAACTTCCTGCGATTTTCACGGACATTTCAATAAATCTACTTCTCCGAGACCATATCCAATAACTGCTGGCAATATTCCCGTCAAGAATGTCAACCCTCGTCTCGGGGAACATTCCATGACAACTCGAAGGGGCGTATGTCAACAATCGAAGTTTTTTTAAAAGGATACTCGCCTTAATGCTAAAGGCATTATGGCATCGGAGATGAGCCTTCACAAGTGCTGACTTGTCAAATGGTGGACAAATATTTGAATATCTATTGTGATAACATGTCTTGTTCTTCTTCAGAATACGGAATGGGGTGTGTTCCGTTTTCGTTTCCTGAGTGTTCATCTGCACATGTGAAAATTCTGTACTCGATCAATGTCATCAAAGAGATCCCTTATGACACACTGAGAAAAATCTTAAGTCAAAAGCGCCCTAATGACGGCCAATTTATATGGTATGAAGGCAAAAAACCGACCAAACGTAAATACGTATAAAAACGCCTTCCAACTAGAAGGCGTTAAACGAGGTCAGTGAAGGCGAATGTTTCTTTTCGTATTCATTTAAGGTCTATTTTGTGGTCTTTCTTAAATATTGACTTTTCGATGAAGCTGATTAAGTCGTACGTTATAGTGATAATCACCGTATATAAACCGCCGTAAAAGTAAGGGATATTTTATGGACAATACTGCAATTATTATGGTATAACAAGTTCAATTCTGAAAATACTTTACGGAAGGCGTTTTTTGACGGTTGTGTTTATTATAAAACATGGTACATTTTTATTGATTTCGCTTTGCGTGGTGAAAATCATCTTAAGTGTTGTGAATTCATCTTGCGTATAGTTACAATTCAACAGTAAAAGGTGAAATTTGATTTAAGCTCCAAAGTCGTTTTTCTCAGTGCAGTGAGACAATGAAAGGATAGGTTCATAGTTTGACTCTCATTCACCGTGGAAGCTTAATTTGGCTCAACATATAATGTTTAATAAACAAGCTGAGCGAATTTTTTTTTATGTTATACAGTATTGAGGCGGACATGTCACCTGCCTGATGGTAAGCGGTCCATTACAGTTCCGGTGTCACAGTTCTATTACAGTTCTGCTTAAGACTGCGTTACTTCGAGATGTTAGTTCATATGTCTCGTTAGCAAAGTATATGACTTGCTTCAGTGCTTTCATGCCTTAACACAGTATTGTTTGCACACAATTGCTTCAAGCCAAAATATCTGACATTGCGTTGATAGGTGGTGGGTACCTATCAACGCAATGTTAAATAAACAAAGTCAAATAACAAAGTCTTGAAGAGAGTTACCATCTAGTACAAAGCTTTCTATGTTTGTAAACTCTACAGTTTATGCATAATTAATGTTTTTTCGCAGTTGACCTCTACCTTATAATGTAAATGAAGCAAATTTTCTTTTGGTTTAGTGATAAAACTGTCAAACGAGAAGTTTACATTGTTATAATTTGAGCAAAGCTCGTTTATAATTCAATGGATTTTTTGCTGGCTTGATGGTGGTGTTCTAAACACTGCACCTAGAAAAATATATTATTAAATTTAAATTTGAAAAGATTTCAGAGATCTTATAAAAAATAACTGAGCCCGAACTCGAAACAACAAGCATTAGTTTTACTTTGTTTTTGTCTCAACTGCTTTTACTTGAATAAGCTTACAAAAAATTGTATAGCATAACATTTTATTGAATGATTACAAGAGCTATATTGGAAAAGGTTGATTCAGTTGTCGTCTAATCTGGCTATAAACACATTATTTAATATCTGCTTTCAAATAATACTAATAGTATTGAATAGCTGAACGATGTCTCGAGAAATACACACACATCGACACAAATACACACATCAACACAAATATAGGTATCCTGACAGGTTCTCGAGTGGTTACCACAATACACCGGAAGACGTAGAGTTGGTAGGCCCCCCACTAGGTGGACTGACGACATTGTTAAAGTCGCGGGTAGCCAATGGTTACAAGCGGCTAATAGCCGTTCTTTGTGGCGTTCTATGGGGGAGGCCTTTGTTCAACAGTGGACGTCTTCCGGCTGATAATGATGATATCCTGACAAACACACTGTACGATGTAAGCATTGTACATTGCGCGCGGTCAGCGGTTTACGCATTCATGCCACATTTAGTAAACCGCGGCACCAGTGCACAATCGGACACCGTACCATCCGCGTGTATTCACCAACCATACCATTAACCATATAAGCTAAGTTTGGGATATTAAAGTACCATTTATTCCCTCACTCTGCGTATCTTTTTCATATGTACGGAAAACACCGTACATAGTGGTCCTTCGAGCATCGTGTCCTTGCGCGCGTGTTGGCACGTGTAGGATCATCCGCGTGTAAGGTGAAACCAGTGACTGTGGAACTACCAAGTGAATTTAATAAAACCAGTGTAATATAAGGTGAACCAAAGTGAACGAATCGGAATCTAGACCATTGACCAGAGTCTGGATTTCAAGAAGTTTCGTAGCCGTGGACAAAGGAGCGGTGCGTGGGGTTCGCAATCGCTTACTTAAGCAATTTCGCGGCGCTGAGCCAAGCAGTCACGACAGCAGTAAACCAAGTAAGATCTTTCCAGTTTACCAATAAATAACCACTTTTTAAAAATGGAAGATCTTCTTACCAACCAAGGAACGCTGATCACAGCGATGGAACAGCTTATCTCTTCCTTTAAAAAGACGGGACGAGAACGCAAAACGCCCGATTATATAAAAAGAAAGCTAGATCTTTTAGAAACATATTGGAAAGATTTTGAAGCAAACCATTCTCAATTGCGTGAGTTTGGTGATGAAAATTTTTCTTATTTCAAAGAGAAACATTACCAGCAAGCTTTCGACTTTTATACCAACGCAAAATCTCATATAACGCAATGTCTTCCTAGACCTACGACTCCGATAGGTACCATGAAAGGAGGTGAACAGGCACTATTAACACCGGGTAAGTCGGGTACTTTACCTATACCAAAGTTCACCGCCCAAGGCAATGCTAGCAAGTTAGAAGAGATGCTACGAAAGCAAAAAAGTAATTTTAAGGCATTCTCTCGCACCATATCGGCTATAGATCTTGAAAATGTATCGGACCTGTGGGAATTTGAGGATATATTAAAAACAGTTCAATCTAGGTGGTCTACCATCGACGCTTTACATTGGGAAATCGATAGCAATCTTCTTGAGGAAAATGAAGATTATGATGTGACCTTCAATGAGTACGAACAGCAATATATTAGCATTAAAAAGGCTATTAATAGCAAGATGTGGGATGTATCTCATAGAGAAAATACAACACCAAAAATGGATATTCCTACGTTCAGCGGCAATTACCATCAATGGCTTTCATTCAAAGATTTATTTAGTGAATCCATTCATACGAATAAGTCACTATCTCAGGCTCAAAAAATGCAATTTTTGAAAAGTAAACTAAGAGGTGAGTCAGAGAGGCTAGTACAACATTTAAAAATTAGCTCATCTAATTATTTGTGTTGTTGGAATATTTTAAACCAGAGATACAATAACACTAAATTAATTTTTAACTCGCATATCAACATCTTGTTGTCTTTGCCGACCATTCAGAATCAAACCGCAACTCAGATCAAGAGGCTACATGACACGACAAATGAATGTTTAAATGCTGTTAAAAGTCTAGGAGTAGACATTTCAAATTGGGATCCACTTGTGGTCCATATATTATCACAGAAGTTAGACGTTCAAACGCATAATGACTACATTGAATCGTTGAAAAATCCTAGAGATTTGCCAACACTACATGACTTTCTTCAATTTTTGGAAAGCAAGTTTACTTCGCTTGAAGCATCGCGAAGAAAACAAGACTCGACAAAATCACCACAGCAACAGCATGACATTAATTACAAGAAACTGCCGAGCAAGTTTTCCCTTAGTAACAACCTCAATAAAAATAAATCATTTGTCAATGTTTCAACTGCTAAAACTATGTCGCAACGAAAATGTCCACTTTGCACAAATAAACATCATTTATACCAATGCAAAACCTTTTTGGAAGCAAAACCAGATTCAAAACTTAAAACAATAATTGAATTAGAACTGTGTAAAAACTGTCTATATCATCATAATGGCAAGGAGTGCTTATCAGAAAAAACATGTCGACATTGTAATGACGCACATAACACGTTGCTACATGACGCCTATACGAGTTCAATGACTTCGAATGTGCAAGTGGCTAGCTCGACAGAAAACCAGCGGAAATTCAATGCATGCGTTTCGCAACCAACAGAAAATGAGAACACAGAATCGGTCTTGGCGACAGCCAAGGTTAACATACGAGCAGCAGATGGATCTCTTCACACCATGCGTGCTCTAATAGATCCATGCGCACAATCGTCTCTCATTACAGAAAACGCTGCACAACGATTAGGCCTGCCGAGAAAAGGATGCAAGTGGATAGTGTATGGAGTAGGTTCTAAAGCAAACCACAGCAAAGGGATCATCGAGATCACAGCATCATCTACATATAATGATTTTACCTTCAACACGCAAGCTTTTGTTATGAAAAACATGATTCAGAACGACAAGTTACCACACCAAACATTTGAAAAACCACTACTACCGTATCAAAAGCAGATAAAACTCGCTGATCCTGAATTCTATATAAGCCGACCAGTCGATCTTATATTAAGTGTAGATGTTTATACACTTATAATCTTACCAGGCTTCATTCGTGACAAAACATCACCACATATTGCGCAGCAGACACAACTGGGCTGGATAATAAGTGGGAAATGCTCTAACATACAACCATATCACTGCAATGTCCTTATGATGACCAAAGAAGATATTCAAAGGTTTTGGGACATCGAGGACATAGCAGGTAGTAAAAATGACATGTCAAATGAAGACCAGCAGTGCGTTCTTCAATATCAAAAGGAAACCAGGCGCCTACCAAACGGACGCTACGTTGTAAAATTGCCACTAAAACCAGACATAGATGAGAAGCTGGGGGCTTCAAAATCTAAATCAGTGGCCCAATTTCGACAACTAGAAAGAAAATTTACCAAAAACGAAGCATTTGCCAAACGTTATCAGGAAGTTATGAACGAATATATACATTTAGGTCACATGCATGAATGTAAAGGTAACCAGACACCGACAGAGTGCTTACCGCACCATTGTGTTTTTCGCGACGACTCAACAACAACTTCTATTAGAATCGTTTTTAATGCGTCAGCAATTACTTCATCGGGAAGTAGCCTAAACGACCTTATGTACCGTGGACCGAATCTACAACAAGATTTGTTATCACTTATCATAAAGTGGAGGCAATATAAAGTAGCATTTACAGCGGATATAGAGAAAATGTATCGGCAAATTCTTGTTCATACAGATGACCAGCACTACCAAAAAATTATTTGGAGAGATTGTCCAAAACAACCTTTGCGGGAATATCAGATGTCAACAGTGGTATTTGGTTTCAAGGCTGCACCGTTTTTGGCAATGATGACACTTAAGCAGTTGGCCAAAGACGAACAGTACCGATTTCCCGAAGCGGCAAAGATCGTAGAAAGTAGTTTTTACATGGACGATCTTCTTCATGGGCATCACGACATTGAATCTGCAAAACTAATTAGATCAGATCTTATGACCTTGTTGAACTCAGGAGGGTTCAACTTGCGCAAATGGACGTCTAATGCAATAGAGTTACTCGATGATGGCCAATCATCAGTTTTTGATAGTCAAGCATTTGATTTTCGACACCAAGAAACGACCAAGACTTTGGGCCTGCGTTGGAATCCTCATGACGACCAGTTCAGTTTCCAACTCCAAGTCCCCGAAAACTCACCAAACAAAGCAACAAAGAGATCACTCCTATCAGATATCTCAAAAATTTTCGATCCACTCGGATGGCTGTCACCAGTGACAGTAAGTCTTAAACTTCTATTCCAAGAAAGTTGGCAACTTGATTTGCAATGGAATGACGTTTTACCCGACGAAATTAGTATCAGATGGCAGAAAATAAGAACTGATCTAGATAACATCAAGCAGATTCGGGTGCAAAGGTGGCTGACCAGTCATAAAGATGATAATTTGGAGTTGCATGGATTTTGTGACTCTTCTACCAAAGCCTACGCTTGCGTAATATATTGCAAAGTCAACAATAAAGATCAGTCACAGGAAAAAGGCTCTTCCGTGGTCATCGTAGTGGCAAAATCGCGTTTGGTTCCAACTAAGAAAACCATCTCTCTACCAAGATTGGAATTATGCGCGGCACATTTACTATCGAAACTGATGAAAACCGTTCAAGAATGTTTATCTGAATATAGCATCCAAACTTATGGCTGGTCAGACTCAACAGCAGTCTTAGGTTGGCTCAACGGCGACCCAAACCGATGGAAACCATTCGTCGCGAATAGGGTGAAGCAAGTCACAGATATCATGCCACCTGAATGTTGGAATTACGTCAAATCAGGTGACAACCCTGCAGATTGTGCTTGCCGGGGAATCACAGCAGATCAACTTTCTAAACACTCGACTTGGTGGAAAGGACCTGCATGGCTTTCATCATTTGATTGCCAAAACACCACAATAATTCCTGCGTACACCACGGACGAAGAAATTAAAAAACCAAAACACATATACATCAGCGTCGTAACAAAAGACCAAGAAACTGACACCATAATTAGTGTAATAAATAACCACAGTAGCTTTGCACGAGCTACGCGCGTACTAGCGTGGATGTTACGTATAGGGTCAAGTTACCAAAAGAAACCATCATTTTTAACCATACCAGTGTTAAGGAAAGCAAAACACGTTTTAAATAAATGTGTGTGTCTAACGGCCTTCTCAGACGATATAGAGTACATTAAAAACTGTAATTTAGCGGCTGTGAGAAAACTGACCGCCAGGCGGGGAACACTCCGACATATCTACAGCGATAGCGAAACCAATTACATTAAAGAAAATCAAACAAAACAACTCAATGAACCTTTACGACAACCAGATGATCAAAGCGCATCAAATAACATCACAACTAATAGTGACGTAATACCACAGGCAAAACGATCGAACAGAAAAGGTTCATGTTACCTTATCACCATGGCACTTATGTTATTTATGTTAATAATGTCACCAGTTCAATGTGCTTACAATATATCGAATTTAAATAACAACCAGAGCATTTATTTTGACAAACTATCTTACATGCATCTTATTCGGGATCAATGGAAGCTTATAGTTTACTACGACATGGACCCATATTGGCGAGGAACAAACCTATTTAGCGAATATCTTAACCATATGGAAAGAATTTGTTTGAAATCAGAAATGAAAACACATTGTAACCTTATCTTGTTGCAATTGAATCACGGTTATAAGGAATTAGAACATTATAACAAAGCCTTACTCGGTCAGCAGTTCACATCGGGGCGCGTGCGAGTAGCCCGAGGACTTATCAATGTAGTCGGTAATGTTGCACACAGCTTATTCGGCATACTCGATGACCAATTCGCCGAACAATATGCAAAAGACATTAGTTCAATAAGAAGTAACCAAAATCATCTCGCCTTACTATGGAAAAACCAAACTTCCATAGTAGAGTCAGAATATAATTTACTTAAAAGGATGGAAAATGCTATGGATAAACAGCACAAGATATTTAACCAGCATCTTAATAATTTAGAAAAATATGCAAATGTCTTAAACCAAGACATTCTGGACATAAAACTGACTGATGAGTTTGCACTATCTGCAATTACAGCAAACAGCATACTGATGAGTCTGAAAAACGTTCAAGATACTCTACTGGATACGGTCACAAATATTTATTATGGAAAATTCAACATACATCTTTTGAAACCTGAGCAACTACTAGACGAATTGAACATTATATCGGGCCAGCTATCTAAAGAGATATGTTTGCCTATAAACAACTTGCACTCAGATTTACCAAAAATATACAATTTACTAAAAGTGAAAGCGAGAATGACAAAAGCGTTTTTTATTTTTGAGATTAAAATTCCACTTGTGAGCAGAGACATCTATGAAGTCTATAAAATGATACCAATACCAAATAAGGTTGGCAACAATATGGTCACCCTTGCGCCTATTGCTAGTCATATTGCTATGAATCTCCCTAAGGATGCGTATGTACCATTATCCGATCTAGACATTCAACAATGCACACAATTCGATACAGACACATTACTTTGTCCGTTACAAAGACCAATCTATCATATGAAATCCGATGAAGATCTATGCCTTAAAGACGAAAGATTGCAAAGGTGCAAAGTAGACTCGATCCCGTGTAGAGACACGTGGACACAGCTAGCCAAGGTTAATACCTACTTATTCTTTTGTTGTGAGCCTTGTCCGATAAGAATTATATGCGGGCATCTAGTTACAACTGACCGACTCAGCAAGGTCGGGATCACATCGCTGGGGGAAGACTGCCTTATCAAAGGGGATGACGTCACAGTAGTTTCGCACAGACAGCTATCGAACGGTTTAAAGGTGCAAGCAGATATTTTAAACATTGAAATACCGCCGATAAACCACGTCATTAATTTGCCGATTCCCTTAAGTGAGATCAATTCTGTAAATAGCGATGACCACGGCATTAAAGATCTCAGAAAACAAATTGATCAAATGAAAATGGAACCCGTCCTCGTAGACCAGATATCATCACACGACGTTAAAAATTAAAAAATTTTAAAATTTAAACTGTTTATTGCTTAATTGTATGGTACAAATGAAGTCAATGAGACTTATCAAAATCTTAAAATTAAAGATTGTAATATAAGCCTCTTTTAGTAATTTGGTACAAAACAACTAACTTAAGTGCTAAAAAGTATGATAACAGTTCAAACAATGTTGTTTGCAAACATTCATTAATTTACTTATATTTTTCCAGTATATAAAATCTTTTTAAAATGTTTTTGACTACTTTAGGTTTCTGTTTATCTATTTTTGCTATTATTGTTCTGGGTAAGGTATTTAATAGTATAGGTAATAAGCATGTCTGAACCCTTCTCCCATAATTATTGTTACATTTAGGTATTTTGAACAATGGAATATTAGGCAAGTTTCGTAGATTGCATGGTCTTCTGCATGTTTCCAAATTTTTTATATTAATATAATTTTCAGTTATAAAAGCGAATTTTAATTTGTCAAATATACTCATTACTTTACAATATTGAAATAATTTATCATAGTTATCTTTGTATTTAAACTTAATTTTGAGAGGTACTATAGCTTTCAACAGTCTTAATTGCAAATTGTAAATATCTAAAAGGTAGGTTTTATATGTGCGTCCGTAGCTAGTGATACCATAGTTTATTATCGAGTCTGCCATAGATGTATATAAAAGTCTTAGTGTGTTATAAGGTAACTTATGTTTTAAAACACTTAGTTTTGCTAATATTGATCTAAGTTTGTTACATACATGTTCTATGTGCGGGCCCCAGTTGAATTTGTCGTCAATTTTCAAACCTAGGTAAGTGTGTTGTTTTACTACATTAAGTGGCTTGCAGCTACAGGATAGATGTGGCGCATGCATGCAGCTGTGTTCATGGGCTACAATGTAAGGCGTTGACCTACTTATTATGTAAGGTGAGTGAATGTGTAATAACTTTGTTTTTTCAATATTTATGGATAATCCGACGTCATGCGCCCATTTACACAATAAATCAAACTCATGTTGCATCATGCGTTGTGCGACATCAATCTCTCGGTGCGCGGTTATAAGACAGGTGTCGTCAGCGAATTGGTACACAGAGCCGAGACGAAACAGGTTGCACATGTCATTAACATAAATTAAGTACTCGGTTGGGCCTATTATCGATCCTTGTGCTGTACCGTGGAGGGTCGGTATTGGATCGCTATGTTCTCCGGCTATACAAACTGTGTTATATCTGTTTGTGTGGTAGTTTTTGAACCAGTCAAGTGCTGGACCCTGTATTCCATTCTGCTGCAATTTTTTGTACAGTATTTTATAATTTAAACAATCAAAGGCTTTGCTGAAATCAATCATTACTGTTAGAACATGTTTTCTATCATTTAAGTACCCATTTATTTCGTCTGTAAACAATGACAATAGTTGGGTGGTACTCTTATGTTTTTGAAACCCAAACTGTTTAGTGTGAATGATTCCGTTAATTGATAAAAACTCATTCATATTTTGCCCTATATACTTTTCGATAATTTTGTCTATACAAGATAAAATTGTAATGGGCCTATAGTTATTTGTATCTGTGTATTTGCCTTTTTTATGAATAGGCCGTACTATTCCTATTTTTAACTTATCCGGATATGTTCGATGGTATATACAACTATTTATTAAATGGGTCAATACTGGTGCTATATATGACGCAATATATTTGATATCTTTGGCCCTTATTTGATCGTACCCAGGACTTTTTTTTTCGCTAATACTGTTAAGTATTTTATTTAATGATTCTTCGTTAATTTTTTTAAATCTGAAAGTGACATTAGGTGTATTTTTATATGAGTTTTCATCAAGCAACGCATCATCACAGCTATTTATAATTCTGCTTACATTGGATTCAAAGTCATTGGCAAATTTATTTGATATTAATTTCGCTTTCATTTTGAAATATTTTATAATCAAGTCGTCAACAGATTTTGTTATTCGACCAGTTAATCGATTTATTATTTCCCACATTTTTTTTGGGTTTTTATAATTTTGACAAATATCTTTTTTTATTGACATATTTCTAGCCTTATTGATCAGCCTGTTAGTTTTATTTCTATATTTTTTATAAATTAACTCGTTTTGTTTATGTGTTGTATCATTCAAATGTATATTTAAGAGTTCATTTTTTTTTCTAGACATATATAATAATTTATCTGATATCCAAGTACACTTCTTTTTTTTGTCCCTCTTTAAGTCTATAACTTGTTTACACTGATTATATATTTCTTCAAAAGTATGTATGATAAAGTTAAGTATATCACTAGGATCTTTTATATTGAATATTGGACTCCAATCCACCTTAGTGAGTTGCAGTCTTATTTTGTTCTCATCAAACCTGGTTAATTTTACATTTCTATGTGGCACCGAGCGCGCACTGATAAGAGACAAACCAGTTATGAAGTGATCAGCGATCGCATTCTGCACTACAGTTGTTTGTATAGTGTGACTGTTAACGCCTTGTTCCGATACGTCGCGTACGAATATGTGATCTATGCATGTTTTGGATGTGCCTTTCACAGTAGTTTCGATTCTAGTGTTTTGTGAGATGCAACTCTCAAAACCCAAACCTGTTAAGGTATTAAGATAGGAACTCACTAAGGTGTCATGGTTTTTAAGATCTATATTCATATCACCTATAATATAACAGTTTGTACTTATACTATATTTGTTCAATAGGCGTGAGAGTTCACTAATGAAATAGCACTTGGACTGATTGGGGGGGCGATATATAGCACATAAATACGTTTTATAGGTACTACCGATGTCCACTTCACCAAATAAACACTCAAAATGTAACGGTGACACTGGGATTCGCGAAAACGTAACACTTTTATGGGCGTAGACGATTATGCCGCCTCCTTTTCGGTTGCTTCGTAACTCCGTGTACATTGTGTAGTCGTCAATTCCGAATAAGTGTCGAGTTAAGTCGGAGACATTAACTTCAGTAACGATCAATAAATGAATGATTATAGGGCTTGCTGATGTTATATATTCTAATTGGGCATGATTTTTAATCATGGATCGTATGTTAACATGTAATATTAGTAGTTTATTATGCTGTGGTTGTATGTCATATGTAAAATCATTCCAGGAACAATGACTGGTTTCTGTTATGTTTGTATTGTTGTAATCCATAAACATTAGATCATATTGTCAGTTATGCCCTTATATCAACGATTTTTAATGTTTTGTAAAGAGGTTACATTCATGAATTCATACCGCTCGGTTTTTGGAGTGCCCTTTTAATGAATTCTATGTCGCCAGCTGAGCGAACATAGTGAATTTTTCTGTCTCCTTCATTTTTTCGAACCATAATTGTGCCATCCTTACACCATACATATTTACATAAGTTTTTTTATTTTAGCTCTGACTTTGTTTTCCATAATAAGAATGCGGTTGTGGGGCTCAACGCGGCACGTATATTGACTTTAACGTTGCTGTCGCCGGTTAATTCGCGCCCTAGGTTTTGTATTGTTGTGATGCTTTTCACAGCGCGCAGCCAGGCTTCGCGGCGACCTTCACGTAGCTTCACAACAATGGGCTTGTCAGTGGCTGCACGCGTGGCCTGCGCCGAGCCAGAGCGCGCGATCCTTTTTTTTTCTTCCAGCCCTAACGACATCGTCTGGTTTTTGCTGAAGAAACAAACCCACCGCAGTTGCTATGTGGTTCACATCCTCGTCTTCTACTTCCGGAATGCCACATATCTCAATCTCGTCGTTTGACTGCGATTGTTCCAACTTGTTAAGTTTTTGTTCGAGTACGTCATTTTTTAGTTCGATATTCTTGCATATATTAGACAAGTTTTTGTTTTGGTTTTCCATTATTTTCATCCTAGATTCGTAGTCCTGCATTTTTTCGTCGTACTCATCGATTTTATCCGTGTAGTATTTGAGGGTACTTTGAAGTTCCGTGCGGATTATTTCTCGTACCATCTCGCGCATACTTCGGACCTCTTTTTGTATTTCATGAAGCAGATTATCAGTTTTAATTTGACTTCTATGATCCTCAGTATCTGCATCCGACTCCTCATCTTGATCATCAGGTAGTATAACTGAGAGACGTTTTGGTCGACCCCCATTTGTAGTAGCACAACGGTTACACTTCCAATCGACTGAGTCCGTCGCTGACAAAGCACTCATTTGTTCAGTAGATAAGGCCGCACAAACACCATGATACCATTTACTGCACTTGGTGCATTGTATTCCAGGGGACTTTTTTGTTACTGTTTTTGAGCACTTGGCACATTTTGCCATTTTTGCAAGTATTAAGTACCGTTACACCGTATTACTTAAGAACGAACTTGAGCACAGTTAGCCGCGATAGTTTTGACTTATTGCAGTTCGGCGTAGACACAACGTGCGCCTGCGTAGGCCGTCCCGCGATGACTGAGAGACGTACACCATTATATCGTCATCTATTTGATGATGGGTATTGTGGGCGCTGGAGCAATGGGGTACGCAGTGCAACGGATTCGTAAGCGTCGCTTCGCGTGCATGCAGCGCGCTGCAACCGCGCGCGCTGCTGCCGTGCCCGCCGTCGCCGCCACACCTGCGCTCACGCCGGTGCCAGGCCCTACTGCTAGTTTTGCGTATCGTGGTAGTGATCAGTGTTTATGTGGTAAAGCAGACCAAAGTAGTGATGAAAGCAATGGTGTGGAAAAAGTGTCTAGTGCGCGTGTAAATAAATCTATTTCACCCGTTTTAAACCGAGTTAACTATTTTGACCAACAACGTTAAAGGACACTAAGACTAATATATACCTAATAATATTTGTTTATCATCTTATAATATCACCAATATATTGTTTATCACCTTGTACCATTGTCATTCACCATCATTCTACATCTTCATAAGTTCTCCGTGCCTCCCTCGGGAGCATGTACGATGTAAGCATTGTACATTGCGCGCGGTCAGCGGTTTACGCATTCATGCCACATTTAGTAAACCGCGGCACCAGTGCACAATCGGACACCGTACCATCCGCGTGTATTCACCAACCATACCATTAACCATATAAGCTAAGTTTGGGATATTAAAGTACCATTTATTCCCTCACTCTGCGTATCATTTTCATATGTACGGAAAACACCGTACACACACCCTCTAACATTTTCACAACATATGCACACATAGTATATACTCCAGCCCACTACCAGTCGGCAGCGCATTATTATTATTCAATTAATATATTTTAAGATATAATCTTAGTGTCATTCAGAATTTTTCTTACGTAAATATTAAGAGCCATATTTACAAGGTAACGAAAAAAGTTTCCCTCCTTCTGGTTGGATGACTAAAACAACAATATTTCAACAACAAAGAAGAAAAACAATATGATGTAACATGCATTATTACCCTAAACCCTTCTCCGAGCTTCCAAAGGTATTTTCTCAGACAACTTTCGTAAAATATTGCATTG
Source organism: Plagodis pulveraria (assembly GCA_963890685.1). Lineage (NCBI taxonomy): Eukaryota > Metazoa > Arthropoda > Insecta > Lepidoptera > Geometridae > Plagodis > Plagodis pulveraria. The sequence continues at coordinate 25,076,657 of OY982955.1, read as the reverse complement.
TCCCGGCGTCGCTTCGTGGAAAATTGTTACTTTCTTTGCATATCCTTTTAACAGACGATAATAATACAATAACATCATTACAAATAGAAGAGGAAAAATTGTAGTCATGTGTGGAGAACAATTTTTCCACTTATTGTAATTTTCTAATGTAATCGGCTGAACGTGCGTCATTGCAAAAATAAAATATTCAAACAATTATTCATCACGTTAAAAGGTTGGCGTCGAAATAGCCCATACAATTTTGAATTAGTCTCTGCAGCACAAATACGCCTTTGTGAGTACCAAAATTCTGCCTCGAAAGTAGTGCGCAAACAATACTGTGTTTTGTCGGAAAGGGAACTGATGACTGAGGGAGGTGACAGAAACTTAGAGAGCACTCAGAGTGAAACTTTTCACACTAGTGTTGTCCAAAACCATAGAATAGAGCGTTCGGTTGTTGACAACTTGATCGTTCCGAACATCTGAAGGTTGCAACTTTTTTACTATCAAAATCGGTCGTGAGAAGGTGGAAACCTTGATATGACTTTATTAATTGTTGATGATAAAATTATAGGCACTCAATTGGAATTTTGGCGGTAACGGTAGTATTATGCTTTATAAATACCATATGTAAACATGTTTATTTTTGCTAGTTCCCGCCATAAAGTAGAACACAACAAACACCACAACAAAGATATTTATTTTTAACCTCAAATTAATATCAATATCAATCAATATTGATTTTTTGAGCGAAATTGAGGTTATAAATCAACTGTGTCGCTCCATACCTTCGAGTAGGTTGAAGAACAACCAAACTACTACACTTTGAAGCCTTGAACTTAGTCCTATAACGAGTGTAGTTACTGCGAAAACGAGACAAAAGATCTAACGAGGGACGATCGCAGCGCAGTGTCAAGTAAAACGAGGACACAAAAGAGACGTTAAACAAGCAAAAGCAGCTAGTGAAATAATCTTGCTTTATATACTATTTGGGGCAATAACCCGTCTGGGCTAGAATGTCACCCCATCTCTTCCCGTGGGTGTCGTAAAAGGCGACTAAGGCAAAATTCTCCAGACAAGAGACTCCGTCGGCTTGAGCTTCACTGCAAGATGGAAGGGCATTTTGCGATTGCCCGCACGGCTAGCTACCATCCTCAAGTAGAAAATGTGTCGCCAAGCACCTAGCTAGCGGTGTGTTCCGGCAGCAGTCCTTGAGAGCTAGTGAAATTACAGGTACATGAGACTGAACAACTATATCTCAAGGTGACAGGCGCAGTGCAATTCGTCACTTGTGATGAAATGAATCTGTTCTAGGCAGAGTTTTGTCCGCTTCACATCAGGTGGGCCGGGCATACTTTGAGGAACTGCTATCTTACACTGCGATCCCCAAGTCGCCTGCCAAGCGTGGGGATTATGGCAACCCTATCCTCTTGAGGCTATGTTTTTGCATAAGCATTGGACAATCTGAATACAGTAATACTGGCTGATACATAATGTCCTATTTAAAAGACATGTATCATATGTAATGTAAGGCAATTTTTGTGGGTTAACTGTTTAAAAAAATGCAATATTACCAAATTAGCCTGCATTTGTAATACACCCACCACAGTGGGTCCAACATGGGTGTATTACAACCCAACCTAAATAAATTACAACCCTGGTCGCCGGCCATAGAAAAAAAATTAGAAATACACACTTCAAAATAGATATCAAGCAACCAGTCAGAAAAGATCGTTAAACTACTCTTCCACTGAAAATCCAGGTAAAATATTATACATCCGGGATCGTGCTATAAAACTGATCATACACAATTACGGACGTGTTTACGTCACAATTGCCGTAAACACGGAACTTATAAGAGCAATGTCGTAAAATGCCACACCTGACGCTGGGATAAAAATATTACTAGCAAGTATCCGAGCTTAGAAACTGAATAAAGTTCCGTAGAGCATAAGACCCAAATTAAAATAGTGAAGTGCCAGATTAAAGGTGAAGAATATTGAATTAATATTTTAATGCATTTAGGATTATGAGTTCAATTTATTTTTAGAATACTGCTACCGTTTCCATAGATCATAGTGCTCAAAAACTTTTTTTATGTTATTGTGACGGGACAAGCTCGAGGCCCACCTGATGTTAAGCAGATTAACCTCTGCCTATAACAGATGCATTTCGTCACAAGTCACGAATTGCACAGCGCCCGTCACATCGAGACATAGTTGTCATGTGCCTGTAATTTCACTGCGGCTCTCAAGGACTGCTGTCGGAACACACCGTTAGGTGCTGGCAACAGATTTGCTACTTGAGGGCGGACGCTAGCCAGGCGGGCATTCGCAAACTGCCCTTTCATGCGCTGCAGCTCAAGCCCGCGGCGGGATTCGAACCATGGATCTGCTGCGCGGCAGTCTATAGCCAATGCCACAGGGCCATCACTGCTTCATGAGCCATCTACAAATTATTCACCAATGTTACTTTGGCGGGGATCGAACCAAGGTTTTCAGACATGTTACAACGCTTGACAGAGACGAGGCCCAAATTTGACTGAAAAAAATGATTTTATCAATTGATTTGATAAACGTTATATGAAACAGTCATCAAACTAAAATTCATCATCATCATCATCATCAGCCGGAAAACGTCCACTGTTAAACAAAGGCCTCCCCCATAGAACGCCACAAAGAACGGCAATTAGTCGCTTGTAATCATTGGCTCAACTAGAATTCCAATACGCCTGCCAAGCGTGGGGATTATGGCAAACCCCCTTAATGGGGGAGGCTGTGTTCTACAGTGGACAATCCGGCTGATACAGTAACCATTGGCTACACGAGACTTTAACGATATCGTCAGTCCACCTAGTGGGGGCCCTACCAACTCTATACGTCTTCCAGTTTAATGTGGTAACCACTCTAGAACCTTTCCTCCTTATCTGTTATCAGTTCGTCGAGCAATGTGGCCCTAAAATAAAATTAGGTTTTAATGCTAAGTTCGTTTCTTTGTTTTTATGTTTGTTTCCTCAGAACTTTTTATTTGTGAACCTATTTTGATGATTATTTTTTTTATTTGAAAGGTGATGCTTGCCATGTCATTGGTATCATTTAGATGTTATCAAAATCAGTCGAGCCGTTTTTGAGTTACACTCCAAAAAATTAAAAGTATTTTCCTATCTTGATGATAGTCATTGACAGTGAATGACAATGGATCCCAGAAGTAGCAAGGATCACAAAAAAAATAAGTTTTTTTTTACCAAAAATTGGAACTGACTTTAACACTCAAATCTGTGAAATAAATTGTCGAAGTCAGCACCATGCGCACAATATTGTGATAATAGTTACTTTTTAACCATCATGGTTCCGACTTCAACAAGTTATTTCACACATTTCAGTGTTGAAGTCAGTTCCAGTGTTCGGTATTTATTTTTATTATATCATAATACCATCGTATAATAACACCCTGATGCAATCTGTTTTAACGGAACTCTAAGCGTTTTTATGGTAAACTCACCTGAGCGTTGTCGCTACTTCAATTTAAATATTTTCTATGTAAACAAACGCAACGTGCAGCCCTTGTGTATCCACACGTACATTGTTCAGAAGGCGTTAGCGGCAACCTCTTTTGATTACCAAGATGAAATGGGTTTGATAAACAGAATCAAGTTTAAACAGAGGAGTTTTGCTTATGCAGGAAAAAAATATATAATAATAACGAAAATTTTTAAAATATTTTAAGAAAACATCAAATTTATATTTTAATAAAACACTTAAAAAATATAAAAAAATATATCTAGTGACAATTCCGCGCATCTTTCTCGATCGTGCGCTCGTAGAGTCAAGACCTCCTGAGGATGCTTCGTGTAGAAGCGAAACGCGTCGAAAATTCTTCCGGTTTGGCTGCGTGGCGTTTGTGACGTCACGTCGGCTTAACAGGAAAATTGGGCGGAATTGTCACTAGATATATATATTTTTAAGTGTTTTATTATAATATTAATTTGATGTTTTCTTAAAATATTTTAAAAATATTTGGTATTATTAAATATGGATTCCCACAAAGTAACGCCTGAATCTATTAATTAAAAAAATATATATTGAACCAGGAGAGTGATTTCGGTATCTTATAAATAAGGCATTATTAATATGCAATTTGAAATTACTATTTCATTTGTCGTAAATCAAGTGCATGGATTGTGGAAATCCATGTACTTTTAAAGCAATGGTGGCCGAACGGTAATAGCTATGGACTGCTATTCCGCCGGTCCATGGTTCGATCCTCACCGCCGGCTTGAGCTTCACCGTATGGTGGAAAGGCATTTTACGAATGCTCGCCTGGCTGGGTACCACCTTCAAGTAGAAAATCTGTCTCCAAGCACTTAGCAGTTTTCCGGCAGCAACCCTTGAGAGCCCAATAAATTACAGGCACATGAGACTAAACACTGTATGCCTCAGGGTGATGAGCTAAATGCAATTCGTCACTTACGTCGAAATAAATCTATTATAGGCAGAGAATAGTCCTCTTAGCATCAGGTGAGCCTCAAGCTTGTTCCGCCACAGTCCCCAAAAAAAATATATTCTTAACTAAAAATAAGATATAAATATAAAGCCTTAAATATACCGGAACCTTTTTTCGCTCCTTATAATAAGAACCCTAATAACCTTTTCAAAAGCGAGAGAGCCTATTTCCGTTAACGAGTTCCTGTGATCTCCAGATAGGCGTCTTCGGTATATATTCAGACCTAAATCTAGATCTCGGATGTGATTAAGAAGTGTTGCCGGCAAGAGATTAGCTAAAAATTGATTAAAGTTTTTTTTATTACTGATAGCTTAGCCATTGACCAATATGTCACTTGATGGGAAGTGATGATGTGTTCAAAGGTGTTAACAGACATAATATAGAATTACTGGCTCTCAAAAACGGTTTTCTACTGGCTCGCATAAAATTCAGTATCATTTTAAATTGTATTATAATGAAACCAATCCTAACATAATTATTATGACAATCATAATAATTAGCTAAATGATTATTATACTACAGTCACAGACATAAAAATGACCAGGCATATTAATCAAAAGAATAATACTATAAACTCCTTACCCACATAATAATTCCCCATAATGTTAATTATTAAATAATAATATAAAAAAATATTTCATTTATCGTATAAATATGCGAGAAAAAGGGATCCCAAAACACACCGTTTGGTGCTTGATGACAGGTTTTCTACTTGAGGGTGGTAGATAACCAGATGGGTATTCGCAAAAACGCCCTATCACCATGCGCTGAAGCTAAAGCCCGCGTCGGGATTCCAACCATGGACCTTCTGCGCGGCAATCCCAAGTCAAAGTCAAAATTATTCATACAATGTTTGCGTCTACGAGGCTTCTATGAAGGGCTAACAACATTTTTGTGATAAAATATTCTAAGGCCGCACTCAGCTAAAAAGGTATAGAGTCACTTCGAGAAGAACGGGCGAGGAGTGTACTTTAAGTCTTTTATTAAATCATTACCTTTAATATTTATTACATAGGTTACTCGCAGTGGTTTGGCAGAGATAGAAGATTATCCCAAACATTCGGTTCATTATCATAATATAATCAAACGTTCTATAGTAAATAGTTTGCTTATAGTACCACCAACTTAACTGTGCAGTTCGCGAGGGCGCTGCTGGTCAAGGAAATCAACTACAAACTGTCACAATTTGAAGGAATGTTGTAGTTCTTTTTTCTGCCGCTTGAACAGATAAGTTGGTGGGACTGTACAGATAGAGAACGATGATATAGAGAGATGATAAGGAGGCAAGCATTTAATACAACTTTAATCCTGTCTCAAAATAGACCATATAAAAATATCGTGTATGTTCGTAAAAGTTTGAGTAAATTTAAATTAAACAGATACAATCACGTTTACAACACTAGGAATAAAATAAAATAGCGTTGCCAGGTTTTAGATTAGCAAAGACAAATAAAAAGTACTTCTCAGGTAATTGAGTACGGTTTTATAATAAAGTTCCCAAACTTACAACGCTCACAGAAGGGAAATTCAAGTTGCACGTGAAAAACATATTGATTAAGAAATCCTACTACACAGTTTGTGATTACTTAAACTACAAAAAGGGCTGGACAATTCCGCCTCTGGCAAGCTATTGCCTGTCACCTACGTAATTTAAATAAATATTGTAATAGCTTTATTATATAGTTAGTATGTACACATTGTTAAAATAATTGTTAATTTGTAAAATATTGTTAAAAGAGATTTAATAGAATGGGCTTGAGTTTCCGTTTCGCCCGTTCTTCTCGCAGTGCCACTACACATTTATTTTTGTAGAATGTTGAATATTTCAATACTAAAATTTGTAATTGACCTTCATAAGAGCGTCGTAGACGCCGAAATTGAATAAATGATTTTGACTTTGGCTTTGACGGTAACGCTAGCTAGTATTAATTTTTTTGTGGGATATAAGGGCAAACAAGCAGCCATCTCACCTGGTGGTAAGTGATCACCGTTGCCCACGAACATCCGCAATACCAGAGGTCTCCAAGATGCGTTGCCGGTCTTTGATGACGGAATATGATCTCTCTTTGAAGACTCCTAAGTCGAGTCACTTGAAATTTATGAAACATCATGCTTTGTCAGGACGTCCGATGGCAAAATTTAGCTACAGGCATTAAATCAAAGAGTTCCTCAGAACACCCTCCGTGATAAATACGGTAAAATATGCAGATTGATCCAATATTTCTACGCAGTGCCAAAGGGTCGAGCCGATTGGAGAGACTTTGATCGACGCCCATTCAAGTCGCACAGCGTTGAATGCGCTCAAATATAAGAAGTTGGTACTGGGGAGCTCCCGCCCAGAGGTGAAAGCAGTAGACCATGTGAGGCCGAACCTGAGCCTTATAAAGTTGCAGGCGATAGGCCGTTCCGAGCACATCAAGCTTCTGAGAGGCTAATTTAGCCTTATCTCCCAACTGACAGAGAAATTGAATGACGCTCGATGTGCGATGCAACGACAAAGGGGGATCACCATTGAACTACATCACCTCCACCTATCGATGCGTAAGGTATACTAGAAGACCACCAACTGAACGAATACAACGAAATTGTGTGCTCAACAGGGTCTGTAAACTTTTACTTATTTTTACAATCTTTGTCTATACTACGGAAAACAGTAAGGTATTGAGTATTGAAAATCGTACTGTTGATTGCTAATCAGCTGGTGTTCCTCTAGATACTGAAAGAGCTAGTTGTTGATATTGGATACCATTATCTTGGAGAAGAAAGACGTTTTGTCTATAGGATGGTAGTTAGTAGGTACACTAACTTTTTTTAGGGACCGGGTGCACCAAAGCCATCTTCAATATATTTAAGACAACGACTGATGTGTAGCAGAGCCGAAAAAGACGCGTTAGAACCGTGGTCAATTCTAGAACACAACACTATCACTATCTAGCACTATCAGAGAGATGCCATCAAGGCCACTCGACTTATGAATGTCCAAACTTTGCGTACTGCACATTGCCGAAAAATAATGTCTGGCATAGAGATATCACACATCGGCAAGGTCAGTGGCAACTTTACACAAAGTGTTGGTTTTAAAGTATTAGTGTAACGAAATTATCCCTGGTCTTGAATGCCCATCCTTCAGATAACTATGTCATTAATACCCAAACGTATTTTCTTTCAGTCATTGCATATATTTACTTACAAAAATAAATCGTGAATAATGTTATTCAGATCAACGGACTGGCATGATTTAACGAAGAGCATTTGAAGAGGCCATGGAGAACACAATGAGTTCATTTTAATGACTTATCTACTTGAAATCTCTGTTATGTTTGATACGAAATTTACGAATAAAGGAACGAATACGAAAACAGTATTTTCTGATACGATTGCGAAAAATGTACTATTCTAACCAACAATGCAGTAGGCATACTGTAAGCCCGAATCGTGGGCTAGGGATATTATAATATTTTCATGCTTGAGCCGTAAGCAATTAAAAATACTTGACATAAGTCAAAATTTGAAGATTTATTTGACTATTTTCAATGTGTAACGTGTTGTAAATTCACATGCATGTGCAGAATTAAAAATAAGGGAAGATAAGGTTAACATAACACACACACAAATAAGTGAGAAGTTTCTTATCTAATTCGTACATCAAGCTTAAAATTGATTACAAAAATATATTAAGAAATACAAAATTACAAATTTACGACAGGAAAAATTAAAGTCATGTGCCGCGTTCGAACCCGCGTCCATCCACCCCTTTAGCTGGGCTATGCTCTAACCAATTGAGCTAACATGACACAATGACTCATAACTGTAATTTTTGCTCTCGTTCTTCAACCATCGTATCGAGATGGAGCGTCACTCATAGTTCAACTTGAGTTGTACTACAAACAAAACCAATTTTGCAATTGGTTTTAAACTTGTAAATGATGTCGCAACTTTACAATTTTAATTAATTAATCTTTTTTCCTTCGTAAATTTGTAATTTTGTAATGTAATTCGCCAAGCAGGCGCTATTGTAAACAACAATATTAAAAATATATTAAAAATTCTGTGACGATTCCTTACCTCAGTACTCGTAGCTATACTTTGCGGTTTGTTCTTTGTAGGCTTCGTTATACCTATTTAACCTAGGGAACACAGACGGAAACGCTCATAAGGTCAATCCCCAACCAGATGGACGTATCAGATTAAGGACTCGTCAGCCGTTAAGTTCCACAACATCGTGCGAAATGCGATGAACAGAAGCCGATGGAGATAGATCTTCCGATGTAAGTACAGACCATCTAATGATGACCAACATCCTAAGTCATGAGGGGACGACTACGCAGAGAGAGATACAATTTTAAATTTATGAAGCTTATGAGAAATAGGAATGAAGGAGCAACAATGTAAAAAAAATTTTGAAGCGCTCGTAGTGTAGTTTGCTTGGTTTTTCTTCGATCAGCAAAGCTAAGCAACGTCCGCCGAGGTCATGAGTTGGATGGGTGACCGCTAGTGACATTACTACTGAGGGCTTCCGTGCTTCGGATGGCACGTTAAGCCATCGATCCCGGTTGTTGTCTTACGATAGCAGTCGTTACAGCATGGTGGTAGGGCATTATGCGAATGCACACCTGGTCTGCTACCACCCTCAAGTAGAACATCTGTCGTCAAGCACCTAACGGTGAGTTCCGGCAGCTGTCCTTGGGAGCCAGTAATTTTAGGCTAGCCTGAACAACATCTTCTACCACATCATCACTTACCATCAGGTGAGATAGTGATCAAAGGATAGCATATCAGATATAAAAAAAATGTGGCAAAATGATGGCAGCTCAAAAAACACTTGCGCCTATGAAAAACATTATGATACAGATATCATCAATGTATATGAGCTATTACGAACAGATATACGAACAGTATTCAAAAGTTTAAAATCCAAAATCTTGATAAAAGTTTAATTTCTGAATGCCATATATAGGGCTGTTAGAAAATTATAGAAGGTAACGGCATAGCAAAGTCCGCGCACCTAGTATCAAATCAAATCAAATCAAATCAAATAATTTATTTGCAAGAATACAATCATGTATGTACATTTTGAGTTCTTGTGTAAAATGCGTGGTCGCTGTATTCTGCCTGCAAGCAGACGTGCAAATATTTAAAGCTAATGCTAAAAATACACTAGTAATATTAACAATTTAATCTAAATATTAATTACATCTATATCTTACTAAACCTCCATATATTCTTTAATGCTATAAAAACAGTTTTCTAATAACCACTGACTTAGCCTATTCCTATAAACATGACCCTCTAATATCTTTATTTCGTCTGGTAATTTATTATAAACAGTTATGCACATATTATAAACATTTCTCTTATATATATCTTTATATAAACAGTATAGTATAAACAGTTCCCAGTGAATATTGTAACTACAAGATGCTTAGGACTTAAAAGATACAAAATTTCAGGTTTTTATTATAACTCCTTCCGTTTACGAGCTAGAAACCTGTGACGAACGGACGGACAGACAGCAGAGTCTCTTTAATAGGTTCCTTTATGCCTTTCGCGTACGGACCCTAAAACGCGATATGAGAGTTTATTCTACCCATGTGGGTAGTTCGTTCACACTCCACATACTCCAACGGAGATAAGTGTGACGAAGATTCTAGCTTTAACAAAATTAAAGGTGAAAAGACACGCGCAACGTGAGCGGAATTTTCTGATACTGCAAAAGTTATGTCATGCGCTCAGTTGCGCCACCGCACTAAGAAAAATCTAAAGTCAAAAGCGCCCTAATGACGGCCAATTTATATGGTATAAGGCGAAAAACCGACCAAACGTAAATACGTACAAAAACGCCTTCCAACTAGAAGGCGTTAAACGAGGCCAGTGAAGGCGAATGTTTCTTTTCGTCTTCAATTAAGGTGTATTTTGTGGTCTTTCTTAAATATTGACTTTTCGATGAGGCTGATTAAGTCGTACGTTATAGTGATAATCACCGTATATAAACCGCCGTAAAAGTAAGGTATATTTGATGGTCAATACTGCAATTATCATCGTATAACAAGTTCAATTCTGAAAATACTTTACGGAAGGCGTTTTTGACGGTTGTGTTTATTATAAAACATGGTACATTTTTATTGATTGGTTAAAATCATCTTAAGAGTTGTGAATTCATCTTACGTAGTTACAATTCAACGGTAAAAGGTCAAATTTGATTTAAGCCTTTAAGTCGTTTTTCTCAGTGCGCCTTTGCACCGAGTGTCTTTACTTCAAACCGCCTAATTATTGTGACCTTTTATGTGCCTAAATATTTAGTTCTAACAGTGAATTACTGACGGTGGTCACCGAAGTGCAGTACATTCATTTACTTAACCCAGTAGACAGACATGCATAATGAAGAATTAAAAAGACGCACATATATTATGGTTACAAAATTACAATGAAAAAAAAATAAGTAAGACAGTTAAACGATAGAACGAAGGCATGATACGGTTGGGACCTTCAAATAATAATATATATTTACTCGTAGGTTGGGATGAACGCACTGTCAGAGATTTCCGAAAATAATACTTTTCACAAGGGTGTGATTATTGGTACCTATATAATTTATTATATAGGTACCATTAATCACATATTTTTTTTAGAAGTAGCGTATAACGCTCAGTAATATAACGTAACTTTACTTTAAAATACGGGTTTTTTACCAGATAAGCATCTAAACATTTTTTTTTAACTGTATCTAAGCTTGAATCAAGTGCCAGTCACTTGTATGAGCGTTACGAATGGAACTGGGTGCATTGCTTGTCCAATTTTCGTAATTATTAAGCAAATAATTCCAAAATTATAGCTTTTTTGTAATACAATTGATTAAAATATCCTTACATTTAAATACATAGAAACGAATGAAGCACTGATGGCTCAGTGGCATTGGCTATGGGCTGCCGCGCAGCAGGTCCAAGGTTCGAATCCCGCCGCGGGCTCTAGCTAACTACCACCCAACCAAGTAGAAAATCCGTCGCCAAGCACTTAAAGGTGTGTTCCGGCAGTTGTCCTTGACAGCCAGTAATTCTAGGTTAAGCCTGTTAACACCTTCGACCACATTATTACTTACCATCAGGTGAGATTGTGGTCAAAGGCAATAAAAAGCAATTAACTGTAATTGGCTCTCCAAGTACAGGCTACTTGAATTTCTGATAAGTTATGTATGACTCGCTTCGATAGATCAGTAGGAATATCATTTCTCGGCTGTGGAGTAAGATGGTTGCGGGTTGGTATCCCGTTCGTAGTTCAAACTTTTTGTTGTAATTTTGTAAGCTTATTCGCTTTGCAGGCGTTAATGCAATACAAGGTAGGAAGACGCTCATATAAACCTAAAAAGGTTTTTTTTTATGATATGTAACGGAACAAGCTCGAGGCCCACCTGATGAACCTCTGCTTATAACAGATGCATTTCGTTTGTCACGAATTGCACTGCGCCCGTTACCTTGAGACATAGTCATAGTTGAAACAGTGATGGCTCAGTGGCATTGACTATGGACTGCCGCGCAGCAGATCCATGGTTCGAATCCCGCCCAGAGCTTGAGCTTCACCGCATGGTGGAAGGGCATTTTGCGAATGCCCGCCTGGCTAGCGACCACCCTCAAGTAGAAAGTCTGTCGCCAAGCACCGAAAGGTGTGTTCCGGCAGTAGTCCTTGAGAGCCAGTGAAATTACAGGCACAATGAGACTTAACAACTATGTCTCAATGTGACGGGCGCAGTGCAATTCGTGAGTTGTCATGACTGTTGCAACTGTTATAGGCAAAGGTTAGCCACTTAACATCAGGTGGGCCTCGAGCTTGTTCCGTCACAATAACATAAAAAAAAATAGTTCTTAACTCTCATATGCCTGTAATTTCACTGGTTCTCTCACTGGTCCAATCAAGGACAGGTACAAACTTACTAACGTATTTGGCGGCAGATTTTCTACTTGAGGGTGGTCGCTAGCCAGGCGGGCATTCACAAAATGCACTTCCACCACGCAAAAAAAAAAACGCGACAAAATCAGATAACATTCCTAACACCTTATAGTACTAACCGGTGTTTCCAAGTTACCAATAAATTCAGCCTTACTCATCGTCAATCCCTCATCACTAAACAGTACGATTTGGCAAGTTGCCAGATACCAGACTATAAAATAGAGTTAGCACGTAATGTTCTTTGAAAGAGTACTAACTCACGGGCTATCTACTTTAAATGAACTTTGATACGAGGCTTGCAACTAATGTTATGGTGGGTCACGGACTTGTCTTTTCTTTATAAACTATACTTACCGAGTAAATTTGAAGGAAATAAAGCGATCACAATTCAGAGAAACAAGGGAGATTTGCCTTCAGTCCGTGTTTGTTCACATAAAAGTGTCGCCGCGTCTCTCTCACCCATTTCACTCACACATCAATAAAAAACAATAAGTATGACGTACATATGCACTATTTGCCACGCACACCAAGATTTCCGCTGCAAACTAATAGGTACACTAACTAATCGTACACATGCAAACATGGGCTGCGCTTCAGCCTGTAGCTACGGTACGGAGTTACACTCACAGATACAGCCATTAAAACACTGATCCATTGCGATATCGGAAGAACTGTTTTTTTGTTGAATTGTACTAAGCGCGCAATGGTTTTCTTACAAACAAGCCTGATTTAGGCCAGATGCGTTCGCACGTGGCACGCCTCCATTACCAATCTCCCTTGTTTCCTGATCTGAGAACGCGATTGATCCCACCTGCGAATTCACTAGATGGAAGAATTTTGAGTCTTTTTACACAATACTAACACAATATAGATTTAAAGAAGACTCATGGAGGTTTTTTTATGTGTCATGACTTGTTCGAAGGTCAGGCTAGCCTAGAATTTACTGGCTTTCAAGGACAGCTGCCGGAACACACCGTCATGTCTTTAGTAACAGATTTTCTACTTGCCTACACAAGCCAGGTGGCCATTCGCAAAATGTCCTACACCATGTAGCGTGTGCAGAATATTAATGAATTCTTATTTTAGCGTGTGTAATGAAATAAAAAAAAATCGTAGAGCAAAATAAAAATAAAAACTATTAATTAACACGTTCCTTGGGTAAGAGAATGGAGCAACCTTTTTAAAAAAAAAACTTGTTTATATTCTTGTTAGGCAATTCGCTATATTTACACACATTTCTGTGAATATTTCAACTGGCTACCTCTACGATTCTACAAATGACGGACCGATGAACGGACGCCGAGGCTCAGTAATTCGTTTCCATTTTTAGCACGAACCCTTAAAATTAACTGCGCCATATTTTGAATACGGTTTGACCGACGACGTTTGGTTGAGTGCCAAAATGCTAATGATTACTGTACTGTTTGAATTGTTGTTGATAAAAAAGCTTTTGATTATATATCTACAGTTATATTATAAAGAGGAAAGATTTGTATTTTAGGGTTTTTGTATTTTTGGATAATCTTATGCTATAAACTTAAAAACTACTGAACCTACTTGGATGAAATTTGGTATGGAAATAGTTTGAGACCTATTGGAATAGTTTGCGGAAAAAGACACAGGATAGTTTGTATCCAACTGCGCAAAAAGAGGGTAATGTTTTGCGCGATAGCCGACATACGCGCGGGCGGAGCCGCGACTGGTAAGCTAGTTGTTTATACACAACTCGTGTGCTTCGTGATCAGCCAATCAAAGACAGTCAAGTATTAAAACGCATACACAATCATAGCAGCTGAACTGAACCTATAATCCTCTATTCTGAGCACAGTGTGAGGCTTCCACACAAAGAACTTCAAACGAAACATGGCGCTCGCGGATACCAGAGAAATATAAACAAAATATCTCCTGCCTAAAACTGCTCATGTGTCCCATCTTGCCCCATTTATATAATAAAACCGACAAAAGAATAAAACATTTCATTACTTTTAATAAGAGAGATGCCTAAATTGCTCTTTATGACTGACATTAGAACCTCAATTATGAGGAAACTGAGCAGTTAATAAAAGTAAATGAATAACATTTTTTGTACAAAATTGGGTAGTTACCTGATTATTTTTGTTACAATTAGCCGGAGTGAGTATGTGTAATTTTTCTTTACGCATGAAATCGTAATTTCTTTTTCAACACCCTTGCTCATAAAGTGAGTTTTATTATATCGTTCTTAGGGCCATAAACCGAACTATAACACCCTCGTGCATAGTAATATTATACACTAGTGCGTAATAGAATTATCCCTACAAAGTTAAGTTAGTACCTACCTAACTGCATATTATATGCGAGTAAACAGAGCATTTTCAATTTAACCGGGTAATACAGATTTGTAACATCAAACAGGTTTATATATAATCAACCATAATACATTTGCCGCGCGCAAAAAAAAAAAACTTGCGCGCTATTTTCCATGATTTTCATATGTTGTTTGTATCGCATTTGTGCAATATATATATTTACTATATTGCACAAATTTATTCCTCGCAAGGGTGTTGAAAAAGTGCGTATGAAACTCGTGAGCAACTTGCTCATTATACACTCGGCTGATTTACGTCCTCGCCTGCGGTATCATAATCTACTATTGTTGTAGACTCTGCATGCCGCTAAAGTGTAGGTAAGTCACATATTGTTACCGCTTGATACATACTCATGTATCAAGATCTTTATTACCTTATCATCATCTGCTCACCTGCTAGACTACTTGCCATCGAAACATTTTTTTAACGTGCATCAAACAGGCTGGACTTCATCTGACCGAAAGAAATGCGATTTTTTAAACTTATGTAATTGCAACCCTTATATGGTTATAAATATGATTTCATGCATTATCATCTCCTATCAAATTGACAGTTTTGATTTAAATCACAATACTTTCTCTCTTTCGACTTGCTTTCATGCTCAAAAATATTATGTTCTAAAAAAATACTTGATATAAACTTTGCCTGCTATAGTTCTTAAAATACATTTGAATAATACTATCAATCTTATTACGTATAAAAATATAGGTAACAATATCTGGATTCTGTACCAATCCCCACTTGCAACACCAATGGGTGTTGCACAAGTGGTGATCACGAGTTAATCTACTTAACTATAGTGCAGGGAAATCAAATAAAGCCTCCGCAAGCATGGACTTTTGACTTGAACGATGAAGAAAAATACATTTAAGTAGACGAAATAAAAATGACGATGATCTTTATTTCGTCTACTTAAATGTATTTTTCTTAAATGTATTTTTGTCCTATGCTTGGTGCGTATTTGTTATAGTCTGTAGATTTAGAAGTTAGCTCGCCCGAAAGATTAGGTAGATATACTCGTATTGTTTTAACACCCAGTTATAATAAGTTATATTGTTATATCCCATTGCAATACGGGGCAAGGGGGATAAAGAGTGCCCGAAGAGATGAAGAGAAAAGAGTTTACACATGAAATTCAATTTTCAATGTAATAAGTATGTTATAACGGGTGGAGTAAAAGTAATCACTATATTGGAAAACACTGAAAACTTTTGCAAATGGCGCCAAATGTCAATTTAGTTCGAGCCCGTATGGTCATCAACTCTGGCGCCGGCCTCTTTTACCCGATATAATTTTCTCAACTTATTGGAATAAATTCTAATGGATTGAACAAACAAACTTCACAATCAGAACCAAAGCGTTTTATTAAAAAAAATATAGCAAAAGAATTTATGGCGGCGCGGGTTCGAGTCCCGCACATAAATATATTTTTTTTCTTGTGTTATTCTCTTAATACCAAAATTGAACGTTGTTTTATGTTATATTATAATATTGTTTGTTGTATGTTTTACTTTTACAAAATCGTAAGTTGCCGACGTTAAAGTTTTATTCTACCGAGAAAAATATAAACGAACGTGCTCCGAAAACACCCAGGCCTAGACAATATAGTCAAGATAAATATACGATTATAATTTGCTACTCCAAATTTATTTTAAGTATATTTTGTGGAAACCCTGTTCAAGCGAAGCTATTTAATTTTTGTCAGTCCCTTGAAATGATCAACAGTCGATAAGGGTTCTCTCAGTTCAACCAACAAACTGTCAGTAACGAAATTTCATTCTTCAAAATATAATCTGGGGTTCTACAGTATTGTGGAACCGGAACGCTCTCGCACATCAAATTACGGCAACCCATCAAACAATAGCTACCCGCGTTCCCATCAACAAGGCTTGTTGTTTTGATCCTTCAAAAATGCGGGATGTCAGCTGTTTTCACCATAAAAACCTCTCGTCCGCTGCTTCTTTAGAATTAATTCATTGAAGCGGTCTTTAAAAATTTTGGTAACACGCCAGATTTATAAACCCTACTACTCTTGATAAGATCGTTGTTTGAGTGGAAAGAAATGATTATGAGGTTGTATGAAGCATGTGTAACTTGTTTAATCTGCGCTATAGTGAGGTTACTAACTCTTTGTTAATGGCTTCAGGTTTACCCCCACATCGTGCAGCAACCTATTTGGTCAATGTCCGGAAAAAGTAATTTGCACATCTAAGGAGGAAATATCCGAAAAGTTTGATTCACATAAAACAAACGCCAATACTCGTAACACTTCATGAAAGCACATAAACGCGTTTATATTTTATATCGACTAGTCCAAGAAAATCAATAGTAACATAGTAAGACTTTTCGGCAGGTATTTATTCAACCGTGGTATATGCGGATTAAGCCATATTTTTATTCAATAAAAATTCTACGTCTCTATGACTACGGGAAGTATTTCAAATCATTAAATTTTAGCGTTTAAATAGAGTTTGAAGGGAAATTCTGAAATCACGGTAATTCACTTAACAATAACAATATTCCTACGTCTAAATTAAATGACAATGAAATTGTGTTTGTGTACTGGTAATTAAGCGGTTAATAATGTCTAAACGGTAGATAGACCAAATTAATGATTAAAAGATTTGGTTTCCTATTTTTATGATATATTATTTAATCCTGTTTTCCAAGATTATTTTTTGTATGAAAAGGTCTAGGGGCCATTGGAGACCGAATTTCCTTTTTTTATTATCATTTACAACTGGCCCTTTTACAAATAAGTATGTTAATTTAAATTTCAGACAGTTAATTATGTAATTTTTTTTTTATCAGTATTAATTATATTTGTTCTTCATTTATATTTAGTCTTTATTGTCCTTGGGGTGCTGGGCTAGAATGTTACCCCCATGACTACCTGTGGGTGTCGTAAGAGGTGACTAAAGATGAAATACCGGATGATAAAAATATATAAAAATATAATACTCATCTCTCCCTAAATTTTTGATTAATTCAAACCATATAAACGTGGACGCTAAAGGAAATAATTATGCGGCTCTTTTTCTAAAACCTGGAGAAAGTTCTTTAGTTAATGAATTGAGAGAATGATCCCTCATAATGAAGTTGATCTGCCAAGCATGGAGAACATTTTACCGTCTTACGTTCATCAAAAAGCTTCTTTTAATCCCATTTATCCATCTCCCAAAAAACCGGAACAATCGAAAACCGGTAGCTCGGGCAATACTGAACGTACAAATGTCACGGAAATGATTTGACTCTGGTAGCGGAAGTCGTCAGAGAATCAGGGGAAATTTCGCGCCCTTTGTGCGAGGTGCGAAACGTGACGTAATTGAATCATTCCACACCTTGGGAGTGTGTAGATACGCTCTTAAACGTAAATTACGTGGGAATTTAATTTAGGCTAATTTGGAATTGCTATTAGGAGCGGTATCAGAGATTGATGATAGAATATAACGTATTTATAGCCTGAATTAAGTTTCATTACATACTAGCAACTCGACCCGGCTTCGCACGGGTGCAATGCTGATACTAATTATACTACAGAATGCATTTATATACAACGTTCACAGTGATCTATATTAAATGCACAATATATATATATAATAATATTTATTATATGATAACATATAATATAATATATCCTGTTGCCTGTTGCGTAAAATAGCTTCGTAAATAAGTCATTATTTCTCGTGAAAAGTAAGGGATAAAAAATTGTTATTATATGGGATATCCATATACCATCACAGGACTTTTTTAATGACCTATTTTTTTAAGGTATACAATACTGTTGTAAATTATTTTGATCCATCTCGTAAGGTTCATTCAGCCAACGTTTGCAATGTAAGCGCAAAAAAAATATGTTTATTTACGACATCACATTAGTAACCT
The DNA here is from genome assembly GCA_963890685.1 of Plagodis pulveraria. Taxonomy (NCBI): domain Eukaryota; kingdom Metazoa; phylum Arthropoda; class Insecta; order Lepidoptera; family Geometridae; genus Plagodis; species Plagodis pulveraria. The sequence goes on along the minus strand of OY982955.1, from coordinate 25,058,001 downwards.
CTAAAATAATCAGGGTTTCTCTACTATATCATGCATGTATTATACATATAAAACTTCCTCAGGAATTATTCTATCTATTAAAAAAACTGCATCAGAATCCGTTGCGTAGTTTTAAAGATCTAAGCATACATAGGTACAGACAGCGGGAAGCTACTTTGTTTTATACTATATAGTAATAGTGATTAATTAAATTTTTTGTTTGAAATCGCTCTTTGATACACAGTGGTACCAACTAGCTGTAAGAAAGGTTTGACACAATCATCCTCTTAAATTTACGCATTACGCTGCCAACTAGTAATTCTTTAAATTCTGCGGTCGGCTTAAAGGACCAAGCAGCCATTAAAATTAAGGCACATAACATTGGTGCGCTCAATTAACATCAATTCATCATACATAATTACATACTTGAATTGTTAGATCTCTTAGCTAGCATTAATTGTTCAGGCAAACCTAGAATTACTGGCTCTCAAGGACAGCAACACCATTAGGTTCTTGGCGACAGATTTTCTACTTGAGGGTGGTAGCTAGCCAGGCGGGCATTCGCAAAATGCCCTACCACCATGCTGTGACGACTGCCATCCTAAGACAACAACCGGGACCGACGGCTTAACGTGCCCTCCGAAGCACGGAAGCGCTCAGTAGTAATGTCACTAGCGGTCACCCATTCAACTCATCACCGCGGTTGACGTTGCCTAACTTAGCTGATCGGTTAAGAATGTCTAAGCAAACTTCGCTACGAGCGCTTCAAGATCTGGAAGCCTTTTAGCAAGATTTATTTCGAGCGCCTAAGCAGTGAACAAAAAAGTATCTTGTGGCATCTCGCATATTTGTGCAATGTTAATAAAACTATTTTCCAAGTTGCCCAGAATTTTAACACTTCAAACTGAGTTAATTAAAGGTGAATGACCTTACATAAGGCTAGTGCCTTTATAGCGTTTTCCCTACAAATTCGTTTTGTCATATTTTATATACCAAGATTCAAACTCGTTGAAATTTTGCATGCATGTTCTCTTGTTTGTCAGTTATACATATAATAGTAATGATAATAACATACTTTATTGTGCCAAAAACAGTTTCTTACATTGGTCAGAAAAAATAATGGTATATCACTATAAATGTTAGTTATAAGTTAATACAGCAGAAGCAGTTAATTATTTTTTTTACCAAAAAACTTATATTCTAAATTATTTTATATTCTATAAATTTGTATTTTCAAAATAATTTAGTAAAACTGTTTTATATGAGAATTCTTATATTGAAATTTAGAGATATAATGCATATTAAACGCCTGGCAAACCAGAAGCAGGATAGATTTAATACTCAAGGACATGAATGAAAAATTCAACGAGCTTGAATATTTGGTATTTAAAATATGACAAGACTACGTTTGTATAGAAAACGCTATAAAGATACTAACCTTCGTCTCACTGACATACCAAATGCAGAATGCGTTTAAATTTAATTTACTAATAGGTTCTACTAAAAGTACTAGTACTTCTACTACCTTTTGCTACCAGTGTTAAAAGATTTAATACGTCAGCTACTACAGTTTCTTTGTGTGAATGTCCGGAATATCGTCTTCCTCTACAATTATGATGAAACAAATTATTTTCTACTTAAGTGATGAATTTATAGTTTGCAAGGAACAATATGTTAGGCTTCAAATGAATAAAGATTTGAAATAAAAACCGGCCAAGTGCGAGTGAGACTCGCTCACGAAGGGTTCCGTTACTAAATATTTTGTGAATAGTTAAAGCGTCTACCTGTCACCGTTATAAGTATCGAGCAAGAAACGGTAAACAAATCAAGATTATTGTATAGGAGCCCCCTTAAATATTTATTTTATTTTATATTTAGTATTTTTTATTATAGCGTCAATAGAAATACATTATCTGTGAAAATTTCAACTGTCCAGCTATCAGCGTTCTTGAGATACAGCCTGGTGACAGACGGACGGACAGCGAAGTCTCAGTAACAGGGTCCCGTTCTTACCCTTTGGGTACGGAATACGTATACGGAACCCTAAAAACACGCACCCCTATACTAATCTTCCGAGAATGTATTCTTCTATCATGACTTATCTTTTGTTTCAGACCTTCACCAAAGTCAGATGCTCTGCCGAGGAGTATCAGCGCACAAGGTGTGCGGTCTGCGGGCGCACGCCCCCCGGATCTCCTTCACCAACAAGGATGAGCCCGACCTCCACGAGCTGAGGAGGAAGTCAGCTAGCAGCAGATTGAGCAGCTCACCTCGCACGAGCATTGCTAGTGAGGACAGAGTTGATGGGATCGCGTTGAAGTAAGTGAAATGCATAAGCTGTGCCAGACACGTAAAGTGAGCGATAAGTGCGCAATAGTTTAAAAAAATTACAGTAATAAATAGATTCAGGCGTTACTTTGCGGAAATCCATATTTAATAATAACAAATATTTTTAAAATATTTTATGAAAACATCAAATTAATATTTTAATAAAATACTTAAAAAGTACAAAAATATATCTAGTGACAATTCCGCCTCATTTTCCTGTTAAGCCGACGTGACGTCACAAACGCCACGCAGCCAAACCGGAAGAATTTTCGACGCGTTTCGCTTATATTTTTGTATTTTTTAAGTGTTTTATTGAAATATTAAATTAATGTTTTCATAAAATATTTTAATAATATTTGTTGTTAGTTTAAATTACAGATAATATTTTTATGTTTTAAAGCATTTTTGTCGGGATTTAAAATGAAATGTGTTTCTGCTAATAAATGGTAAAAAGCTCGCATTAGGTATGGCACGAATGACAAAATACACATAATTGGCAAAATTGGGGCTTCTTGATAGTTGCTACATTTAATATAAACAGTTTTGGCAAAGCTGTTACTACACGTCAACCTCTAAGCACACAAATCTTAAGTAAAATAGAAAAGTGCTTATTTTGTTTGCGCTAAAGTACAAATTTGTATTACAATTAAAAATGATTATCCTATTCAATTTGGCTCTCAGTTATCCATCTCAATTAAAATATATATTTACAAAATTGGTAACTTATCAAATATTTTATGATCAGTACCCCAATAAGCAACTTTCCAGCGTCTAAACTTTAAAAGTTGAGTAAATATTGTTCTGATTATTAATTAGCAACCGGCTAAAACTCGCGTAATATTTTGGTGGATATTTCGCCGACTAGATTAGTTTTTTTATGCGTATAAGTCATAATATCAGCAAAAAAGGTATCTGTAAGCCTTTGACCACAATCTCACCTGATGACGATGACGGTGTGGTTGGTGTTAAACAGGCTTAACCTAGAATTACTGGCTCTCAGGGACAGCTGCTGGAACACACCGATAGGTGCTTGGCGACAGATTTTCTGTGAAGCTCAAGCCCGCGGCGGGATTCGAACCGTAGACTTGCTGCGCGGCAGTCCAAAGCCAATGCCACTGAGCCATCACTGCTTCATAATAATAATAAATATGGGATGTTCTTCGTCTGGGAGTGACGATTTTTTTAGTTCAATATTGTTCTGCACATAATATTTTAAATAAAAATGAAGGAGAGTAATACTTTTGATCCCTCTGTCTGTCGTTGACGTTTTGCAATATAGACATCAAGCAAAATAGACGCTTTAAACCTCTTAGGACAATTAATGTTTAAGCATACATAATTTTAGGTTTTTAAAACTAGTTCAAGACTTGTGACATACGAACAGGGACATAGATGGTCGAGTGACAATAGTAGGGACTCGTAACTTTGAATACAGAACCCTAAATAATAGTATATAGGTAAAAATCCCAAGCTGGGCTAGACTGTCACCCCCCCCCCCCCCATTCCCCCCTATTACTACCGTGGGTGTCGTAGGCGACTAGGAGGCGAGAAACTGATACTTAAACTGCGATCCCCAAGACGCCTACCAAGCGGGGATGATTATAGCAAATCCCCCTTTAATGGGGGAGGTTGTATTCAGCAGTGGACAATCCGGCTGATACAGTAAGTACATGTGATACGAAAGTTTGAGGAAATTTCAGCAATGATTTGTATGATTTATAACCCCAAATTTCAGAGAGCCAAATTTCTTTGTTTTCTAAAAATTTTAAAGCATTTTTATATCCAATAGGCCTTATCCAAATTTGACGTCTAGAATAGGGCCTATTATGCGTGAAATCAATTCTATACCTTCTCGAATACATTTACGTACTTACGTACCCGAAGACCGTTTCTACTCGCTACGGGCGAGGTAAGCTTGGAAGTGAAGCTTAGGGGATTCGGTACGCCAATATAGTTACAGAATCACTTCAAGTGAATTCTATACAAGAAAATCTATACTGGTATTCAGTATATGTTGTATTGATGATGTAGGGATATAATGCCACTATTATATTCAAAAAACCTGTTGTCATTGGGTCTAATCGTAATTTTGTCTTATTTAGTTTTTTTTACATGATTGTTTTATTATATGTTTGAAAATTGAAGTTGTCATTCAGAGTATTTTCATTATGTATATTAGATAAGAACAAAATATTATTAGTAATATGCGAGATATTTGACACAATTTTTTATTGCCACCAAAATAATAAAGCGATGCACCGAAGTTATAATGTACGTGATACCGAATTAAAATTACATCATCGAAATAAAAATTTAAATAATAACTAAAATAAATGTATTAAAATATAAGTAAGGCCACTAAGCTATACTTTTTATTTAGAAAAAATATTTTAACTGTAATTATTATTTTCATACAAACCACAAAAGTTATATGATTAAAAATCGTCGTCTGAGATTTAGTTTCTTTTACTGGCACCGAAATGAAAATATTATCCTCTGAAGAGGTCAAAAAAAGTAAGTATACATAAAGCGCGTGTACAACATTAGTTAGTTACATAAAGTAAACAAGTTAAAACAACCACCGATTACACTCTTCGTTCTTATTCTCTTCGTTCACAGAAATAAATTACATACGTTTTGTTGGCAAGAAAACAGCGAGTTAGAATTCTTTCCTTCAAAGAATTTATGTTGTTTTCTGCAAACTACAATGTCCCTATTTCGTTTCAATAATTAAAACTCTTTTCTACAGACATTATTCGGTGGCTATGTATAAACAATTGCTTTCCTGAAATATTTTTATTATTTTCTAATCACAAACTCTCACCTTACTTTTGTCGTTGACCGGTAATACGAAACCTCCACATGTGTATATGTATAGGTACACTGTGTACCTTAGATTAGCGAGAATATGCTGGAGATTGAATCGGTGTTGCCAGGTTGCCAGTAAATTAGCTTTGCGGTTGGTAAATGTATTTACAGCTTATGGATACTGTTTTGCATATGACAGGGAAGTATCGTAACAGCCTGCTGGCTACGAAGGCCTTCTTGCAGTAGCGTCATGCCTCAAAATGGTACCCTATTTGTTCTGAAAATAATCTATTAATGTAATGTATTTAATAACATATTTGGTTTATATTAACTAGGTATATGAAATGTTTTTTTATTTAATGTATTGTTATATATTGTATCTGTATTTTTATGTATGTATATATGTATTGTGTAAGAACATATTTACTATATATATTGTATGTAGTTATGTATAAATATCAATACTAATAAGTATATTGTATACCGCCATCTTGTGTCAAAAGTTGCTCCTCTCCAATCAAAGGTTGCCTGGAATAGATCCCTTTGAGCGATAAGCCCCCTATTGTTAACTGAATAACAGCTAAATATTTTTAATTTTGGTTTAGTTTAAGGTGTACAATTAATAGTTATTCCGTCTATCATGGTTTAACGTTACCTTACTAACAATATTGACTCTTTTGCGTCAAATCAATAATATTAAAAATGTGAAAATTGCCTCATGATTTGACTAATCTGCAGAAAGAAACGCGTGTTGAAACTTGTGTTGCCTTGTTGAACCGATACAGAAATGAAGGGATATTGGATCGAATTGTGACATGTGATTAAAAATGGATTCTTTACGATAACCGTAAGCGAAAAATGCAATGTCTGATCCCAGGTCGAACGCTGCAACAGTGTCCTAAAGCAAAGCTTACCAATAAAAAGGTAATGGTAGCTGTTTTGTGGTCTCAGCTTGGTGTTATTCACTATAAGTTTCTCTGATCTCGTCAAGCAATAACGGCAGATGTCTACTGTGCCGAACTGCGAACAATGATAGCAATACTAGGAACAGCCCCGACTCATGAATCGATCTTCACCATTATTGCTCCAAGATAACGCGAGACCTCATACAGCACGAGAAACCGTTTTAACTCTACTGGAACTGCAATTAGAAACCAATCGTCACCCACCATATTCGCCAGAACCTGCTCTAACGGACTACCATTATTTTTGTGATTTGTATAATTTTCTACGTGATTAAAAGTTTTCTTCCCGCAGGTTGCAGTACAAAATGCTTTCACACAGTTTGTCGAATCTAGATCACCAGAGTTCTATTGCAAAGGCATAAATGACTTTCCTATTAGATGGCAATGTATCTAAACTAATATAATAAAGAGGAAAGATTTGATTGTTTGTTTGTTTGCATTGAATAGGCTAGTAAACTAGTGGAGCGCTTAGGATGAAATTTGGTATGGAAATGGTTTGAGACACGGGGATGGACATAGGATAGTTTATTACTAAAATAAAATTAATAACGTAATAAAAAACATTACAACAAAAAAAGCTCATTAAAATAATTATATTCAAACATTCTTTATTATTTTATTTTCTTAGTTACCTGGCTCAAATAGAAGGGTTAATGTGTGTGTGTATAATAATTAATACTTTTTATTTTGTTAAATATCCGTGCGAAGCCTGGCGGGCTGCTAGTAACTAACAATGGTAATTATTTTGACTAAATACATATGTTAAATTAAACAAAAATAGTATTTCAAATTTTCAGTTCAGATCGGTAATTTCATACCTGAACCCCATATATGAAATGTATTAACTAAAAAAAAGGCTTAGCAATGATCTTAACACTTTTCTATTTATTTTTCCTATTTTGTCGTTACTTGGCATGTGAGCTTGCCTTTATGGAAATATTTTTGTTTGTAAGTTCCCGTGAGTATAAGTCATATTAATGTTTTCAATAACCTAGGACAATCTTGACCAATACGCGTGAATACAGCCGGTTATTGAAAACATTAATATATGTAAATTCGTAATGATTTTTGTTTGTTTTACCGAAAAACATTATTTATACGTAATATTAAGGTTCGCTATCCTTCGATCGATTCAGACTTACACTTGACTAGTTTTTATTTTTTGTTATACTTTAGGGTTTGTATTATAATCATCATGTCCTTGAGAGTCCGTAACACTAACTTAATCCTGACAACACCTTCGACCACATCATCACTTGCCATCAGGTGAGATTATGGTCAAAGGATTACACACCAAATTAAAAAAAAAACAAGTCTGATTCTTGTAGGTGATTCTTGTTGTGCTACCGTTTTATGGTCTGTAACACATGTAATTGAGATATATCGTAGAAGACTATATAAAAAAACTGTGCAAAGTAAATACGTCTTTTGGTATATTGTCCATCACAACTACTCGAGAACGTTTCTTCCTCGTTAGTTATCGGATCGTAGAGCAAGGTGGCCCATCGCCACTTCAACTTGCGGATAAATCCAGAAAGCTACATATCTCGGTGACTTAGTTTCTTTGATAAAATTTCCTATTTAGATTTTAAATTAATCATAGTTCTCGTTTATCTATTATTTTTTCTTATTTTGAAATGATTTTGAACCGAAAATAGTATTCATAAAAATAAAATTTTCAAACTTCTTATTTTCAGATTTGAACCATTTTATTTAAAAACACTGCAAAATATATATAAAAATAATTAATACAACTAAGTTTGGTATATATTTAATATTTTTTGTAGAGTAATCAATAAAAAACTCCATTATATATAATTATCATAATAATTGTTATATAGTAATGTTACCGAAAAAATGACACCATGCATTTAATGGTATTGTCAACCAAAATAACTCCTACTCTGCAAAAAATTTCAATTGACTACCTATCACATTTCAAAAGATACATCCTTTATAAATATATCATTTCACCCTCAAGTAGAAAGTCTGTCGCCAAGCACCTAGCGGTGTGTTCCAGCAGTAGTCCTTGAGAGCCAGTGAAATTACAGGCACAATGAGACTTAACAACTATGTCTCAATGTGACGGGTGCAGTGCAATTCGTGACTTATGATGAAATGCATCTGTTATAGGCAGAGTTTAGTCCGCTTAACATCAGGTGGGCCTCGAGCTTGTTCGGTCACAATAACATAAAAAGAATAAAAAAAGTTTTTTTTTTTTTTTATGCCTGATAGTTTAGCCTTTGACCACTATCTCACCTGATGGTATGTGATGATGTGGTCGAAGATGTTGATCAGGCTAACCTAGAAGTACTGGCTCTCAAGGACAGCTGCCGGAACACACCGTTAGGTGCTTGGCGACAGACTTTCTACTTGAGGGTGGTAGCTAGCCAGGCGGGCATTCGCTAAATGCCCTACCACCATGCTATAACGACTGCTATCCTAAGACGACAACCGGGACCGACGGCTTAACGTGCCCTCCGAAGCACGGAAACGCTCAATAGTAATGTCACTAGCGGTCACCCATCCAACACCTGACCGCGCGCGACGTTGCTTAACTTTGTTGATCGGTTGAGATCAGCTAAGTAAACTTCGCTACGAGCGCTTCAAATATCATATATATTCACGTAGAACCTTACAAGCACTCTAGCAATGATAAATATAGAAAGTAGTAATTGTAAAGTGGATTTAGATAAGTTATTTTTTTTTACAAATGTTAATGTTTTGAAAACTAGTCATTATGGAACGTATTCAATTATTCGAAGTGGGCATTGTGAGACGAAACGAAATGTAACAGTAATTTCTCACTATTCGCCAAATACACTTGAATAAATCGAGCGAGCGCTTATCACAAGTGTGTATTAAACACTTAGGATGGTGTACTAGTACTATGTCTGTCAGTAAAATGTTTATGTCGGTGTTAAAACGAATCGTAAACTCGTCTTATTAGAATGAGGATCTTTACTTAGACGAAATAGGAATCCAAAAGGTAGGTATGCTTAGATGTCTTTGAAGTGTAAATTCTCTGATGACTCATGAAATTAGCTTGAATACGAGGTATGGCTGCTTCGGAAAATCAAATAAGTTACTTAATCCATACGAAGTGGTCGTTGAAAAAGTTTAGCTGAGGGCGTAGGAGGTTAAATTGTGACGAATTCGCGGTCGTAATATGGTTAGTAATATTAATTACGCCCAACTTATTTACTTTCAGAGCCTTTCATAATTGTATATCTTCTGAATAGGAATGCTAATAGATATCTTGAGCACTATATTTTTTATGCAAACAAATAAGTTAAATTTGGAGAAACAACTTCAGTATAAACCACAAAAACACTGCTTTTTTGCACAAATTTTACCTGAACTTTTAGCGTTAAATTCTAAAAGTAGAGAACATATTTTGATAGAAACCTTGCAAATATAACAGAGATTCTAAATGGCCAACATTTATTTTACAATCTTATAAGGCTTATTGAAAAACGTAATTCCTGGATCAAGTTTTATGAAGTTTACGCACACAATTTTTCGATCTCGTTCTCACTTGCTTGTTAGCCAAGTGGCGGAAAGAGGTCTGCGGGGGTTGATTCGTGGGGTCGGGGTGGAGTGAGACGGAGAGTTGAATGCCAAGCGCTGAAGATGAAAAAATATTAAACAACAAGCTTTTCAATCATGGTCGCTTTGACGATAGACGGACCGGGAAGGGCTCTCTTAAGATGAAAAGGTCTATTAAAAATTTCAGACTGAGGGCGAAGGACGGAGAAACCTCGTTTCGCATGGGAGTGAGCGAAATAGAACAACGCAATATATTAATAACGTTACAGCGAGATTTTGAAAATAAACTCATACAAAATTGAGCTTTTATGACGGATAAAATCGTACAGGTTACTCTATCACATGGTTGGTACATAATAATAAATAAAATGTTTCTGTATACGAATCACAAGACGCAAAACTTGAATTAACGAAGTTTCAGAGCTCAATTCCTGTTTTTTTTTTCTATCAAGAGAAATATTTGAAAACGTGTTTTTGGATCAAGCATAGTATTTGTGATATCATCTATAATATTATATCTATATTATTCATATCTGTAAGGCGTACACTTTTCTAAAAATCGTGTTATTAAATTTCCTTTTTGAGTCTAATTCACCTTAATACATCATTACAAAGGCAGAATATATATGAACCAATCCAAAATAGAACCCGCGACCATCCGATGGAACGGAACGAAAGATTGTAGTAAATCAATCTGAGCTACCTGGAGATGTAAGTCACATGTTCAATTAATTGTTTTTTTTCCTATTAACCTATTTAAATTTAGGTAATCGTCTTAAAAGTACGAAGCAGCCTCTAAGCCTCACAAGGATACGTTGCCTGCCTTTGGAGAAGGGTATAAAAGGGAACCAGATCCTTTCTTGAAATTTCCAAAGTAGTATCGCAGGTAATATCATTTTGCACTCGCTACTGTAACTTTTCTTTATCTATTGGTAATTTACACATTAATTGCAATAAAAAATACCTATCCATTAAATTGACACCATTTATAGCTCAGCGTCAATCACTCTCGAAATCATATTCAGAGGCAGTAAGATATTCATATATTCGATTTAATTTGTTTTTATTCATGGACACCCAGAGCCAGAGTGCTCATTGAAAGTCAATAACTTTGAATAGATTTCCGTAATGGCTGCGGTAGTGACAATTTTGGTGTCATCGATCGCAGAAAACCGGTATGACCATTAGAAAGGCGTGTAGTTTCTTTTAAACATTAGGGATTGTAGTGGTTGTCGTATTCGGTGATTCGCCACGATTCTAATCACTGTCAGTGATTACTAGACACTATATGCACTCAATATAGATTCGTTATCATCAGTTGTCTCGCCTTCGGAGGTCGGTAACAGACTCCGATTCAACTGCAGTGTCTTGTGAGCTTCGAAGGCTGAATCACAGTATCTAAAAATGACAATAGACTAGTAGCGAGCACAGACTAGAATAACGTCGATAATCACAGTGTTGCCAGTCTGTTAGCAAACTAACTCCGACAATTATGAATTAATACATTTTTTCAATTCAACGGGGCAATGCTGCCAGCATGCTGGGCACGCAGCCTACTGGTAGTGGGCTGGAGCATTTGAACTGCCTGTGAGTCTGCAATGACTTATAATTATCTAAATGCTTTTATTGTACTATCTGTAGTGTTGTATATAGTTCGTAGTATGTTGTTAATAAAGACATACCATCGGTTATACAAAAAATACATTTTAGAAATTAGAAAAAAAAATACCTTTAATATAACTTCTCGTTTCGTGAAGAAGACTTGCTGCGGTATCCCGCAGAATAGCACGACGTGCTGCTGCATCACGCGTTATGAAACTACGTGCTGCGACATGACACGACGTGAATGCTGCGGTCTCATTTTATCGAAACAGATATATGCATATACAGATATATGTATTCTAAAATAACTAATATAATTTTCAAAATAACTTAATTAAAAATAAAATCCTTCGCCCTGCCGCGACGTCAGCCAACGGTAGCCCTAAGACGGGCGCTAACATCAATTCAGCGCCCGTCTTAGGGCTACCGTGTCGTGGTATGGTATTTCTCGTCATAAAAGTCAGTTTCCATCTTAAGGCCTTTCCTACTTGTTATATTCCGTGGTTTCATATCCAGACTGTTAAAACTATTAGTCATACTGTGTTCCTAATGGTCGCCGATTGATTGTACTGGCTGGCAGACTTACAGAATTTCAATGAATGGCCTCTGAATAAATTCTACATGCGATGAATTTGGCCTGAAACAACAGCTTTTGTATTTCTTTTAAGTTTTCCATTTTCACATTCTGGTTACGTTCTCATTTATACTGAAACCGAAGTTAATGCTCTATTATTATTTTACTATCAAAGATCGGTGCGGCGGCTATCCATCAGACTACCAAATCTCATATGGACAAAAAAGTGTTTTTACAAATCCCAAAACTTCAATTGTAGTGTCGCCAACCTTCTGAATACCAAAACATAATTTTTATCCACTACCACATGCTTATAAACCTACCAACTTTTTGATTAATCAAATTTGACCTTTAAAGTTATAGTTTTGGATAGTTTTCTAGTAATAGGCAAGTAGTTGTGGTTACTAGTGTGTATCGTCTGCGGTTCAGATGCTTAAAGGTTCGAAATCTTCTACTGGCTTGAGCTGCGTAGTATAATGTTATTGAATGCATGGTGTAATGCCTTTAAACCGACTTCCAAGAAAATGTGAGGTTATCAAGTCGGCGCTAATATAGTTTTTATTTTAATTATGATTACAAGGAAGATTGAACCTCGAAAATTATTACTCTATAAGTTTTTACTACATAATTGAACATCTTTGATTCTTATTTTGTTGAGTATAGTATACCTCCAGATTAGTCCCATTTAAATGTCTTCAACATCCGTGAAATAGTTTTCGGGTTAAACTCAATTAAGTGAAAAAAGTATTTGCACGTAAGCCTATAGGTACCTGGAAGACATGGTAATTGCAACTTTTATCGATGGTGACCAGTATTTTAGATGAGTGAAAATCGATCAAAGCCAAGCAAGTAAAAAGGGTGAAAAACTGTATAAAAAAAGTAAGTTAAGTAGTACATATTGACAATGTCGAAAGATATACATTCACAAATAAAATTTACAAAAAAAATTAACATCCATAAACTAATGACTAGACAAGCAAATAATCTCTGCCTAAGAATCCATCGCACCAACTACGGAAAAAGGAATGTAATGTATGAAGGCGCAAAAATATACAATAAAATACCAAAAGATATTAAAGAAGTAAGTTCATTATGTACTTTTAAAAAACTCTTAAAAAGCCATGTTTTAAGGGATTTTTCAACGATTGAGAACATATACTGTGGTAAATAATTTAGTTTTTAATATACCGTAATTACTGTAAACTCTCGCTAAACGTCTCACTATGTCATAGGCCTTAACAAACACTCAGTTACTGGCTCACAACACTACGTTGCGCTGCGTTTTGGATCATACGTTTAAATGAGGGTAGATATTATAACATATTGTTACTATTTTGTTCTGTATAATAGGCATACCTTAGACATTTGATTTGTTCTAAAATGGTATTGATGATTAAATACATTCCAAGCATCAATGTAGGCTTATCTAGATAAGAGTAGTCTAGGGATGTCTACTTTGTGAGTGAGGAGTGAGAATTTGAATTGTATTTTGTTTTTTTTTTTATCTTTTTTGTATATAAATAACGTATATAATGTAACTGTTATATATATATTATTAAGTAACTATTTGATTTCGTGTACACTGTGCAATCCGGTATTTAAATTTTACTTTGTTTTTTTAATGGTTTTATATTGTTATTCTTAAGAGAAATAAAATTCTTAAACCACAAAATGGGAGATCATTTTTTTTTGATTTAGCATAATACCGTTTTAAAAAAATAATCTTCATTTCAGTGTAAGAAGTCAGTTCCGTTCTTTTTAAATTTTACAATGCTCGCCTTTTTGTAGCTTCCCACCGCGAGTAGAAATTCAGTCAAGCGTGTGTTCCAAGAACTTTCTTTAAGCGAGTACCCATTCAGCTGCTTCTATCTTACCAACAGGTGAGATAAAAGACAAACGCTAGCCTAAGTTCTCTTCTATCACACGATTTGTTTGAAAAATATCTCGTTCTAAATAACTTAAATGATGGGACCATAATGAATTCAGTTTATTACCCTCCCTTTTTGGTGAATAAGGGTAAATATTCGTTCCCATTTATTTTATTTTGACAGTAAGTAATTGATGAATTTCCTCGTATTCGGTCGTCAATAGGGTAACTCAACCTATATTAATAATCTGACAAGAGTCCTTATTTTGTGGAATAAGTTATGAGGAATGTTACATTGATGGATGTGCGTGAAGTTACAGGCTTTTATGTTTATATAGTTTTTCTTATACTTGACACTTTATTCTTTGACACAGAATGAGCCAAAAATTCATAAATGTTACATACAATTCGAGATCCTTAGCTGACCCTTGCAGACCCGCACTTGGGCGGATTTTATTACTTGTTGTCGGACCTGTGTCATCATCACCATCATTATCATCAAATGAACCGGAAAGTCCACCGTTGAATATGCCACATTGGGGAGATTTGCCATAAACCCCACGCTTGGCAAGCATCTGGGGATCGCAGTAGTAGTTGTCAGTTCTTCAGAAGGCGCTGCTTCCCACCTTCGGTTATTCTGCCTTAGTCGTCAACACCCATGGGAAAAAATAGGGGTGACATTTAACCCGTTACAGGGTAGGATCGTGTGTTTCAATAGAGCAAAAACAAAAACCATTAAGACAAACACGTTTTTTCTTTAGGGATCGCCTATTAGTTTACCTTTTTATTTATATTATTGTTTGCTAGATATTTTGTCATACTGACACACATTGTGTGAAAATTTCAACTGGTTACCTATTATGGTTCCAAATATACAGCCCTTTAAAAGACGGACAGTCGAGGGAATAGGGTCCCGCTGTCTAGTACGAAACCTTAAAAAATATTTTGTAATATCAATGGACGAAGCGAATAAATCCTTCATCTAATAAGTAAATAACCACACTGGTGCCTGTCAATGACAGAATATGTGATGATCAATGATTGACTGCGTGACATTGCACTGCACTCTCCCTTGTTTGCTTCTGATAGGCTAGCCTATCTCACATGTCGGAAAGTTATGATGTGGTCGAGGTTGGTAAATAGACTAGGCCTAGAATTTACTGGCTCTCAAGGACTGTTGCCAGACCATACTGTTAGGCGACAGACTTTCTACTTGAGGATGGAACCTAGCCAGGTGAGCATTCGCAAAATGCTCTTCCACCATGCGGTGAAGCTTAAGCCGGCGATAAGGATCGAAACATGGACTTGGTATGGCAGTCCATAGCTATTAACGCTTGGCTATCACTGCCCCTTTCTGTCTGCGATTCTTGTGTATTCACTCCGTTCATTCAGTAATTGCCCTTACTATAGTGATCAAGTCTACTTCAAAGCAAAATATCTGAAACTGCATTGATACTGACCATATAGATGTCTTGTTGAAGAAGCTGAACCAATCGTGAAGTTTACTACTAAACTGCCGTCCGCTTGTTTATTATCACATGAGCCACCAGACATCCCTCAGACGTGTCTTGACTGTTTTTCGGCGGGTCTAATAAAGCTGGAAGCTGGTTTGGGAATAATCAAGTGAACATAATTGAATGCTGTCAATTTGTTCACGTACAAAGTTAAGCGCACATCGCACGTGAAATGGAAATCACTGCTACTCACCAGAGGAAATAGGTACAGGGTATATTCATTCGTTTTTAATACAGCAGTTGTAAAATAACAACTTATTGTCTCAGTCTAAAATTAGGCATTATGCTACGTGCAATTTCGTCAACACTTGGATGACGTCTATGGTTGACCAAATGGCATTTTTATGGGATTGTGACGGAACAATCACCCCCCTGATGTTATCAGATCATCTGTGCCTATATAAGATACATTTCGTCACAAGACGAAAATCACTGCACGCGTCACCCTGAGACTTACAGTTGTAAGTCTCATGTGCCTGTAATTTTACTCGGGATTCGGTCATGGTCCACCTGCTTAGTTCATCTGGGTGGACCACAGGCATTTTTTCTTGCCGGTGGTCCACCTAAATGTTCAGGAATATACAAATCAAAAATGTGTATAGGCCATGGTCCACCTGAAATTAATTCAACGGAAAAAAAATCCTCGTTCTTATCAAGATCTGGGTCTCAAAGACTGCTGCCCGCTAAGCACCTAACAGTCTGTTTCAGCTGATTTTGAGCGGTAACCTCTACCTATATCAGATGTATTTCATCCCAAATACTGCACTGCGCCCACGACCCTGAGTCATACAGTTGTTAAATTTATTGTGCCTCTAATACTGGCTCTTAAGGACTTCTGTAAAAACACATTGTTAGGTGTTTGGCGACAGATTTTCTACTTGAGAGTGGAAGCTAGCAAGGCGAGTATTCCCAAAACTCTCTTCCACAATGCGGTGAAGCTCAAGCCGGCGGTGTTGGAAATCGAACCATGGACCTACGGTTTACAGTCCATAGCTATTAACGCTCGGTCATTAATGCTTCCCTATAAAGGTCACATTAAATTATTTACAAATATACTTTATGAATGAGTTGTTTGAATCATCGCTGTTAGCGATAAGACCACTTAATAAAAAAAAACAATTGATACACTGGATATTTCGTTGAAGTGTACCTTTTTACTTATGTACCTAGTTAAGCATAAGGTCAATATTAGCGTATTTTTTTCTCTTTTTTTTTTATTATAATTTTGATCATTGACCTACACAATTTAGCTTTTATTATTCATTGATAGTATTAAATGTTTTATCCGACGCCTGAGGCTTGTGTCGTCTCGTCACTTTTAGATAAAAATATGTTTACGCAGCACTGAAATAATGTTTACCGAGAACGAGGAAAATATCAAAGATTTATTGGATTCCTTGAACAAATTAAATGAACATCTAAGTTGTTTTTTTATGAAAGTCAGATTTGATACTTAGGTTTACAGATAATTTATTATCCGAAAGGTGGAGGTTATCAACCCAAGGTTTATTTCTTTTTCGTATTTAGATAATTAAGTAAGAATATAGTCAATAAACAACGGTTTATTTGCGTATATTTATCGTTTATTATCAGTATTAATACCTTAACCTGCTGTTCCGTTTGTAATTACCTTATTTTAAACGTATTGCCTTATTTTAATCGTATTATTGTCGTAATCATTTTAATAAGGACAATATACTACTACCACTGACCGTAGGAAATACCCATGACATTTATGCAAGTACTCACATATTTTAAAGATATATTTATAAG
The DNA here is from genome assembly GCA_963890685.1 of Plagodis pulveraria. NCBI lineage: Eukaryota > Metazoa > Arthropoda > Insecta > Lepidoptera > Geometridae > Plagodis > Plagodis pulveraria. The sequence goes on along the minus strand of OY982955.1, from coordinate 25,041,042 downwards.
ATAAATATTAACTTGCTGTTTGTTACCTCGGGATATTGTTTAAAACATCATGTTGTATACACGTAGGCATTTTGTAGATAGACATTTATTGGAGGTAGAACAGGCTTTATTTAAAGGTCATATTTACTTTTTTCTTTATTAACATAATACTACGAGCTATATACAACACTTCAGCTACTGCAATAAAAACATGTAGACAACCTATAAGTCATGACGGATTCACAGGCAATTCAAAAGCTCCAGCCCGCTACCAGTAGGTGCGTGCCCAGCATGCTGGCAGCATTGCCCTGTTGAATTGCAATACTTATTCGTTGAGCCAAATAGGTGCCAGCATTTTGATCACGCGTCGTATCGTCCAAGCGCTCTGATAAGTTTTTTAAATTTAATCTATGCTATCTGCTAATTTAAAAGTACCGTTAAATTCAAACCAGTACGCTAAGTACTGTAAAAAGTAGTACGCTACTTTAATCGTGTCAGATAATCCTGTTTGTATACGCTGGAACGTGCTTAAAGGGAAGGTACAGAAGGGTAGGACTCACATGGGATAGACGCTTGATGGCACGCTGAAACTCTCGACGGGGCTCGGAGCGATGATGCACTGCCTGCTAACTTATCAACTATATGCACTGGTGTTCTGTAAGCACTGGTTGGCACTGGATTTTGGAGGTTCTAATTTAGGGCTAATCTTGCACTGACTTCGACTGCGTCGACGATAGCAAAAGGGCAAGGACACGATGCGTGCCGGGTGAGGTGTCGAGGGGTAGGGGAGGGTGTATCAGGGGGAGGGGTAGGAGATGTCAAGAGAAGGTCATTAGGGATGGGACACATCGCACAGCATAGGTACACAGATGATAACAGTTTGGCGGCTACATTTCCTCCGCCCTAAACACAAGGTGTTTATGAAAGGGTCACTCTATGGGAAGTCGAACTAATTTTGATAAGGAACGAGTCAAAACTCCGGTAGAGGTACGTACATCAACTACACGAACAATATTGTCATCCCCAGGATACGTTTTTAGGATACGACCTCGTCGCCACTCAAGAGGAGAAAGATTATCTTCCTTCATAAGCACAAGTTCACCTATCGATGGAGGTTTACAAGGGTCAGTCCACTTCTGTCTGGATTGGAGGGTTGAAAGGTATTGGGTATGCCAACGTTTCCAGAAATGCTGCGTGATTTGTTGAATCAGCTGGAATCTATTCAGCCTAGAAACGTTCACATCCGACAGAGGATATTCAGGTAAGGCGTTAAGGGGTTGACCAATAAGGAAATGGCCAGGGGTGAGGATTTCAACATCACTGGGATCATCAAACGATACAGGACACAAGGGACGAGAATTTAATACCGCCTCAATCTTTGTAAACACGGTTGTAAGTTCTTCGAATGTTAAGGGGGTTTCACCTAGAACTCGCTTCAAAAGAGACTTAGCTGACTTCACGGCCGCTTCCGATAAACCGTTCCAATTCGGGGATAAAGGAGGGGTAAAGATCCACGTTATACCACGTTTAGACATTTCATGTCCAAGGGAAGCCTGATTTTCACACATAAATTTATATACGTCCCGTAAATAATGATTTGCTCCGACATAGTTCCTACCATTATCCGACCTAATATGATCAGGAACACCACGACGTGACACGAAACGTGACAAGGCTGCTATGAACGCGTCGGTAGTAAGGTCAGACACGACCTCCAGGTGGACTGCCTTCGTCGTCTGGCATACCAGGATGCAAAGGTAAGATTTTACAATTTTCCTGTTCCTATAGGCCTGAACTCGAGTATAGAAGGGACCTGCGAAATCGGTTGAAACCCTTATAAAAGGGCGGGCTTTGGTGACACGGTCTCGGGGGAGGTCGCCCATTGGGGGAGTGGAAGGTTTAGCAGTCAACCGGTAACAACGTACGCATTTAAAAATTACATGTCTTATAAGACGTCGGGCAGAAAGTATCCAAAAGTCTCGGGCTAGGATTGCTTGTAAAGTATTAGGGCCAGCGTGCGCATTTTCAACGTGAAAATGTCGCACAAGTAAGTTAACAAAGGGTCCGTCTTTGGGTAAAAGGTAAGGATGGCACGAATCATAGGGTAAATCAGAATGGCGAATGCGGCCGCCTACTTTAATCGTGCCAGTCGCATCAAGGAAGGGAGATAGACGTCGTACTGCGGTACGAATAGGCTGATTACTTCGCAAGCATTCAATAATGTCAGGGAAGGCAATTCTTTGTACGATTTTAATTAAAAACAACAAGGCATCCTTGCGTTCAAGGGCAGTTAGGGAAGGATCCGTACGACGTGAACTAGGGTTTTTGGCATTATGAACAAACCTTAACATAAACCCTACCACACCAGTTAGCTTATGGAAGGAACTGAAACGTTCTAAAAGAAATGAAGAATCCAGAAGGGGAGTTTCCGGAGCTACCAGCAAACAGCGAATCCCGGGCAAGTCATAAGGTAAGGATGCCTCATCAACGGGCCATAAGCTGGGGGGCTTAGCTAACCAGGGAGGACCCCACCATAGGGGATGTTCTTTTAAAGAAGAGGCTGGCACACCACGAGAGGAACAATCAGCAGGATTTTGGTCACCAGGAACGTATCTGAAGGTTTCGTGTAAGTTTGCACTGATTATTTGAGAAACTCTGTTAGCTTCAAAGGTTTGCAAGGTATGAGGGGGGGTCTTGATCCACGCAAGGGCAATTTGGCTATCCGTCCAGCAATGAAGAGAGTCTAGCACAATCGACTTCTGAAGGCAGAGGACTATGTGCGAGAATATTTTAGTAAGGAGCACAGCTCCCATCAATTCCAATTTAGGAATTGTCAGACGTGTCCGGACGGGGGCAACTTTAGTTTTCGACATCAGGAGATAGACGGAGCCATTGCCATTGGAGTCTTCTGATCTCAGGTAGCACACAGACGCAAACCGTGCCAAGGAAGCATCGCAGAATCCGTGCAAGGAGTATGAAACACTGTCAGGGGGGAAGATACGCCGAGGTAATGATACTAAATTTATGTGAGGTAAGTCAGTAATAAAAGAATTCCACTCTTGTAATAATTCAGGGGGGAGGGGGTCGTCCCATCCAATACCTGATAGCCAAAGTTTTTGAACAAAGACTTTGGCTTTAAAAATTACGGGGGAAATCCAACCGCATGGATCATAGGTGCGAGCAATAAGGGACAGTACAGTACGCTTAGTAGCCTGCGTTTCAGGTACTGAAGAGAATTTATAGGAAAAGGCATCCGTCACGGGATTGTATTGTACACCTAGTACAAGTACAACTTGGGGATTTTCTGCATCAGCAAATTGGTGGGGGTTTTGAAGATGTTCACTAGGTAAATCGTCTAAGAGCTCGGGGCAATTAGAGGTCCATTTTCGAAGCTCATAGCCGCCAGATGCCATTATACCTTCAAGTTGGGACTTCAATTTACGAGCTGATGCCAGGTCAGATGCACCAGAAAGGCAATCATCAACGTATAGATCGTTAATCAGGACTTCAGCCGCTAAGGGAAATCTATGCCGCTCTTGTTCCACTAGCTCGTGCAAAACTCTAATGGCGATGTAAGGACTTGACCTTAAGCCGTAGGTGTTGGTATTAAGCTCGTAGGTGAGAAGAGGATCTGAGGGGGACTCACGCCATAAAATCAATTGGTACATACGATCCTCCGGGTGGATCCATGACATTCTGAACATCATACGAATGTCAGTCACAAATACCACAGAATGCCTTCTAAAGTTTAACAAGATAAGGGTAATATCATTTTGTAATTTAGGGCCGGCGTGAAGGCATTGGTTTAGAGTAACGCGATTCGTAGTAGGGGATGAGCCATTGAACACTACTCTTATTTTCGAAACATCGCCAGTATTTTTGAAAACGCCGTGGTGAGGTATGTAGTAATGTTCAAGGGAAATGGTTTGTGAGTCACGTGATAAAGGGGTCATATGATTTAGTTTTATATATTCACGCATAAAGGCTATATATTTTTCCCGAAACTCTAGATTACGTAACATGCGTTTTTCAAGGCTAAAGAATGTGCGTTCAGCAGTAAAACGGGAATCACCTAGGGTAGGTCGGTCAGATAAAAAGGGCAGGCGGGTAGTAAATCGACCTAAGTTATCTCGGGTAGTAGTTGATTTAAATATCTTCTCACACTCATCGTCACGAGGGTCACGTTTGGGGGGTTCAGGAGGTTCTTCAACCTGCCAAAATTTCTCTACTACCTGTGACAAAGACACAGCAGCTTGAGGGCCCGGCTGTACCGCCGCGACACCAGGTACGGGTCCAAATATTAAATATCCTAAGGCTGAGTTAAATGCCGTAAGACCGCATGACGTTAGTTCAACTTTATCCGTACCGAATATGGCACCGCACACATCTGCGCCTAATAAAATATCTATGGGCCCGGGCTTATTAAAGGCAGGATCCGCTAACGGTAAGGAAAAAGGAATTAAATGTTTAGGCAGCTCAACTTCAGGGTGTATACCGGCAATAACATCAATAATTAGGGCTTCCGCAAAAAACTTAGGGTAGGAACTAGACAACGATTTAAAGGTAAGGGACACAGAACCGCAGGCTCGGGTAGACTCCACATTGCCTACACCGCGTACGGGGGCAATCGAAGCACACACATGTAAATTTAAACGAGAGGATAATTCACTAGTAATTAGGCAACCCTGGGCTCCGGTGTCACAAAGTGCGCGAGCTTCAACATCATAACCGGATGAAGTTTGTATACGGATAACTGCGGTAGGTAGGAGGACTAAGCTTGGGTAACTGTGTGTGAAAAAGGTAGGAAACGATAAGCTATCTAGCTATGCGGCACGCTGATGCCGCGCGCTTATGGCATCTCTGCTAGGAGAGTCAGGGCGGGGGTGGTCTCGGCTAGGGGAGTCAGGCGCATAGCGCACAGTGTTATTTGACCATCTGGGAGGTGACCTGCGAGGGGGTGATTTATTCTGCACTCGGGGGGTAATTCGAGGGGAAGATCGACCGGATATATTTACTGTACCTCCGCCCATGGCGGAACCTGACCTATTATTATAATTATTGTGACCAGGGCCGGACTGGGAACCACCGCTTTTATTGAAACACAACAATGTATGATGCGTTGTCCGGCTACAGGAAGAACATTTATAATTTTTAGGGCACGATTCAATTCTGTGCTTGTCTAGGCAACGGTAACAAAGAAATGAAATCCTTACAAATTCCGAACGCTCATGGGGCGATTTAGCCATAAATTGACTACACTGACGCAAGTAATGAGACGGGCTAGAACAATAATAACATTTAGGCCATGAAGTGGGCGTGCTTGCAGGGGCATCGACCACATATGCACGACGGGGCAATGGAGATCGCGCACTCTTATTAGGGGGGCAGTCGACCACCGTATTTCCCACTGTTTCATGATGGCGACACTCTTCTTCTAAAAATTCTATCAATTGGCTAAAGGTAGGTAGCTTTGTAACGTCACGGCCGTAGTGACGTTCAAAACGGGTCTTTAATTCCGAGGGTAATTTATTCATACATATGTGGACCAGGAGATATGACCAATGTGAGACAGGAAGCTCTAGCCTATCTAGTGCCCTATAGGCCGACAAAAGGGGGTTAAGGAACGACGAACGAAGTCCTGTAAGGCGAGTCGGTATTTCGGGTAAGTTAAGCAGTTGAGCTATGAGTATATCGGTCTGAAGACGTAGGTTGTGATAACGATTCTTTAGTAGGTCACGGGCAATTTCATAATTCGAATCTTCGATTCTTAAATGCTGAATTAGTCGACGGGGCTCATCACTCAAGGAGCCGACTAAATATTGCAGCTTTTGGGTAGGGGTCAAATCAGTCCTTCGATGGACAATGCTGTCAAACTGATCCTGGAAACTAATCCAAGAATCGGGTCTCCCGTCAAACCTAGGTGTGGATAGCTCAGGAAGAACCGAACTTCTAGGGCGCGGAGCATCGCAACTATACGTGGATAAGTCTTTCTGAGGGGTACTGTATGCGCGTGGGCTTGGTTCCGCTTCATAACGTTTCAACTTTAATTCGTCGACGATTTCGCGCGCTGACTTAATTTTCAACTGTAAATCGTCATATTTGGATTTATCTATTATAGGGTCCAAATAACCCATTAATTTCGCGCAGGCATCGCTAAATTTTGCATAATTAGAATCAAGGTCACTCAAACGCATTAACAGTCGAGTTATTGGAACTTTATCTATTATTGAAGAGGAGTCGGCCAGCCAGTCGTAAGTATATCTAAGGAGACCGAGTAGGTGTTTATATTCATTAGACTCTGTAAATATAGAATCCTGTCTATGGGCCATTATCAAAATTCAATAGGTAGGTACAAAACCTACACCTTACAACAGTGTTTACAAGATTATTTTTCAAAATTACGCACAACAATAGGTAAACAAGGTTCGTAACGATCACTTGGGCTTATGAAGTAGATATACAGTTAATGCAAGGTAAAACACAAGCACAATAATATAATATTAACATAACATACGGTTTACGTAATCCGGAAGACGTCAATGTATGTAGGTCAACTATGCAAAACACGATAAGGAGAAGTTCAATGCATTAAATGATACATTCACTGGAGGGTAGGCCAAACATTCAGAAAAATATGTTCGGAACAATTTATCTTGTGATTTACTGCTATTAGAACATTATAACATATAAAAGGGCTAATATTTAAGGGCCGTTAGGTGTTTATAACTATAACAAAACAGTAGGTACACTGGTAACACGATTATATGATTTATCGTTACAATCGATGTGACACCGCGGGCCGGAGGAATGTATAACTTTAATAGGGTTTTAGGTATTAAACCACGAAAATTAAAGGCCGTAAACCGCGCTCTGCTACCAAAAATGTGTATACGCTGGAACGTGCTTAAAGGGAAGGTACAGAAGGGTAGGACTCACATGGGATAGACGCTTGACGGCACGCTGAAACTCTCGACGGGGCTCGGAGCGATGATGCACTGCCTGCTAACTTATCAACTATATGCACTGGTGTTCTGTAAGCACTGGTTGGCATTGGATTTTGGAGGTTCTAATTTAGGGCTAATCTTGCACTGACTTCGACTGCGTCGACGATAGCAAAAGGGCAAGGACACGATGCGTGCCGGGTGAGGTGTCGAGGGGTAGGGGAGGGTGTATCAGGGGGAGGGGTAGGAGATGTCAAGAGAAGGTCATTAGGGATGGGACACATCGCACAGCATAGGTACACAGATGATAACAGTTTGGCGGCTACACTGTTTTCACAGTGCAAGAGACAATATCAGTTAAGTGATTGCACCTCGAACGCCGAGTATGTGTCAAAATCGAGGCTGAAACCAACACTTCAGATTTCGATCTACTCGAACGTCTCGAACATCGAAACTCCGATCGCGTATTCAATTTGTTGTGCATTATACAGAATGTTCTTAAACCAATGAGAAATATAATTTGTAAAAAACACATGACGTATGTAATTAGTAATAGTAACAATAATGTATCATATAACCCTCTCTTGGAAACTCTATCTGAAAATTGGGATAAAAAGTAACCATTTGTTTAGTTATTCCAAGAATATTTTCGTAGTTAACAACGAACAACTTTTGGAGTAAGCAGAAAGTTTTTTACTCGAACGCGAATTGAATTCGCTCCGCTCGGCCATCGAAACTGATTTCATGAGATACAAATTCTGTGCTCTAATTTTATTGTTTTAACCGTCATCTTGACTATCAAAAATCATCTATATCTATCATCCTTAGCCGAGTGGTTAAAACCAAAAGACACGGGTTCGATTCCTACTCTCGGTTTAAATAAATTCATTACTTAATTTAAAAGAAATCTTAAATAAGGAAAAATTATTAATATTCTTAAGTTAACAGGCTCTTTTTATTTCATATTATATTAACAAAAGAAAAAGAGGTTAGAGCTATGTGCATCGCATAATAACGCTTGTAACTTTTTGAAAAAAGTAAATTATATGATCACTCTTACAGAAAGGAAATCTATTGATATTTACGAAATGGATGACAACTACATAGTTATAAGTATTTAACGGGACTTAATCGCGATAAATCCATGTATATTATTTGTTTACCTCAACGTTTCGATCGTTGCATTGGTCGTGGTTACGAGTGGACTGTAGAGGCTGGTGTCAACGTCGTCGTGCAGGGCGGGTATATTCTCCAACTACCCGCGTTTGATCTAAATATGCATCGTCTCAACACACTACACGCTTTCCAGCCGTGACCCCGCCCGCGTTATCACGCAAAACCATTGACCTCTTTTTGCGCAGTTGGATAAAAACTATCCTATGTCCTTCCCCAGGTGACAAAATATTTCCATACCAAATTTCATCCAAATCGGTCAAGTAGTTTTTTAAGTTTATTCGTTGCATACAAAAATACAAATCTTTCCTCTTTATAATATTAGTGTTGACTACACTTAGCATTCCCTTAAATATGATTTATAATGCTAACATGGTTTTACGATATGAATAATTGGCGTAATAAACGAGCGACGCCTTATTTGACTACTGAAGCTACTATTCGGTTTAAATCATAAGTAGTAAAAAATAACCGTCTAATGACATAGAATACGTCAATTAAAATAGCTAAGAAATTCAAAGAAACAACACAAACGTTATTAAAAATTAAAACCTTACACATTCATTGACTCAGGCGATTTTTATGTTTCTGTTGAAAGCTGTTTACATTAATATGAATGTTCATGGAATATTGACACCTTAAACTAACATATACCTTAACTTCTTCTATTTAATGTTTTGCTAATTGTTTGTTGCAAATATTGTAGTACTTAATTGAGCGTAACCGCTCGTGACGTCACCTACCCGTCTTAACTGAAGACCAGCGCTGGTTTTCGACGATTAGTACTATGTAAAAGAACATTATACAACTGAGTTGGGGCTGATTTCTGGCAGAGATCTGCAAGAATCATTTTGTTTTGTCTTGTAGTTATTGTTTGGATTTTTGTATCTTGTAGTAAGAGATATTTTTGTTCGTTTTTTGCCATAAATGAAGCTGTTATTTTTATGTTTGCAATAATGCCTGCTATGCGGATTACATAACAAAAATACATATATACGAGAGCAAAAATTATAGTAATTAAACAACTTTAAACGGTTTAAATCGCGTATATTTATCATTATTTTTGTCCCGACGTTTCAAACACTTTGCAGTGATCGTGGTCACGGGGTGACTAATTGGTTTTATTTGTCACATGAGTTATTTAAAAATTATTTGTGCTACCGTCCGAATTTTTTTATATTAATCATAACGTTCCCTATTCAAGCGTATTCTCTCACAGTGTCCAGAGGTCTTGCAGATTTGTGTCGGCCTTGGGATTTAATTAATTTGATAACAGGATCCCAAGCAGGTGGTACTTGCCAACGATCATCTCTATTGAAATTTGGGCACTTTTTGATTTTAATAGCCTCGCGTAACATTCTTGGCATAAACCGGGTCTCTCTGGCGAGGATTGTTGGACTGTCGAACCGAATGTAGTGGTTGGGTTTGTCCTGGGCATGTTCACAAACTGCAGACTTGGTCGAGCGTCTGTTCTTCATGTCAGCAATGTGTTTTTTTACCCGGATACCAATGCTCCTCTTGGTTTGCCCAATGTATGACAGCCCACATTCACAATCAAGTTTGTAAACACCTGCATCTTGTAGGGGAATATTGACAGGTCTTAAAAATTGGTTAATCTTCTTGTGCGGCTTGAAGTAAGTTTTTATTGAAGTTCGTCTTAAGATATTACCAATTTTGTCTGTGACACCCTTGATGTAAGGTAAGATGGCAGGTTGTCGCTCAACTGTGGAAGGCTTGGGCTGGCTTCTGTGACATATTCGTGGGAGCTTTTGATTATTGCTTATTTTTCTGCAAAAAATATTTTAACGAGAGTAATAATTTTTTGTCCCGTACATGACTCAAATTTTTCCTCTCGTATATTTGTAACTTTGTAATGTTATTCTGCTCTATTCTAGATTTTATTTAAATGTGTGAAACAAAACTTGAGGACATCGTTAGATAATAATTTAAACCCAAAACGATATGAAGTGATTATGAATATTTATATTTTTGCAATGACGCATGCCCGCTGAAAAGAATACAAAATTAAAACGGGAGGAAGAAAAGAAAGCGAAAGGACAAATTAGGATCATGCGTCATATTTCATGTTGGCTTAGCGGTTAGAGTATACCCCGGCTATAGAGGTGGGTGGCGCGGGTTCGAATCCGGCAAATGACTATATTTTTTTCCCGTTGTAATTTTGTATTGTAATCTGCGGAGCATGCGCCATTGCAAAAATAATAATATTAAAATTATAGGCGTCATCGTTAAGAAATGTAAAGCTTTATTGCAAAAAATAGTCTTGTTTGTAGTACATCGTAAGTTGAACTATAGATGTCATCTCATTGTAGTTTTGTAAGGTAGGTATTATGTTGCTCTACCAAGATTTTGAAGCAATGATGGCCGAGCGGTAATAGCTACTGTACCGGTAAGGATTGCCATGCCGAAGGTCCCCAGTTCGATCACCACCGCCGGCTTGAACTGCACCGCATGGTGGAAGGGCGTTTTGCGATTGCCCGCCTAGCTAGCTACCACCCTCAAGTAGAAAAACTGTCGCCAAGTACCTATGTTGTGTTCCGGCAGCAGTTCTTGAGAGCCAGTAAAGTTACAGGCTCATGAGACTTAACAACTATGTCACAGAGTTACGGACGAGTTAGTGACTTGTGATGAAATGCATCTGTTATAGGCAGAGGTTAGTCCGCTTAACATCAGGTGAGCCTCGAGCCACAATAACATAAAAAAAACAAAGATAGAAGATATCAAATACATTTGAGATTTTTGGGTTGACAATAATATCTTATAGGTAGGTTATCAAAACTATTGATATAGAACAGTTCTGAGCTCTAAAGCTCGTTTGCGATGTTCTATATAAATTTACCTACTTTTATTGTTTATCCTGGAACATGCTGTAGAAGTTTCTATTTCGCAATCCATTTCCGACATGGAAACCGTGATTCGTTTATGTTCGAGTGCCTCTACATGAAGTATTTCTTCGTAACGGTATGCCTCCGGCTACACAAACTATCGTTCGCTCATGATAATATTGACTACATGATAGTTTTATGGTATGTTTCGTTATCGGTTTGCTGAGAAATACCCTTGCGTAATAAAACAGTCAGATACTTAATAATAACAAATAGTTTAAGAAAACATAAAATTCATATTTTAGAAAAATATTTATATAATATAAAAATATTTCTAGTATCAAAATCATTTATACGATTTAGGCGTCTACGACGCTCTGAAGAAATTTTAAGGAAACGTGTTTCGAACTTTTCTTGACATAAGATAATGTGATCAAGATTATTAACATATAATTTTCTTACTGTTAAATACATTTTGTTAAAGATCTGTTCAATAAAGCTCTTTAATACTTGTCAGCGTCTTAACGCGTCAGAGCTTAAAATCATCACATTCACGATGCAAATTTCATAATGAGATCTTTAGTTACAAAGTAGTTTGTATTACTATACGTTCTTGACATAACACGATTAATTCGTTGTATTTTTTTTTTTTTTTTTGACGTGACAATCCCGATCCCCACCTGATGTTAAGTGGACTAACCTCTGCCTATAACAGACACATTTCGTCAACGACGAATTGCACTGCGCCCGTCACACTGAGACGTACAGTTGTTAGGTCTCATGTGCCTGTAATTTTACTGGCTCTCAAGGACTGCTGCCGGAACACACTGTTAGGTGCTTGGCGACAGATTTTCTGTAATTTTCATTTTCTGCGCGGCAGTTCATAGCCAATGCCACTGAGCCATCACTGCTTAAAAATCTATACGATTAATTTAATTTAAACTGTATCGATATGACCTGTTTTCACGGCCAACTAGTGTGTTTGTTATTGTCTGTTTTATCCTAATAGATGTAGCAAAAGATTCATATAATAATATAAATAAAAACGTTATAACTGACTTGTTTGTGATCTCGATTTAATAACCGTTAACCTCGTGGGGTGAGGCAAATGAACTTTCGTTGCTACAAATTAATGTCAATGAAGCAGTCAACTGAGATAATATAATCCACTGTTAGGCATGTTTCTGTCATATAAACTTAAAGAGGCTGCGAGGCGAGGCAACGTTCGCCGGTGCCATAAGTGCGCAGACGGTGCACCCCCTTTCATATTTTATTATGAAGCAGTAATGGCTCAGTGGCATTGGCTATCGACTGCCGTGCAGTAGGTCCATGGTTAGAATCCCGCCACGGGCTTGAGCTTCACCGCATGGTGGTAGAGCATTTTCCGAATGCCCGCCTGGCTAGTGACCACCCTCAAGTAGAAAATCTGTCGCCAAGCACCTAACAGTGACAGCAGTCATTGTGAGCCAGTCAAATTACAGGCACATGAGACCTAACAACTGTACGTCTCCGTGTGACGGGCACAGTGCGTCTGCTATAGGCAGAGGTTAGTCCACTTAACATCAGGTGGGCCTCGGGCTTGTTACGTCACAATAACATAAAAAAACTGATTGTGATGGAATACAACGAGGTCCACTCGTTGTTAAGCGTTAAGCTTTGCCTATATCAGATGCATTTCGTATTTAACTGCACTGTGCCCATCACCCTGATCCCATCATCAACAACAAAGCTGGAAAACGACCACAGTTAAACAAAGGCCTTCCCCATTCAGGCATGCTTGTTAGGCGCATTTTTACTTTTGTTACTTTTTACGACATCTAACAGGAGGATGAGTAACAGTATTTATGTTCCTTATGCCTAGCAGTGCCATATATAGAAAATTAATAAATGTTTGAGACAATAAACATATGAAATGTTAATTTTAAAAGTAAGAACTCCATTATACTTTTTAATGGACTCATCTTTCAGACTTAGAAAGATAACTTCAACAAAAAATAATTTATACCACAGCAAAATTATGACAGAGATACACCACATGGAAAATGTGCGTGAAGCTTGTTAAGAGTGAACTGGCCGGCCATTCTCCATACAAACGTCGTAGGGTGATAACTCCTTTTTTCTTTTGGATTTAGGTCCAAAATAGAGCATAATACCGATTGATCTCGTCATTATCTAGGCTTCTATGATGCCGAAATTTTAATTCAATAATTAACTTGAGAATTATGAGCCTCGAAACATTTTCATATAAAGTTTTCGAGGCTCATAACTTACAACTTAATTATCTTTTTAAAATTTCGGCATCATACAAGCGTACATAATGACGATGTCAATGGGTATTATGCTTAAGTCTGGGCCTAAAATCTCAAATAAGTGAGTGATCACCCTACGACGTTTGTATGGAGAAGTGACCGGCCAGTTCAACCTTAAAGTGCAAAAACAAGACCTTTGCAGCAAAATAAATTTGTACAGTTAACTACGTATTATCACTATCAAGTTTAACATTGTCATATTTTAAGACAAAATTAAAGATATTTTTCAAATAAATTATTGTATACTTACTTGGAAGATATATTTATGGCTATTAAAATCAAGGAATCTTCTTTTATCAACATTGACTAGGATAGAAACTTAGATAATATATTTTATAATAAATTTACAAGAAAATGGTCTTAGATCTACATATATTATTTGTTAATGCACAAAAACTTAATTTGTTGATATACATTTTTAGTAGCAGTTTTTGATATTGTCAAAATGAAAAGTTTCAAAGCTTTGCCTGCTGCTTCAGGGGCTTATAGCCGACATTTATTACTTCATTGAAGGTTACTGTAACAGTGGACTCGTCCACTGCTGAACACAGCCACTTGCTTGTTTTTTGCTATAATCCCCACGCTTGGCAGGCGGCTTGGGGAACACAGTGTAAGATGGCAGTTCTTTAGAAGGTGCTGCTGCCCACCTTCCAGTATTTGGACTACAACACATTGAAGGTTACCTACACGATATCTATGGATCATGTATGACTAAAATAATGTTAAGTGTGTATGTATATCCCTCATACCAATCAAAAATAAGATTCTATCGAAGCAGGTTTTTAATGGCGAGCAGCAAGAAATAAAGCCATGTTATCGTTTCGGTGAAGTTGTATAGACCGAGCTCACAGCGAGTCTATTCCAACAATCGTGACTTCTATTCATATCTACTTTCAGCTTTGTTTCGCCGAAGCTATCTACATTGAATAAGTTTTCTTGTTCTGTTTTTCTCACGCATCATCATTTTATCCTGTCGTGAAAAATTCACCAAGCTACAATATTTGCATATTACAAAAGCCAACACAGACCCCAGGGGTGCCGGTTGTATAAATCACCCGTGATGCCAGGCCAAAATCCCCTTATGTCATCCTGTGTACAAGTAAAAAAAACCTAAAAGTATTAAAAGTAAAAGAAGTAAAAGAAAATTTTTATATATAAATATATCCTGCAGTAAAAGCCTACGAATGGAAGAATACGGGAATGCCCCGAAGGCGGGGCACCTAAACTGCTGTCTTAATCTTACATTGTGATCCCCTACCTATAAAGTGTGGGAATTATGTCAAATATGGGGTTGGCATTTGTTCAACGGTGGATGTCATGGCTATTGATGAAACACATATGAAAATAACGTGACATTGGGTCTAAATACAAAAATATTCAATCCGTTGTGTGTTGTCAGTAAAGAATTAAAACACAACGTGAACAAACAATAATAATTACAATTAATGTTGCACGAAAACACATGAAACAAGCTATGCGTGTTTATTTCATGTTGAAGTGTTAATGAGCAACCGACATCAATTGACAAACCTGTATACGATGTGATAGAAAGATGCTCAAGTATCTACACATATACACACTACACACTCGACCACAGAAAAGAGCACTCGACCGTAGTGTAGATTGGCCCCAACTATGTGGACAACCTCAACTAAGTGGTAAGAGAACTGATGGATACAATTAACAAATAGCCAATCATAATTGTGTTCAATTGGAGGGATCCTATTGTCATATCATGTATGGACGTATTCGGGCTGATGACGAAACTAATGAGCGCGCGAATCGCTCGTAAAGCGTCGAAGGCGAAGGCGACCTTTTACGTAAATCATTGTTCAATTATTAATATATTAATGTGGCACGGTGTTAATTGCCTAATGAATATACTTGTGCATATAGTTCACATCGATCAAAGAGAACTATTTATGGCATGTCTAAGCTAGTCACAACCATTTATTATTCAGTTTCGATACCACGCTTTCGTGGAATACATGATAGATACTCTTCATTAGAAAATAATCTTTTTAATTAAATCAATTTTACGTCGATGCTGCGGTCGACAGTATAACAATAAGAGGTTTCTTTTGCAAATGTAAAATAAATAACATTTATTTACATAAAAGTACGTTGACACTCCGATAACTTGAAAAAAATTTAAATTAAAAAACTGTCAATCATAGATAGTAAATGGCAAAATTAATGTAACAAAGGGCAACTTTTTGGAAAAAAGTCAGATAAAGTCTAATCTTCGTTCGTCGAGATCGTTTATAGTACCGAATAAAATTTTTCACGTGTTAATTTACAAACGTTTAGATATGTAAACACAAGATCGCGACACCAGTTACACCACTCCTTGGACTCGTGCAATGTGTTGAAAAAATGCTAACAATCTCTTAGGTTTTACTTCTGCTAGTCCTACAAACATATAGAGATGTTTTTTTTAAATTTTATATTTGTTTCTGTGTATTTAACGGAATTAGCACAAAGACCACCAAGGACATCCATGTAATATTTAAAACTCTATTCAGAGGGGCGCGGCGTGGTCCAGTGTTGCCGCGGCTGGCGATCTTGGCCCGGAGTAGGCATTGTCTTTTACTACGAAATATATGCTTACTCCGAGCCAAGAGCGCCCGCCGCGGCAACACTAGAGCGCGCCGCTCACCCTTTGAATAGAGTTTTAATATTTACATTGAACAATGTAATGTAAAATATGATATAATAAATAACAAGCACAAGATACTTTTAACATCAGGTGGTCCTCGTGCTTATTCCGTCAAATACACATAAACAAAAAAAGAACGTATCAAAATGTTTATTAGGACTAGCAGAAGTCAACCCTAAGAGATTGTTAGCGTTTACAATTTCCTTGTATATAAAACAACAATTTGTACTGAATTACTCATGGTTCCAGGGCTCAGATGCATCAAGTGATAGAACCACTAGAAGCCAAAAAAAACTTACTGGTATCCCAGCTAAGAAATGGGGCCACAAATAATGAGATTTCCTATAGTGGTCCTCGGTCCTTCATGGGTCTACCTAATGGGACCACGAAGAATAAATCTTCATTCGTAACCGTCTTTACAATTACGTTAAATTTTGATACTCGATTATGTGCGCTTGATTTAACAAACAGAAATACTCGTATGCTACGAATAAATTATTCGTAGCTCTCTACGAATAAATAATGTATATTCGTAGCTCGTATATAATACTGAATAAAAAGCTTCTTCAGTATTTTCTCCGTATTCTTATTTCAAAATGTACTAACACTTTTATTTCGTACTACGAACGTACGGGAAAACTTCTTTGGCAATAAATACAGTATATTTTGTTTGTATTGTAACAAACTCCGCAATAAGAAGAGTAGCGTAGCCTTTTGTCTTGGGAGTAGTTGCGTATAACGAAAATTCTTTTCTTTTGTGTAAAGAAGGAAATATTTTATTATGAAGTTATGGAGTCCATGCTTATGTTTCACGATGAATATATAAAAAGCTTTGGTTGCCCATATTTTCCTAGAAGCATAAGTATCTACGCTCTCACATAATATATACTATAGGTGCCTTACGTAGTTAATAGGATTTATTCGATCATATATTCATCACTAAATATTGTACTGACTCTACAATACCAGCTTAATCAAATTATGCAGCGTGCGTAAGGATTATTGATTCTTAACAAACTATTACTTATAACCTGCACCACAGCAGTTTATTTCTCTTTACTTTTAATAAGTACTTTACTGCATTTTTTATGTGTTTCTTACCTGCTCTGTTTTTCTCTATGACTATTCAAAAAACATCACATACATTATCTCCGAGGGAAGATCATGAAATGGTATTTGTATGCCAACTTTAACTTTGACAGCCCGTTACGAGCACGTTATCTGCGTGTTTTGAATGGGGTTGATTACTGAAAACTATTTAGCGGGTGGCGGTGTGTGGTTGTTACTTGCGAAAAGAGTAACAAACTGGTTAGATTTCTTTCTGTATCTCACTAGCTATTTGGTTTTCAACAGTTCTTAATGACTAATGTAAGAGGTACGATGCAAAGCTTCTCTATAAAGGAGTGTAGGTAAACATTACACGTTTAAATACTCGCGCAACTTTTTAATATTAACTTTCACGATAATAGGTTAGGCAATTGAAAGGTAGATACTACCGTCTATGATAAAATAACTTTTGAGAGAGAGAGAAAGATTTTCACATGTAACTCTTGAAATACCGTTTTGCGAGCAGTGATATGCATCTTATAAATGCTCATCATCATCACATCACTTGTATGCTTAATAAGTGTTCTGTAGTGCTCTCTACTGTGTTTACTATTGGGGTCATCATGATTGTCCTCAAGGGATATCCACTATCTCCTGAAAAAAATATGTCATTTGATTTTAAATATTGTAGGAGTAATTTTTAAAACCTATCTTATCTAGTTAGAAACTATAATTGGCTGTTATATTTCGATTTAAATTTATTCAAGATTATTCTGATGCTATTCGTATTTTTGGTCATAAAATTAAACTTTTGTGGGCTTGTTATTTTATTATACTATAATAGTTTGATGCTGTGAAAAACTAGTAAGTAAATAAGTTTATTGTTGACAGAAGATTACATATGAGTCTTAGTTCTAAACTAACAATCTGATTACTGACTAAGTATAAGATTATAAATATGTTGATTTTAAATAAATTTTCGATGAAATCTAAAACAGTAGTATAATTTTTAGTCTGTCATCAAGTAATGGTATATTTATATAATCAGTTAGAGTTGAACTTACGTTGCTTTTATGGAGATCCTTTCTTAACGTTGCAGAGGCCATTTCACATAGCGGGTCATCAAAATGTAATTCTTAAAGAATTAGCCGTAAACAAACTTGGCGCATATTTACAGAATAGCGTTTGGAAATTTCTTGTCTAGTTAGCGTGCTATCAAACGGGTTACGGTTCACTGCACGCTATGACGTCATGCTTTATTTGAGAGGAATCTCTTGTGTCAGCGAATAAGGGCCTAGATATTTATCTCGCGCTAGAGGTGAAAAGTTGTATGTTCCATACAAGATTTTCAGGTCTCATGACCATGTGACATTCTAGCCCTGAAATTGTTTCTAATTTATGAAAACCCGTTTGCATCACACGCAACGATTTCTGCCACTTACGAATGAAATTCAATTGTTCGCATTATATATGATAGGGAAGGAGCCACCAATTCATAAATCATACTAGCCTCATATGAAGTTGGCCTGGACAATAGTTCAATCACCGCACCGATATGTTAGCCTCTTTATAAATATTCTACGTCTATCAATCTGGTTCCGGACACACTCCATCAATATGTGGTAAGTATCCTCTGGTTTATCACGCACCTCACAATTTTAGGTAATGATAATTTACAAATATCAGTGTTTAATAAGAAAAAAAAACTATTTTTTATGCCTAATAGGTTAGCCTTTGACCACTATCTCACCTAATGGTAAGTGATGATGTGGTCGAAGATGTTGTTCAGGCTAATCTAGAATTACTGGCCCTCAAAGACAGTTTGCCGGAACACCGTTAGGTTCTTGGCGACGGGCAACAAGCACCTTGGAGGCGGGCATTCGCAAAATGCCCTACCACCATGCTTAAACGACTGCCATACTAAGACAACAACCTGGACCGACGGTTTAACGTGCCCTCCGAAGCACGGAAGCGCTCATTAGTAATTTCATTTGCGGTCACCCATCCAACTCATGTTCGCGGCGGACGTTGCTTAACTTAGCTGATCGGTTAAGAACAGCTAAGCAAACTTCGTAAGAGAGCGCTTCAAATACAAAAAACATATAATAACACTTCACTTCACTCCTACACAAAAATATACATAAGTAGATTGAATAATCCTAACAAGCGTCTTATAAAGTTCTTACACAAATATATGTACGTGAGTGATAGAATTACAATATTATCAAATTTAGAGAGACGGAATATGTTATATTAATCTCTCGGTGTCAAAATGTAAAACTTAACCACTCCAAACTTTTTGATGTGTGCTCTTGCAGAATATTCCGGTCCCAATTAACTCTATTATGAGCGAAGTCTTAAAGTTTCTTCACCGGTTTACTTTTGACTGTAGAAGGAAAGCAAGTTTCCTAAATTGAATCTTATTTATAGCATGTTAAGTTCTACGTTGTGTTGGTAGATGTGTTCTAGTCTACAGTAATTTCCATATCGTCTTAAATATGTACTTGAGGTGTAGTCAGTTTGCACGCCCTGTTCCCGACGTTTTAAGTACATCAGTAATTTTGGTCACGGATGACTGAATTTTGACCGCTTTAGTCTAAGAAAATTTCTAAAAAATATGATTACAAGCACTATCGCGTGCTAAGCGAATTTTTTTTTACAGATAACACATCTAGATATGAAGTTAAATTACCTACTATGTTGAAATCTATAGGCGTTATAGTTTTTCAGTAAAAGAGACCACAAAATGTTCATGTTGCGGGATAGTAATAATTATTGCACTCATGGTAGGATGTACACTGAGAAAAACGACTTAAAGGCTTAAATCAAATTTGACCTTTTACCGTTGAATTGTAACTACGTAAGATGAATTCACAACTCTTAAGATGATTTTCACCAATCAATAAAAATGTACCATGGTTTATAATAAACACAACCGTCAAAAACGCCTTCTGTAAAGTATTTTCAGAATTGAACTTGTTATACGATAACAATTGCAGTATTGACCATAAAATATACCTTACTTTTACGGCGGTTTATATACGGTGATTATCACTATAACGTAGGACTTAATCAGCTTCATCGAAAAGTCAATATTTGAAAAAGACCACAAAATACACCTTAAATGAAGACGAAAAGAAACATTCGCCTTCACTGACCTCGTTTTACGCCTTCTAGTTGGAAGGCATTTTTGTACGTATTTACGTTTGGTCGTTTTTTTTGCCTTATACCATATAAATTGGCCGTCATAGGGCGCTTTTGACTTTAGATTTTTCTCAGTGTACAAATGAGACTGTGTGCAAAATTATTTATTCAAGTAAATTGAACATTTTCTCAAAGGTTTGGTTGAATACTTTTTATCAAAAATTGTTGATTAAATAATTATCTTTAAAAATGTCTACATACTTTTTTCCTAAGAGCGGTGGCGCTTTTTGAGATATGACGAATCAAACAGTTGAAAGAGTTATAATCATCATATTATGTATAAGTACCCTTGTATAAATAAACTCAATTACCCTTGATAATTATTTCAAAATCGTAATCATTTGGAAATATACTAGTTTTTGGGAAGTAGAAAAATCACTACTAACTCACCAGTATGATCGCAGCATTAGAGCTGACAAGTAATAAGTTCACTAAAATTCCGTAATTTGTAAACTCGGAAATCTGCTGAACTGAGTTATTTACTGCCTACCCTCACTCGTCTTCGTCAAATTACCTACTTTAAAGCGGAACATATATTTTAGGGGGTTTTTCAAAACACGTGGTGGAAAGGACAGGACTACCCTACAGTCGGTAAT
The DNA here is from genome assembly GCA_963890685.1 of Plagodis pulveraria. NCBI lineage: Eukaryota > Metazoa > Arthropoda > Insecta > Lepidoptera > Geometridae > Plagodis > Plagodis pulveraria. The sequence continues at coordinate 25,020,291 of OY982955.1, read as the reverse complement.
GCCATTGATACAGCATCAGTTTACATTTTTTATGAAATAATACCGTATGCATTATATTAAAAAAAAATACAATAATTACAAGTAAAACGTGTAGGTGCTAATCAAGTGTTTTAAATTACAAATATATACGGACTTTTGGGAAGAAAAAATCCGCTTCGTGCGGTAATCAAACCTGAGTCTTCGGCTTTACTAGGCGACGGCGACGCGTTTCTATCTTCGCCACCGATACCGGTAGCAGAAGCGTGAAATTAGGCGCTCTTTTTTAAATTGTCGTAGAGGAACATTGCGTTAATAATTCCATCAAACTTTCCAGACGATGTTGTTTTTTTTTTTACTAGCGGTATGCTTTTATTAACAAAATACTACGAACTATATACAACACAACAGCTACTAAAATAAAAGCATTTGGGCTCATAGGCAGTCCAAATGCTCTAGCCCACTACCAGTTGGCAGCGTGCCCAGCATGCTGGCAGCATTGCCCCGTTGAATTGTTGATTTTGCTGGCCTTTGAATTTCTAATATTTCTTTGAATGTTATTGAATTTTTTTTCTGGATCCTACTTACGTTTGTATTTTATACTATTCGTATAATAACACCAATGAAAAATCAATCATTGTAAATAAATTTTCAAACACTGATTAAAAGGTTTTTCTAAGAAATAATCGATCTGGAAAAAAAACTCAACTGTAACGGACGATACTTATTATTTATTACGATTACGGCCCCTCTAGATGATATAATAATATTACAAAATATCTACATATTATATATATATTTTTTTTAATGTTTGGCGTTAAACACGAACGATCCTATTCTTTGAAATATACCTACAAGTTTTCTATTAGTTCAAATTGTAGTGCTTCATGGAACTACAATATCACCAAATAAGTACGTATTAAATTTCAATTTGACTTCTTTGTAGACTTTCTGAATTGTAGATTGATGTAGGTTGTGTTCTCTATGCCTTGGACAGGTGCCAAATACTCGGTAAGATATAAAAGATTTAAAAAGTGAAGGCGTTGTATGATCAAGGTCAATATTTTTTGGTCTGCATTAGAATCATAAAGTTTTACTATTATTATTTTATGTTAATATAAATGAGGCCTGCGTTTGGGTATAATCTAGTCTGCTAAGAACCATGATGCATCCTGTGTGTCACAAAGCATAGGCACAAAAATACAAACACATTAATTTGTATTTCCCGGGTAATATAAAGTAGATAGTAAATAGATTCAGGCGTTACTTGGCGAAGATCTATATTTAATAATAACCAATATTTCGAAATATTTTTTGACAAGATACTTAAAAATATATATTTTACTAAATATTATTATTAATAAAGTATGTTTGTTATATATTTTCGATAATATGCTAAAACTAATTTAGTATATAACTATACATAACATAGTCATTGATAGCTAGCTGGTACCTAAGTAGGTATGTATAATTTTTTTTTTATTGCTTATAGGCTAGCATTTGACACTACCTAACTTGATGGACTTTGCGGTCGAAGATGTTCAGGCTAACCTAGAATTACTAGCTATCCAGAATAGTTGCCGGAACACACCAATAGTGCTTGTCGATAGATTTTCTACTTAAGCTAGTTATTAGTAGCTCGTAAAATACCACACTGCTGTAACGAATGCCATCCTAAAATGTTAATTTTTTTTTTTTTTTATGGCTGATAGGTTAGCCTTTGACCACTATCTCACCTGATGGTAAGTGATGATGTGGTCGAAGATGTTGTTCAGGCTAACCTAGAAGAAAAAAGAAAGAAGAAATCTTAATCACATTATCTAACGCCAAGAAAAGTCCGACACACGTTTCCTTAAACTTTTCTCGATAGAATAAAATCGCAAAGTTCACTCTAAATGACGCTTGTAACGTAAATATCTTAATTATTTCTGTATGAATGTGTATGAAAATATATTATAGAATAGCAAAGCCTTATCAAAAGGGACGAGAACAAATATTTTTTCTATTAACGTTATTAGTTTTGTGTTATTAAGCGTTCTTTCGAATTTTACCTAAACTTATCGCGATTTAACAATCCCTGCCTCTCTCTCACTCCTACGCAGGCCGATATACAAAATTTCAGCATTTGACAGCGTCTTAAAGTTATGAACGCAGTGCAAGTTGCACATAGTTGATTAAATAAGTACGACTAGGCAAGCTCCGCTAAGGACGCTTCATATTTAATTCCCGAGAGAGCGCAGATACAACAAAATAACACGCGACGCGAATTAAATCGTCGGTAAATTTTTGTAACAGTAGAACTCTGTGCGAGCTCTTCCGGTGAATTACTGCCACCATGCCCTTAAGTTCGTATTACTGCGTTTCGGTTTAAAGAGCCGATGAAATGACAGGCACGAGAGTTCACAATTTAATGTCTCAGGGTGATGGGTGAAGTGCAGTTCACCACTTGTCACGGACTGCATCTGTTATAGCAAGAGGTTACTTAACACCACGTGGGCCTCACGCTTGTTCTATCTCGATAGCATAAAAAAAGTAAAACCTGTTGTAAAGTAAATATCTTGACACCTGTATTTTTCCGAAGAAATAAGTATCCACTCACCTCTCCTTAGTATTAGTAGGTCGGAACATAGACTGAGAATTTTTTATACTTTTTTTAGCGAATACATTTTTCAGTTAGTTGACTATGACTTATAAACTACTCCACGTTTATAAGTTATAGTTAATTAACTGAATATATATTTGCTTACCTGGTTGATTGAAGGGTATTTGCTGTTGTCGACAATGAGCACTATATTAAGCGGGTGAACAATCTTCTAAAAAAAAATATCGCTAAAAAGAGAAAACAAAAAGTTCAGTGTTGGAAGTCAGTTTCGTTTTCATGAAAAACACTTTGTTTCATTAAAATATTTTGGAAAGTTACAAATCTATTTTGATGTAATTTATATGGGACCAGCTCAAAAATATGATCTTTCCAATAAAAAAAGAATTTTCCTCTAAATAGTAATTTTACTCTGTAAATTTTTATTGTATATGTATAACTTATTTTATACAGATAAAATGTAAACTTCCAATTTCCTAACCTTATGAAAGACTTGTATAAAATTACTTTTCGCTACGCTAAAGCCTTTAAAGGCTATAAAACCTGAGCGCCAGCTTACCTGACCCGTAACATGGCGGCAAATAGAAGATATTCATGATTGAATGAAGTCTGGAAGCAATTCAGGTTATGGTACCTAGTTATGATAGCATTGATACTTTAAGACGGGTACACTTACTTTTTAGTATACAGTTTTCGAAGCACTCTTAGCGTGCTTACTCTTTTTTTCTGCCTGATAGGTGAGCCTTTGACTATCTCACCTGATGGTAAGTGATGATGTGGTCGATGATGTTGTTCAGGCTAACCTAGAATTACTGGCTTTCAAGGACAGGCGACAGATTTTCTACTTAAGGGTGGTTGCTAGCCAGGTTCGCAATCGCAAAATGTTCAACCACCAGGCTATAACGACTGCCATCCTAAGACAACAAGCGAGACTGACGGCTTACACCGCCTAACGGAACACACCGTTAGGCGGTTGGCGACAGATTTTCTACTTGAGGGTGGTATCTAGCCAGGCGGGCAATCGCAAAATGCCCTTCCACCATGGAACAATTTTGTTATAAAAAAGTTAGTTGAAAAAATATCAGTACAATAAAACGTTACCAAAGCGCAGTTTTACTGTCTCGTACTATGCAATTAAATCTTGCATCGATCGCTACACACAGTGCAAATAAAAAGCGTTAACTTGAGATTTCCACTGTAATGGATTTTCCTCGTTATTTGTCTCGACTCTCTTGCATTAAATTTCAAATATAATGTTCTAAGTTTTAAAGTATAAATTTTAATCACGGAAGAAATTGATGCTGGCAGTTCTCAGGTCCTTAAACAGTGTTTGGTACTTGGAAATTTCAATTTATTACTGATCAGTTGTACATTATATCAAAATGTAATAAGATCTAGCAAAGCAATTCGAACATGGGTGCTTATTAAACAGACTTATTTTTAATAGCAATATTCGCCTCTAAAAATCTGCATTGACTTCTAAATGACTAAGTCAATTGACCTTCGATGTGTCACGACTAGCTATAGTATAATAATCGCAACCCTTTCCAACCCGTTCCCCATAGTGGCTTCACCAAACACCATGCCGTAACGCGACCGCTTGGCGGCATGGCTTGTCTGGTGGGTGGTAACACGCCGCGGCCTAAGCCTACCACCTGAAAAGTACTGCTCTTTTGGCGCCACTCAGGGGACACGTGTAGGACATCGAGGGCTAAATCCTACGGACGCGAGCAGTATAGTCCCCCAAAATAATTTAAGTTCGTTTTAATTTTGCAAAATCAGCACGCTAAATAAATCCAAACGGTAATTTATTTTAATTATTGTTCCTCTACCTCGCTCAGCTCGCGCGTTATAGCAAAAGTAAGTTTAATCACGAGGCCAATAAAGAAATCTGCAACTTGACTTATAATATCTCTTATTTAATTACCAAATAACCGACCCCGGATATTCTTTTCCTGTAAAGTAACTTACACGTAATTTATTTCAATATTATGAACTAGAAAATATATTTTAAGAGTTTAAGGTCAAAAACGAAATATGTAATTTGTATTTAAATGTTTAGTTAGTTTCTAAACGTGATGACTATCACGTTGTTTTTTTCTGTGACATAAATCCATATATTGAAGTTTTAAATTCAATCAATAAATTTGAAGTCACATCACCACTCACACTATTTAAACACCCCAAACCCCAACCATTTCGTACTAGAGGTCAAAATATGACGTAATGCCCTATTTAACGTGACTGAAAGAAACGATGAAAAGATACCTTCAACAAACATCGAAACGATCTGTTTACACAAAAAATAAAGTACCTAATTTGAAAACCATCCTTGAAAAATATCCCATAATTATCCAAGAAATTATATACCACAGATCGTGCTGAAAAGGCGCAATTAATCCAAGCGGCCTTTGTAATTAGTAATCGGATAACGCCCACCTAATATAATTATAAGTGGAGGGTCACTAATAAAATGTTATTATCTTATTATCCGGGGATCGAGGCAGGCTTTTGTTTTATTAGCACGATAAGAGACGGCCGCTTTACTCCAAGCTCTAATGAAAATAATAGAACTGATATTATATCCAAATATTAACTGTTATTTTATTTATCTTTTATAATCTAAGTCAAAGTCAAACATCACGTTCAAACTGTTCGTTTCTGAGTTTGATTACTTATAAAAGGTTATAAGAAAATGCTAACAACCGCTTAAGGTTGATTTGTGCTAATCCTAACAAACCTCTTTAGTTTTCAATGTTCATCATTTTGGTACTTTTATTTTTTTTCATACCAAAATTAAGTGGTGACAGATGGAGCGCAGCGCGCTGCGCTCCATCGGTCCTGAGGTGAGGCGTCTTGAGGTCTTACTATGTGCTTATATGTATTACGTACTAGTATTTTACGTCTGCATCAGCTGGATTGTCCACAAATGAACACAACCTCCCCCATTATGGAGGGTTCGCCATAATCACCACGCTTGGCAGGCGTCGCAGTATGAGATATAAGTTCCTCAGAAAGCGCTGCTGCCCACCTGCTGGTGTATTAACCCTTAGTCGCCTCTTACCACATCCACGGGTAGAGATGTGTGGTGACATTCTAGCCCAGTACCACACGGCCACTTACATCTAGCAGTGTAAAAAAGCTCGCGAAAAGTGTTGTTGAAATTTTATTAGTAAAAAAAATTGGGACTAATAAAGATCAGATATTACTAAAAAATACTAATCACTAAAAAACGATGGCTAAAATTTTAAAATCTTTAATATTGTTTTTAAATAACATAGTAAAGCTAACGTTGTTTGCTATGTTCAACAGAAGTGGAGAATAAATATTAATTATAAATAAACAATACATGAAGTTGATAGCATATAACCCTGTATAATTTTTCATATGTTTTCTCCATGACCAGTAAAAGAACAGATTGAAAGAGATGATATGTTGTGTCTACAGTGAGACAAGACAGTAAAGAAAGTTGTATGTGTAGTTGTAACTGTTGTTGTTGTTAAGTGTAGTTGTAACTCTATACAATTTATTTGCTGAACGTGGCAGTACAATGTAGAATATTTCAATACTAAAATTTGTAATTGACCTTCATAAGAGCGTCGTAGACGCCTAAATTGAATAAATGATTTTGACTTTGACTTTGTCATAAAGTATTATTCAATATATAGAGGCTAATTCATTGTCAAATAATTATTATCGGTTTTTCTTACACGTTATTCACAGTAACAGTCTCAGTATGGAACTGTGCGCATATGATGCCAATAAGCTTTATTTATTTTTTTAGTCGAAATAGGTTCGCGTTTGACCACACCCTGCCTGATGTTAAGCAATGATGTGGTCTAGGATGGAGCACGCTTACCTAGAAGAAACCTATTTACGATCGATTTGAAGACACCCATATTGTATTCATCAGGAAAGACTGACCACAGTAAATCTAAGCTCGCCTTACATATAGCAACCTAAGCCTGAATAACTCTATATTCACTGGTGTTAGTGTTTAATCATCGGTTTCCTTTCCGAGAAATGCAGGTGGAATGTTTGCTTTAATAAGTTGGCATCGTCAGGACCACTATGTTCTAGTTATGAATGAAATTATACTGTTATCATTATCGCTGATGCCAATGGGATATACTATTTTGTATGATATGATGTAACAATATTACCGATTTGGTCGATTATCCATGAATACCATCACAAATGTTTATTTCAAAAGGGATGTACTCAGAGTTTAAGTCCTGTATGGCCAATAATACTGTCCGTTTCGGAAATCGAATCTAGAACCTAATGAGTCAGATGTGATTATTTATCACTTAATCTCGTCATTGGCGAAGTGGTCAAAATTGGAACACCGAAAAAAATACAAGAAACAAACCTAGAAAAGAAAAGTTACTTCAAAATTAAGGCAGTTGACACAAAGTACTCAACTTAAAAAGAAACGAACAAAAACTTAAGTAATTAACCACAACCGAACACTTTGTTCTTTAACTTTCCATTTTAATTTACATTCAAAGGGTTCGTAGCTTCCGGCAAGTTTTTCAAGTTGTTACAAACAACGTGCTTTATTATGTTACGATCGCATTTCCAAGAGTCTGGCCTTGGTCTTTTAGGGTTTCGTATCGCAATAACCCATAAAGGAAAATAAATTTGTTTTGATCACAGCTTAAAAACGAAATTAATCATTAAATAAGTACCTAATTGGCGTTTTCAGTCATGTTATTGTTTTGCATTTACATGGTAAATTGTCTTTTTGACCAAAATAAAAGGAACAGACTCGTCAAATACATAATTCCAGGTTCCTAACTAATAGACTTTTAGATAGAAAGCCATTAATTTTATCTGAAACTGGTGACTTAGATAAACCCATTCTTTTTTTTTTCTTTTTTATGTTTTTGTGACGGTACAAGCCCGAGGTCCACGTGATGCTAAGTGGACTAACCTCTGCCTATAACAGATGCATTTCGTCAACACGAATTGCACTGTGCCTTTCACACTGAGACGGACAGTTGTTAGGTCTCATGTGCCTGTAATTTTACTGGCTCTCAAGGACTGCTGCGGGAACACACTGTTAGGTGCTTGGCGACAGATTTTCTACAATATTAATGTTTGTGCTGTACTTAACGAGCTCTAGACGACACAAAACTCATTTGCATTATCAAAATTTCAGGTTTTTAACTCAGAATGAGTTTATTTACGAGCTACCATTACAAACAAATCAACAGAGAGATAGAAACCGTACGTATAGGGCTCTGCTTGCACTTTGGATGCGGAACCCAAAAAAGAAAGTCGATGCGAACTTTCAACATTGTTCGGAGTTTGAATTGAATTTTGTGGCAGCGAGGAAATTTATGGAAATTAAGTTGACAGTTCAATAATATAATTACTCGTAGGCAGTGGACAATAAGTGGGCCAACCCGTGTGCACATATATTGCCGTACAAACAAAAACGCATCAACTCACAGTTTTTATACGTTTCTTTTAATGAGATATAAACAATTAATTATTATTTATTTAGAAACGTCCTAATATAAAAATCTTTTCCTGTCCTTAGCCAACGCTAAATGGCGTCGGCCCAACAAGTATTAGCCATACGCTCTTTTTTATTAGTCTTCCTACGAATAATAGTTACATATTTATTCATAGTCAGGAACCCTAACATTTTATTCACATACTCGTATTATTATTTACGCAATCCATTCATATCTGCTTCGGATTTTCTCTGCCTCTGCGGTCTATCTATATCTACATTAATTTTAAGCACTTTTTGTTATACTTTTTATATTATTCTATCAAGTGGCATCCATGAATACAAAATTAAATTATCACCATCACATGAAAGCTTAGAGCATTTTTGCATTCACACTATTGAACTTTCTATCCATTTGACATACAAACGTCAGGACTTTTTTGTCTTCGACACAGAATTAGATTTTGTACTTTATTTGTATAGCACTAAATGATGTTTAATCAATTTCGATACTAATATACAAGGTTATTGGTAAAATGCTAACAACCTGACCGACTTATGCTAGTCTTAAGAAACAATTTGAGATGTTGAACAATTTTTTGTTTTGAAAAAAAATGTTATATTTTTTTGTTCTTGTTTATATGTTTTTGACTGCATAAGTACGAGGACCACCTGATGTCAAAAGTCTCTTGCGCCTGTAATGTCTAATTTCATATTTTTTATTACTTTGCTCGATATAAATATTCAAAATTATTCAAAGGGACCACGGTGCGGTCCAGTGTTGCCTTGGTGGGTGCTCTTAGCTCGGAGTAGGAAATAAAAAATAAAAGTTATATTTTTTTTTTAAAAACGAAATCATCTCGTAATGTTTCTTAGGACTAGCAGAAGTCAACCCTAAGAGGTTGTTAGCATTTTACCAATAACCCTGTATAGTAAGGCGGTCAATTTCTTCCTTACACACCTTTTTTGTATCTTTATTTCTCAGAGTCCCGACGCCTCGTGGATCAGTGTCGAGCACGAGCAGCACAAGTGCGGGCTCTCGGCTGGCGAGGCTGCTGACGCAAGGAGTTAGGGGAACTCCCGAGGAGATCATCATAGACACGCCCAGAAGGTTAAGTTGGGAGCGGTAAGCCTAAATTCACTGAATTTTTCGATCGTTTAAGTTTAGACTAAAACGACATCGGATACTTCCAGATATTGTGGATAAGGTAGGGTTTATAAGTTTTAATATAATCAGCTGTTACTGTTTCGGGGAAGTATTCAAGCACAATAGCATAATATCTATCTTTAGCAGTTTTTTTAATGTTATTGTAACGGAACAAGCTCGAGGCCCGTCTGATGTTAAGTGGACTAACCTCTGTCTATAACGGATGCAATTCATCACAAGTCACGAATTGCACAGCGCCCGTCACTGTCAGACGTAGTTACTTAAACACATACATGAGAATGTGACTGTAATTTGTGTGTTACATAGACAAAATTGTTAAAAAATTGTGTTACATAGAAAAGAAAAGAGTTTTAAATTTTATATTAAAGTAATATAAATAGTGTTAGTACCAATAGTAGTAGACCACTAATAATGCGACAGTATGTGTGTGTTACTTTGTTGCTCTTTTCGGCTGAACGGATTTGGGTAAAATATGGTACTAGATACCTACATTTCTTAGATCCTATACTGTATAGCAGCATTGTTCACTGCTTAACACAGCCTCCCCCGATGCTGCTTCCTACACTGAGAAAAACGACTTAAAGGCTTAAATCAAATTTGACCTTATACCGTTGAATTGTAACTACGTAAGATGAATTCATAACTCTTAAAATGATTTTCACCAATCAATAAAAATGTACCATGTTTTATATTAAACACGACCGTCAAAAACGCCTTCCGTAAAGTATTTTCAGAATTGAACTTGGTATACGATAATAATTGCAGTATTGACCATAAAATATACCTTACTTTTACGGCGTTTTATATACGGTGATTATCACTATAACGTACGACTTAATCAGCCTCATCGAAAAGTCAATATTTAAGAAAGACCACAAAATACACCTTAAATGAAGACGAAAAGAAACATTCGCCTTCACTGACCTCGTTTAACGCCTTCTAGTTGGAAGGCGTTTTTGTACGTATTTACGTTTGCTCGTTTTTTTGCCTTATACCATATAAATTGGCCGTCATTAGGGCGCTTTTGACTTTAGATTTTTCTCAGTGTACCTCCCGGTGTTTTACCTGTAGTCGCCTCTTACGACACCCACAGATAGCAATGGGGGGTGACATTCTAGCCCGACCCCTAATAATAGTTCCTATATTAATATATTATTTATGTAGGTCTACCATTATTCGGACACTAATACTTTTATCCCTTTTTACTGAGACGTTGCTTAGGCAGATTGATAATAATAAATTTAAGGCAGAAGATACCCTGAGCGGAAGCTAGTATAAAATAGAAGCAACATTTGATATATCCAATGACATGGTTTCATTGTACTAAGCACTAACAACACAAATAATATTACAAACGAGATATTAACCGTTATATTATAAATTACTTGGTAAACTTCCCATTTCAATTGTTCCCTTTTCACATCAAACCGCAAAAGGTCAACTACCTAGTTTCATTTTGGAAAGTTTAAATCCAATTGTTATTTATGAATATACGTTTATCCAAAGCCCTTAATCAGATTCTGAACATATTCGAAAGTTACTAGCTCTTATTTCTAACTCGGCACTTAAGGGATGAAAAGAAAAACTTAGCTAACTGTTTCTCACAGCAAATAATCCGTCGGAACCACGTGCGATAATCCAGGCGGAAAATCTCTTGAAGTTGTATGGAGCGGCGGTAATTTGGCTTTGAGACGTGATCTTTCTTATTCCTGCCCTTGTCCGACATTACAGTTTTCAACTTGTCTACTAAGCCACAACAAAAGTTGTGGGAACGCAAATGTTATAAAGCAGTGATGGCTCAGTAGCATTGGCTATGGACTGCCGCGCAGCAGGTCCATGATTCGAATCCCGCCACGGGCTTGAGCTTCACCGCATGGTGGAAGGGCATTTTGCGAAAGCCCGCCTGGCTAGCGACCACCCTCAAGTAGAAAATCTGTCGCCAAGCACCTAACGGTGTGTTCCGGCAGCAGTCCTTGAGAGCCAGAAAAATTACAGGCTAATGTGACCTAACAACTGGACGTCTCAGTGTGACGGGCACAGTGCAATTCGTCGTTGACGAAAAGCGTCTGTTATAGGCAGAGGTTAGTCCACTTAACATCAGGTGGGCCTCGGGCTTGTTACGTCACAATAAAAAAAAAAAAAAAAAAAAAAAAAAAAGTGTCTTAGTTTCTTTGCTTATAAACATTTATCATATCCTGTAATATATTCGAATATATTCTTTAAAATAACATGTTTTAAAGGGCCATATTGATCTATATTAAATGCACAATGTATTTAAGGTACTTAATTGGATAAGTGAACGAGTTTAATAGATAACGGTCTATTTCTTCAATTTTACTTTGAACCACTATGTTCACGTGTCTTAGTACACTTCTTCTATATATATGTATATAAAGTGCCTACATCGATGATCTAATTTATATATTAATGTATATATAGAACACAGTTAGAACAACGCCGTACGAAGTGCTATGTTTGATATAGCGTGATGTTGTGGCCATGCGAATTTATTCTCAAAAACCGCTGCTGGAACACACCACGAACATTTTCTTTTTTTCCTGAATAGGCTAGCCTTTGACAACTATCTCACATGATGGTAAGTAATGATGTGGTCGAAGATGTTGTTCAGGCTAACCTATAATTACTGGCTCTCAAGGAAAGCTACCGGAAACCACCTTTAGATGCTTGGCGACAGATTTAACATTAAAGAGATTTTGGCGACAGATTTATTACTTTAGAGTGCTACCAAGGCGGGTACTCACAAAATGCCCTACCACTATGCAAAAGTAAAAATAAATTTAGCTGAATGGTCAATAGTAAACAATTTTCTCGTAGATTATCTTTTAGTGCTTGGATTATTCTAGGAAAATCGGGGTTTAAAATCACTTCTGTAGCATTACCCATAATATAATAGACCCTTTCCTATAAACCTAAGCCAGTTCAGATGTCCGTAACATATTTATCAAGTCAGAACGTTTCACCCGTGTCCGCCCAAGCTTGAAACGTTACGATGCTCACTGTTCCGTAGAAACCAATCTCAAGGGCGGAAGACCGATTTGTGCGACAATTTGTGGGCATCCTGATGAAGTTTGAATTGACAGGCTTATGGGACAACAATTTGTCACTAACTGGATGTATTTAGAACATACTCGTCGTTAAACTTACTTGAGACTTGTTTACTATTCGTATAGGGTTCAACTTGCTTAAGTAAAAGCTAGTCTGGTTATAGGATAATTTTAGATAGAACGTCTCACGTCGATGACTTAATAACCTTTTGATTTATAGGTAGTAGTGAGGCGCTCAACAAAGTTCAGTGCTAACTTTGCACTGTAATTAGTTATAAGTTTATACTACTTACGAAAATTCCCAAGGCAGGTTGCGATCAGGTATGTGGCCATGCATAAAACCGAAGCCAAAACTATTTAATTATGAGGTTAAAAGCAAGAATTGAGACTAGAGTCCTATATAGAGTGAGGGGTTAAAGATAAGAACGAAGATGAAAACACCTTTATCTCTTAGAAAAATAATCAACAATGTACACCTCTGCGAGTCAATCTAAAGTACGATTAATAAGAAACGTGACATTTTGTTTCTTCTAAGAACTATTTAAATTTGCAAGATGACATTTGAAACCTTAGTTCAGTTATTGTCTTTCTATGATAGCATATTGATTCATGATCTTCCTAATTCCTTTTTATCAATGCCAAAAGTTAAATACACGACATTCGTGTTTAATTAATATTCTTGTCATGATTACTAATTTTTTTTTTTTGCTTAATGATAATATTGCATTTGACCGCAGTCTCACCTGATGGAAAGTCGCGCGGTCGTTAAAAATACGATTATATGAAAAGGAAATTGGTTAAGAGCTCTATTTAACATACAAATATTGCACTTTTTTGACTATTTTTTTTGAGTTTTTAATGATTAAAAAATGTGTCTAGTTGATGACAAATGCACGCTCTCAATTATATGAGGAAATTTCTCCTCTGAAATCATAATATTGTAATATAATATAATAAAAACTCCATAATCATAATTTGCGCACGATTGAGACTCGGTCTCGTTTGTTCAAGAAGCGAAACGCGACGAATTCTCTTCCGGTTTCCCTGCGTGGCGTTTGTGACGTCACGTCGGCTTAACAGGAAGTTAGACGGAATTGTCACTAGATGTATATAAATTTTATAAAGATTTCTTAAGTGTTTTATTAAATAATTAATTTAATGTTTTCTTAAAATACTTTTAAAATATTTGTTATTATTTATAATAGTGTACCTTTTACAGTCATTTTTTTAGATTAATTTAATATCAACACTTGATAAAATCTATTTTATCAAAGAAAAACTTAATACCTTACACTTTTTTTACATGATCAAATTATAATCTATAGTTTGTAGATTCAAATACATTCGCAAAATTTAAAGATGTTAAATCTTATTTTTTTTAATGTTATTGTAACGGAACAAGCTCGAGGCCCACCTGATGTTAAGCGGACTAACCTCTGCCTATGACCCACGGACCTGCTGCGCGGCAGTCCATAGCCAATGCCACTGAGCCATCACCGCTTCAAATATCTAAAGTAAATGCGCAAGGTAAACAAAATTATGATCCAAATTTAATCACGAGTTGTAGAACAAATATATCGTAGCTCCGTAGCACTGTAGCTTATATCAAGTATTGTAGCATGGGCTATATTCCGCCATTCTGACCACACAGGTTGTTATACAAGGCATGAAAAATGTTTCAGCAGGAAAAACGGAATCTCACATTCTTGATATTATATAATTTACGGTAAATTGTTTATTTGAAGTGTCGGTGTGTAAAATAAGTAGTTTTTTAACTGGTAAGTATTCGAAAACGTGTTTGTGTGTAGGTGAAAAATACAACAGCTAAAAAAAATGTTAGTTTTTGTGTTGACGCCCAACAATTATTGAATTCATTAAATTTGTTACGGGTAAACATAATGTTTAATGTTTTTACTGTTTAAGGGCTAATTTATGGATAAGATAGGTAGATATTCATTTTGACTGATCTACTAACTTGTGTCAAATGCATTGACAAGCCGTAAATAAGCAATTACCTACATACTGAAACTAACAGATTGTGTCAATATTTTTTTACTGAAGCTATAAATTTAACTAAGTACGAGTAATGTAAATATATACTACATACCTACTACCTATCCTAAAACATACTCAACAAACATCTCGATATCCCTGTAAAAGTATGCAGGTGCAGGTTCCTTTGAATCAAGAACCTTTGAACGTACGGCTCAACTTATCGAGAGCAGAAATAAAAACAACTTTACTTTTCTTTCAACTTTCGTGAACTAAACTCATGTATCTAAATCATTAACAGGTATATTCACACACGAGTTAACATCAAAATAATTATATTTTGACTTAACACTATTTTATTTGACTAAACCTCAACGTTTGGATCAAGTTGCATTGACCGTAGTCACGAGTATACTGAAGAAACGGGTGTCATCGTCTTGAGGAGCGGAGGAAACGATTTAAATCTACCCCCGTTCGGTTTTTGTTAATGTCTTTATCACTGTCAAGTTTCAACTCGACACAATACACTAACAATATCGAAACTTGCACGCGGAGACAAGTTACGACTTGAGCACTTCTTATTTCATATTTAGAGATAAAATATATAATAAAAAGAAAAACTGAAATAACCAAAAGGATATATTTTAGGCTCAAGGACATACATGCAAAATTTCAACGAGTTTGAATTGGTATTTATAGTATGATGATTACGATTGTACTGAAAACGCTATGAAGGCACGAATCTTAACATAAAAAAACTTGTATCCAAATTTTACTTTTGTTACTTGTCAAATGGCAAAAATACGAAACGTTTTCGAGATCTTTCATCAAATACTGCCAAAGCTACAAAGGAGAGTCCTATCTCTAGTAAATAAGTTTATAGTCTCATTACTAGGCAACATCCTAGTCGCTCGCAATGACTGTTACAAAATTACAAATTTACGAGAAACAAAAATATAGTCATGTTGGGGATTCGAACCCGCTATACGCAATAGCCAGGGTATGCTCTAACCGACTGAGATTACATGACATTATGACTCATAACTCTTATTTTAGCTCTCGTTCTTTAACCATCGTATGGGGATGGAGCGACACCTATAATTCAACTTACGTTGAAAAAGCAGAAAAAAGAAAAAAAGAAAAATAATGAAAAACACGAAAAAAACTTTAAAAAAAATTTACGTTCACTTTTTTACAAACCAGACTAATTTTGCAATTAGTTTTAAACTTGTAAATGATGTATTGTTCCATTTCGTGAATATGTTAAAATGTAATTAATTCGTTAACTTCAGTAGTGGCAATTTTCTTATTTATTCTCAGCCAGTTTTAAAGACACGATTGTTATATCTTGGTAAACAAAAGAACAGGCGACTCGTGGCAACTAATCAGTCGCTCACGAACATCTAAAACACACGATGTATCCGGGATTCGTTGCGTACCAAGGAATACACTCCGTTATTAGAGAATGACATTAAAATAATCTCACAATACAATACAAACACTCTTTATTGAACACCAATTTATACTAAATAATTATCCTGCACATGACTTAAATTTTTCCTATCGTATATTTGTGATTTTGTAATGTAATCCGCATAGCAGGCGTTATTGCAAACCTAACAATATTAAAACTAAATAATTATGTTACAGGGATACACAAGCAAAAGGATTTACAATATGCCTAGTACATAATAAATACGCTAAATATTAATATGCCTATAGTTGTATTGATAGGTAGTGTTTCTTCAACAGATCTTTGAAGGACTCAACGGACTTATGTCTGATGTTAATATGTTCAAGACGAAATAATAAGGTTGTGCAAAAATATCAAAGCTTTGAGAATAAGTGGTAATTTGTAAGATTAAATTCAAAATGAATCATTAACCAAGCTGAAACCACTTTTCGTTGATTAGTTAAACTAAAATCAGCGGGAAACTGTTTACTTGTGATGTTAGCGCTCAGGGCATCAAAGTTTCGCTTTGTAAATTACAGTTCTGAGTTAACGTAATAAGAGGTTCTGTAAAAGGCTTTCGGTTGGATACATGTGCCTTTGTTCTGAACAAGAAGACAACAAAAAGGAGTAAAATGAAAAAGTCTATCTATTGAAGGTAATTTAACCAAGAATGCTAAATGGGGTCAAAAGGAATGGTTTCTTTTATTGCTTTGTGTATCTACTTTAAGTTCTACATTATACTTCAATATTCTAATCTTGGCAGTGGTTACATATTTGATATGACATTGGCTCCATGGGGGCCGGGAGCTCATCGTATTTTCGAAAACTTGTCAGTTATATATTGGTTGATACGATGCGTGAGCAAAATGCTGGCATATGGGAACGCTGCCATCTGGTAGTGGGCTAGAGAATTTGGACTGCCTGTTGGCCTACGATGGCCTTTAGTACTTTTTTACTTTCCTAAATGCTTTCGTTGTAGTAGCTGTAGTATATAGTTTGAAGTCTTAAGTTTAATGAAACCCCCAGAAGAACTTGATGGTTTCTTCTGAGATTTTCTTCGGTTTATTTCAGTGCGGGGGGTCTTATTTAACTGAGACCCCACCGCTTGGACCACTTCCGCTAGCCCGTTGTTTATCTCGTATACTGTTTCGCATTCAGCTAGGCACTAGAAATGGTTATGTAGTTCGGATTTAGGCAACGCTAGGATGGACCGTGGAGCTTATCAGACGTGACCTCTCAAGCTTTACATTCAATGTGCCTTTAATGATACGGTGATTGCTACCGGTTTTCACCTTATGGATCACAGAGACAACAGTCGTTGGTCATCATGATAAACTCGATCTCATTTTATTTTAACCACCGTAGCTTATCGAACCTCTCACATATATCCTTAGCGTGCTTATACTGTGATTCGCGTGGCGCCGCGTGTCGTCGAATTATGGTATGTCTGGGCTTTAGGACTCGTCTATGAAGACGTGGTACGTCGTGCGGTGCATCGATCAGCGCGTTGACGGCGAGCAACGCTAACCGCTTCTATATGAACGCTCTCCTATATGGTTAACTGCAAAATACACCATACAAACTAACTGCAAAATACACTACATCGACGAGCCCATAGCCATTTTGGTTGAACCTCAGTGAAGTCGAAGCACTTTATATAGGGTCCATGTATAATCCACCATCTTGGTTTTTAACTTCCTATGCAATAAAGTTCATATGACATATAACGCAATTTGTTCCCATTTCTTCAGTAATTTTCATAATTTATGCACATATTTTAACTGATTACGTAAACATGCATATTTATAAAGGCTTGTGTCGACATACATATTAATGAGTAGGCAGCTGATTCATCCGAAACTATACGTACATCGTATATTGAATAGGAGCTTCGGTTTATATTACTGTCGCGGTATCGTCAGTAAATTTGGATAAAATCGCAAGTATAATAAGCTCAATTTCAAAACTATTTTATTCATCAATAATTAACGCACATACATATTCAAGTTTTACCATGGGTCGTTTACCCAACTCCCGAAGAAAGGTTATGTTTTATGGTATGTAAGTGGTTGTGTTTCTGTGTGACCTGCCGTAGCCATAACAGCATGGCAAAATTTTGAATGTCGAAATGTTGTCATTAGTTTTAAGGAATAAAAATAGAAAATTGCAATTAATAAATAAAATATGTACCTCAAGCAATATTTAAACCCGCGACTATCCATTCCTGGAGATAAGCTCTGCCATTTTTATTTTTATTTTATAAGCATTCGAAGGTCTTTATGTAAAAATTACAATGGTATATTTATATGATATGTATATATGAGAGACGCTTGAATCATATATTAAGTTAAGGTCCCTACAGACCGAGGCACTGCATATTTACTATAGAGTAGCGAATGTGCAAAGTTGTGAACACCACCGCGTCACACAACACTTGAAACAAGTGTCCAATCATGCGTGAAACTCAAATTGACGCTTCGCGCCCACGAGTCTTTTTCAATCACTGCAATAGTCTGCCCGTGGATTTGCACTGGTAGTATTTTCTAAAGCGGCTTCCTTGATAATACTTCCTATGAAGATGATATATCCCTCCTTACAAATTTTGTACCTATTTTTAATACTAATTACTCAAGTTTACGAGAGTTTTTCGGACATGATATTGTCAGTATCTGGGTAACTAAGGCACTTGTTCCACTGCCGCTGAGAAAAGGAGTAGCTAGCGACTATATTTTCTCGCTCTAGAAACATGCAAAAGATAGTTCACACAAAGTTTAACCCTAAATCATATATGTAGTTAAATGTCTACCCTACCGCCGAGAACTCGCTCTCCACTAGTTTCACAGCGAAAAAAGCTTTACTCGCTCAGCGATCTACATTTGGTCAAAATTTGTGGTCAAAACACTCACCGAGAGACTGTTACATGGTAGATATGCATACTAGAGGGCCGCCCTGAGCAAGTGGGTGAGTAATTGCCCGTTGAACTCCCTTAGTCAGTTATAGCTCAGCGACAAAACTTTTAGAACTACTACTAGCTTATCGCCAACTCGTTTCTGGTTCTAGCTATACTCGCTTATCGCTCATCGCTAACTGTGGGACAAGTGCCTTAGTTCCTTTCCAACTTCTTACCATATTTTATCATCATACCTTTGAGGATGGATGGATGTTAGTATCTACTAATTAATGCTAAAATTGCTTATATTTTGACGAAATGTAGTATAAATATATCTAATTAGATAATTTATGCTATATTTCGTCCTAGAAAAGACCAAAAGGTATAATAACAAAAAAAAAAAAAAAAATTTACGAAAACATCAAATTAATATTTTAATAAAACACTTAAAAATATAAAAATATATCTAGTGACAATAACCAAAAGGTATATTTATTTTTTTCCTAGAGAAGATCAAAAGGTTTATTTTGAGAGCCAGTACTTCTAGGTTAGCCTGAACAACATCTTCGACCACATCATCACTTACTATCAGGTGAGATAGTGGTCCAAAGCTAACCTATCAGGAATAAAAAAAAATTAAAAAACATATCTTACAATTATTATTGTAAGACTTTCGTGGCTTGAACTAGTACCATGCAATTCATGGTATATATTATAAAGGAACCTATAATCGGTAGGTACATACGGTATACAGACAGACAGTGGGAAAAGTGCAAAGTTGGCAACACTAATTCGGTACAGTCGAGTCGGTCACACGAGTAACTCGCATTGACAGCACAACACTCGCATGCCTTCACTTTCTATATCAACTGGATTACAGCTAGAACATATGACGCTGTTATTTGGGATAACAATGTTAGGTATTTGAAAGAAACTCAAGAAAATGTTCAGAACAGGTACCTAGATGGATAAAAGTTTGAGAAGTTTTCCAAGTTATCCCGTGTGTACTCGAGGGTACTTCGATAAGGAAGTTATAGAATAAAAGTTGAAGTTCAATATGATGTCTGTGCATTGAAGTCGGGTCTTTGAAAACTTACGTTAATGGCGGGAAATTTAAAATTTTAACAGCTTTATCGCCTTTTTAAGTTGTTGCTATGTAACTATGCTATTTGAAAAATATTTGGGAGTTTAAAATTATACACGTTAACTTTACGTTTAAGATAACCCCATATGAAAAAATCCATTGGGGTTAAATCAGGACTGGGTGGAGGTACTTCTAGGTTAGCCTGAACAACATCTTCGACCACCTCATCACCTACCATCAGGTGAGATAGTGGTCAAAGGCTAACATATTAGGAATAAAAAATGCTTGCGTTTCGGATTCGTTGCGCTCCAGTAGCTGCAATTCTGCTTACATGTCCATTAAGATGAAAATCAGCTTCATCCGAAAACAAGAAGTTGGTAAACGTTGAAAAGCGCTCAATTTCCTGATTAACGAATTCAAGCCTGTGACTGGTATCTTGGGAATTCTTGCACCAATTGAATTTTGTAGGGGTGCAGCTTTAGGTATTTGTGCAAAATGCGGTGTAATAATGATCTATGCATATTTTAAGCAATAATTGTGCGCTGCCGAATTGAAAGGTTCGGGTCGTCACGAACAGACTCATTAACACTGTCCATGTTTTCTACCGTTCTTGATGGCCTTCGTCGCCCGGATATTGGTTTTTCTCTCTGGTCTCTTCAAACTTTTTGACCCATTTTCGAATAGGAGGAACGCATGGCACATCATTTATGTGGCGAAAACTTCGAATACTGCAGAATCTTCTACGCGGTACAGCCACTGAATCACCGTTTTTGTAAACCTCTCGCACGCACAACGCTTGGTTTGCTCCCGAAATACGCTCCATAGCCACTGAATTCCGAAGAGGCTAGCTTCAGCCAGGAGCCAGGCTACCGATTGACACATTCTCCGCGCCCGCTCGGGCCGAATCCGAGGGCCCAGCTAAATAAATATAAATGTTTAATATTCTCATGTTTGCAATAACGCCCGCTATGCGGATCACATTACATAATTACAAATATACGAGAGGAAAAATTTAAGACATATGCGGGATTCGAACCCGAGTCCACCTACAACTTTAGCTGGGGTTAAAAAAAAATTTCCTCTCGTTTATTTGTAATTTTGTAATTTAATCGGCATAGCAGGCATTATTTCAAACATAACTATATTAAAATTATAAGGTTGCGTCATCATTTACAAATATAAAACCAATTGCAAAATCGGTCTTGTTTATAGTACAACATAAGTTGCACTATAGATGTCGCTCTTTCTCATTACGATGGTAAAAGAACGATAGGAAACATTTGAGTTATGACTCATTGTCATGTTAGCTTATTGGTTAGAGCATACGGTGGCCAAAGGGGTGGATGGACGTGGGTTTGAATCCCGCACATGACTTAAATTTTTACTCGTGTATTTATAATTTTGTAAATATAAACTTTCTTTTGAATCCCTAAATAAACTTGTATTATCTTAAAATAATAGAAAACACCAATGCACACAAGTTCCTTATAAACCTTTAAAAATTGCGTGTCCACGTAACAAATGTCATTTATTCTAGGTACAAAGGTATATTATATATCTAACAATCTAACACAACCGAGACACGAATCCAAAAAATAATAATTTTAGAATTATCCCATCAAAGTCGTCAGGGGGTGGTTTTTGGGTCACTTTCAATATGAACTCCTCATTATTGGATTACTCTATTTATTAGTATTAAAAAATACATTATGTGCGGAAGTTTTGCCACCAAATAATACTCTAGTGTTCATTATAAACGCATCATTAATTGGTAAAAAAAAACTGAAACACTTCACTTTTAAAATTAGTTTATGTAACTCCTCCTCTATGATAACTTATTTTCATATTTAACTTTCGCTAAAATGTAACCATCAAATTAATTAAAAAAATATTTTTAATTTTTAAGATAAATCCATGTAAAAGTATTAGTTTTTTTGGACAAACAAAAGTTCGAATGTTTGATTTTTATTTAATTCATGTTTTGTTTTATTTTCCTTTACAGGCTCCTTATTGATCTGAATCACCCCCTTAATTAAATTATAATTTTATCCTTAACAACCACCGCGCGCCATTTGTTAAGATTCATGAACTACATATTGTTAAATTTTATAAGCTACTTACAAGAGAGTTCAATTAAAAACTCTGTATAAAAGCACTTTACGGTGTCATATGTCATATTAATACTTGCGGAAAAAACATCATAAGTATATGAATAATGTTAATGACCGTGAAAGGACAAAGAAGTGTCAGTTTATTCACCTTCTTCAGCAATGGTTTCGAGGCCTTAAACTTTCAGCAGCACCCCGTTTTAATACGTTTTGGTTAGAAGGTTTTCATAATGGCATATAGCGCATTATTTTCCCAGTCGACTTTTGTTATCTCTATTTTAGACGACGAAAAAAGGACTTAAACTAAACAATAAGGGAACTCCCCCCTTATTGTTTAGTTTAAGTCCTTTTTTCATAATTTAATTTTATTCTTCACTAGCTGTACAAGCGACTTCGTTCGCGATTGCCGTACCTGCAAACTAAATATTCACATTTGAGCACTGTTTATCTCATTTTAAGCAACGCTGTGGTCTGCGGTGAAGCACTCCTAGTAAAGCATAGCTCAGAGACTCCTTTCTGAGGAGTCTCTGTCTCTTTTTTTACTTTGGGTTTGAAAACTCCCGGGTTGTATTTTCCAGAATACAGGGGATACAGACAGACAGACAGACAGAAAGACAGACGACAGACAGACAAAAATTAAAAAAAATACAGATTTGGCATCAGTGTCAGCTACAGAGACCACTAAATTTTTTTTTTTTTTAATATCTGCCATGTACAGAGTTTGATCTGTTACAGTTTTATTATAAGTATAGATTATCTAAGTGAAAAAAACAATCACTTAAGATCGTTTCAGAAAGCAGCAACGTTAATTTATTGGAGGACGGCAATAGTTTCATTTCATGGAGACTGAAGCCAATAAACCTTTCTTGAAACTAACAACGTTTATTCTAAAAGTGGTAAAAGCACAGAGTACAAAATATCCGATGTTTTGAAATATTTTCTCTCGTATATTTTCTTAGAGAAATGTAACACAATACATTGTAGGAATTCACAATAGTCAAGCGAAACGGTAGTCTCCGGTTGCCTTATTTCAGATTGTAAATGAGGTTTTTTGTCAATATATATAGTACAATATTTCTATCGTCATGGGATTTGGCTTTTGTCGTGCTTCTATTTATAAAAGCAGATTTTTTGTTTCTGTTATGTTTTTAAACGACACAGCTTGTATATTTCATAGTTATTTCCGTTAGCATGCCATTAGGGTCATGTCTCAAGGTCTATTAATGAACCGATTTTTTACATAACATGCTCAGTTCTGATTACCTTTTCACAATGCATCATTCATCATCCTTTCAATTCATCTGCGTTTGAGGTTTCAGTGACATGTAAAGCACCTCTCTGCATGGTGGTAGGGCATTTTGCGAATGCCCCCCTGGCTAGCAACCACCCTCTAGTAGAAAATCTGTCGCCAAGCATCTAACGGTGTGTTCCGGCAGCTGTCCTTGAGAGCGAGTACTTCTAGGTTAGCCTGAATAACATCTTCGACCACATCATCACTTACCATCAGGTGAGAGAGTGGTCAAAGGCTATTCTATCTATACTTATAATAAAACTGTAACAGGTCCAATTCTGTACATTGAAGATATTTTGCAAAAAAAAATTTGAGAGCACTCTGTAGCTGATACTGATGCCAAATCTGTATTTTTTTTATTTTTGTCTGTCTGTCTGTCATTCTGTCTGTATGTCTGTCTGTATCCCGGCCGCGCATCACTCCAAAACTACTGAATGGAATTCAATGAAACTTAACACGATTTGAGTTCATACTACGAAGAAGGTTATTGTATACTTATTATCCCGAAATTCAGCGCGGTTCCACCGGGAAAGGGGATGGAAGTCAAAATGTACACTTAGTTGTAATTTACTAACGCGTAGTCCGATTTCAATTATTCTTTTTTGTTAGAATAGTGATGAGTGAGACCGGAACCCCATGGGCAGCCCAGCACCCCACGGGCAGCCCAGCACCCCACGGGCAGCTCAGCACCCCATGGGCTACTGAATGGAATTCAAAGAAACTTAACACGATTTGAGTTCATACCACGAAGAAGGTTATTGTATACTTTTTATCCCGAAATTCAACACGGTTCCCTCGGGAAAGGGGATGAAAGTCAAAATGTTACTTAGATGTAATTTATGAACGCGTAGTCCGATTTCAATTATTCTTTTTTTTTAGAATAGTGACGAGTGAGCTCGGAACCCCACGGGCAGCCCAGCACCCTACGGGCCACCCGGCACCCCACGGGCCACCCTGCACCCCACGGGCAGCCCGGCACCCCACGAGCAGCCTGGCACCCCACGGGCAGCCTGGCACCCCACGGGCAGCCCAGCACCCCATGGGCAGCTCGGCACCCCACGGGCATCTCGGCACCCCACGGGCATCTCGGCATCCTTATTTAGATTTGCCAGCTTGCTAAGATAAAACTCTGCTCTGACTGCGCAATGGAAGTGTACAATCTAATATATTTTTGTTCTACCGCCAAACAAGGAGAACCTCGGCAAAAAGATACCGTTTTATAATCGAAATTCCAAAGAAACGCACAAAGTACCTACTTTGCTCCAACATTTATTGTGTGAACCGAGAAGGAACTCTCTGAGTTACTTAACTACTGTCTTCTGGAAAAACAAGCTGGGAGTTATCAAACCCAAAGTATAAAGCTCCTTTCTGAGCTATACTTTACTAAGAGGGGTTCACCACAGACCACAGCGTTGCTTAAAATGAGATAAACAGTGCTTAAATGTGAGTAATTAGTTTGCAGGAAAGGCAATCGCGAACGAAGTCGCAGGTACAGCTAGTCAGGAATAAAAAAAAAAACCTCGGTGAATTTGTTCGACAATTGATTTCGCATGATTTCTGTCTGTACCATCATACATAACACGTTTAATCATACGCAAGCTGAGTATTTTTTAAACGCAGAGCAAAATCAATCGATTACTACCCTCCATCCCCTCCCTGCGACTCTCACTGATGACATCGTCAGTCCACCCAGTCCACCAACTAGGAAATTATAAAACCTGTTATAATACTTTAGGTATTGGTAAATATTATACTTTTGGTATATATCGTTTCGGTTGAAATCGCGCCAAGAAATTTCAAATATAGCTAGCTCCATGACTTTTTCTGCAACTCAGCTTGTACAAAATGGGTAACTGCTCAACGCAATCAGTCATCCTCGGCAGTACTCAATCATCGAAATGGCTTACACTATCTTCAGGAATAATGCTGATTTTGCACTTTATATGAAATTAGTGGTTTTGAGTATTTTACTGACATTAAATTAACGCACCTACCTACTTATTGAGGTTTTCAGGGCAAGGCGCGCCTCACGTTAATATATAATAGACTAACTAGGTTACTAGATACAATCTCTTTTTCTTCCTTCCTACAATGCCTTCTCTAACAACGAAAGTGACAACAAAAGAATCTGTCAAATATATTTTCCATAGCAACTCACAAGACAAAGCTGTAAAATGGTTTTATGACAGGCCACCAGAAGCCAACCTTTCATGGAAATACTTCCGATTAAGCCATTAACAAAGAAATAATAATAATAGTATGTAAAGTATACCTCGGTTACAGAGGGTGATAAAATGGTAAGCAGCCGTGTTGTATATATGTATGTGAAGTGGTTTGGTGACACGCTGCTCAATAGGCGCATATTTTTCCTTCGTCAATTTTTCAGCACCGATCTGGAGGATATGTGACCTTATATATCTCTTGGATCTGTTCCACTGCACTTCGCATGAATTTCACAGAGCGGCAATGGATTTTGCTACCAAAATACATAAATAAATGTATAGTGGATATTTACTTAGATATTAATATATATATTTAATATTTTTAGTTCTAGAAGTATCTTTAATTTTTCTCTTAATTAAAATTGTTTGCATTTCTATTTTCTACCTTTTACTTTTTCTATTATTATTTTATATGTGTTTATTATTTTTAATCTTGAGCCTTGGGTAAGCGAATTGGGTAACTGTTATGCATACCCAAGAGCATGTATGTAATAAATGAATAAATAAAATATATATATATACGCTTAAGCCGGGAACTATAGCGTATATGACAAGCTACATACGTATACAAACAAAATTAATCCATTTTCTACGCATCAATCAATAAGACGAGCTTGATTAAACATGGCATCCTTATTATGTGCGGCCATTAGAGTGACCTCTTTGCTCGAAGATGGACATTGTCCATGGAAAGCGGATATCCGGTAGTCAGGTTACCGCCACAATCAACCGGAAATACTGACGTGACCTGGTAAACATGCTTTAATGCCGATCACGTTTGTTGAAATCACGTTAATCCGATTACGTGGTTTTGTCGTGGATATTGTGATTTGATTTGAAATAAATCAGAGAAACATTTTATGTGAGAGCTAGCCGAAGTATTTTATATGAAAAAAAAATAGCATATAGAAACGTCTGTCAACTTTTATTCCTCTTTGGTCCGGTTTTCAATCGATAATTAATATTCTTATTTTAATAAATGAATAACCAATATGTAAAGAACAAAAGTTCAATTGTTCTAAATGTGGTTGTTTTATCCAGCTCGGAGTGCTCGTAGCGTACCTTGCTTAGTCGGTCTTAACCAATCAACGAAGTTAGCGTCCGCTGCGATGGTGCCTCGGATGGGTGACGGGTACTAGCTATATTACAGAGCGCTTCCATGCTTCGTAGGGCATGGTTCTTGTCGGCTAGCTTCTATCAAGAAAATCTGTCGTCAAGCACCTAAAACGGTGTGTTTCAGAAGATCCCTTTGAGAGCCAGTAATTCTAGGTAAGCCTATACAACATCTTCGACCGCATCATCAGTTACCATCAGGTGAGATAGCAGTCAAAGGTTGGCTTAAGAATACTCATATTATTATTCTCATGATTGAAAACCGTGTCTTCATGGCCAACGCTTTAATTATTTTTTTTTGATTTTGTAACTTTTAAAGTAGTACAAGTGATTGTAAATTTTACCCGGATATATATCTCAGCTTCATGGTTTATATCCAGTAAAAAAAACAACTGAAATAATTTTTTGAATTTTTTTTAACGCGGGACCCGACATTTGTTTAATAAATCTCTGAAATTCTTATATTTCAGTGATTGTTACATTGCTTCTAATATCACATAGAACACAATTGCAATTGAATAAAGTGGCGCACCTTGATATACGATTGGTCACCTGCCTTATTAAAATTCAATCTTAACTCCTTTCAGATGACCCTCACAGACCAAAGTAATTTAGTGAGATGAGGGAAAGCCACCGAAAAGTCTTGCGGTATTTGTCGGGAGGCCATAGGTACAGCAAGGCACCTATTGGTAGGATGCAAGGTGCTCCTTGATAGGGGTCATTATTCACGCCGTCATGATAGAGTCCTCGAAATCATACGAGAAGCAGCGAGTCTCTCGGTAGCTAGAGCAAAAAAAGGTTTGACCACAAACAAACGACAGGTTGCTTTTGTAAAAGAAGGGTCATCTACAAAATCGAAATCCAAGCCTGGAGGCGCAGCTTCCGATTGGATTATTTTGATGGACACGTATGAGAAACACTTCAAAATTGCTGGGGATGTTGGTGTTTCGTCATCCAGACCAGATATATTTCAATACTCAAAAAATCTAAAACGCATAGTACTTATAGAACTTACTGTGCCGTTGGAAACAAACATACCTATAAAGACCACACAATAAAAACTAACAAATATTATGACTTAACAAATGAATTAACCAAAAACGGTTATGTCGTTAATTTATATGCTGTAGAAGTCGGAGCAAGGGGTATACCAGCAAAACCCCTATACAACCTACTAAAAGACCTTGGCCTGTCAAGAACAACCGTAACTTCCATCCTAGAACGTGTATCCAAGGCGGCATTAGTAGGATCTTACCAAATTTGGTAGGATCCAGAGATAAGACTCGAGCGGTGAAAGGGAGCATTGACGCACCATAAAGGGGCCCCTTAACCTTACTCTCTGGAGTCTCTGGGTTACAAGTCCCAAGCACCTTGACTTGGGCCTCTTTCTCTGCAACGCTATGGACCCGGCACCCGCACGGTGAATCAATGGAATGCTAAGTATTTCGTCTCCCCATGCGGTTTCGTGTAATTAGTAATTATACATTTTTGACAAGCGTGCACTAGTAGATAATGGAGCATCGACGAACTATACGTTTCTTGACTTTTTTAAAGATATTATTGTTCACAATTTATCGAAAATTATGAAGTCCTGATGGCTCAGTGGCTCACTGCCACGCAGCAGGTCCATGGTTCGAATCCCACCGCGGGCTTCAGCTTCACCGCAAGGTGGTAGGGCATTTTGCGAATGCCCGCCTGGCTAGCAACCACCTCCAAGTAGAAAATCAGTTGCCAAGCACCTTATGATGTGTTCCGGCAGCCGTCCTTGAGAGCCAGTAATTCTAGGTTAAGGCTGTTAACAACTTCGACCTCATCATCATTTATGTATGAGGAGAAGTTCCAACACAAAAAAATATGTTATTATAAAACAGTTGCACTTAATTTTTTTTACCTGTTAAACAAGCAAGCAGATATGAAAAATGCTTTCAGCACAATTTATTGCCAAACACGTTAGAATATATTTTACACATGTATTTACGATTTGGATTTTCCAAATCAGCAGTTTTACAATCGTAAATTCAATTTATTTCTACTTGAGTCTATTACATTTTTCGTAGTTTCTATCTACAAGAATGGATGTCTCAAAACTTATTCAATCTCAAAGTCTGCGAATTTATACGGTGCTGAATTTGGGATTCTCCATAGCTGCACCTGGCGTTTCTCAACTTATCAGTTAACTTTTTATTTAGATAATTTAAGTTCTCTTTTCAATTATTATTTTTCTTTCTCTATAAGTTGTTATAGAATGAATTTTATGCCACAGCTAAGTAGTTTGTTCATGTTATTGCAAAAAAATATAAATAATTCTTTGCAGTCCACATTCAGCAAAATTTTCAGAGTTTATAAGAATTTCATTTAAATTAAGATTCATTGAATGACAACTCATTTATTGGCTCGATTTTTCAATGTTTCGATGTTTCGATTTCACCGTGCTGGAGTCACTCCAATATCCATTAAGAACTAATTCGGTTTGACACCAGGTTAGATGGTACGGATTTCCCTGACAAATACTTTTTTAGTACCCTATACCTGCCCGTGGGGTGCCAGGCTAGAATGTCATCACCCCATCTATACTGGGTGTCGTAAGAGGCGACTAACTGTACCAAGCAATGATGGCTCAGTGGCATTGGCTATGGACTGCCGTGCAGCAAGTCCATGGTTCGAATGCGGCCGCGGGCTTGAGCTTCACCGCATGGTGGAAGGGTATTTTGGGAATACCCGCCTGGCTAGCTACCACCCTCAAGTAGAAAATCTGTCACCAAGCACCTAACAGTGTGTTCCGGCAGCAGTCCTTGAGAGCCAGTTAAATTACAGGAACATGAGACTTAACAACTGTACGTCTCAGTGTGACGGACGCAGTGCAATTCGTCCTTGACGAAAAGAGAAGTATGCACACAAGAAGGTGGGCAGCAGCGCTGAACAGATATCTCACACTGCATTCCCCAAGACGCCTGCAAAGCATGGGGATTATGGCAAACCCCCCATAATGGTGGAGGCTGGTATTAAAAATCATTATATATGTTCGTGGATTTCAAGACTTGATGACAACTTGATGAAGATTGTTTAATGGTAGATTCAATTTAAATACGAAGCCATTACCGCGGATTTTCATTAGGTATATTATATTATAAGCAATTTGAAAAAATTACAAGCGAACCGACTTGTTTGTAGTTATAAGGTCATGTATACTAAATTTAATGAACTCAGAACATTTTTTAAAATATAACAAATCCAATATTTTTTGTATGAGAATGCTACAGATGCATGGTTGCTGTTGCTACCTGACATTTTAATTTATTATTTTTCATTTTTATTTGTACAGTTCTGATGTTCTAGCTATTTGACCTTTATCATTAGTTATAACATGGTGGTAGGGCATTTTGCGAATGCCCCCCTGGCTAGCTACCAACCTCAAGTAGAAAATCTGTTGCCAAGCACCTAACGGTGTGTTCGTTGGCAGCCAGTAATTCTAGATTAGCCTGAAACAACATATTCGACCACATCATCACTTATAGTGATAAAAGACATTAAAAAAATGCATTTTTAAGACTAACTAAGACCTTGCGATTAAGATAGGTATATATAGATGGAGGTAATTGGGACTAAATAAAAAAAAGATCCTAATTCTTCCGTCTGGATCTCGATACCGAGTACACGCGTGCAGGAACACAAGTGAATTTTCATATACTTTCTCATAATTTAAATCAATTTGAAATAAATTAAATTCGGTGCAAATAATAGGAGTGCATAACAAGTGAAGAGGTTGAACGCAAGCTGGCTACGCTACGACACGCGCACACATCGCCAATACCTGTGCAAGTAAGCCGCACACTACATACGTCCTACTCACTCACGGACGTGAGCGCCCTCCATTGAATGTGACCAACAATTACACATCTCGCTCTACAGCTGTATTCATTGACTGTGTATACGCTAACTGCGATTACATCTACACGTTACCTGTTCACTCTGATTGGTTGCTCACTTTGCATACATACTCAGCGCCTTTGGATCGATCTCAGTTCCAGTTTTTTAACATACTTGCCAATTTGCCTACCTGCGCTTTGTCATTAAAAACCACGTGTTACGCGCTAGTGAATAATGCCGCTAAAACGTACGCCCCCAAAGGAAAAATCACCATCGCTGGCGGACTTTGCATCGCCTTTGCAACACTACGCGTCTGATTCTAATGTTGCTGAAGTCGGACATGAGGCTACGGGGAGTGCTGCGTCATCGCTTGGCAACTTGACCAAGCGAAGTGTGCCTAAGCGGAAACGGGGAGATACTGATGACTTTAGCAAGACGGAGTTGATGGCTATGTTTTCTGAGCTGCGGAAGCGGCAGGATGATAAGTTCGACGCTGTGCTTGCCTCAATTAGTCAGGTGCAAGTTACTGTGGACTTGATCTCCACTAAATATGAAGAGGCACTAGAAAAAATTCATTTCTTAGAAGAAGAAAACGAAAGTGCTAAGAGTCTTATTAAGGATCTCCAAATCCAGTTAGAGGCGCAACAGCATCATTTCCGATGCACCAGCATAGAGTTAAGAAATATCCCCCAAAACCAAAAGGAATCGAGGGACGATCTCATGGAAATTGTTAGTAACATAGCTAAGTTACTTAATGTATCATTGCCAAGTACTGCGGTTAAAAACATTTACCGCATTAATACAAAAGCTACTGATAAGCCAATAATAGCGGACTTTACTACAGTCGCTATGCGAGATAATTTCTTGAGCTCCTTTAAAAGGTACAATAAAATGCACGTAAATGCAAAACTTAGCACATCCAGTCTTCAAATAGGCGGAACTCACAAACTATTGTATATTTCGGAAAATCTCACACAACAGGAGCGTAAGCTGTTTTACCTTGCTAGAGAATTTGCCAAAAGAAATAAGTTTATATTTTGCTGGACGTCATCTGGAAGAATATTTTTGCGGGAAAGAGAAGGTTTGCCTCAAATTCGCATAACGTGTGAAAGTGACCTAGACAAGCTACAACGAGATAAGTGACTAGAATGTCAGCAGCAAAACGCGAGAAGTTTCAGTTTTATATCCATGAACAATATCGATTGCTTATATAACCTGTGTTACAAATCTATGCTAATATTTTTAATTCCTAAATTGTTTTATTATCTAAGCTTTATTCTAAATATGTTATATGCTAGTATAAATAGCAAGTATGCCCAGTGCTACTCGTATCCTTTTCTTTTACCACTTACCTTACCTCATACACGCTCATCAGAACATACATATTATTATATACAACATAATAGTGATAAACACCACATAACAGTTATATCATATAATATCATATTTCTCATACCCCAAAATCGTACGACAGTAAATAAGAAACAACTCATTAAAAATTTAATACATACCAATACATACAAACTTTGCCCCGACTCTTTAGCAATATCTTGCTTATTTAAAAACAATACTTGGCACAAATATCACTGTTCAAGCCCCAATACCGCAGATCACTCCCTATATATACCTAAAACCCATCACAAATATATGTGTGGTAAATTAAACTATATAAGAAACAACTTAACGATTTTAACTATGATACTTTTATCTTATGTGTATATTCACTACACGCACGTTTCTAAGTTCTTAAACAGTTGTTTTATTGCACTCATATTTTACTTCATTACGGTACAGCCACTACGTCATGGCCAGGAATCACGTCATAGTACATGCGCACGCGGCGGTGTCGCTTGCTTAACTGGTTGTTCACTTACAATTTTTCTGATTAAGATGATAACCAGTTTATATTTCACAAATAACCTATACTTCTGCCTACACTCCTTTAACCTATATATATTATTACATACTTCATTAACCCTCCGCATTCCCCTACTAAACTCGAATTGTCTATTAATATATATGTTCTGTCAATGCATACGTTTAGTTAAAATTGTTTTTAAAGCCAGGATATGTTCCTGTGCGAATAAAATATTTTATTAATTATCATGACCGATCATAAAGATTTAATTGATAGCATCGACAGCACCACCATGATAGACAATTTTCGGGTAGGCTCGGCGGAGGAATGTAGGTTAAAACTAGGCGATTACCAAAACCAAACTTTAGTGCTCACGCAAAACATAAGAAGTATTCGTAAAAATTTCGATGAATTTGTAGTATTTTTAACACGGCTTAAATTACTACCGGACATTATATTACTTACGGAATGCTGGATAGACGATTCTTTTCAAAACTTATCTCTGCCAAATTACAACTGTCACTCATCAACGGTATTCAGAAACCAAAATGATGGCTTGGTCATTTTTTCCAAAATAGGACTGAGTGTAGATATTTGTGAACCACAATTCATTGATGCGAATTGTCTTCTGATAAAACTAGGTCTTGAAATCAGTATTATTGCAATATATCGTTCCCCATCCGTAACCGACATTACGAATTTTTTATATTCGTTGGAAAAAACAATCGAAACCATGCCAAGGGAGTCTTGTGTCATACTATCTGGTGATCTTAATATCAACATAAAACCTGACACGTGTGATCCTAAATGCCCAGACTACCTAGAGCTCACTGCCCATCATGGTTTTATTCCAGGACACCTTCTGCCCACACGTGGCCCAAATTGTCTGGACCACGCCATGATTAGATCAAAAAACAAGAGCCGTGTTGTAGTATGTGACTCTGATATTACTGACCACGATACAGTCCTGATATGTATAGATAATGCTATCTCGAAGAATCCCCCGCCGTCAAGAGTTATAACTAAAACTAATTATCTTGATGTTACGACTTACCTTGAGTGTGTTAATTGGTATGGTTTTTATGAAGAAACTGATGTGACTGTTGCTACTAAAATTTTGATAGACAAGGTTTCCGTCGCTGTCAAGATAAATACCACGCATAAGAAACTTAGCAGCTCTGAAGTTATAAAGAAACCGTGGATGACAAAAGGACTACTAAACTCTATCCGACGACGCGACTCTCTGCATTTACAATTAAAGAAAAATAACAATAACCATACACTTAAACAAAAGTACAGGACGTATCGGAATCAATGCCAATCCTTGCTCAATAAACATAAAAATAAACATGATGCAAATCTTATAGCTAACAACAAAAATAATAGCCGAAAGCTTTGGATGACGGTTAAGAGCATTTGTCATATACACCCTTCTAAAACAAACTCTATTAATCTTCTGAAACTGAAACCCGATTCAGCTAGCTCTTTGAATTTTGTTAATAGCTACTTCTCTTCTGTGGGTTCTGACCTTGCTAACAAAACTCTAAAACACATACAAAAAACCGAGGCTGAGTTAGCTAACTCTATAACTTTTAATCAGTCACCCAAAGATTCTCTCTTCCTGACGCCTACAGATGAGGCGGAAATCAGCAATATCATTTCAGGGCTTAAATTAACTTCTGCTCCAGGCTGTGACCAAATAAGCAACGCGGTTCTTAAACATTCTAGCCACATCCTAGCTTCGCCTATTGCACATATCTGTAACTTAAGTATGTTATCCGGAGTGGTCCCTGATTGTCTTAAAGTTGCAGACATCTGCCCTGTGTTTAAATCTGGTGACTCTTCATCGGTATCAAATTTCCGTCCAATATCTTTATTGCCTTCACTATCCAAAATATTGGAAAAAGTAGTCAATAAGCGCCTACTGAGTTATTTTGAAAAAAAATGAGATATTGTCCCCTAAGCAATTTGGATTCAGGACTAATAAATCGACTGAAGATGCTGCTGTGGCTCTAGTGAACCATGTATCAGAAGTTTTGGACACAGGCCAGAGGTGTGTAGGTGTGTTCTTAGATTTGGCCAAGGCATTCGATACAGTGTCTTGGCCAATCCTGATAAAGAAGCTCGAGCGGCTAGGAGTTCGAGGAATTGCACTTACCTGGTTCCGTTCTTACTTAAGCCGAAGAATGCAAAGAACTCGCATTTTGGACCAGTATAGTGACTATAAATTAGTCACTTTTGGCATCCCTCAAGGAAGCGTTCTCGGGCCTACCCTTTTTCTGACCTACATTAATGACTTCTGCCAACTTGAGATCAATCAAGTTGAAATATATACATTTGCCGACGATACTGCTCTCATATTCCGTGGTAACGACTGGCCAGCGGTCATAAATGCGGCGCACTTAGGATTATCACAGGTAGCGCACTGGATGCAAAACAACCTGCTTACACTTAATGCAAGCAAAACAAAATACGTGGCCTTCCG
Source organism: Plagodis pulveraria (assembly GCA_963890685.1). NCBI lineage: Eukaryota > Metazoa > Arthropoda > Insecta > Lepidoptera > Geometridae > Plagodis > Plagodis pulveraria. The sequence continues at coordinate 24,985,656 of OY982955.1, read as the reverse complement.
AATCTCCCAGCAGACGGAACCAGAATCAATCAACTTAAAGATTTACTCCTGTGGATCAATTTCATCTACCATATGTTCATGTCCATGTCTAGAACGAGTAGAATCAGTGAAGTACCTTGGTATTTTGATTGATCAGAGGTTATCATGGGAGGACCAAATTCTTGCCATGTGCGGACGGCTTCGCAAAATGACATATGTATATATTCAAACGATTAGCTTCAGTTGCCGATCCCCATACGCTAAAAATTGTATACCAAGCTCTATGCCAGTCTATACTTAATTATTGTATAGTTTGCTGGGGATCTGCAACCAAGACACTATTTCTGAAGATTGAAAGAGCTCAAAGAAGTCTTCTCAAAGTGGCCTACAAAAAACCGTACAGATACTCAACAGATCGTCTATACGAAGACACTCAGTATCTTAGAGTACGACAACTATATATTTTGGCTATCACATTGCGATACCATAAATTAGCACATAAATATATAATCCATTCTCAACGATCTTCACGTCGTAACACTTGGCTCAAATCTAAAGCCAAAACTGATGTAGCGAAACGATCTTTTCCTTACAAAGGACCACGGATCTACGAGCAACTAGACACAATTATAGGTATATATCAGACATCGCGTTTTGTTTGCAAAAAGAAGGTTGCATCATGGTTGCTACGGTCTGACTACGTTGTGACGGAAATGTTTGTTAAACCCAATACTTAACACTGCGGGGCCTGTTCTTCCATACTGGATTCATTTGCTACTTTACTCTAGGCCCTACTGCTTTCGGAGTACATTGGTCAAATAACTGTCATCAGTCATCAGGGCTATTGTAGCTTATTGAGTCCTGTCTCGGGCTCGTGTTGGTAGATGCGTCTCAGAGTTTCGATCAGCTTATTAATGTATGGAACATTTGTCAATGACTGCATCTAACGATCGGTCTCGGCTTAAGGATGCATTTATTTGCACGAGTAGGTGAGTGGAGAACAGGTCCCTTAACTACTTAACTACTTTCATCCCATCAATATGTACAATATAAATTACCTAATATTCTTCATACTTGCACATATCACACACGACACTATTCCCATAACTTATTCTATCGTTGATTTTTACACAGTACTTTTATATACACATGCTCATACTTACACCCTTACACATAACAACAAAAAAAAAACTGGAAAGGATATTGGTATCACCTACATACTTGCATACTTAGTATTAGTCTAAATTTTGCTAGAGTTTACTGTTCGCAGCATCATATTACTGTCTGTATACATATATATTTTATTATAATATAGGTAAACAAATTAACATGTTTCTTATCATGCCATGTTCACAAGGAAGAGACTGAACTTCACGACACAGGTTATCCTAGTGTGAGGTTCAGGGAACTATGCTATAATTTATTATATTCTTATACCTACAAACTGATAACTGTAACCATTAACTCATGTTTTGGAGACAAATAAAGATTATTATTATTATTATTAATTTGTGCGTGAATAGACCCGAAAGTGTACATGAATGTAGTTCACGTAAGTATAAGAGATACAATTACATGTTTGCTCTTGTCAGCCTCAGCCTAACACTGCACCGAAAACCCATAACGATCATAGTAGAAGAATCCGGAACCACCAAAACTCATAATGATCATAATAGTAGAATCGAGAACCCTAAAGATGTTCTTTATCCGATGCGTAATAAATAACCCACCCTTCGAGATGAGATTTACGGTTGAAAACACGTAGCTACATATATAATATTGTGTTCGTGACACGTGAAAAAGTTACGTAGAATTTCTAAGGAGGCAACGATTTTGGTGTAAAGATATGAAGCGCTCGTAGCGAAGTTTACTTAGCTGTTCTTAACCGATCAGCAAAGTTAAGCAACGTCGCCCGCGGTCATGAGTTGGATGGGTGACCGCTAGTGACACTACTACTGAGCGTTTCCGGCACGTTAAGCCGTCGGTCCTGGTTGTTGTCTTAGGATGGCAGTCGTTACAGCATGGTGGTAGGGCATTTTGCGAATGCCCGCCTGGCTAGCTACTACTCTCAAGTAGAAAATCTATCGCCAAGCACCTAACGGTGTGTTCCGGCAGCTGTCCTTGAGAGCCAGTACTTCTAGGTTAGCCTGTACAACATCGTCGACCACATCATCACTTACCATCAGGTGAGATAGTGGTCAAAGGCTAACCTATAATGCATGCAAAAGGGCAACTATTAATTTCATGTTAAGTCAGTGTTGTAATGGAAAAGTACTGCAACACGTGTACTTGTGTTGAATAAAACAGATCAGCGGCAGGTAACCTCCTTGATGCTGACCTACCTCTCTAGTAGAAAACGCAATCAAAAGGTACAGGCGTTTATGCCGCAAATTTTCGACACACGCAAGGGAATCAAAACCTTTGAACTCAGAATCTTGAAATTTAGTACGAAGCAACCTCTAAAATAAAAATTGTGAAAGCATACATTTTTAGTTAAATCATAAAATACAAATACTTTAAATAATTTTAAAATGTTATGGATTTCGTTTAGCAATGATATACCATAACTTTCACTTATATACCTACAGGTTTGTACGGAACCCTTGGTGCGCGAGTTCGACTCGCACTTGGCTGGTTTTTTACTAACAAGCTCCTCCAATTCATGTGGATATCCAAAGGGCAAAACGGATAGAATCCACTGACTGTCTGCATCTCCATGTTTTTCTGTCTGTGTGTCAAAGGTGCCTAAAGTAGTAGTATAGGTCTCGTAAATGAGAGACCTGTGTGCCTATTATGTAATTTCGTTAGTAATAATTTTTGATTGAGAACGTCATCCTGACAACTCTAGTGAACAATCGAACCCGACTAATATAGAAACATTGACTTCACTTCACTAGACATGCATATCCAATGCATGAGTAAGGATAATCATGATCAGAGCCCGGAAATAAGGGCACAATCTTTCGTTCGAGAACAAAAACCATGACTTCAATGACCTGACTTTGGCTTACTAACTGATGTATGCATGAATCATTCCTTATAAATTTTAATATTGGAATAATAATAATTTTGATCTTTAATTCATTACAAATAACCATGTCACCACCCGGCCCCGTGGGCCCCGGGCTAGAATATCACCCCCCATTGCTACTTGTGGGTGTCGTAAGAGGCGACTAATGGTAAAATACCGGAAGGTGGGCAGCAGCGCCTTCTGAGGTAATGATACCTTAAACTGCGATCCCCAAGCCGCCTGCCAAGCATGGGGATTATGGCAAACCCACCTTTAATGGGGGAGGCTCTGTTCAGCAGTGGACAATCCAGCTGATACAGTAACCAATGTCAAGGTATATAATCGCCACGCTGATATCTAGTTGTGTAGAATGCTAGCACAAACACAAATATTGAATTCATTCAAGTTACATCCCAGGAGGGTCCAATACTTGAGAAGCCGGATACGAAACCTTTTTTCGCTACCTAGCGGGGTGTATTTGGGGGTAGTCGTCTAGAGTTCACTGATTAGAGTACAAATGTTTATTTACTCTAATCAGTGAGCTTATAGAAACAATCGGGGGCCGTGAAGGTTGTAAATTTTACTAAAGGTCTTTTTCAAAAACTAAAGTATGATTACTAGGTTTCAGTATCATATGCATATCCTCTTATAACCAATAAATACTGAAAAATCTGTTTTATAATGTACGTTTTAAATCTATATTAAATTTATTTAACAAATTATTGGAGTACAAAATTTTTATGCCCAAGGCGGGGTATAGGCATCCGACGCGATATCGGAGGACGCGGGTTCAATTCCCGCCTTGGGCATAAAAATTTTGTACTCCAATAATTTGTTAAATATATTTTTCGCTTAGCACGCGATAGTGCTTGTATATATATTATATTTAGAACTATATTAAATTTATTTCAAATCTATACCAGTATTTTTTTGGGTTCCGTACTAAATAACGGAACCCTTTCCCCCGAATTTCTAAGACTCGGGTGTCTGTCCGTCTGTCCGACCTTTAAACGGCTGTATTTTAGTAATAGGTAGCCGGTTGACATTTTCACAAAATATTTATTTTATTATTTATTTTTATGTTAGTATGGTGAATTGCCTAACAAATAATAATAATAAAAATATATTATAAAAACGGGGTCCCAATAGAAGAAACGTGTTTTTATTTAATGGTTTTCTTTTTGCTTTATTACAAAAATGGTTATACATTTACAAGCGTCAAACTTGGTATTATTATAATTTGATATGGAAGGTAACAAATATTAAAAAATAGTGCAAAAGGACCCCCTTGAGGATCACAATCTGTACGAAAAATAATCTTTTTGGTGCATTATGTTGGTGCGGACAAAACCCTCGGTGAAGGAGTGCAACTCGCTCATAGGCGGTTTTATTTTTACTGCTATTGCTATGCGTGATAGGCCGAGGTCCATCTCGCCTTAAGGCCGAGAAAATAGGAAATAATGCTAACAATATGTAGAAAATCTCATAAACCAGATACAGATACCTCATGGCACTGCAATTTATATACACAATACTCAAGGGTATAAGTAATGTGCTAATAGATCTCAAAACATGTTTCCTACTACTGGCGGCTTGGCTCAATACAAAAAAAAATACAAAACACCTCTGAAAATAAAGGTTTCCGACTTTTTCCGCTAGATTTTAATGTATTAAGATATGATTTAAGTTCTAAAATATTGAATTTTTAAGTGCATAAAATTTTATTTTTTACAAAAATAGCATAGTTAATGTGTAATTAGTAGTTTTGTATTGTTTTTCTGCGTTCCATAAACAATAGACATGCCCTCGAACTCCTTTTTGCTCTCATCACGACATAACGACATCTGGCAAGCGGGTGCCAACGACAGTTTGTCGTTAACCGAAAGCGGTCCGGATATGACAACAATGGCATTCGTTTGGCACAATGGGGTTGAAGGGCTTGGGAGATGATCCTAAATCACCTACTAAAATTGTTTAATTAATTTTGTAAAGTACTTTTCGTTGCTGCTTTGTTGTTCTCTTTGATCCTTGATAACCTTCGATATATGATCGAAGGTTATTCTATGTTATTTAATCTGGTGGTAAGTGATGTTGATGGTAAAGATGTGTCAGGAGGTAATCTGAAGAAGAATGGATACTTATTTTCAAAAGACCACCATATAACTATTTAGTCACGCCTGTATTCCCTGAAGGTGTAGGTAGATGTTTCTAAATAAACCCCTACGTTTCGTTTACCACGTTACTACCAGAAGAACTACCATCTTCGACTATGATTCCCAAGATGCCTGCGTTTTTATGGCTTCGGGGTCTATGGCAAGCCCCCCCTTAATGAGGGTGTTCAGCCGGACCGTCCACAGCTGTGTTCAGCTGTTACAGTACAATAATCTTATCCTATATAGATACATTTGGTGCAATTGTGAAGCGCTCGTAGCGAAGTTTACTTAGCTGTTCTCAACCGATCAGCAAAGTTAGGCAACGTCGCCCGCGGTCATGAGTTGGATGGGTGACCGCTAGTGACATTACTACTGAGCGCTTCCGTGCTTCGAAGGGCACGTTAAGCTGTCGGTCCCGGATGTTGTCTTAGGATGGCAGTCGCATTTTGCGAATGCCCGCCTGGCTAGCTACCACCCTCAAGTAGAAAATCTGTCACCAAGCACCCAACGGTATGTTCCGGCAGCTGTCCTTGAGAGCCAGTACTTCTAGGTTAGCCTGAACAACATCTTCGACCACATCATCACTTACCATCAGGTGAGATAGTGGTCAAAGGCTAACATATCAGGAATAAAAAATATAAAAAAAACCAGCCTTATTACATCAATATAACTTATTATGCTTCAAAGTTGCCCCAAAATATCTAAATATGATTTTGTTTTACATATATTGAAGCACATAATTTTATGCTCCGGGCGGGAATCGACCCTGGGGCCTTCGCTTTCGCGACGAACGCCTAAACCACTCGGCCACTCGGGCAGTCTCTTTCGAGCCGAAATTTCGTGCTCCGGTTTAACCGTCATAGGGGACGGTGCACGGCCATCAACCACACTACTAAACTACATCTGATCGAAAGAAGTGTTTTTTCAACACTTAACTCTCGGAATGATGTCGCTTTTCCCTTTTTTATCTACCCTTCTAGATTTCTTATGATAATAATAATAAAACGTTTCTTACTGCAAAATAAACCTGACCATAACTAATATCTAATGATTTTATGTTTTACATAACGTTATTTTCTAAATACGGACCATTGTCCCTAAATGTCTTGTTTTCCTCGTTAGGCAACCTGTATAGAGGAATCAGCTTGATTCCTAAAATAACCACCTGCTCCAGATACCGGGCAGTATCTGGACTCTAGCCGAGAAGTCCCGAGGCACCCGAAAACGTGAATTTGAATGGAAATTTCGCGTTCGCCTCTTCCCCGGGTGATGTCGACAATATTTGTTTATCAAACAAAATATTTTGAATAACGATTGTAGTTAAAGTTTATTGAGCATTTTCAATCAGAGCCATTCTCCATACCGGCTGGAAATAAGAAAACAAATGAGAATAGTTTGAGTGTAGATGTGTTCACGTGATGCCAGAAGTTTTGAGAGCCAGTAATTCTAGGTTAGCCTGAACAACATCTTCGACCACATCATTTCGAGGGCACGTAAAGCCGTCGGTCCCGGTTGTCGTCTTAGGATGACAGTCGTTATAGCATGGTGGTAGGGCATTTTGCGAATGCCCGCCTGGCTAGCGACCATCCTCAAGTAGAAAATCTGTCACCAAGCACTTTACGGTGTGTTCCGGCAGCAGTCACTTGAGAGCCAGTGAAACTACAGGCACATGAGACTTAACAACTATGTCTTAAGGTGACGGGCGCAGTGCAATTCGTGACTTGTGACGAAATGCATCTGTTATAGGCACAGGTTAGTCCACTTAACATCAGGTGGGCCTCGAGCTTGTTCCGTCACAATAACATAAAAAAACATACATACATGAACCCTGAAAACATATCCACTGTATTTTTGGGCAGTCGTGTAATACAACAGCATTACATTAGGTACAGTTGCCTGAAATAATAAGTATACACTTCGTAATTTTCATAATAATGTGATGTCACTAAATTCTTAGTGATTTAAGTTAATATACACATAAGTGAAACAATTCAAATTATTCTTTGATTTTAAGATACTTACATAGAGAGAGACATAAGTCTTTGCCACAATTTTGAAAATTACAAGAAATCATGTTAAAAATACAAAAAAGGTACAATAGCTACAATCGTTACGCAAAATTATTATTTTCATGAAAGCAATGGTAAGAACAGAGGGATCGCAGAATAAAGGAAGCTTAAGTTCGATTAAAATGCAGATGAGGTGGTAATTGCAAAAGTCCTTTAGATAGCGTTGGCGTTGAAACGAAGGCGCCAAGTTGACTGTGTACTTTAATTATTATTGATTCACTGTCGCTTTTTGGTTTACAATTTTAATGTTATTTTGAAGTGGATAAATGTATCTACTCAATGAGCAGCATGCCTCTACTGCCGTCAAGTAAATTGTTGATACAAAAAAAATAGAACCGATTTCAACAATCAAATGTGTGAAATAACTTGTTGAAGTTGGTACCATGGTGGTTCAAAACTCAGAATACAGAAAAACTTAAAAGGGTTTTCTGTATTCTGAGGTTAAAAAGTACCTATTATCACGAATATTGTGCGCATGGTACCGACTTCGAAGTTATTTCACTTATTTGAATGTTGATGTCGGTTCTATTTTTTGGTTAAACATTTTTTTATTTACTTTAGGCCCACTTGCACGCATAGTTGGGTTAAATAAATAAATAAAGAGTTAGTTAACTCCGAGTTAGTTACTTAAAATTTTAACTATTATTGTGCCTTGGACCGCTAAAACATGACACCGGGTTAGCTAACCTGACATTTCTGTTTTTTTAGCTGGGAACATTGAAATTTCTATGCGCTTCTATTGTAACCCCGCCGAAGATGAAAGAACAGAAAACATTAAACTTATACGTCTATCTCTTTTACACAACAGTACAATGTCTAAAGGCTTTCTTACGAGTCCTCCATTGTTTGACAATTGACGTAGTTTTATTTTATCCGTATATTGTCTAGTGTTATTTATTTACTTTCGTCTGTGGTTTTGTGATCCTTTGGTTTTAGAATGGTTATAAATTTGTGGAAATAACTTGTTTTGCAGAAATATAGATAATAAATGCGTTTACGTGCCCCTACTTTCACAGCTTGTGATAATATGCTTCTATGTGATATAGTAGCGTAATTCAAACACATAGGTAATTGAGAATAAAAAACTGACGGAGCTAACCTCCGACAAAAACATGCATCTTGGCTTGAGGTGTTCAAAATGTACAATACGAGTAGTACTGGTTATTCTAGAATACGCTTTCTTCTTCAAGTCGAAATCTTCTATGAAAGTATTTGTCTCAGGGAATTATAATAATCTGACCGTTCTCCGACCCTTCTGTCATAGAAGCTTGAACTATATACTATATATTCAATTATTTCTTTGTCATCATCAAATAATAAACCATCATTGATCAATTTAGTATATTAAATAAAAACACACTACATAGTAGAATAGGTACAACTGAACATAACCTTAATTTATTTTGACAAAATCTTCACTAACCCAGTGTTAGCGACATAACCCTCCTACATCGGTGGGTTAATTTTTTAAGGTTTTAACCCTAGGTTTACTCTTAACTTTTGATGGCGCAAGATAAATTATTTATTTAACCCTGTGTTAGCAGTTAACTCCGAGTTAATAACGTTAACTCTGGATCGTGCAAGTGGGCCTTAGTGACCCTTCCTACTTATGGGATTGATTGTCATTCACTGTCAATGACTATATCATCAATATAGGAAAATACTTTACAGTTATTGGAGTGTAACTCAAAAACGGCTTGACCGATTTTGATGAAATTTAAATAGGACCACATGGTAAGCATCAGCTTTCAAATAAAAATCATCGAAATCGGTTCACCTACACTGAGAAAAACGACTTAAAGGCTTAAATCAAATTTGACCTTTTACCGTTGAATTGTAAATACGTAAGATGAATTCACAACTCTAAAGATGATTTTCACCAATCAATAAAAATGTACCATGTTTTATAATAAACACAACCGTCAAAAACGCCTTCCGTAAAGTATTTTCAGAATTTAACTTGTTATACGATAATAATTGCAGTATTGACCATAAAATATACCTTACTTTTACGGCGGTTTATATACGGTGATTATCACTATAACGTACGACTTAATCAGCCTCATCGAAAAGTCAATATTTAAGAAAGACCACAAAAAACACCTTAAATGAAGACGAAAAGAAACATTCGCCTTCACTGACCTCGTTTAACGCCTTCTAGTTGGAAGGCGTTTTTGTACGTATTTACGTTTGGTCGGTTTTTTGCCTTATACCATATAAATGGGCCGTCATTAGGGCGCTTTTGACTTTAGATTTTTCTCAGTGCAGCCAAAAGTTCGAACGAAAAAAAACACAAACAAACGAATAGAGTACCTTCTCCTTTTTTTGAAGTCGGTAGGTATGACACAGTGCCCTGCTAGAGTCTATTCAGAAAGGGAGTGGACTTAGGTTTTGACTTGGGGATTGTGCTAGTTTGATAATTATGATGGCTTATAACAATGTTTGCTTAAATTACATATTTACATAGATTGTATATTAATTATGTATAACACATTGCAATCAACTTCAGAGTTGGTTCATCTTAGCCTGTGGGTCCCGGGATAGAATGTCACCTCCCCATTTCTACCCGTGGGTGTCGGAAGAGGCGACTAAGGGTAAAATACCGGAAGGTGGGCAGCAGCGCCTTCTGTGGAAATGATATGTTAAGCTGCGATCCCCAAGAAGCCTGCGAAACGTGGGGGTTATGGCAAACCCCGCCCCCTTTTGGATTGTGTTCAGCAGTAGACAATCCGCCAGATACAGTACAGTATATAAATATTAGGTCCTTACATATGAAATTGGCGTTTTGTATGGGAGGAACAAAAAGTCGAATATTTTTTAATATAATATATTTAATTAATCAAAGTATGAACCATTATTTTCTATGCACTTTTGCCATCTCATAGGTAGTTCATTGATCCCTTTACTAAAAAAACCAGTCGGACGGGAATCAATAAAATCTTTGAAGGCGATTTGGACTGCCCCATCGGAGTTGAATTTTTTCCCTTGCAAGAAGTTATCCAAATTTCGAAAAAAATGGTAATCTGTTGGAGCAAGGTCCGGGGAGTACGGAGGATGTCTTAGACTTTCCAATTGAAGCTCTTCTAATTTAGTAGCCGTCTGTAGCGCAGTGTGTGGTCTAGCGTTGTCGTGAAGCAGCAGTGGCGTGGAGCGATTGACCAGCCTAGGTTGTTTAGCCGCTAGCTTTTCCATCATGGTTTGCTATTCCTGACAATAGACATCAGCCGTAATAGTCTGGCCAGATTTGAAAAAACTGTAATGAACAATACCGGCACTAGTCCACCAAACGCTTACAAGTAACTTTTTTGGGGTTAATTTTCGCTTGGGGCAGGATTTGGCTGGCTGGCCAGGATCTAACCATTGCGCTGAGCGCTTCCGATTATCGTAAAGAACCCATTTTTCATCACAGGTAATGATTCGGTTTAAAATACCTTCATTATTGTGCCGGTTTAGTAATGTAACGCAGCAGTCGACGCGCGTTTGCCGGTTTGTTTCAGTCAATTCGTGAGGTACCCACCTTTCAAGCTTTTTAATCTTCCCAATTTGCTTCAAGTGAATTAAAACAGTTTTATCACTAACATCGCAGCCTGCAGCTAACTCGGACGTGGTTTGCGATGGATCCGCTTCCACAATAGCCTTCAACTCTTCATTATCAACTTGAGTCTCAGGCCGTCCACGGGGCTTGTTCTGCAGGTCGAAATTTCCAGAACGAAAACGTTGGAACCAAAAACGAACTGTGTTTTCTTTTGCAACACGACCGCCATACACATCATTCACCCTTCGAGTTGTTTCCGCAGCACTAGTGCCACGGCGGAACTCGTACTCGTAAATAATGCGATATTTAAGGTTTTCCATTTTGTAAAATGAGTGACGCAAACAGAAAAAAACAGAAGAAAAAAACAAATGAATGACGATCATCGAAGCACAAATACATGAGTCTATAGCTGTACAAATTTGAATTTGGAATTCCTTACCAAAGAGGAGAAATTCGTGATTAAAGTGGCCAGTACGAAAAACGCCAATTTCATATGTAAGGACCTAATATATGACAACGATAACGGGATATTAGCGACTTTCTTTTTTGTTTTTTTTTTTAATGTAATTGTGACGGATAAAGCTAGAGGCCCACCTGATGTTAAGCGGACTAACCTCTGCCTATAACAGATGCATTTCGTCACAAGTCACGAATTGCACTGCACCCGTCACTTTGAGACATAGTTGTTAAGTCTCATGTGCCTGTAATTTCACTGGCTCTCAATTACTGCTGCCGGAACACACTGTTAGGTGCTTGGCGACAGATTTTCTACTTGTGGGTGGTCGCTAGCCAGGCGGGCATTCGCAAAATGCCCTTCCACCATGCTTTGAAGCTCAAGCCCGCGGCGGGATTCGAATCATGGACCTGCGGTACGGCAGTCCATAGCCAATGCCACTGAGCCATCACTGCTTCAAAAGTTCTGCCGCTTCATCATCACTTACCATCAGGTGACATTGTGGTCAAAGACATAGCTATAAGCGATAAAAAAATCTTTTACCCATATTTTTTTTATGTTATTGTGACGGTACAAGCTTGAGGCCCACCTGATGTGAAGCGGACTAACCTGCCTATAACAGATGCATTTCGTCACGAGTCACGAATTGCACTGCACCCGCCACTTTGAGACATAGTTGTTGAAGTCTCATGTGCCTGTAATTTCACTGGCTCTCAAGGACTGCTGCCGGAACACACCGTTAGGTGCTTGGCGACAGATTTTCTACTTGAAACTTGGTCGCTAGCCAGGCGGGCATTCGCAAAGTGCCCTTCCACCATGCAGTGAAGCTCAAGCCCGCAGCGGGATTCGAACCATGGACCTGCTAAGCGGCAGTCCATAGCCAATGCCACTGAGCCATCACTGCTTCAAAAGTTCTGCCGCAGATGCAGATTTTTCACGTAAAATGGTATAATATTGTGTACTGCTTTTATTTTTGACAGGCGTGAGTCTATCGGACAGCTTCCCCGTTCAGCCAGCATCGACTCCGTGGTTGAGGCGGCGATTTGCGCTCGTCACTCCGAGCCGAGCCAGTCCACGCTGCAGCTTCCCTTTCGCCCAGACCGCGCCTTCAGCCTCGCCTCTCCAGGAGTCAGTAGGAAAGCGAAGACACAACGAGGACAAGCTGGTAAGTAGAAATCTGTAGAATATTAGGAACAGAAACCTCGCTAGTGCTCATGTCTGAAAGAAATCACACTATTAGGTATGTGGCGGACGTACATAACGGTTCGTACAGAAGCTTCTACTATAGGACCGATCCAACCCGATCCAAACCCGAGATATTATAATATAGACAATAGCTTTGATATCTTTTTTTTATATCAATTATACAGGGTTATTGGTAAACGGCTAACAACTTCTTAGGGTTGACTTCTGCTAGTCCTAACAAACATTTTGACATGTTCTTTTTGACGGAATAAGCACGAGGATCACCTGATGTTAAAAGTCTCTTGTGCCTTTAATGTATTATTTCATATTTTTTATTACTTTGCTCGTTGTAAATATTCAAAACCGTGTTGCTGCGGCGGGCCCTCTTGGCTCGGAGTAGCCATTAAAACACAAAAATAAAAATAAAATGTTTTCGAAAAAAAAAATTGTTTTATTAGGACGAGTCAACCCTTAGAGGTTGCTAACCATTTACCAATAGCCCTGTATTCTACTATCTAGATACTTAAATATTAGTTTATATTACACCTTCACTTGATAATATATTCATTGCACAATGCTTTTATACATTCAGCGCCCGTTGCAAATATTAATAATTGCTCAAAGTGGAATACCGAAATTCTCTGGTCACAGGTGTTCTAAAGTAAGGAGGTCTAAGTACCTACCCACATTAAGGCCTTTATGCCATGGTGAAATCAAATTTGGTTGCCAACTATGTATTTCCATAAAAAAACTTTTAAAATTAACTGTTTTTTTTAAGTAATGTAGTTCTACGCGGTTGATAATGAATACCGAGGTCTTTGATTATGGTAATGAGGTCGAGAACGCTGACCCACCCCTCGCCCGAGGGTCTACTCAGGAACCCGCAATGCAGTGTCGCTTTCTTTATAAGGGCCGTTGACTTTAAAATAAATATTAAGCACCATCTAGGGTTCTCGGCCCCGTTGCATTTGGGTAGCATAACTTTATTTACGTAGTGATAATTTTAAGGGCAGTAAGAGTTTATGTATAGATAAAAACTATGAATAGAAGGGGATGAAATAAGCAGTCTATTTTAATATGGTTATGTTTGCAATAACGCCTACTATGCGGATTACATTACAAAATGACAAATATACAATAGGAACAATTTACACGGGTTCGTATCCCGCACATGACTTAAATTTTTCCTATTGTATATTTGTCATTTTGTAAGAAGCAGTCTATAATCTCGACTAGTTTTGTTTGAGAAATCAAACTATAATACTTATATACAACACTACAGCTACTACAATAAAAGCATTTGATACCCATAAATCATTGCAGACTCACAGGCAGTGCAAATACTAAAATTATTATATCAGAATGTGTGTGTGGGTTGGGTGGGTTTATGTGTGTGAGTTGCTACTCATATTCGCATAGTTTTAAGTAGATTTTATCCGTTCAGCAGCAATGTTCCCATTACTTTGTTCCGTTTTAAGGGTATGGGTGCCGAAGATATTACAATATCTCAGGATGGATGCCGCCGTGCAGTTTGTCAATTGTGACAAAATGCAGCTGTCATAGGCAGAGCTTACCGGCCTCGTCCTTGTTCCGTAAACTAATCACGTATAAAACGCAACTAAAATATAATTTTATCACGCTAGGAGTGTCGCGTGGAGTGCCAGCTAGAGGTCAGCGCCCACAAAGTTTTGCGCAAGTAATAATAACAATACTAGGTGAATTAATATTTATCTATAGAAAGACCTACAACTTTCGTTTACAGTATAGTATCTTGAAAATATGCACCATTGGGCAAATTAAAGGTCCTCGCGTCTTTGTAGTAGTTTATATAAACATAACGTAAGCATTCTTATTCGATGTAAATGAAATATAATACGGACAAAAGAAACAATAAGAAATAATAACAAATATTTTAAAAATATTTTATGAAAACATCAAATTAATATTTTAATAAAACACTTACAAAATACAAAAATGTATTTAGTGACAATTCCGCCTAATTTTCCTGTTAAGCCGAGCTATGAGCGCACGATCGAGAAATCTGAGAAATCTCGATCGTGAGTAGAGTCAAGACCTCCTGAGGATGCTTCGTGTTGAAGCGAAACGCGTCGAAAATTCTTCCGGTTTGGCTGCGTGGCGTTTGTGACGTCACGTGGGCTTAACAGGAAAATTAGGCGGAATTGTCACTAGACATATTTTTGTATTTTTTAAGTGTTTTATTAAAATATTAATTTGATGTTGTAATAAAATATTTTAAAAATATTTGTTATTATTAAATATGGATTTCCGCAAAGTAACGCCTGAATCTATTTATTAAACAATAAGAACTTACACCTTCCTTCTAGTAGCCTTCTTTGCTTACTTCATACAAATACCGGCTAGAAAAATATAAATTACAATAATTATGACTAATCCAGTTTTATTATAAAAACCACTAATTTTAGTAAATAATACGGGATAACTCACGTGAATAAGTCAGATAGCTCGTACTATAGTTTCAACCACATTCAGTGGTCTATGACATCACACGCGCTACGAGCTGCCACCCGCAGTGCTAAGCGAGACTTCAACGCGGGCGTCCCAAGCTCTCCTTGAAAAAGACCACCGAATGTGGTTGAAACTATAGTTGGAGCTATCTGACTTATTCACGAGAGTTATCCCGTATTA
Organism: Plagodis pulveraria; assembly: GCA_963890685.1. Classification (NCBI taxonomy): domain Eukaryota; kingdom Metazoa; phylum Arthropoda; class Insecta; order Lepidoptera; family Geometridae; genus Plagodis; species Plagodis pulveraria. Next base: position 24,970,604 of record OY982955.1, on the reverse strand, counting down.
TTTACTAATCCAGTTGTTAATCAAAGAATTGACTGCTCAGCAGCTGCCTTACCGAATTTACGCTTGTGCAAAATAAATAAGACTTTTTCTCCTTACATTACACGTTCGCCCTGTTGCCTACTCTGTGCAAATATTAATTCACCTAGTATTGTTATTAATAAAATAAATCAATTTGTTATAATACTGTGAAATAAAATCCTAATTGATGATACGTTAGTAACTGTGCCGATGTTCGAGGCATTGGAGTCTAGACTCTATATAAAGCCCCGAAAATCAGCACAGTTGCCAGAAAAAGAAGTGTTTTTTGTACTGTCAATATATAAAACTTACAAGCTATGTGAAGACACTGTCCCCGAAGAACTCTCTTCACAAAAAGATGTGGTCGAAGATGTTGTTCAGGCTAACATAGAATTACTGGCTATCAAGGACAGCTGCAGAAACACATCAATTAATGTGGTGTTATGTTTGAATCTTACGTTTTTATATTTTAATCCCTTGTGGTTGTGTTGGGGTGTGTTTGTGTCAATGTTTAACGTGTGCTTCTGTATTGGCATCGTAGCTCCCAAATGGACGAATAGATTTTTGTATACATTTAGTCTTTGAAATGTGAGTTAATTGAGAGTGTTCCTAGTTACGATACTAAAAACTTATTTGGCCATTTGAAGATCAGATCTGAGAAAGAAGCTTTTCTAGTTGATGATGGGATGTGATCTTCCACAGCAGTGATCGAATCCAAACTAATTATCCTCACAGCAGTGTTTTAAATGCTTATTCCGGAGAATATGCAATTGTTATACACAACCTCATTCTTCCATCTCCTTTATTTAATGGGACAGCAAGATGAACAGACAAGGCATCGTTACTTTGTCAAAATAACAAAAATATATGGTAATAGACACACATTGCAGCAACGAATACCACGACTTCTTTATTGACTGAGTTATGAATATTTAATTAATCACATTTTGAACTGACAGCTGCAGGTATAATTTGTAAATATATAGTTTCAGATCTTTATTATTTCTCTTTGATAATAAATCACACTCATGTGAGGACACAAGATTTAAAAACATTTCACTTGACTAACTGCGTTATTTAACAATACCAGTTTTAAAAGGGCGTATTCACATCAAACCTCATGTAATAAAACTATATTAGATAGATATACACTTTCTAGAAACACCTTAAATTTTTATGTAATTATTGAATAATATATATGAAACTAATGTAAATTGGTAATATTGCCGTATTATTATATATAAATAGTTGATAAAATTAAACAGTTATTAAAGTATACAATGAAGTTTTATAAAATACTCATCATCAAATAAAAAAAAAACTATATATTTTCTTCAATAACATCGTATCAACGTTACATTTGTCTGTATATCCAACCTGATAAGGGCACCCGACGGCTTCAGCAAAGAAAAATCAAAAGCCGCCTTCGTCTTAAGAGACGGCCTAATTTTCGAGCATCATTAAAAGTTTCCTAACAATACTTTGTCTAACAAAAACTTGGTTAAGCTAAATAATGAGACGATATTCACTGACAAAGAAAAAGTGTGCCTTGCTGATTAATCAGTCTAAAGGGCAAGCCTTAAGACTTTTAACGCTATAGGTAGACAGGTTAGCCTTTATATCTTATATCTTTATATCACCAGTTGGGAAGTGATGATAGGTATGTGGTGTTCGCGAATAGTTTTTAAAATAGTATAATAGTATGTTACGAGTTCAGATGTTGAAAGCCCGAACCGAAGGCAAAGAATAACAAAATTTATGCCCGAGCCGTAGACCAGGAATATAATAAATCATGCTGAGATTGGAAAAATGAACATAGTACGAGCGTCATACGACTATTATCAATATACTTGTAATTAAAATTTATAACAATTTTGAAATAACAAATGGAGAAAAAAAATACCATTGCCTTTGATATTTTATCGCTCCCTACCGCCAACAGTTTGTCGTAAAAACATACTCAGTCACAAAATACTAAAAATGGTTTAAAATTTCAGAATAAAGCTCTCTCATATATGACATCCCCTTGCAACATTTAAATTTGAACTCTCTTTTAAGAACTCGACAATCCCTAAAATCAATAACATTTTTATTTCATTGTGATGGATTAAGCTCGAGGCCCACCTGATGTTAAGTGGACTAAGCCTCTGCCTATACAATATAACAGATGCATTTAGTCCGAACGAATTGCCCTGCACCCGTCACACTGAGACTTGAGACTACAGTTGTCAAGTTTCTAGTGCCTATAATTTCACTGGCTCTCAAGGACAGCTGGCCCGGAACACACCGTTAGGTGCTTGGCGACAGATTTTCTACTTGAGGGTGGTGGCTAGCCAGGCGGGCAATCCCAAAATGCCCTTCCACCATGCGGTGAAGCTCAAGCCGGCGGTGGGGATCGAACCAGGGTACTGCGGTGCGGCAGTCCATAGCTATTACCGCTCGGCCATCATTGCTGCAGGTAGTAAATAAATGGTCAAGGTTAGATAAAATTCGATTACAGGGGGCACTAGTTATGCTAGTATAATGTATTTAAGTACTCCGCGGTTAACGACGTAACAAACATTCAATTATGGCACAGTAATACATCACGATAATGTCTAATGCCGTTCTTGTGGCGTGTTTTAGAGCACATTAACGTACCGTCTATATTACTCGCTTGTTTTATACATGTTACTGCTACTAGTTCTGTGTTAATAGGCTCACTGCCGCCGGTGCCTGCACGTTATTTGTGTACATATTGAAATTACAATGTGTGTCTTGCTATAATAAAAACTGAAGGCGTTAAGGTCTCTAAACTATTATTATATTTATAATTTAACTAGCAGCCCGCCCCGGCTTCGCACGGGTATTAAAAAAAATTTTTACTCAAACCCATAAACCCTTCTATTTAAGTCAGGTTACTAAGAAAAGAAAATAATTAAGAATGTTTAATATATTTTTTTTATGAACTTTTATTTATATTTGTTTTTTGTTCTATTTTTTTTATCGCGCAAAACCATTAACCTCTTTTTGCGCAGTTGGATAAAAACTATTCTATGACCATCTCCGTTTCTCAAACTATTTCCACACCAAATTTCATCCTAATCGGTCCAGTAGATCGGTTATCGCGCAAAACTATTAACCTCTTTTTTGCTCAGTTGGATAAAAACTATCCTATGTTCATTCCCGTGTCTCAAAGTATTTCCACACCAAACTTCATCCTAATCGATCCAGTAGATCGGTTATCGCGCAAAACCATTAACCTCTTTTTTGCGCAGTTGGATAAAAACTATCCTATGTTCATTCCCGTGTCTCAAACTATTTCCGTACCAAATTTCATCCTAATCGGTCCAGTAGTTTCAGAGCCTATTCAATGCAAACAAACAAACAAACAATCAAATCTTTCCTCTTTATTATATTAGTTTAGATAAAGAGAATAGATTTGACATAGTAATTAAACAACTTTAAACGGTTTAAAGTTGTTTAATTACTATGTGTAATAATCGCGAAACCTAAGACAACAGAATAGATTTGATTGATTTTTGTTTGCATTGCATAGGCTCTGAAACTACTGGACCGATTTGGATGGAATTTGGTATGGAAATTGTTTGAGACCCGGGGAAGGACAAAGGATAGTTTTTGTCCAATTGCGCAAATAGAGGTTAATTGTTTTGCTCGATAACCGCCCGCTAATATAACCGCGAGCTGAGCCGCGGCCGGAAAGCTAGTAATAAATAAAATTATGTGTTTTCAAAATTATTTGTGAAATGTCGTTTTGTACGGTATTTTCACAATCAAGATAAGATAATTAATAAAATTAAAACCCCAAGCAAAAATATTGGGTTCAATGACATGTATACAAAACGTTAACGAGTTTAACTTTGAACTCTATCAGCCGGATCGTCCACTGCTGAACACAGCCCCCCCTATAAATTGGCATCGTCAGGACCACTATGTCCTAGTTATGAATGAAATTCTATTGTTATTATTATCGCCGATGCCGATGGGTTAGCTTGGGTTAACTTAACAAACCCATTGGCATCGGCAATAATGATAACAATAGAATTTCATTCTTAACTAGGATGTAGTGGTCCTGAAAGGGGCCAGTAAAGGCCCGTGCTAGCTTTCAACCAGCACCTAATAATAATAATAATAATAATAAATATTTATTTTCCAATACATTATACAGTTTGTTAACAATTTTCAGAAGTATACGTGGCTTATAAATCTAATGAAACACTGGTAAACATTGAAAAAAAACATGCCCTTAGACCAAATGTTCCTCATTAATTCAAAAATGGCTTAAACTGACGAAAAAGTATTTAAAGTGTAATGAAGAAAAACTACTTTGAAAAGCAGTATAAATATGTTACTTTACATGTAAATTGTTTTATTTATGAGTAACACACAAAACTTGTATTCTACCCCACGTAGACTATATAATTTTATGATATAAAGTTATAACTTCACTCGTTTCAAATAAAATGACGGTACTTAAAGGTAATTACAATACAATACAATAATACAATACAATTTTACAATACAATTTATTTAATTGTGTATTAAATTAAATTGTATCAAAACAGACCGTAAATTACGATCATCAGGGTTATTTATCATTATCATTCAATTGAAACTGACAATTTGACAGAATTTATGCCAATATCAATCTCAATCTTTGTCATATTCTATTTGAATTAGTTGTTAACTAGCGGCCCGCCCCGGCTTCGCACGAGTATTTAAGAAAAAAAAAAAAAAAAACATTGTTTGTTAATATTATATAGACTATATTTACCAGGGGTAATGAAGGATTCTACTAGTGAAAGAAGTTTTAAATCGGTCCAGTAATTTTTAAGTTTATTCGTTACATACAAAAATTAATTAAGTATTTTCCTCATTATAATGTTAGTTAATTTTAGTGTCTACTAAAACCTACTTTACTTTACTTACCGACTTGTATGCATCATCCAATTAAACATAAGAAAATAAATGTACTTACCGAGATGTTTTGTAGAATACCTCCTAACAATATTAGGTGTAAATGCTTATTTGTATGACTCCGATGTTTCACCTCAGTTACGGCTTAATTGATTCTGAAGATATATTGTGCCCGATTGATGGCAATTACCTCGCACCCTATTAACTGTATCAGTCTGAATGTCCACTGCTGAACACAGCCTCCCCCAACATGGGGGAGTTTGCCATAATCGCTTGGCAGGTGCCTTGGTGATCGTAGCTAAGATAGCAATTCCTCAGAGTGCGCTGCTGCCCACCTTACAGTATTATACCCTTAGTCGCCCCACTTACGACACCCCCGGGAAGGGATAGGGGATAACATTCTATCACCCCACGGGCAAATATACTATAATAACAGCTGTTGTCTACAAGCCGTTACAAAATATGTTAATATCAACTTTCAGGAACATAGGGTTCTCACATAATTTTTAACCTCTATTTGTGTCTCTCAAGGGCAGCAATGGAATTGATAGATATGTGTCTAATTCCGTTTTTACAATAACACTATTTTCCCCTTTCGGTGGGATCGTAGAACATTTTGTCCCCAACTTATTTTTTTTTATTTTATCTCATGAATCTCCTAAACTCACTACTAAATTTCATGCTCCAAACTTAGCCTTCCAAACGTTTGTGATAGCTACTTGGATGGGTCACCCCTGGTCTTTCGAGATTCTGTGATCTAAAGGGCACGTTAAGCCGTTGGTCCCGGGTATTGTCATGACGGCAACCGTCGCGTCGGTAGGCTTTCGAAGGACTCCAGGCGTGGCGGTCTGAATACTCCTAATACGTACTAAGAGTACTAGAACTGGCCAGTAGGTTGACCGCCAAGCACTGGGTCCGTATATTACTGCGTATATTGTATCTCTCTCGCAGAGAATATGCATGTGTCCCATATGTAGGGACGTGGAGTGCAAATACGAAAATCGTACAGTACAGTGCTAATGTTAAGTATCTGTTTTTTATTAAGCGGACTAACCTCTGCCTATAACAGATGCATTTCGTCACAAGTCACGAATTGGACTGCGCCCGTCACCTTGAGACATAGTGCTTCATGTGCCTGTAATTTCACTGGCTCTCAAGGACTGCTGCCGGAAAACACCGTTAGGTGCTTGGCGACAGATTTTCTACTTGAAGGTGGTCGCTAGCCAGACGGGCATTCGCAAAATGCCCTTCCACCATGCGGTGAAGCTCAAGCCCGCGGCGGGATTCAAACCATGGACCTGCTGCGTGGCAGTCCATAGCCAATGCCACTGAGCCATCACTGCTTCAAAATCTGACTCTTTAACGTACCCAAAAGCTTCCACATAATTTGTTTGTATTTCACATACATAATATAGGTCTGTATGAAGTCCAAACTTATAAAAAAATTCTATAACAATTTGACCCAACACGTATAACAATTAGACATAACCACAGACAAGGCAACAGTGAGTACACCCAGCGCCGCAGGAAATCGCGCAAACCATTACCATACCAAAACAAAAGCAAATCGCAAACACCATATTTATAACCGGGCCAAGCACCAGATAAATCAACAGTTACTATGTATACCAACTGGAGGCTTCGAGCTTTAAAAGGCTTAACAAACCTCCCGTCTCTGTCATTCGCAAGGGGGAAGTACAGCTATCTCATTTTATCTGATACGTGCGCCAGCTAGCGGTAACTTGTAGTAGCGTTTGACAGTTGCCCAAGCGCATGCTCTTTTGCACCTCTTTTGTGCAGTAGACACATAAAACCTAGAAAATAAATTAAGAAAATAATAGCTTTGTGTTTGCGAGTTGTGATATTATTATTGTGTATGTGTGTGTGAAAATAAATATGAGTTTGTGTCAGTAAATGGGTGTGCGCAGTGGTGTTAGTGTGCCAGGACTGTTTTCCACTTGGAGTCCCAAAAACAGCCTCAAAATAAAGCTCAAACGTAAGTGCACGATGCTTTAATTTACATATAAAGTATGGGTAACTTATCATATCTAAAAGTGATAATTTACATCGGGTTAATTTCTAATTGTATTTTGTAATTCAGTGCGTGTTTAAATAAATTATTATAAGTAAAATGCTTCCTATAAGATTATAGATATTGTAAAAAATACATCATCCTGCTATTAACTTCAGGTCCCCCGAAGGACCGTGTCCTCTTTGAGGTAGATTCCTACAAGTAATAGGCAGTTAAGTAGCATATAATTTACTGCTGTACAGCAACTATTATGACTATACTCTTACAGTAATAATAGTTACTGTAATCAATAATAATTATAAAAATAATAAGACACTTTCCTGAAGGTAAGTACCTAATTATTCATTATGACTAATTAAGTAGGAAATAAGTAATAATACCTACATATTCCGGAATCTTTTTTCTTTAAACAAATTTCTTTAAATAAAATGCGAGAAAGGCATAACAAGTCATAACAGAAACCTGTTAGTAAGTTAACACTAGGTACCTATAAATAGCACCGACCTTGCTCCGGTAACTGAACTCAGGACCTCGGTCATTGGTACCGCAATCTCAACCACTGCGCTATCGAGTTTCTTGAATGATACAGCATTGACGTAACAAATCTTGGTTTAAATTAGTAGATACGTATTATGCCATCAATAAAAACAAGTATTTAAAAAATACTAACTAGAACCCGTATATTTTTTACACGATTACCCAAAAACCATCGAGTGTGGTATCAGTAAGAAAAACGATTCGATAAATATATATAACTTGCCGTTTTAATATCAATGGAACGATAAAACGTTTAACGAAAATAAACAATTTGCAGTCGAGTTTTTTACTTTTTTAATTAATTTATACTTGTTTAAGAGAGCCTTCTCGAACTGCCAACACTGAAAAGTATGAAATAACTTGTTGAAGTCTGTACCATGCTGATTGAAAACACTGACCTCTCATTATCATGGTCCAACCACAAGTTATTTCATTATTTGTAGTGTTGGAAGTTTGGAAGTCAATTATTAGTTCAATTATTTTTTCACTCAGTTTATTGATGAATACTGCTTACAAGATAGATCGTCTAAAATACTGTTTACCGCCGGCAAGAGTAGCAATCACCATTACATCATCCAGGTATGAAAATAGTTTTTAGGGTTCCGTACCCAAAGGGTAAAAACGGGACCCTATTACTGAGACTTCGATGCCCGTCCGTCTGTCACCATCAGGCTTTAGTCTGTCTCAAACATCAAAACATCTCAAAATGTTTCCTTGGACTAGCATAAGTCAACCCTAAGAGGTTGTTAGCATTTTACCAATAAACCTGTATACCTAGTTAGGTTATATGGAAAAGAAAAATTCGGCATAAAATATGCTGAATTGAAAACGATGGAGACAAAATTTATCAAAAGTCATCTTGATCAGGATGTGGTAGAGTAAAGGTAGGGAAGTCTAAACGGGTTCATTCTACATTTGAATAAAACAAATATGTGGAAATTGAAGTCTTTCATACAGACTTTTTTCATCGTTCTTTAAAATAAAATAATGTAGTAATAGAATAAAAAAGCAGCGCTTCAATATCACGATACAGGTAAAAAAGAACCTTTTGTAAACAGCGTATAATACATAGAGTATATTATACACCTGTATAGGATTTGATAAAAAACCTTCAATAGAAAGGAAGACTTAAATACCGGATTAAATACCAAAAGGGACTTAGATTTAGAACAAGAATTCTATAGAATACCCAAACAATACGACAATGGTTAGAATACTATTCATAACATCATTTCAATACATGAAGCAGTGATGGCTCAGTGGCATTAGAATCAGAATCATTTTTTGCATAAGCTGTACAGAAATTGATGTTATAACAATTTTTCATTGAGTCTCAACAGTTTCGTATCATTGGCTATGGACTACCGTGCAGCAGGTTTGGCTTCACCGCATGGTGAAAGAGCATTTTGCGAATGCTCGCCTGGCTACCGACCAACTTGAAGTAGAAAATCTGTCACCAAGCACCTAACGGTGTGTTCCGGCAGCTGTCCTTGAGAGCCAGTAATTCAAGGTTAAGCCTATTAACACCTTCGACCACATCATTACTTACCAGGTGGTGAGATTGTGGTCAAAGGCTAATAAAATATGTATATCATATGGAAGCAATCTGCTTCCATATGTCAAAGAACAAATTTATTAGGCACCATCAAGGGCCTGTCTTTTTAGTACATTGTACATCGAGGGGAGAAAACGATTTATTTCTGATCGAGAGTTTGTTTAAGCCCGACGCGCAGCGGAGGGCTTGAAGTCAACTCGAGAACAGAAATAGAACTTTCTCCCGAATTATACATAGTGCTTTATACTGCACCTACGAGGAAAATAAAATCATTATAAGTTTTCTCGTACTTATCTCGAGACTTCTCAGACAGTAAGTTATTTTTGACTTCTTGAGCTGCATTTCTTATTTCTGGTGGCGTCATCATTATAAAATCGTCACTTTCACTGTCAGATGACGTTTTGGAATATTATTTAGAATAATTAAAAGCGCACTGTTAAAATATAAATTTAATAATAACAAAATTTAACCAAATATAACAAATTGCCGCGCTATTTTTCTCGTAGTACAAAAAAAGGTTGCCAACCTCCTTTCATTGAAAATAGAGTACAAATAAAAATCACACCTCGTTTATTTTTTTTTTATCCATATAACTTTTCGCGCCGTATTTATAAGGGAGAAATGACGAACTTTGTAACATGTTTTTGAACGGGAAATGACACGCTTTCTGAGTGAGTGTGGCATAAAATATATTTTCCTTTCCTTCTGACATCTAAACTTATATTATGAAGAGGAAAGATTTGATTGTTTTTTTTTTTAATTGAACAGTCTCTAAAAATTTTGGACTGATTTCAAAAATTCTTCTACCATTAGAATCCTACATTATCCCTGATATACATAGGCGGAATATTATATAGAATATTTTCAAAAAAGTTGTTTTTCTCTGTATTATTATTTAATACCCGTGCGAAGCCGGGGCGGACAGCTAGTATAATATAACTTTGAACTTACAGGAAAATATATGACTGTAAACTTATGCTAGCCTATAAAAACTGCCTACTAATTGACATAAAAGAATTAAAGGTAAACCACGTTGTGTGGTTGTAAACTGTATAATAAAAAATAAATAACATCTTTGACCACATTATCACTTACTATCAGGATAGATAGTGGTCAAGGGCTAATCTAACAGGCATAAATAATAAATAAATAAACTGTGGTTAAACCTGTGGCGCGTGGGACTAACCTGCCTCAGGCGACGGAGACGCAGGTGCGGCGCGAGGGACGTGCGCACACGCAGCAGCTGCGTGTGCGCAGACGACGTGATGTGGCGCGTGGGACTAACCTGCCTCAGGCGACGGAGACGCAGGTGCGGCGCGAGGGACGTGCGCACACGCAGCAGCCGGCCGCCCGCCTTCAGTCGAATCGGGCCTCGCCAGTGCGCCAGAAACCTCTTCCCGCGCTGGACCTATGCCGCTCAGCCGTCCGCCAACCGCCCTAACAGTCGCGATCTTTAATTTCTTATTTCTATTCTTTCTATTTCAACTATTCCTCTCTTGCTCGCGTCTACTTCTATTGCTGTGCTTACCTGTGCTCGATCTACTCTATTTCTCTGTTCTTTCTGTATGTAATCTGAGCAATAAACTAAAGTGAATATTGGAACCTGCGTGAATCATTTAACAATCCTCAACTCCGCACGTAGGTACCTATATAGTGGTGACCTTAAGGAACGACGTTCAAGATGCAAGACGCTCAGGACGCGGCGAAATACGAAGATCGCTCAGCCCCAACCGTTGACCGTGTAACGGTCCGCCTACCTCCGTTTTGGCCGGAAGATCCGGAAATTTGGTTTGCCCAAATTGAAGCACAATTCGCGGTATCTGGTACGACTGCAGATGCTACAAAATTTTATATGGTTATTCAGCAGCTGGATCACAGGATTGCGAGAGAGGTACGTGACGTTATTACCAACCCGCCTCGAGCCGACAAATACGAACGACTTAAAACTGAGTTGATTAAACGATTGTCGACTTCGCGCGATCAACGTATTCGGCAGCTTTTAACTCATGAAGAATTGGGTGATAGAAAGCCAAGCCAATTCCTGCGACATTTACGTTCGTTGGCTAGTGATGGTGTTAGCGATGAATTTTTAAGAAGCTTATGGTCGAATAGGCTACCGACACACGTGCAGGCAATAATAGCATCGCAAAAAAGTGCAAGTCTTGATGAAATCGCAGAGCTGGCCGACAAAATTTGTGAAGTGACGCCATCAACTTCATCACAAGTCGCGAGTACTTCAAACCAATTTGACGACATGTTAAAGAAATTGGAAAATGTTATAGCAACAAGGATACAAACGGAGATTACGGCGCAGTTGGCTCAACTTAATTTAAACGGACAGCGGGGACGTCCCTACCAACGTCAGCGTTCCCGTTCGAGAGGAAGATCCACGAGTAGAGGTCAGAGTCAAACCCCAGGTATGTGCTGGTATCATGATATATTTAGGGAGAAGGCGCGAAAATGTAAACCACCATGCAATTTTAATACTAATAATCAGGGAAACGGTCGCGGCAATCAATAGAGGCGACAAGTGGTTGCTATTCCGTAAACAGTCGCCTATTTTTAACAGATAAAAATACCAAGATCCAGTACCTGATCGATACGGGTTCAGACCTCTGCGTCCTTCCTCGACGTTTTCTTCGCCAGTTCCGCGAACCTACAGGATATGATCTTACAGCTGCAAACGGAACTGTTATTAATACATACGGCATACAGAATATGCAACTGGATTTTGGGCTGCGACGGAATTTCTCCTGGAACTTTGTGGTAGCTTCGGTAGACAAACCAATTATTGGCGCTGATTTTTTATCTCATTATGGTCTTCTTGTGGATTGCAGAAACCAGCAGCTGCTCGACAGCGTCACCAATCTCACCGCCCAGGGCTCACTAAAATTTTGCCAGCTGTTCAGCATCAAAGCTGTATCCGGTAACAGTGAGTACCATCAATTATTATCACAGTTTCCGAACTTGGTTAAACCATCTGGTGTGTTTCGCGAAATCAAGCACTCTACGGTCCATTATATTCGCACAACACCTGGACCACCGGTATTTTGCAAGCCGAGACGTTTAGCTCCCGATCGACTTCAAATAGCAAAAGAAGAATTTGATGTTATGTTGCGTGATGGTACTGCTCGTCCATCTGATTCACCATGGGCATCTGCACTCCATTTGGCACCTAAAAAGGACGACGGCTGGAGACCCTGTGGTGACTACCGTGCGTTGAACGCTCGCACGATTCCTGATAGATACCCAATCAGACATTTAGAGGACTACAGTCACAGGCTTTCAGGATCAACTGTATATAGTAAACTAGACCTAATTAAGGCCTTTAATCAAATCCCAATTTTCAAGGACGATATCCCCAAAAGCGCAGTAACCACGCCTTTCGGATTATTCGATTTTCCCTTTATGTGTTTTGGACTTCGCAATGCAGCTCAAACTTTCCAGAGGTTCGTAGATGAAGTGCTCCGTGGCCTGGAATTCACGTATTCCTATGTCGATGACATATTAGTTTTCTCCAGAAGTCATTCTGAACACCTGGAACACCTGCGTCAAGTTTTCCAGCGGTTAGACAAATATGGACTGATTTTGAACGATTCCAAATGTATCTTTGGAGCATCTGAGGTCGATTTTCTAGGATACACACTGACAGCGCACGGCACACGACCACTGGACACCAAGGTCAAGGCGATCCAGGACTTCTCACCTCCAACGACCGTGAATGGCTTGAGAAGATTCCTTGGTATGTTGAATTTTTATAGACGTTTTATTCCTGACGCTGCTACAGATCAAGCTCCCCTGTACACAATGATTTCTGGACCTAAGGTGAAGGGAACACAACCCCTTACTTGGACTCCAGAACTTCGAGAAGCTTTTGAGAAATGTAAAAACAGCATAGCACGCTCTACTCTCTTAGTTCATCCGAAACACGACGCACCGTTAGCCCTTGTTACCGACGCCTCAAATTCGGCCTTGGGTGCGGTATTGCAGCAGCTGGTTGGAGACGATTGGCAACCATTAGCTTTCTTCTCTAAAAAGCTTAACAAGTCTCAGGTAAAATATAGCGCTTATGATAGAGAGTTATTAGCAATCTACGAAAGCATCAAGCATTTTCGCTTCATGGTCGAAGGAAGACATTTTGTAATATATACAGATCATAAACCACTCACGTTTGCTTTCGACCACAAAGAAAGGCAATGTTCTCCACGACAATTTAATCACCTGGACTTCATATCACAATTTACTACTGACGTACGTTACATTGAAGGTAAAAATAATGTTTCGGCTGATTTCATGTCGCGCATAGAAGCTGTAGCGAATCCTCCAGACTTTGAGAGTCTCGCGCGTGCCCAGAAAGATGACCAGGAACTTCGTGAAGCACTTCAGTCCACGTCAAACTCTTTGAAGCTCGAACAGATTCCTGTGCCAGGTACAAACTTCAAGTTATATTGTGACACTTCTCTGCCAACGCCTCGTCCTTTCGTACCACTGGAATTGCGTCGGCAGGTTTTTAACGCGATGCATTCGCTGAGTCACCCTGGAGCGGCAGCATCCACTAAACTTTTAACAGCCAGATTTGTGTGGCCCTCGGTTCGAAAAGATTGTCGATTATGGACAAAAACATGTACAGCTTGTCAACGAAGCAAAATACATCGGCATACGTCAGCTCCACTGAATACCTTTCAACTACCAGGATCACGTTTCAGCCACGTACACATCGATCTGATAGGACCCTTACCACCGTCATCAGGTTACAGATATTGTTTCACAGCTATCGACAGGTTTACTCGGTGGCCTGAAGTCACGCCTCTACATGACATTACAGCTGACACAGTGGCAAGAGCGTTTTTCGAGACATGGATTGTGAGATTTGGTTGTCCTCAAACGGTCACGACGGATCAAGGACGTCAATTTAATTCCCGCCTTTTCAAATGCTTGACAGATTTGTGCGGTATCCAGCTGCGACATACGACGGCCTATCACCCTGCTGCGAATGGCATGGTAGAACGCCTTCACAGAACTCTCAAGGCGGCGATCATGGCCCACGAGGGAACAACATGGACAGAAGCATTACCTTTTGTTCTTCTTGGAATACGGGCAGCATGGAAACCAGACGTGCAGAGTTCGGCAGCTGAGTTGGTTTACGGTGAGCAGCTAAGAATACCTGGTGAGTTTTTTAAAACACATTCACCCACATTCACAACTGAAACGGACTTTGTCACCTTATTGAAAGACCACATGGCAAAACTAAAACCAACTCCTGCCTCGAGACATGGTAACAAGTCAATATTTGTTCACAATGACTTAAAGACAGCTACACACATATTTTTACGCAAAGATGCTTTACGAGGCGCGCTAGAGCCTCCATATACAGGCCCACACAAAGTTTTAAATAGATCAGACAAAACAATTACCATACAGTTGACCAGAGGACCTGTCACTGTATCAATAGACAGAGTTAAGCCAGCTTATATCTTGGCAGAAAATACCCAGGAGGCGACACCTGGTCGCATACAGAAAGACGGCCCCGTCCATACACGTTCGGGCCGTCGAGTAAAATTTACCGATTTTTTCCAGGTGTCGTAACGATGATTCCCCAAGGGGGGTGATGTGGCGCGTGGGACTAACCTGCCTCAGGCGACGGAGACGCAGGTGCGGCGCGAGGGACGTGCGCACACGCAGCAGCCGGCCGCCCGCCTTCAGTCGAATCGGGCCTCGCCAGTGCGCCAGAAACCTCTTCCCGCGCTGGACCTATGCCGCTCAGCCGTCCGCCAACCGCCCTAACAGTCGCGATCTTTAATTTCTTATTTCTATTCTTTCTATTTCAACTATTCCTCTCTTGCTCGCGTCTACTTCTATTGCTGTGCTTACCTGTGCTCGATCTACTCTATTTCTCTGTTCTTTCTGTATGTAATCTGAGCAATAAACTAAAGTGAATATTGGAACCTGCGTGAATCATTTAACAATCCTCAACTCCGCACGTAGGTACCTATAAACCTTTGGAGTCATTAAGGATAAACCTTAGGTTTAAATGTTGTTAAACCCTATCGTGTGTTTATTTATGGTCTCTCGAGAACTTAGTTATAGGCTATATTATAGCCTATAACTAGTACAATATATAATATTGTATACTATAGTTATTACTTTAAGTGGTAAATGCACAAGCAGTTCCAATACCGACAGCAAAACCTTTTTGCAATCATCTCTGTTAGTAGTTTGGTCTTCGATATATAAATATGTCTGCCATTTTGAAAAGAAAATCGCTAAACCGCGGCCATTGATTAATTTATTAATATAAATCTGTAGAGGATATCAATATGAACAAGAAGCGTTTTGTATACTTATATACGAAACATAAAAACATGATCTTGAGCTCCAATGCAATCTGTGTCCAATGTCAACGTGAGACTACGTTTTTTTATTGATTTTGAGGGAACAAGCTCGATGCTCATCTCTGCCTATAAGAGATGCATTTCATTACATGTACGAACTGCACTGCACCCGTCACCCTGAGATGCCTGTTGATGCATGTGCCTGTTATTTTTCTGGCTCTCAAGGACTGCTGCCGGTACGGAGCTCCCCAATACCAGCTTCTTCCATTTGACCGCATACAACGCAGAGCGACTCGAATCGTTGACGATCAAGTTCTCTCCGACCGGCTTGACCCTTTGACACTACGTAGAGATGTTGGATCACTCTGCATCTTCTACCGCATTTATCACGGGGAGTGTTCTGAGGAACTGTTCGATTTACTACCTGCAGCTCAATTTCGCCATGGGACATCCCGACAAAGCATGATGTTTCATCAATTTCATGTCGACGTCTGGAAGTCCACAACTTTGCGATTTTCATGGCATTTTCTTCCTCGCACTGCAACAATTTGGAACCAGCTGCCAGGTGCAGTGTTTCCGAACGGATACGACTTAGGAGCCTTCAAGAAGAGAGCATATTCCCTCCTCAAAGGCCGGCAACGCATCCTCGATACCTCTGATGGTGCGGAATTTCGTAGGCGACGGTGATCAGTTACCACCAGGTGAGCCGCCTGCTCGTTTGCCCTAAAATAAAAAAGGTGCTTAGCGCCAGAATTTCTATTTGAAGTTGGTAGCTAGCCAGGCGAACATGCGCCAAATGCCCATCCACCATTCGGTGAAGCCTTTAGTGGCGATCGAACCATGGACCTGCTGCATGGCAGTCCATAGCGGTTACCGCTCGACCATCATTGCATCAAAAATATTAGAGTACTTATACACTGAAGTTGTTATCTACCAATTTAATCTTAAATCTACCAATTTTTAAATGTTTGCATGTAGCAGATGCCATATTGTATTACTCGGACTTGCAGGTTTATATATAGCCATGCAGACTCCATTATAAAAATTTGGAACCCCTTCCAGAAACCAGGATTGATCAGAACCCAGGTGGTTATATGTATAGATATTCTGTCTTGTCGTTTGCTCATTCGTACATAGATTGTGAGGGCTTAGACATAAAATAAAAGTGCTACTCGTACTAAAGCAAACATAATTCAAATTAATCAAATCTCTTTATATTGTTCCCTGAATATTCCTGAAGTAGCAGTATCCCATCTGTGAATTCGCGTTATCGAATAAAGTTCTTTTTAATTATTTTTTTTATGACTGATAGGTTAGCCTTTGACCACTATCTCACCTGATGGTAAGTGATGTGGGTGAAGATGTTGTATAGGCTAACCTAGATGTACTGGCTCTCATTTACCGTATATGCATACCTTTAGTAGTTTAAGAGGCGACAATTCGATTAAGTTAATTCTCACATCTGGAGAAAACTTATTAACTGCTGTCAATTCCACTAACACATCATACCTACGTATTTAAAACTTCAACCAATATTATGTCTGCCTGCAGGAAGCCAACATTAAAATTCCTCCTTGCATTTTATGCGAGGCTACTCAACCAATGACCTCGCTATATGGTTTTGCCCGTACATTACCATACCATAACTACCAAGTTTCACTTGTATGAAAAAAGCGATGCTAGTTTACAATTATAATGTTGCCAGCGTACAACGCCGACTGGCGATGTCGCGTTGCGAATTTTAATGTTTGTTTTGTATGCATAGTAACTTCGAAGTACCGTGTCGAAGTAAGTTTTACCACAGTTTGTATGGATTGCTAAATTGTGGTTCTAGTAATGTTTTTCACCAATCACCATCTTATTAATCTACAGTTGCAATCGCTATAAACTGATTTGCACGTCACAATACCGAATGATGCAAGTCTTATTGCGACCGAGTCCTAAAACTAGTCTAGACATTAATTGAATTCCTAATACTGTTAAGGTAGTCAAGTTATGATTGTGGGCGAGTTCCAGGAAAACTGATTAGGAAATACAAACTTGGTGTTTTATTTGAGGCTAGTTTTAAAGTAGTACTTTTGTAAAGGAAGTTGATGATAACATAACTTGCATGTAAGATTATAATGTCAATTTAGATGGTATACTGCCCGTAGAGTGCCGGGCTAGAATTTAACCCGTAAGAGACGACTAGGAGTATTTTACCCTTATAGTCGTATATTCCGACAACTGAATGTGGGCTGCAGCGCCTTCTGAAAAAACGCTATCTTATACTGCGATATAGATGCCTGCCAAGCTTAGAGGTTATGGCAAAACTCCCCCATCATGGGGGAGGCTGTGTTGTGCAGGGGACATTTCAACTGATACTAAATTATGAAGGATAAAAGTAGAGACTTACGTCACAGGCGACTGCTTTCATTGTCCTTTGGCTAACCTTGACTTTAGTATTTACTAGTTAAAACTTAAGAATATTAGTCTATACCTAAATACCGAATACTACCCTATTTCCATTGGATAGGCCCACGAGAGAGCACTTTAGGAAAGACAAAATAAGCGGACTAACCTCTGCCCATAACAGATGCATTTCGTCACAATTCACGAATTGCACTGCGCCCGTCACACTGAGACGTACAGTTGTTAGTTCTCAAGTGCCTGTAATTTTACTGGCTCTCAAGGATTACTGCCAGAACACACTGTTAGGTGCTTGGTGACAGATTTTCTACTTGAGGGTGGTCGCTAGCCAGGCGAGCATTCGCAAAATACCCTTCCTGCTCAAAAAATCACTGCTTCAAAAGGTGTTGCACGCGAACATTGTGATGGGGGCCACGTTAATATAATTATAATATTTAATCTTAATGTACTATGATCTTGCTATTGGTAAATGTATATTGCGTGTCATAGTAGAATTCGAAACTCCCGACCCATGTACCTACTAATTATATAGATAGATAAACTCTTTATTGTAACACAAAGATTTATTTAAAATAAAAAAACTTACAACGAAAGATACATCATAACTAAGTGAAAGAATGGGCGGTCTTATCGCTTAAAGCGATCTCTTCCAGACAACCCAACAATATTGGACATTTTGACAGCACATATGGACAGGGTTATTAATCGAATGTTACAAATACTAGAACAGTGAAAAATAGAAAGAAAACTTAATTAAACAAGACAAAAATTAATTATATTATACACATTACACATACACAAAAATATACGTAAAGAATAATGATTATATTTAGATATATATTTATAAGTACATAACATCCAATAATTATATATATAAGGAATGAAATGTCTAAAAAATATATCAAATTGGTCAATCTTAACTGTTTTCAATGCCTGCTGCACAAGTGCTTCATTCAAAACGGTTTCATATGAGTTCTAGAACATTATGTTATATTTCAACATGTAGTGGATCAGAACATCACTTCCGTTATGTGACCTTAAAATCGACGCATGTTTTGAGCAGAGAAAGCGCTTCATTTCACGTCATTTGTGACCTATTGATGCTCAGTGCACACATGGGTAGTTGGAACATAAAATTATCATATTTGGTTTAGAAAGTGTCCTTAGTACTTCAACCAGCTTTAAAAAAGAACCGCCTGGTGAGTTGGACTTGCTCACCGAGTTTCAGTACCAAACCAACACAATGTAGCAAAAAGCTAGTTATGTAAGCTAAGTAGTATTCATACAGTTTGAGACCCTTAGAGGAAGTCTGGTCCAAATGTTATCCGGTTTTTATTACTTGTTCGTATAAAATAGATATTGATTTCAAATCATACCAAGTTTAACGCTTGCTTGCTTTACAATAGAGTAAAACAAAAAACGTAAAAAAAAATACGTTTACACCACACCCACTCAGAAAGTATCTCATTGCTTGTTCAAAAACTTGTTATAAAGTTCGTCATTTCTCCCTTAAAAATATGCGACGGGAAAAGTTGTATGGAATTTCATTCCTGCCCTCCATAGCAGTGAAGGAATGTTGTACGAAAATCCATACCTGCCCTGCTAGCGTTCTTTTGTTTTTTAGCTGCGAACATAAAAAAATGTAAACGTCAAATCTCACAAAGGTTTTATGTGAAATAATAAGTAAAAAGAGGTGGGATTTTTTATTCTACTCGATTTTTAATGAAAGTGGTTTGGCAACCTTTTTCTACACTACGAAAAAAAAGCGTAGCAAGTAGTTTTGTTAAATTTTGTTTTTTACTAAATTTACAATTTAACAGTATGCTTTCAATTATTCTAAATAATTTTCCTAAATGTCCTCTGATAGTGAAAGTGTATTGCTCTATGTATTGCTACTGACAAGCAGTAATGTTCACTTTACATGTATGCCGAGACTTAACAACGCTCGTCTCAGTTCACCCTGAGGCTGAGGGCGCAGTGCTGTTCACCGCTTCTGACGAACTGCATCTGTTATAGGCAGAGGTATAGGTGGGGCTTGTGCTTGTTCCATCACGATAGCATAAAATAACATATATGTAAGCAAATACTTTCATAACTTAAAAATTTATGAAATTTATATGTAAACTGGTACCTACGCTTATCTTAAAACATTTTCGTCAAAATCATCATCGACTTCCAAAAAAAGAGGTAGGTTCGTAAGACCTTCTTCGTCTTACGAACCTACCTCTTTTTTTATTGATGATCAGTGATCACGCATGCATAAATTTTACTAGATCAGCCTAGCCTATCTTAATACTTTTTTGTTGGGTATTATTACAGCTTACCTCCAAGTTAGTCCTAATTAAATTTCATCAACTTCAATTAAGTCGTTTTTAGTAATTTAGCGTATTTGACAATAAACTTATACCTGTTACCTGGATGACTTAATGAATGCAGCTGTTGCTGTGATCAGCTTTGTGGACGAGTGACACAATCAATGTTTTTAGCAGTCTGCATCTTTGAAAATAAGCAGAGAATTCAAGTTGCACGCTTAAAACACTAAGTACTTTGTAATTACTTAAAAACGACAAAAATGCTTGGATAATTCCGCCTCTGCCAAGCTATTAACACCTCACCTACGTAATCTAAACAAATATTGTAATAATTGTATCATGGAGTTTGTAACGCATTGTTAAAAGACGTTAGAAAAGAATCGCCTCGAGTTTCTTGCCCGTTCTTCTCGCAGTAATTGTATACATATTTTCGCTATATGTGGCAGTACCTACAACGTAGAATATTTCAATAATAAAATTTGTAATTGACCTTCATAAGAGCGCCGAAGACACCAAAATTTAATAGCTATGGACTTTTATAAAGAATTATTTTTAATACTGTACCGGCTTGTTACTTTGCAACAAAACAGAAATACTAGAAAAGTATGCAATAACTTATAGAAATCGGAACAAGAAAGTGTGAGCTCAAGACTGCTTTGAATCAGCATGCATTATATTGGCTTCCACACGTGGTTCCATAACTTTCAGAGTTAGAACTCGCTTCCGTTTTATTTTAATAAACAACTGCCTTACCTTATAATCACTTAGTAGGATAAAGAAAGGTAGTAAGCGTCAATTAGACGTTAAAGTTTGTAGAAAGTACAGGCACTGTAGGAAGTAAAGTCTGTGATGAAAGCTCTAGATTCTATATTAACAGCAGCTTAATGAAACCCTGTTCAGAAACTTCTAAGTTCTGAACTAAAGCTCGAAGAACTTGAATTGTTACTATAGAGTTATCCAGATATACATAGATATTATATAGTTTGAAGCAGTGATGGCTCAGTGGCATTGGCTATGGACTGCCGTGCAGCAGGTCCATGGTTCGAATCCCGCCGCGGGCTTGAGCTTCACAGCATGGTGGAAGGGCATTTTGCGAATGCCCGCCTGGCTAGCGACCACCCGTAGAAAATCTGTCGCCAAGCACCTAACAGTGTGTTTCAGTCTTTGAGAGCCAGTAAAATTACACACACATGAGAACAACTGTACGTCTCACTGTAACGGGTGCATTTCAATTCATCGTTGACGAAATGCATCTGTTATAGGCAGATGTTAGTCCACTTAACATCAGGTGGGCCTCGGGCTTGTTCCGTCATAATAACATAAAAGAAAAAAAATTTAATATGATCCAACAACCCTGCTTGGGTATCCTTGTTCTTATTATTTTGTATAGCGATGCCTATATTTTAACGCTTTGTCTGTTTGTTCATACATTCCTTACAGCATTACTAAAGATGACGTAACGCACAAAGCAGTTGGAGCCCGAAACCACCGAAACTCAATCCTTGCCGCATTCCTTCATGTAGCTCGTTTGTTGGGAGACATGCATATTTGAAATAATTGAATTACTTCACAAGCTGTAATGATCATTTACCCCAGGTGTCCCTGGTTTTATTAAATAAATGCTTTACTATAAAAACAAGTAGGTATTTAAAAATATGTTGTTATATTTAGTTATTATGTATGTTAGCTTCTTTATTCGTTAACTTAATATAATATAGCTATAAGCTAAACGTCTGTTCTAGCTGAATGCCATGTCAAAAGTGAGCGGCACTGTTAGCATCAACGACTCATTCCCTGTGCGGATATTACGTGATTATGTTGTCATAGAGAAAGACTATAGGAAGCAAGTCGTTGACGCCAGTGGTAATTTCTAACCAAATCCATACTTTTAAGGGCGTCTTGTACTAGCACAGTAGGCAAATTTAGCGTGCGAGAGTTGCAGGCTATGGACACTACGCGGCGCTGCGCTTTAGATGCACAGCGCTCGTCAGGTCGATGTCCCCAGCCGCACGCTATCAGCTTCATAGTTTAACTAAAACAGTTGATCTACTTTAGGTATCTGCTACTAAATCCAGTACTCAATTATTATATTCTTGTGACTATTCTCTTATAGTGCAACTAACACAGTTGATAACCTTTAACTATTACTATTAAAATACATACCGTTAAGTGCTTGGCGACAGGTTTTCTACTTGAGGGTAGTAGCTAGCCAGGCGGGTATTCGCAAAATGCCCTACCACCATGTCAAATTACTGGTTCTGGAGGACTCATAGCGGCACATATCGTTAAGTGCTTGGCGACAGATTTTCTACTTGACACACAGTGGTAGCAAGCCAGGCGGGTATATATAAAATGCCCTACCACCATGCAAAATTACTGGTTCTCAAGGATACATAGCGGCACATAGCGTTAAGTGCTTGGCGACAGATTTTTTACTTGAGGGAGGTAGCTAGCCAGGCGGGTTTTGTCGAAATGCCCTACCACCATGCAAATTACTAGTTCTAGAGGACTCATAGCGGCACATACCGTTAAGTGCTTGGCGACAGATTTTTTACTTGAGGGAGGTAGCTAGCCAGGCTGGTAATCGCAAATTGCCCTACCACCATGCACAACTACTAGTTCTCAAGGATACATAGCGGCACATAGCGTTAAGTGCTTGGCGACAGATTTTCTACTTGAGGGTGGTAGCTAGCCAGGCGGGTAATCGCAAATTGCCCTACCACCATGCAAAATTACTGGTTCTGGAGGACTCATAGCGGCACATACCGTTAAGTGCTTGGCGACAGATTTTCTACTTGACACATAGTGGTAGGAAGCCAGGCGGGTATTTGCAAAATGCCCTACCACCATGCAAAATTATTGGTTCTAGAGGACTCATAGCGGCACATACCGTTAAGTGCTTGGCGACAGATTTTCTACTTGACACATAGTGGTAGCAAGCCAGGCGGGTATTTACAAAATGCCCTACCACCATGCCAAATTACTAGTTCTAGAGGACTCATAGCGGCACATACCTTTAAGTGCTTGGCGACAGATTTTCTACTTGAGGGTAGTAGCTAGCCAGGCGGGCATTCGCAAAATACCCTACCACCATGCAAAATTACTGGTTCTGGAGGACTCATAGTGGCACATACCGTTAAGTGCTTGGCGACTGTTTTTTTACTGGAGGGAGGTAGCTTCTTAGAGGGCACTGCTGCTCACTTTCCGGTATTTTCCCTTAGTTGCCTCTTACGACACCCACAGTTAGTAATTGGGGCGTGACCATACTGTACTTTTTATACTGTGGCGCGTGAAAACAATGCCATCGAGAAAGTATTTTTTTATTTGGCATGGTTTGAAATGACGTACAAGACACTCGCCTGATGGAAGATTCACGCCAGCGGATAACCATAAATGATGCAGTGTCACCATTCTGCTAATAATAATTCTGTTTATAAATATTTCTAGCTCGTAATCGCCGGAGAGAAATTTGCTGGAGACAACGACACGCGTCCTACCTCGATGACGCCTAGGCGGGTACTGAATGACGTGCGCGAGAGCTTGAATCTTTAGATTTGTAGTTTATTTATTCTTGTTAAAAAACTATAGCTAAATTTGAAAATGTGCCTTCAAACGTTACTAATAAATAACAAGCTCTATCCATTGGTAAAACTTCCACATAGTTTCATGATAGTATCTTTTAGTTCTACCTGATTTAAGTAGCGATATGGTGTCATGTTTGACATTTTTTTTTATCGAAGAAATTGTTCATAATCACGTTTTTGACTTTGTACGTTCCTGGAGAGTATGTTCAACTTTATATAAATGATTTTATATATTCTAAATTTTCAATTCTATTCGAGTTACAGATTTTAAAAAATGTCTTAAGTAGGTACAACCTCGCCTTAAGTTTCTCTCCTCCCTAAGCGCCAGATAGATGGCGCTAGTGATGCCGTTTTTCTCTGTCATATTAATGATTGCTATAGGTGGCGACAACATGTACTTATAGTCCTACCCTGATAAACATGATTTTACATACCTAAGTATAGTTTAAACATTTACTCACAATTCACATGTATAAAACAAATTCAGTTATGATTACAAGCACTATCGTGTGCTAAGCGAATATCCATTGACATCAAATTGTTCATCTCGAACAGGAATCGAATCCGTTAAATTTTGAGCTCTATACATTTGTAAAATCAGTATAAATATTAAATAAACATATCATCAGGTTCGCATTCCCCGAAAGGATGTCAGAGGCGTCTATATAAACAACCATTTTTCGACAGACATGTTTTTGTCCCATAAAATAGGAGGCGATTCTATTGCCATCTAACGGAAACAGTTACCAGACTTCTATGTAGCCATAAAATATATTTTTCAGACAAAGCCAATACCTCGTCCGAACCGGGATTTGAATCCAATATATCAAGACTAAAGCTTTCTTTTACACGTATATACTAATGAGGCAGCAACAGATTATGTTTATCCGCGCACTGTACGGTTATCATGTAATTTTCGCTCGACTACCCAAAAAAGGAGTGTTATGTTTTCAGGGTCAAGTATGTATGTATGTGAGTTTCTTTATTCCACCATAACTTACGGCTAAACCGATTTCAATGTATGAGAGAGCTTTGTTTTAGATAGCGCAAGTGACATTAGGTACATAAAATATAAAAATACAAACTGGCGGATTTTAGGCGCCATATTATACTGAAAAAAAGAAAATAAAATCCAAACCCATTGAGCGGTGTATCAAAATGAAGGACTTTGTATAAAGATTACATAAATATATATTTGCAGTTTTAATTTCAATGAGACGATAAAACGCTTAACGTATATACATAATTAGCAGTCGGGTTTTTACTTTTTTATATTAAGTTATTTATATATGACGAGTTCTGATTCAATCTTTATTTTGACAACACTAGTCAGGAACTGAACATACAAACCTACATATTCGTGCACTGGATATGATTAA
This sequence comes from Plagodis pulveraria, assembly GCA_963890685.1. Classification (NCBI taxonomy): domain Eukaryota; kingdom Metazoa; phylum Arthropoda; class Insecta; order Lepidoptera; family Geometridae; genus Plagodis; species Plagodis pulveraria. Next base: position 24,945,529 of record OY982955.1, on the reverse strand, counting down.
AGCCTAAAAATTATGGCAAAAATATTAGAAAAAAAATCATTTACTAAATTTAACATTAAAATGACCTTACCGTGGCTTACGAAATGACAGATGGATGGATAGTTCCTATAGTTTTACATTGTCTTAAACAAGCCTCCACACAGCTGGAATAATTTGACATAATATAATTTATTACAATCAACGTAAAATTGTCATCTTGATCATTAAAAACCCTGAGAGCTTAATCCCTTTCCTGCATAATGCACGGGGCTGGATGGCCATAACCATCTGCCTCACGAGGGACGTTTGTAGAGTAGGTGGGAATTAATTATATTATCATATGTTTATGCTATTGCATTACTTTTAGGCAATAAATTGCTAAAATTAAATTTATTTGAAGATATATACCATGCCAAGAAAACTATGCAAGTTTCTCTCAAAAATAAAAAAAACAAGTTTGACAAAAGATGCAAGTAAATTATAACGACTGCCGACAAAACAAATGGCGTAATTTACTTTTCACATAGGTAAATGTTTTGGACAGGACATTTTGTGGGAAAGCGTGGACTAATAAATTCCCAAAGTTCCGCGTTCTAAGCACCCTTCGGTTCGGATGGGCGCGCATTGCAAAGCCAGCCACCAGCGACCATGTGCAGATAACAGACAATTTACCGTAACATATGCCATGAGGAATCGGAAAGGGAAATTGGACTTCGTGTTATCCTATCTATAGGTGCTAGCTGACATGATATTATAAAATTTGTTCATATGTTTCAACGGACGAACTGATTTTGATGAAATTTCGTATATACAGACTAAGGTATGTGATACAGATAAGGCCTACGACATAATAAGGCCTATAGCGAAAACAATGGACTTAATAATGTTATTGCTTTGGGTATTATAGAGGACATAAAGAATTAAAAAAGCTCAGAATAATTCACCTAAAACAGGATCTTTATTATTATTTCCTATAATATTAAACATGTTAAAAAATGATGTTTATAAGGCCTAAGTGCATCGTATAATAAAGCCTGTTCCATCTTAAGAGTAATTTTTGTTGCAAAAGTTGATGATATAAGTACTACTTACTATGTATACATTGTTGAGTATAATATAAGATACAGTTTGTAATGCACTTAGAATATTATTTATAATGTTATCATAGTTTTTCGAAAAGCTGAGGGCTTAAAAAACAATTCAGACTTAGACTACGCAAGGCCATTATTTTGTTTAAATAACAATAAGTGATACGGTGCAAAAAGACGTGTGATTATTTTAGAGTGAGTTCAAATTTGTAAGAATCAACACTTGCAGTCGTAGTGAGATAATTGTTTAGACGTAAAAAGTATATAAATCGATTTGAACTAAGGCAGGACTTATTTGTGTCATGTACCATATTTAGGATCTAATAGTGGATTTGACAGTTCCTTCTCCAAGATGTTTTATACGTCACTAATAGAATACTCTAGGTCCAATGTACTATTTTCATTCCAATAACCTTATTCCGTGGTACTAAAGTCTAATATAAATGTTGCCAGTAATCTTTAAAGGAAGTACAGTGATACAGTACCTAAAATGTAAGATAACAGCTTCTTAACTAAAATGATAAGCTGATTTTTGAATCTAGCACTAGCACACAAGAAACACGTTACCTCTTTATTAACACTTAAACAGGAAATTACAAATCAACAATAACAATAGCATAAAGTGATCTCTTTCACAGAACCTTCGTATGGACTGAGAATACATTTTTGAGCAGGGAGGGTGGAGCTATTCTCTTATAAAATACACAAGTACGAGACATAAATTGATTATTAAGAGTTTTGCTTTGCACTTGAAATTACGTTTTCAATAAATTTTACTCACAAATTGAAAAAAAATCGTATAACGCACTCGTTATTCCGATCTCGGAGTGATCAATTATAGCACTTTGTCCACGGCTCTGGCATAAATGACTTGTGGTTCTTTGCCTACGGCTAAGGCTTACATAAAGTAGCCTCGATTGGAACAGGGCTTCATAGACTTATAACGTTTCAAGCATATAGAGAACAAAGGATTTTCTCATACGTGCTATTTACTTTACAGTTAAGTTTTTATGAGCTGCCAGCAACTTGACACCCATAAAAATATTGTTATTTGTTTGATTTTCTTTCATTACTCTAACTCAGCGATAATAACTCCTTCGTAACAAGTTTTTATCTACTGAGTTGTAAATACTAATCAGATAAAAATCTCCTTACCTACTTTTGGTGGTACTACCTCACTTTTGGCGGTACGGTGTGTTGTTACCATTGCCTGCGAGCGCATTTGAATTACAAAGAGTACTTAAGTATTGATACTAGTACTATGCTGTACCATGATACTCGTGCTACGTCAATTATGAATTATATCAGTCTCAACTATAGCATATGTTCTATGACTATAGTCCATTCCTACTAATCGGACATAAATGCCTTGTAGTATTCTGTCATCTGTGGCCTTGTATTCTCTCTCCTAGTGCTCGAGCTTACAATACCGGAGCCTTCATTTGGAATAATTTAGTTCATAGATCCGCATGGTGGTAGGGCATTTTGCGAAGGCCCGCCTGGCTAGCTACCACTCTTAAGTAGAAAAACTGTCGCCAAGCACCTAACGGTGTGTTCCGGCAGCTGTCCTTGAGAGCCAGTTGTTCTAAGTTAGCCTGTACAACATCTTCGACCACATCATTACTTAACATCAGGTGAGATAGTGGTCAAAGGCTAACATATAAGGCCAAAAAAAAGGTAGAGTACTTACATATTAATTTTTGCACTCGTATCACAATGTTACTAAAATGGTAATAGCATTTTATTTTTCATAAAAGTCAACGCTAAAATGGTACGTACGATAAGATTATTTTCGTTTATTCAAATCTCTGATAAGCTGTTTGTGCTTTTTAAAATAAACCGAAAAACAAATTTTACCTTTTAATTTTTAATGCAGTTACAATGGTGAAACCTAAATGAGCGAGGCTCGACTAGAACAGTTTTTTTTTTTTTTTTAATCTATTTGCTGTTTCATCTGATACTTATACATATTTGTATTGTTCTTTTAAGTACGAGTATGTAGCTATACCAAACAACAAACAATTATATAATTGTAGATAGTTCTATTATATTAAATAGTATTTTTTCTTTTTTATATGTTTTAAAAAGAATTGTAACATGCAACCTTCAAAACGTTATATATATTGGGCACTCAATATCAATATCAGTCTATAAGTAGGTACTTACTAAAAACCTTGCTATAACTAACTGCAAGATTAATTTAAAGAATAAAAAATGCTCAGCTAGTGGCGCTAGTGATGCCGTTTTTCTCTGTCATATTAATGATTGCTATAGGTGGCGACAACATGTACTTATAGTTCTACCCTGATAAACATGATTGTACATATGTAAGTATAGTTTAAACATACTCACACATATAAAACAAATTCAGTTATGACTACCAGCACTATCGTGTGCTAAGCGAAAGTCCATTGACATCAAATTGTTCATCTCAAACAGGAATCGAATCCCCTTCGCCCGGCTTCACGCACTGGGCTATGGAAGATAATTTTGAATAAAAAATGCTCCGCTATTTCAATAATAATTGTGTTGGAAATCCATGGCGTAATAATTCGATGGCAGAGAGCCGCTGAACCTGAGAAAAAACAAAATCCATCTAAAGATACCTTTATATCTTTGGTTTTTACGATCACCAAACTACATTAGTAATTGTCGTTTATATATCTTATTCTCTCCTCAAAAAGTTAATGGAGATCTCCAATATTTTATTATCCGTATCGGAAAAGCAAAACGTTGAAGTATTCTGAAGCAGTGATGGCTCAGTGGCATTGGCTATGGACTGCCGCGCAGCAGGTCCATGGTTCGAATCCCGCCGCGGGCTTGAGCTTCACTGCATGGTGGTATTTTGCGAATGCCCGCCTGGCTAGCGACCACCCTCAAGTAGAAAATCTGTCGCCAAGCACTTAGCGGTGTGTTCCGGCAGCTGTCCTTGAGAGCCAGTGAAATTACAGGCACATGAGACTTTAACAACTATGTCTCAAAGTGTCGAGCGCAGTGCAATTCGTGACTTGTGATGAAATGCATCTGTTATAGGCAAAGGTTAGTCCGCTTAACATCAGGTGGGCCTCGAGTTGGTTCCGTCACAATAACATTAAAAAAAAAGTAGACAAATCGATCAATCTTTAGCAGAATGCAGCATCGTAATATGTCCATGTAAAAATGAAAAGTAGCAGAACGTCAGAAACGCAATATGTCCACAAAGCTGTAAGCTTAAGTAGTTCAGAATCGTAAGTTTTCATTAAATATCTGAAGTTAAGTAAATGTTAAATAATCTATATACTTGTAAGAACCAATTAAAGGCTTTGTTCTTAGTGACTGACTGATGGACAGCGTTTTCAGATTAAGCATGTATGTAGTATTTTTTTATTATTATTTTGGTCGTAGGCATTATTTGCGTCCTTGCTACTCTTATTATGATATTTTTGCAGGTTTTGCTTTGTAAACGTTTCGAATCCTTGACATTCTGCTACTTAGGCCACTTGCCATTGAGATTTTTGACGTTCTGCTACTTGGTCGTTTTGCTTAGCAGTCGTTCCAGTACGGATAGGTACTTTAGTAGATACCTAGTATTCGTACCTACTGTATAAATTTGTTAGCAGTAAACTAGTTTGCGAGTTTGCAATGAAAATGTTTGTACAATAGCTAACTGCATTTACATAATTGAATCGTGGGATTCGTTAGTATTTTAGCGTTTGTGCAATATGGTCGCTTTGTTACAATTGAAATATGTGGTGGTACCTATTTATATTCAACTAGCGGTTCGCCTTGGCTTTTCACTATAAATTGAAACACATAAAAGGTAGTTATCGTGACATAACTGTAATAGTTAGACATATAGTATTACGATTTTTTGTAGATATTGATGTCCTGCATAAAATTTTTAGTACATCACTTTGCTCTATTGTCAACAATTTCCGCAGCGTACGCGTTAAAATGATTGTTTTGGTATTATTTTCACAATTTGGGTTACATTATCGAGGTTTTCATACGGATCCCTAAGTTTTTGAAAATATTCTATAGCTTATGTTCATCAGGGATAGTGTAGAATTCTAAAAGTTTTTTTTTTTATGTTATTATGACGAAACAAGCTCAAGGCCCACCTGATGTTAAGCGGACTAACCTCTGCCTATAACAGATGCATTACATCACAAGTCACGAATTGTGCCTTGTGGTTTAATTACAGGCACATGAGACTTATGTTAAGTCTCATGTGCCTGTAATTTCACCGGCTCTCAAGGACTGCTCCCGGAACACACCATTTGGTGCTTGGCGACAGATTTTCTACTTGAGGGTGGTAGCTAGCCAGGCGGGCAATTGCAAAATGCCCTTCCACCATGCGGTGAAGCTCAAGCCGGTGGTGGGGATCGAACCAGGTGAAAGAATTTTCCAAATCGGTGAAGTAGTTTTTAAGTTTATTCGTTACATACAAAAATACAATACTTTTCTCTTTAAAATATAAGTATAGATTTAATTTCTCACAGAACGTGTCGAAAACGTCTCGCATATAAATCATGGCTTCCTTTCGGGTTGAACAAGTGAAAAAATCATAAAGCCGTTCAGAGTACCAAAGTGTGGATAGGCAGTTGGGCTCGCCTCCTATCACATTAAGGACAAGCGACGTGCCACATCTCTCCCTCAAGGATATACATGCCTACTTGTTTAATTAAAATAATTAGTGAAATATTGAAAATTTTACCCACAAGTGTACCTATTGCAAAAAAGTCGTATGACGTTCGTGCTACATTAATTATTCAAATCTCGGCGTGATGAATTACAGCCCTCGTCTACGACATTTTTTCTAGTAAAAAGTGTAGAGACTTTTAAATCAGTTTACATTATGAACGTTGCGCGTATATTTATGAATATTATGATGTGGTCTGATGAACTAGTGATAGGTTAGACGATCGATTTTGTTCAATTAGGTACCCCTTATAAAAGAACCATTTTTTTATGCCGTTATTAACAAAATACTACGAACTGTAAACAACACTACAGATACTACAATAAAAGCATTTAGCTACCCATAAGTCATTGCAGACTCACAGGTAGTCCAAATGCTCCAGCCCACTACCAGTTGGAAGCGTGCCCAGCGTGCTGGCAAATATAATTACTATATGAGATTTTTGTGATTTATATAAATTTATGACAGCAAAAAGCATCAAAAAAAGGACATGGCATTGCGACATATTTGAAATTATTGTGTAACTATTTTTTTAAGTTTTTTGTGTGCATTATTAAAGTCAAACTAAAAGACATGTTATTTTTCTTATTCGCGCCTTAGCTCCTTTGAAGTTTTAGTCATGACCGTCACATGACTTAGGCGCGACTACGACATATTGACACGACTTTCTAGCCTACTAAGAGATCGCATACGTTATCACTTTCTCTGGCAATGGTATGCTCAAAGGCTAAGTACATAAACGAACTTAGATCAACCTTCAAAAATATTCCAAATTTCCATTTTTCTTTTATCTTTATTGATAAAACATCAAGTATTTCTCAAGTCATGAGGTCCAGTTCAGCGCGCCGTCTGGATAAGGTATGTTTGGCTTGACTAAAATCTACGTTGTAATCGCATTAGGTTATCACTTCAGAATTATAAAAATGCGAAAGAATATACACATAGTTACCAATCAGATAGATAAAACTCTTTATTAAAACAGCATAATATTAAATACAACTAATACAAACAAATTTTAACAGTAAGTGTCACAATGGGTGGTTTAGTTCATATTTTTTGCATGGTGGTAGGGCAGTTTGCGAATGCCCGCCTGGCTAGCTACCACCCTCAAGTAGAAAACCTGTCGCCAAACACCTAACGGTGTGTTCCGGGCGCTGTCCTTGAGAGCCAGTAATTCTAGGTTAGTCTGAACAACATATTCGACCACATCATCACTTACCATCAGGTGAGATAGTGGTCAAAGGCTAACCTATCAAGAATAAAAATAAAACAAAATAGAATATTCTAGCTTAGCCTGAACAATATCTTCGACCACATCATCACTTACCATCAGGTGCGATAGTGGTCAAAGGCTAACCTATCAAGCATAAAAAACAACCCATTTTTAAGATGATGCAGTAGTTAAATCTGTTTTTATCTAAAGTAAGCTGGACTAATAATTAATTGTCGGCTTTCAGTAACTAACGTAAAATATATAAATGATTACGCAATTCAAATAAAATGCTACGTTTATAAAAAGGCTTACTTTTTGTTATCTTTCAGTAAAAAGTATAGTATTCTCTGTAAATCTTCGTCTTGAACGAGCTTCCATCCCCGCTGCACTCAGAATTCTACCTCGAGAGCAATGAATCCGGGTCACTTAAAGAATGTTAAAAATCTCGGAAACTAAAAATGATAGGTTAATGCAATAAATTGTATTTAATAGACAATGTAATACTCCTTAAATGAAAGTAAAAAAAATATGAGTCACCATACATTTTATTAACACTAAATTACATAAAGAAAAAAACTGCTGATCTCTCCTTAAAACAAAAATAGGAAACATGAAATTTTTGAACTTTATTACGATTTTCTTGAATTTTAATACTTCGTATTGCCTCCTCGTGCTTCCATTACTGCGTTTACGCGGTTTGGCATGCTGTACACCAAGTTCCTTATACGATTTTGGGGAATATTCTCCCATTCCTCTGTGAGAGCAATTTTGAGCTCACGAAGCGTGATTGGGGGAGGGTTTCGTTGTTTTACGCATCTGCCTAGCTCGTCCCAAGCATGCTCGATCGGGTTGATATCCGGGCTGCGCGCTGGCCACTCCATACGAGTAATGTTCATCTCTTGAAGGTAGTCATTCACAATCCTACCTGTATGAGGTCGGGCATTGTCATGCATAAATATAGCATCCTCACCTAAATTGACCATAAATGGACCAACGTGATCATTGAGGATTTCTTCCACATATCTTACGCTAGTTAAAGAGCCGTTTTCTATGATCACCAGCTCTGTGCGACTTTCAGAAGAAATTCCGGCCCACACAAGTACAGACCCACCACCGTAGGCTACTTTTTCTTCGATGCATGCTTGCTTGAATCTTTTCCCTGGTCTTCGATACACTCTGTGTCTTCCATCGTGCTTGTAGAGCATAAATTTTGATTCGTCGGAGAACATAACTTTTGACCAATCTTCAATACTCCAATTTACGTGGCTCTGGGCATATCTTAGTCTCGAAATACGATGCCCACGCTCCAGTTTAGGGCCGTTTGCAGGTCTAAGGAGTTTTAAGTTAGATTCAGCAAGCCGACGTCTTACTGTCCATGCACTTGGGTTACTTCCTCCGAGGCGTCGAAACTGATTGGTGAGTTCAGTTCCTGTGAGAAAGCGATTTCGAAGCATGGTGTTCACCAAGTATCGGTCTTCTCGTGCTGTGGTACACCTGGTTCTGCCCGTTCCTGGTCTGCGTAGGTTAGAACCAGTTTCTTCGTAACGTCGGAGAACTCTTTGTACTGTTGACAGCGACACACCGACAGTCCTGGCTGTATCGCGCTGACTCCGGCCGGTTTCCAGCATTGTAAGTATTCTGGTGCATTCTTCAGGCGTAAGCGACATAATTTCAGCTTGAATAATGAATATAGAGCAATATCAACATGGTTTATGTACCCACATAAATGACAGATTACAAACAAAAGCAAAACCAAATGCTGTAATTTCGTAGTTCCATCTTCGAAAGTGGCCCTTTTTCAAATTTGATTTTTTTATGATATAACTTTACAATAACTAAGAAGTTTTAATACCTTCATTTAAGGAGTATTACATTGTCTATTAAATACAATTTATTGCATTAACCTAGCATTTTTAGTTTCCGAGATTTTTAGGATTCTTTAAGTGACCCGGATTCATTGCTCTCGAGTGTATATTAAGTGAAAAAAGGCGACACGATTGTTTCACAATATTAAAAATCTTTCATCATAACATTTACTTAATAAACTTTAAATACTTACTGGTATAAAACTTTTAGTACTCAGTTCCGTCACAGATTGCATTAGATTCCGTAATCGGCTAAATGAATTTTGAAGAAACTTGATACGTATTATTACGAGTATTTCTTAGATAAGGATTTTCTGGGTTACGAAATAGGCCGCTTATTTGTCGAATTCACTGAGTACTTCGCGGGGAAAAGTGATCTAAGCGATTACCACGCATGTAGATCTACGTTTTCTTCACACTAGCGATTATTTTCTTAAAATTTTAATATTGAAAAAAGGTCCTAAGAAAATGATATAACTTCATGGAGAAACTTTCTAAGTAATAATTAAAAACGTAACTTTGTAATTATGTAGCAAAGTTTTTAAATACATGTTCCAAAAACACTCAAAGTAGTTTAAATATTCTTAATTAGCACCTACCAACAAAAATGTTATGGCATGGATTCAGTTTCATCGTATTATTTTCTTAACAGTTAGGTAATTGAGCTTTCTCTGTTACTGCAGGCCATACAAAATTACTCAGATTATAGGTTTAATAATAACAAATATTTTTAAAATATTTTATGAAAACATCAAATTAATATTTTAATAAAATACTTAAAAAATACAAAATATCTAGTAACAATTCCGCCTAATTTTACTGTTAAGCCGACGTGACGTCACAAACGCCACGCAGCCAAACCGGAAGAGTTTTCGACGCGTTTCGATTCTACACGAAGCATCCTCAGGAGGTCTTGACTCTACGAGCGCACGATCGAGAAAAATATTTTAAAAATATTTGTTATTATTAAATATGGATTTCCGCAAAGTAACGCCTGAATCTATTCATTATTCTAGGTTTACCAAGATTATACAATTAAAGATTAAAGAGTTTCCTGCAATTCCTGCAAAGGTCGTAGTATATCTAATTTTAATGTAATTAATGTAAAATATTAATATACGAGTAATTAATAAGCATCCTAAACTAAGCAACACTTTGTTTTACGTCAACTGCTGACCAATTACGTAATATGTCAATAACAAAGTCTGATTGAAATCATAGGAAAATGGTAGTTTCCGCGATTGCGTTCTCACATTTTGTTACTAACTAAAGCTGTTATAACTGAATTAAGCTGGACTATCAAGTGTCAACTTTGACACAACAAGGGTCAAAGTGTAAATCAGAACGTAACTCAAATGACATGTTAAGTTTCTAGTATTCTTGCTTTTTATATTATCTCTCACAGTAAAAAGCAAAGTTTTCTCTATGGGTATTCGTCTTGAACGAGCTAGAATCCTCCGCTGCCTGCACTCAGGATTCTACTGAACTCTAGAGCCTTTTGTTGTGATTGCGATGAATGAGATTATGTAACCAATAGTTTCATGATATTCACAATTTTTACACACAACTAAAGCTATTTTGTTGTGCCTGTGGAATACCGAATGTTGTATCGAATTATGGGCTTTTAATAACTAACATGAAATTCATAAATGATTACGCTTCATTATCTCTCAGTGTAAAAAGCATAAGATTCTCAGTAAATCTTCGTCTTGAACGAGCTTGAATCCCCGCTGCGCTCAGAATTCTACTGAAATGAGCCTATCCATATGATTGGTATTAATTAATAATTAGATATGTCAACCGTGGTTTCGCGATATTAACATTTTGTTACTAACTAAAGCTGTTATTAACTGAAGTGAGCTGGACTTCAAGCTGCTATCAAGCTGGACCATCAACTATCATCGTTTATTGCTCTACATGTAATTCATAAATGAACACGTAACACAAGTAACATGTTATGTATCTAGTAGACTTGGTTTTAATTTTCTGGCAGATTCTCCATGGGTATTAGTCTTTTTTTTTTATGCCTGATAGTTTATCCTTTGACCACTATCTCACCTGATGGTAAGTGATGATATGGTCGAAGATGTTGTTCAGGCTAACCTAGAAGTACTGGCTCTCAAGGACAGCTGCCGGAACACACCGTTAGGTATTTGGCGACAGGTTTTCTACTTGAGGGTGGTAGCTAGCCAGGCGGGAATTCGCAAAATGCCCTACCACCATGCTATAACGACTGCCATCCTAAGACGACAACCGGGACCGACGGCTTAACGTGCTCTCCGAAGCACGGAAACGCTCAGTAGTAATGTCACTAGCGGTCACCCATCCAACTCATGACCGCGGGCGACGTTGCTTAACTTTGCTGATCGGTTGAGAACAGCTAAGTAAACTTCGCTACGAGCGCTTCAAAACTTACGTGAGCTTAAAGGCACTCAGGATTGTACTGAACTATTTGTGCTTATGATTAATTTTGATATTTCACCCGTGATATTTAAGTCACTGCTTTGTCCCTTTTGGTGAATAATCTACTATTTTCTTATCCCATTTTAAGTAAATCTTTATTGTATTTCGGAATACCCCAGAGACAGCCAATAAATTTAATTTGTTTATCAAACTGCTTGTCTATGCGCGCTGTATTACGCTACTGCCTGTCTGACCGCAATAGCTTTAGATTATTATCAACATAAAAAGCTGCAATATAGCTACTCGAGATAAGAAATAGATATGAAGCAATCATTCGGCATATGTGCTGATATATAAAAAATATTTTTATTTAGATCGTGTGTTTTATGTAACCACTTTATACACACCTACTTATAAATAAAGTTTTAACGTATATGAAAACGAAAAGATTAACACATACTCGAAATAAATATGTTAGTGAGAAGAAACCTAACTCTAAAAACCAGATAAGTGCGTTAAGTTTGTAGTGATTTTTGTTTGCAGTGATCGTGGTCACCCAGATCACTGCAAAGTGTTTGAAACGTCGGGACAAAATTAATGATAAATATACTCGATTTAAACCGTTTAAAGTTGTTTAATTACTATGCGTAAAATTTATTGGGTTTGATCACATATTTAACAATTACAAAATAAATTATAATCTTTAGGTTTTGTTGGTTTGTAGGTAATAGTAGATGATATGTATACAATTTTGGATTTTTAACTAGTTTAGATTTTGACACAAGAGTCCGTAACAATAAAAGTATAAAATGTACTTCCTTGACGACTAGTCTGTTTTGTCTTAGGTTTTCGCGATTATTACACATAGTAATTAAACAACTTTAAACGGTTTAAATCGCGTATAATTATCATTATTTTTTTCCCGACGTTTCAAACACTTTGCTGTGATCGTGTGAGTGATCGTCAGTCACCCCGTGACCCCGTTGTTTAATTACTATGACTAGTCTATTTCTTTATATTTCAAATAAACATTATATTCATATTGCATGGCGATAAAACATTTTACGAATGCCACCCTGGCTAGCTATCACCCTCAAGTAGAAAATATAGGTATTGCCAAGCACCTACAGGTGAACCGCCTGAACACGTGGATAGTGGTCAAAGGCTAGCCTATCCACTATAAAAAATAAAACTACACAACAGCACTCCAGATAATGACATTTGCTAGGGTGCAAAAAGTTTTTAGCTTCAGTTACCATCCTATTGGAGCTCCTTTTAAAAAGAATTTAAATAAATATCTAGTTCAACCGTCGTTGTCTTAAGTCTTCGTAGCTCTATCCATATAAACGTAATTTCGTCATATTTTAAATGCCAAGTGTTCAAACTAGTTGAAATTTAGCATGCATGTCCTTGAGCCTAAAATCTATGCTTCTGGTTTGCCGCTTTTCGTTTTATTATTTATTTTATCTCTAAATGTGAAAAAAGAATACCAATTAAAAATAATTTTGTAAATACACATTTTTGCGGAATACTGACAAATCTGGAGCATAGATATTAGGACACGCACGCAAAGTTTCACCTCGGAGTTTGAACGTTTGTATGGACAGCGCTACGTGCACTCTAGCCTTAAGGTAAACGTTTTTCAGACTTGTATCGAAATAATTCCGTTAACGAGCTAGGGACATACAGACGGACAAAGAGACAGTGGAATCTCCTTAAAAGGTCTCCGTTTTGCCCATTGGCTATGTAACCCAAAAAGATCGCTTAACCATAAAAATACCGTATTACAATAAAAAAAATAGACCTGAGCCAAAGCGATCAGGTCTATTTTCGCTCAAAATGTTGGCGCCCCATTTTTACTCCCTAGATTTTCGAATTTACAAAAATCAAAATCAAATGATTATTTATTATTATTTTAACTATATGTACTAATTTTTTTTTGTTTTTTATTCTTTTTTTTTCAATTTCCTTTATATTGAACTTGGATGCATCAATTCTGTATCTCGCTAGATAAGATAAGACAGACAGAAGATGATGGAGAAGACCTTTGCCCCGCCAGATGTGATGGACACTCTTGGATCGGATAAGATAAAGAACTGTTAACAGCTGATTAATCAACCGAAACACAATTGACCACTTTTACGCAATAGAGTACGATCAGAGAGATTGGACTTGGGATTTCTAATTAAAATGTATATATACTGTAACTATAGCTAATTTCCCGTTATTTTTTTCATACATTTTTTTTTTTTTTTCTAATGATGTACTTAGTACGTCATTATATTACAATCTAGTCAACAATACGGACTAATGAGTAACTTTAGCTTGACTTAAACTGCTAAATAGAGTAAAATTAAGAATGTGTCCATTAACACCTATCTTATTGTCTCTATTAAGGGGAAGACACTATGTGTTCTTGTGTTCCTTATATGTAGCACTCACTTCACTACTTATCACTGACACTCAACTACACTAACTCAAAAGGTTTTGTCCTTTTTAGCCTTCTCACTATGTCTGTGTTGTCAAGGAGCTGGATTGCCTCAACATTCACGTGGCGGTGAAGTCTATGTTCGTGAGCTTCTGCGTGTTTTTTTATTATATCGACAACGACATCCATTTTCAGGTCATGATGGAGGTCGACAGTTCTAATGTACCATGGTGCATTGACTATGCCTTTGAGTACTTTATTCTGGAATCGTTGGATTATCTGGATGTTGCTTTGTTTGGTACAGCCCCATAGCTGAGCTCCATAAGTCCATACTGGCATAAGGACTTGCTTGTACAAGAGAATTTTATTTTGTACAGACAACGAGGAATGCTTCCCAAGTAGCCAGTACATCTTCTTGTAACGAAGTTCTAACTCTTCGCGTTTCTTTTTCACATGAGCTTTCCAGCGAAGCTTTGCATCAAGTGTTATACCAAGGTATTTGGCAGTATTTTCGTATGGTATCACGTGGCCATTTATGTATACCGTGTTGTAATTGGCATTTTTATTAGTGAAATCGACATGAACTGACTTAGATTCATTGAGCTTTATTCTCCATTTTTTTGTCCATTCGGAAATCTTATCGATGGCTGATTGTACTTTTACCACTGCTTCCTCATGAGTGGCTCCTATAGCCATTATAGCTGTATCATCAGCAAAAGTTGCAATGGTGTTATTTTCTAAGTGTGGAATATCACAGGTGTACAATAAGTACAAGGTTGGACCAAGGACGCTTCCCTGTGGTACTCCCGCTTTAATTTGTTTAATTTCTGAGTATGAATCACCTTGTCTTACTCTGAACATTCTTTGTGTAAGATAAGATTCAATTATTTCAGCAAATTGCTTCGGTAGCAAATCCCTAAGCTTATGCATTAGCCCATAGTGCCACACTTTATCAAATGCTTGTGCTACATCCAGGAACACTGCAGAGCAAACTTTCTGTTCTTCTAATGATTTTTCAATTGTGTTCGTAATTCTGTGCACTTGATCTATTGTAGAGTGCTTTTCTCTAAACCCGAATTGGTATTCAGGGATTAGTTTCCGTTCTTCTATTACAGGTTTTAGGCGTCTCAATGGTAACTTTTCAAATAATTTTGACATGATTGGAAGTAAAGATATTGGTCTGTATGATGTGGTTTCGTGAGCTGGTTTACCTGGTTTAGGTATCATTATAACTTCAGCAAATTTCCACACATCAGGTACATGTTTAACTCTAAATATAGCGTTTATTAAAGTGGTCAATTTCACTATGGCTTTTCGGGGAAGATTGTGAAGGACCTCTCCTGTAATAAGATCGTAACCCGGTGACTTCTTTTTATTTATATGTTTAATTTCGTTGAGTACTTCTTTTGGAGTTACTAATTTTATTTCTAATTCATCAGGTGATTTTTTGTTTGACAAAATCTGATCTGAAGAAATTGAATTCTCTTCATATGGCTGAAAAATTTTCTCTAAGTGTTGTGCAAACGTAGCAGCTTTTTGTTCATTATTTTTAGCCCAAGTACCATCAGATTGTCTTATGGGTGAATTCTGAGTAATAGGCTTCTTAATATTTCTAGTTGTTTTCCATAACGAGAAGTCCGTTGTTCGATCACTCGTTAGTTCAGATAAATACGTGTTTAACGTTTCGTCTTTGAAGGCTTGAATTTTTCTTTTAATGGTTTTTGTAAGATTGTTCAACCCATTTTTATATTTCGGGTACCGGGTTTGTTGCCATTTTCGTCTTTGTATTCTCTTTTCGGCAATGAGGTCTCTTATTTCCACGGGATAGTAGTAGCCCTTTATCCTTTTCCTAAATTTAGGTGTATTTATCCAAGCGCTACTTTGGATGTCTGTAATAAATTTTCTTAGATCAATGTCTATCTGTTGCGGAGTTTTCAGTGGGACTTTTAGATCTATAATATCCTCTAAATCTTGTTTAAATTTATTCCAATCAGTTTTCTTATTTACTAGAGTTGGGTTGTTCTCTCTCTGTATTATAACATTCTCACTTAGGGTTAACAGTATGGGTGAGTGGTCCGAACTCATCATATAGCCTTCTTCAATACTGATGAAGTTGGGAGACAGATTTTTATATATAAAAAAGTCTATTAAATCTGGTATCTTTTGCGAGTCAGTCGGCCAGTAAGTTGGACTTCCTGTTGATATGACATCACATTTTGTCTCTCTGATAGCAATCAAAAGTTCTCTTCCTTTAGTAGATGTAAGCCTAGATCCCCAATGGGTATTTTTTGCATTGAAATCGCCTCCTAAGATGAACCTGTCACCAAGTGTTTCCAAAAAACGTTTGTATTGCTCCACTTTAAGAGAATATCTTGGCGGACAATATATTGATGATACGATAATTGGATAGCATTTTGTCTTAACTGATACTGCGATTCCTTGTAAGTATTTTTCTTCAAATTTATGATCTTCGTGATGGCAGATAGTGTCTTTAATTATAATAGAACTGCCTGCTTTAGCTTTGTTATCGGGATGTAATGCGTGATATGATTTATAACCTTTTATTTGAATAAAAGATTCTTTAGTGAGATGCGATTCTGAAATCAAGCATATGTCAATGTTTTCTAAATGCAATACAGCCTCTAGTTCTATTCGATGTTGCAGGAGGCCATTTGCATTCCAAGCCATAATTTTTAGTTCATTAGTCATTTCTGTTCTATTGCTATAGCTTTTTTGGTGCTAATTTCTAGTTTTTTTAGTCTTTCGTCAAATGAAGTAAGTAATTGCAAAACCGCATTCATTTTTTCATCAATATTAGATTTTTTATTTATCTTTGGTGGAGCTAGTGGCAATGAGTTTGCTTCTGTTCCTTTTGTTATCTGCGCATATGAGATGTTCTTTGACACATTTTGAGCGCTACTAATTTTTTTCATGCTGGAAACCTGGTTGTTAATCGGAGTATTCTTTTTGCTGCTTTTATTTCTTATGTTTTGCAGTTCTTTGGCTACTGTACACCTCCTATAGTTAGCAGGGTGCGGTTCTCCGCAGTGTACGCATTTTGGTTTCTCTTTGTCCGTTTTCTTACAGTCTTTAGTTAAGTGCTTGCCTATACACTTCACGCACCTAGGATCTTTGGAACAGTATTTCTGTGTGTGTCCGTATGCTTGGCATCGCTTACATTGTGGTATTAATTTGGATGATTTAATTGGTTCAATATCCACTTTGCAACCTAATATTGATGTAATGTTATATATCTTTTTAATTTCTTCATCTTTTTGGAAAGATAGCATAAACATGTTTAAAGGCTCTTTTTTCTTCCAATTCAGTTTATTGACTGCATCCTCTATCTTATAGCCTTTAGACTTAAGGTCTTCAACTATTCTGTTGGGCAAACACGACGAGTGTAGGTTTTTTGCCATCACCCTAATCGGCCTGTCTTGCTTATTTTCATATGAATGCCAAAGAAAATAATTTTGCAAAAGTAACTTACTTATGGATCTATAAGAGTCATCATTCTTGGCATTTATCTTGACACACTCTCCGTTCATCATTTTCACGATGAATGAGTCTTTTTCTACAGTTGTCTCGAGAAAATCGTAGAACTCCTGGTAATTTTTTATATTCTCAACTACTATAGGTGGGGGTTGAGGTGTTTTTTTGGGCATCGGATTTTTTTGTGGTTTTTCGTCGGAGGCAGCTGCTTGTCCTTGTTGAGATTGTGGGGAGAGTGTCGAGTTCAATTTCCTTTTCTTTCTGCTTTTTTGTCGAATCCATTCTGTTTCCCGACACATTCATACATTAATAAATAATTAATTAATGTAAATATATAATTAAAGGGAATCTTCATAGCGCTTTCAATGCAAACGTAGTTTCGTCATATATTTTATATACCCACCAAGTGTTCGAACTCGGTGAAATTTTGTACCTATACTCGTACATATTGCTGGGCCTAATATCTATGCTTCTGGTTTGCCAGTTTTTCGATTTATTTTTTATTTGAACCCTAAATGTCATAATAACAATTCCCATACAAAAATATTATTTTAAATTATTTTTTAAAGTACCCTTAATATTACAGAAATTTGGCAAACCAGGAGCATAGATATTAGGCTCAAGGACATACATGCGAAGTTTCACCGAGTTTGAACACTTAGTTTTTGGAGCCACGAGCTCTCTAGCCTTAATACGTAAATACGTGATCAAGTACAATAGTTACCGACGACCTAATAATAAAACTAAATAATGTTAAAATGTTCAATTTCTCGCCATAAATTTCAACGTTCGCCTTAATAGGCCTTTTACATTATGCAGCCCTCTCACTCGCACTTTTAAAGATAATTTGAAATAGCAACAATATGGTTTATATTTTTTAAAATGTGGTCAATCATTATTTCACTGCATGCAACTATAGATGTTCTCAACATATTTTTACTTTGTTACATGTTGAGTCCAATTAGAATTAGAGGCCCAAAACTTAAAATAACTAAATTACTCGGTTTGGATCCCCCATTACAGATATCAAAATGAAAATCAGTAGAGAACATCTATAGTTGCATGCAGCAAAATAATGAATGACCACATTTTAAAAAATATAAACCATATTGTTGCTATTTGAAATTATCTTTAAAAGTGCAAGTGAGAGGGCTGCATAATGTAAAAGGCCTCTAAGCAAACCTTTTTTTTTATGTAGCAATGTAGTTAGGCTAGCCTTTAACCACTATACCACCTGATGGTAAGTAATGATGTGGTCGAATGTATTGTTTAGGCTAACCTAGAATTACTTGTTCTCTAGGACAGCGGCCGGAAGACACCGTTAGGACCTTGGCGACAGATTTTCCACTTGATGGTGGTAGGTAGCTAGGCGAGCATTCGCAAATTGCCTTTCACTATTTTTTTTTTTTTTGGCCCGGTAAAATCCTTTATGGATACCACCCGGCTCCGGGGGGAGCAGAGTGGTTATGTGGGAGTCCTCGCCTGAGGGGCCTTACTACCCCCACGGGGGCAGTAAGTGAGGTTACCCACTAAAAACCCGGGATGAGCAGTCTGCCGCCTAGTCGGGGCGAGATGGGGTAGCGTTAGCATTCACCATCTCGCCCCGGCGGTTGGCCCGTCACCGGTGACGGGCCCCGGCCAATGGAGGGATGACCCAGCTCATTAGGGCCATCCCCCAGACGTGTGGGATCGTGCAAGCCAGTGGAGAATCCCCCGACTCTCCACCGATGATCCGCACAACACTAGGATAGAGCGAGAAGGCGCCCGAATCGCCTTCTCCTTCCACCAGTTCGTCTACGCCGGAGTGGGTCTGAGAGGACGTCGTCCTCCCTCGCCCGCTCCGCGGCCTCTTTCTGCGCCAAAATTGCCTTTCACCATGCTTTAACGACTGCCATCCTAAGACAACAACTCGGGACTGACAGCTTAACGTGCCCTCTGAAGTCGGTCACCCATCCAAGTTGTTACCGCGGCGGACGCTGTTTTACATTGCTGATCGGTTAAGAACGGCTAAACAAACTACGTTACGAGCGCTTCTAAAAACTATTTGATATTATTTACCATAATTAGCAATGCAGCACAGTCCCAAAGTCAAGTCCACTCTCTTTCTGAACAGACTGTACCAGAAGATACCATATTAATTCTATAGCACATGCCTAAACCTAACATATTCGAGTATGAAACTCGACAAAACAAAGTAACAATTATTTTGGTAACCTATTAGGTTTGTACTGTTCAAAGCCAGTTGTTTTTGTGATTTTGAGAACAATTTACAAACAATTTGTGTTATTGTTGCCGATTGTTCGTGTTCTGTCGACCGACGGATGTTTTCTTATAATTTGTTACGGTACGAAATCACACTAATATTATAAATGCGATAGCTTGTGTGTGAGTGTGTGTTTGTTACTACTTCACGCTGAAACGGCGATTTGTGCAATTCGTCACTAGTTATGAAATGCATCTTTTATAGTGGTTACTGCTTAACATCAAGTAGGGCCCGTGCTTGTTCCGTCACAATAACATTAAAAAAAAGACTTTCTTATCACAACCATGAATCTTGGTTGTCATTACATAGTGGTATGATTAGAATGACCAGAAAGTTTGGTTTGATGTACATGGCAAGATGGTTAAACAATCCAAGGCAATTGGTTCGGCCAACATAGAATAGTAGATTATGATACAAGTGAGCTACGTTGCTCATTATACATGAGGCTGTGTGTTGCAGCCGTAGGCGAGGGCGTAAATCAGCCGAGTGTATAATGAGCAAGTTGTTCACGAGTTTCATACCCACTTTTTTGAAAATAGTACATTGTACATCGAGGGGAGAAAACGATCTATTTCTGTTCGAGAGTTTGTTTGCCCGACTCGTAGCGTATTATTAAAGGCAACTCCAGAACAGAAATAGAACTTTCTCCCGAGTGATACATAGTGCTTTATACTACACCTACGAGGAAAATAAAATCATTATACGTTTTCTCGTACTTACCTCGAGACTTCCAGTAAGTTTTTATGACTTCTTGAGCTGCATTTCTTATTTCTGGTGGCGTCATCATTATAAAATCGGCACTTTCACTATCAGATGACATTTTTTTAAATTATTTAGAATAATTAAACCGTACTGTTAAAATAACAATTTTATAAAAAACTAAATTTAACCAAACATAACAAATTCCCGCGCTATTTTCTCGTAGTGCATAAAAAGGTTGCCATTTGCCAACCTACTTTCATTGAAAATCGAGTGCAAATATAAAAATCACACCTCATTTTTCGAATTATTTGTTATAAAACCTTTTGAGATTGTAAAAACAAAAGAACGCTACCAGGGCAGGTATGGATTTTCATACAACATTCCTTCACTGCTACGGATTGAAGGAATGAAAATCCATATAAGTTTACCCGCCGTACATTTATAAGGGAGAAATGACGAACTTTATAACATGTTTTTGAACGAGTAATGAGACCTTTTCTGAGTGGGTGTGGTATAAAAGTATATTTAAATTGAAAATGCTCTGTTTACTCGCATATAATTTGCAGTTAGATACTAACTTAACTTTGTAGGGATTATTCAATTACGCACTAGTGTATAATATTATTATGCACGAGGGTGTTATAGTTCGGTTTATGGCCCTAAGAACGATATAATAAAGCTCACTTTACGAGCAAGGGTGTTGAAAAGGCAATTAAAACAAAAATCGAACAAAATTATGAATGTAACAAATTTAAACGTGGTTAACAGTGACGAAGAGTTTGTTTCGCTCACATTCAACAAAGGTACCTATTTCGTTAATTGAACCGACGTTTTGGTCAGTTCAACGATATATTTTTCAGTGTTTTCATCATTGTCTTCGCGGTTAAATTCGCGGGCGCAGCTTGTCACTAAATAAAGTACTTATTTGATTAGGTACATACATCTGTCATAATTATTTACCGATGCTGTTGGCTGACTTTGAAAATGAGGTTACTCATAGTTTACACAATAGCTTCACAGTGTTACAAATGATTATTCACCACATAGTGGGAACTGTGTTCACTTTATTAGTGTATTGTGTTTCAACTCAAGGATCTTTCATCTCATACCTACTGCGAATTTTTTCAATGGACACTTGTTTTATAGTCTTGTAAATAATTTAATATACAAATTAGGTACACATACATTTGTTTCTAAAAATATTATCATATATTATGAACATTAAACATATTGTTACATTATGAAACTTATATCGTACGAATTGAGCGGATTCAAATGAAATTCATAAAATATTTATGTTATCGTCTAAAAATACCGTATAAATCAGATAATTATCTGTTTTTGTGTAAAAAAATCCATCTTCTTCCTCTTTCAAAGAGAAGAGAAATTGCGGTCTTAACGTTCCTTCTTAAAATTACTTCGAACTCCGTTGATAGTTCAGAACTATTAAGTAAAATTAATATACAGGGACACTCCAAAGTGTTAAGGTTTAATCCCCCTATAAATGTCCCAAAGGTTATCACTAACTATAGAAAGAATTCGTATTTATTGAGAACAAGTAATAACTTTAATGATTTATGTAAGCGTTACGATATTGACCTATTCTGTACAAGCATAGCGTCGGCTAGGCGACTAGTAAGCAGAGAGTTTTTTGAATAATAATTATATTATAATTAACCTTAATTAATTCAGTTGTGGTCTTTCATGTTCACAATATTTATAATTACTATATTACCTAACCATGAGGACCTTTAATTGGCTTCATGTTTTCTATGTACTTTTCCTAAAATGATATATTGCTGTTGGTCTTCCTAAGATAAATAAATAAATAAATATAATTTCACATTACACTACCACTCTAAACACTAATATTATAAAGGCGAAAGTGTCTAAATGTATCTGTTTGTTACTTCTTCACGCTCACGCAATAGCTGGATTGATTTTGATGAAATTTGGTATACAGGTATACGAGGCGCTGTTAACACATAAGATACTTTCCATCATCATTATTCGTCACCACGCAGGTGAAACCGCGAAGCGTATCTAGTATATTATAAATATGAAAGTTTGTGAGTGAGAATGCGAGAGAGGCTTAACTTATTCAGATGAAACTTGAAATGATAATCTAGATCCTGAATTCATAGAGATCATCCTGAAAATAGATAGTTTAGATCCTGAATGCATGGAGTACTTTTCATTATCATCATTATCATCACTTTTCAACATTGTCTACTGTATCAGCCGTATCGTCCACTGCTGAACACAGACTCCCCTATTAAGGGGGTAGTTGCCATAATCCCCACGCTTGGCAGGCGGCTTGGGGATCGCAGTGTAAGATGGCAGTTCTTTAGAAGGCGCTGCTGCCCACCTTCCAGTATTTTTCCCTTAGTCGCCTCTTACGACACCCACGGGATGATATGGGGAGGTGCAATTCTAACTCGGCACTCCGCGGGGAATATATATATATATTCGAAAGTTATATTAAGCTTGTTATAATTTAATCAAATGTTCAGTATGCCGAAGAATTGCCTACTGTTTAATTGTCTAACAAATACAGAGGAAACTCGTTTTTTTTTATTGTTATTGATATTTGCGCGGTGGTTGGACATTTTGCGAATGCCCCCATGGATAGCTACCACCCTCAAGCAGAAATTTTGTCGCCAAGCACCTATCGGTTTGTACCGGCAGCTGTCCTTCAGAATCAGTAGTTCTAGGTATCTAGAATCAGGGACCTGCGACACGGCAGTCCCTATTACCACTCGGCAATGCTTCCAAATAACACATAAGATACTTTCTCATCATCACTTATCATCATTGTCGACGCTGGAGAAATAGCAGGGCGCAGCTAGTATGATATATATAATTTTCGTTTATTGTTTTTTCCTTCACAGAGTAAAGCGTGGTATAATTTTGACACAGCTACACCTATTATCTTAAAACATCCCCGGGGGTTATTTGTGCGAAGGGATGTTACACAAACAACGATACACCAGCTTATGTTAAACGAGTTGGAGTGGCAGACTGTGATATAGGGACGTCTCAGCGTATCTGAGAATTATGTTTATAATACCAACATTGTAGCCTAGATAATCTAATATCAATTATATTCTATTATTTGACGCCCTTTGTTGACATGCGATCCAGTAAAAGCAATAAACATTGAATAATACACAACCAAAATACTACAAAATACGAATGACTTATTATATATTATACAAAAACCGAATTACTAAATAATACGTAATTCTGAAGCGCTCGTAGCGTAATTTGCTTAGCCGTTCTTAACCAATTACTCCGATTAGCATGAATAAAAAGGATGTTAAGCAATGTCCCGCGCTGCAGTCATGAGTTGTATGGGTGACTGCCAGTGACATTACTACTGAGCGCTCCCATGCTTCGGAGGGCACCCTTAGGATGGCAGTCGTTATATCATCGCGGTAGGACTAGGTTCCGACAAACTGTCCTTGAGAGCCTGGAATTCTAGGTTAGCCTGAACAACATCTTAGACATCATCAGACGGGCAGCAGCACCTTCTGAAGAAGTGACATCTTACATTGCGACCTCCAAAACGCCTGCCAACCGTGGATATTGCACATCCCTCACCTGTTATGGGGGAGACTTTAGTTCATCAGTATACGTTATAGGTGTCGCTGTGATGTGAAAATAAAAATACCGGCAGACTCATGTCCATTTGTAAATGCTATAAAGTAACAAGTAAGTAAGTATGCTGGCACATATTTGGCTCAAAGAATAAGCATTGCAATTCAACGGGACAATGCCAGCATGCTGGGCACGCTGCCAACTGGTAGTGGGCTAGAACATTTGGACTGCCTATGAGTCTGCAATGGCTTATAGGGATCTAAATGCTTCTATTGTAGTAGCTGTAGTGTTGTATATAGTTCGTTGTATTTTGATAAAGTAACATACCCCACTAATATTACGAGTTGTACCTTCATATCATAAATCTACCTATCTATCATAAATAATTGCAACGTAATAAATTATAATACTCGTAGGTACGTCTCTAAACCCTTTCTCATTATTTTCATCACGTTTCGCACACGTAACCCACAAAAACTCGCGCACCCACGGAACGAGGGAAACGATGCTGCCTCCCCATTATTCTACTTTTTAGTAACAACTGCGCAATTAATCAACAACAATCGTTTCCTACGTAATCTCAATTATCAAGATTCCACTTTCACTATTAGCTCTACTCTAGCACGACGACTACGCACAGCAGCGCACGTGGTACTACTCGTAAATTAGTTTATTTGTGCTGGTGAGGGCAAAGTTCTGAAGAGTTATGCAAGCAGTAGCTAAACAGGCGTGTTATGTTACTTAGGCTTGAGGTAATGTATGAGTTTCAATAATAACTCTGATTCCAGAAGAGTGAACATTTCTACATATACCTAGTTTACTGAACGTCAAATAAAGTGTAGTCCTATTTAATAATAACAATATTTTTAAAAATATTTTAAGAAAACATCAAATTAATATTTTAATAAAACACTTACAATATATAAAAAGTATATCGATTGACAATTCCGCCCAATTTACCTGTTAAGCCAAAAAAAAGGTTTTTTTCTCGATCGTGCACTAGTAGAGTTTTCGTTGAGATTCGGTCAGTTTTCGTTGAGATTCGGTCAAGAGCGGTTGTGTTACTGGTTGCTCTAAGAAACAACATAATCATAGCAATTAATT
This sequence comes from Plagodis pulveraria, assembly GCA_963890685.1. NCBI lineage: Eukaryota > Metazoa > Arthropoda > Insecta > Lepidoptera > Geometridae > Plagodis > Plagodis pulveraria. The sequence goes on along the minus strand of OY982955.1, from coordinate 24,920,711 downwards.
ATCGGTCTTAGTACGTGTAATCACTAAAGTCTAAATCGCGTGCAGTGGAGTTACGTGTTTGTCGTCCGAGTGAGTGAAAAAGCAATCTACATACTATATTTTATCTTTTCCCGCATAGCATCTTGCGTTTATCAGTGCGCGGGGACTGCTACTTCACCGGTACGCTGAAGGACAGCACTACATTTTTCATCCCTGTCGCACTATAAGGTAGACTGGTGCGGTCACTCACACAGACGCATAGCGAGATGGCTTTACAACGAACACCGCCGAATAAGTTCTCGTCAGACAGCGACATTCCAGCATCTATAGAAACAAGCAATGAGGGTACTTATATGAACGCTAGAAAACGGAAACAACCCGAAAATCGTGAACAAGACGAGTTAATGAGATTTATGGAGGAGAGAATTGATAAGCAGATGTCAATTTGGAATGAAAAAATAAACGAATGCATTACGAACACAGTTGCAGCTGCTTTAAACTCCGCATTATCGCAAGAACTGTCAAAAATAACTGCTACGTTAACTAGTATGGACACAAACATCACTAAACTTACATCAGAGAGCAACAACCTCAAAAAATCTATAAGTGAGATGGAAAAAACTATTCGTTTTTCTAATGATAGGCAGGATGATTTTGACTGCCGCTTAAAGAAAGTTGAAGGCAATATCTCACTGAATACGGATGCCGTGACTCAGATTCGGTCATTGGAATACAAGATACAAACCATGGAACAGCAGGCCCGTGAATGTAATATTGAAATATCCAACATCCCGGACCGCCGAGGGGAAAATCTTATTAACCTATTAGGAACTTTGGGTAACGCGATTAAGCACCCAATACGGCCGTCTGATGTAGTGGCTGTACATCGAGTACCACACGCCGATCAGGGCGACCGACGACCAAAAAATGTAATTGTTAAGTTTAATAACAAAATGCTGCGTGACAATGTGATTGCCGCCTGTCGTACAACTAAAGGGTTGGACTCAGCCAAGTTAGCAATATCTGGTCCGCCTACTCAAATATATGTTAACGAACACCTCACACTCAGCAATAAGTTGCTTTTTCGCCAGTGTCGGGATGCTGCCAAGAAGCATGACTACAAATACGTGTGGATCAAGCACGGGACCATTCTGGTCCGCAAGGCGGAAACCACACCTGCTATTGCAATTAGGATACCCCAGGACATCACAAAAATTAAGTAGTGAACAATCGATGTGTACCTATCAGACGTCCAGTGTTCCTATGTTGACTGCTATCATTATAATTTTAGGATTGTTATACACATTACATGACAAAAATGGGTATAACAGGTGTACGTATATGTATGTGTATATAGTGTTTGGTCTACCTCGTATTGTAAATGCATTAATTACTGCGGCACAGCGATGTTTTAAAATGCGTATAGAAGAGTATTTTTGTTATTCTTGTTCTATAAATAGTATCTCCAAATATCACAATAAGAATAGTAGCAATAATATTGGAGCTGTACAGGAGATGAATATGTATGCATATAATATGTTACTTTTATACTTTCTGGCGTTAATGATAATGTTCATAGTTTTTATTTTTAAATGGGCTCATCATACACTACTTCTTATTGCGTGCCATTACTATATTAAAATTACACTGAAATCAAATCGTTATTTTGTAAGGATGGAAGGCAATATTTACATAAGTATACTTAAAAACCAGCATATTCGCATTACAACTTACCAATTACTCACAAAGGCAAAAAATTCTATGGTAATACTTTTTTATAGCTTGAATCTTGATTATGGATAGATACGACCTTTCAGTGTATTATCAAAATTGTCGAGGATTAAGGACTAAATTACACACCCTTTACATTAACATCCTAGCACATAACTATGACATAATTATACTAACCGAGACTTGGTTACATGGTGATATCAAAGATAGTGAGGTCATAGATTCAAGATATCAACTTTTTCGTTCTGACCGTGTTCGTTCGGCAAGTATGCGTGGAGACGGCGGTGGAGCCCTTTTGGGGATAAAGCGCGAGCTGTGCGCTCGGCCGCTGCTACGAGCATCGGCGCCGTCCGGCCGTGCTAGCTCAGTGCGCGGGGGTGGCGCGGTCGGCGCCGATGACGTCGTGGCGGCACCGGTGACGGCCTGCCCTGCCCCTGCGCATGTCTCCCCGCTAGTAGACCACGTACTCGTTGAGATTCGCTCGCGTAATTATTGTTTGGTGGTAGGCGCTGTTTATATCCCTCCTAACATGAAATCAGATATTTATTTACAATATTTCGACTACCTAGATTGTATGCTGCTATCTGCTGATGTAAATGGAGTCATTATAGCTGGCGATTATAATTTACCAAACTTAAAATGGCGTGACTGTGGCACATACCTTGAGCCAATATTGTGTGATAATTATTGTGCATCTAATAAGTATTTAATTAATTTTATTAGTGTCCTTAATGGTTTTCAAACTAACATTTTCAAAAATAATAAAGGACGGATACTAGATTTATTTATTAGCAATATATCCGACTGTAAGTCTACTCTGGCACCCGTGCCTCTAGTTTTTCCTGACAAATACCATCCTCCCTTTTACACACTTTTGAAGTTCTATGATAATTTTATTCCGATATATACTAAGCCCAGAGTCGATTTTAATTTTAAAAAAGCTGACTACTCCGCCATAAATAACGAAATATCTAGCATTGATTGGGACCATGAATTTTTATATAAAAATGCAGAAAATGCCGTTCATATATTTTACGAAAAAATGTATTCTCTTATAAAAAAACATGTCCCTACTAAAATAATTAAATCATCTACATTTCCTATATGGTTCTCATCGGCATTGATTCATATTTTCAAGAATAAAAACAGATCATGGGTAAAATGGAAAAAATATCAAAACTTATCTGACTACTTGGTATTCTCTATGTACCGAGACAGATTCCATACAGAATCGGAAAAGTGTTACAATAAATATATAAGGTCGGTGGAAGACGGCGTTAAGGACAATGTTAAATACTTCTGGACGTACATAAGAAACCAAAAATCAAGGTCTGATTTACCTAATAATGTTACTTATAAAGATTTGACAGCCAACGACCCTTATGACATATGTAATCTTTTTTCATCTTTTTTTAAATCTGTATTTGAGCCATCATCTGTTGGGGATGACTATGATATTAATAAGATATGCGATACCAATCACAAATCTGATCTCATTATCAGTAACATAAACATCTCAAAGGAATCTGTACTTAGAGAGTTGAGAGCATTGGATGCTACTAAGGGATCTGGCTTAGACAATATACCGCCTTTATACCTAAAATCGACTGCACTTGCAATACACGAACCTTTGCAACATATATACAATCTATGCTTACAGCAAGGGGTTTTCCCAAACATTTGGAAGTGCGCACGAATTGTGCCGGTTTTTAAGGGTGGTGATAAAAGTAAAGTAGAGAACTATCGACCTATATCCATTTTACCAAGTCTGTCAAAGCTTTTCGAAAAACTTGTACATAACAGTATATATCCATCAATCCATCAAATCATTATACCTCAACAACACGGTTTCATGAAACGTAGGTCTACTAACACAAATTTATTGATATATGCGACACAACTTTTTGAAAATATGGATAACAATAAGCAAACGGACAGTGTATATACAGACTTTCAGAAGGCTTTCGACAGAGTGGATCATAAACTACTTTTAGATAAGCTAGCTTTTAATGGCATACGTGGTGATTTGTGGCGATGGTTTAAATCTTATGTATCTAATCGCACACAGAAGGTTGTGCTGAATGGTCACGAGTCTGAATTTGTACCTGTAAGCTCTGGCGTACCCCAAGGCTCAATTTTGGGCCCCCTGCTATTTATAGTATTTATTAATGATGTCCAAGATTGCTTTCAATTCTGTAATTTCTTGTTATATGCAGATGATCTCAAAATATATCACACCATTGACAATGCCTCTGATCATGATAAATTTCAACGTGATCTTGATCGTTTCTCTGCTTATTGTAATACTAACAAACTATGCTTAAGCGTCCATAAATGTAAGTCCATAATTTTCTCTAAGAAAAAGCTAATATCTAACTATACATACAGGTTGTGTGGTGCACAACTTGATAATGTTGATTCAATAAGAGATCTCGGAGTAACACTAGATAGTAAGTTACATCTCGATATACACATAGATAATGTAATAAACAAAGCATTTAAAATGTATGGGTTTATAATGAGATCTACTAAAAAATTTACGCAAACATCATCCTTTCTCCATCTTTATAAAGCGTTAGTTCGCTCCCAAGTGGAATATGCTGTGCCCATTTGGAATCCATTTTATAATAAATATGTTTTAAGTCTGGAGTCAATTCAAAAAAAGTTCTTGCGTACAATGCAATACAAATGTCATCGTAATTATATACAGTATGACCAGCTTCTAGAAAAATATAATATTTTAAGCCTTGAACAACGACGTAAATATCTTGAAACAATGCTGCTGTATGATATTTGTCACAATAGATACGATTGTACTAATTTAGTTGGTAAAATTTGCTATAGAGTGCCTACCAGAACGCATTGCCGTACACCTTGCCAGCTGTTTGCTACGGCCCGATGCCGTACTAATGCCGGTAAACGCTCCCCGCTTTACCGCTTAGTCCACTCCTTTAATAATAACTTCAACTCAGTTGACATAGCGGCACTGCGTCCTGGTGTTTTTAAACGCAAAATTTTGGAGCTTCTGTAAAAGCACTACCGTTTCTCTTTTTTATATGACGAATAATTCCAATAGGTAAGCTGTGGTAAATGTCGTTGGTGACACAATTAATTATCTTATGTGTGTAACATTATCACTACTTTAAGTATAACCCGTATTGTGTTACTGTTTGTTTACCCAAATAAATTGAAAAAAAAAATAAATTGAAAAAAAAAAAAAAAAGACCTCCTGAGGACGCTTTGTGTTGAATCGATACGCGTCGAAAATTCTTCCGGTTTGGCTGCGTGGCGTCACGTCGTCTTAACAGATAAATTGGGCGGAATTGTCACTAGATATATTTTTAAGTGTTTTATTAAAATATTAATTTCGTGTTTTCTTAAAATATTTTTAAAATATTGTTATATTTAAATATTGATTTCCGCAAAGTAATGCCTGAATCTATTCATTATGTGTAGTGCTATTTGTCGAAGCTTCTCTTGCTTACTTTTTATACTGAACATGCGCGGCGCGACGACGCGAGGGTGCGGCCCAATTTCTTTTTTCTTCTTTTTATGCGATGGTGACGGACAAGTACGAGGCCCACCTGATGTTAAGCGGATAAACCTCTGCATATAACAGATGCATTTCGTCATAATAAATTGCACTGCGCCCGTCACACTCAGACATACAGTAGCTAAGTCTCATGTGCCTGTAATTTTTCTGGCTCTCAAGGACTGCTGCTGGAACGCACTGTTGCCTTGGCAACAGATTTTCTACTTGAGGGTAAGCTAGCGAGGCGAGCATTCGCAAAATGCCCTTCCACCATACCGTGAAGCTCAAGCCGGCAGTGGGGATCGAACCAGGGACCTGCGGCATGACAGTTCATAGCTATTACCGCTCGGCCATCATTGCTTCAAAGTATCTTAACTTAGTTCACGATGGTCGAAACTATGGTTGTATTGATATTTGAAAGTGCTGTCTAACCGCTCAGGATTGGATGACATATACATGACAAGATAACAATAACTTTATCTTGTTATGAATTAGATACCAATATGTAAAAGGTTAATTAACCATAAGTTTAATAAATGAAAAGTAATAAAAGTTCAGTATACTTTCACTTTTTTTGTAAATGGCCGGATTAGTTCATGATTGGCTAAATTTCCACTTATTATTTATGCTAGATACTGATTTTTAATAAACATAGTTGATGAATGACAAAGTGCTTCATGGAACCGCATCTTAAAATCCATATCAGTTGTACTTGTATGTATGATTATATACCTGGAATCTGTCATAGATAAAATTTCTTATTCCTCTAAGTATCTGTTGAAAATCCTTGGAATATTGTTTGAAGTCATTGGTGGTGATTCAATAAAACTAAATTCATGCAATATTAAAAAAATTAACTATGTTATCTGTTGAAAATATTCACAAAGAGTACCAAAGAGATTGAATTATGAAATCCGTAAAGGGCAGAAGTAAAAAAAAGGGATTTTGTTAAAAGAAATTACAGAAGCCTGAAGCGAACTTTAATTTTTTTCGGTCTAGGTTGCAAAATTTCCCTTGAGCATTTTTTAAACACTTCTCCTTGATTTAAGTAATTAGATAATAAATAAGTAGGTAAGTAGAATATTCAAGCATAAATTTATATTCGCGGTAGTCAAGTTTTTATTTTGTAGATAAAATAAGTTGTTCTTAGCTGTATGAAAACAAATTCTTCAAATAATTAAAACAAAGGTTGAAAAAACCTACTCAAAAACTCATCATCAATATTAAATTTAAGTCTAACGATTCCCATAGATAGACATATTATTTTACATAATAAAACATATAATATTTTTATAATAAAATATATATGAATCATGAATTTATTTTATAAATCATTTATGTGTAATCGACCACTCCGGGCACAATAAATATCGACCTTCGGTCATTTTTAGCTATGGAAAACTTGTCAAATTGTTGTTTACAATAATGTTTTCCTCTTTCACAATTCATGTAGCTGTGAATAATAAAGCTTGAATCTCTGACATTATGATATAATATGTGATCAAATCGACGAAGACTTATAATTAATTGACAGCTAAGTGACCTTATTTTTCCCGAGATTATTGGTACCGTGTAGAAGCAGTTTAAATACAATTCTGTCCATAGGTTTGATGTGTTTTCAAGTTCCAGTTTTATCAATTTAAGCCCACGGTCCTTATTTTCTGATTTAGTCACGTTTATGTTATTCATACATGTACACTTTTCTACATACTATGGTATGGTATATACACTTTTCTACATACTATGGTATGGTATAGATAATAATAATGTACCTTACCCGTATGATTTTTTGAAATTTCCTATAAAATTTTGAAACTACATTGCGTAAGTAGCAGTTTAATTTCACCAGTCGTTGTATTTTAAAACAAAAGAAGTTTTTTTTAATTGATTACGCTCAGTGTCTATAGTAACGTTAAATAACGTTTACTGTCTACTCCTAGCCTCTCTCTCTCTGGTTCTACAAAGTTTCCCTCTTTTGTCTCCTTTTTTATTGCAGATAGAGTAAGCCCTAATCTCACCTGATGGTAAGTGATGATGTGGTCGAAGAGTGTTAACAGGCTTAACTTAGAAATACTGGCTCTCAAGGCCAGCTTCGGGAACACACCGGCAGGTGCTTGGCGACACAGATATTCTACTTGAGTGTGGTTGCTAGCCAGGCATTCTTAAATGCCCTTCTACCATGCGGTGAAGCTCAAGCCCGCGGCGGGATTCGAGCCCTCACTGCTTCAATCATTCTTCAGCATGTCTCGTGTTAGGCAAGGCAACAAGCCATTAATAACATATTATAGTTTGTGGGAAATTCAACCGTTTACCTACCTATTAGGTTCAAAAGATGACGGTCGGACTAATGGACAGAAGGACGATCAGCGGAGGCTTAGTAATATTGTCCCGTTTTTTAGTACGGAATCCTAAATATCACTATGATCGCATGTTAAAGTTTAGGCCAGCACACATCACAATGGCGTAATCAAACAGTTGTATCCATTTCCAGCTCATTTTAGGACTGACTTGTCTAAATGCTTGCAGAAACAAGTAACCGAAATTAGCCACCACAAAAGTGTAACAATCATAATATGACTGTACACTGTGATGACCATATTATGGTCCCAAGCACGGATTTCTCCCTTCCTTAATCCGTGGTCCCAAGCTATTTATTTCAAACATATTGCTTAAGAACCACACAGCAGCTACTTATCGACATTACCCACCAAGGAACTAGGTAAAGTAAAAGAATAATAAAAACACCACTTAATTAGTACATTCCACGAAAATATAATAAAGACTGACTTAATATCAAAACAGAAAGACAATTAAACTACGTTCTAGAATTAAAATACTAGGTAAAACGGTCAGTTGTAAAACGATCAAAAATTTGATTCTGTCGCCAATAATGGCAGGTCTATTTTAATATGTATTAATTGTTTTAAGATTAGTAGTGCCTAGTATTCAACCCATATTTTATGTATTTTCTTGGACTGATTTGGTACCTCGTAAAACTTTAGATGTATGGAGGATACCCTTTATCTTTTATTATTTAATATTACTCTTTCAATATATTTTTTCCTATTGAACATATCTACAATCAATTAAATCAAATTTTTTTTTTCAGATTCAAAAATTATATTAACTGATATCTTTAATTGCAGTTAAGTTACTGATTTAACCATCAAAGAAATCGTTAAAGAGCATTATTATATTTTTTCCGCAACAATTTTTTGCGGTCATAAATCTCAGCGGTCCGAGTAAGTTCAAAGTTATATTTCCGATCAATCTACATGCGCATACGCAGGCAGGCGCAGACAGTGAGTCGACCAAACAGGTTCGTCCATTCATTACAAAGGCCGTTGGCCCTGCCCGCGCCATGTTGGTAGAATTGAAGCAGTAGAGCAGCCATGTTGGTACTACGCCAACTGTTGCCAACTTCAGCACGCAGCCGTTGACACCCCGTCACGCGAACGAACGTTACGTTAGTTATGGTTTGCTTTGAACGGTTTGTGTACGGTAACGGATTTTCAAAATTAGATTTACGTGTATTTATCAATGGAAAGAACATTTTTATGGACCACAAGTGGTTAAAAATTATTCTTGTATGAACTTAAAGACTAAAAGTGTTGATATAGTGAAAGTGCGGTTATGTTGACAGTTGAACTCATTAAATCGTTTCTTCATGTCTGTGTGGTTATTAAACTGTGATTATGTTGTAAGTGGAGGGTTGTGGGATGCGATGGGAAAGGGACTAAATTACCATAACTTGCATTAGCACAGGCATAGTCGTGATATGACTGACCCTGCAATGTTAACCCGTTTTGGTATTGCTGCGGCAGAACCACTTTTATAAAAGACTAGTTTAGCCATATTAAAAATCATAGATCGCTAATCGATATTATGAGACTTGTATTGAGAGCTCTAGAGTTCCATAGAATAATGGTTGATTTATTTCACAACAAATTAACGAAGGATATGTAACTGTACATTTCCTTTTCAAATATTTAACCTTAGAACTATGTACCTTTATGTTGTTTTAGCACATATTGGTATTTCTCTAAAATCAAAAAGAAATATTATCAAATAGATCACTTACATTGCAACGTATTCAAAGGGGAAAGATTGTACTCGTACCTAGTTATTTATAGAATTTTGAGTAGTCCCTAAATTACTTTAATTGATAAATACTATAACTATATATTTACCTATTGGAATACATAGGTACATAATGTACCTACCTTTTTACTTTCACATAGTTAACCGTTTTACGTATTTTAAATCGTCTTGCATCAGTCGGTTTAATAAAGCATAACACTACAGAAAATATGATGTTACCATATTTATGTATATTTTATTACATTCGTAACCTTCCACAATACGTCATAAAACGTAAATATTATGAACATTTAATTTACCTTGTCTAAAATAAATGAATATGTAATAGTCAGCTATACATATATTGTTACATTTTTTTCGTGGATAAGAAATCTGTAATCATTTGCATAACATAAGTAATTGTTACGAAACAAAACTTTAAATAAATAAAAAATCACGGAAATTAAAAAAATATATAAGTTGTAGCTATGTTGCCTATTAAATATCATCTAATAATCCAATGCTGCTGGCAACATCCCCAAAACTGCTGGGAGCATAGGTACGCTGAAGTATACGCTGAAAATTAGCTTTGATTAGGTAGGTAGTACTTAGTATTTGAAAGATCAAATTTGATATAGGTACTTATAGAATCTGTACCATTCGACGTTCATGTCATGAACGCATAATCAAGTGTAAGCGGCAAATTTCGTATCATCTGCGATTCGGGTACTATTGATTTTCGCACATAATAATAGGGAATTAAATGAGGAATTGCTATTATAAAACACAGGCCAGTTATTATTAAAAAATTTTTTTTTTGCATGTTTTCAGATTTTAGATTGTAACATTTCATCACACGAGAACTGTAACATTATAAATTAAATAAAAAGACATCAAATCTGTTGTTCGACTTACCTACAATAGATTTAACATTCAGTTTTTAACGTGATGATGGATACAGCGAAAATCAGAATTAATTCGAATTCGATTACGTGACACTACAGGAGCTCAGACTGCTCGTAATGTCAATCCTGTTTTTGAACATCGAGATATTATTACTAACGTACGTCAATGTTTTTGAAAAGGATGGAACACTAGCAACTAAAAGGTAAACATGAATTGCAGGTTATGATGGAAGTCGATCGGTGTCAAACTACCAAAGAATTAGCGGCATTGTTTGATCTGGTTTACCTACAATATTGACTACATTGGTAAAGTTAAAATATTTGATAAATTGATGCCTCATGATTTGACTAATATGCAGAGAGCAGCGCGAGTTGAAGCTTGACTTACCTAGTTAAACCAGTAGAGAAATAAAGGGATTTTCGACTGAATTGTGACATATGATGACAATTGGATCTGGGTGGATTATGGACTACTACTTTATCCGAATCAAGGACAACTTATTCTACGAAAGTAAAACACATGAAGCAGTAAAAATGCCTTCACACTGTTTATCGAGTCCAGTTCCAGTGTTTTATCGGAAAGGTTTTAAATGTTATTTATAGTAGAAGTCAGAAATGTATATAGATACAACACCCACGTTGTCATAATATGATCATAAAATATTTATAATACCTTGAATTTCGTTAAAACCAATTATTTTAATTTTTCATTACGAAACGGTAATTTCATATTCTAATCTAACCTATAATATTAAGGAGTACGGAAGCTTACTAATAAAACATTTCGGAATAAATGAACTGTCATTTTTATATTAATACATACGGTAGTAGGGACATAAACAACTTACTATACCTACCTAGTTGAAATCACGATCGAGAATGTTTCGGCTTCTATCGAAAGCCTTCATCAGGAACTTGAGTGTGGTTGGTACGTCCGTCACGTTTCATATTCGTGTTTGTCTAACTAAAAATAGAAACATGAGCGAACTTTTTTACAATGATATGATATGTAGGTACCATCGTGTTTAATTTATTTTGCAATAAAAAATATTTATCAATTTGATATACCTAATGGACTAAAAACTAAGTAGGTAACTTACCTGCTTCACTCCATTTTTTACAATTCCTAGTAGCGTATTGGCATCGGCGATAATGATAACAATAGAATTTCATTCATAACTAGGACATAGTGGTCCTGACGATGCCAACTTATTTAAGGTCCAATCGCCCAGGTACTCAGAGACACACTGAGGACTGATGATTATTATTTTTATTGAAATTAAGGTATATTTGGGTCGATTTATAATAATAATTTGCAAATAAAAGTGGGACACAAAAAACATTTGGATCTACAATGTAAATTAAATATTTTAATTTTTAAGTACATATAATTTTCATTTTTGTATTAGATTGTGACGGAACTCGCACGAAGCCCACCTGACGGCAAGCGGTAACCTAAACAGATGTATTTCGTAACAAGTGACGAACTGCACTACGCCAATCACCCTTAGATATAAAGCCTGTAATTTTACTGTCTTTGATTGCTGCCGCAACACACCGATAGGTGCTACAACGCTATTTTTTACTAGAAGGGCATTCGCAAAATGCCCTTCCACCATGCCGCGAAGCTCAAGCTGTGGGGGGATCTAACCATGGACCTGTGGCACGGCAGTCCATTGCAATAATCCACGACTCACTGCTTCAAAATTTCAATGTTATATACCTATAACTATAGGTATAACCACATGTTATAGATATAATATACATTCAAGTTCGCTTAAAGTTTGGTCTGCTACAAGATAATCCTAACTAGTTACCCCAAGTAATATAATATTTCATATAACTATTTCGATGTTTGTAGATAACAATCAAATAAGTATATATAGCAATCTTCCAAATTCCAAACAATCATCAATATTTTAAACAACAGCAGCTCTTAAGGTTGAACTGGCCGGTTACTTCTCCATTACGTCGTAGGGTGATCACTCCCTTATTTGAGATTTTAGGTCCAGACTTAAGCATTATACCGATTGATATCGTCATTATCTAGGCTTGTATCGTAACGAAATTTTAAAAAGATAATTAAGTTGTAAGTAGTAAAAGTAAGCCTCGAAAACTTTATATGAAAATGTTTCGAGGCTCATAATTCTCAAGTTCATAATTTTATTAAAATTGCGGCATCATACAATGACGATATCAATCGGTTTAATGCTTTATTTTGGACCTAAATTCTCAAATAAGGGAGTAGTCACCCTACGACATTTGTACGGAAAACGGGCCTGCCAGTTCACCCTTAAAGACAAAATTTACAACATAATAATAAACAATGTGACTTAAGTATCATCAATCTTCAAGACAAGATACTCTTATTTGAAAGCTCTTCAACGTCAAGATTAGAGCAATATTTCAAGAGTTCTAAATGAAGCTTCGTCAAATCAAGAGTATAATCAAATCAGTGGCAATTTAGCATACTTATCAATGGTTTTACAAATGTTCGTTCCGGGTCTCGTGGAAATTGTGCAAATTTGCATAGAATCAAAGAATGGAGTTACTATCTTTTGTTCTCACGGGACTTACGAATAGTTACATAACTCTATGGTACTTTTGTTTCTGTTAACCATAATGTTAACGTTTACCTTATGGTTAACAGACTTCTAGGTTAGCCTGAACAACATCTTCGACCACATCATCACTTACCATCAGGTGAGATAGTGGTCAAAGGCTAACTTATAACGCATAGAAGAAAAAAAAAAACCTCTTCTAGACACAAACATATCTAATCGGACTGATGTGATTGTACCCAAAGCAAAGAAGGTACCCCGTACCCAAAGCCAAGAAGGTACCCCAACCTATATATTGAGAGTTCAATCACTGAGAAATAGGCTAAGCCATCATCATTAAAGGTGGTACTATAAATTAGTTTTTTTTTTTTATGTTATTGTGATGGACCAAGCTCGAGGTGGGCCTCGATGTTAAGTGGATTAACCTCTGCCTATAACAATTGCAATTCATCACAAGTCACGAATTGCACTGCGCCCGTCACATTGAGACATAGTTGTTAAGTCTCATTGTGCCTGTAATTTGGCTTATAATATAAACTATAATAAACTGGCTCTCAAGGACTACTGCCGAACACATCTTTCAGTGCTTGGCCAGTATCCATCCAGAGGTTTATGAGGAGATTTTGTTTAGCCTCCAAGCTTTACATGCTATTATAAGAACACCATCCCTCCTGTTTTTAACTGATGATGTAGTCAAAGTAAATAGTAGACTCAAATAGGCTATTTTAAGAATTGCTTTTGGTGTAAATTGAAATCAGAAGTACCTCCATTTCTCTGTGATTCCCTCAGCATTTTTTTGGCATCGCGCGGAATGAGACAGTTGTATGTGATTTAAGCACGTACTTGTAAGTGCATACCAATATGTCATACTTAATCATAATTCATAGCCCACTCAAACTGATTAGATACGTCACGATAAGATTTTAAATCAAATTGGGATATGAAAGCTGCTCGTAACGATGATGGTACCATCATCGTTATGTATATATATAAGCTTGCTGATGGTAATGACTTGTGAGCATCTACCAAGAGAACCTTGTAATATCTGAAGTGAACAGCAGAATGTATGTAGGCTATGACGCTAAGAATTATCATATAATTTATTTTATGCTATCTATAATAATCATTTATTCAAAAACTAAATAGTTAACAAAGGGAATTCTGATCCTGATTCATTATTTCACGTCCTTCTTATGATTTGTTCTGATTTTAGTGTTATTTTGTTAGTAATTTATCCCAGTTATAAATTACTAATAAAATACAGCAAAAAACATATGTACCTAGCAGTCACGTAACAAACTTAGGAAAATACATCTCACTTTAGACTGATTTAGTTTTAAATATATATGAAGTTGCAATAATGATCTCCCTCATTTCTCATCACGTTTATATAATCTGCAACTTTGAGTTCCGACAGATCGTTAATATTAGAATAATTTGATAGTGAAATAGCACCATTCGGGCGTATTCTTCTTGACGCCAATTTCGTCTTTTTCGATAAATTTGATCACATTTTGAGGCTATGGTTCATATTAAATGTGGAACCATAGACGCAAAATGTGGTCAAAATTATCTAAAATAACGAAATTCGCGTCAAGTGGAATCCGGCCTTAGTGACCTTTTTATTGCTTCGTGTTCATGTTATAAATAAGTAAATGATTTATCACATTGCTGGTCACTTAAATTGATATCTAAAACGCAAAATATACGAGTATATGTAGCAAACCCCTAATGCCAGGTGTTCTAATACCTAAAATGCAAAACTTGTTAAAAGCAAAACGTATCGGATGCAGTCGAAACTATAGAGAAATATTTATATAAATATTAATATATTTCGATAGGTACAGAAATATTTTTCAGTTTAGTATGAAATTATGTGAGCAAAGCTTACGTAATATAAATAGAAATGAACTTGGAGTTACAAGTTCATTTCTATGTTGCTGAAGCAGTGATGGCTGAGTGGCATTGGCTATAGACTGCCGCGCAGCAGGTCCATGGTTCGAATCCCGCCGCGGGCTTGAGCTTGACCGCATGGTGGAAGGGCATTTTGCGAATGCCCGCCTGGCCAAATAAGTGGTAATAAAAAAGTGGTCGCTAGACCACACTCAGTCACCGGCGCAGTGCAATTCGTGACTTGTGACGAAATGCATCTGTTATAGGCAGAGGTTAGTCCGCTTAACATCAGGTGGGCCTCGAGCTTGTTCTGTCACAATAACATAAAAAAAGTAAATATATGCAAAATATAGCCCTGCTAATATTCAATATTTACCATTCCTTTCCTAGAAGTAGTAAGAAAGTCTTCCAATAGGTTGTACAGCTCTAGCTGTAACGAATAACGATAAACCGACAGATAGCAAGGTCCTTGTTTCGTATAAAGCCCTTAAGTTTTAAACAAAGTACAGTCCTTAGTCCCAAGGAAGCAAAAAACGGGTCAAAAAAACATTTATAGACGACAAAAAGTGGCACAAAGAAGGGTCGCACTTTCAAACAAGGGGTGCCGCACCTGCTACCTGCCATCTAATTCTTTCACACATTTTGTACTGTATATGTAAAACTTTACCAAGTTTGTTATTTGAGAGCGATTTACCTAAGCACTTAAAAAAGTTCGTCTAGAAAATATGTATTCCTCTGACTCTGTTTGTAGTTTTGAAGATTAGGTAATAATAATGGCTTTCCTAACCTACGTCAATATCAGAATAAAATTGACTAATCTTCCATTAAACTCGTTGCTACAAGCTAAACGTCAAATTCAAATTTATTTATTTGCTTGAACATGGGTATGTTTACAAGGTATTACAGAAAATAGGTAGTGCTCCACATTCCACCATAATGGCATGCAAAATCATACATTAAAATTGTCAAGGTGAATTGTTCAATTAGGAAAATAATAACGTCGGGCGTCGCTTGCAATTAATATTATAATAATAACGACAATGATTTCTATCTTTTAAAAATTAAAAGGTAAAATTAAAGGTATAAGTACTTAATATAAAATAGAATTAAAACCTTTCCTTCAAGCAACAAGTCAAAGTAAAAATACGTGCAGCTACAATAAGGGTTTATTGGAGAGCATCGCCCTCCTTGCATTATATCAGTATATTATTTATAAGTAAAGCAATGCTGTTTGGACAAAAATTTTAAATTTTAATAAAATAATTCCGTGCCAACACTGCCAACCCAAACCGAGCTAGACACGCGCACTGAGCAAGTAAGGACACGCGCGGGGAGGAGTAAGTGCGGAGGGAGGGATAGAATTTTAATCAGTCGCCATGGAGCGCTTCACAGGAGCGGAGCGTGCGTTTTGCGTGCGGGAGTATTATAAAAGCAATTCTGTTACTGTTGCACGCCGCAAATACTGCACACATCACAACATACGGAGAATAAGCGAAGCACCATCTGCCGCTACCATTAAGAACTGGATAAAGAAGTTCGAAGAGACTGGCTCCACGTTAAATATACCGCCACCGGGCCGGGCGCAGAATGAAGAAACAGTCCAACGGGTTATGGAGTCCATTCGTGAGAATCCCGAATTGTCGTCACGCAAACGAGCTGAACTTATCGACGTGCCAAGAAGTACGATACGGAATATTCTACAGAGGAATGAGCACATAAATAAAAAAATAAGATAATGCTGTTTAGATGTCCAAACATAAAAAGGATCGGTCTGGCAAATATCGTGTCAACCGAAAACATTGTCTCTGAACATCTGATGAATAGTGATACTGAATCCGTTGAGAATGGTACCTTTCCATAAATGTAGGTTACAATATAAAACTAATTAAACACAGTACCTACCTACTTTTTTAATTAAATACATAACCGATAATGTTTTTTTTGATTAATTGACATAAATTTTAGCTTATTATGTTTGTTAATGTGAAGTTTTGTCAAGAAACTATGTTATGAAATAAACATATTTATTATTTTGTCCACCAATGAAAATAATACAATGTCTGTTACATTCGCATAATACATTTAGAAAAAAAGCTTTAAAATTCTTGCTTGTTTTTACAAAAATAATATTTCTGAAAAGCACTTTCATATGAAATCCAATACCTCACTCGATCTTATCTTGTATCTTGAATATTTCTATCTCCTAGGCGTTTGACTATAATTCTTAATCGAAAGAAATGTTGAATCTATTTTCTTTGCGTTTAAAAATCGCTATCGCTTACCAACATTGTCTGTTATTTCATTGAGTACCTTGAAAACTATCAAAGTTGCCAAGAGGTTGCCGCGGTCCTTCTTGGATTGTAGTTAAATCTGACAAAGATATGACAAAGGAGCAGTTAAAATTAAAAAAAAAAAAACAAGTTGATGATCGAGTGACAAAATTTTGCCAGTAGACATTAACCTATCAATTTCTATATGAGCCTCTTAAATACCTAAATAAAAATAAACGAAGTAGTTTTTCTGCACGGAGTCTGAATATCGTTACCAAGGTAAATTTTCAACACAACCTTCCTATGAGTCAATTGGATTTGGATTCGGCTGAAAACTACAAACTCGCCAAGCAGTTATATAAGGAGTTATTTGATAAAGGTATACCAAGGTAATTAAATACCGCAACTCTGTAGGAATCTATACAAACTTACCCAAACACGCTTAAAAATTTTCTAGGTAACTAAATTACTCCGAAACTTTTTAACGTAAAAAAAGTGATTGCTTACCAGGCATGTATGTAATAAATATACTCATAATCCAGTTAAAGGTTAAGATTTTTCTCATAGCCTCGACTCAGTGCCGACCTTTGGCATACCTAAAAAGGATATTCATATAAGAAATGTCAATTGCTTGCTTCTTTGAAGAGGTTTTTTACCTGTGTCGACCTCGAAAATCCTCTGGATATTAATTGAGCACTTAGAGCCGTGTACTTGTAGGAAACATCAGAAGTAGGAAATTTTATAAATTTGTGCTTCAACTAGGGTTGCGATCTTATACCATAATTTTTTAATTAACATTTAAATTACTGCCATTAAATTATTAAATATTCGTAAAAATGGTTAAAATTGAATTGTCGTCAATTCATTGTAATTAGTTAAGTTAGTTATATTTTGCAAGATTTTTATAAGAAGTTTTATGTTTTGTTTTTACCATAAAACAGAAGCTGTTTTTGATGTTAGGTCAACGTTGAATAAATTTTCCTTCAATAAATTAGTTTTTTTTTTATTTGTTCATGTACAATAAAAAGCAATGATTACCGAGAGGTAATAGCTATGGACTGCCGTGCCGCAGGTCCATGGTTCGATCCCACCACCGACTTGAGCTTCACCGCATGGTGGATGGGCATTTTGCGAATGCCGGCCTGGTTCGCTACCACCATCAAGTAGATAATCTGTTGCCAAGCAGCCATTGAGATTCAGAAAAATTACAGGCACATGAGACTTAACAACTGTATGTCTCAGTGTGACAGGCGCAGTGCAATTTATTCGGGCGAAATGCATATTTTATAGGCAGGGGTTAGTCCACTTAACATCAGGTAGGCCTCGTGCTTGTTCCGTCACAATAAAATAAAAAAATGGATAGTAGTAACTGTGAAGAATCCTGAAATTGTTTCAGAATACTAGAATACTAGGCAACAACATACCAGTTATCTTGAACAAACCTTACTATCGATGTACATAGGTAACAGTTTTCCACCATACTGACGACGCGCGACGGGTTAAATATACTTAGATCAATAAAACCATAGATAAAAAGAAAGGAAAGATAATTCTTATCAATGACTTATAGACTACCTTGTTATTTAATGTTTAGTAATTATCGGTACCATGAACATAGGGCAGTATTAATCTTAATAATTTCGAATTATTTTTTTCTAAATAAGCATCTAAATGAAATCAAACTCTTTGCTAACACGTAATATCGTAATGTCTATTACCCACAAAATAAAGTACATATATTTCAAAACACGACGAATATTACCAGAATGTAATATAGACTTGAAAATTTGAAGTCGATCTTCACTCCATTAAATTAAAATCAGGCCGTCATATGTCCTATTTCTTTTGTACGGGCGCGCCAAAAGTTCTCTCCCATTTTTGAATTTGGAAACTTCGTGTTTTCGGACAGTCTCCTGCTGTGAATGAATGACAAAATTCAGAATGAACGCTCGTACCGGACGCGACGAATCGTTGTTTGGTAGAAACATTGACCGATTTCGATGAAAGCTTTTGCCGAGTTTTATTTTCTGTAAAGGTTTCGGTGTAGATAGAGCATTATTGTTCTTCGGTTTGGGAAATGCAATTGTGAATTAGTATGTTTTGAAATGCTGTGTAACTTTAATCTGCCAACGTATCACAAATCAACAGCCATTATAGGTAGGTAAATCTATGATGGGGGGGCATTTGCCCCCCACCATTATCTTTCACACCATTATTGGTAACTAGGCGACTGCCTAGTGACCAATAATAATAATGTAAATTTTCAACACACTAGCTCGTAACGCGCCTTTAAATGCACCAACAGTCTATTCTATTACGCATTCGTAATTTTTTTCTACTTTACCGCACTTGTGTTTTTAATAGAAAAAAAACCGGCCAAGTGCGAGTGGGACTCGCGCACGAAGGGTTCCGTACCATTATCTCCTACTCATTATTATTATTTTTAGCAAATAAACGGCGAAAACCTCTTTTATTGTATGGAGCCACCTTATCTATTGATTTTACTTTATTTTAACTAATTATATTTAAATAGAACATAAAACTAAATATTCTGTGAAGAGTTAAAGCGTCTACCTGTCACCGTTATTAGTATCGAGCAAGAAACGGTAAAAAAATCAAGTTTGTTATATGGGAGCCCCCCTTAAATATTTATTGTATTTTATTTTTACTATTTAATGTTATAGCGGCAATAGAAATACATACATCATCTGTGAAAATTTCAACTGTCTAGCTATTATCGTTCTTGAGATACAGCCTGGTGACAAACGGACAGACAGCGAAGTCTCAGTAATAGGGTTCCGTTTTTACCCTTTGGGTACGGAACCCTAAAAACAACGTTTCCACTTCTCACCAAGAAGATTGTAAGTAGTTTGTTTCAGTCGTTTTTATATAAAAACAAACCAAACAGTTTTTCACCTACTAAAGTAGAACTTTAGAAGTTTTAATTGATA
Source organism: Plagodis pulveraria (assembly GCA_963890685.1). NCBI lineage: Eukaryota > Metazoa > Arthropoda > Insecta > Lepidoptera > Geometridae > Plagodis > Plagodis pulveraria. Next base: position 24,900,809 of record OY982955.1, on the reverse strand, counting down.
AATCTTCATAATCAGATTATTATTGCTTTAAAAAAGATAAAGTAACTATTTCCGTATCGTAATTTTCGTATTTGTTCCTCGCAAGTGTGTTGAAAGACGTCGTATGACTTACGTGCGCTTTGATAATTACAGCCCCTGCTTTCTTGTAGCCCTCGGCTACGGCTCGGGCTAGCAACATCGCCTTGGCTGTAATTTTCAACTTACCGCACTTATACCATAATGTACTATTAACTGTACTAAATTGTATATTTTATATGTAAAACCACGCTGTTAAATATAATGTATTAATGCAATATTATTTAATTACTACTATAATTATGTTTCTATTTTATTTTGTATTAATTTGAATTGCAGGTGCTTACGTAAATTTAATTTAATTGGTAGGTTGGAATTAGGTCTCCCACCCTTGGCAGGCGTCTTGTGTATAGCAGCGTGTAAGGTGGTGCCATTTACACCACTTTTTTCAGAAGGCGCTGCTGCCTACGTTCTGTTATTTTTCACTTTGTCACCTCATACGACTCCCATATACGGGGTCGCCATCCTAACCCGGCACCCCACGGGCAACGTATACTTGGGGCGTATTCCATAATTTGGATCACATTTTGTGTCTATGGTTCATACTAAATGTGGAACCATAGACGCCAAATGTGATCAAAATTATTGAAAATAACGAAATTGGCGTCATGGTACGGCCCTAGAAGCTAAACACACGTATCACGAATAACTACAGTGAAGAATGCGCTGAAGGAGCAGCATTACCCTAGCACAGTCTAAAATTTATTCTTACATTGTGCCGCTAGTAACGCCGATGTGTTGCTGCTCATCAGGCCCACAGCAAGGCTCATCATAAACCAAAATCACCGATGAAAAAATCCGAATGGTAGCGCGCATTTTACCAACAATAGGACTGATCAGATAGGTGGCTGACCAAAAAACCGATGTCATAACTTTCTACTATCTGTCCTTGTGACGTCCTTAGTGTTTAGAGAATACATTATATGCCGACCCTTCATACGATGGATAAGCGCAGGAATATGATGATGTTAAACGTTTCAACAACTGTATAACTAATAATAATTTCAAATATTTTTTAAATATTTCTTATTATTAAATATGGATTTCCGCAAAGTAACGCCTGAATTTATTCATTAACTGTATAACTATTGCATTGGTACCAAAATATATACTTATATGTATATCTACAGCAGGTACGATTATAGTAAATAACATTAATAATGCTATTATTTAATTCCGTTATTAGGTATGATGCTGCCCTCTAATCTCATTTGCAAATAGATGAGACAGTTAAGAAAAGTACCAACTATGTAACGCTTGCCGTAAAGATCTACGCAAATACTCAACTACTTCCTCCATGGGAAATCTCCTAACCTTTTAGTGATAAAGACATCTTTCTTATATTGATTTCGGTTAGTCATCGAAATAAATTACATTAGCAAGTCATCAGAGTCATAAAAGAAGTGTGAAATCGTCGATAGCAACATTATCATCATGAGTTTTCAGTACGCTAAAACTTCAATTATCATTCGTGTCATAAGAACATGCCTATTTCTACCTATACTTATACTCAAACCCACACAACTACCATGCGTCTACCTGCATACCAGTTTATCTATCAGTGTAATCAATCAACCATGCCAACTGTGTCCAATAAATAAAAGCAATGTTCCAACCAACCGACAAACTAAATACAGTAAATCAAGTACAATCGTACCTACTTGAATGTTGCAAATATATATACCATTTCGTAACGCAATACAATCCAATACCGTATCTCGAATACGTCACAACAACAAATCTCGACTAACGCGTCGTGAAATGGGTATTCTAAACAGTCGTATCTTATCAAATCAAATGACTGTGCAAATGAGAACAGTTTATCAGAGGATCGCGCGCGGCACGGGTCGCCGCGAGGTCTCGGCTACTACCACACCAGTCACCCAACACATCCCATCCTACAGCCCACCACCGGCGCTCTGCAAGCCGCATTCGAAGCACCGGCGCCGCTCCGAGTGAACGTCGGGATTACGACTCACGTAACTATCGTTAGAGTCAATAGTGTGCGCGAAGTCGATCGCGACGTGCAATGCCAAGGGCCCCGCGAGCCCCGCTACCCCTAACAGGGCTATGGACTCCCTCCTCGACAGGTTCAAGAGGGAGCAAGGAGGCTTACGCCGTACCAGATCCGTCCGAGCTTCCCTGCGACTGATCGGCCACCGCTGGCGGTCGACGATGGACGACGACGTAGCCGATGACATCGACAAGATCAAGCACAACAGCATTGTGTTTTCTAAGCAGATTTGGAACGAAAAAGAATACGACGTCGCCTATACCGGCCTCGAGGGGACGTATAAACCGAAGACACCAGCGATGGCGAAGCGGAAACAGGAGCCAGTGAAGCAGAGACGACAGAGTGGGGACATAGATTTGAACCTGAAGTCGCAAAGGGCGAAGAAGGTTGAAAAATCCAAGTTTACCGACTTGTTTACGAATAAGAAGCAGAAAAGTGTGTCTGCGAAGGAGTTGATTATGCCAGAGCGGATTCCTCCGAAAGCAGCGGCGCTGTTACATATCCACTCGCCGGATAGTGAGAAAGGGAAGAAGAAGTTGAAGGGAATGGGGAAATCGGAAAGTGCTAAGAGTATGAGTGAGCTAGTGGGGCAGAGAAGAGAGAGGAGGGGGTCGGAGAGTGATATGTGTCCGCATCAGCCGCGGGGATGCGTCAATCCTGCGTTTGTGTACAGTACCCCGCCCAAGGATCGGAAGCTGCCGATGTCACCTTCCGCATGCCTGAGTATGTATCGCTTTAATTTCCTTTAACATTTTTGTTTTTATTTACATCTGCTTCTATTTGAACCCTACCACTTGAAACGCCTACGACACAGAATACTTCGTAAACTCAAAAAGCCTAATAAGGATACTTGACACAATTCAAGAAGTAAAACAAAGTAAACTTTATTTTTTTACACTGCTTGCTTAATTAACCTGTTTGTGTTTTATTTGACTTTTTGTTTGATAAACTCATAACCTCCTTAGGAATCTAGGAATAATAGTATATTGACACGCTTCTTTATCTACTTCGTAATATCATAAGTAAGTAGAATGCGGCGCACATAATAAAAACAAATACCCAGTTAAAATTGGATCTAACACAAAGTCGCATCGCGTTTGATGTAATAGTTATATTAATATAGTTGTATTATATGAAATGTACCCCTAAATCCGCAGATGACATGGAGACAATTTGTATCACTGGTATATTATGTCATAATAATAAGTGACGACATCAAATAATAGCACCATTTTAGTTGAAATACGTTAACAACACTTCATTGAAATTTTAGGGTAAATTCTAGCGGGACTTGAACCCGCAAACCCAGTTGCCGTCCTGGTGCATTTCCAGTTATGCTATAGAAACGGGAGCTGGATAATCGAATTTCCAATTCATTTTTTCCGTCCGAAAAAAAATATTTTCGCTTAGCTTGCGGCAATGCTATTTGAATCTTACGAATACTAAGTCATCTATGAATTTAAGGGGGTAGATTTTAGATATGGGGGTCAATGACACATAATGAATAAATGTGAATTATTGATTAGATTACTTGTAGTAAATAGTTGAGAAAACGGTAGGCCGCGAGAATTTAATTTGGTGTAAAGTTTTCACATAATATCATATTAAATTCTCCTTATAAGGTCACTCTTTCTTAAAGGTTTAAATTTAAAGTTATAAAGGTGAAATGCAACTTTTTCTTGATAATATATGGAAAACATTTTCCAAAAAATGACCTCACACCTATGATCTAAAAGTTGTGAGAAGTAATTTCCTTTTTTTATAATACTTGATTGTTTTATGAAGTAATCAACAACATACACAAAATCTTAAAAACAACTCTAATTTACGCAGAATCATGCGAATGCTTTAATTATAACTAAATGAACACAAAAGCTTATCGATCGACAAAGCATAAACCATAATATGGATATGTTGCTTTTTTTAAATAAAGATTATTATTTATAACGAATTAAAAATGCACCTTATTCTAATAATTTTATCTACAATCAGTGACTCAGGGTTATTGGCATGGGCCCAAGCCTTATTAACCTTATTATTGATATTTGCGAAATTGCATTATTATTGAAATTCGCAAAATTTCCCATGGTTGGGGATTTGCCAAACTGTCCCGTTGCGTTGGGAAGAGGATATTTGTACAACAATCGACAGGATAATTTAGCTGGCTTTTATTATTGCATAAGGAAAATAAGAAGCTAATTGTTGAACATGCGTCGATGATTGTGGTCAGAAAGATTATGGGAAAAACATTGAAGAGGTAACCCACAACAATACAGTTTGGTAAACCAGGAGTAGCCTTAAATGTTTGCGTTAGAATGAAGTTGTTGTTGAATTGCTATATTGTTTCTGGATTATTTGACGATTATTCGGTTTTTTTTTACCTGATCCCGTAGCGTATCGCAACTATAGTGATTCCAGATAAATTATTAAACAACAGTTATGCGAAATTAGAAAATCATTGTATATGTATTGGAAGCGGAATTCGGATCCTCGCGGCCCTCACAAGGACAAGTTTCAGCAGGATTTGTGTAAGGTTCAGTTCAGACCTAAGAAGTTTAAAATTAGTTTCATTTTCCTCAATTCTAATCCAGTTGTTACATGTATTTTGTGTAAGTAAATTATATTGTTTTCATTGAACATTCGGTATTTAGATTATTTATCTATACTGCTCTGCTTAGTTAGTAAAATTGATAAGACAATTTTATAACTAGCCCCCGGTTACCCGCGTGGACTCTAATGAAAAATGGTGATGAAGCTGATGAAAAGTACCCTATATTGATACTGGACCTAAACTATCTATATTCTAAATTTCATTAAACTCAGTTCAGCCGTTTCAAGGTAAATGAGTAACATACACACAAATCATAACAAACAAACTTTCGAATTTAACATATTAGTTAAATGATTGCTTTTGCCACGTAAGTAAGTATGTATTATGTAAATATATCGTACACCTACTTACCCGTAGCTCCTGTAAGTACTTTGATTAAAAAATATGGCCAGTTTTGGAGTCTCTTGAATAGTTTTTTTTAAGCAGTCCAGGGTCTAAAACTGTGCCTGGCAGTTGGCACTAGGCTGTCCTTCTATTACATGAATTCTAACGTGACGTAAGCGCTTAGACACTGCCATAGAACATATAATAATACACTGCTTAACCCTCCCAGAATAAACATGCAATGGTCACTATAACCAATGTTCTGAGCTATAACCCTCGCAACTTTTGCTTGAGGTAGCTAAACGATCAATCATGATCAATTATTTCGATGAACAACATTGATAACGAGTTGCGTGATAAAAACCGATAGATTTATTACGATTCAGATTCGGATACACTTTATTGCTTCCTGCGTAAGTAATACTTCCTATTACAACAGACTGGTCCAATCAACTTTATTATGTCAAACAGATGTTAAAATTGCCATACTAGTTTAATAACTTCAAAAGTTCATTTTTGTCAAGCCCGCGTTTGCACGCGAGTGATTTACTGGTACCTAGTTACATCGCGAAAGTATTCCACGTTGCAATCTCTCTTGCGAAAATTCAAACAAATTACAATAATTTGTTTGAATTTTCGCAAGAGTTTGTCAAATTTGTAATTTACTTCCCCAAAAGGAAATCTTTATTTTCGACGTATTGCCTTTATTTGAAAAATCACTACATAATACAATGATTCAACTACCGTAATAAAAGCGTTTTTGCAACTTGACAATTTTCCAGGCCTGTAGACAGATGTTCCAACCCCCTACTATTTGTAGCGTACCCAGCATGCAGGTAATGTGTCCTGCCGGACTGCCAATAATTCGTGTAGCGGCTAAACGAATTATTGGCATTGCAATCCATCCTACAATATGGTCGAAGTTATGAGTTCTCCAATTTTAGTGATTTTTACTTTAGTATTACTCCGAAAACCCTGTATCAGGGTGAGAGAAAACCATCTGTCAAAGGGTTACCGATAGCATTTGACAGAAGGTTTTGTTAGGGGTTAGGGAAGAAAAAGTAACAGTATCATTGTTTTTTTATTAACAAGAAATCTATTTAGTCTAAAACTCTAAGGAAAGGGTTACCCTATCATAATATTTTGAAAAGGTAACGTTTGCAATTTGGTAAAATAGTCATAAGTGTTTTAATAAAATAACATCTCCGACTAAAAAGCCCGGGTAGGACGGTCCCTGGTTTGGCCACCCAATTGCTCGCATTATGGTTACAAATCTTCGATGCAAGGAAGTGTTTCTATAAGAAATTAGAAGGTACTTCAAAGGTACGACAAAGCTTTCAGGCATTCAATGTTTGACAAGCTAGTCCTTTATCGTTTTTTTTGGGCATATGATACCGTTAATGAAAGTCAGCTGACTGTGGCACGATCTATCTGTGTGTATTTGAATAACGTCCAGGGGTAATTTGGTTTTTGTATACATTGCAAACGGATTCTGTGGCTAAATTCATTTAAAATTCGAGTACAAGCAATTTTCAACCAGGCGGACGGGCCTCTGTTATAAAAAAAAACCTGCTTTAGATCGCATATTATAAGGTGTTGTGGTAAATTATAAGGATCGCGGGCATCCGTTGGAGAAGTGATGCGATAACATAGTCAAAGTTTGTAGGAGTGTCAGCTCAGTAATAATAATAATATCACAGTTTTACTACAAAATAAATTACAATATACTCAATAAAACTATAGTAATATGCAGTTTAAATAAACTAGCAAAAGGCTGAGATTTGTGAGGGCTCGCGTTTATTTTGCAACCTGATTCTAGTATTGAGTAGATTTACTTGTTTAGTTCTGTTGCAGCGATGTTAACTCTTTGGTATTCTAATAGATGGCGTTAGTAGTGCAATTACATTCTATCCAATGCATACAAAATTGTTAATGTTCATTTTTTTACTGGTTATAAAATACTTTTATACTTTTTTTTGATACGAAGCACATCTGGATATTATGTTAAATTACTTTGTAAAAGCACAAATGTATATGCGTGATAGTTGTTCAGTAACAGGGGCCACAAAATGTACAAGTTGTGGGATAGTGTTAGGGCTCGCTTCGCATGCCCTAAAAACCCCAGTTGATTTGAGTGAGAAGCCGGTGCCACACTAGTTCAAAATAATTCAAATATTGTAAACCCAATGTCAAAACTTGTTTAACATTCCGCAAAATAATATCATCAAATGAAACTACTTTACGAAATATGCATGTCACTGGCAATGCATAATAATTATTTGTCATACAATGCTGCAAAGTTGTTATTTGGCGAGAATACTTTTAATGAAACGTGACTAAGCGAAGGATTCTAGAATTCTAGGATCAAAATGTAGAATACTTACTACCAAGCGAAAAAAAACAATATTATCAACTCGCTTCAGCGACGAAAATGCTAGGTGGTAATCTTCGAATTTAAATGACTAAAATTGGTAACGTATAAGATAAATTAATTTTTCTGGAACGCTTATAGAATTTTGAATTTCATAAACCTTTTTCACGCTAGCGAGTAATAAGAACTTTTCCAAGCAGATTTCGAATGATAAGTAACTTATTTCCGAGCTTGTAAGGTGAAAAAAAAATACATATGCGTCGACTTGAGAATTTACACAATTTTAAAATATAAAATAATACCTATATATATATATAGTATATAGTATGTAAAATGTTGAAAATATTGTTCAATTGTTAAATTAACTTTAATGAGGATCATGACCTATTTTGGGGGAGGCTGTGTTCAACAGTGGACTATCCATAGGGTTGCCATTCGTCCCGGTACATACGGGACTGTCACCGTATTTAAACACATAGTTTGTCTCTCACTATGCGTATGGTGTTGTTAAAAAGTCGCATGTGTTATATATGAGTATTGTGCATCGGAAGAGTAAACGTCTCGTATTCGTTCCTCGTAACCCTAACTATCTAGCTGATGCAATTAAATTAACAGTTTATTGCCGGCGAACCAAAAACGTAACGAAAACAAGCTTATGAGAGCTCGCTGAAACGATACAAGCGGGTAGTTTTATCATAATAGGTATTATTCATTTTTGAAAATTTGAGATGTATTTCTCAAAAACAGTCGAATGCCGTGTTACCTAGCGTTCGTTCTACTGACGTCACAGCATAGCGTACTCTCGAAAATCCTTAAATCTCCGCAAATAACGTACATAAGATAATGTTTTCTTTTGCTTATAAGACCTTTTTACCCAGCAGTTTTTAACATGTATTTAAAAAAAAACACCTGAAAAGGTTAATGTCAAAGGCGACTGCGCCCTTACTGGCTGCTTAGTATCTCCTGGGCCCATTTTGTTTATATTTCTGACAGTCTAGCCTTTGACCACAAAGACCTCATCTGACGATAAGTGTTGATGTGGTCAATGGTGTTGTTCAGGCTAACCTAATATACAGCGGTCAAGGACAGCTGCCGGAAGACACCGTTAGGTGCTTGGTGACAGATTTTCTATTTTAGTATGGTAGCTTTTTTGGCCAGGCGGACATACACAAAATGCACTACCACCATGCAGTCTGCAATCTGCACCATCCAGTAGCACGATCTACACTCGAGAGCAATGAATCCGGGTCACTTAAAGAATCCTAAAAATCTCGGAAACTAAAAATGCTAGGTTAATGCAATAAATTGTATTTAATAGACAATGTAATACTCCTTAAATGAAGGTATTAAAACTTCTTAGTTATTGTAAAGTTATATCATAAAAAAATCAAATTTGAAAAAGGGCCACTTTCGAAGATGGAACTACGAAATTACAGCATTTGGTTTTGCTTTTGTTTGTAATCTGTCATTTATGTGGGTACATAAACCATGTTGATAGTGCTCTATATTCATTATTCAAGCTGAAATTATGTCGCTTACGCCTGAAGAATGCACCAGAATACTTACAATGCTGGAAACCGGCCGGAGTCAGCGCGATACAGCCAGGACTGTCGGTGTGTCGCTGTCAACAGTACAAAGAGTTCTCCGACGTTACGAAGAAACTGGTTCTAACCTACGCAGACCAGGAACGGGCAGAACCAGGTGTACCACAGCACGAGAAGACCGATACTTGGTGAACACCATGCTTCGAAATCGCTTTCTCACAGGAACTGAACTCACCAATCAGTTTCGACGCCTCGGAGGAAGTAACCCAAGTGCATGGACAGTAAGACGTCGGCTTGCTGAATCTAACTTAAAACCCCTTAGACCTGCAAACGGCCCTAAACTGGAGCGTGGGCATCGTATTTCGAGACTAAGATATGCCCAGAGCCACGTAAATTGGAGTATTGAAGATTGGTCAAAAGTTATGTTCTCCGACGAATCAAAATTTATGCTCTACAAGCACGATGGAAGACACAGAGTGTATCGAAGACCAGGGGAAAGATTCAAGCAAGCATGCATCGAAGAAAAAGTAGCCTACGGTGGTGGGTCTGTACTTGTGTGGGCCGGAATTTCTTCTGAAAGTCGCACAGAGCTGGTGATCATAGAAAACGGCTCTTTAACTAGCGTAAGATATGTGGAAGAAATCCTCAATGATCACGTTGGTCCATTTATGGTCAATTTAGGTGAGGATGCTATATTTATGCATGACAATGCCCGACCTCATACAGGTAGGATTGTGAATGACTACCTTCAAGAGATGAACATTACTCGTATGGAGTGGCCAGCGCGCAGCCCGGATATCAACCCGATCGAGCATGCTTGGGACGAGCTAGGCAGATGCGTAAAACAACGAAACCCTCCCCCAATCACGCTTCGTGAGCTCAAAATTGCTCTCACAGAGGAATGGGAGAATATTCCCCAAAATCGTATAAGGAACTTGGTGTACAGCATGCCAAACCGCGTAAACGCAGTAATGGAAGCACGAGGAGGCAATACGAAGTATTAAAATTCAAGAAAATCGTAATAAAGTTCAAAAATTTCATGTTTCCTATTTTTGTTTTAAGGAGAGATCAGCAGTTTTTTTCTTTATGTAATTTTGTGTTAATAAAATGTATGGTGACTCATATTTTTTTTACTTTCATTTAAGGAGTATTACATTGTCTATTAAATACAATTTATTGCATTAACCTATCATTTTTAGTTTCCGAGATTTTTAACATTCTTTAAGTGACCCGGATTCATTGCTCTCGAGATTTATTAATTATTTTCAGGCGGGTGTGTTATATCCAACTTTTAGTTTAGTTAGAAACAAAAGTTTATGATATTTCTTCATTTAAAATAATTTCCGCGTACCTACCAATCAGCGTTGATGGTTTATTGATTTAACCAACTATACTCTGGTTTTTAATTCGAGATCAAAAATGTAAACAAAGGTGTTAACCGTGCAAAAAAACTACAAGTACTTGGTAATTTTTCTAATTTTGGGAACGGATGGAGCATTTAATGTAAAAAATATATTTAATGCTATAATTTATTGCATTATTATTAAACAATAAAACACTTGTATGCGCGTAAATATTTACGCAAATATTCAAGCATGAAAAAATTAGTGTAAGATTTTTTTGTTTTTAATAGCCACACTTGTGAGAATATTTTTGAAGAAAAACTATTGAACACCCTGACCTATCAGTTTGACAATGACATATATTGACATTTTTTTATTTACATTTTTGATCTCGAATTAAAAACCAGACTATAATTGTTGTGTTGTGACATAGTCCACCGAAAGAACATTTTCATTGAATAAAGGGTCTGCAGTTTAACGTACTAAGTAGTCGTAATAAGATACACTGGGCAGGATTGTCACTGGATTTGTATCCCCATTGTCGTTCTTCTTCTTCATAAATGGCTCTTATCGTTGCATTGACGATATACTGCCAATGTCTTGTCTGTGTGGCTAGTGTACGGTATAAGAGAAAAAATAAAACTACCCATTGTCGTTAGAAATAGCGGCATACTGTGTCAAAACAATATTTTTCAATGTCAAAGTCTTTTGGCTGTTATCAATATCTTGCCAATGTCAAAGATTTAGTGTTCAGAAACAATGGTTTAGAAACCTGTAGATACAACAAAAACATAACAGGTTAACTCAAAGGAAGGAAAAACATGAAAAGGGAAATGACATAAGGTTTTGGATTGAAATAAATAAGGAAAATTAACAATCATATTTGTCAACATTTGTTTATGCATATAACTACTACCTACATTTATATGCATAAACAAATGTTGTATTATTCGCCTTCATTGTTTTTAAAGGTACCTTAAAATCAATGAAGGAGAATTTCATATTGTCATTTTAACTTAGCGTCAAAGTAATAATAATTAAAAGGTTTTTATTATTTGAGGGGCCAATTTTGTCCAACCAATCAAATAAGCCTTCTGCAAACCTAACAAGCTGAAATCTCTGTTTGGATTGTTTCTTAATCTGGGTTTAAAGATAACTCAATTCTTTGAGTTGGCCGCAAGTTATCTTCGGCTATTGTTAATAATTTTTATTTTATTATATTCGAACTTGCGATTCGCGAACCTTCGGCTTTCTCCCTCATGGTATTGGACTTACGGCGACGTAGGTGGCAACTTGCACTACTATTAAAAACTTTCAGTGGTCACATATTTGGGTTTGGGTCATAATTTTATATGACTTGTAGTTAAATTTCAGGTTTGTAATCCATTTTAAATTATTTCAATCATTTTTTTTTTATGCGTTATAGGTTAGCCTTTGACCACTATCTCACCTGATGGTAAGTGATGATGTGGTCGAAGATGTTGTTCAGGCTAACCTAGAAGTATCATATCAGATAGATACTCAGTAGAGTATCATGAAAAGGGCTCCGTTTTAACTTTTAGGTACGGAACTCTATCTAATAACTGGTCCAAATCTTGACCTAGGTTTATCCAAGGATATCCAAGGTTTAGAAATATCCAAGGCTCTCTCATTTGATCGCGCATCTGAATCGTTACTGTAGAGTTGAGTTTCGTCGAGTCGTAGATTGTCAACAATTGACTTCCATGGAAACGGACCCCATCATTATGATCATCATTATGATTTTGAATGTGATTGTAACGAAAACGTGACCACATACTGGTTCCTACTTACGGTACAAGTTGAAACATGTGTCGATCGTGATAACGTCGCACATAATTATTATAAAAACACCCGTTAATAAAATCACTAACGATTGAAATATTTACATAAGGAACCTAATGAAATTATATACTCTTACCAAAGTACAATGAATTGATTCATTGTACTTTACATTTAATGATTTGAAATTATATCCTTCCCGTTCTCTACCAGCGCAAACAAAACTTTGATTTCTAAAATGTTCGTTGTTTATTGGATGTTAATGACGTAAATGCCAGTTTTTGAGAGCCAGTACTTCTAGGTTAGCCTGAACAACATCTTCGACCACATCATCACTTACCATCAGGTGAGATAGTGGTCAAAGGCTAACCTATCAGGCATAAAAAAAAAAAAAAAAGTTTCGTATGCAGAAGGTAGGTACCTACGTATAATAATTGTCAGTCGAAAATAATTTATTTAGATGCCTATGAAGCTCTCAAGAAGAGAAATTGCATAACATTTCAAAATGGCAGCTTCAGCAAAATGAAAAAAGTCGCTGCTAAAATGATGGGCAATAACTAGGACTCATACTTTTCAAAATCTTCCAACAATGCGTGCACATACAAATATATATGTAGATAAGAAATACCTATCTATTAAAGAAATTATATTATTTATTTGTGACGGGAGTAGGCCGGCTAAAATGGCTGTTCTGCATAAGATTGTTTAAAAAGATTGTAATTTCGTGGGTCTTTATGTAATAATGCTCGTACACTGTAACTTTACATTTAAATATAAAATTGATCAAATATTTTTTTTTATTTTAACTATAGAATACTATATATAATAGGTCATGGGTATTTATTTTCTTAAAATATTGCTGTTTTATTTTTACGCATAGTTAAGGTATAAAGCCTTGCGAATATACGTGCTTAAAACCTATTTTATCTTCGGCTGAAATATCTTGACTATAATGGCTTATTTTATGCACTCATCGTACAATCTACTATTAATAATCATATTGCTGATCCAACAACTGTTGGATAGGCATTGGATAGCATCAACAGATTTGGAAAAGGTACCAATATCAAAACATAAACCTCATGTCATCCTCCACGGCCCCTTTTTTTTTTAAATGCGTTTCACTCTATTTACTACAAACTCGTGCATTACGAACATACTAAATCATTACATTACTCAATAAAATTTCCTTGTACAGCCATTAGTCAATGTTGCAAGTAGCAATTATTCAATTTTTTGGTGGGATTAGCAATTACTTAACACTGGCAGCACTCGCATAACCGGCTGTATGGAAAATTAACAAAAAACTTTAATAATCCGTTAAAGTTCGCAGACAGAATTAATTAAAATTCATAATAGGCTGGAAATTACTATGTTTACCTCACCTTCAATAATTAGCGACTAAAACTGCACCGCTGTTTAAATTACTCCGCGTAATTTGTGTGCCAATTTTAGACAGTGTAAGCAATTAATTCAACTCAACAATTTCAACAGGACGCATGGCGTTGTTTGGAACATCAATTTTGAAAATGTATTGTTCTAAATTATTGTTTATTTTTCGCAATTAGGTACACCAATTCAAATACAACAATAACTTAACAACAGTAAGAACATATATAAATCATTTAAGATTTTCCTGTGCTTGAAATACTAAGACGAAGTTACTTGATTTGGTCGGTTGGGTACTATCCTTTTTTTATTGTCATGAAGAAAATGCATTTACGCATACACACCCGCCGGAGAGCAGTTCGTTATGTCGGGCTCAGGGTCAATACGGACCCCACTACCGCCTAAAAACCTCATGGTGTTCCGTCATGGACTGGAGGCAGGGACCGGGGTGACTCGCGCTCTCATCCGCAGCCCCCACTGACGTCACTGCCCGCTTAAACGGGCCTAACCTTTGGGAATTATTCCTGTACACTGCTTCGTGGGATGCCCCGGAACAGGAGGGTATCCACACCTCATGAGGACCTAACCCTGATGGGGGGTGCCGGCTGTCCCCACGGCCGACACCCCAGGTCCTCTGGGTCCTCTGGTATCCTGGTGGCAAATATTAAACTTTGGTTAATTCGATATGTTCGATTATGTATATATGCTGTAACTAATGTGTCGCCCTAGATGGGAAGATACTTGAAGGTTTGATAGGTTAAAAATAGATTCGGGCGTTACTTTGCGGAAATCAATATTCAATTATAACGAATATTTTAAGAAAACATTAAAATAATATTTTGAAAGATACCCCGCGGAATCACCTTTTTTTGTCAATTTGTCGCCACCTGTTTCTATCTTAGGCGATGTGAATGGTGTCTTGAAGGGTAATGCGGATTTGGTCTGACCATCGAATGGGGCTGCGACCTATTGGGCGTTTCCCTTCTATATTCCCAGTGACAATTAGTTTCTCTAGGTTGTCGTTACTCTCATTAGGATGCTGCATATATGATTCAGAGATATATGATTATGTAATAGGTAGATAAGACAGTTTGTCTGCGGTTTTCAACAACCAGACAAGATATCATATGTAGACTTTGGATTGTTGTGAGTATGATATGATCATATAGAAGGAAGTGTAATGCTAAGAAACAAGTTCCAGTTATAAAAAACCCGGCCATGTACTAGTGGGACTCGCGCAAGAAGGGTTCCGTACCATTATCTCGTTTTTACTACTATTATTTGTAGGAAATAAAAAGCGAAAACTTATTTTGTTGTATGGGAGCCCCCTTATTTATTTATTTTATTTTAATTAATTATATTCAAAGAGAACGAAATATTAATACATAAAACGAAATATTCTGTGAATAGCTAAAGCGTCTACCTGACATCGTTATAAGTATCGAGTAAGAAACGCTATAAAAATTAAGTTTTTTGTATGGGAGCCCCCCTTAAATATTTATTTTATTTTTAGTATTTATTGTTATAGCGGCAATAGAAGTACATCATCTGTAAAAATGTCAACTGACAACTATTAGCTATCACCGTTCTTGAGATACTGCCTGGTAATAGACGGACAGACAGCGAAGTCTCAGTAATAGGGTCCCGTTTTTACCCTTTGGGTACGGAACCCTAAAAACTATTTCGTGTAAATCAACCATGAACTTTAATCGTGCCCATTAGCGTGTCGTCAAACGCACGACTCATGTCGTGACAACTGCAACTACTCCCCCAACAATCAACGTATTTGCCTTCCGCGTTCACGTTGGCACGGCGTAAGTATTTTTTAAATGTTTCTTACTCGATTTCTCCGCTAAGTGAGTATAGTATACCTCCAAGTTGGTTCCATTCAAATTTCATCTACATCGATCGAGTTATTTTTAAGTTGCAGTTATTTAACTGAAAAAACCCGACCAAGAGCGAGTCTGACTCGCGCACAGAGGGTTCCGTACAAACCTGTAGGTATATAAGTGAAAGTTATGGTATTTTTATTGCTAAAAGAAAATCATACAATATTAAAATTATTAAAAATAATTTTATTATAAATGATGTAACTAAAAATTTAAGCATTTTGCCATTTTTCCTTTATCTGTGCCATAAGACGTTGCTTCGTACCAAATTTCAATATTCTGAGTTCACGGGAAGTGCCCTATAGGTTTTGATTCCCTTGCGAGTGTAAAAAAATTGCAGCATAAACGGCTGTATCTCTGATTGCGTTGGCTTAGAAGTTTTATTTTTTCACAACTCCATACAAAGGACAGTTTAGAGTATTTGATATAAATTTCAGCTTGATACGCGTTCCTGAGCAAAACGGTCTTGACAGACAGACATACGGACAACAAAGTGATCCTATAAGGTTTCCGTTTTTCCTTTTAGGGTACGGAACCCTAAAAAGTAATTACATGTGTATAATAATAATAATAATTTATTTGCCAGAAGAGTATTAAATGTTTAACAATTATTTTAACTAAGACCAAAGTTTATCCAAAAAATCACAACACTATCTTACTATAAAATACAGCGGGTCCCAAACCAGGCAAAGCCAACGACCCAGTAGCTTTTCGACTGATATAGGATCAGTAAATAGTATGCATCACTAAGAAAAGTGAAGACATTTTTTTTATACATACAGCGGGTCCCAAACCAGGCAAAGCCAACGACCCAGTAGCTTTTCGACTGATATAGGATCAGTAAATAGTATGCATCACTAAGAAAAGTGAAGACATTTTTTTTATCTTTACCGACCTATATTCGTTTTATTGATACCCATTTTAATCGAGCAGTTACCGTAATGTCAACGCAAATAAAATTATCGGATCTGTCGTGCCTAAGGTATCGTTTACTAAGTTGGGTAAATTGGGGCATGTGGATTGGATATTGTTGCAATTGGGCCCAATGGGTTGGAAATTGTTGTAACTGAACGGAAAACACACTGAGTCGGGATTAACAAGGTATAATTATTATTTAAATTATTGTTGACCGAGGGAATAGAGGTCTCTTTTGCTCGGTAAGTGAGGGTTTTGACAATGTATAATTAAAAGTATTTGTTCGACAAGAACTTTAGAACTTCTGATTCGTTTTTCATGAAATTTGTTATCAGGGAGCGTGTATATATAGATTTTTTAGTTCTTATATGACCATAACCGATCGTGGTGTATTGGCGTAAGAGGAGATTAAAAAAAATCACAACCGACTACCAACGCTGAAAAGTATGATTAAAAACGCTGTAAGCTTACATTTTCATGATGGCCTGACTTCTAAACGATATTTCATTCCTTTCTGTGTTGGAAGTCGGTTCCCCTTATTTTGCAATTTATTTCACTCATTTTAGTGATACTGCTTCCAAACTCAATTATGTTACTGAAAATTTTATATTTTTTAGTATCCATTGAAAGGCCTCTAACCTCCAAAGTAGGGTTGAAATTTTATAATGACAAAAATTTATCAATTTGTTCAAAAAAAGGATTTCATACTTATATGGTTTAGCTGTTATAAATTCAGATAAATACTTAACAGATATTTATATCCTCAATAGGCAGATGTATCTACCAACCACGTTTGTATGCAAACATTCATCATCATTCATATCATGCAATAAAAATTCACTCTTGGCCCTTATGGAAAACCTTGTGACACTGTGACCCGAAAGTATTTTTCATAGGTAATAATTTCACGGTTTATAACAAAACACAAACATTCGATCCTCCAACGTGGACCAAACAAGTATGAAAAACAACGTTACTGCTGTTTAATTTTCTATTATATTTTTAAATTATCTAACAATGAAAACCATTTTCAGATTATTTGTATATATATGTGCAAATTATTGAAGCATTTTTTTTTTAATTATTGTAGTTATTTAAACTTCCAAAAGGAAAGCAAATGACCCGAAACCTATCGGCCATTCTAGGCTAACAGACATCCCAAATGGCATTGGGCCAGAGTTTGTCACTAGGGACGAAATGCATCTGTTATATAAACGCAGAGATTACCGCCTCGTGCTTGTTCCTTCACAATCACAATAAAAAAAGTTTTTCTGTCGTTATCACAAATCCAAATTGTTCAAATATGTATCCGCAGTCTATTAATTTTAAAAGAAACAATGTCAAAAGTGAAAACTTCAGTGTAAACTAATTACTGATTAATGAGCACATCTTTCAAATTTCCACATACCAGGAAATGGAAACGAAACCAACCCATTGTAAACAAAAAATAGCGAGTTCCGTTGCAAAAAATCCTACTTACTGAAGAATCCGCTAATTGTCCCCGAACAATGAGATTTTCTTCCATTACCCACAAAAGTATGCAAATTTTTAAATATGACATCACTTTACGTAAGCCTCTAAAATTCTGAAATAACCATTGTTTCCAATGAGAAAATTTACACAGATTTAATAGCAGTTACTACGTAAACTCTGTGTGCCCAATTATCAGGTAGATAGTACAAAGAATTACGAAAGAAAATAATGGGATTAGTTGAGTGTCTTGACCTTTGTGAACCGCACTATTTAGAGAGAAATTCATGTTTCTTTGAGATTATGTAATTCGGAGATAACTCGACCAATTTGTGTGATTGTAATCATTTTATCGCGTTAATGATATGCATCTGTGTTGGTCGTAAAGGAAAGTTACGACTTGTTTCTCGTGAACTGAGTCGTACTCCGATAGAACTCGAAGAGAACGCATACGTGTTAATTTAGTATCTCTATAATCGTTGCTTACTAACGAAATAGTATTAATAATAAGTATATATGTAGCCAATGCTCCCCGTGGGGTGCCGGGCTAGAATTGCACCTCCCCATATCATCTCGTGGGTGTCGTAAAAGGCGACTAAAGGAAAAATACTGGAAGGTGGGCAGCAGCGCCTTCTAAAGAACTGCCTTCTTACACTGCGATCCCCAAGCCGCCTGCCAAACGTGGGGATTATGGCAAATACCCCCTTAATAGGAGAGGCTGTGTTCAGCAGTGGACGATCCGGCTGATACAGTATGTAGCCAATAGGTGACTTGAATATTGTTATGTATGACAGTTAATATCCTTCGAACACCTCAATACCTCATCCAATAAGGTAGCATATAGTATGAGGCAAACCGATCGAAATGTCTTTAATGCAGGACATAATATACCTATCCATTATCGTTCGGTTGTCTGGAAGACATCGGTGAAAACGATAAAACCGGCCATTGTTTCACTTAGTTATGTTAAATCTTTAGGTGTAAGTCTTTAATTTAAATTAAACAATGTATTACAATAAAGAGTTTATCTATCTATCTATATAATATGATAAAACTATTGGTAGTTTGATATAAACCTCATACATATTTGTTATTAGTGAAAATGTGTCAAATTGTGTACAGCGCAAGGTCTCATTTACGATGAATTACTAGTTCTGATTAAGTTATGTTTTGCAGCCTTCTGTATTCTTTTATTTTTTAATCATCTGAAGTCGAATTGACCCAAGAATTCTTTTTCCTCAGTGAATTGGGGGACTATCTTTTGCGCCATTTCGTGAACCTACTTTAAAAACTTAGTTGGATCGGGGCAGGGGTGTTCTGCTGACTGCTTACTCACTTTCGGATTACGATGTAAAGTCTTAAATACACTCACAAAGTCGACTCACTCGCTAAAGAAGTAATTTATCTGATTTTGGTCATTGATACTGAAAATTCGAACATTAAACTAAATTTTAATATTTTTATATTTGCAATAGCGCATGCTAGACCAAAATAACAAATTTACGACAGGAAAAATTTTAGTCATGTGTGGGATTCGAATCTATATCATCCACCCCTATAACCAGGATATCCTCTGACCGACTGAGCGAACATGGCAATAACTCTAATTTTTCCTCTCGTTCTATGGAGCATCACCTATAGTTCAACTTACGTTTTACTACAAACAAGACTAAATTTAGTGTCTATTTTCTTTTGGATATAGACCATTTTAAATTTTAATTCCCGATGATATAATTTTCGTGATTATCATCAACAGCTATGACGTCCACTCTTTGAACAAAAGCCTCCTCCTTATGGGTTTGCCATAGTCCCTATGCATGGCCATCGTCGTAGGGATCGCAGTATAAGATGGCTGGTTTTAGAAGGCGCTCCTGCCCAACTGCTATTTTTCCTTTACGATACCTTTAGGAAGACGTGGAGGTTCAATTCTAACGCACGGCCCTCCACGGGATGGGAAGTATTACACATATCTTTACAATTTATTGACATTACTTTACATCCTAAAATTACATCTACCTAAAAAGATGTTTTGATAAACACGTAGAAACATCGAAACTGCTTAAAACGTCTCAAAAGTCTCTAAGGGCCTGTTTCAGAATCCGATGACTGTGAAACGCAATGATAGTGTTTTATTTATTAAATATGTTCTGGGCAGTACCTATAATCGGAACTTACTCGAACATTCTGAAACAGGCCCTAAGTCTCAATGCTTCGAGCAAATATATTAAAAGACGACCTTAACATAGGAATAGTCACGAGCACCTACATTTAAACATATTTGAATTTATTCTTATCTCAATAAGGTTGAAAACTAATCAAATCTGTTTATGACTGTACTCTCTAAAGCACGTTCTTTGATGAAATCTACGTATTATCTCGTGGTATGTCTTTAGTAGACCTTTGCCATGACTCCTTACTTTTAAGTAACTTACTAAGTAGAGACGCCAGAGTTCCACACAGGCTATATTTTGTATACTTCCAAGTTAATGCCTCTATAGGTGCTATAGGCAAGGTTCAAGTATACTTCCTTGAAATAAAGTGGGTGGGTATAGCGACGTAGGCGTACTTATGACAGATTGAATGAACATCCTGATATTAGAATATTTACAATGTCGTTTCATCTCTTCAAAATGTCTATTACTTTTGTACAGAACTTTTTAAAAAACATTCTATAATCTTTCAAAAAGTTCTATTTCTAGTTTGCTGTTCTAGTCTAGCCCCGGCTTAGGTTAGATCTACGTAAAAGATTCGAGATAGCGCACACAATGGCACTTGAGGAGAGCTTCCGAACGGAACAATCGAGTTCTTAGTTGCAACAATGATATTGCAATGGAGCGACATGTTGGAGTTTTTATCCTGCGGTCAGTTCTTTTTTCAAAACATTATATTTTAATCGATAACAATGCTTTTTTTAATTCCTGTATGTGCGTGTGTTGATAGGTACGTTAGTTCTGTGATATCGTTTTGAATGTAGAATGCGATGCGTGATTGGTTACATGCGGCCAGTGCTGTTAATTAACGGACTTCCGATTGAATGAGTGTCAGTGTGTCTAAAATGTTGTGGGAATTGGTGTTGCCTTCCGTTAATAATGGAACTAATTTGTGGGTAAATATTGTTTGTATCTGTTACTATATTAAATTTGGGTCATTTTCTAAACCATACTATAATTTTACATCCCTTTGCCATGCTATTCTGATGGTAATTATGAGTGACACACCTGTGTCCAGGAAGTATATATGTTAGGGTATATGAGGCAATTATTTTAAAATATATTTACCAGTGATAGGTCTCTTTAGTACGAGTCTTTGTGTGTACCAAAGCACCAGATATTCTGCTCGAAGTAGTTGTGTGTAGCCATTAATGTGTTAAGGCGCGAAGGGCACTGTAGGAAGTAAAATAATTGGGTGAACGAAACATAAAATTACTATAACGTCCTCAGAGTGACAAGCGCAGTGCAGTGTCAAGCATAACGAGAAAAGTGATACTGCAACCGTAAACAGACGTGAAGCATGCCATCAAGTGGGCCATTTGCCTTTCTCACCACATTATAACATGAAAAAAAAAAAAACAAATGTCTCATTCAACAAATTGCGCAATCATCTAAGTCAAAGTTAAAATCACTATTTGACATGCTTATTCTCCATTCTACTGCATATCACTAAACGTAATAATATTGACCATATATTGAAAATTATCTAAGAAGAGATTAAAGCTAAGGTTTAAAGTTAGTCAGTCGCCTACCAAATGCCAACCTTGCTTACAATTCATCAAGTGAATAATATATCCGCATAGCAATTATATATCTACTCACAACATGCTAGGTTATATTCCTGTAGCACATTGCACTTGTATGATGCACTGTTCCTTTCGATCGATAAAATCGAATATCGACCGCTTTTTTACCGTTGAGTAACGATTGCCACGCGATGTAATGATAGGGGTGGCGCGCACTGTGTGTGTAACCGTAGCAGCCTGCATAAACTGTTATCTTATCTCTACTGAAGCATACTCTGCTTATTATTTTCTGTACATAGAAACATATTTTTTTATGAAAGTGTATTTATCAACATTTCTTGAAGATATTCTGTAGAAGGTAACTGGTAGTGGGCATTTGGACTGCCTGTGAGTCTACAATGACTTGCAGGTTGGCTAAATGCTTTTATTATAGTAGCTGAGGTGTTGTACACCGTTTGTAGTATTTTGCTAATAAAGGCGAACCACCGGCAAAAAAGCAATATCGCGTGCTAAGTGAAAATTAAATTTACAAATTTTTGGAGGATACAATTTCTCACCTCAATTGAGAATTGAATCCCCGTCCCCTGGTATTACACACCTCAGTAGCCCAGTAGCCAAGTGGCCTAAGCTACCGAGGATCGATCGACTGAGCTGGTTAAGTCACCCGGTAAGTAACAGGGTACTTGGGTTCGAGTACCACTAGAGGTGACAAATTTTGTTCTCAAAAATTTGTATAGGTAGGTATTCACTCTTTTTCAGAAACTTATACATTTATTATATATGTCTTAAACATTTACTATAAAAAGTATTTAAATGGTTTCATGGTTTGAAAAAAGTATTCATATGTCTCAAAGTCTCAACCTCCCCACGCAGGTAACCGAGGCCTTATTTGGCTACCACGATTGTGTTTATATGACAATAAAGAATACAAGTTTGTTTACTAATATCCTTATAAATTGCCGACGTCACATGATAATTATTTTAGAGAAATAATGATATACCTAATCCTATCTAAAGTATGGTGGGCCTTATTACCTTCCGGATCCTTACCTAATGAACTAGTAACCCGATTACTGCCAGCCCTAACATAACGAGCGAAGCAGTCACGATTAAACCCCACACAACATATTAAAGACCCAGAATGGATTAGGTACATCAGACAATGGTACCTACCTTTCACCTCACGCAGTTATGGGAATTTGTCGCTGCAGTGCCGTGACGCTTTCGATTGTTTTGTTTCTTCATTTCTACATATCTTTTTGTGATTCTGATACATAACATACAAACAAGGCGGCTAGACATATGAGAAGTTGTCTCTGCGATTATACGAT
The DNA here is from genome assembly GCA_963890685.1 of Plagodis pulveraria. Classification (NCBI taxonomy): domain Eukaryota; kingdom Metazoa; phylum Arthropoda; class Insecta; order Lepidoptera; family Geometridae; genus Plagodis; species Plagodis pulveraria. Next base: position 24,877,997 of record OY982955.1, on the reverse strand, counting down.
AGGTAGTTGCATAAATTATGTAAAAAGTTTTTCTATTACGAGATTACAGTAGTTCGTTAGTAGGAGTTTCACCTACGAACTTCTGCTTTCCTGGTACTTTGAATTTAATAAATAAATAAATCATACAACAATCACAATTCTAATGGTGAAAGAATTATAAATCGGTCCGGTAGTTTTTAATTTTATTCGTTACATGTAAAAATTTACGAAGCAGTGATAGCTCAGTGGCATTGGCTATGGACTGCCGTGCAGCAGGTCCATGGTTCGAATCCCGCCCAGAGCTTGAGCTTCATTGCATGGTGGAAGGGCATTTTGTGAATGCCCGCCTGGCTAGCGACCACCCTCAAGTAGAAAATCTGTCGCCAAGCACCTAACAGTGTGTTCCGGCAGCAGTCCTTGAGAGCCAGAAAAATTACAGGCTAATGAGACCTAACAACTGGACGTCTCAGTGTAACGGGCACAGTGCAATTCGTCGCTGACGAAATGCGTCTGTTATAGGCAGAGGTTAGTCCACTTAACATCAGGTGGGCCTCGGGCTTGTTCCGTCACAATAACATAAAAAAAAAACAAAAAAAAACATATCTTTCCTTTTTACAATATTAGTGCAGATGACAGTGTCTGCCTTGAATGCGAATATGGGTATTCTAAGGAAAATATGACGAAATTTAGTAGAGCTTCATTACGAAAGATTTAGTTAAGAGGGACTACGGCTTCAAAAAATCTGCTGAGGTGCGAGTTGAGCCTAACTTTTTTAGGGTTCCGCTTTGCACCCGTAAAAGAAAAAAGGGGTTGGTTTAACTATAAAATAAAGGTACATAATATAACAGCAATGTAAGATTCCTGAATAGTTTTGATTATGAGATAGAACGCAAAACAAAATTAGACTAAAACTTTGGAGGCTCCTTTTTGTCTTTTCTAATAAAATATTATAAAAATTGTATTAGTCCTCTAATCAGTTAACTATAGACTAGGCGATTGCATTCCACGTGCTAGGTTACATATAGATATTTTTTTTTCAACTACCTTATACAGAGGCCCCCTGAAATATTTATTGAATTTCTGGTCCACTGTACCTACATCTTTGTCTAGCACGAAATAGTAGTTTTGTAATTGGAAACGCATTCCGTTTACGATCTAGAGACTCATGAGATACAGACGGATAGTCAGACAATTGAAATTCATTAATAGGACTCCATTTGACCATTTGGTAACGGAATCCTATAATAAAAAATAAGTAGTCCTAATTTTGTGTACAGTACATCCCTAGTTTAAATAATACTACTTTAGTGAAGGCGGATACAATAAACCAAAAAAACCGTAACTTAATTTTCCTAGATAAGTTTAATTTTCACGTACGAAAGAAACAGACTGCAAAAATAAAAGAGAATGCGTTGATGTCTTTTGTTGTCTAATATACTGTTTGCGCAGTTTTCATTCCGCTTCGCTTCTAACTGTAGACATAGAGAAAATGCTAATTACTCTATACATAGACAAGGTTTTAAGTCTCTAGGGTTACTAGAGACACATAGTTTTTTTTTTGTAGGAAACAACTTATGTGTAGTCAATATCTTTACCCACGATGCTGCCTATGTTTGGTAAATAAAAATAATATATATACTAACAGTGAGACCAACATATGTGTAGTTTCAAATCGTAAGTCGTAAGAGGCGATTAAAGATGTAAAATACTGAAAGGTGGGCAGCAGCACCTTCTGTGGAACTGATATCTTAAACTGCGATCCCCAAGACGATTGCCAAGCGTGGCGATTATGGCAAATCCCCCATGTGTGCAGCAGTGGACAATCCGGCTGATACAGTTCACATACTAAAATAGGAAGGTCTGATTTGAGAGGTTTATGATACAACTTGTACAAGACTAGCATTTGACTGCTACTGCCCTATACGAGTGTTTATTTATATTCTACAACTATATCATGCAAATTTTCGTTACATAGTTCTTACTTGACGGATGGCAAAGGTACAAAACACGTGACTAACTATAAAAATCTTTTTTTTTATTGTTGATAGGTAAGCCTTTGACCACAATCTAATGGTATGTGATGATGTGGTCGAAGGTGTTAACAGCCTTAACCTAGAATTACTGGCTCTCAAGAACAGCTGCGGGAACACACCGCGACAGATTTTCTCCTTGAGGGTGGTAGCTAGCCAGGCGGGCATTCGAAAAATTACCTACCACCACGCTATAACGACTGCCATCCTGTGACAACAACCGGGACCGACGGCTTAACGTGCCCTCCGAAGCACGGAACCGCTCAGTAATTATGTCACTAGGGGTCACCCATCCAACTCATGACCGCGGGCGACGTTGCTTAACTTTGCTGATCGGATAAAAACAGCTAAGCAAACTTCGCTACGAGCGCTTCAAATCTGGCAAGTGTAAAGGAATTTCGTTTCTTTTTCTGCCACTCTACAGATAATATGGTCGCGCTGAATAGGAACAATGTATTTATTATTTATATGATAACGTATAGTATATGTATATATACGTATAATATATACCCTCCAGCTATGAACAACCTTATACGAGCTTGCGTGGTACATAATTAAAAGATCGGATATCGATTCGATACAAATTGACGTCCAAGGTGATCTGCATTTGATGTATTGAGTCGAAAGGTTCAATGTCAAATATAAATTTTGATTATAACTTATTACGTTTTAGGTCGTAAAATTAAAAGCAATTAACGGGTAATAATTGCTAGTAACTTATTTACCAAAATTTCTTCGGCTATGCAATGTCTCTCGAGTGGTTACCACATTACACCGGAAGAAGTTCTGAAGAAGTTTTTTTTTAGGTCTTAAAGCAAGCATGTCCACCATGACCGCTGTCTCACAAAGTGACGACGCGGTCGACGGTGAAACATGCTTGCCTAGCAGATACCTATTAACTATATACTTGAAGACTTCCAGATTATATAGCTATCGGGAAATAGAGACGCTGGTAGGGTGTTCCATACTTCCATGAAGAGTTGGTAGGCCCCCACTAGGTGGGCTGACGACATCATGAGAGTCGTATCGTAGGGAGCCGATGTATACAAGTGGCTAGTAGTCGTGATCATCGTAGCGTGCTATGGGGGAGGCCTATGTTTAACAGTGGACGTGTCCCAGCTGATTATGATAAATTTATCATGACTATGATGTCATGATTTCAGCTTGAAAATTATGACTGTTGCATTACTTCTCAATCGGATATCGTAAAATATAGTCGATATAGGGAAAAAGCTGCGCCAGATGATCAGCATGACACTTAGTAGTGGCTTGCTGATTATTTGACTTTGCTTAGACGTAGGGGTCCCACTTATTAGATAAGACCTGCTGTATAATAGAACGGGGCCTTAACTATTAGGTATCATCTTTTGCGCACTTAAAAGCTGATAGATCTTGGTTAAATTGATATGTTACTAGCTGAGCCCACGTTTTCACCCGCATTAACAACGATGTAAAATTATGATGATGATAAAAAGTATCCTATGTGTTTATCACTAAGTTTCCAAGTTCAATTCGAAGAAGGGGTTCTTACCCCAATTACAAACTATCGCAATTATCGAAGAGAAATCCCGAGATAATTTGGCGTTTGCTGGTTGGGTCCAGCCTCGTAATGTGCCTTTATAATGTAAAAGTTTTACGAGTGTATTTTTATTATAGCATATAAGCAAGGCTATGGCCACGGTCTCGCTTGTTTTCTAGTACTGTGACAGACCTAGCTCATAAGAATGGGCTTTCAAAATAGATGTTAAACACCCCCCAAATAAGATGCTTGACGAGGTATTCTACTTGAAAATGGCAGGCAAGCATGTATAACGTATAACATGGCCTTTTCACCGTGCTGTGAAGATCTGATCTGACTTCAAACCGCTGTAAACCAGTTCGATATCTAATTTATAAAATTTTAAATATTTTTTATTCAAAATTATCTAATATTTGAATTAAATTATTATTACCTCACAAGGTCGGAAGCAAGTCAGCAGTGCTTTTTATACGCTAGCGTAGAAAAAAAATGGTTTATAAAATTCAAAACTTTATAAAAGTTCCATAAAGTTTAATTTACTTTTAATTTTACCAATTGTAGAAGTAATACTTTTAATATTAGGTCCTTACATATGAAATTGGCGTTTTGTATGGGAGGAACAAAAAGTCGAATATTTTTTAATATAATATATTTAATTAATCAAAGTATGAACCATTATTTTCTATGCACTTTTGCCATCTCATAGGTAGTTCATTGATCCCTTTACTAAAAAAACCAGTCGGACGGGAATCAATAAAATCTTTGAAGGCGATTTGGACTGCCCCATCGGAGTTGAATTTTTTCCCTTGCAAGAAGTTATCCAAATTTCGAAAAAAATGGTAATCTGCTGGAGCAAGGTCCGGGGAGTACGGAGGATGTCTTAGACTTTCCAATTGAAGCTCTTCTAATTTAGTAGCCGTCTGTAGCGCAGTGTGTGGTCTAGCGTTGTCGTGAAGCAGCAGTGGCGTGGAGCGATTGACCAGCCTAGGTTGTTTAGCCGCTAGCTTTTCCATCATGGTTTGCAATTCCTGACAATAGACATCAGCCGTAATAGTCTGGCCAGATTTGAAAAAACTGTAATGAACAATACCGGCACTAGTCCACCAAACGCTTACAAGTAACTTTTTTGGGGTTAATTTTCGCTTGGGGCAGGATTTGGCTGGCTGGCCAGGATCTAACCATTGCGCTGAGCGCTTCCGATTATCGTAAAGAACCCATTTTTCATCACAGGTAATGATTCGGTTTAAAATACCTTCATTATTGTGCCGGTTTAGTAATGTAACGCAGCAGTCGACGCGCGTTTGCCGGTTTGTTTCAGTCAATTCGTGAGGTACCCACCTTTCAAGCTTTTTAATCTTCCCAATTTGCTTCAAGTGAATTAAAACAGTTTTATCACTAACATTGCAGCCTGCAGCTAACTCGGACGTGGTTTGCGATGGATCCGCTTCCACAATAGCCTTCAACTCTTCATTATCAACTTGAGTCTCAGGCCGTCCACGGGGCTTGTTCTGCAGGTCGAAATTTCCAGAACGAAAACGTTGGAACCAAAAACGAACTGTGTTTTCTTTTGCAACACGACCGCCATACACATCATTCACCCTTCGAGTTGTTTCCGCAGCACTAGTGCCACGGCGGAACTCGTACTCGTAAATAATGCGATATTTAAGGTTTTCCATTTTGTAAAATGAGTGACGCAAACAGAAAAAAACAGAAGAAAAAAAACAAATGAATGACGATCATCGAAGCACAAATACATGAGTCTATAGCTGTACAAATTTGAATTTGGAATTCCTTACCAAAGAGGAGAAATTCGTGATTAAAGTGGCCAGTACGAAAAACGCCAATTTCATATGTAAGGACCTAATATTTCGAAAGATTAATTTAAAATTTGTATTTTCTTTATATACAAATGAACACTCATTGACTATAATTATTTGAACGGTACCTAGCATTTTCCTTGCTTTAGTGAGGTGAAAAAGAGGTTTGTTTGTTTCCCTCGCCGGTAGCAAATCTATTTTACGTCTAGTACCTTTGAAACTTACGCTAACTACGCTCATTGAATCTCCTCCTAATAAGAATTCTCCTTCTAAGAATCCTAGTATGCTTCGCTTGCTCGGTTTTCAACACAAGTACTTGCGCCAAATAAGTACTTTGCATCCTTGCATAGCAAATAGCTATTGACCTACTGCGCGACCGTCTACCCTCATATTCCTTCATTGTTAGCAGAACTTCTTAAACTACATAATATTTTACCTCATATAAACTTGAACCCACTTACTAACAAGCGACAAAGCCTTCAAAAGTAATTACGCGCTTATACCAGTCTCCAAACTGTGCCTTTAACTGTACAAAATCATTAACATACAATCCGTTTGCCATTGAGCTAATAGCTGAACATTATTATTAAAGCTAGCCTTTACGTGTAGGTTTGATAGATAGGCTTTACTTGCAAAACTAAAGTCAGTATGAGCACTCTCATGATTACTAAAAACTTTGATTGAAAGTGGTCAGATCCGTTCCAAACCACGGTACTACTTGTGGAATACAATAATTTACGTTTTATAACTCCGTGGTATTAAATAGGATCTGTTTGCAATGGGAAAAACGAGAATGGGATTACGGACTTCTCGCTGTCCTCGTTAAAGGTGACTGCTGATGGGGTCAAAGGAAATAAAAATATTGATGTATTGCTGTCCCCATGAATACTCCAGGGCAGTGGGTACACCGGGAATGATAAAACCTTTCGTCTGGTTGTCCCCATTTTTTGATGAGATGTTTGTAATAGGGTTGTTCAGCCTATTGCTAGGCACAGTTATTGTACTCTGAAGTGACGTTATCTATATTCTAGTCGTGATACATTGTATGAAAGTTACAAACCTATATTTTATATTAATATTATTTACAAATGATGGGGAATATCATGATAAAGAAAACTTTGAACCATGACCGGAATTCGGGACCCCGGACAACCGTCCTTGGAGCTGGGATATGCACTGCCAATAAAGATAACAGTTAAACTTTTTAGTAGCAGTAGAACGTTGTTAACGAATTCGTTCGGCAAAGTACTTCCACCATACCTATTCCTACCGCCAAGCAGTAATGTTCGTATTACTGTGTTCTGGTTTGAAGGGCATGGGTGCCGGTGAAATTACAGGCACATGAAACTTAACTTCATAACTAAAAATGCCGTGCTAGTTAGCACGTTGTAATTCAGATTTGCTGTTAGGACAATTAAAAATATTCGACGACGTGGTTGCGTTGGTTTCTCTTCAACTTAACTTCATAACAAAAAATGCCGTAATAGCTACCACGTTGTAGCTTAGATGTAATGTTGGGACAATTTAAAATATTTGGTGACGTGGTTACGTCGGTTTCTTTTCAACTTAACTTCATAACATAACATGCCGTGCTAGCTACCACGTTGTAGCTTATATATAGTGTTAGGAGAATTTAAAATATTCGGTGACGTGGTTACGTCGGTTTCTCTTTTTATGAGTACAATAATACGCTGAATTGACAAAACCTTATCATGGCGTGGTCACGTGTTGACCTTGAAATGACTATAGATAAGAGTATTTCGTATGACCGTGAAATATCCGATGATTTCATAGCCCTTACTGTTTATTTCTGTATGAAGTCTTAAGGCCAAACAAGCGTTAAACGTGGGAAGTAAGGAAATCCTAAATTCATGTTTTACAAATAAGTAAATCTTAATTTATTTTCAATGACTCGGTGTCTCGGAACCCATTTTTTCTATTGTATATTTTTCGTTTGGGTGATAATATTGCATAATATTAATAATATTATTTTTTGAAAATTAGACACTTTTTGAGATAATGAACTTATGGAATTGAAGTTAAGGATCGGAGGGTCGTGTCTATGTCCCCTTGTCCAGGGAATTGTTACACAACTTGACTCTTCCGTTGAATACTGCGAAGTGGTTAATTGTAAACCCGATACATAGTAAAACCAGGAAATTAGTTCGATTGGAGGTGCCTACTCTAGCCTGGGGTGCCCCATATCATCCCGTGGGTGTCGTAAAAGGCGACTAAGGAAATAATTATACTGGAAGGTGGGCAGCAGCGCCTTCTAAAGAACTACTCTTACACTGCGATCCCCAAGCCGCCTACCAAGCGTGGGGATTATGGCAAATACCCCCTTAATAGGGGAGGCTGTGTTCAGCAGTGGACGATCCGGCTGATACAGTACAGTACTCTAGCCTGGATGTTGTCTATATCTCAAAGTTTTATAGGTATCTATGTATGGGTGGACTACAGCAACTACAACCATCCATTCGTAGCCTACAGATACAACCTTTATGATTGTATATGATTATTTTCTTTATAAAATAAATCAACGCACTCTGGACACGCTAGATATTTGCTATAGTGTGCGTGTTGTGGCACGTGCTAACTGGCTCGCACACTTTCAAGCTGCGTTTCGTACCTCTCTATGAAGTTAGACTACTTGTTTTATTTTACTATGCCCAGAGCTCAGTTACCCTACCCATGCAGTAGATTAAGAAAAATCTGTCTCAATCTCATCTTAAAATTACTTAAGTCCTTATCTTTCTTGACACGTAATGAATAATCATAAATGTGTAAAACACGAGTCGAGTTCATGGTTTTTTTATCTATCTCACTTGAGTGATGATGTGGTCGAAGATATTGTTCTGGCTATCTAGAATTACTGGCTCTCAAGGTCAGCTGCCGGAACAGTCAGTTTTCGCTTTGCTACAGATGATGGTGGTAGCTAGCCAGACGGGTATTCGCAAAATGCCCTATCACCATGTTATAACGACTGCCATCCTAAGATAACAACCGGGACCGACGGCTTATCGTGTTCGCCGAAGCACGGAAGGGCTAAGTAGTAATATCAGGACTTTTGCCTTACCACCATGCAAAATGGATAATAGCCATTTTAGAATACATAACAATACACACTCCGCGTTTTTACATTTTTTATTTTTTAACAACTTCTTTGACTGGATTTCATCCAGAGCATTAGGTACTTATATGTATATTTTTTTGTTTCTACAGACATAGATACATCATCAATTTCCTGAAATTACATTTCATCTGTTATTATTATATTATATGTAATTGGTGGCGAGCCAAATGGTATCTACCGGGTACATTGTTAAACACAAGACTGCTTTCAAAAAAAAACATTATCACCCTCATTCACAGAGGTTTTGCAGTTTTAAATTTTTCAGGAAGTAGATCTTGACATGACGCTTTAAGCTACTCGTTTAAAAGAGGCAGTTAGTGTTTTTTAGTTTCACTTTTGTTTATTTTGGCTTCCTCTATTCCTTGTAGAGCTTCAGTACGGCGCGCTCCTGGAGGGTTGCGGGGGGGAGCTGCCGTCGCTGAGTGCATGCGCCCCCCACCAGCCGCTGCTCGACAAAGCGACGCGCCGCCAACAGAAAGATGCGCGCGCGCATCAAGACAAAGTCGCACAAGTTAACATTCATTTGCACGGTATTTTTATTTGCTTATTGTTTTATTTTTTTTAGTTTTAATTCATGCTTTTTAATACTGTTGCCTACGAATATATTTATTAGTAGACAGTTGCATTATTTATCTGTTTCCACGGCCAAAGAATGTACATATATAGTAATATTATTTCTAAGTCATCATGACAGTGAACTTGTCCAGTGCATTCCGTATTTTAAACTAACGTATTTTAAGTTTAAAATACGAAAATGCACTGGACAAGTTCACTGTCATGATATAACTAAAGTTAACTAATAGGTTAGTTAACTTTAGTTATAAACCTGAAGTAAACATAAATGCGATTCCTCAAGGAATCGTAACCTCCGAGCCAGAATTGTTCATCATCATTACATCAGCAGGAAGACGTCTACCGTTGAACGAAGCCTCCACAATTATAGGGCGTTTGTTATAATCCTGACGCTTAGCAGGCGTCTTGGAATCGTAATGTAGGTAAGATGACTATTCTTTAAATCGGAATCGCATCTACAAATACATTTAATGAACCAGAAAATAGCTAATACGTACTTTTTTATGTGATTGTGATGCTAAGTGGACTAATCTCTGCCTATAACAGATGCATTTCGTCACAAGTGACGAACTGCGTTAAGCCCGTCACCCTGGGACATACAGTTCTTGGGTTTCATATGCCTGTAATTTTACTGGCTCCCAAGGACTGCTGCCGGAACACAGTGTTATGTGCTTTGCTACAGGTTTCACATTATAAGGAAATAAATATTCACATTATTATAAAACACCTGTTAGCTACGGAACTGTGAAGCCTGCTCTTGAGCTTTACGGCATGGTGGTGGCTGGTAGGGTATTTTGCAAATGTCCACCTTCAAGTAGTGCCTTGACAACCAGTTCCTGTTTCAGATCTTCTAGCCTGCAAACGCCTTTAATGTAACTATACTTAAGTAGCAATAAAAATGACTATATAACAAAGTACCAACTGAAAATATTGTTTTTTTTGTTTCAGCACTATTTGCTGCAGTTGAACATGGCTACCTTGATAAGGCAAGAAATATCCTGGAGTCCACCGATGTCGATGTCAATAGGTAATGATAATGTTTTTTTCAAGATAACATAGTCAAAACAACTATGTTTGCTTATTTTTAACTGTCTACCCTACGAATAAATAATCGTAGTGTCTACCTGACAGATTAGAACAAACACTTTCAGAGTTTATCCGTGCACCATCCAAAAATCGTAGGTGTTCTACGGGTATTTTTTACCACCTACATAGTCGATCGATAAGATGATACTCGGGCCATTTTGTTCTAAATTAATATTTATTTATAAATAATAAAGTTTTGCGCTAGTCAGTTTAAATTTAAAAAAATCCTTTATAATAAATTAAAAACAAAATTACACAGCTTTTTTTTTAAATCAATGGCGATCCACCGACCCAATTTTATCAAGTTCGGTAATGGTACGAGTGAAAAGAGAAACATAGAAAAATTGAACTTATACTTATGGAATTGTTGTTAAGAGGAACGGGAAGAGAAACTCCTACAGAAAAATAGGTGTTAAAAATATCGGTTTTTATATACCCATTAATTCAAATTTCTTTAATATAATGATAAAAATTAAAACCTATAAACCTGGATATGGATAACATCTATAACATTTCCAAAAATCATCAAAATAGGTGTGAGGGAGGTAGAAACGTTTTCTCTTTTTGTATGAAAATTCGAGACTACAAGATTAGCAAGTTAAGTCAATTAAGAGTGAGTAAGGAAAGTTAGCAAAATATTAACTTGTGAACTAACGTTTACGTCAGCACGCGCTGCAACGTGGCGGTAATGTAAATTTTCTCGACCGGAATCCGCGAAATTGGAGTGAATAACACATCTCATGTCTGCCTTGTAATGTTAAAAAATATAGTAAACAGTACAAATTGTCACATGAGGTAATAATTTGTTATATGTTTAAAGGTTTCAAGTGATCTATTCAGTAGTATTCGAGGCTACTGAATAGATCACTGCTGTTCTCAATCGATCAGCAAAGTTAAGCAACGTCGCCCGCGGTCATGAGTTGGATGGGTGACCGCTAGTGACATTACTACTGAGCGTTTCCGTGCTTCGGAGGGCACGTTAAGCCGTCGGTCCCGGTTGATGTCTTAGGATAGCAGTCGTTATAGCATGGTGGTAGGGCATTTTGCGAATGCCCGCCTGGCTATATAGCTACCACCCTCAGGTAGAAAATCTGTCGCCAAGCACCTAACGGTGTGTTCCGGCAGCTGTCCTTGAGAGCCAGTACTTCTAGGTTAGTCTGAACAACATCTTCGACCACATCATCACTTACCATCAGGTGAGATAGTGGTCAAAGGCTAACCTATCAGGCATAAAAAAAAAGACAGTTTTCATTTAAAGTCAAAATAATGTTTACTTTGAGATGTTTTGTAAAATATATGTCAATAAATATAAGAATTGTATACAATACAATTTGTTTGCGATTAACGTGTTTGTATTGTAACATTATAAACGGTCTAAAGAACCAATGGATTCGTCAACAAAATCACCTTATAATAACGATTTCACATTGTTGACGCTTTAATAATGAGTAATGACTGATCATATATAAGTGTACTCGTACCTATATATTGTGATGGGGAAAGCCGAACAAATTATGGATTACTCTGGATGAACCGCATGAAAAATTATATGTGTACAAAAACATTATGAGAATTCAAAATTTTCCGACTCAACTTGTTAGGACATTCAACATTTTTAGGATTCAACGTTTTCAAGAATATTCAAGAATATCTATACAACGATTTGGCAAATTCAACATTCCGGGTCAGACATAATATGAGAGTACTGTGATGATAGTAGCAAAATATTTGAAAGGTACAGTGTCTGCCCACGAGTTTAAAGTAAGATACAGTCCCACCAACTTATCTGTTCAGGTGGCAGAAAAAAGAACTACAACATTCCTTCAAATTGTGACAGTTTGTAGTTGATTTCCTTGATCAGCAGCGCCCTCGCCAACTGCACAGTTAAGTTGGTGGTACTATACCGACAGGAAGAAAAAAAATCCGCACTAATATTCCATGCGCATCACGTAATGCACAAGAATATTCACAAGAATCCTTATTTTTAACTGCAGAACTATAACTCGATCTTGCTCATTTCCAGCCTCAATGCAGACAAGCTGTCTCCCCTGGACGTGGCCGTCCTTGCCACGAACAAGCCCCTTGCGAAGATGCTCATGGAGTTCGGAGCCAAGGAGGGGACGCAGTGTGAGTATACTTACATTATTAACTCGTGTTACGTCTGAATGAAAAACTATTATGTGATATTTCTTTATATTAAGGCACGTGTTTTTCATTTTCCATATGGTGAAAAGCGATGACGTGGTCTAAGCTGGAGCCAAGTACCAAGATGACTCTTTACTTGAAGACTATTATTGAAATTTAGCGCAATTTTAGTAAAGCCTTGTTTCTTGTCCAGTTACACATTTTAGTAATTTTTGTAGCCGTGGCGTGCCGGATTATGATGTCACACCCCCATTTCTTCCCCTGAGTGTCGTAAGAGGTGACTAAGGGAAAAATACCGGCACCACTAAGCAGTGGAAACCCGGACCAATAAGCAGTGCCTTCTCAAGAACTGACAACACCTACTGCGATCCCCAAGACGCCTGCCAAGCGTGGAAATTCCGATTCATGTGATGATGACGTGGTCTACGCTGCAACCACGTACCAAGATAATACCTAATGACTCTTTACTTGAAGACTATTATTGTTTCTTGTCTACAACCCCAGTGTCAGATACCGAATGCCCATAGAATAATGCTTAAGGTGTTCCTTTTTTTTTTTTTTTTTTCATAATTTAATATATGCATTATTCATCACTAAATTGAGATCTTGTAAAGTTTAGTGATTTTGAGTGCATTAATTTAACTTATACGTAAAAAACGTAAAGCCTTTGACTACTATCTCACCTGATGGTAAGTGATGATGTGGTCGAAGATGTTGTTCAGGCCAACCTAGAAGTACTGGCTCTCTATATGTATATGTAAACTGAGAACGTATACTTCAACTGGAACAATAAAAATATTTTTTTGATTAGTATTTCCTAACCGCGACATAAATTGAACAAAGATCATACTATAAATGGAATAAAAATTATATATAAAAAAAAAAACCCGCTGAACTATCGACAGCGGTAGCCAGCATCTAAGTCTTATCTAAAAAAAACTATAAAAAGTCTATTGTTAAATAGAATGACAATTCTCGTGACTTTCACACATATTTAAATATTATATTAATTAAAGAACATAAATGTTTTGCGCGTTTGGGAGCCCCCCCAAGTTCGTTTGAAGAGTATTTTTGCCGGTTTAATTTATAATATTTAAATATGACAATTCTGTCTACAAATAGAAATAATAATGCATAGATAGGACAAAAAAAACCATCCTATATGTACGTACCCCTTATTGGGCCTTATAATATATCCATCGAATTAACTCATATTCCAACTTATAAACTTAACTTATTCTAACTCTACACTTATTATATATTAAACATATATATTATATAGGGTCATAAACTACCATCCTTCTAACCACAAATTCATGGAAATTTATGCAATCTTTCGAGCGCTTTAATTGTCAGACAAAAATATGAACCTACAAACGAAGAGATCCCTTAATTGTTGCAGACAATTTACATATTTTAAATTACGAGCGTTAATTTTCTTTAGTTAATTTTTTTGTGAAATAAACAACTTTATAGTTCAAGGAATAAAAGCACAGCTAGAACTTGCCTGATTAGCTTCAACCCGTGCGTAAATTACTTCCGTCAGAGTATAAACGGTTTCTAAGGCTCAAGGTATCAAACGTAGTGAAAGTAAACTCTAAGTAGAGCACCAAAGCTGTAATCAAGCAGCTTTGTTTAGCAGTTAGTAGCTTGCTGATAGCTTTTGTCACGAGCAAAAACTCAAAATATAGAATAATCTATAAACCTAGAACGGGCCAAGGTAACAGCTTTAACACATTAAAAAATATAGCGTGAGCAAACAATCCGACTGCATATTATTTATTTTCAAAAAAAGTTTTATCATCCCATTGAAATTAGAACACAGGTTATAAGTATATATTTATGGAATATTTTTTTAAAGCCCTTCATTTTGAAACCCCACTCCATGGGTTTTGAAGAAAAAAAAACTTTTTATCTCACTATTTGACGCCTATTTTTTTTAAAGTACCTAGTGTCACTTAGTGTCGCTATCAAGACGAATCTAACGATATCTCATACATTAAAATCGATTAAGCCGTTAAGAAGTTATGGGGAAATAAAGAAAGTCACAAACATACATACAAACATAAATAAACCCTGAAAACATAGGACTTTTTTTACGCAGTCATGTAAAAATAACCGCTGTTTACGGAGCTTACCTAAGTACTAAAATTTACAGGCCAGGGCATTCATTTAAGAATGTTGTTGAATCATAACATCAGGTTAGGCTGAGTTTGCCTCTACATAGCAAATAAAATAAGCTAATGTACAAAAGATACTACAGCCTTTCAACAAAGGAAACTTCTAACAAGCAATTCGAAGAAGGGAACGGAACCATGAACTTGATCCGAATCTTTCAATTACTTAAATCAGTTAAAGAGCCGAATCGCTTGTCGATAACATCTAAGGCCGAACTTCAGAAGTATCTTTCATTTGCCTTTTTGAAGTAAATCGAATCTATACACGTCAACAAATTACAACAAGCCTACTCTTTTGGGTATCTTGTGCAAAAATATACATACAAGTAGTCAGTAACACATGCTTTAAAAGCAACGGCAGGTGCGTTCTTAAAAGTTTAGCAAATTGCTCTGCAGTTAACTTGGCAGTACTTGTTTGTGAGAAGTTCTAAATATTATATACTTAGGATTTTTTTTAAATTGTTATGTTTGCAATAACGCCTGCTATGCGGATTACATCCATCCCGATACGATTGTTAAAGAACGATAGGAAAGATTTGAGTTATGACGTCATGTCATGTTAGCTCAATTGGTTAGAGTATACCCCGGCTAAATGGGTGGATGGACGCGGGTTCGAATCCCGCACATGACTTAATTTTTTTCTATCGTATATTTGTAATTTTGTAATTATATAGGCTGTTGGTATTGTTGTTCAGACGTTACTTTGTGGAAATGCATATTTAATAACAACAAATATTTTAAGTGATTACAAGAAAACATTTAATTAATATTTAAGAAAAACACTTCAAAATAGATAATATATATCATCCGGATTGTTCACTGCTGAACACAGCCCAAATCCCCAAAAGGGGAAGCTTTCATAAAAATGAAAGGTACCATAATCCCCACGCTTGGCAGGCGTCTTAAGGATAGTAGTGTAACTGATATCTCATCAGTTCCTCAGAAAGCGCACTTACGACACACTTGGGAGGATGGAGGACTTTGGGATGGGGATGGGGGGGTTACATTCTATCCCGGCACCCCACGGGCAAGAAAATATATCTAGTGACAAATCGGTCTAATACCTGCTATGCAATATTAAATATACATACGCGTAGTCAGTAACACATGCTCTAACAGCAAAGGCAGGTTCGTCCTTAAAAGTTTAGCAAATTGCTCTGCAGTTAACTTTCATTGGCAGTACGTGTTTGTGAGACATTCTAAATATTATATAAGTAGGTTGTTGGTATTGTTATTAAGACGTTACTTTGTGGATATGCATATTTAATACTAACAGATATTTGAAATAATTATAAAATAAAATTAAATTTATATTTTTGAAATACACTACAAAATAAGAAAATATATATCAGCCGGATTGTTCACTGCTGAACACAGCCTCCTCTTTTATGTAGTTTACCATAATCCCCACGCTTGGCAGGCGTCTTAGGGATAGCAGTGTAACTGATATCTCATCAGTTCCTCAGAAAGTGCTGCTGCCCACCTTCTGGTGTGTTTCCTTTAGTCGCCTCTTACGATACCCACGGGTAGAGATGGGTGATATTCTGCCCCGGCACCCCACAGGTAAGAAAATTTATCTAGTGACAATTCGGTTTACATTTCCTGCTATGCCGACATAACGCTACATGTATAAACGTAGCCCAATCGGAAGTATTTTTATTTTATAAAGCTAACCGGAAAATTTGCCGTGGTGGTTATGACGTCACGTCTTCGTCTGGTCGGCTTAGGAGGAAAATTAGGCCGAATAGTCACTTGATATACACCGTGTCCCAAAATTCAACGATAAGCCGGCATCGGTGCATGGACCTACTCATGACTACTCGGGAAAAAAAAAAAAAAAAATTGTAACTCTTTTTTTTTTTAATTACAGAGACTTTTATAAAGTTGCGCCAACTTTTAATAAAACTTGCCATGGTAGTGTCCATACTTTTTTTTTTAACCCAGACTATAGAAAGTGCATAGAATGTTAAAATCTATGAAAATTATAAGAAAAAAATTTTTTTTTTTACTGATTTTTGTAAAATAACTACAGACTTTCTGTAATTTTAAAGGATTGTGGTAGATAGCCGTCCTTCTTAGGTTGCTAATGCACAAAAAATATCAAAAATATGTCAAAAATTGTGGTCATGGTAGTTGAAAATAGCATAATGGGTATCGAATATCGATGAAATTTATAAAAGTCTCTGTAATTAATAAAAAAAAGAGCTATAATTTTTTTTTTTTTTTCCGAGGAGTCATGAGTAGGTCCATGCTCCGATGCCGGCTTATCGTTGAATTTTGGGACCCGCTGTATATATATGCTTTTGATGTGTTTTTCTAAAATAATCATATAATGGTTTCCTCAAATATGTTTCGAATGATTGACCTCCTTAAGACGATTACACCAACTACTTCAGGTTGGTCATTCTGAAACGTCGTCGGGGTCATAAATGGTATTTTACTCGTAACGTTAGTACGCGATTAGACCCAAAAGTATAATTTTAAGTTCGGTAACATTTTTTTTTATTTCTGTTAGATAAGCCTTTGACCACAATTTCACCTGATAGTAAGTGATGATGTGGTCGAAGGCGTTAACAGGCCTAACCTAGAATTACTGGCTCTCAAGAACAGTATCCGGAACACACCGTTAGATGCTTGACGATAGATTTTCTAGCCAGGCGGGTATTCACAAAATACCCTTCCACCATGCCGTGAAGCTCAAGCCCTCGTATACTTTAAACAAAACCCTCAATATGTTACAAAATTATGCTGGGGTAATATAACAAAAGAAATTATAAGAAAAAAATTCGAAGAATGTTCTAATTAAATCATGATAAGAGATATGGTGTCTACCCGTTCTACCCCGTTAAGTATCTAGCTTTGTTCGTTTTGGGCATGGTTGATTACAACAAGTTGGGAATAAGAAGGGATGTGGCGCTTTCGGTGTATATGGTTAAGGTGTTCCGGGGTATCATGACCAATCCGACCATCTTAGAAATGATGAGGCTGAGTGTGCCAGATGAGTACGTGGGGCGGCGCAGGCCACCTTTGTTCGAGGTTCCTCGCGGAAGAACTAACGTGCTCAACAAAGCACCACTGACGACCACCATACGAGCTCTTAATCTGGTGGCGGAAAACTTTGATATGTTCCACTGTTTCCTGAGCGACTTTGTAAGGGCTGCATATATATGCAGCCTCTGACTAAATGTGTTATTAATTTATTGTTACAAGTTAAACTACTCTATTGTATTAGGAAATAACCTGTAAGGAGAGATGTATTGTTTTAATAATAAATAAATGTATATAATGGACATTCTCCAAACAAAGCTCTGGCCGAACGAAGGTCTGATAACAGCTGTCGATAACATCTTGGCCCTGACTTCCGAAGTTTCTTTCATTTGCGTTTTATCTGTTATCCGGGATCTTATCATTTTGATGGACGCATGGCTCGTGGAGTTGTCTCTTGAGCAACATTCCATGATAAGACTCGATTTTTGAACCGTGATTTATTATACTGCAAGTAGTATACATGCCTTACTATAGGTGTGTTCGTATGTATTCATTGATAATGTAGACAAAACAGTCTGAAACTGGGTAAGTGCGAGTTGAATTGAAGCGCCGAGGGTTCCGTACACGATATAATAATATAGTTAACACATCGTTGAATTGATGTTGTTATTACTATAAAAACATAACATGTAAAATCTTAAACGTAAAGTTATTAATGGGTAAAGAAACAATAAACTTAAAGCGAATGCCGCAGGTTCATGGTACGATCCCCACCGCCAGCTTCAGCCTCACCGAATGGTAGAAGGGGATTTTGCGAATGCTCCCCTGGTAAGCTACCACCATCAAGTTGAAAATCAGTCGCCAAGCACCTACCAACAGTGTGTTCTAGCAGCAGTCCTTGTGAGTCAGTAACATTACAGACACATGAGACTAACAATCAATGTCCGTCACAACTCCATAGAAAAAAAACCTCTTTTTTCACAAAAAAAAACTTCTATTTTTCTATGGAGTTGTGACGTTGATGTTTTTCAAAGGTGTTTTTTTATTTCTCATCGAAAAAAACGATGACACAAACGCCAAATTTGAAGTGATTATAATACACGCTCTATATGTAAATAAAGACAGGCAGAGTTACACAAATAAAAATTGTTTCTTTTGAGAATTACGTTGTCTAACATTTATTTTGTTCAACGAGCATAGTTGTTTATTAGTGCGAGCGCCGACTTTAAATCCTGAGTTATATGGATATAGTGAACTACGACTAGTCTAGAATTGAATCACTACCGTGGCGAGTCATAAATACTTACTAAGTACTACGCACAGTAAAAACATAAATTTTGCTCTGCTTTTTGGAACACAACTTTTCCTCTCTACCAGAGAAAAAACCAGTAGTTAAGTTGTTATATCTTTACGTTTGCATTATTCTAGTTCGATCCCCACCGGCGCGCCGGCTTGAGCTTCACCGCATGGTGGAAGGGCATTTTAAGATTGCTCGCCTAGCTAGCTACCACCCTCAAGTAAAAAATCTGTCACCAACCACCTAATGGTGTGCTCCGGCAGCATTCCTTGAGAGCCAATGAAATTACAGGCATATAATACTTATAAAAACTATGTCTCAAAGTGACGGGCGCAGTGCAATTCGTGACTTGTGATGAAATGCATCTGTTATAGGAATAGGTTAGTCCGCTTAACATCAGGGGCGCCTCTAGATTGTTCCGTCACAATAACAATTAAAATAAACAATAATGTTTAATTAACTGTTTTAAATAAACTTGTTGTAAAAGTAACAGTTTTGTTCGCGACTCGCTTTTCCGCACGCTTGCAGCAATAATCGATTTTGCTGCAATTTTGAACACCAAGACCTTTTTGTGCTGGAGAGGTGAAAATATGTTGTTCTATAGTACAGAACTTGGCTGTTTTTTTTTTATAATATAGGCGGCCCATGTAGTGTCGCAATTTTTACATGTCGTTAAATTGTTGTTCCACAATAAGTAAAATAATCGATCCTAAAAGCACCTTTACATGTGTTACTTACCTTTACGTAGGTATTAGGTATATTAATTACTAGTTTTTTTACTTAACTTTTTATAAATTTACACTGCAATTACTCGTACTTATTATAACTACTTCCTATTAATTAGAATATATCTACGAAGAAATAGTCTTATTTTTTCTTCGTAGGAATAGACCCGTCAGCCATCGCGAATATAGTTTATTGATGTTTATACAACGAAGGCTTGTTTTCTTTTTTTCTTTTATCGTGTTATTGCATAAACGTGAGAGATTAAAGTAATCGATAAACCTTTATCATTTTCATCGTCATTTTGATTTGATTTCACCTACTGTTGTCTGATATCTTCTTATCTGAGACGGAGTTCGTTGCTTCCTTAATAGTAAAAACACCTGCGTTTTTTTTAGTAACTGTGACAGAACAAGCTCGATGGCCACCTGATGTTAAGCGGACTAACCTCTGCCTGTACAGATGCATTTCGTCACTAGTCACGAATTGCACGGCACCCGTCACCTTGAGAAAAAGTTGTTAATTAGTGTCACGTGCCTGTAATTTCACTGGCTCTCAATTAATGCTGCCGGAACACACGGTTAGGTGCTTGGCGACTGATTTTCTACTTGATTGTGGTTGCTAGCCATGCGGGCATTCGCAAAATGCCCCTCCACCATGCGGTGAAGCTCAAGTCCGCGGCGGGATTCGAACCATGAACCTGCTGCGTGGCAGTTCATAGCTAATGCCACTGAGCCATCACTGCTTCAAAAGTAGAGAAAATATGTAATTAACACCGTAATGGTAGGGTGGGAAGGTATTCACCAACGTTAAATAAGAATTAGTACGCCGGTCTCTGCTAAAGGCTTAAAAAAGCTGCTAAATTAGCAGCTCATTGCTAGCCTTTACGAAATTCCAACAAACTACTGAAAATTAACCATCTACTGTAAGATATAAGGATCATTTTAGCGCGCGCGTTTGTGGCAATTACGTTAAAATGAAAATCATATAAGAATAAGTTCTTGTTAAGAGTGTCGTACCTCAAAAGGAAAAAAACGGAAGCCTTATAGGATCACTTTGTTGTTCGTCTGTCTGTCAAGACGCTTTTTCTCGGGAATGCGTGTAGGTATGAAGTTGAAATTCATATCAAATACTCAGGTCTACTGTCCCTTGGAGCTGTGAAATCAAACTTATAAGCCAACGCAATCAAAAGATACAGCCGTTTATATCGCAAACTTTCGACCCTCGCAAGGGAATCAAATCTAGAGTTCCCGTTAACTCAGAATCTTGAAATTTGGTATGAAGCAACGTCTACGGACAGATAAAGGAAAAATTGCGAACAGCATACATTTTTAGTTACATTTTATAATAAAAATATTTCTAATAATTTTCAAATGTTATGGATTTCATTAAGCAATATAAATACCATAACTTTTACTTATACTCCTACAGGTTTGTACGGAACCCTCTCGGTGCGCGAGTGCGACTCGCACTTGGCTGTTTTTTTTAAAGATGCCGATGCAGAACAATGAGGATCAAGTGACGGAAAATAAACAAAATATGATTTAAACAAAGTTCTACCTCAATACGCGTTGCGCGTGGCGGCTATACGACCTTTTGTTTGTCCAAAAAGCGTAAAAAGTAGAGAACATAATACGTTTCACACGGACGCCGTTGTCCGATTTAAAATTTCTCCGCACTGATATGATCGGGATAAGGATATTATTGATCACATTTCAGCGTGAGTTACACGTGAAATTTCAATATTGATGAGGAGGAGTTCCAGAATATAATGTAAAGACGGATACATTTTTATTTTACGTAAAGGTATCTAGCCGTATAATAAAAAATTGTATTACTTTCCTCGATGTAAATATTCGAAAATCTATTCAAAGGGAGCTTGTGGACTACCTCCGTTTAACAAGACATACATAGTCCCACGACTTAAAATTTAGTAAAATTAAAACCTAAATCATGTGTCAGAAAAAACACTAAGAATATTGAGATTGATACGTTGAGGAAAGTATTAATTAAAATATGAAATAATAAAATACAGGCACAAGATTTTTAACATCAGGTGGGCCTCGTGCTTGTTCCGTTACTAACTAATAAAAAACAATAAAAACATTCGACTAAACTGTTTGTTAGGACTAACAGAAGTCAACTCTAAGATGTTGTTAGTTTTTCCAATAACCCTGTTTATTTTTTCTGAATTCAAACAAGAATTCTCTGAAGAGGAGTTCACTGAAAGTAACCAAAATCAGAGTATCGGTCCCATAAGTATTTTAGCTTAAAACTTATTAGGCTTAGTAAAGCTGTTATGAGGATTAAAAAGATTGAAGGCTTAGCTCTAAAGCTAAACATCGTACGGACCTGTTTTTATAATCTAAATTATGGATAAACCCAAGTCATAATAATTTGTCATGATAAAATGTTCAAAGACAGAAGTAAATATTGCTTAATCTGTATAATGTCTAAACCACTTGGCCACCTGGGCACGCTATTTCTAGCCGAAATTTAGTTCTACAATTGTCAATTGTTCTCCATAATGTCTGTTTAGAATGGATGATATTCCTAAAATACGCACGAAACTCTTTAAATCCAGCTTCATAATGGGTACCTACAGCTGACATTTGGAACATTCTCAAACAGCGTCTCTATTTCCAGAAGATTTTTCAAAAAGCCAAACCACATATTAAGATAACACCTATGTGGTCTACACTATCCGACCGAAAAACATATTTTGTATCCAAAACCAAACCTCAGTTCTCAACCTATATACTACGTAGAATTGCCGACCGTCTCCCCTACGAAACCAATTGTCATAAAACAAAACTTATTGCCTTTGTTCATGTATTACTATTACACCGATACAGTGACATGTACAAATGGTATCACAGCTTCGCGGCCACAATACCCTCGGGGGCTGGAATTCTCGATCCAGAAGTTTATCGATTTGTCCCTCTAACATTCCGTAGCTTTTAGACCCTGCGAGGCGACTCAAATCGCCGAAAGTCGTAATATTGATCTACTATAGGTACATATGTATATAGTTATGGAGTATTTTTATCATATAGTTGCTCAAAATAGTTGTAGAATCTGAGGATACGAAGGTGGGCCAAGTCGAGGCAGGGACGCGTGACGGCTTGCAAGCTTTTTTAGCATTACGTACCCAAAGGGCGAAACCCTTTTAATAAGACTCCACTGTCAATATATCTGTCCGTCCGTCCGAGTATGTCACGAGCCTCTAGCTTTAGTAGCTAACTGGAGTTACATCCTAAAATATAAAGTATAAAAGGAATTTTATTCTGTAGCTCTTAGTTACACAGAGCGGTGCTTCTACTCTTGCATCAGGTGTCGTCATTCCTGACTCAATTTGATATTATCTGAAATATCTAGGAAATATATCTTTGATTCGGAACTGTCTTCCATATCGTTTAAACCATCATGTTGAGCATGACTCAGAAATCAAGTTAAATTAGTTGGTTGAAACCTCTCATCTTTTTGAGTGGATATTATATCAGGACATGATTCATAATATACTGTGATAGAGGCAATAGTCTATTATGATAAGAGTTAATCAAATCTGATAACGTATTAGATGCCTATAAATCAGGTAATATATCACTAAATTGATAGATTTACCTATTCTGCAGAAACACAGGTAGCAGAAGTAAAAGTCATTTCTCTTTTAATTTTTTTCTCTCTTATTTTAATACTAGCACTGTACTGGCTGACAACGAGCTGCCAAATATTTGTCATTTTCTTCTTTGCAATGAATATAAATATTTCAATTACTTGACTTAGGTAAATAATAGACATAACAAACTTAGTTACCTACTTTTGTTTATAAACTTATGAAATTAAACCGGACGATCTTTTGAGTTAAAAGTTGACTAAATAAATATTTTATTTTTGATGAGATGAATACGGCTTTTGTTTTTAATTAGAGTGTTAGAGTTAGTCAGAGAATCCGGAAAATAATGCTTTGAGACGAAATCGGACACAACCAACTTACAGAGTAAAACGTAGGTTTAAATCCGGAACCTGCAATAAAACAGACAAAGTTTAAAGTTTAGTGCGATATTTTACTGATATTGCTCTGAATGTTTCAAATAATATAGGTCTGAGAAAATTTGGTAAAATAATGCTTTTCTCATGGAGGGCCGTTCTTCGGTTTCAAAACTGTATGAACCGCTTATATATTCCCCCTTAGTCATAATCTATTTGAATAGTTTTTGTGCCCATAGTTAATCTGCTACTTAGGCAAAAGCCACGGCTTTCCTCTCCTTTTCTTATTATATTGTTCCTTTGCAAGGTTATACGTGTATTATGACATCAACTAACATTGCCTATTCGATATTACAACCAAAAGTTAATGAATACGTTATCTGTTGTGTATAAACACACAGAACAAACAATCAAAACTAATTAGCAAAGCAAATATAATGCGACTGGGTTGGATGAACAGTTTAATTAGAAACACAACTGTGATTTGTTTTACATTATCAATATACTTATTCATTGATATCTATTCATATCGTAACTAGAGATTGTGTTTTTAGCTGATTTCCTAAGAAATTGGCCAATGTCGAGTGGGGCCGCGCTTTTTAGAACTTCGTGGCGCAACAACCCGTCCGTTTGTTTATTTTACAGCTAAAAAGCTACATTAATCATTGACCTATACATACTAGACGCGACATCTCAAACAAAGATAGTCCACCAGTGCAGGTATGCCGGCCGGCATACTCTCCCGGCCGGCATACTTGCACTGGTCGACTATCCTCGTTTGAGATGTCACGTCTAGTATATATAGGTCATTGACATTAATTGGGTTTCGTACTCAAAGGACAAAGATAATGCGGCTCCTCTTTCTGTCAGTCCGTTCGTCCATACGTCACAGGCTTATAGCTAGTAACCAGTTGAGCGGAATATTGACCTAAAAATTCATTAAAATAATTTCCAAATATTTTTAATGTACATATTTTTATATTTCATACTTAGAAATAACTTTTGCCCTGTTTTCTAAGTGTATTACCTTGTTACAGTTAAAACCACGGAAGCCCTCGGAGCACATTTGCGAAGGCTGGCAAGAGAAGCAGAAGCCAAGCTGCATGA
This sequence comes from Plagodis pulveraria, assembly GCA_963890685.1. Lineage (NCBI taxonomy): Eukaryota > Metazoa > Arthropoda > Insecta > Lepidoptera > Geometridae > Plagodis > Plagodis pulveraria. The sequence continues at coordinate 24,853,433 of OY982955.1, read as the reverse complement.
AACCATGGGGTGTTGTGCGGAGAGATCGTGCAGAGACGAGGCGTGCACGAGGTAAGATTAAGTGCATGTTTTGGCATGGTGATAGAGCATTTTGTTTCTCATTTGTACTGATTAGCTGTAACGCTCTAGGATTAATTTTTTTGCCAAAAATTATCGGTTAGTTCTAGTAGCTGCTCACGAGAGTCAGTTGCCATTGTTTGGGTGAAGTTATGAAGGTACAGTGTAACCCAGTAGTCCCTGAGGGCCCGGATTTCTAAGACCAAGATTGACCTCTAATCATATTTACATAGACAATTAGAAATCTGGCCCCTCCGGGACGGGGCCCTGCGGGATAGGGGCCCTCAGGGAGTTATCCAGTGTACCTAGTATTAGCTATAAAAAGTAGTTTCATTGTTTTAATGAGTGAACTATCTTGATATTTTTAGATTTTATCTTTATGCTTATTTAATGTTTTATTGTGCCTAGATGCTGACAAATCAATCGGTATGACGCTCGAAATAAATTTCTATATAACTTCGATTAGGAACATTTTTTTGTTTAATAAGCAGATAACTTTCATTCGGATTCGAGCAAATTAGTAATCGTATTACCAACATTATTAATCTACATAGTTCCAACTATGCTACTACCAAAATGAACGAAAATGATGAAACATTAGCGCAGCAGTGAAGCAGAATCGAATTAACGTTCGAAAACGCGAGTTATTCCCAAACTTCAAAATGTTGATTACCACTACTTCAACGATTTTTATTCGTTACACAATTTTATTTAATCTCGCGATTTCCAAGCACGCACTCAAGTATGGCTACACCTGCGTTAGCACAAAAAATAACTACAACTGAGATGCTTTTCCTGTCATGCGGATAGCCACCCGATCTAGCCCGCATGCGGGCTGCCGGCATCCTATAATTTCGCAGATGTTTTTCTTATCACGCGGGCAGCACGCGCTCGGCTAGGAGCGTGCTATCACCCGCATGCGGACCGGATCCGCGCGCGGGCGAAAATACGCATGACTGCAGGAAAAGAGCCCTTAGGGTAAGGGAAGCGGACCGTCTCACGTATTTGTCATTCAATATTGGTTAAAATGATTGATGTTCCAATGTTTTCAACCACATTTGTTTATGTTATTATGTGGAATAAGTAAGAGGCCAACCTGATGTTATTTTTTTTAATTCCTTATAGGCTAGTCTTTTACCACTATCTCACCTGATGATAAGTGATAATGTGGTCGAAGATGTTGATCAGGCTAACCTAGAATTACTGGTACTCAAGGACAGCTGTCGGAACACACCGTTAGGTGCTTGGCTACAGATTTTCGAGCGGTTACCTCTGCCTATAACAAATGTATTACGTCACAAGTGACGATCTGCACTGCGCTCATCACCCGGAGACATAAAGTTCTTAAGTCTCATGTGCCCGTAATTTCACGCTTCAAACCAAAACACAGTAGTGCTACATTACTGGTAAGCAGTAGAAATAGGTATGGTGAAGTACTTGCTGCTTCTACGGATAAACTTGTTCACTGTTCACAACAGTTCTACTGCTACTAGATATATCTTTATGTATATCTAAGCATACCTTTTAATAAACCATCTTAAATTCCAGGTCATCAGCAAGCGGCCAGGCTGGAACAACTGGTTGTGCTGGAGGCGCTACCTCGGAGAAGGACAAGCAAGCCCAGCATTGGGAGAGAAGGGTGCGGATGCTCAAGTTAGTATCACTATTAAATTATTTTTACTATCACCTAGACACAATACTTTTGTGTATGTTACCAAAGGCCTACTATTAAAAACTGGCTACGTGTGTGCAAAGCATTACTTTTAGGGTTGCAACACATTGCAATAGCTCGTAAATAAAAAAAAAATCTGGTTTAATCCATCGACATCGCCATATTCCGAAGCAAAACGAGGTTTTAAATAGAAGCAGGCGGCATAAATACACAGTATTCCTAAACAACATCTAATGGTGCATAAATATAACTCATTTTGTATGTGTTTCAGAATATATAACAAACTGCCAGATAGTTTTAAGATACATTGCACAAATCGATTCAAATATAAATTATTTGAATTCCTAATAAATAAATGTTATTATTCAGTTAAAGAATTTTTAGACGAAAAACGTAAATTGTAGGACTAATTATATATAAATATATACTCTTGACATATCTACTTGATTAATTTATATCTATATAAGTTGTGAAATTCAGTATATAAAAAGGTGTAGGTACTAATAGTAATCTATATTAATTGCATTCACAATAATTGTTATAATAATTATTCTGTCCTTAATTTAGAGCTTAATATAAAATATTTGTACACCGGAAACGGTAGAATATTTGATTCTAAGAAATTAATGTAAGAACACAACGTACAATATTCTTATGAGTAAATATATTTGAATTTGATCACAATTTCAATTCTTTATTGCAACATATTACGTGGTGTACCTACATGCTGGTGTTGCATACATTTTTACAGTTATACATAGCTCACAGAAGCAGTACTACATTTTGAATTGGCGTTTTCAGCATTTGTTTGATAAATAGATGTATATAGTACAAGATTTAACGAAATTGATATTACTGACTACTAAATTTTTGTGACAGCCCCTGTAACAAAAAAGGTCTAAAATTTACTAATTTGACGACGCCAATTTATTTACATTGACCTATATATACGTGCAACTGTGTGTAACGTATAAGCTCAATTACAAAATCACAAGTAAACGATAGGAAAAATTTAGGTCATGTGCGGGATTCGAACCCGCGTCCATCCACCCCTTGAGCCGGGGTATGCTCTAACCAATTGAGCTAACATGACATGACGTCATAACTCAAATCTTTCCTATCGTTCTTTAACCATCGTATTGGGATGGAGCGACATCTTTATACCACTTGCGTTGTACTAGGTACAGTCAAGAACGATTTTGCAATTGGTTTTATACATGTAAATGATGACGAAACCTTATAATTTTAATATTGTTGCATGTGCATTATACTATAAAATCACAAATACACGATAGGAAAAATTTAAGTCATGTGCGGGATTCGAACCCGCGTCCATCCACCCCTTGAGCTGGGGTATGCTCTAACCAATTGAGCTAACATGACATGACAAAATTTTTCCTATCGTATATTTGTGATTTTGTAATTTAATTTGCATAGCAGGCATTATTGTGAACCTAACAATATTAATAGTATTAGCTCAATGTTTATTTATATCTTAACCACATCAAACGCCAATTGATGATTTTCCGTTTTTGATACCCTACTCGAAGGCATAGGTAAAAAAAAGTGTTCATACAATATTTGCAAAAAAATGGGGCAATACTTAGCCGTGTAGTGGTTGCAGTTATTATCTGTATACATGTACCTAATTTCAGCATTATGGTACATAAAGTCCCTGAACAAAATGCCCGTGTTACACAAATGAGTGGACACTGTGAAACAATAAAGGGTCCACTGTGTTACGGATCCCTTAAAATACTACATAAAGGCGAATATGCAAAACTATCTAAGTAACTAAACGCGCAAGTTAAATAGCAGGGTCTGAAATGGGCAGGCGGGCCCTCTCTAACCACGGCATGCCAATTTCACAGTGTAGTGTTTTTCTTTTTCTTGACTTCTTCGCATCTCTGAACGCAACTGACTGGCTACTCTACCTTGTATTATACATGTACAATGTAAATAAGTTGTTATTGATATAATTTTGAAGATTTGATTTTGAAGAATTTTGAAGCAGTGAGGGCTCAGTGGCATTGGCTATGGACTGCCGTGCCGCAGGTCCATGGTTCGAACCCGCCGCGGGCTTGAGCTTCACCGCATGGTGGAAGGGCATTTTGCGAATGCCTGGCTAGCGAGCATCCTCAAGTAGAAAATCTGTCGCCAAGCACCTAACGGTGTTTTCCAGCAGTCCTTGAGAGCCAGTGAAATTTCAGGCACATGAGACTTAGCAACTATGTCTCAAGGTGACGGGCGCAGTGCAATTCGTGACTTGTGACGAATTGCATCTGTTATAGGCGGTAGTTAGTCCGCTGAACAGCAGGTGGGCCTCGTGCTTGATCCGTTAGAAACGATAATCGAGAATGATAAAATGTTTCAGACGGCTAGTGATGGGTTGGCAGCAGCTGCGGCCGCCACCTGCGCCGGCGCCGCCCGACCTGGAGGTGTGCGGTGCGCACGCCGTCACTGTGCGCATGCGCGACGCGCGGCATGCACTCTCCCTGCCCGGCCTCAAAGACCTGCCCATCGTTACTAAGTACAAAGGTGAGATTCAACATAGAAAGTCAAAATCATTTATTCAATTTAGGCGTCTACGACGCTCTTATGAAGGTCAATTACAAATTTTAGTATTGAAATATTCTACATTGTACTGCCACGTTCAGCAAATAAATTGTATAGAGCCACTGCGAGAAGAACGGGCAAGAAACTCGGGGCCATTCTTTTAAACATCTTTTAACAATGTGTTACATACATACTATATAATAGAGTTATTACAATATTTGTTTAAATTATGTAGGTGACAGGCAATAGCTTGGCGGAGGCGGAATTGTCCAGGCATTTTTGTCGTTTATGTAATCAGAAACTGTGTTGTAGGATTTTTTAATCAATATGTTTTTCACATGCAACTTGAATTTCCCTTCATAGAATTATAGTCACCGCGTTACCAACTGAGTCGTAGGGCCATAAACGTCAATAGGGATAGGAATGTGCACTAACATGCTATCGATAATCCGCTACCTGCATTCGACCCTCATTAGCGCTCGCTTATCGCTGGCTTGTGATTGGTTGTAACACCATGCTGCCGCGCTTCGAAACACTGACATACAGAAAGTCATTATAAGAGATCAAGCAGCACTTGTGTTACAACATAATTACAAATGTTTCTAATTTAATTATTAACATTCATTACAAATGTTTATGATTTTATTCTTATCGATATGCGCCTATAACCATCTTACGCACATCACTATGCGGCTCCATATGACCAACAAGTGCGAGCGAGATAGACATAGTGAAATGTTTTATGGCCGCACGACTCAGTTGGTAACGCGGTGGTTATAGTCACCATTCGATTACTCGTATTCTATTCCTACAGTTTCGGCCTAAATGTGTATCACCCTAACTCAGTTGATATCGTTACTCACTTGATACCATTACTTGGTTGATGGCACAGCAAGACAGTGGCCAACGGAAATTAGGTTTTTTATGCTAGATAGGTTAGCCTTTGACCACTACCTCACCTGATGGTAGGTGATGGATGATGTGGTCGAAGATGTTATTCAGGCTAGCCTAGAATTATTGGCTTTTAAGGACAGCTCCGGAACACACCGTTAGGTTTTAATATAGTTTTATATTTGCAATAACGCCTGCTATGCGGATTACATTTCAATCCCAATACGATGGTTAAGGAACGATAGGAAAGATCTGAGTTATGACGTCATGTCGTGTTAGCTCAATTACTTAGAGCATACCCCGGCTAAAGGGGTGGATGGACGCGGGTTCGAATCCCGCTCATGACTTAATTTTTTCCTATCGTATATTTGTAATTTTGTAACACCGTTAGGTGCTTGGCGACACATTTTCTACTTGAGGGTGGTAGCCAGGCGGGCATTCGCAAAATGCCCTACCACCATGCTATAACGACTGCCATCCTAAGACGACAACCAGGACCGACGGCTTAACGTGCCCTCCGAAGCACGGAAGCGCTCAGTAGTAATGTCACTAGCGGTCACCCATCCAACTCATGACCGCGGCGGACGTTATTTATTTTTGCTGATCGGTTAAGAACAGCTAAGCTAACTTCGCTACGAACGCACATGTATGAGCGACGCGTGGCAAGCACTCTCGCTAAAGACCTGCCTATCGTACTAAGTAAGCGCAAAGGTCATTTTCAATATATGAATTAGTATTTTAATAATTCCTACGTTGACATTGTAACCCAGTTGATCGTTACTCAGTTTAGTTGCTGTTCTTTACTTAGTTGGTATTTATGTTGATTTAAATCACCTTTCAGTGGAATGGTCTTCACGAGCTGACTTCTCCAACGTGTGTGGTTCCCGAGAAGTGGCTGCCTCAGGGACGTCCAGTGGGACCCGGGTCCTGGCTGCAGGGCTTACGAGGGGTAGGCGGTACTTCTTCAGGGCAGCCGCTGGAAACATCAAAGGATGGGGATTGTTCACGGTGTCTTTGCCTAGAAGCGTGGTGCCGAGCAGTAAGTATTGTTTTTAGTAAAATTGTAGAACTATGAAATCTATGTGTTGATCCGTGCTTAGAGGCAAAAATTGTTAGGTCAGTTCAGAAACCTTCGTAGCTGACTGTAAATTTTTACAAGTCCGCACGAGGGCGCTGGTATGTATTCAAAGAGCACCGCGGGATTTTATCTTGCCTTCAGGGACGTCGACTGGTCTAAAGGACCTTTGTGGTGGCATAGACAAATATGATGGTGTTAAAGTAGTGTGCGATTGAGTTTTTTCTTACTACCGTCTATTCAGGTAGTAGAATGATACAACCATATTTAAAAAAAACTACATAAAAGAAACAAACCGGCTTAACGTGTCCTCCGAAGCGCCGAAACACTCAATAGTAAATGCCACTAGCGATCACCCATTTAACTCATGCCCACAGTGAACGTTGCTTAACCTAGTCGATCGGCTGAGCCTAGGTTAAGCAATAGTCGTTCCGCTGACAATTGCTTAACCCAGGCTCAGCGTAACGACCAGGCAAGCTCCACTACGAGCGCTTCAGTTCAGTGGTGAAGTTTCTCAGGTGACTGCGAACTTTGCTTAGATCTACTTTGTTGCCAATCGGATAACCGTTCGGACTTGAAAGATAGTTCTGAAAGTTTTTAGTACTTATAAAACTAAGTAACGAACCAAACATACTTTACAATATTAACTATGAAATACGTACTTATACTTACTTAATTAATATTTTTTGTTTGTATATTCGCATTATTTTGACTCATTTCAATGCAACTAAAAACGACTTATTATAATAAATTCTTCACCTTTTTCACAGGCTGGCGAGATGTATCATCCCGAGCATCGAGAGGAGAGTCAGGTGGTGCTGCAGCAGCTCTTGAAGCGTTGGCTTCAGCCGCGGCTGGAGCCAGGACCAGACCTCAGGCACAACCACCCCGACTGCCGAGGAAGAAGACAGCCACCATCAGGCAGTTGTTCACAGCGGCTAGCAAGTTCCAGAAGAATTTAAGAAGGTAGGTACCTAATATAAATAAATGTTACTGTTACCGAAATACAGAAGAAATATGGAAAATTACAAAGAGTATAGAGATTTTTTACAGTTTTTTCGATTTTGTTGCAAGAATTGATAATTGTAATTGTAAATTAATTCGCGATATAAATAATTATATTAAAACTCCCGTGAACGTAATTTTTTATGCGATTGTGACGGAACAAGCCCGAGGCCCACCTAGTGTTAAGCAGTCTGCCTATAATATATAAATGTGGTAGCAAGACGAACAGCACTGCGGCCGTCACCCTGAGACATACAGTGTTAGGTTTCATGTGCCTGTAATTTTACTGGCTCTCAAGGATTGCTGCCGGAACACACTTTTCGGTGCTTGGCGGCAGATTTGTCCACTTGAGGGTGGTAGCTAGCCAGACGAGCATTAGCAAAATGCCCTTCGACCATGCGGTGAAGCACATGGCGGCAGTGTGGTTTCCTCTATTTCTTTTTTGCTGACCGCGCACTAGAATTGATTTTTATAGTACAATTTTGTAATTGACTTTCATTAGATCGTAGACGCCAAAATATAATAAATGATTTTGACTTTGGCTTTACCTACCCGTAATACCTAAATGTATTCAGTTGGATAAAAAATTTAAATCATCATAGAAAATATTTAATAATTATTTATTCTTGGTTCAATCGATCTAAATACATTTTTTTTTTTATGTAAGTACCACCCAGGCACACACACTGGGTTTTTAACAATACCCATAGATTACGTGTATTATAAAAGATCTAGATATTTTTTCAGAACTCAGTATCATAGAACTTTGTACAAATAACAGTTTAAATTTTCATTTAACATATATGTATTACCAACATTGTCATTGCTTAATTTCCTTACATTTAAAGTGAAAAGCTGAGTGTGTAACTTGTACAGAAAATCTATTTTAACCTGGCCTTTAGCTCGGTCTGTTAAGCCTCTCGACTAAATCCAGGTTTTATGCACTTTTTATACCTTTTAAGCATACATTCTAACAGTACGTGATAAGTTGATAACCTATATGCAAAGATTGTTATATACCTATACATATGTTTCTTTTTATTTATATGCCCTATAATATGTTATAAACTTCAGTTGTATATGTTTTTTTCAGAGGAATATATTTGGCGTGCATCCTGTACCACGAAGACAAGGTACTGGTGACCTCGGAGGAGTTTCTACCTGTCATCGAAGTGGACGAAACTTACCCCACCTGTATCTACACAGACTTTCACTGGCTCATGAAGGTATTACATTTACCGATCTATACACGTGTCCGTGGGGTGCCGGGCTAAAATGTCACCCAGGGTAACACAGCAGAAGGTAAAGCAGCACTGTCTGAGGAACTGATATCTCACACTTCGACCCCAAAACGCCTACCAAGCGTGGGGATTATGTCCAACCCCCCTATAATGGGGAGGCTATGTTCAGCAGAGAACAGGGCCGGACTGGGCCGGAAGGATCCGGATGGCTCCCGGCCGGGGCACGGAACAGGCATATATGTTTTCTGTATCTTTCTTTAGGTTGACCACGTTAGATCCAATGTTCTGCATAGATACATACGTGTGGTTTTCGTTATAATAAGGGCCTTGAATATTTAAGTACGCACGGCATCGCTACCGTCCGCGATCGTGGTAGCATCTTCAAAATAACGGTCACTCCTTAAATTTACTATGAATCTATAGCTAACACTAAAACGAACAAGGTTTGTATGGGACAAAATCTCCTCCGCCTTCACGTTTCCAAGATATACGTGTCTTTCTTTTAAAGTTACAGCTGTGGCGCCGCCATATATAAGTGATAAAAAACATGTCTAATGGTGAATTAACTTCATTAAAAAGTTCCAGACTTTCTTTTACTTTTTCTTTCAGTGTTTATGTCTAATCTTAGTGCATGTATAGTGGTACTTATTTGAATTAAGCAGGTACAAACTTATTTTATTTATCCCCCGTGGGCAGCCGGGCTAGCATAGCAGTCCTCCCCCCTCCCCATAATTTCCTGTTGGTGTCGTACGAGGCGACAAAGCGAAAAATACCAGAAGGTGGGCAGCAGCGCCTTCTAAAGAACTGCGATCCCCAAACTGTTTGCCCGGCGTGGGGCAATTATGGCACACCCTTCTATGGGGAATGCTGTGTTCAGCAGTGGACGATCCAGCTGATACAGTACAGTACTTATTTTAAACTATTAAATGATCAACAGGTATCTTGTTCCTGGGACGACGTGAAGGCGTTGAGAACAGATATGGAGAAGCACACATCATCCTCCATTCACTTCAGATTGAAATTACTTACAGCAGCCGCTCAGATGCAATCCGCTTTATGTATACAGGATCTCGGTAAGTATTTATTTTTAAATTGATAGAAAACTTTGTTGCTGGCGGAAACCTGTTCTAGCTAAGGTTTAATTGTTGTTTCATTCATAAATTTTCATAAAAATGGAGACCTTAGAAACTTTGTCGATTCGGATTGGAAACTGTAAGGCCAGCTGGACAACTCTCAAGGGCAGTAGATAGAACAGAAAGTGCTTATCAACATATTTTCTACTAGAGGTTGGTAGTTGGCCACCAGGTGAGCTTCCGCAAAATGACCTACCACCATGCAGCGTAGCTCAAGCCCTAGGAGAGATTCGAACCAAGGAAAACTCTGCAAGGCAGTCCATAGCTATTGACGAAGTGATGGCTCGGAGGCATATAGGTTATGGACTGCCGCGCAGCAGTTCCATGGTTCGAATCCCGCTGCGGGCTTGAGCTTCAACGCATGGTGGAAGGTCATTTGCGAATGCCTACCTGGCTAGGGACCAACCTCAAGTAGAAAATCTGGCGCCAAGCACCTAGCAATGTGTTCCAGTAATTTTAGGTTCAGCCTGTTAACACCTTCGACCACATCATTGCATAACATCAGTCGAGATTGTAGTCAAAGGCTTACCTATCAGCAATAAAAAAATGTACTCTGGACTAAGTCATCATTACTTTAAAAACTTAGTTGATTGAAAAGAGAAATAAAAAGTCTCAACTACGCTTCCAATAGTGGGGCGTCATAGAACCGTATGGAATGACTGAAAATTCGATCGTCAAATATTTCGATCCACGCACGCGGGTTTTTAATCTGTCACACTAGATGACAAACACTAGGGTAGGTCAGTACATCTATTCTACAAATATAGAAAATTAAATCATATACTGTTTTATTTCAGGTCAACTGTACCACAAGCCACTTCGGGACTCCAGCGGGACTGTGGTCCTTTCTTGCGTGAACAGCGTCAAGTCCGCTAAGTCGGTCTCGGCTTTAAACTCCCGATGGGTTCCCGTTTCACGGCTGCGGAGAAGAGTGCTGAGCGAGGACAATACTATTGGGGAACTGCTTATGGCTTCGGTGCATGAGCAGATCGCTTATCATCAGGTAAATGTCTTTTTTTGCTTATTTGATGGCCTAACACTTATATATGTATCTCACTTATTGGTTTGAAGTGGTAGAATATATAAACATGATAGATCTAAAAGGGTTAATTATTAATCTATCTATCTAACTACTGACTCTCAAAGATAGCTGTTAGAACACACCGTTTTCTACTCAGGTAACCTCTCGTTACAATACATTTATAAAATTATGTCTATTTCCCGCAGGGGTAGGCAAAGATCATGAATGTCCATTTGCCACGATCACGGCATATTTCTCGAGACTCATCCACTCTCATTACATTCTTCATACATGTTTGACGTTTAGGGTCCTTTTGACCTGTCCTGTCTCCTAAATTGGTCAAGATATGTTCTTTGTCGTCTTCCCCTTCCAACTAGGCCATCTCCACTCTATTGTATATTTGTTTTATAAATCTTCTTTTATCCATCCAGGAGGGGCAAGAGTTCAATTTTTTTTTCTAAACCCTAATTTATGTTTTACTTCTCTTTCGTTCCTGATGCGAGTATTACCTAACTGATCGCCCGCGTTGAATAAACACTCTATGTGTAACTCTTTAATTCTAAAGCGGCAATTGCTAAATCTAAAATTTTACATACAGATTTCCATGAATAGATTAATAAGTTGGCATCGGACTGGACCACTATGGCCAATTTATGAATGAAATTCTATTGTTATAAGGGTCATTCTAAGTTAAGAGGTACTTTCCATGGCCAGGACAAAAAAATACCTTTTTTTTATACCAACTTCCTAATTAACCTATTCATTACTTAAAACTAAATGTGTTCTTCATGCTCACTTAAATTTATTAGAGAAATGTACGTAGTTTAGTCACAATAAGTTCTAATGTAAGAAAAAAGTCTCTACCCTGGTCTGTCCCCAAGCCGACTTTATTTGTAAAGTATTTATTATGAATGTTTTAAAAATTAATAATTACTTTATCATCGTTAATTTTATACAGAACAATAACTGAGTCACAGTGTCTTATAAGTAAAATTACTTATATTCCAATTTTTCATAATTAATATCAACGCCGAAATTTGTCCCCTGGCTTTTTGTTTTCTTTAAAAAATCAGTTTTGTTTTGCTAGTTTGTGAAAGTGGTCACCTTGAGTGCATAGGATGTATCGTGAAGCTAGCAGCAAGCGGTGCATAAGCCGACTGCGCAGCCATTTTAACGGCCATTTCAGTCACGCCGCGCGCTGGGTTTAGAAATGTTGAGTGAATGCAGTCTTTCCTCTGGTAAGTTTTATTTAGCAATTGTTTGTTAAAATACTTATATAGAATTAAATATTAACTATGATTAGTGCATACATTGTTGCGTTTGATTGTTAATTGCGTACGAGAAACACTTTTACGGCTATTTTAGATATCAATCGAAAATGTATCTCCCCTGGCGTATTTCCCCTGGCTCTTTTGATGGCAGGGGAGATATTTAATGTCCAGGGGAGATACATTTGTATGCGTTTCCATGTAAACTTCTACATTTTTCTCTGAACCTTTACTTGGATTTTAGTGAAAACGTAGATTTTAGTGAAAATTACCTAACAAAATATGCTGAAGATGTACAATCCTTTCATTTCGGAGAATCGAGACAACAAATAAGTATGCACACTGTTGTAGTCTTTACTAAAGATGTCGACCAAAAGCTAAAAAGTCAATGTTACTGCACTCTGTCACAAAATTTATTGCACTCACCTCCAGCAATTTGGGCGTATTTACAGCCTATATTCTGTCTGCCGGCAGCTTTAAATTTCTTGAGCGATGGGCCAGTCACCGTTCAATATCGTAATAAAATGATGTTCAAGGTTTTGGCTACAATACTAGAAGATTTCTACACTAAACTTCAAAATTTCACAATTTGGAATTTTCATGAAGCAGGTCACGGTAAGGAAGCTCCTGATGGAGTGGGTGCTACTTGCAGTTCTCTTGAACTGCAGATAGATTAGTTGTGAGTGGCACCGATATTTCATCGATAGATGACTTAGTTATAGCCCTTGAGAAAACCTGCCTGAATATTAAAATTTTTACCGTAGATGATGCAGACATATCTGAAAAAGCAGCAAAATTAGGTTCTACTGAAGGTATATAGACTTTTTCAGGCACACTAAAGGTTCACCAAGTTACCGGTTGCGTTTTTATACCTTATTGCCTGACATTGAAAAGTTTGAACTGCTTCTGTGACTCAGAGCTCGTCATTTTCAATTGGGTACTTTGGATTATCCACAAACACATCGTAAATTTAATCTACATGTTGATGATATATACGGACCTAGCGTTTTAGAAGATGAACCACTAATCAATTTCACATCTCAAGAACACAGGAAGATGGCTCAAGAAACATTACAGCATTCGGTTCCTACCAGTATAAAACCAAACTGCACAAAGATGAAAGAATGATGAAGATGAAGCCCTCAAGACCTGGAAAGAAAACATTCTGCAACGGGGACTTTGTGCTGGTTAAACTTCAAGATACAAAAACAGAATATCGTTATGAACTTCAAGTTATATCTTGTAAAATCTGTGATATTTCTTACACTACCTGGGATAAGGTTTTAAAAAAAACTACCCTCCCTTAACTTAAAAAGGAGAGGACAGCGTATTTGACATGTATTTAATGAATCTTTGATGTCTTTGAATGCGGGTTTTAGAAAATATTTTTTTAGTTAGCATTTAATTTAAATGTTTTTAGAGTTTAAGTACAAGAAAAATTTAATACTGTGTACTCAGAGAACGTTTTGTTTCTTTTTATTTCATTATTGACTATTAATTGTAAAGTTATAGATATTTTTGTTTTGACGGAAAGGAAAAGTAAGAACCTTATTATGTGTTGTGCCTAGCGCTTAAGAAACATTTAATTTTATAAACAAAGACTGCTAAGAAATGACAAGTGTGGTAATAAATAATTCATAATTTCATAAATAAAGGTGATTTATAAAAAATAACCATGCTTTTAATATGTCTTTCTCTCTTCCCTGTCCATAAAGTATCCTCCCCTGTGCATATTGTCTCTACCCTGTACTGAGTATTTACCCTGGTCACTTATAAAACGAGATAAAACCAACAAATTGACTGGCCACTTTATAAACATTTTCAACTTAAACGTTCCCATACAAAAAATGTATACTTAAGTAGATATATTTAAAAAAATGCCATGCCGTCACTTCATACAACAGATTACCTCTTAACTTAGAATGACCCATAATTATCGCCGATGTCAATGGGTTAAACTGCCTGACACATATTTTGATGTTCCACCGTTCAGTAAACGACCCGTGTACACTGGACACAAGCACTGGAGCCCTGATAGAGAGACCTCCGAGTCGAATGAGCTTGCAGCTCGCTACATACTGGATCAGTCGTATTATACACTGCTGAACACAGCCTCCCCTATTACGGGTTGCCATAATCCCCACGCTTGGCAGGCGTCTTGGAGATCGCAGTGAGATATCAGTTCCTCAAGAAGCGCTTCTGCCCACCTTCTGGTGTGTTACTCTTAGTTGCCTCTTACGACACCCACGGGTAGACATGGGGGTATGACATTCTAGCCCGGCACCCCAGCTCTCTACATACATGTTCGACTCCGGATCATCCGCGAAACGTTTAACAATCTAAGGTAGATTGATCATTGGTGCATATTATTTCCAGGTGTCCCGAGTCCAATTGCCCCGGGGGCTTTACCTCGGCTACCTAAAGCTGCAGTCGTCTGTGGAAGTGGTCCGTATTGTGGCACCCGCAAGGACTCCCAATGTTCCGCCGCATACGAGAGTTAGGGACAATCCACATGTATCAGCGTAAGTACCGACTATATTTAATACCAGAACACATTTCCCCCCACTGAGACCACGTGGTAATCATTTTGATTTAATTAAAAAAGCCCTATTGGTAATCTGTTAAAGTGATAATTTCAACATAATTTTTGGTACCCCATATCTCAACCTTTAGGAGTTGTGTTTGACCCATCATACATAAAGTTGTACTTAGGTACTGAATAATTAACGACGAGTGGGCTTGATTGATAATTTGATGAATTAACTGTATTGTCATATTGATTTCGTTATCCGTTAACCATCTCCTGCGACTATCGAATCATTCGCTATTTACTTCCTAAAACTTTTTTGTAAATATCGTCAATATCATGACAACGTAAGGAAATCTAAACCAGTAGCTGAATACGAACACGTGACCACCCATCCCTGGAGCCGCAACATGCCAATTGAGTAGTGATGGTCATTGCACGAAGTAATCTTTTCATTCCTATTGGCACGGAGAGACATCTTAACCAAATTTAACTCAAACATGATATTTTTTTCACAATAACGAAACCTAATAATTCTAATATTGTAATTTTTACAGAAAAGCCTGCTAAATGAATCATCTTAGAAAATTACAAAATAAGGATTTTTTTTTACCCCGCTCGTTCAATCGTAATGTTTTTCACTACTAAAGCAGTATCATTACAGATATTTTTATTTATTACAGTGAGGAATGGGAATATCTCAGGAACCAGTCGGGAAAACCAGGAGAAGAGATAGTGAACAGCTTTGTCTCGGGACAGGAAAAACCCTCAGAATCTCAAGAAATGTTCCTGGACCAGATCGCGTCCGCGACACGCCGACTTTTTAAGGAAATGGAGATACCTCCAGCATCCGTCATTGCCCACCGAATATACGATCTCGAGGTCGTTGAACTCAACAGTGACGTAAGCTTTATAATGGTGTGTCCGCCGGCTGAACAGGCGTGTTCCGTTCCAGGACAGAAAGAAATTTTACTTCAAAAAGGAGATCTTCTGAGCCTCCCTATTCAAGCTTTTGAAATGATTCACCTCCAAACGTACCACACTAGCATTCTGAACAAATACTCTAAACTAAGCTGCGTATTGGAACTGGACGTAGCTCTTGCAGCACATTCGCATAGAGAAGCTTTCTCGTGCTCCGAGCTTCAGACGGCCAAAGAGAGATTAACAAAGCTGGAAGATCTCCAAAATAACCTTAATGCGGTGTGGAAGGCGGAACGGTGGCTCATGGATCTCATAGGTTTTGCCAGAGACAAAGACAAGGCTATACCTAGTTCTGGAATATTGCTCAAAAATGTTTTAGATAAGACTCTGTCGCAGGCGACGGATGAACCCGATATAGAGGCTCAGGAAAACGAGGCTAACTTGAAAGACTTTTTAACTATACCTCCACGAGACGGAAAGATAACTAAATCATCTCCCGGACGAGGCTCGTGGCCGGGCCCGGCAGGAAATGGAAACCATTCCAACCTACATCCAGAGTTCAGCAAGTCAGAACAGCAGCTGAGCTTAGCGCCGCGACAGACTTCTGTATCAACACTCAACCTAAGCAGTTCGCAGTTCTTGAACTCCGAGTGCAACAAGCGAAAGAACAGCGCGGATTCTCAATACACGCAATCGAGTAATAATTACATGAGCAGCAACTCTCAATTCGATATAAAGTCGACTGGATCTCACGCGAGTATCGGAAGCGTTCGTCTTCCGCCTTCGAGAAGTGAGGACACTTTGGTGTTGCAGAATGAAAATGTGGAGCCTAAACCTCGCCCACACAGCATTAACACGACTTGCGCATCTACAACATCGAGCCCTTTACTAACAGTCAAGGGATACTATCCAGGGAGCATGATCAGCATGAGAACATCCAAAGGCAACGTTTCAGAGTCTGCCCAAAGCTTATCAAGTGATTCCGAAAGCCAAAGCTGTCCCCTAACAACAGTTCCTTTGAAAATCCGTCCACAGCACTTCAGGAGCCCTTGCAACGTGATTCCGTCTAAGAGCATGACCAACGTGAAGGCTTCAGAAGTGGAATATACTGATACTGGCCAGGAAATATTCCAGAAGCCGAGCTTAAGTGTGAAAAGACAGCCGTTGCTAGAGACTCAGGAAGATGAGGAGTGTAATAATAAAGTTCCAAAGACTGAAGAGCGGAGGGATGAGCCTAATACCAAGGCGTCTTCTGAACCGAGAACGCCGGACCAGCCAGGGATATTGCAGGTGAGAATTTTACTTTTTCTACAGTAGTGTCTACTATACTTGTTCTGTCTATAGGTTCTACTATTATTCAGCACGCGCATTTAAAATATGTATTGTCGAGTCTTGTGATGTTATGGTAAACAAAGTTTTTGGATTATTACCTCACACTTATATTCCTTAATATTCATTTGGATAAAAGCTATAGTAGTAATCGATTATGACTGCCTCCATAGGTATTCGCAGCGTACGAGACCGGTCTGGCATCTGGCACATCCCTCAAATTACACGTCACCCCGCGAACATCAGCCCGCGAGGTCATCGACCTAGTTGTCAAACAACTCAACATGGCGGCCGTCCTCAAAGGCAAATCCGGTCCAGTCTACGGCCCAGAAAAATTGCAAGATTTCTGTCTTGTGGCTGTCATAGGCGCCAGAGAGCGATGTCTTCGAGACGACTTCAGACCCTTACAGCTTCAAAACCCATGGAGGAAAGGAAGATTATACGTCAGGCTCAAGCATGACGTCTTAGCCGCCCTGCAACATTCTGCAAAGCAGCCTGCGTACATTTAAACTAATTATGTTATTTAGCAAAGCAAATGAAGGATATTATTTCCGCGCTCATAGAACTTTATCGTTGAAACTGATTAGACTAGTTTAATCTTTGGTGCCAATTCTTATTATGTTGATGCTTTAAATAGATAAGAGAAAGTTGTGAATAAAATAGAGTGTATTAACAGAATTTATGGTGCTTTTTCACTGTAAAATATTGTCGCTTTAATATCTCTAAATATGATTTCCGAATGTATTTATTTATGTTAGACTACCTACAGGTATTATAGTGTTTAGTAAATAAAAGCTTTTCCTGTCTACTTAGATCAATTTTCTAACTCTTGTCGTGTTGTTTCTTGTAGATAGACAAATAAAAACTATTATAGAAAGTAGATACATACCAACTTTACTTTAAAGTTGCTTATGATCTTTCCTCCTGTCATATTATTAACCTAAGTACCTACGATAGATGTTCTTAACTTTTGTCCAGTATGGGTATCTAAAATATATTTATCCAGTATAATTTTAAAGAAATTGCATAATATCATCTTTTAAAAAATCAAATCATATCTCTGAGGTGAACAGGGTTGTGTATGGAAAGTAAATTAAAATCAAGTATTTTAATATATTTTATCATTCAAGTCCATTACCACAAGAGTACTCCTTCAAAAAATGTTATGTATATAATATAATTTGTAAATAAAATATAAACAAAACAGTACATTTAAATGAATTGAATGAATATGTTATTTAAATCATTTAGAAATGGTTACATCTAATTTCCGGCCAAATAATATGTTAAAATATAGTTTCATATTTTAAGCTTTTGAGCAAGATCTCAAAATAAAATATTTTATAATAATGTGAATGTATGTATGAACTCCTAATAAAAACTATTTTATAATACTTAAATAAGGCTATGTGAGGGTAGAATAATACTCATAGATACATAAATAAGGTGTTATTGTGCTACGAATACCGAATATGTCAGAAGGGACATATTCGGTTGCCCAGTTTTAAAACATAGCAAGGGCTAGAAGACGAATTTTACAGAAGAGTTAAAACGTGTTAGCCTTTTTGAACGCTTGTCTGAAAATGACTTTCATTTACCGTGGTACCATTAGACAGTTCCATTTTTGCCTCACGGAACTATGTTCTTGTTTTTATCGATTTCCTGATCTTCCCCTTTTGGATATGTAGGTAATCTCAAGATATGTATCCTTATGAGAGTCAAAGGGATATTTAAATTTAAATTTTTGAATGTAAATTAAAATATCCCTACAGATAGAAAGACATTCTAAGTTAAGGTAAAAGCTGACGGGGGTCGGCGGGAAAATGATATTTTTTTTTGGGCTTAGCTGCTGTTGTACTTGATCAAGTACCTAATACGCGAGATTCGGAGAATATTTTTTTACGATATCTATAGCTTATATTTTTAATACTTATTTAATTGATTTAAATTTGTTAAAGGAATAATTATGTAATATTTTTTAGACGGTCATTTACATTGGTGCAGAGTCGAGTCGAAGAATGTCCAGGCTGGCAGCGTTAGCCAATTAGTTTACAATGCTTATTCGTTGAGCCAAGTAAGTGCGAGCTTTTTGATCACGTGATTAATCGCTCTTATAAGTTATGGAAAATAAGATGAGCTCCCGGTACCCAACGACATTGATAGTAGGTACTCCGCGCCCTGCCTGCCGGTCACTGCAATTTCTCTGTGAGTTGAGCCATGGACACACTATTTTGAAATAACTACTAAACGCTTCAGACTCAATTAAAAATTCGAACGCATATTCGAAGGCCCCGACTCCGCCACAGAATGAATTGAATCTAAATCAGTTGCCGATTTGATTTTTTGTTGGGTTGGGTGGTAAAAAGTCAAAGAAATGTCAATTGAAAAATTAGCATTGAGCTGACCAGACATTTCCTACTTCAAAAATATAACTAGCCCCCTTTTAAAGAAGTCAATTGTGTATTATTTGGGGAGAACCAAAAACTGTATCTATATGTCTGTAATTTTTTGCACAATAGCCCAAAGATAACCAATCCATTTGCTTGAATTGAATTTACATAAAATTAGTGTTCACAAAACTTACCTATTTATTTGACGGCATACTTTTAAACTGATTAGGTAGGTAGGTGCACATAATGTCAACATCTAAAATTTTAAGTTTCACTATGTTTTATGAACTTGTTTATGTATTCAGGTATTTTTATAGTAAATTCATGATTCCTTACGCCAATGTCAGTAGGTATGTAGGTACTTACATTAAAAATGTAAGTTGTAAATAGAATGAAGAATGAATAGAAATTAGAAGTAGGTACCGACCTACATAACCTACTTATAATTATGTATAAAATTAATGTTATCAATGATTCGAGCCAGAAAGAGAGATTTTCAATTTTTATGATGCCTAACTAAATGTCTTATGAATGATACATAACTAGTATTTTTATTTTATATGTCAAAATATCAAAATATATCCACCCTGTCCGGTGTTGTAAATTAGAATAGAAAAGTGGGTTATTAAAGTGATGCACAAATGTATGTATTTAAATTTGTTGTTTTTTTAACCTTAACATTTCAAGTTGGTAATAATACCTAGTTTTTATTATTATCTATAATTAACTTTGAACGTGATGTTAAGCGATGGAAAGAATGAAGACTGACACTCAAAGGCAGCTGCCCTAACACTCGGTTAGGTGCTTGGTGATAGAATAACGACAGATGTTAGGGAATTGCGTTTCCTAGGTTCAATTTCCTATAATATGTCGGAGTTTTTAGGTCTCTGACAAAGCTTAACAACTGCCATACTATGACAATAACCGAGACCTACGTATTATTATGTGTTCTATGCTACAGCTTATCATGCCCCATGAATATTATCACGTCACTAATCAAAGAAGTAATTGCAGTACCTAAATATTGCACAACATAAGGTAAGTAAGTATTATGCAAGTTTTTGCCTAATACAATGAAGTATTCGTAGCGTAGCAGAACTTGTCTAGTTGTTCTAACGGATCAAGAAGATTAAGCAACGCTCGCTGTAGTCATGACTTGGACCGTTAGTAACATTAACTAATTAGGCCTAGAGTTGCCACCCGTACTTTATACCAAGCACTCGTTTATTTTAACAACAAATCTTTCTGAACGCAACTTAACGTCAAAAGTCAACAATGTCACTGTTTATTATTAAATTGGTCACCTATCACTTTTTTTTACAAAATTTGTTGATGCTCAATGAAACTGAGAATGATATGATTGAAATTTATTCGCATTTTTGTAGTCACTTTTTTAAATTCTAATTTATTTAAAACTAGCTGTACCTGCGACTTCGTTCGCGATTGCCGTACCTGCAGACTAATTAATCACATTTGAGCACTATTTATATCATATCAAGCAACGCTGTGGTCTTCGGTGAAGCACTCTTAGTAAAGCATAGCTCAGAAAGGAGCTTTTTAGTTTTGGGTTTGAAAACTCCCGGGTTGTATTTTCCAGAAAACAGTAGTAAGTAAGTAACTCAGAGAGTTCCTTCGCGGTTCGCATAATAAATGTTTAAGCAAAGTACTTTGTGCGTTTCATTGGAATTTCAATTTTAAAACGGCGTCTTTTTGCCGAGGATTCCTTGTTTGGCGGTAGAACGAATATATATTAGGTTGTGCACTTCCATTGCGCAGTCTCTAAAATGTATCCGGCAAAAGATAGACAGATAGATGTAGTTTTATCTTACAAAGCCTCCGATCAAATATACCCTGATCGAAGTACAAAGCTTGCAAAACTAAATAAGGGTGCCGGGCTGCCCGTGAGATGCCGAGCTGCCCATGGGGTGCCGGGATGCCTGTGGGGTGCTGGGATGCCCATGGGTCCTGGGCTGCCTGTGGAGTGCCAGGCTGCCCGTGGGGTGCTGGAATGCCCGTGGAGTACCAGGCTGCCCGTGGGGTGCCAGGCTGCCCATGGGTTGCCGGGTTCATTCGTCACTATTCTAACAAAAAAGGAATAATTGAAATCGGATTACGCGTTCATAAATTACAACTAAGTGTACATTTTAACATTCATCCCCTTTCCCGAGGGAACCGTGCTGAATTTCGGGATAAAAAGTACACAATAACCTTCTTCGTAGTATGAATTCAAATTGTGTTAAGTTTAATGGAAATCGGATTACGCGTTCATAAATTACAACTAAGTGTACATTTTAACTTTGAAATCGGATTACGCGTTCATAAATTACAACTAAGTGTACATTTTAACTTTCATCCCCTTTCCCGAGGGAACCGTGCTGAATTTCGGGATAAAAAGTACACAATAACCTTCTTCGTAGTATGAACTCAAATTGTGTTAAGTTTCATTGAATTCCATTCAGTAGTTTTGGAGTGATGCGCGGCCGTCAGACAAGCAGACAGAAAAAATTAAAAAAAAATTCAGTTGGGCATCAGTATCAGTATTGCTCTAAAAAAAATTTTTCATAATATTTGCCATGTACAAAATTGGATCTGTTACTGTTTTATTAAATGTATAGAATAGATATAGATGTCTAGAAGGTAACTGGATAACAATTTGAGATGTTAATGGGATTGTGGCTAGTCTTAGAGATGGGTTAACTCAAAGAAAACAATATCTCTATTTTGGCTATGTAACAAGCAAAAAAAATACGTCTGTTATCTTCACCAGAACCGACTAGGAAAATTCATAAGTTTTTTTTGTTATTTATCGATGAAGCCATAGAGTCCCTACAAATAAATGGTTTGATATTAATAACACCAACTGGTTATTCAAACCAGTAATAACACCAAATGATAATATTATAGGTATACCTATTAAAGAGCTATATAGAGTTTGATTTGATATTGGATTTAATGAACTGTCAACTGCACAAAAATGCCAGTAAGTAATTGTAATAAGAGCAATGATATTTTTTTAAACTTGTTAAAAGTCATTTCATTTTTATTATCTATTCCCGCCACGTCAGCATTCACATAGAAGTTTATTTCTGTGATGAATACATTGACGTATATATACTAGACGCAAAATCTCAAACAAGCATAGTTGTACAGTGTAAAGAAGCCGACCGGCATCTTCTCACCCACTCGCTACTGGGCACTCGTAGAGATTACACGCGCATTTCGTTCAAATATTGCTTATTCATAATGCCATCCTGCGTCTTAAGATACTGCAAAAACCATTCGGAAAGAACAAATAAAAGCGATGGAATCAATTTTCACAAGTAAATTCAGATTTTGGAATTAAACACGCCCTATTACATTATTATTTTGTCAATTTGTAATCACACAAGGCCATGCTTCACGGCACAGCCTAGGCAGCCATGTTCACGTTCACGTAGTGAAATTCATAGACTAAGTGGACAGATATGATAAATAGCAACATTGAGTTAATTACCTATTTTTTATTCTCGACGAAAAAATTTTGACACAAGGTAAAAATTCTTTCTGTTTATCATCGTAACTTCCAAATGGCTGGACCGATTTGGACTTGGCCAACTGGTTGTGGGCGGGAGCATTTGGATTACCTTAAATTTTTGTAACCCACGCTTGACAATTTACTCCTCAGTTTTATTTATCTAAAACATTAATATCATGAACCATCATTAACAGCTATAACGTCCACCGTTGAACACAGTCATCCCCCGTTATTGGCAAGCGTCTTGGGGATCGCAGTGTAAAATTACAGTTCTTTATAAGGCACTGCTTCCCACCTTCTGGTCGCTTCAATTGTTACTGATTAAAAAACAATTGAAGCGTATTAGGTATTTAGCTATGTATGTCACTTCTGTAGTCGGTTCACTCTGTGAGATCGACAAGCCGTAGTAGACAATTGAACGAAACGCGTAAGCGCCCGAAAATTCCCAGCGTTTATGTCCTTTTGGGCGCGAGAAAACTGTACCTTAAAAGCGTACTAGCACAGTGTTCCTATAGTCTAATTAGACACCAGTAATTATGGTTTCAGCGCTGCAGCGGCTTTAAGTTTATTCCTAACAGAATGGAACATGACGATTGTTTAGAATAGCGACTCTATACGTTAGTAATAATATCTCGATGGATGAATAGCAGATGGCGAGGCGAAAGAATTTATCGCGTCTCTGAATTTAAACTATTTCAGATTAAAAACGAATTACTTATTTATTTTAATTTAAATATAGATTGTAAAGATGCTGTGCAATTTTATTGTTTAGAGATACTAATTTGAAATAAATCGAGAAAAGTAATAATAAGTAGGTAGAAGCATTGCAATCAAACGGGGCAATGCTGCCAGCATATTGGGCACACTGCCAACTGGTAGTGGGCTGGAGCATTTGGACTGCAGTTTGTCTAAATGCATTTATGATAGTAGTTCTATAGTATTGTATATAGTTCGTACTATTTTATTAACATAAAGGAATACAAAAAAGGTACGTATTTCGTATTAACAATTTGTATAACGAATATTGTGATTATCCTATACCGCCATCCAAATTTATCAACTCACATGAAGTTACGGTAACATCACTAAATATGTTAATAAAATGTTAATAAAGGCATACCGTCGGTAAAAAAAAATATCACTAAGTAAGCGATGAATCTAACTCTGTCTATCAGCGACAGAGTTAGATTCATCGCTCAACTGATCCGATATTTGTACAGGCGATCGTGCTCAATGTTGGTAATGAAATCCAACAATTGTATAAGATTAGAACATAATATGAATTTGCCACCTCCGCCGTGTTAATCCAATCCCACAATAATTATAAACAATAAATGCACAAACATACTGTTCTGGTAATATTTCCCTTTTTGAGTCTGACTGCCAAGCACTAATTATTTCACCAACTGTCCACCATGATTTAGAAATTCATGAAGGTGATTTTCTAGCAAATTATTTTTTAATTCAGTAGTTGATGATACTTGGCATGGGTGGCATCCAATTTATTGTGATGCCCCCAAACATTCTAACAACGACTGTGTTGGTGTGGGATTATTTCATAAGCAATACAAAATTGCTAAGAAAATTAAATTTCCTCCCCAAACTTCAATTTTTACAGCTGAATGTTATGGTATACAGGGTTATTAGTAAAATGCTAACAACCTCTTAGGGTTGAGTTCTGGTAGTGCTAACAAACATTTTAAGATTATTTTATTTCTATATCGAAGAATTTTTATTTTGAAAAAAACACCTTGTTTTGTTTATGTGTATATGACGGACTAAGCACGAGGACCACCTGATGTTAATTGTCTCATGTGCCTGTAATTTAAAATTTCATATAATTATTTTTTTACTTAGCTCGATGTCAATACCTATTCAAAACTCTAATCAAGGGGAGCGCGGTGCGGTCCAGTGTTCCGCGCTGGCGCTCTTAGCTCGGGGTAGGCATTGTCTTTTACTATGAGACAGAGAACTTAAAAGTGTCAGACAGTACTAGAAAAACTTATTGTTTTAAGTTTCGAGCCAAGAGCGCCCGCTGCGGCAACGATGGTCCGCGCCGCGCTACTTTTGAATAGAGTTTTGAATATTTACATCGAGCTAAGTAATAAAATACATGAAATTTTAAATTACAGGCACAAGATACTTGTAACACATTTGGATAGAAGAAACTTTAAGACATTGCTTCATTTATTGAAGCTAATAACATTAAGTTGTATAAATGTATATAGGTAATTATATGCATTTTGTAATGATTTTATGTAGCATAATTTTCTTAATTGTATTCCGTAACTCTCCTGATCCTCTTCTTTTATCCGTACTTGATCCTTGTTTGTAAATATCTATCAGTTTCCCCATTTTAAAATATTTATAAAATACAAATAACCCTGCTCCCAAATCTACTATTTCTTAAATACACCATGGAAGACCTGAAAACTTGAAGACAAAAACATGACTCTGGCAAATGCACAACGTGCGACGCCAATTCCTCACAATGTAGAGGGAAAAAAAACGTTGAAGTTGACAACTTAGTAATTTGAGACTTGATTGACAGTGACAGTGACAGTATAATGGTGTGTTGTGTTGTGTTGGATTGGATTGGATGTCATTGGTTGGATGCGTTGTTGGTGGATTTTGATTTGAATTTATTTTATTTTCATTTCTTTCGTTCGTTCGATCAGTTTACTTTTGTGTTTGTGAATAAGTTGGATCACCTGTTTTTATTATTGATTTTTTACGAAATCTAATATAATGAGTTTAGTTGCAAATACCGGGTAAGATTTATTATTACGGTGTAATTAATTATTCTCATAACGTTTTGCTTGATTCTAAGTTGGTGTTATTAGGAAGCTAGCTGGTCGGACGCTTTTCATAACGGGAGCATCACGAGGTATTGGAAAGGCCATAGCCCTGAAAGCAGCAAAAGACGGCGCGAATGTTGTTATTGCCGCCAAAACTGCTGAGCCCCATCCAAAACTTCCTGGCACTATCTACACAGCTGCTGAAGAAAGTATGTACTCTTTTAAGTCCATTGACCCTCAGTTCATGTACTTATCATTCCTGTGTAAAGTTGTTGTTATTGAATACCTAATAATATGTTATACAAACAACTTTCAAACAAGTTGGACTTTGCACCTATTATGATTGCACCTACTGTTGATCAAGCTCCAAAGTACAATATGGATTATGAGCCATATAAACAATAACATACTCTAAGTGTTGAGCATGCATGTCAGATCTTCAGCTCAGGTTCACCCTGAAGCTTTTGGGGAGCATAGAAATAGAATATATAAAAATAGAAAAGTCTGAAAGCATTTTGGAAAATTTAATACAATGAAAATTAAGATAGTAATATGATGCACTAAAGTCTACATTTTAGGCAAATTTCTTTGAATATTTCTTAATTTGATTACAAGTACTGTCACATGCCAAGTACTGAGTTTGTAAATGTGAAATTTCTGTTGCTGCCTACACTAAAAGCCATACTTACTGAAAATTTACTTGGTAAACCTCAAGGAATAAACTTTTATTAATTAAGTAAAAATAAATAAAAAATAATAAGTTGACTGTAATAAATAGTATTGTAACATATTTTAGAAACTCAGTCAATTCAATTAAAAATCAAAGGGCTCATATTTTGAATTGTAATATCACTTAATTTTAATAGATATTTTTATATTGAATAACCCCATGAATTTTGACCTGTGGAAATCAACATTTCCTCAGAAATTAGTTGTTGAAGGTTTTATTTTAATCTTAATTATTTGTGTAAATTGAACTTCACATTACATGTATATATAATTTAATGTATAGATGACTGCTTGAATAATGCCCAGATGACATAAAACTGAACAGAATGTACAACTAATATTGTTTCTGTAATAATGTAAGGTTTATTTTGTTCAATTAATGTACAATTAATATGCATGGCATACCCTAATGAATACAAAATATATGCCCTACTGTTCCTTACTTTGAATTATTGAGGAGGCTTAGATTAGGTTGATTGGTGTGACAAAACCAAGAAGGGGTACCCACCTTGCAATCTTGTCCGCTTACTTATAGAGAGTTTTTTATAAGCTGTAGGGGGCGGAATAGGAGTTGCCCTAGTCCACTGAGAAAACTAATGCGATGGAATTACTTCACTCCTTAAGTACATTTGATAACTAAACTTATACTTAATTGTACAATCTGTATTGGGTAACTCTGTTCCGATCTAATAATGCATGTATAAAACATGTATGTTTTATACATGCATTATTGTTAACATAATGCATACATACATTCTGATTGGGTATGTCAAACGAAACGCAAATGGTAGAATGTCACCATTTTATTACTGACATTGTTGTGCTTGTGAAATGTGACTACTTAATTACCTAAAAACATTGGTTTCCACAACCCTCCACCTCTCAGGGGAGATGCTCTCCCTGCCCTCTCCTCTCACCCCCTTTTTATTGTACATATTAATATATGTATCAATATACCAAGTAATGTGGTGGCTAAGACAAAGCTAAAATTTTTGAAATGTGCAAATAATACTAAAAACAGAGAATACCAAAAATATGTTTGATTTATAAACAACTTTAAAACAAGTTGCCCTTTATAACTTTGGATATACTGTAGATCTAAATCCAAAGTGCAACATTGGTTATCTGCCAAATAAACAGTAACATGTTCTATAAATATTTCCTGTATGTACATCATACATCAGATCTTTGAATGATGTTGGGACTCCCTCGTTTTTGCAGTGCCTCAGAAATGTTTGCGCAGTCTCGTACTGACGGTTTTCACGCCGTTGTCCGCAAAAGAGTCGCGTCTGTAATGAGGAGAGTACGAGGGAGTCAAAACAGCATCCTGAAAATGATTGCCGAGGATTTACGCGCACCTATTCTGAGGCATTACATTCGAATAATGTTTAATTAAGTAAATATCTATGAATGTGTGTTGTAATTATTGCAGTCAAACATATAATTTAAATGTTTTAATTTGCTGTAAAATATGGAATTTTTTTTTTTATTTGATTTTAATTTCGTCATTGGTTTGGATTTAAATTTTTATTGTGATATCTAATTTTTAATTTTATTTTAATTTTGATTTGATGAGCACGGAATGTATTATTATAATTTGATGTGTTTATGATAAACAATACTAACAAAATGGATCATGTTATCTGAAAAATAAATATTATTATTATTATTATTATTAAGCTCAGGTCAGTTTTCCACCATGAAGCTTTAGAGAAGCAACAGTAAACACTGAAAGCCCTTTTGAAAATTTCATTGTGAAAATGACATAATATTACTATCAGCTAAACTGGATTTCAAATTTAGACAAATTTCGTGGAAACTTCAGGTATTGCCAACACTAAAAGCCCTATGGATATTTACTTAGTAGGTACCTATAGGAATAAATCATAATAAAAAACTTAATTAATATAAAGCATAAATTAATATTATAAAAAGTAGTGAAGTGAAGTAGTGAAAGTTCTATATCTATCTTTAGGGAGGGGATCCGAAAAATTTATTTCAAAACAGCTTCACTGCAAATATTTTAGTAACAGTAAATAAGAAAAACATCAATGGCAATTATTAGTAAATCTATTATAAATTGAATATACAACTAGCCTGCCAAAAAATATTATAGTCATTGTCACTCGGGATGATGTAAGGATTCTAACCCTGGTATGGTATGGCATAAGGTTAGAATCCTTACATCATCCTGAGTGACAATGACATGAAAAACATTCAGGAATTTAACCACTAAACATTAAATTAATTGAAACAATAGAATGTATTGTTATCCTGTACAAATTTCTACCAGCCGATGTATGGGGGTTAAAAGTTACAGATAATAATAAAGAATCTCACATACATGAACAACATTACATTGCGTTTGTTTACATTATTGAAGTTTTCATACGAATCCATAACTTTTTAAAAAATATTCTATAGCCTGTGCTCATCAGGGATAGTGTAGAATGCTAATGGTGAAAGAATTTCTCAAATCGGTCCAGCAGTTTTAAAGTTTTTTTGTCACTGCACGAGCAAGATATGTAGGAAATATCTGAATTAAACAACACTTATTTTCTTTAGGCTGTCTATATGATTAGACCTGAATATTTGTTCATTATCGTTTACAGTTGAAGCATTAGGAGGTAAGGCATTGCCTTGCATTGTGGATGTTCGTGATGAGAAACAAATTCAGAAAGCTGTCGATGATGCTGTTAAAAAGGTTTGTAAACATTTTCATACATCTGAAAGCAAGGAGATAATTTATTTTATGTTATGAAACACACACCCGCCGTGACAAGTCACCCGCCTTACGCTTGCCACTTCACTGCACTCGTCACTTCTAGTTGTTGGTCCTTAGTCGTAAACATCCAATAATTTCACTTGCTACAGTGCCCTTCACGCCAAAACACAGTAGTTTTTGCACACCATTGTTATGAGGCAGAATGTCTTACACACTAAGGTGGTACCTACCAAGATAATGTCTTGCTAAATAGACCCTATAAAATTTTGCTTCAAAATACGGAAAATGATAAAGATGAAAACAGATAGATGGCTTTATAATAACTTTATTGAGAATTTGAGATTACAAAGAATATACAAATACCCTACTGTATGTAACCTGAATAATTTCATTAAATTTTGATAGTCATCCTGCTACACATACAGAAATTTGCACAAAAATTACAAATTATCCCCACATAACATGGTCTCTGTTAGGGTACCTACACCTATAAATCTTCTTGTCCATTCATTTAATTATTGTTTTCAGTTCAATGGTATCGACATACTGATCAACAATGCGTCGGCCATTTCTCTGACGGGTACAGCGCAGACTGACATGAAAAGATACGACCTCATGCATAATGTCAATACGAGAGGCACTTTCTTGGCGTAAGTTTGATGAATACACTGAACAAATCGGCGGAGGAAATATATCCATATTTTTCCTCCGCCGACGGAAATGATGCTGTACATCAATATTCACTTGGCTAGCTATCCCTTTTAAGAAAAATTCTGACGAAAAGCAGCATAAAAAAACCCTAATCTTTTTGCACAGGCCTCTATGATATACATAGATGAGGAACCACTTATGTTGTAATCCCTATATACAAGCATAATTTAACAAATCTGTGTCACACTGGTAAAACCATAAAAGCATAACTTAAAAGCGCTAGAAAAACTTATTCTTTTAAGTTTTGAGTCTCATAGAAAAAGAATGCCTACTCCGAGCCAAGAACACCCGCCGCGGCAACACTAGACCGCGCCGCACTCCCTTTGAATAGAGTTTTGAATATTTACATCGAGCAAAGTAATAAAAAGTATGAAATAATAAATTACAGGCACAAGAGACTTTTAACATCAGGTGGTCCTCATGCTTATTCCGTCAAATACACATAAACAAACAAAAAAAAATATCATCTCAAAATGTTTGTTAGGACTAGCAGAAGTCAACCATAAGAGGTTGTTAGCATTTTACCAATAACCCTGTAATATCAAATATCTTTAGATATATGGCAACAGATAAAGATAATTTTATCTGTTGCCATATATCACATAAACATACATTTATCTTTGTGATAATGGATTTATAACCATAAATAGTCAAGGAGACTCTATCGTTGCGCGCTCCATAGATTTTTAAAACAACTGTAGTTTTCCTAATCATATTAAGATTTCACAGTTTGCCTAGTTATTCAGAACTAGCGGCCCGCCCCGGCTTCGCACGGGTAATTAAGAAATTTCAAAAACAGAATACAGTTTTCTTGGAAATATTCTATAGTCTATGTTCATCAGGGTTAATGTAGGATTCTAATGGGCCTCCCGAAGGGTTCCCGCCTTGTCGTGGCTTCGTCACCCACGGTGAAGCGAAGAGGAACCAGGGGCCGTGCTGGCTTGGGCAGTCGGCTGGCCCCACAGGGGCCGCTCCACTGGGTTTTGCCTCTAAGTCCAGACTGGAGCGGCAACGGGTAGGCTGCGGTGCTGTACGGGCAGCACCGCATCTGAAGCGGGCTGTGGTGTTGTATGGGCGACACCACAGCTGACGGTGAAGGACCACGGTGGGAGAGGAGTATCACGGTGCGCCGCTCTCCCTACCTTCCGTGGCCACGGCGGGGCCGCCACCGTTGGATGGCGGACGCGGAGGGGCCGCAGGGGAGGAGAAGTGTTGGTATAGCGAGGCGCCGCTCTCCCTATCCTCTGCGGCCGAAGTAGCAGGCGACGGGGCTACTCATCTGACCCGTCGCAGGGGGACCTTGGGCGTCGGAAGCGGGGTCGTCTGACGCCCATTTGCGGGCTTGGTCCCCGGGTGGTAGCGACGTGCCATGTGTTCTGGTGCGTCGTGAGGGGTAGTACCCCAGGAGGGGTCCGGCAACGGACAACCGTGGCGGGATCGTGGTTGAATGCTAAAGCGTCCCTGCGATCCCGCTGAGAAGCGGTAGAGATGGAACACCGTGTGTTATTTAGTCGGTAGGGGCACTTGCTGCTGTGGGAGTAGTTGGTGTCGAGCCCGACATATCCCGGCCACCTTCCCCGGGGTGGACGGGAATGCGTAAATGCATGTTTCACAAGTTAAAAAAAAAAAGATTCTAATGGTGAAAGTATTTTTCAAATTGGTTCAGTAGTTTTTAACTTTATTTGTTTCATACAAAAATACAAATCATTCCTCATTATTATATAATATAATAAATTACATTAATATATCAAGTAGACAAATCTGTCCTCTTGATAAAATTAAGTAATAATTTTATAAAATTTTAATTATAAAATTTATAATAAACCAACAATGTAATGTAATAACTGAAAAAGATAATTTTCCTAATATTTTCTATCCATTGGTAAAATAATGGACATTTATTTACTACAATGTACTTTTGTTATAATTGCCTTTTTCCGTAATTTGCAACTTATGTTACGTGTGCAAAATAAATGACAAGTAATGGAAAATACAGCTAATTGTGTAGTGGTAAGACCACATTAGGATTTGTTTCTTTACGAAAAATATGAGATAAACTCCAAGTAAGTCAGACTCATAGATATTGTATAACATAACAGCTATATTTTTCCTCCGCTTAATGCAACACTTATATGATCAACTGCGGTAACAAACATGCTCGCATTGCATCAAAGACCAATTAACACTATTCAGTGACATTTTACATACATGCTCTAGATACTAATTTCTAAGTTCCTGGTTAGTCAGTATCCTGTTCTTACATAGTTTGTCGCTTAATTTAGAATAATGTGAAGTACAAAGTTTCCTGTTGTTCTGAAAATAGGTATAGTGCGGAATATAAGGAAAACTGATAAATGGTAATCCAATTAAAGGTTCAATAAAAGGGTTGGACAGATTTCGGTTTAAAAAAAAACAGTAGCAGTCCATAGTCTGGAAATGAGCATCGCTCCTAGCTACATGGGACCAAAATATGGAAGGCGAAATGTGGGTATAGCTTTTAGGATACTTCCCTACGGGAAATTCAAGTGTGGCGGTTTTATGCGTGATACTATTACAGCTATTAAGCCCACCGATCAACAAAAGCCTGCGCCAATAAGGTGGTTCTCTATAATCCCTAGACTTGGCAGGCGGCTTGGAGATCGTAGTATAAGATGGCAGATCTTCAGAAGGCGCTGCTGCCCACCTTCTGGTATCTTGCGCTTTTTTCTTACGACACCCACAGGAAGGTGTAATTCCATCCTGGTGCTCCATGGGGGATATTTAAGGCTGTATATGTTATGATAATCTAGGAATATAAATTTAAACAAACTGGAGCGTTCTAGTTAAATACAGGTTTACTGGAAAAATGCTAACTATATCTTAGTGTTTACTTCTGCTAGTTCTCACAAACATATTGAGATTTATTTTTTCTTTATGTGTATTAGAGGAAATAAGCACGAGGCCACCTGTTATTAAAAGTCTCGTGTGCCTGTTTTTATTATTTCATATTTTTTATTACTTAGCTCGATGTAAATATTCCAAACTTTATTCAAAGGGAGCGCGGCGCGGTCCGTGTTGCCGCGGTGGGCACTCTTGGCTCGGAGTAGGCATTGTCTTTTACTACGAGACACAGAAAGTCACAAATAATTGAAACTAAAACAAATGACTTGTGACTTTTTCACACGACTTCTTTAGCAGACACGCTAATTGAATGCAGACGGGGTCTGAAGTAAAGGGCGGGAGCATCCTACTAAAGTTACCTGATCAGAGGGATGAAAACAGTACATTTCGTCCCTGGGAAACGAGTTTCCTTGCTGTGAATAAATTTAAAAACTGCAAGCCGTGTCCCAACTTTTTATACAGGCACTCTCATCGCAGCGTAAACATTTAATTAATAATATTATCAGCAATTTTGTAACAAGACTTTATACTTGTATTTTACTTTTCACCAAAATACTATTTATTTAACTAATAACATTTTTATTTATTTCCCTCATGTTAGAAATGAAAAGCAAAGAGTTTACCTAGGGTGAAAGACAAATTAAGGCACTCGAACTATTCGTCAGAACAAGAAACCATATCGGTCGTGCCTAAATAGGTCCCTTTCATCCCATGTATAACAATCTAGTGTAAAGAGTTTCTTATTTTTTATTTCAGTTCCAAATTGTGCCTGCCACTCCTCAAGAACAGTGACCATGCGCACATCCTCAACTTGTCTCCGCCCCTAAATATGAACCCTTACTGGTAAGACCAAAGAAAATTATATGAAAATCAAATGTAGAAAACAATATTTTTCAAGTAGGAGGACGGAAGTTTACACTATGTTATTTTTTCTGAGTTTTTTTTTAAATTACTGATTGGTTAGCCTTTGACCAAAATCTTACCCGATGGTAAGTGATGATGTGGTCAAAGGCCTTTTGCGAATGTCCGCCTGGCTAGCGACCACTTGCTAGCCAGGCGGACATTCGTAAAATACCCTACTACCATGCGTGAAGCTCAAGACCGCGGCGGGATTCGAACCTTGGACCTGCTGTACGGCGGTCCATAGCCAATGCCACTGAGCCACCTCTGCTTCGAGCTATCATTCTTACTGAATCGTTTTTCCGGAACACATTATTGCGAACATTACTGCTAGAGATATCAACAAAATACTACGAACTATATACAACACTACAGTTACTACAATAAAAACATTAAGACAACCTATAAGTCATTGCAGACTCACAGGCAGTCCAAATGCTCCAGCCCACTACCAGTTGGAAGAGTGCCAAGCATGCTGGCAGCATTGCCACGTTGAATTAAAATGCTTTTTCGAAAATAGTATATATAACATATAAAATAAAATACTGTAGGAATAGGTATGGTGGTGGCAGTACTTCCCGAGGACGAACTCTCACAAGGAGTTCTACATCTAAAAAAAATAACTTATTAAATGACTGAATAAGTAATAATAACAAATATTTTTAAAATATTTTAAGAAAACATCAAATTAATATTTTAATAAAACACTTTAAAAATATAAAAATATATCTAGTGGCAATTCCGCCTAATTTTCCTGCTAAGCCGACGTGACGTCACAAACGCCACGCAGCTAAACCGGAAGAATTTTCGCACGATCGACATTTTTTCTCCATCGTGCGCTCGTAGAGTCAAGACCTGAGGATGCTTCGTGTAGAAGCGAAATGCGTCGAACATTCTTCCGGTTTGGCTGCGTGGCGTTTGTACCGTCACGTCGGCTTAGCAGGAAAATTAGGCGGAATTGTCACTAGATATATTTTTATATTTTTTAAGTGTTTTATTAAAATATTAATTTGATGTTTTCTTAAAATATTTTAAAAATATTTGTTAGATTATTAAATATGGATTTCCGCAAAGTAACGCCTGAATCTATTCATGACTGAATAAGTTTATTATACATAATTTTAAAGATTATTGTTGAATAACCACCATGTATATTGCGCAGGTTCTCAATCCACGTGGCATACACGATGGCTAAGTACGGCATGTCGATGTGTGTGCTCGGCATGAGCGAGGAGTTCAAACCCTACAACATCGGTGTCAACGCTTTGTGGCCCAGGACAGGTATGTAGTCAATTTGTACTATTTGTATATTACCTTATCACTTCCCTTAAAGTTCTTGTTTATGACCATTGTAAGCAGAATAATACTTCTTGACTTAGCATTATTGACAATTTGTACAGGTTGCCATTTTCTTCGCGACAAGGCGACGCAAAATGCAATTAATGTAAATCGTTTGAAGCAGTGATGGCTCAGCGGCATATTGGCTATTGACTGCCTTGCAGCAGGTCCATGGTTTGAATCCCGCCGCGGGCTTGAGCTTCACCGCATCGTGGAAGGGCATTTTGTGAATGCCCGCCTGGCTAGCGACCACCCTCAAGTATATCTGTCGCCAAGCACCTAACGGTGTGTTCCGGCAGCTGTACTTGAGAGCCAGTAACTTAAGGTCAACACCTTCGACTACATCATCACTTACCTATCACCATTAAAAAAAGCGTGGTTATATCGATAGAATTGTCGGCCAGCGCTTATGACCGTTCCACGGAAGACCAAACGCGCAACTTCTATTAGGAACCGCTGCTCTAAGGCATAAGTCTACTTTTTGAGTTCAAGTGCATACAAACGTTTTTTCTTATTGTGTAAAGAGGTTAATTTTCTAATATACTTTTGTAGGTATTTGGTCTGGATCTTTAAACCCATATATCACGGTACTATTAAAGACCCAGACATAAATATTGTCGAAACAATTGCACTAAAACTTTGACTTAGTTCAAATTTTTTTATGGGTTTGTGATGGATCATGGAACATTCTCGAGGTCCATCTGGTTAAGCTTACACCTTTTTTTTTTACCACTATCTCACCTGATGGTAAGTAATGAATGATGTGGTCGAAGGTGGAACAGGTAAGGTGAAACAGGCTTAACCTAGAATTACTAACTCTTTAAATCTATATTTCTCCTATTACAGGTGCATTTCATCACAAGTGATAATCATTGACAACCAAACCTTTCAGTATATTAACGACAAAGTAGAAACTCAAAATATAAAACTATGGCTAGCTATGAATCTTTCATAACTAGCTATATTAAACTATAGTGTTTTTTCTTCATTACGTACATACATACATATAATCACGTTATCATAATCGGTTGTCGTCTTAGGATGGCAGTCGTTATAGCATGGCGGTAGGGCATTTTGCGAATGCCCACCTGGCTAGCTACCCCTCTCAAGTAGAAATTCTGTCTCCAAACACCTAACGATGTGTTCCGGCAGCTGTCCTTGAGAGCCAGTACTTCTAGGTTATCCTGAACAACATCTTCGACTACATCATCACTTACCATCAGATGAGATAGTGGTCAAAGGCCAACCTATCAGGCAAAAAAAAACACGCCTGTATTCCCCGAACGGGTGGCCGAGGTGTGCAAATACACATGTTTCGCCAATTGAGTTTTGGTCTCATGTAATAGGGGGCGAGCCTATTGCCATTCACCGGGCACAGTTTCAGGGTCATACAAAATGTTTTCACTAGCACACTGGAACTGAAACGCAAGAACATATTACGAATAATATGTTTACGCTAACAATATACACCACGGGAAAACAAGAACATAATTGAGCACTAACGTAGCGTTCGTTTTGGCTCGATTGCGTTTGTAGCAGTTTCAAAAGTGGCATTTTTGTATTAGCGTTCGGATAGAAGCTTTTGCTATTTTTGATCACCAATTACTGCATGCTATCCGAACGGTTTAAAACGTACTTTGACAACCGACAATGTTTTAACAATTTTGCACAGTACGAAACATGGAATTAATCTCTAAAATTAACAAAAAAGTAGGTACCTATATTATTATTATTTCTTTGTTAATGGCTTCTGCTAGTTACTTATATAAAAAACTTGTGAAACTCTTCAATCGCGCCAAATACAACTGTCAAAAAACGATCACAATGATCCCACGGTAAGACATGGGTCAAAAATATCACTTTTCTCTGTCATTTGTAGCGTTTTCAAAGCTCCGAACGGTGAGCGAAAACTATATTTTTGCTCACGAAGTCCCAAAACGAACGGCCCGTGTGATAATTTTTAGCGTTTGTGAGTGTTATTTTTGGCACCGATAGGCTATCCGAACGCCCTATAAGATGGTATAAAGCCTGTGCCTTGTCGTGAGGTGACATTCTAACCTGGCACCCCACGGGAAATTCTTCATTATAATTATAAGTTATATTTTTGTTATTTATCTA
This sequence comes from Plagodis pulveraria, assembly GCA_963890685.1. Taxonomy (NCBI): domain Eukaryota; kingdom Metazoa; phylum Arthropoda; class Insecta; order Lepidoptera; family Geometridae; genus Plagodis; species Plagodis pulveraria. The sequence goes on along the minus strand of OY982955.1, from coordinate 24,816,634 downwards.
ATATTTCTGACATATATTTCAGGCATCGCCACAGCAGCCATTGAGATGCTGACAGGTGATGTTTCGACGAGTCGCAAGGTCGAAATTGTCTCCGACGCGGCTTACGTCATGCTGTGCAAGTAAGTTATTGTAGCGCTGTAAGCATTCACGAATCGATCTCATATTATACAATAATATCATAAGAAAGTTTAGAAATAGTAGTTTATGCAACTGTCATAGAGATGAGTGTAGTTTTTTGAAACGAGCCGTAGGCGAGTTTCAAACTAAGATTACACGAGTGTTTTAATACCTAATTATATGCAGTTGCATACACTACTTTATTTAATCTAATGGCAAATAAAATAGTATATATTAAATAAAATAGCGCCAAAATGGAAAAAGTCTGTTATTGGTATAAATTATGGATAATATGTGGCAATTGAATTATTGGGTAATATATGGCAAAAAGTCTGCTATGGCTCGGAACCAGCGTGTTTCGCGCGCAGCGCGTTCACCACATATAATGTGTACTTAAATTGAATTGAAACCTCCTTGTTCGGGACACATTGTACTTAAATAATTAAAAAAATGTTTTAAAGCATTGTTTTGTTAGGAGAATAATGCTTTAATTTAACTGTTTAATTTTCTTAACGAAGTATGTAAATAAAATATGCTAATCAAAGTCTGTATTTCATATCATAATTAGTATATTACCGAATGAGATTATATAAAACAATATTGTAACATAACTGTGCTTCAATATACTTACCAGATAGTACTATTTTCTTTAAGGTGGAAGCTCACGGGAAATTCTATTTTATTTATGTTATTGTGACGGAACAAGCATGAGGTCCTCATGTTAAGCGGAGTAACCTCGCCCTATAACAGATGAATTTCTTCATGTGGCGAATTGCACTGCGCCCGTGACACTGCGACATACAGTTGTTATGTGCCTGTAATGTTTCTGGTTCTCAAGAACTGCTGCCGGAACTCACTTTTAGATGCTTGGTGACAGATTTTCTACTTGACGATGGTAGCTAGCCAGGCGAGCATTTAAAAAACTAGTCTGTGGCTGCAATAAAAAGTTATGTCTGTGCCTATTTTAAATTAAATGATTCTGACCGTAGTTATGAAGATTTGTTAGGCTAGCCTTTGACCAATATCTCACTTTATAGTAAGATGCCCAAGACGCCTGCCAAGCGTGGGGATTATGGACACTCCGGCTGAAACAGTACAGTACAGTACGATTGATTGTATTTAATATGTTTAACTGTTAATTTCCAGAGATCCTAAGACGTATACTGGTAACTTCGCCATCGACGAAGATGTCGTCAAATCAGCCGGAGTTACGGACCTCATTCCATACGCCTGTGATCCTAGTAAGTCCACTTTATAAACAAATTAATGAAATCAGGAGATCGTCAGATTCCTGTATTCATATGAGATATGACTCACTACCAGAGCTTTACCACTGGTAAGAAGTTTTCAGCCAATTAGTCGCATTGCAATGTCCTTAACGCGAGTTGCTATACCGCATGTCAAAGTCGTGATTGTACAGAGTGAATAGAGGCCCTATCGCATCATAGAATATCACTGACCAATCCGCGTACAGTAACTGGTCTGTCAACTAATGAGTGTAGAATGAAATATTCGAGAGACAGATGGTTTAAGTACACCTAATTCGTCATCGGTGGAAATATGCTCGGGAGTAGTCAGTCAAACTCCTTCGACCTGTCTGAAATCTGTCGCCAAGCACCTAATGGTGTGTTCCGGCAGCTGTCCTTGAGAACCAGTACTTCTAGGTTAGCCTGAACAACAGTCGACCACATCATCACTTACCATCAGGTAAGATAGTGGTCAAAGGCTAACCTATCAGGCATAAAAAAAACAACCTAAATGTATGTAAAATGTAAAAAAAATACCATATCGGCCGGATTTTCCACTGTTGAACACAGCCTTCCCCATTAAGGAGGGGGTTTGCCATAACCACCACGCTTGGCAGGTGTCTTGGGAATCGCAGATTATGATATCAGTTCCTCAGAAGGCGCTGCTGCCCACCTTCAGGTATTTTAACTTTAGTCGCCTCTTACGACACCCACATTCTAGCCCGGAACCCCACGGGGAACGTGCTTGGTGACAGATATTCTACTTGAGGGTAACTAGGCTCGCGGGTATTTGCAAAATTCCCTACCACCATGCTATCATCCTGAAACAACAACCGGGACCGACGGCTTAACGTGACCTCCGAAGCACGTCCACGCTCAGTAGTAATGCTACCAGCAGTTACCCATCCAACTCACGACCGCAACGGATGTTCCTTAATCTAAATGATCGGCTAAGAACAATTTTGCACGCTATGTTAGGAGTGCTTCAAAATTGGTCTCAATTGATAAGAGTCAACGTTTGCGCAGAGAAAGCAGATAACCTATTGCTGGACGGTTTCCTCGACGAGCCCGGCTCGCTGGCCGCTCATCGGCAGACCGTCTCCACCGCCTCTGTGAGACGGTACCACACCACTGCTACCAACTATAAGGAAAAGGTACCCAAGTCTACCTATACCTTTAGTTCCTCATTATTGATGATATGTGAACACTACAATAGCAGCTATTACAATAAGATAATGAATAGATTCAGTTGTTCTTTGCGGAAATTCATATTTAATAATAACAAATATTTCCAAAATATTCTAAGAAAAATTAAATCTATATTTTAATAAAACACTTTAAAAATATAAATATATGTAATTCTGCCAAATTTTCCTGTTAAGTCATCGTGACGTCCCAAACGCCACGCAGTCAAACCGGAAGAATTTTTCGACTCGTTTCGCTTCGCATCCTCAGGAGGTCTTGACTCTACGACCGCATGATCGAGACTGAATTATTAGTAGCTATTACCTTATCTGTGTCTTTCCAACAGAGATATACTCTGAGCAATCAACGAGAAAAAATCCACCAATAAGTTTGTTAAATTATTAATAATCAAGAACTTATGATGAGCAAGAAATTTGGTATTGATTTTCCACTTAAAGTATGTTTTAGAACTATTAAAAATATTGATAAATATACGTGATTAAAATTGTTTAAAGTTGTTTAATTACTATATGACACATAGTTTGTCAATTTGCTTAGTAATGTTTTCTATGAAGAATATATCTTATTTTCTACTGTAAAGTGATGTATGGAAACTAGATTAGTTTAAATATTTTGTATAAATACTCGGAGATGTCAATCCGGGTTTAGGTCTCGCTTTGTATTGTGCAGAGCGACGCCCACAAGGGTGTAGCGAACTTTTCTGAAGTGAACTGAAGAGTGACTTAGTTCCACCTTAAGTAACTGAAACTGTACTTGGATTTGGGTTATTAACGTAAATAACACCATTTTTATAGTTTTTAAATTCTATTTCTTAAAGAAATGCAGCCGAAAGTAGTGTTCACATAGCATTCGTATTTTTTGGTAATCCCATAAATATGCATTTAAGAGTCATTACGCACTGTTCACTGGTTGCCGGAAACTTGATCTCTCAGTGACCAAAATATAAGCAACTAGGGTGGAGACCACGCTGAGCGGTTGAATTCAAAGTAGTGTTTCTTGTAGGGTTATTTTGTTAGTTTGCTGTCCACGTACAGTAACTGTTTACATTACCGACTTGCTTGAACAGTTCCATTAGACCCGAGTCCCCCGGGCGACCGCCGCTCAAGAGCGTGAATACCTATATAAACTTAAGAAAAATCGCAGTCTCTCGCGCCCATGTCCCAGCGACCAGTCCACAGAGCGTAATTGCTGTCAGTAGCTAGCATATAACACAATATTCAAATGTAAAAATGAGTGGTCCGTAGGTCAAATTGTACCGACAATAGGTTATCTACGTTCTTTGGCAAGTCTAAAAAACAAAATTATATCACAATTGGTTACATTTATCAGGCGTTTGTATTTATTTCAGGTAATATAGAAAATCTTTTGCCTGACTTCTTTTTGGACTTACCGGGAACTACGACGACGGAGACTAAAAAGGTCTGACGGGTTATTAAATAATTTGTACTTGGTATGTGTCTATGTTCCACTCATTGTTTCATTAATGTAAACAAATTTAAGTGATTGCTTTTTGCTTCTTGGTGTGCAGGGACTCTAAACTATATCATAAAGGGGTAGATAGATAGATAGAGAACACTTTATTGACACAATAGAAACTTACAACTTAAAAACATAATTAGTAAAAGTAGGTGTGACAATGGGCGGTCTTATCGCTGAGAGCGATCTCTTCCAGACAACCCGTTACAAAAGGATTATTATAGGTTGATATGGACGAAGGTCTACTTTTATTAGCATCTATTACAATGCTAATAAAAGTACAAAATAAATAATAATATCCAACACAAGAAATAATCATACAGCAAATAAATAAAACGTAAATTACCTACTTCATATAAGTATAAAATCATTTTAGCAAACCAAAATACACAATTTATATAAACATATACATACATATATACATAAAGATCCATACATAAAACATCAAATATACATACATAATATTATAGATACAATAAATATATACATATACAGTACATACATAACATAAAATTATTAAAATATTTGCAGTGATTTGAGTATAAAAGGGTATGAAGTTAGAAATAGTAAATATAACGCTATTTCATAATTAACTGTCGCAACACGACATCACATGTGGGATCTGATCGATCTACGATACTACCGCGACAAAAGTCAGACACAAAGACACTTCGAACTGAGCTGTCTCAATTGGCAACGCGCACGATCATGCAGCGACCCATTTGTTGATGGGCCTGAAGCAGTTGTTTTAATTACCTCTCTAGTCCACTAGCACTAGAGTGCTAACCAAAACAACTGCTTCATCGATACAAAATCACAATTAAGCTCAAAACAACTTGTTCTAAGAAACCCTTGAATCGTTCTGTTGCTGTTATAAAATGAATGTTGAATCATTGGAAATGGTTTCTAATCTACATTGTATAAATGTTTTTCAGACTGAATCTGAAGGTCAGATCCCGACTCTGTTTGCAGCCATCGGCAAAACGATTTCGGCCGATCTTGTCAAGAAAACTGGCGCTGTTTACCAGTTTAATGTTAAAGGTATGTACTCTACATTTCACATTATCAGGTCAGAAGACGTCCACTATCGAACATATCCTTCCATTTTGAAGGTGGCTTTATTTTATTTATTAAGACTTACAATTGTGAACTTACAGCTAAGCCAACACATTCACAATGTCATAGGTAACAACTTATAGGCGGTAAGTTTTTGTATCCATTGGCTCCCCGTGATTCAGCGTAATTTGCTCCTCTCACCGGCTCTTCATTCTCTCCCGAACATTACAAAGAACCTCTTCACCCTTCGTTTCGTTGTCCAGAGGTACATTCTCACGGTTGGTGCTACAACTCATAGTGTAGAAGTTGTGGCAGTAGAGGAACCACGTCAATTTTGTGTCAGTCGAGTTTTTTCCTTTTGACGAGTGCAAACCCAAGCAATTTGAAGCAGTGATGGCTCAGTGGCATTGGCTATGGGCTGCCGCGCAGCAGATCCATGGTTCGAATCCCGCCCAGAGCTTGAGCTTCACCGCATGGTGGAAGGGCATTTTGCGAATGCCCGCCTGGCTAGCGACCACCCTCAAGTAGAAAATCTGTCGCCAAGTACCTAACGGTGTGTTCCGGCAGCAGTCCTTGAGAGCCAGTGAAATTACAGGCAAAATGAGGCTGATCAAGTATGGGTGAAGGTGATGGGCGCAGTGCAGTTCGTCACTTGTGATGAAATGCATCTGTTATAGGCAGAGGATACCGCTTAACATCAGGTGGGCCTAGCGCTTGTTCCTTCACAATAAAAAAAAAAAAAAAAAAAAAAAATACCGTTCTCGTTCACCTGCGAAGGCTCAGGAGCAGCGCATTGCCCTGCCGCGGTCGGCTTTTTTGGAATAGAAGTTCTCGTTATTAACTGCGAATTTCGGAATGGTTGAGCTTATGACTGCTTCGGTGGCAAAGCGGGAACAGCTGGACTTCGACGTCGCTCCCTGTGACGTAGGCATGACGGTGACAGCCTGTGGCGATCGGGTTACTCGGTCATCGTCACTATGTAACACGATGCGTTAGGCAAATTGCAGATTGATGAAATTTGTTGAGTGCCGCCTCGTCGAGTATTTACCTAATTAATCATGGGCGATTAAGCAGTTTTGCTTCAAAAAAAGAATTAGACGATTTGCGTCTAATTCTTTTTTCATTTCTTCAATTGTGCGCTCGGAATTTTCCCGTTTGAGCGAATTTCGGTAATGTGTTGCATCATTAAGACAATATCCTTAAGTACAACAGCTAGCATCCATGTGGTCGAAAAAAACACTAGGACTGGAATTTAGATCTTTTATGACGTAAGTAAAGGAATATATCCTGTAGGTCCATCTTCCCGCGGCCATCTCTCACAGGGAGCCTAACATTTCTTATAGCAGTATCAGCTAAAACTTACGTTACTTCGAGGATCTGAGCCTCCGAATATGTAGAAGAATATATTTGCTCTAGATCGACCTCATTTCACCGACCAACTATTCCCCTTTTTTTTTTAAACGTCCTTTACATATTAAATAAGATATCGTGTTTGGAAACCAACAAGAAATGTAGTTGTGTTCTATAATGGAAATTTACGAAATGTACAATACAAGCCTGATTAATAGTTCGGTATTTTCTACTTCCGTTTGGAAACTGGTTACATATTTCAGTTACCAACCGTCCGAAAGGAGAAGGTTGCGTTATAAAGGTTCTTCAAACTACAAAAACTCACCACATGCGAAAAAAGCTTTATTTACCTTTCTTTATGTGATTGTAACGAAACAAGCACGAGGGCCACCCGATGTAAAGCGGATTAATCTCTACCAATAACAGATGCATATCGTCATGTGAATAATTGCACTGGGCCCGTCTCACTGAGATATACAGCTGTGAAGTCTCATGTGCCAGTATTTTTTTCTGGCTCTCAAGGACGGAACACACTGTAAGGTGCTTGACGACAGATTTTCTAAAAAGAGGCTTTAACTTAGAGGCTTTACTCTTCACTACTTTAACAATGTCTATATTCTCATGTATACTGGTGTTGTATTTCAGGCAAAGAGGAAGGCGTGTGGCATATAGACCTGAAGAACGGCGATGGCACTTGCGGACAGGGAGAGCCCAAGAACCCGCCCGACGCTACTCTTACTATGGACAGCGCGCATTTTGCTGACATGTTCGCGGGTATGTAATCGTCATCACTTTATTAAGGGCAAGGGGGATAGACAATCTGGCCACCTTTCGCATGAATTCGTAAAATCTTGAAATATATCCGTGAAAGCTTATGCATATGCTTAGGCACTTATGTATGCCATAAAAAGCGAGCTTAGCTTCACCAAGAAGAACTACAGTTGTCACCGAATTTTTTTCATTATCAAGTTTCATTTGGTTCACTCAAATTGTCAAAACATGGCCAGGGACGGATGTTTGAAGGTTCGAATCCCGCACGTGTTTCTAATTTTCCCTTTCATTGTTATTCTGTACGCTTTTTCGTTTAGCAGGCGTTAATGCATAAAATATAATATTAGAGCAATCAGAAAATAACGCCTTGGGCCCCAATTCTCTTAGCTATTGACCAAACGCCACACTACAGAGATGCTTCTCCGATTGAACTGCTGTGAATGTCAAATTCGGTAGTCTACTAATTCTAGCTCCTAATCGCAGTTGTATAGCAATCGCGTCGCTGTCGTATGGCTGTGCTATGGCTTGCAAATGTTGTAACTGAAATAATAATGAAAACTTCTATCAATCAAGCATCAGTCAAAACATCAATACAGTGGTTTTCTAGCAAGTAAGTATATTTAAATCATTTAGCTATTTATCTATATAAAATTCTCCAAAATATTTTATGCCACTGTAGCAGCGCAATTGCAACAAAATAGCTTACAGCATACCAAATATGTCAAAAACTATTGATGGCAAGCCACTGACTTGCCATCGAACCTAAATAGCGGGCAGACTACGGATACTATTAAAAACTACAATTTTCATGCAATTAAGTTGCGTTAACGCCGTTCAATAGCTAAGAGAATCGGGCCCCTGGTTTGTCACCTGATTGACACCACCACGCAGTCCCAGGTGGTGTTTACAGAATTACAATGAAAGGAAAAATTAGAATTACGTAACGAGATTAAGGGTGCTTCCTAAGGACGAGGAGGGTGACTATACCCCAAAAAAATGTTTTGGATCCATGTAATAAATTGCCATTATTACACGTGATCCATTAACATGAGGCGCGAGCCTATTACCATAATATGTTGGCTGAGTGCCTGTAATATATCCTTTTTTTTATTGCTGATAGGTAAGCCTTTGACCACAATCACACCTGACGGTAAGTGATGATGTGGTGACAGGCTTAACCTAGAATTACTGGCGTTCAAAGACAGCTGCCGGAACAGACCGTTAGGTGCTTGGCGGCAGATTTTCTACTTGAGGGTGGCCGCTAGCCATGCGGGCATTCACAAAATGCGCTTCCACCATGCGGTGAAGCTCAAGCCCGCGGCGGGATTCGACTGCTTCAAAAATTGATTTTCCTGTAGTGGAAACCAATAACATAATACCGGCCAAGTGAGTCAAAATCGGGTTACCTCGCGTCAGGCGTCCTGTCCACCTTTTGTTATTATTTACTTCGTCGCCTGACTCCAACCAGATTTCGAACAAGTTTCATTGACCGTGGTCATGGATAGACTGAAACGTCGTGGTATAAATTTTGTTTTGCTGTTTATTTCATCGTAAATAGATTAATTAGTGATTTTTACGAAATAAAATTTTAAACGTAAGTTAATTTGGTAGTGTTCTAACTCGGTAAAATTTTTTCGTGCATGTTTTTGAGCCATTTTCTCCATCTATGTTTCTGGTTTGCCAGTTTTCCGTAAAATTATGTATTTTCAAAATTATTTGGACAACGTCTGTGTATGGCAATTCTAATTTTCACATTTAGAGATATCATCACATCAACCGTAATGCCATAATCTCAACATTTGGCAGGCGTCTTGGAGATCGCAGTAAAAGTTGTCAATTCTTCAGAAGGTGCTTCTTCTGGTATTTTTCCCGTAGTCGACTCTTACGACACCCACGGGAAAAAAATAAGTTTAATATTCTAACCCGGCACCCCACGGGGGCTTTAAGATATATTAAATAGTAAAACGAATAACTGCCAAACAAGAAGCATATATGTATGTCTCAAGGACAGGCATGCAAAATTTCACCGAGTTTGAACACTTCTTATTTCAAATGTGACAAAACTACGTTTTTATTGAAATCGCTATTAAGACACTAAGCATAATATCGTTGAAATCCCAGATAAATGATATCAACACTTGTCGCAACGATCTTTCAATATTCAACATTTCTGTGCAGGCAAGCTGAAGCCGACCACAGCATTCATGATGGGCAAGCTGAAGATCAGCGGTGACATACAAAAGGCGATGAAACTCGAAAAGATGATGAAATCCCTCAAAAGCAAAGCCTAAAGTCTGATTTTAAATTATATTGAATATAAATAATATAATCGCAACGTGTGAAAATACCCAGTGCAATAGAAATCAAAAGATTTGCTTGTGTAATAGCAATCAGAGATATATTTTGAATTTTTATTATCATTAACTTTGTCAAAAGTAAGTTCGTTACTTAATTCCTTCCTTAGTGGGAAATTCTTATTCCCTGAGACACAACCAGGGGGCCAAGTCTGCTAATTACATGTTCATATTCAGCATAGATTCATTCAAGATTCATACAAGACAGAATCGGTAGTCTGCTGATCAGAATCTAAGCTGTTTTGACGATATTGTCAAAAAAAAAAAAAAAGAAAAGATAAGTCAGAAAACAATGTCGTTATTATTCATTATTATTTTATCATTTCGTTTCGTTTTCATATGAAACCGAGATTGAATCAATATTAATTCAATATGAACTAGATGAAGTTAGTAGACTACCAAAACTCCAGGCCGAGTCCATTATAGATTCATATTGATTAGTAGACTTGTCGCCCAGTTGTGCCAAAGGTAAACATTGGTTGGAAATAATCGACAGTGCAATATAATATAACTGTTTTTTTTATATATTGGTATCACCGAAGTCAGCCTTACATTTAAGACTTCATTGTTTTAAACTTTCGTCACAAAACTTTTTAATGGATGACTAAAATAATGTGTATATTATGTATACATAATACTGTTAACTTGTATTATATTGTACCATGTGAGTATGCTCTTTATTTTATTATAGGGATAGATTAATATAAAATGTTAAAAAACTGACACTTTTATCCTTTACAAGCAAACTCCATCCTTTCAATATTCTCATCCCTAGTACTGCCTAATAATGTGCTACTTTTAAAGGAAACAGTATTTATATAAAAAAACAGCAAATGAAATGAGTATCAGGTTTGATATATCAATATAATTAATGTAAATAAAGTTTTTTTTGTATGAATGTCTTTTATTGTGAAGATTGCTGCCATAATTTCCTAGTACCTATTGCTATTTACTATTCTGCCCGCGTGAAATTCAGTGTCCGTGTTTTGTATTGTGAATGTGTTAAAATAATTACTTATGGAATCAATGTACTAAATAACTAATATTAAAATCCATTCAGCCATTACGAAGGCGAGTGATAACAATTAACGCAATTTTCGCATTTGTAAGTAGTAATAAACTTCTGCAAGCTACAATATTCACTGGTGCAAAAAAATTAAATGATCAGACTGGTGGATAAATATTCAGATACTTTTTTTCATTCAACAAGGAGATACGAACATGTTGATTAGTGACAGTGGTAAAATTATTCAGGCAAACCAGTTGAACATAGCTCTCCGGTAGTGTGTCGGTGGTCCAATTATTTTTTTGCCGTCTATAATACAAATGTAAATGGTCGAAAATTTGGTGATATACATTTTTTTCAGAATGTATTTTAGTGAAACCCTATGGAACCTATGGTACATTTATGGTGCCTGATACGTTTTATTTAAAAATAACTATGTACTTACTATGAGTCAAATTTTAATGGCAAAAATATTTCTCAGATGCGCCCACAGCCACAATAAAATGGACCAATCATACTATCAATACACATTGAGTAAAGTGGTCCTTGGAAAGTAGGTATATTTATTATTTAGTAACCGGCAAGGGCTCGCATAATATTTTCCGGATATTGCTATCAGTTTAAAACTTATTTGAAGTTCTTCGTCTGGGAGTCACGATTGTGCACATTTCGAGCGCAGGCCTCAGCACTTAACTGGCCAGTTATAAGAAGAAAATTATTCTTTAGTAACGCCGGTTACTAAATAATAATTATGGACAAAACTCGAGACAGTTTTTTAGCTCAAATAGGTTTATTGTCTAAACCGAAAAAGTATAAGTACCTATCAGGAGGTGGTAAATTTTTGTATAAACAAATCAGATGAGCCAAAAGAAAAACGTATTTTTTTGTCCCCTTTCTGTAATTAGTCCTAGTAATTACAGAAAAACAGACAAAACTCATTGCAACAATAATAAATACAGCATCTATAAATAAGTAGGTACGCATAAGCAGCTGTGGGTAGTGACCATTTCTATTCCTTCTCAAAAACATAATATCCATCATAATATGACTCAATCTTCGCAAATCTATACCTACCTCACTATGTTCAGGATCATATAATGTACTTGACATTTTATCAGCAAGTAAACACAAACAGTTTAATTGCATCATTTGTTACGTTATTTTGGTCTTGTTTACAGTTGTTCTGTACTTATACACATATATCCTATATGTAAGTATTATTTATATAGTATGCTTATGTACATTATCGTCAACATGTTTGTGTCTTATTTTTAGTAATGTTGAAAACTGGTAAACTACTGCCGTCCACGATTAGTAAATACTGAAGTAAGTATATAAAATAACAGTTTTACGTCACTAAATCTGAACTAGGTACCTACTGAAAAATGTTAAGTGGTTGATTCTGATGAGATTATAATGAATATTCAGGTAAGTAATAATACCTTTTAAATTACATAAAATGCCATTGGGTTTTTCATTACAGCAGAATAATCCTTTTTTTTTTAACATAATAATAGGTCAGTAAGCAATACTTCGTCGTCGCTGTGCTTTCAGAAATCAAAGAAAAGAAAGGTGTTATGGACTTCTTACAAGGAACGCAAAAAAACGACTTTTTTCGTAATATTATCAAAATAGAAAGGGAAATATACTTGAACCTACGCCATAGGGGATCACATTAAAAATGATAACTGAAGTTGCTAGGTTTAATATTTTTATAACCAGTTAATTAGTTTATTATATATGGTATGCCCGTGGGGTGCCGTGCTAGAATGTCACCCCCTCCATATCTGCCCGTGGGTGTCGTAAGAGGCGACTAAGGGTGACACAACAGAAATTGGGCAGCAGCGCTTTCTGAGGCACTGATATCTCACGCTGCGATCCCCAAGACGCCTGCCAAGCATGGGGATTATGGCAAACCCCCTTATATTGGGGGAGGCTGTGTCCAGCAGTGTACAATCTGGCTGATACAGTACTTATATGGTATGAGTCATATAAATATCCGCTGTGTTTCAAGGTCATATGCCAAAAAGTTTAGCCTATAATCATGTTATTATGATTAGCTATTTTATCTGAAATAAATAAAATGAGGATTATTAGAAATAAATAATAAAAAAAGTATTCACAAATCAATTAGAATTTCTTTATCGATCATAGTGAATCAATTTAAAAAAATCACATTGCGTGGTGGTAGGGCATTTTGCGAAGGCCCGGCTGGCTAGCTGCCACCCTCAAGTAGAAAATCTGTCGCCAAGCACCTAACGGTGTTCCGGCAGCAGTCCTTGAGAGCCAGTGAAATTACAGGCACATAGCTATTTTAGACTCGTCTACTTATTGTTTGAGTGGTGCTAAATAGGCGAAAGCATGAAACGGAAGCTTCGGCCGAGCGAGTTACTTTCATAATACAAAGAAATATCGACCAAAACGGTTTAGTCGTGTTCGATGAAGCCACTACGAAGTTCAAAGGGCAAAAGAGAAACATTCTTTTTTATTGTTATTGTGACAGATCAAGCTCGAGTCCCACCTGATGTTAAGCGGACTAACCTCTGCCTATAACAGATGCATTTCGTCACAAGTCACGAATTGCACTGCGCCCGTCACCTTGAGACATAGTTGTCAAGTCTCATGTGCCTATAATTTGCGTTACCTACTTACTTAATTTTAGACATACCTACACAGCGATATTGATGGCTAGTTACAGAGAAGTGCGCAAGCCTCTTAGAGTAAGCTGGACATTATTGGGGCGGTTCAGACAACTACACCGCGTCCAACAAGCTATGCTTTGGTTTATCATATTGCTTGTCTCTAAGTTGGCATATATAACGCTTCGTTTATCTTATTTTAGGACCTTCACCTCATATTAAGCGGCAACCTTTGCCTATAAGCGATGCATTTCGACACAAGTGACGAACGGCACTGCGCCCGTCACCCTGAGACATTAGTTAAGTCTCATGTGCCTGCAATTTCATAATTACTGGACCTCAAAACTGCTGCCGGAGCACACTGTTAGTTTGGCGACAGATTTTCTACGTGAGGGTGGGAAGCTAGACAGGCGAGCATCGGCAAAATGTCTTTCCACGATGCGCTGAAGCTCAAGCCGGCGCGGCGGCGAGGATCATACCATGGACCTGCGGTACAGCAATGTATAGCTATTAACCCTTGGCTATAATTGCTTCATAAACTAGGCACATATTCAATAACACTACTGTCACGATTCTATATTATATCGCTCCACTCCACACCAATATGAACAGACAAAGAAACAAGAAAACGGTGTTACTGTGGACACAGATCGTCTCTATCACTTGCACTTCAATCTCATTCCAATCATCACCACTTCAGGCCTGCATAGCCGCACAATGTGTTTCTTGCAGATCAAAATATATCCAAATGACGCGTCATATTATATAAATTACTTTGGCTACCTTCATAAGTTGGCATCGTCAGGACCACTACCTCCTAGTTATGATTGGAATTCTATTGTTATCGATATGCCAATGGGTTAAGCCATGTGCCGCGGTGTGTGTATTTGTTTATGATGCCATCTGATTTCAAGCGTTTTCTATGTTGAAGACTAGATTCTCTGTTTCCTCTATTTCTTCTCCATTATTGGTGGGTGCCGATGTAGTGAAAATTATCTTCTTTGGATTTTATCGATCGCACTCCAGTTACTTGGAGTTATCGATCTTATGGACTATTTAAGTGTTATTCCGAATATTATCTCAATAACAGTAGGTACCACTAGGCCAACTTGTAGGGCTTGTAGGAAGACTAATGCTCACCACCAAAAGTGACGTTTCCTATTACGCAATAGGAAACGTCACTTTTGGTGGTGAGCATTAGTCTCTCCTACATCAATCACACTGAGAAGGATGCGCATAAGTTAGTCTTGACATTAAACTTCACCCAGCTTGTTCGATGTGCAAAACGGGTAGGTATTGGCAATTTAAAATCTTAATAAGATTTCAACACTACCTGAGTTATGGATGCAAGTACGTAGTACATTTAGCTACCTCTATATTATTTATGGACTCCAAGTAAGAAAGTACTTTAGCATATTTGTTTAGGTTTGATCTAATTAAGTAGTACCTAAGTATATTTCTTTCACGAGTAGGTACTACAAAAAAGTTTATTTTAATATTATTAAGTATAACTTTATTAAATATATACATAGTTGTACGCTGTAATGAAATAGAATATGTTTAGGTAACAGACATCGAGAAACTAACCCAAAATAATATTAAAACACCCATAACATTATTATTATTAGTAGGTATTACTACTAATGACTAATGAGACATACCACCGACTCACTAGCCTACTTTCCATTATAATATAATAGAGAACGCTGCTTTGCGTCAGACGAAGCGATAACCTTGTTCAGAACAAGAACTCTAAACTCTTGTTATCAAATTCGAATTCTCGCGCCTCCACTGACCTTGCTTCTGATAGGTTATTTTTATTTCATTCCGTTGTCAGCTGTTTACGTTATTCGACGTCTAGCAACAAGATTTTACTAAAAATACATTTAACTGTACGAAAATGTTTTCTATCGATGCCCCAGTAGAATTACAAAACTCAGAGTATTGTAATTATCGGTCACCGCTCAGCACTAGATATGCTTCGAAGGAAATGCAGTACAACTTTAGTGATCAGAAGAAGTTCTCGACGTGGAGAAAATTATGGATTTACCTAGCAAAAGCTGAAAAGGTGAGTTATTTTACATATAAAAATCTTGGATAAATACCTAACATTATAAATAAATCGTAGTAGTTCTGAGTTTTAGGGTTATGTTATGTTTCATTTCGTTGTTTGTTTCTATTTACAAGTCTAGCATACATTTTGTTTGACAGTACTGACTGACATTTGACAGTAAGGAACAACAGGGTTGCCAGACGTCGAGAATGTCGAATCGTACGGTGGTAAATGAAAACACATCTGAAATAGTATGGTTCATTTAAACAATTTGTAACCATTTAAGCTTGGTCGGTTTATAACTAATTAGTTTCTTGTGATTTTTTTTACTTACTCTTTATTTATCAATCGTATTATGCTAAAATTTATAGGTATTTTATTGAAAAAATGCTTCAATTCTTGTAATACCTTTTGATTTGCCAACCCTTATAGAACTAGTCAAATCCAATGGCTTAAAGGATGTGAGTTAGGCTTGTTTTTTTTTTTAACAAAACTCATTAACTACTAATTCTATACCAATGAGACTTTGTAAGACATTGTAAGCTATTATAGGGCACATATTGACATGATGAGGTAGACTCTAGGAGCTCTATTTGAAGTAGGTACTAGAACCTAAAAACCTTATTTTCCGTATAATTTTGTTACGTCTAAATTGTTTTATCGAATTCTGTTTTCACAAACATTACACATAAATCCACATAGACATGTGTAAAAATAATCATAACTATGCGCTTAACCGTTTAGTATATCCAGTAAAAAGACAAACGTTCCCTCAGCGGCATCTTGCATATTTCAGAGTCCTACGACACACAAATTTCATTCAAACACACCTCACTCGTTACACTCAAATCATTATTGTTATACTTAATTTAAGGTGTGGCCTTCTTGAAAAAAAAATTCGTTAAAAATCATTGTTTTTTGCCAATATCTCAAGAATGGCTAGACACACTAATTTAAACCTACCATACACATTTACACCAGGTCATACACTAATATATATATATACGATATTTTGCCGCTGCACCGAAATGCACTTGTTATAGGCAGAACTTCCATAAAAAAAACAGCGTTGGTATGATGGATACTAGTATAGGAGCTTCCTAGTTCTTGTTATAAAACTGTTGAGGGTGGCTAGTGAACTGATCTAGTTACATCAGTAAAAGTAAGTAAATCATATAGAAGATACTGTGTGATCGGCGGTGTTAACCAGTGATTAAACACGCAATCACTGTATATATTCTCTAGAAAATACAATAAATAGAATATAAGAACGTTTCAAGAGTGTCTGTTCTCCCTAAAATGGTCTGAAGAATTAAACACGGATAACCTAAATTAAGCCTGAACTTAGTTCAATTTAACCCCAATAAGACACAAGTTTGTGCGTTTACCGCTAAATTATCCCCCTTTGTCGTATCCCTCCGTTTTGAAGACACTCCCCTTGCCCCCTCAACTAGCATCGGAGTACTTGGCGTCGACATATCGAGCGTCGTTCAATTTCGCTGTCACTTGGAAGATAAGGCTAAATTAGCCTCTAAAAAGAATGGTGTGCTTGGAAAGGCGAGGCGGTACTTCACGTCGGCCCATCGCCTACAACTTTATAAGGCTCAGGTTCGGCCTCACATGGAGTACTGCTCTCATCTCTGGGCGGGAGCTCCCCAATACCAGCTTCTTCCATTTGACCGCATACAACGCAGAACGACTCGAATCGTTGCCGATTAAGTTCTCTCCGACCGGCTCGACCCTTTGGCACTACGTAGAGATGTTGGATCACTCTGCATCTTCTACCGCATCTATCACGGGGAGTGTTCTGAGGAACTGTTCGATTTACTACCTGCAGCTCAATTTCTCCATCGGACGTCAAGTTTTTTTTGTTTGAAAATGTATAGTAAATTTATAATAAGCAAGCATCTATTTTAATTTTATATGCGTGTTAATATTATATTCTGCGCTGGTAACACAAATGGGATCAACAACAATTTTACTGAAATATGAATATTTTCGACTAGTTTTTCAATTCAACTAAAATACTTTGAATACGAGGACTTGGTTTGCATAATAGGCTAAGTATATCAAAAAATAAACATCCGAAAAATTAGGAATAATTTAGATTAGGTACGTTTATTTTGACAAAAATAGTAGAAAATCATTTAGTAATATTGTTTTTTTTAAATAAAAAAACTGGTTCAATGCCTAGTTGAGAATAAGGTCTGTTTGAATGATCGTAAAAAATACCAAGGTAATTAATGCACCGAATGAGCAGCATGCCACTGCTCACATTCACAGGTTAGTTGTTAGAGAAATCATACACAGTACCGTTCCCTATTTTTAAATGGGATAGTGGTTAAAAAGTAGACGACAATGACGTCGACGATGATGTAGTACGGGGGTCCCTCTATTGCCCGGTCCCGGGTACGATTTAATTATATTGTTTAAGGTTTTTTTTACAGGAAAGGTACAGAATCAGACGAAGTTGAGTACCTACTACAGCTCAGATTGTTCCGTATAAACCTAACCAAAAATAAAGCGGGCCATTAAAACAACACACTCAACACTAAGAGAGGTTGTAGGTATATAACGTTGACTTCTGAGTTTTACTTGCTGTGATTGTGGTGAATACTATAAATAATGATATTTATTCGTCAGGTGAATATGATGTTCTAGGTAAAAAAAATGTCTATGTAATTAAAATACCTTAACGAAAAATGTTGTACCTAGAACTCCTGCAGTGACATTATAACCTTTTTCAATGAAAAATTATATTTCTACCCTCTTGATATTGAATTAAAATAGCTAAATATTGAATTAAATTAAAATACATTATCTTTCTATGGAAATCCTAAGGAAAACAGATAGGTATCTAAACACTGAAGCGATTTATATTCGTCATTGTAAAATATCTGACTAAGGGCGCAAGACAACCTCGTTTCACCTTCAACAGAAGTAAGCAATATTTCAATAGCATGTGTGATTTTTTAAATAAACTATTTAAAATGAGCTTTTAAAAACCTAAAAAAAACCATTTAATGACAAATTTCCTCTTAAAACATTATAAACATCATTAGTGCCTACTTACTACTAGTAATGTGATGAATTCGGAGGTTCCAAAGAAAAAACATTTTGTATTTAATATTTATTAAAATAATGCAATGATTACATGGGTTATTTAAGTATTAGTTATAATAACATATGATTATTTTTAGAGGTGACGATAGAAGTAATATTTGAGTATATATTTTATAGTTTGTATGTGACGCGGGTACCTTTTGTTCTATATATTGTATTATTAGTTCTACATTAAATAATCGTAATTATATTGGTGTTGTGGATATATAAGGTAACATTAGCGCCGGGTTATATCTGTTATTTTACTTCTATTTTTTTATATTATTATTTACTTAACGTATCTATAATTTTCTTAGCATAAACTTCAACTAACAAGTATAATCTTTAAAGATTGCACAATAAACAAATATTTAAAACTAATTATAACTTTAACTATTATTATATGCCTAGAAGAAAAATAATTTAAAAAGCAAGAACATTTGAAAAGAAAATCTAAACGAATACTACTCATAATATTTAAAATAGAAGACAGAAAATTTAAAAAGGAGCTAAAAAAGACGCATAAAGAAAATTAATGGGAAACATAAAATTAATCAGATCTTGACAGTATGTAGAAGGTATTGGGACCATTCGTAAATTTAAGTAACCAAAAACTGAGCAGTTTGTACTGACAAGTTTGAAACTTGACAGTTTTCTTGTTACTTACAAAAACTCACGGTGACCAATTTTTAAGAAATGAAGAAAGATATTGTAAACCTTAACTACCACTGGACGGATACTGATTACTGCTTTGGTTTATGCTTTATAATAAATCTTAGATTTAAATTAAATACAAACAAACTTAAATTATATAACGTTATAAAATCTGCAGTTTCCAATATTTTACGATTACGGGATTGTGTGATTATAATAATAATAGGGTTCTTGATAAAAATAAATCTTACTTTAGTTATAAAGCAAATAAAATAGCAAAAACACTGATTGTGACAATCGTACTAAACGTACTCGTAGCAGTAATAAAAAAACGGAAGTAAAACACTATAAAAGTACTTTTTACTCATACTTTTGCATAACAAATTGCTAATTCGCGATTTCTAAGCACTTAAAATCTTCCCTACTATGCCTAATATTCTAGAGGCTAAAATTGAATTACTTATTTGTTATATAAAACAGTCGATAAAAGGGCGTCGTCGTAATAATACAAGTGCATGAATAATTTTAAAATACCTTTTCCAACGATTTGCTAATAATATTTCAGAGTAATGCTATTACTTTTTATTAGTTGCACCTATTGTGCTATGATACGGTCCAATAAGTTTCTTAACTATTCAGCTTAGTCTTCAGATTACACAACACGAGCCACGGCGGTCTTATTTATTTAGAAAGTACTTGTATTATAATAAAGTTTTACTTAAAATCTGTAAAAGTCTTGAATTTAACATTCGATTCATTAATTGGCTGCAAATTTTAATAAACATTAGGTTCTATTTATAACTTATTGACAATATTAACTAACTTACACAATTAATTTTTCTTACACCATCTAAAATGAAACTATTATATTTTAACGGAATGTTTTAGAGGATTGACTTATTTGTAAGTAGCATTTCATTACAGACTACTTTAATAAATACATTTATTAGAATACAAATAGTAAAAAAAATCCTTAGAATCCAATATCTAATGCTTTACGTTATAGTGTTACATAAATATTTTTACCGAAGTAGAGTACCTTAAAATTAATAACATATAATTAATGTTTATTTCTGAACTCTTTTTATCAAGTTAACATTATGCATGTATGTTCTTGCACTATCTGCCAAAACTGATATTTAATAAATATTTTTTTGTGAAATAACTGCTCGATGAGGGCATAGTACCTAGTTGTACTTTAATATTATATAAATTAATTTACTGGAAACGCTTTTTATTATAACTGATTCTATAAAATGAAGCTGTCGTCTAAAAAAGCTGCTTAAATATCTCGTAAGTATTAAAAATCAAATAATCTGCATTGTAGTTTAGCTGCCCAATATACTAAATAACAGTACTAGCATTAACGGCGATTTATGTTATTTTGCTAAAACTAAATTTATATCAATAATAAATGTATTATTATTAATACTACGTTAAATAGCTGCCAAAATAATGTAGTTATCTCTATCGTTTTTATAGCTGTCAACAAAATTACAATCGTTATCAATATTTTAACTGATATATGTTTTTTATAACTTACTAATATATAGCTGCTTAAATAAAAAAAAAACATACGATCACCTATTTTTGGGTTCTGTCCCTAAAAAGAAAACTGTTATTCTCTTTTTAGATTTAAATAATGTGCCTCTATTTTACGAGCGTAATACTGAGAGTGTATATAGCTGCCTGAAATAGCCGTTATCTACTCCTTACTCCATTTACCATTTTTGGGGAGTAACACCAAGACGTACTCTCTCTGTAAAGAGAATTAAATATGTAGCTGCCTAAAATAGCTGTGTTATATACTCATTACTCCAATTATTATTTTAGGAGAGTCATACTGAGATTGAAATATGTAGCTGCCCGAAATAGCTGTTTTAATTTTGCCTCTATTTTAAGGGCGTAATACTGAGAGTGAATTATATAGCTGCCTGAAATAGCTGTTATCTACTCCTTACTCTATTTACAATTTTTTTGGAGTAACACCGAAACGTACTCTCTCTGTAAAGAGATTTAAATATTTAGCTGCCTAAAATAGCTTTGTTATATACTCATTACTCCAATTATTATTTTAAGAGAGTCATACTGAGATTGAAATATGTAGCTGCCCGAAATAGCTGTTTTAATTTTGCCTCTATTTTAAGGGCGTAATACTGAGAGTGTATTATATAGCTGCCTGAAATAGCTGTTATCTACACCTTACTCCATTTACCATTTTTGGGGAGTAACACCGAGACGTACTCTCTCTGTAAAGAGAATTAAATATGTAGCTGCCTAAAATAGTTGTGTTATATACTCATTACTCCAATTATTATTTTAGGAGAGTCATACTGAGATTGAAATATGTAGCTGCCTGAAATAGCTGATTTAATTAATATAATTTATTTTAATGGAATGATGAGTAGATACCACAGGTATATTATCGACGCATTAATCCATTAAATTTTTGGGGATTATACTGTGATTGAAACATGTAGCTGCGTAAATAGCTGTGTTACTCTAATTACTATTTTAAGGGAGTAATTCTGAGATGGAAATATGTAGCTACACAAAATAGTTATTTTAACTAAAACCGTTTATTTTAATGGAATTATGAGTAGCTAACACACGTGTGTTACCTAAACATGTAATAATGCATAGGTACACTCGTGTGTTATTTACGAATTTTGGGGAGTAATACCGAGAGTCAAAGATATAGCTGCCCAAAATAGCTGTATTGTTTATTCATTAAAGGTTGGCTGCCAAAAATGCTAAATGCTTTATTATTTTTATTGGTTAGAAGCTATTTTTGATCAAAAAATAAAAGTAGCTGCATTTGCTGAGCTGTCAAAAAGTTGTATACAAAATAGCTGCATTTCAAACAGTTGGTAATATTAACTATGTGTTTTGTATTACTATATAAGTGTTATTCAATCAAAGCTAAATCAATGATGATTGCTAATTTTACAAATATTATGAACGAAAACAGAACGAATGGGTATTCAGTATCTATGGGTGAAGGATTATTTTACAACCAAAGGGACTACCTGGCTGCATTTATTTTTCAAAATTAATCCTGTTGTTACATAATTCCTTTATAGTTATATCTTCCTATTTATAATAGCTGTATTAACATACTACACAAAGTAGCTGCTTTCTATATTAGGTGTCTATAGCTGCATTGGGTGATTTAATACAGCTCAAGACGTGTCAATATTGGGCCTGTTCCATTAACCGCTAAGAACGTAAATTTCGATAATTTTGATCACATTCTGCGTCTGTGGTTGTGATCACGTGATCGTTTGTAACTGTCATCCCCGTTCCATTCCAATGACAACAAATTCTTGATTGCATTTAGCTACTACAGAGGGCAACTCTGAGTTATGTGTATATTATAATTAATAAATACTTAATTATCCCTTAAATAAACACAATTAATTAAAGTTACACAAAAAGCAATAGACATCATACTTAGAAAATAATATTAAAATAATATTTACAATCCTTTAAGTCATGTTAAATTTTAGAATAAAGTTATTATAAATTAAACTAACTTACCTAACTTAAAAACTAATAATAACATATCAGCAAATGATTGCATAATAATAAACTAATGCAAATTAAACAATACTTATGATAAATAACAATCGAAATAAAGCAATATTGCATTTAAAAGTGATATCTGACAAAATAATCCTGAAAATTTTAAAATATAATAATGGTTCACTTTATAGTGATTAATTTAGTTTATATATATAATTTATTTTAATAAACAGCTTCTTTTCTGAAAGTAAAGAAAGCGTGTACGATGAACACTGCCGCGTTTATGACTGAAAACACACCGGAAGAGATGAGGAGATCATACGAGTGCTTGTTAGGGCGCAGGTTGGCGTAATATGATCTGTGCCAATCTGTGAAAAGTAAAAAATATTTTAATTTCATAAAATTGTTCAATAAAATCCTGATTAAAAAAAATGTTGTTCACATATGCGAAAAACCTGAAATCCCTCTCTGACGTCAAATATAAAATAGGTCGTATTGCATATTTGAATATTATGCTATTCGATATTTCATTTAATTACAACATTTGAATATTTAACCAAACATTAACAATTGTTTTCATTTATTAATATAGTACATTCAATCACGCGCAATATCGATGTATTGAAAAGGGTTACGGAAATAGTTACAAAGGTAGCGAAACGACCGGAAGTCATAGCACCAATCTCCAGAGACAAGCACGCATTAATTTAATAGAGAACGGCAAAGGCATCCATAAACAGCCTAGCGGGCTCTTATGTGCCGTTTGCATAATAATTACCTACAATAGTGAAGAAAAAAATTATAGAATTATTTATAATTATTATCAAGAATTAGATATCCCTTAGTGCAACTTATATATTAGTTGCACGCGAGCACAAAATAAATAATGAGAACAGACATTTGAAGCCCGGCACTGCGCTTGATTCAACACAAATAATTTTGTAAGAGAGAAAATATTTAATTTTTGTTATAACTATATAATATTCTGACATTTTAAAGAACCCTTTTGAAATACCGACGCGAGCGTCCCCCAACTACAACACGATGATTGACGAAGCGTTCGATATTATCAAGACGATGAAGACGATGAATTTCATGCTAGAAAGTGACACTACACAGCTAATACCACCATGGCCTCCTATAACGCAAAGCAAAATAGGTCATATTCTCTTCACCTCCTATTACTATAAATCGATTTTCGTGTGGCAGTAATTTTACTAGCTATTCTAGTATATGACTCCATACACTTACCATAGAAGATGACGCCAGCCGCGGCTATGAACATAATGAAGCCAAGAATAGAGAATCCGATGGATGTCCTCCATCCCGGTGACTCGCCGAACAACCGAGCGATGATCAACACACCGGTGATAATGATGTAGCCTGTAATACGAGTAAATATCATTATGTCATGACAAAGCCTTTTATAGGTACGATTAAGTATATCCACTAACATTAACTTTTCTTCCGTATTTAATTAAAACTTTCTATTTTGACTTTCTACTACTTCCTCACGTACAAGGACATAAGTATTACTATGCTGACTTCTGCTAGGTAATTGGTCGTTTTCCCTACTTAGTCGTTTTGCTTAGCAGTCAACACAGTATACAGTGTTTGCAAACTACTGCTCCAAGTACCTCCAAGTACATGACACCGCGCTGGTGCATTTCAAGACGGAGTCTTGCTGAAATTTTTTTTTTTTTTGTAAGCTGAGACCTATATCGTGGTAAAATCTTATCCATATTACTTGCACTGTTAGTACTATCACTCATCCATCTTGTCATTCACATCTAGGAATAGAGCGGTCTTAAATCAGTGGTTCCAGTGTTGGGCATTGTACCTACTACCGATTACTTGAAACTTTTGAAAAGTCAACTTACCACGATTGTACGCATCGTGCTACAAAATCTCTCTGCTACATCCAATCTCCTTTCATCCCATTGTCCAACACCCTAATAAAACACGTCATAGCCAAGAATGAATAATCATAGTTACAAAGATGTACTGTCCTCAATGTAGCGAGTTCAGGGTATTTAATTTTTCCAATAGCAATATTGTTTCCCGTTATTATTTGTTTATACGCATTTGTAATGTCATCAAACATTCAACAATGGATTGCGTTTCAACCACGTTTTACAACAAAACAGGAAATAGTTGGAAACCAAACAATGACCGTTCACGCACGACCACGACTATGACGTTTATGGAGGAAGTATTCGACAATCATCAATGTCGTTTACGAAGGAAGTTCGCGCTTTCACGCACTGAGTTCAATGAAACGATAATAAAGTGAAAACCGAATAATTTTTGTAGTTTCAATGACACCTAATTTGGTAGGTAGTTAATTAGATTTAGATAATTAGATGCTGTTAGTTATTGCTTAATGGTGTTACGTTTGGGTGTCGAATAATTCTTGATTTTCATGGCTTTCATTCAATTTGTATTGCCTTTTCTATACCTATTACCTGATACAGATTTCCTGCCAACACTAGCGCCTTAGCTTCTGTCCCTTTGGACGATATGGAAATTAGATCTTGATTACTTATAATTCAAATCGGCATTATGGTTTATCGTAATACCCTGAATATGATAGTCACTACCTTGTAACATATTCATGGAGTTAGTGTTTTTGAAGTTGCTTAGCAGGTACTCAGGGGCTTAGTAAATTTCTGTTGGGAAGCATTATAAAAATGAATAATGCCGGTATCATACATAGGATAGAGAACGCTGGATATAACGTAAGTTGTGGATTTTTGGACCGGCTTCGTATATTCTTTAATTATGAGTTATGTTATTTCTGTCATTTGAAATAATGACCCGTGATTACTCCTATTCTGTGACTATGCGTAGGATTCAATAGAAACATTGTTTATACCTGTTACTTCGGGGCAATGACTTGGTATTATTATAAGGATTATATAATTAGCAAAAAATGTTAGCTCGTTTATCTAAATGTCCCCGCAGTGTTCAATCCCAGTCAGAAGCAGTTTTAAACTACATAGTCATTTACTCTATGAGTCAACTGAGATTGATAACTTACTGAGGAATGACGAATTGCGTGAAATTAATCAGTTTAACTTCTTTTTTGTTATTTTTACCGACTTCAAAAAAAAGAGGAGGATGATACTCAATTCGTCTGTTTTTTATGTTTGTTACCTCTGAACTTTTGACTGGATGAACCGATTTTGATGATTCCTTTTTATTTGATAGCTGATGATTGCCTTGTAGTCCCATTTAAATTTCATCAAAAACGGTCATTCCGTTTTTGGGTTACACTCCAATAAGAAAAGTATTTTCCTATCTTGACGATAAATACAACAGTTAATGATTATCGATCCCATAAGTAGCAAGTTCCACTTAATAGGGTGATAATTTTTTTTTTAACAAAAAATAAACCGATTTTAACACGCAAATGTGGCAAATACGTAACTTGTCGAAGTCTGTACCATGCGCACAATATTGTGATAATAGCTACTTTTGAACCACCATGGGCCGACTTCAACAAGTCAGTTGAGTGTTGAATCGTGCCACTTATTAGAAAAAAAATATTGAATGCACTACGTCATGTCATGTACTTTTATTTTAACACATTTTGTTTCTAACGTAGGATAAGTTATGCTAACAAAAATGTTGGACACATGTCTGAATAAATAAAAAATATTATTATTATTATATTGTTACTACTGCGAAACTATTTTAAATAATGATGAAAATGATGGAAAACCTTTGGATTATAATAAAGGTATTACATTAGTTTTGGGTTAGATTAGCCCTTGCCTAAAAATAATCGTGTTGTATAAAAATGTTGGTTGACCTTTGTTTATCCGCTTACTTAGCTATACATAGCATTTATTTACACGTCATGCAATCTGTTTTATAATAGTATATAAGCATCAACCACAGGATCGACAACTAATCATTAGATAGGCACGAGTGTCAGACCATACGCAGCCAGTATCAATGTTATTTTTTTATGATAACTTTACTTAATCTATAATAATTTATGAAGTGTGTTATTAAAATCAAGTTAAAAAAATATATACTGTCATATTTGACAAAGAGATCTTTAGACTTGTAACTTTTTTCTCCCTGAGGTCAGGAAACGGCCCTGGCTGCGTTTCCGTAATAAGGCAGTATACAATACATCCTAAACTAAAAACTGAGCCTTCAGCATTTTCTTCCGAACATTGCCAAACTTGGCCAAGAATAGCTCGGAACCATGACCTGATTGCCTCAATGGTGTCTGTTCTAATCTTTCAATTTGTGGACAATCATTGTTAAGAATCGATTCGGCCAAGTTTCACGAAACAACGGTTAGGTACGGTGGAATTAGTTTGCGATTGATTAATTGCATTTCATGAAAAAGCCAAAGAGTAATTTGTTTCACACGTATTATTGGCTGAATTTAAAGTTATAGCTGGTTTAAAGTTATAGATATTTAAAGTACTTAAACGTTTCAATGTAATTAACCTGAATAGTGTGTTCACTGGTTAAGTTAAATGGCAAAGTAACAATCAAATACTGTGAGTCGTACTCCATACCGTTCTTATTAGGAGCGCATCCCAGAAATTTCTTACGCTTGAGCCAACAACAGTTATCTGATATGATGCCTGCACCAAGTAACTCTTACCTAATCTGTGATTCCAAATTATCTTATTCCTGTCTGTATCCCACGCTAAGTGGGTTAGGCACGGCTTGTATTTTTCTTTCTCTCTCTTCTGTTGCTCGTCATCTTACTCTGATACCTTTCGCACACATATCCTTCACGCAGTTTATCCATATCATACCTCCTTTGGTTTTTTCTCTTTCCTCCCGGATAAAGGAGTAGTAACTCCTTTATCCGTTGAAATTCATACTGAACTCAACGTCCTTTTCTATATATATACTTCTATACTAATATTATAAAGAGGAAAGATTTGTATTTTGGAAGCATGTTGGCGCATGGTGGAAGGCCATTTTGCGAATGCCTGCCTGGCTAGCGGGCGACCACCCTCAAGTAGAATATCTGTCGCCAAAAACCTAACGGTGTGTTCCGGCAGCAGTTCTATAGAGCCAGTGAAATTACAGGCATATGAGACTTAACAACTATGTCTCAAGGTGATGGGCGCAGTACAATTCGTGTCTTGTGACGAAATGCATCTGTTAAAGGCAGAGGTTAGTCCGCTTAACATCAGGTAGGCCTCGAGTTTGTTCCGTTACAATAACATAAAAAAACACAACCAAACCTACACTTAAGTTATCCCTGGACCAAGCTTGTCAATTATCTCAGCTAAGTGGTGTGACCGATGACGGAAAGCACCGTAGACCTAGAAATGGAACAACAGGAATGATCGAAGGATACTTACTAGAGTACGCTGAGTAGATGAGAGCGATGTGTCTAAAGTCGCTCTGCACCACCTGTGGGGCGTACAGCGCGCCCACTATCAAGCCGATTGCTACGACTGCGATCACCTGAATAATATGAAAAAAAAAAAAATGAGCTTCGACATTGGACATTGTTTGAGAATATTATAGGTTTATAATAGTTTTTTCTTGGATTCAGACTGTTCTAATGTGATAAGGACTGAGCGCCGCTTACACTTTGAATCTGAAATGTTCTTTAATCTATACTAATATTATAAAAAAGAAGATTTGTTTTTTTGTATATACCGAATAAACTTAAAAACTACTAGACCGATTAGAAAATTAATTCACCATTAGAACAATTACACAAAAAAAACGCTATATCGCGTTCGCTGCGAACAATGTTGACAATTGAGCAAAGTGCTGTACTACAATTTTATAGAAGATATCAATATCTACAAAAAAGTCTGCACTACCATATGTCTAACTATTACAGCTATGTCACAATGATGACCTTCATCCCATGGTGGTAGAGCATTCAGCGAGGGTCCGAGTGACCAACCGCTCCAATTGGAAACGCTGCATAAGGAATTGAAATGATTTCTGCCAAAACGATATATCTACACGTCTGTTTGGCGTGGTTGTGCCTAACAGAAGTGTAGATCTATATACAGGTATAGGTGGGTGTTCTGAGTCTTTGAATTGGTAGCGCTTAGACAAGCGGATTTCAGCATAAGTGGGAATACCTAACCTCTTGCCTAAGTACCTAATATTTATTCTCTTCAATCCGTTATTTCATTACACTTCATAATATTATACACTGCCATTGATAACACAGCAAAACTAATTTATCAGAATCAATCCGAGTTTTGTTGTCCACTGGAAGCCGCACACCCGTTCATCATAACTGTTATGGGAGAAGCCTATGGTTCCCGAAACACAGCTGACGCTAGTTCGGGAACATATGGATTCATATTTACTTTGTACCTAAGTTATATTATTTTTTTAATATTGTTAGGTTTGCTATAACGCCTGCTATGCGGATCCCGCACATGACTTAAATGTTTCCTATCGTATATTTGTGAAGTTATATTAACTTGTGTCAATAAAAACTATTTGTATTTGTATTGTATTTGTTCTGTCAGTAGAATAAATACGATTGATTTGGAGACGATGTGAATGTTAGTTTAATATTGCTATTGTAAGGTTAATTTTAACACTCAGTTCGAATGTAAGCTAGAATAATGTACAGCGTGAATTTTAAACCGAAACTAATTTTCTTGACATATTGATGGGTACTCCAACGAAATGTAAGAAACATTAGCAAACTGTCAAAGATACACGTGTAAAAATTAGTCATAACTATTTCTGA
This sequence comes from Plagodis pulveraria, assembly GCA_963890685.1. Lineage (NCBI taxonomy): Eukaryota > Metazoa > Arthropoda > Insecta > Lepidoptera > Geometridae > Plagodis > Plagodis pulveraria. Next base: position 24,787,363 of record OY982955.1, on the reverse strand, counting down.
ACAGAAGTATTGTTCTTATTTCCTTTACATAAGATATATATTTATATATATATTAATTACGTTTGTATGGAAAGCGAGAAAAGGCACTTCCATTAAGTATATAAGAATAGGAATTTCTATGTCTGAAAATAAGATGTCTCATACAAAACGATTTGCATAGAAAATAAACAACAATGAGATATTACATGCATACAAAATTTCAACCAGTTTGAACGTAGTTTCGTTATATTTTAAATACCAACAGTTCAAACTCGGTTAAACTGTGTATGTATGTCTTTGAGCCTAATATCGATGCTTCTTGTTTGCCAGATATCCATAAATATAGTATATTCATAAATAGTTCGAAAAATCGTTTTTTAACGGAATTGTTAGTTAGACATTTAGGGATAAAATATATAATAAAACTAAAATCTGGAAAACCAGAAGCATAGATATTATGCTCAGCAATTTGCATACAAAATTTCACCGAGTTTGAACACTTGGTATTTAAATAATGACCAAACTATGTTTGTAAGCAAAGCGCTTCGTGCACTCTACTCTTAAGCGTAAACCACAACAGCGCCTGTGGCAGCGGTAGGTATACCGAATTCTATAAAATTCAATTTTCTTTTTGGTATTTCGTTTGTAACTAGTCTACCTACCTACTTATCTAAGTACGTACTTATTCAATCATTTAAGAGAAAGTGCCGCTACGTGATCGTCAAATATTAATATTCTTTCGAACACCACAAACTAATGTTATTTCAATGAGCTAACTTTTCTTTACAGCTTTTCACTTTTATGCACTTTTTATTATGTAAAACCGCACAGTCTGCGTAAGTACAATAATTATCATTATGGTACTTGTCGTTTTATGTGTTTGTGGTTTTTAAGGTAGCATTAAAATTATGGGGTTTTAAGAAGAAACTTTAATATTCGATATAGAAAAACCACATGCTTCTTACTTTTACCGTAGTTAACGACTACTTTCAGGTTAAAATGCGTAAGCAGTCTGTAGCAGTCTTTGTAGGGATAGGTAAAGTTTCAACATATCAATGTTCAACACGATATTTGAGTTCCATCTTTGAGTATTGATTTGACACTTTCAAATAAATATTTAGACTTCTATGTTATTTCACTATATAGAGCCAAATATGAGTACCTTAAATCCGCATAAATCAACATGAAAAAAATACAAACAAACATTATAATGTACGCCATTTTAGTGCGTCCATAATCAAATGTAATCCTAAAAAAATATATCAGCCTGTATTTATGATTATTTTCTTAATTATCTTGGGTACTGTATCACCCGCTTCGTCCACTGCTGAACACAACCTCCCCTATTAAGGGGGTATTTGCCATAATCCCCACGCTTGGCAGGTGGCTTGGGGATCGCAGTGTAAGATGGCAGTTCTTTAGAAGGCGCTGCTGCCCACCTTCCAGTATTTTTCCCTTAGTCGCCTTTTACGACTCCCACGGGATGATATGGGGAGGTGCAATTCTAACCCGGCACCCCACGGGGGAACTATCTTAGGTACTATGTGCTAATACTAAACTAAGGAAATATACAGCCTCAACAGACTCATTAAACAAACGTCTTGTACCCATAAATTAGCCCTCTTAGCATAGATGAACTACTTCCTATCAACCCAAGCGACCTGAATCACACCTCGTCATCAAATCCAATATAAAAACCAAGCCGTTGAGTTACCGTAACGTTGCTAATTCATCGATAATTGCAGAGAACGATCAATTCAAGGGCATTGTGCAGTACTGAACAAAGCTTTGTTTTCCATCTTTGTTCAGCTATGGTAGTTCCCATGTTCAGTGTTCGCTGTAATTGCTGGCAGCTGCCGAGTTTCCACGAAACGGGGTATCTTGCATCTATATGACTATCGATTTTCAATGTTAGTTTATGGTGCCCTTCCAGTGTCAACTTTAACTCTATGGTATTCTATTTATAGACCAGTTTAGTTCTGCCAGGTTGTACCTTAAATATATTACTACTACTCTCGCATAAGTACTACTGTATTCTATCACATAAAAACACCTTGTAGCAATATTAATTGTTTTCTTGTTTTGTTTCTATGTCACTTTTTGCGTTTTTACACCTTGTTCTTGACCTAAACAAAAAACGTTGTTTAAGAAAAAAAAATGTGCTCTATAATTCCACACACGAGCATTGCTTGAGGGCTATTGTCTCGATCGTCGGACTCATCACCGTTTATGCATCCATGTCTTTGTCGCTCGTAGCGCGCTACATACATCTTCAAATACTACTATCATTTGAGAGATTCAAAGGCTTACCAGTTCGAGCGCTCTAAGGGCGACATCCCAGTACTGCTTGAGGGCTGCTGCCGCCCTACTGTCGCGGTCATTGGAGGAGTTCTCATCGCCCTTCTTGGCCTGCGCCTCCGTCTCCCTGTCGCCTGCCGACATGGCCCACACCACTCGCGCTCCGCCACCGTACTCTGACACCTGTTGATAAATATATGTTAACTTTTTTTCATTAGAAATGGTAACGTAAAAGCAATCTCCCCGATCCAGCCTAAAGAACAAAAAAGGGATTCTCAACACATCTCCCTTAACGGGTTTTATTTCAATTCCTCATAAGCGTGACTACGCTTAACCTGATTTTAGAAGAAATAAAATTAAATTGATGCTTTGTCCTATAACTCTTTTACTAGGCTAGGACAGAATAAATAGAGAGCTGAATTAAGCTCTCTATTCATTCTGTCCAATTACATTTTCTGCATTAATGGAAAGGAAATTAATGGCATTCCAAGTGGGACATCAATGCAATTTTCATCGTAGCGTACCTTTAAAAATATATAACATTGTTCTTTATGCCGTACATTGGACTAATTTGTAATATGCACGTGGGCGGACTGATGGCAGAATTATACAGGGTTATTGGTAAAATGCTAACAACCTCTTAGGGTTGCTAGTCCTAAGAAACATTTTGTTTTTTTTTAATTTGGATTTCCCTATTTAATTTTTATATGTTTTTGACTGAATAAGCACGAGAACCACCTGATGTCAAAAGTCTCTTGTGCCTGTAATGTATTATTTATAATTTTTTTTTACTTAGCTCGATGTAAATATTCGAAACTCTATTCAAAGGGATCACGGTGCGGTCCAGTGTTGCCGCGGAGGGCGCTCTTAGCTCGGAGTAGGCATAAAAACACAAGAAAGTATAAAAAAAATTTGAATTTCTTTTTTTTTTAATCAAAAAAACATCTCAAAATGTATCATAGGATTAGTAGAAATCAACCCTAAGAGGTTGTTAGCATTTTACCCTGTATACTTGTTTGATGCTTATTAAATAAAACAGAAAACTTTGTTTGCTTTAAGTAAGTATTTATAACATCTAAACTATAGAACATGGTTGTTCTACAGTTCTTTTTTGCGCAGTTGAATAAAAACTATCCAAGTCCTTGTATTTGTATTTGTATTGTATTTGTAAGTCCTTCCCCGGGTCTGAAACTATTTCCATGCCAAATTTCATCCAAATGATTCCAGTAGTTTTTAAGTTTGTTCGTTGCATACAAAAATACAAATCTTTAATAGTGTAGAAGATGATTACAAGCACTATCGCATTGTAAGTGAAAATCACAATTTGTAAATGTAAAATTAAAATACTTGCGATCAACTCACTGAGTTCTAGACCACATGCCACCTGCTGCGGTGAACAAAAACACGAAAAAAAAAGTCTAATTTAAATAGACCTCCCCTGAAAAATAATAGAATTGAATTCTAAGCTTTATATCAGAATATCAACTTCAGTTGCGAGCTTAGGGTCCCAGATGTCGTACGGGGATGAACGGACGGACAGACAGATGAGTAACATTAATAGAGCTCCGTTTACCCCAATGGGTACAAATCCGTGATATTGTATTTGGTAAGCATTACCTACGTAAAAAGTATATCTATCGTAAAATTTATGTTTTGAACAGACCCAAGCGCCTAACGCTAACTATGTTTTGAACAGACCTAAGCGCCTAACGCTTGGGTCTGTTCAAAACATAAATTTTGTTGTTGTTTGCATAAGAAAGAGCTTTTAATTTTATTCCTAATATAAGCAAACAAACTCTTTCCACTCCTACCGGTTTACCGCTAAGTTAGCACCTGTGGTAGTTTGTTGTAGATCCGATAACATAACAATCGTAACTAAAGACTTCAGTACACTAAACTCAAGGCGTAACTACGCGTTGCGTTCTAACAGCGCGGACTCTATGAATCACCTACTAGAAGACATACAAATTTGGACATAATATTATTCTGTTGTCAGCCTTTCGCATCCATGAGCTATCCGCCGCTCTTACGATGTCGTCAGTCTATCTAGTCGGTGTCTTAACAACTGTTCTGCCACATATTCTGGTATGTGTTTTAAAACCTATCTATGACATCGGTTATTGGCTCCCCGAGCTATGTACCCTGCCTATTAACTTTTTAACTTGCAAATTTTGAGACATGCATCGCTGCATTTGGTACTTCGTAAAAAAAAAATATTACGGATCTTTTCGCGAAGATACTTCAAATATAGTCTTCTCCAAGAGTAACATTGTTATACAATTATATTATTTCCTGGTAGGTATATCATGTTTTGCACATTTTATTATATATAACAAAGTTAACAAGCTCTTCTTAGATTAAGAAATCTTTAACTTCTTCCGCGAGGAATTTGTGACTACCGTGATCCCGCGATAACTATTTGTGAAATTGGAATACTAGACCATATAATTAAAATGTTGATGTACTTACAGAGATTTTGCAGTGTATACTCTCTTATTTAACTTATTATAACACTTATATACACAAGCGCGAGAGCAAAAGGTTTGTAACAAGGGCGAGCTCACCAACGCAGCGCGTCTTAAAGCGTTTAGTGTGCTGAAAGCTTTAACCTAAGCAATTATTGAATTAAAGTACAGCACAGTACCACTATCCCGGCACCTGTTTAATTATTAAGTGACCCACTTGCGTGTTAAACTGTGTTTATAAGATAAGTTATGGTACGTAGGTATGTATATTTCTTAATATTGTGAGATATTTGGCCAGTTGCTTGATAACATAGCTTACTTTTACTGTGTAAACATCCGATATGTTGTAAGTTTTATGCTTTTTTTTTGCGTATGAATTTTTGAAGGTAAGGAATATTACATCCAATATAGACGAAGTCGCGAACAGTATCTAGTTTAACAATATTAGAAATGTGTGGTTACGCGTATAATTCGATACATAAATCGTCGGGTGTGTAAATGCCAATCGCTGGATCGGAACGGACAAGCACGCAGCACTTTCTACTGCTATCTAGCTAGACGATTCGACGCTCGGAAAATCGCATGAACATTGGACTGGTTTGCGAGGGAAATTCGAAAATGGAATTTATTAACTTTTTTCTTGACGGCCTGGTTATGCTCGTTTGTTTTAAAAACTGAGTTGCGATTCATCATCAGTAAGTAACACAGGTATAATTCTCATACATAGTTAAGTTAGACTCGTGTTAATGCGAACAATTTAAAATAAATGTTCTGTAAATCATATTTAAACACGTATTTGGTGTAAAATATAAGCAGAATTTATTAAGCACAAGACATGACATAAAAACATTTTTATAAAACAAGCAACCGAACACAATGTCAGTCATTTCAATAAATTGGAGTCGGCCACGATTAGCAATAAGGTTTTAACCCTCCAACACGCCCTCTTAATCCTGGAGGACTTCAAGCATATCTCGTACAAACGACAAGTGCTTACAGCTAGGCAGTGCCTTCGTGAGCACATCAGCAGTCATCTGCTCTGTTGGCATGTACATCAGTTCTAGCACCCTATTCTCAACAGCTTCACGAATATAGTGATATCTAATGTCCACATGTTTTGTTCGCTTATGGAACACTGGGTTACTAGCTAGCTTCGCCGCAGACTGATTATCACTATACAGGGTTACAGTGTGACATTGACCTATCAACTCAGCAAGAACCGCACGGACGTATACCGCCTCTTTGGCAGCTTCAGACAAAGCTATATACTCCGCCTCGGTAGACGAAAGTGCGATACACGATTGCTTATAACAACCCCAGGAAATAACATTCCTACCTAGCTTATAAATATACCCCGTGTAAGATTTACGATCCGCCCCGTTAGCCCAATCAGCGTCAGTAAATCCATAAACATGAAATTTATCATGTTCATCACTTTTTCTGTACACAAGACCTAAATTCATTGTGCCTTTTAAATACCGCAATACACGTTTGGCCGCTGCAAAGTGTTCCGCTGTGTAGCAAGTATTAAACTGACTTAAGAAACATGCAGCAAATGAAATGTCAGGTCTTGAGATCACAGCTATATACAATAAACATCCTATCAGCTCCTGATACGGTAGTCTACTCTCGTGGGTGGCGCTATCAGAAAACTTCAGACCTACATCTAAGGGCGTCTTAGCAACTTTACAGTCACTCATACCGAAACGTTCAAGAAGCTTTTCAATATAGGTTTTCTGACTCAGCTTCAACTCACGACTAGTGCGCTGTACTTTGATGCCTAGCATATGTTTAACCTCACCTAAATCTTTAATTGTGAAGTGAGACTTCAGTGACGTTTTTATCTTATCAGCAAGCTCGTCACAGTCGTAAAAAACGAAAAAATCGTCTACATAGAGAGCAATAATAATGGTTCGCTTACCCACTCGGCGACTGAAGATACAGCTCTCATACTTGCTCTGCGTGAAATTCTCTGCGAGTAAAACTTCCTTTACCTTATCGTACCAGGCACGTGACGCCTGCTTTAACCCGTACACGGCTTTCTTGAGTCTGTAGACCATATGCTCATTGCCTTGCTTGACGAAACCTTCAGGCTGTGACATATAAATTTCTTCACTCAAATTGCCATTCAGAAAAGCAGTCTTGACGTCAAGGTGATCAATCTTCAGATCTAATTCAACCGCAAGAGACAACAGCATTCTCAACGAACTATGTCTCACAACCGGAGAAAAAGTATCCATGTAGTCAATTCCGAACTTTTGGGTAAAACCCTTTGCAACCAATCGCGCTCTATAACACGCCACTTTGCCATTGGCGTCACGTTTGATTTTAAACAACCATCGATTCTTGACAATATTCTTGTCTGCCGGTCTGTCAACTAGCTCCCAAGCCTCATGCTTATTGAACGAATCAATCTCATCTTGCATAGCTTGCCGCCAAAGCTTACTATCACTCGATTGCAAAGCTTCCTTGACATTCGTCGGCTCACTCAACTCTGTCTCGAGCGCAGACATCGTCCTCGGTACTCTCGGCCGTAAATTATAGGCTGGTCCGTCAGATGGTGGCTTCCGTGGCATTCTGGTTGTATCAGTAGATGAACTCGGCACCTGCTCGTCAGCCTCAAACCACACTTCAGGCTCTACCTGTCTCTCCGCCTCAACCTCAGCCTCTACAGTTTGTAGTGATGGCATCTCCACCTCAAGCTCAGTCCCAGACTGATCACGAACATCCACATCTTCAACGGTATCTCCGTCATCACTAGTCGGAAAGAAGATCTCCACGGGCCGTTTACTCTTGACACCTGGAAAAATTGTTTCGTTAAAAACAACATCACGACTACGAAAAACTATATTTTTCGCCGAATCGTAGAGCCTATATCCATTACCGTCATAGCCAAGAAATATACAACGCTTGCTTTTTGGTTCAAGCTTATTCCGCTTCACTTTATCAACGTGAGCATAAGCTTCGCAGCCAAACACACGTAAGTGTTTCAAGCTAACCTTCTTACCTGTCCAGGCTTCCTCAGGAGTTTGCCCTGAGAGCCTTTTCGAAGGTGACACATTTATTAAATATGCAGCAGTACAGGCAGCTTCTGCCCAAAACTTGTGGTCTAGGTTCGAAGTATACAAGAGGCACCTTACTTTTTCTAGGAGGGTCCTGTTTAGCCTTTCCGCACAACCGTTCTGTTGAGGACTGTAAGGCACAGTTACCTGATGGACTATCCCCTTACCTTTCAAAAAACCTTCAAGGTCTCTGTTTACATACTCGGTCCCATTGTCCGACCTCAAAACTTTAACTTTGTCACCAGTCTGAGTTTCGACTAGCTTAATAAAGTTTTTCGTGTATTCACTCACCTCGCTCTTACGCTTCAGGAAATACACGAACACCTTCCTCGAATGATCATCCAAGAATGTCAGGATATACCTCTTGCCTCCAAGCGAATTCACCGGCAACGGACCACACAAATCGGTATGGATTAAATCCAACCGCTTTGCAGCCACAGACTTCTCAGGATTGCTGGGAAAAGGAAACCGAGCTTGCTTTCCCTTTAAACAAACTTCACAGGCAACGTCTTTACAAGGGTCGTCCTGAAAACTGATATCATTAGCAAGTCCCTGCCTCAAAAGCTTCATATTGTTGGCGCTTAAATGGCCAAGTCTTTGATGCCAAGTTGCAGTGCTAGTAGTAAGATTCGCCCTTAGACTGCAGGTCTGAAGTCTGTAAGCCCCTCCAACGTCATTTGCCTTAATCAAAACATCGCCCAGCTTAGAAATTGTACAACCAGTAGTATCAAAATTAACAATACAACCATTCTTAATCAATTGCGAAACAGATATGAGATTTACAGACAGCTTAGGTATATACAACACATCAGTTAACGTCGCGCTATCCGACAACTTAACAGTACCTATACCTGTACACCGCAGTTTATCTCCATTAGCAATGGTGACGTGACCATCTCGCGATTTGAAGTCTGTCATCAAATCACGCCTGCCAGTCATGTTATTTGTAGCCCCCGAGTCTATGTACCACGAAGATTCCGAGTCAGATCCAGTACTATATGCTGATAAGACACAGTTTCCTGAAGAATCCTTCGCGTTCCGGCAATCTTTCTTCAGATGTCCTTTCTGTCTGCACTTCCAGCACCACGGTTCTCTCTTTCTAGCGGAATTATCCTTCGCTCTTGACTCATCCTTGTGCTGCTGCGCTTTTCTCGTCCAGGAGTCACTCGTACTAGCGCCTTTTCTTTTAGAATACAAGCACTCACTCGAATCTCCACGAGTAGTCCAACGTTGATCCTGTAGCAGTTTCGATTTGACTAGATCAGCAGTAATGACAGCTCCCGAATGCTCTAATGCCATGATCATGGGCTCGTACTCTGTCGGTAAACCTTTGAGCATCAACGCACCAAGAAACTCGTCATCAACAGGTTTGTTCATATTCGCCAATTGCTGCGCTAATGACAATACTTCATTGACGTAAGCTTCCATGCTAGAATAGTTCTCCAGTTTGACAGCGCACAAGTTCTGAAGAGTTCTCACTCTTGAACCGAGTCCTTTATCATCATATGCACGTTCTAGTGCATTCCAGGCGTCTTTCGCCGTATCAGCTGACATCAAATGTGAAAAACATGACTTTTCAACGCCCAAGCAAATTTTAGATTTTGCAATTTCGTCACGTCGATCTTTCACTTCGGACGTTGTTTTGTCATTCTTATCGTAACCGCTTATACAGATCCATAAATTGTCGTGAATCAATGCATTTTTCATAACAAATTTCCACTCGACGTAATTTTCACGTCCGCGTAATTTTTCATGTGAAAAACTTTGATTTTTCGTTTCCGACATATTTACAATAACGTTGCACTATTTTTGCTGAACCATAACCTTCTGTAAATCATATTTAAACACGTATTTGGTGTAAAATATAAGCAGAATTTATTAAGCACAAGACATGACATAAAAACATTTTTATAAAACAAGCAACCGAACACAATGTCAGTCATTTCAATAAATTGGAGTCGGCCAGGATTAGCAATAAGGTTTTAACCCTCCAACAAAATGAGTTACGGAGAGTTACCTATACAGTTCCTAGTAAATTTGGGAAACTTTATAGGGAAATTATGTTCATACCGCTTTCATAAATAATTGAAAAATGCACTACACTTTTAACGGAATTAAAGCCCCTATTTGTATTGGTGATAAACAAAGAGGTTCTATCTATAATATATACGTTTAGACCTTCGTAGGTTTAGCCCAAGTAGTTCTTTGTCGCTCTGAGTTTAAAAGAATCGAGTTAAATTGTTAAGAGTTCTTGATATTAAAGGATAAAGTAACAAAATTTGAATATCATAGATAAAATTATACGTTCCTTAAGTTTATAAAGATCTACGGGTATTTCATAAGGAAAGGCTCTAGAAAAAACATTGAAACTTTTTTGGATCATGCGCCAAATGGGCCAAGGAACACCTTCTTTACCTATACAGAGGTGCTTCCCAAAGTGTTTCAAATAGGCCTAATATAACTTCATAGGCCGTGAGATAAGTTGTAGGAAGAAATTATTACATATTTTGATTTTTCGTTACTCGTCCCAAATTGGCGGTAGGCGAGGATTGGCGACTGTTGTTAAAGTTAGTGACAACTTAAGACATATTATGGCTAACCGAGCTATTTAGCTGTCTTTTTGGGTTATTATTCTGAGCAATTATATGTTTGTATATATGTCTTTTCTATGATAATTTTCGAACTCCTTGTTATAATTAAAATCCCTATTGATAGAATCTAGGGTTTATTCCACATAACATGACATAAGTATTTGACAAACAACAAATCATAGAGCTACAACTTAAAAGAGCTTTTATACCTACATACACATAAAGATGTATAATGTGAAATATACTACACGCCCGATCCCATGTTTGTGAAAATTATAGAATTTTAATTTATTTCATAATATTTTTTTAATTTGTTTTGTAAAATAAATTCTAAGATCGTTTAAGTGTAAGCTTAAAACCGCGTGGAATTTTGTTGTAATAAAATAAAATCTTAACCTTTTATTTTATTACAACAAAATTCCACGGTTGACATTTTTAAAACAAGAATAACATATAGGTATTTAGTTCCTACAAACAAGTTTTTGATTCAATTTCAATACAAATTTTTGGTTCAATTTGATTGAAGATCTATACAATTGTTTTTTTTATGGATTCCGGACACAAAGGTTAAATGGAGCCCCATTAATAAGACTCCGCTGTCTGTCTGTTCGTCCGTTCTTATGTCACGAGTCTTAAGATTATAAACGGAAGATGAATATTGGAGTACAAAATCATTTAAATAAATTTTCATGCGGGCTCCAAAACATAAGAAATTCGTCGGAAAACAACTTTTGAAAAAAAAAGCAACAACCCATATCGGTTGTTATTATGTAGAGCTGGTAGAGTACAGATATATTTTTGCATAAAAACATACTTATTTAAATACGGAGCCATCAATTTTATCAAGTTGATTTTAGTTATTTTACGATTACGGGGTCTATCTTAAAAACTTAAATAGGTAAGATTATATAATTTTGGTTAGAAGGTATATATTATGTAGACACAATATTCTCTATTTAACCAAAAACCAAAAAAAAAAAAAAATGCTGACCTATACACCGTGTCCCAAAATTCAACGATAAGCCGGCATCGGTGCATGGACCTACTCATGACTCCTCGGAAAAAAAAAAAATTATAACTGTTTTTTTTTATTAATTACAGAGACTTTTATAAATTTCATCGATATTCGATACCCATTATGCTATTTTCAACTAACATGACCACAATTTTTGACATATTTTTGATATTTTTTGTGCATATATAGTGCAGCAACCTAAGAAGGACGGCTATCTACCACAATCCTTTAAAATTACAGAAAGTCTGTAGTTATTTTACAAAAATCAGTAAAAAAAAATTTTTTTCTTATAATTTTCATAGATTTTAACATTCTATGCACTTTCTATAGTATGGGTTAAAAAAAAAAGTATGGACACTACTATGGCAAGTTTTATTAAAAGTTGGCGCAACTTTATAAAAGTCTCTGTAATTAAAAAAAAAAGAGTTATAATTTTTTTTTTATTTTTTCCCGAGTAGTCATGGGTAGGTCCATGCACCGATGCCGGCTTATCGTTGAATTTTGGGACACGGTGTATATCTATGCAGCTGCGATCAAAACTTATTATTTTTCGGGCTGGATGGAATGCGGAACCCTAAAAGAACAAGGCCTGACTCGCACTTGGCCAGTATTTAGGGCAGGTATATTTATTTTCATGAAGCTCTGCTTGTAAAGTTAGCTTGATATGGTCGAAAGTAATACTCGAATCTAACTTATTCACTTGAATTATCTCATATAATTTACCAAAATGAATGAAAATCAAGTAAGTCTATATAATAAAATAGCTGCGCCCCGCAGTTTCATTCGCGTAGAGTCTACGTCAATGCAAACGCCGCAGACAATGAGGAATAGTGACGATGATATGATCCTATGTGTTAATCCAGGACCAAAACTATCTATATTCTAAGTTTTACCCGACAAAAAAATATCAATAATATGGATATACAAAAAACAAACTGGTCGAGAACCTTCCTTGTTTTGTTTGGAGGTCATTTAAAAGGTTAGCAATAAATAATTGTATTATTCTTATGAACCATACTAATGACATGGCATAGAGCGATGGAAGTTACGAAGTCATCCTTAGCTAATTAAACAAAATTTCCCTAAATCAACCTTTGAAAGAAATGGAAATGTCAATACCTACATGAAGTTTATTGTTGTGTAAAAAACTGCAAACAAGAAATTTTACGAATGATATTCTTGGTTATATCTTACATAGAAGTTTTATTTGAAACTGCTAAATGGAAAACTTTGGATGCATTTAATAAAACTTACAAAACAGTAAAAATAAAGTTTGAAATAAACTTAGTCATTTTTTTTTATTTAAAAAAATAATATTATTTGTTATTTTTTCTAATGATGTACTTAGTACGGCCTTATATTACAATCTAGTCAACAATACGGACTAATGAGTAATTTTAACTTGACTTAAACTGCAAAATAGAGTAAAGTTAAAAATGTATCCATTAACACCTATCTTATACTTAGTCATGACAAAAATATCGTAAACATGCTACATTTTAATTTAAAAAAGAACGCTTGTAAAGTTAATATGTTAGTACATAATAATATGTAAACATTTAAGTAATTAAATTTCCTAACTTACCAAAGAGGATAGAACTGTTAGCCTTTAGGAACGAAATGTCACTGTCTAATTCCAAAACACAGTCACTTTAAAAAAATATTTAAAAGCAACTTGGCGCGTTTTTCCGCGGTTGCGTTTACGAAGCTTGTTGGAGACACGAGTGCGTTCGATTTATCGTTCGGCCCGACTGCTGCTCGTCTCACAATCCGCGCTCCTCTATGCTTCATTCGACAATATAATATTGGTCTTTTACATAGAAGCAGTTCCCCCTTTGTCTTCCCGTTTTGTTGCAATAACGGAGGAATGGGAGGTCTTTTAAAATTGGGCATTGAAGCGAAGAACCGGTGACGACGTAGGTACTACAGTATGTGGCTTATGCGAAGTAGGAATAATATGAGTTAACAGCTTTCATTCATATAAAAGCTGAAATACTTTAACCATTGAATATCTTACCTATAAAGTTAATAACCTTGGGCTGTATTTTTTATAGCTGATAAGCTAGTCTTTGACCACTATCTCACCTGATGGTAAGTGATGATGTGGTAGAAGATGTTGTTCAGGCTAGCCTACAATTACTAGCTCTCTGATTAAAAGAAAGTAAGTACTTATAAATTGAGAATTTAATTATTAGGTACTTATTTTAGAAAACACTACCTTACCTTGCAGCTTTTGCACCTGGAAATGGCAGTAGTTCTAAAAATGCACATTCAGTAGGTATACTACTAAAAAAACTGCGATTGTTTTTGTTTTACGTACGCAGACAGGCATGATTAGTTTGGCAATCTGAATTGTGTGTGCGTTTATTATATTCAAAAACAGAATATGATAAGTATCTTTCATAATAGAACCGCTTTTTTATTTATTTTTAAACTGCTTCAAGTCGCTATCAACGAGAATGAATCCGTCCGAATCACTTATTGCGAAACATTTAATACAAATCGAAATGGAACTCTACAGTTTGGTACGCTGTTATTGTGGTAGGCTGTTTTCTTTCAGTTTTACGGCTTATCATATTAGGTACATATTTTTAAATAGTATCAATACCCTTGCCGCCATCAATCATATCGGTACCAACATAATGTTAGCTAAGTGAAACAGATCAAAAATATTGAAACCGTTATTGTGTAATAGAATGTATATTTTCTGATCTATAATAATGTTGTTAACCAGAGAGAAATAATTCTGCAGTGTGATACTATCAATACGTCAGAGACTACAATCAATATTACCTAGAAAACATAATATAGTAGCTTCAAAATATTGTGACGAAATATAATTGCTTTCTGTCATCTGTGGTGCTTGCTACCCACAGACGACAGAAAGCACATCTAACCCCTTCGGAGAAAACCTACCTCCCTATAGACATGATTTTATGAACATTCCTTATATGTAATACTAATCTTAAAATAATTCAATATAATTTTACCTACAATAAGCAACGACGCCTTGTCAAAGCAACAAGCTGGTGTGGGGTATATGATTTACTTCAATTCAATTAAAAAACTGCTAATTATATTTAAATCAAACTTATCAAGTGATTCGAAGCTGACTAGTAGTAGAATGGCTTATTAAGTAGCTATTCGTGAATTGAAAAGGCACTTTCTAGTGTTTTCCGGTCTGGAAGCGAACGTGGCTCGCGCATAGCTGCATACGTGCTTGATGTAGACTGAGAGACAGAAACGTGAAAAATTGCTCCACTTAAATTTCCAACAGGTGCTTTTATTTTATTGTATATTATTTTATTTATCTCTAACTTTCTTAAAATGTGTCAATGTATATGTATCGTATGTGAAATAAATTGCTTATGCTTATTTCATTACATTTATATTACTAAAACATTTTCAAAATTAAATTCTTTTGCAGTAACCTGGAAATGTTAGTTACACCTATAATTATTTCTTATTTTAAATATTCAAATATTCATGTTAGTTGATAAATCCACTCGTTCTTGTAACCTATACGTAGGTAATATAATATATTAATGAGATTAACAAAGACCATGTAAATTTTTCACGTATTTTTTTATCTTTACATATTGGGGAAAATAATAACAGTACGACTAAAGGTAAAATGAGGGAATGTAAATTTAATGAAATTTTATTCCACGTATTATATATTATTATATTATGTGGTAGGTATTTCGTATTATATTCTTGGTATTTCTTTAAGATACAGTAATTATCATATACAAATTGTATGTTTACATTAACGACTATAACCTTTGTCAATATATACTATTTACCAATAAAACAATATCATTACATTTTTATAATTAAAATGACCAACAATTCGCGGTTCATATCTCTCAAACCATATCTAGACGTGAAGCACGCATCGTGCAAACAGTTTTAATGCAATCAAATGCCATGATTTATTACGATTAAGTTATTCATTTTAAAGTTTAGTTTTAAATTAATAACAATTTCAGGGTCGGCAACGCATTGGTAACGCCCCTGGTGTTGCAAATGTCCATAGGCGACGGTAACCGCTTGCCATCAGGTGGTCCGTTTGCTTGTTTGCCACTCTATTACATAAAAAAAAGTTTTTTTTTTTTTTAATGCATGATAGGTTAGCCTTTGACCACTATCCCACCTGATGGTAAGTGATGATGTGGTCGAAGATGTTGCTCAGGCTAACCTAGAAGTACTGGCTCTCAAGGACAGCTGCCGGAACACACCGTTAGGTGCTTGGCGACAGTTTTTCTACTTGAGGGTGGTAGCTAGCCAGGCGGGCATTCGCAAAATGCCCTACCACCATGCTATAACGACTGCCATCCTAAGACAACAACCGGGACCGACGGCTTAACGTGCCCTCCGAAGCACGGAAACGCTCAGTAGTAATGTCACTAGCGGTCACCCATCCAACTCCTGACCGCGCGCGACGTTGCTTAACTTTGCTGATCGGTTGAGAACAGCTAAGTAAACTTCGCTACGAGCGCTTAAAAAAAAAGTTATAGTATTTATTAGTTTTTAACCAACAAAATAAGAACTAGGTTCTCAAATCAACTGTATTTTTTATTGTGTGTGTTACCTCATAACTCTTTACATGGTGTAACGATTTTGATGTTTCTTTTTACATTTGAAAGCTGGTACTTGTCATGTGGTTTCATTTAAATTTGAGTAAGATCTGACGAATAGTATTTGAGTTATCACTAATAATGCGTATTATGTGTGAAGCGCTCGTAGCGAAGTTTACTTAGCTGTTCTCAACCGATCAGCAAAGTTAAGCAACGTTGCCCGCGGTCATGAGTTGGATGGGTGACCGCTAGTGACATTACTACTGAGCGTTTCCGTGCTTCGGAGGGTACGTTAAGCCGTCGGTCCCGGTTGTCGTCTTAGGATGGCAGTCGTTATAGCGTGGTGGTAGGGCATTTTGCGAATGCCCGCCTGGCTAGCTACCACCCTCAAGTAGAAAGTCTGTCGCCAAGAACCTAACGGTGTGTTCCGGCAGCTGTCCTTGAGAGCCAGTACTTCTAGGTTAGCCTGAACAACATCTTCGACCACATCATCACTTACCATCAGGTGAGATAGTGGTCAAAGACTAACATATAAGGCATAAAAAAAAAAAAAAAAATTATAAGTTTGAAGTGGGTATTTT
The DNA here is from genome assembly GCA_963890685.1 of Plagodis pulveraria. Classification (NCBI taxonomy): domain Eukaryota; kingdom Metazoa; phylum Arthropoda; class Insecta; order Lepidoptera; family Geometridae; genus Plagodis; species Plagodis pulveraria. The sequence continues at coordinate 24,770,792 of OY982955.1, read as the reverse complement.
TTTGTTAAAATTATTTATCATATATATATATGGAATAACCGATATTATTGATATTTAACTGTTAAGTTAATGTGGACACACTCGTACATCATCATCCGAAAGACTCCATACAAATATTTAACAAAACAAATAATGACTACGGCTCTACGGGACTTTGACGATAGTATCATTGTTCCATCTAGAAAGGAAGCCTACATTATCTACATCTTTTTTTTATGTTATTGTGACAGAACAAGCTCGAGGCCCACCTGATATTAAGCGGACTAACCTCTGCCTATAACAGATGCATTTCATCACAAGTCAGAAATTGCACTGCGGCACTTGGAGACATAGTTGCTAAGTCTCATGTGCCTGTAATTTCACTAGCTCTCAAGGACTGCTGCCGGAACACACTGTTAGGTGCTTGGCGACAGATTTTCTACTTAAGGGTTGTAGCTAGCCAGGCGGCCAATCGCAAAATGCCCTTCCACAATGCGGTGAAGCTCAAGCCGGCGGTGGGGATCGAACCAGGTACCTTCGGTACGGCAGTCCATAGGTATTACAGCTCGGCCATCATTGCTCCTACATCTTCGTGTACGTTGTGGTAGCTGTGGTACTCGAGAATTCTTCCCCGCGTCGGTTATCGGTTCGTAGAGCGATGTGGCCTGCCCATTGTCATGCACTTAACTTGCAAATTTTGACAGCCATGTCATTTACTAAACAAACCCCTAACCTCGATTTGCGTTCTGTTCGTAGCTTGTTTAGAAGGATAGATAGATAGATAAACTCTTTATTGAACACCATAAACTAAACTAAAATTAAAAATATTTGACTTAAAAATAGTGAACAATTGGCGGAAGGACCACGTTGCCTACAGTTGAGGGCCACGTTTCTGTACCATTTGTCACTGGCAACACGAACATAGTGCTTTCGATCATAAAATATCAGTAAACTTAACATTAACGTAAAGATTTTAATTAGAGAATCTCTGAAAATAATTGGTAATTTTTATACTCGTGTGTAGGAAGAGAAAATCTACGGCCATGTTTAAATAATGGGATGCAAAAACAAAGAAGACAAAATAAGATGACTCTATTTGTTTTTGCCGTTCACCTCAGTATTGGAATAGATGTACCCTAAGTGAGTCAATATACCAAAATTATAAAAAAAATACAAACAAATATTTATTCAGTAAAATTAATAATAAATAATCATAAAATTCAGTTGCTAGTGAATTTGAAAATATAGGGGGCAAAAATGGGGGGCCCAAAATGTTCAGCGAAAATAGTCCTGAGCGAATATCTATATTGAGTAAGTTTAAGCAAAGACCATATGCATATATTTTGTCTGTTAGAAAGCAGTGAAAACTGGTCAACTGCAAGTCAGGATGCTTTTTAAGGGTTTAGTATTTCAACAGCCCGCAAAAGAAAAAAAAGGTGTTTTGATCACAGCTTCAGAATTACATTTTAAATTGGCGTTTTCGGTACTTAATGTAATACATAATGTACCGAAATTTCAGATTTCTAATAAGTTCAGTTTTGAGATTTTAGACCTTTAAACGAAAATGGTCTAAGATTGTCAACGTTGACGAAGTTAATATATTTTCTTAGAAAAAAAAATATCTTCTCCATAAGCTCTATAGACGTATGAATCAAGATACTAATACCTAAGTATACTAAGACTAAAAACGTACTCCCCTTCCCGCGACAGAGTTAGACCTTACCTCGTGAAGAAGGATAAATTTGCGACTGTTTCCATGTAAACAAACACCATAATGTTCTTGCATGAATCCTCTTTAGTACAGGTACTAACAATACTATAAAGGTTTAACTATAATATATATTTTTTCCTGAATAAGTACATATTTCATACATATTTCATTCACGCACTTCGTTCCATACTTAGGTATAATCAATTCAATTACAGGGAACCAACATTTTCCTGTATTCCCGTGATTTTCCTTATTTTTCAGTATAGTAAACACTACGTATTCCGAATAGTGGTCCGAGAGCCCATTGATTTCGTCATGTTATTAAGTGATTAATTAATATAATTCTCTTTCAGAGTATTTAGTCATGAAATAAGTGACTAAGATGATTTGTGTCGCCAGTAATCAGACTGAAAAAACTACAATAAGCTTCTTTGACCTCATTTATTAATGTGTCATTTGTTTTCTTATGCATTACTAGTATAACCGCAAGATTTTGTGTTGGTCATTGCATGGTATGGTATGGTATGATGATTAAAATGCTTAGATACTTTTAGAAATCAATTATTTTTACAATGCCCTTTTTTAGGTTTTTGTACCTAACAGGCAAAAGGGAACCCTAATGAGACTGCTGTGCCTGTCTGAAATTTTGTATAGAACGTAAACTCTCTGTATTGGACTAGAAATTCAATAGATTTTCAGGTGGAATTCATTCAAAACCGGTTTTTTTTTAATTTTACTGTGTTATCGCGCTCGAAGCTAATTTTGGTATCCATTCTATGGTATTCGCGATTTAAAAATAATAATGCTCATATTATTTTTAAAGGTAAGTAATTGGTTTTTTTAATCAAAGGTGATTCCATACATTACCACTAAAACTGTCAAAATCATTTAAAATTTTGTTTACTCGTCACTAACAAATGTTAAAATTTAATTAAAAAAATTACTTTTTGCAACAAATACTCTCAGAATCTTGCGTATTCACGTAATAACATTAATTGTATTTGATGTTATTACGTTAATACACGTAATTTAGACGATCTAGCAATAAAACCATAAACATTTTATAAATGTTGAAGATCCCAAGACGCCTGCCAAGTGCCAAACGTGGGGATTATGACAAAGTCCCCATTAATGGGGGAGGCTGTGTTAAGCAGTGGATATTCGGCTTATATAGTAAATAATAGCGAAGTTTTATACGCTATAATAAAACTTCGCTATTGTTTAAAACATTTGTAGTACGTACATAGTTTAACTTAAAAATGTCAGATGTTTTACAATGATGCTCTACATAACGCTACGACACAATCACGTCATAAGTGCCATCATTGTCCTCTATGACGATTACCATGTCATAATGGAGCCGTAATGGTATCTCCATAGTCCATGGCCCTGACAGAAGCTACTTTGAACAAGGTCGCGACAGTGGTCATTGCATGGACACGCAACTATTTGGTGTAAAAACATGCTTCCGCTCTACTTGTAGATATTATATTTAGGTTGATTTGACGAAATTGTTGACAGATTTTTAATTCCCGACGCAAACAGAGCGGTATAAACATAAGTTTAACGCGTTTATCTGTGTGTCCTTCTATGTCATCGCATCTTAGTCTCAATGGAAAACTGTTTGAAAGGTAGCTTTTATAATTGGCGACCCACGACTTTTACAATATCGTCAGTCCTCCTTTTTTTTATATTCTTGATAGGTTCGCCTTTGGCCACTATCTCACCTGATGGTAAGTGATGAAGTGGTCGAAGATGTTGTTCAGGCATACCTAGAAGTACTGGCTCTCAAGTATAGCTGCCGGAATACACTGATAGGTGCTTGGCGACTGATTTTCGACTTGAGGGTGGTAGCTAGTCAGGCAAAATTCGCAAAATGCCCTACCACCATGCAAAAAACCTAGTGGGGAGCTTACCAACTCTTGTTCTTTGTATTAGTCAATTATTATAGAATCTGTTCCATCGTAAAGGTATCCTCCCTTGCGTCGTTTAACGTCTTAGTTTAGTAATTAGAGTCCTTATGTTCTGAACAAATCAACAGAGCATATCTTACTAATCCTTGAAAAGTTGTTTTACACTCGTCGCATACAAAATGAAATATTAAGCCTTATGTGTATTTCATTGCCACGGGCAAGTTTATGGCAGCTACAGAACAACTGATTCGAACAATGAATGTTTGTGGTGTTGACGGTGTGTGACCCTCTGTGAATTTTATGCTGTGAGTTTACGGTCACGCGTTGTATTACCTACCTGTTCTGTCGTTATTGTAACTGGCCCGCCAAGCCAGTAAATCGACGTTTCTATATCACCATTTTCCTCTTAATATACCTACCATATTATATTTTATAATATAATGTATGATTGTATTATAAGTAAGTGTACCTATGTTTACCCCCATTGCGGGCTAGAATCGCACTCCTCCATATTTCCTATGGAAGTCGTAAGAAGCGACTAAAGGAAAAATACCAGAAGGATGGCAGTACCGCCTTCTGAAGAACACTGTATTACCGCTTGCTAAGCGTGGTTATTATGGCAAACCCCCTTAAGGTAGACGTGGCTGTGTTCAACGCTGAAAGATCCTGCTTCTACAGTATACCTTTGCTGGATTCTTACAATAAAAATTGTTTCTGTGTCTTTTAAAAGCACTGAAAATTGCGTATTATAGTATATATATTATTAAACCGTTTGGCAATGTCGGTCTTGCTGATAGGTAATTGACAAAATGTAACCCGCATTTTCTACTATCCTGTAGATATTATATAGTTGAGTTTCTGTCCATATAGGGGTACAAAATACAATTTGTAGTACATATTACCTCCCGTGGTGTGCCGGGTTAGAAAGTCACCTTCCCATTTCTTTCCGTGGTTGTCGTAATGGTAACACACCAGAAGGGGGGCAGCAGCATTTTCTGAGGAACTGATATCTCACACTGCTATCCCCTAGCCGCCAGCCAAGCGTGGGGATTATGGCAAACCCCTCTATATTGGTTGAGGCTGTATTCAGCAGTGGACTATCCGGCTGATACATTACAGTATAGTGCATACCTCGCCATGAACTGTGATGAACTATTGTTTGAACTACTATTACGGTAAGTACCTACATATTTTACGCGATGAAACCTTTGTTCGCTAGCGATGATTTATTAAGGTAGGTAGGTACACAGTGGAAATAGTGTTAAATTTTGTAACGTAATCCGTATAGCAGGCGTTATTGCAAAGCGAACAATATTAAAAAAAAAGTGTTAAATTATTTTAAAGTACCTAGCTAAACACTAATGAATTAATATTCTGTTTCTATTTATTTTAAATTGAATAACACTGAAGCGCGAATGAACAAATATTGACATATTTACACGCTAATTCTGTAATTAGCAACTAACAGGTACTCAAAAGATAATCTTTTAACTATTTACTTACCTGGGAAGTAAATACTTAAGAGATTATATTTTCATCAACCACCCACCATGTGGGTACAACTACAAACACTGTAATCATCTCAACTCAAAGGAAAATAACATCCCCTACGTCCTAGTGACCTAATAAAATATATGGTTACTTCTCCCGCCCGCCAAGCCGTCGCGCCGCCATCTTGACGCCAGTTTTGGCGCCAAAGCTCTGCGTCCCGTCGTCGTCGGGGTGCGTTTACGAAGGTTGTCCTCGCTCTGACCTACATAACCTACATTAGAGTTTCCCCTTTGTTTATTATGCGTAAAACAAAACAAAGCGAGTGAAGTAAAGTGTAGCTATGGAGTGACAACGAAGGCAACTATATTATCCTACGTTAGTAATGATCATTACATAGCTATATACAGGCGACAGAATAATAATATGTGAATAGTAATATTTGAAGCGCTCGTAGCGAAGTTTACTTAGCTGTTCTTAACCGATCAGCAAAGTTAAGCAACGTCCGCCACGGTCATGAGTTGGATGTGTGACCGCTAGTGACATTACTACTGGCGCTTCCGTGCTTCGGATGCACGTTAAGCCGTCGGTCTAGGTTCTTGTCTAAGGATGGCAGTCGTTATAGCATGGTGGAAGGGCATTTTGCGAATGCCCGCCGGCTAGCTACCACCCTCAAGTAGAAAATCTGTCGCCAAGCACCTAACGGTGTGTTCCGGCAGCTGTCCTTGAGAGCCAGTATTTCTAAGCTGCGATGCCGCAGTTCCATGAATCGATCCCCACCGCCAGCTTGAGCTTCACCGCATGGTAAATCCATCTGTTATAAGCAGAAGTTACCGCTTAACATCAGCTGGGCTCCGAGCTTGTTCCATCACGACAGAGTTTAAAAATACGAATGTGAACATTACTGCTTGGCGGTAGAAATAGTATGGTGGCAGTAGGTAGAAGATGAACTCGCACAAAGTTCAACTGCTACTAAAATATCTTACAGCATCCATATTCTTTTACAATCTTTACTTGTACTTGTACTTATTATCCATATCGTTATTACTAACACGTTTATGTTGATGTAAAACACTCACTTTTGCACTTCCTCATTCCACCATCTTTATTTTCTTTCCATTTAATTTCTCCAAAAATAGCCGTCGCCGCAATCTCTTTATACATCGTCATAAATCAATTACAGCCAATACGTCTACCGTTGAAGAAATTATTCCACCGTCAGGGGGTTTGCCATAATCCCAACGGTTGGCAGTTGTCTTAAAAATCGCAGTGTAAGACGGCCGTACTTCAGAAGGCGCTGCTGCCCATCTTCTAGAAGTTTCCTTTCTTTAGTTCCTACAACTCCACGGGAAGATATGTGGATATTCAATTATTCCAGCCGCACCCCACGGGGCTCCCCTTATACATATTGTCATTTTATTCCAACATTAATTCTCTTTTTCCATATCCTTC